>OU342741.1:220637858-222067406 GCA_910589775.1 Avena eriantha
TTCTTTTCATTAACCACAACTAGAGTCATTGTATTTGTGTTCTATTCACAAACCATATATGGATCCACTAGTGTCATTGAAATGTGTGTTCTTTTCATAGACCACATATGGATCCACTAGTGTCATTGTATGCGTGTTCTTTTCAGAGACTACATAGAGATCCATCAGTGTCATTGCATGTGTGTTCTTTTCAAAGACGACATATGTATCAACCAGTGTCATTGTATGTGTGTTCTTGTCAAAGACCACATATGGATCCACCAGATTTCACTGCATGTGTGTTCTTTTGAAAAACCATATATGGATCCACTAGTGTCATTGAAATGTGTGTTCTCTTCACAGACCACATATGGATCCACTAGTGTCATTGCATATGGACCCACCAGAGTTCATTGCATGTGTGTTCTTTTCACAATCCTCCTATGGATCCACTAGTGTGATTGCATGTGTGTTCTTTTCTTTAACAACAGCTAGAGTCATTGCATGTGTGTTCTTTTCACAAACCACATATGGAACCACCATTGTCAATGAAATGTGTATTCTTTCATTAACCATATCTAGAGTCATTTCATGTCTGTTCTTTTCACAGACCACATATGGATCCACCAGAGTTCATTGCATGTGTGTTCTTTTCACAATCCACATATGGATCCACCACTGTCATTGCATGTCTATTCTTTGCACAGTCTACATATGGATCCACCAATGTCATTGCATGTGTGTTGTTTGCACAAACCACATTGATCCACAAGTGTCATTAGAATGTGTGTTCTTTTCATAGACCACATATGGATCCACCAGACTTCACTCCATGTGTGTTCTTTTCAAAAACCATATATGAAACACTAGTGTCATTGAAATGTGTGTTCTTTTCATAGACCACATATGGATCCACTGGTGTCATTGCATGTGTGTTCTTTTCATTAACCACATACGGATCCACCAGTGCCATTGCATGTGTGTTCGTTTCATTAACCAAAGCTAGAGTCATTGCATGTGTGTTCTCTTCACAAACCAAATATTGATCCACCAGTGTCATTGAAATGTGTGTTCTCTTCACATACCACATATGGATCCACCAGTGTCATTGCATGCGTGTTATTTTCACAGACCACATATGGATCCATAAGTGGCATTGCATGTGTTCTTTTCACAATCCACATATGGATCAACCAGTGTCATTGTATGAGCGTTCTTTTCAGAGACCACATATGGATCCACCAGAATTCACTGCATGTGTGTTCTATTCAAAAACCATATATGGATCCACTAGTGTCATTGAAATGTGTGTTCTTTTCACAATCCACCTATGGATCCACTAGTGTCATTGCATATGGATCCACCAGAGTTCATTGCATGTGTGTTCTTTTCACAATCCACCTATGGATCGACTAGTGTGATTACATGTGTGTTCTTTTCTTTAACAATAGCTAGAGTCATTGCATGTCTGTTATTTTCACAAACCACATATGGAACCACCTTTGTCAATGAAATGTGTATTCTTTCATTAACCACATCTAGAGTCATTTCATGTCTGTTCTTTTCAAAGAGCACATATGGATCCACCAAAGTTCATTGCATGTGTGTTCTTTTCACTATGCACATATGGATCCACCAGTGTCATTGCATGTGTGTTCTTTGCACAAAACCACATTGATCCACTAGTGTCATTGCATGTGTGTTCTTTTCGCAGACCAGATGGATCCACCAGTGTCATTGTATGTGTGTTCTTTTCACAAACTACATATAGATACAGCTAGAGTCATTGCATGTGTGTTATTTTCACAAACCATATATGGATCCACCAGTGTTATTGTATGTGTGTTCTTTTCACAAACCAAATATATATAAAGCTAGAGTCATTGCACGTGTGTTCCTTTCACAAACCATATATGGATCCACCAGTGTCATTGAAATGTGTGTTCTTTTCACAGACCACATATGGACCCACCAGTGTCATTACATGTGTGTTCTTTTCATTAACCACATACGGATCCACTAGTGCCATTGCATCTGTGTTATTTTCATTAACCATAGCTAGAGTCATTGCATGTGTGTTGTCTTCACAAACCATATATGGATCCACTAGTGTCATTGAAATGTGTGTTCTTTTCACAGACGACATACGCATCCACCAGTGTCATTGCATGCGTGTTATTTTCATATACCACATATGGATCCATTAGTGGCAGTGCATGTGTTCTTTTCACAAACCACATATGGATCAACCAGTGTAATTGTATGTGTGTTCTTTTCACAGACCACATATGGATCCACCAGAGTTCACTACATGTGTGTTCTTTTCAAAAACCATATATGGATCCACTAGTGTCATTGAAATGTGTGTTCTTTTCACAGACTACAGATGGATCCACTAGTGTCATTGCATATGGATCCACCAGAGTTCATTGCATCTGTGTCCTTTTCACAATCCACCTATGGATCCACTAGTGTCATTACATGTGTGTTCTTTTCATTAACCACAGCTAGAGTCATTGCATGTCTATTTTTTTGACAAACCACGTATGGAACCACCATTGTCATTGAAATGTGTATTCTTTCATTAACCACATCTAGAGTCATTTCATGTCTGTTCTTTTCATAGACCACATATGGATCCACTAGAGTTCATTGCATGTGTGTTCTTTTCACAATCTACATATGGATCCACGAGTGTCATTGCATGTGTGTTCTTTTCACAGACCACATATGGATCCACTAGTGTCATTGCATGTGTGTTCATTTCACAAACCACATTGATCCACAAGTGTCATTGCATGTGTGTTCTCTTCACAAACCACATATGGATCAACCAGTGTCTTTATACGTGTGTTCTTTTCACAGACCACATATAGGTCCACTGGAGTTCACTATATGTGTGTTCTTTTCAAAAACCATATATGGATCCACTAGTGTCATTGAACTGTGTGTTCTTTTCACAAACCACATATGCATCCACTAGTGTCATTGCATATGGATCCACTAGAGTTCAGTGCATGTGTGTTCTTTTCACAATCCACCTATAGATCCACTAGTGTCATTGCATATGTGTTCTTTTCATTAACCACAGCTAGAGTTATTGCATGTCTGTTCTTTTCAGAAACCACATATGGAACCACCATTCTCATTAAAATGTGTATTCTTTCATTAACCACACCTAGAGTCATTTCATGTCTATTCTTTTCACAGACCACATGATATGGGCATGAAGGAGGAGGTGAAGCCTAATTTTAGGACTCACCCAAGCTAGGTGATGCAGGCGCATTCCATTGATGATTGGCACGCCATGACGAGCTACGATATGTCATGATAAGTCTAAGGTTGTGTCAAATATTTTTCTATGTTATTAAGTCTGAGTCCATGTTAGGTTTGAGTCCATTTGTGTATTCGGTTTGGGTCTATCCAACCGACTAGTTGCAGACCTCCTATATAAAGGAGCCCGCCACCTAGGGTTTAGGGGAGTTCAACTGTTTAGTCTAAAAACTATATTGTGCTGCATCGTGTATCATCCCTCCGGGGATGGCGATACCGTTTATCATATTATTGCTGCGGAGGTTCTTGTGTTCATCAAGGATTGGCATGCTCAGGTTTGAGGCATGGTGATCTTCATCATGTTACTTGCTGGATTCGTTCCTCTTCTCCAGGTGTCGTTCATCGCGTTATTGGGAGATCATCTATCTGGTGGACTCGCTGTGAAAGATGGGGACACAACTCTTGGATCATTGGCGTGATCCTTATCAGGTGGTATCAGAGCTCTCGTTGATCACAACTTGTTTTTAGGATCATTTGTGGACTATTTTTTCTACAAGTAGTTTACATATCAGTTTGTTTGGAGAAGAGATTGGGAGGCCACTTCTTGAACATAGATCGGAATCGCAGATCAAACCCTGCAGGGATTTGATAAGATCCGATCAAGCAGCTGGTACGTGGAGTTTAGGAAAAAGGAGGGAGGCAGGCATCGTCACTTGCAATTATTGCCTGGCCGCGTGCGATCGCGATTGCACACGTGAGCCCACCTCTTCACGCAACCTCTCACATACGCTCCTATACATATACGTGAGAAGGAAGGAGTCCCAGATCCGATCCAATCCGATCAAAACAATTAAAAAAAAGGGTCGGCCGCCCGCTATTTCCGATCAGTTACAGCGCGTGCGTGCTGGGCGCTCGGGATCAATCGTGTTGGAAAAGAAAAAAGGAAGGAGGTCGCCCCGCCCGCACCTCACGATCAAGTTATCGCGTGCGTGTATAGAAAAAAACAGGACACCGGCCACCGTACGCCATACGCGACCTGAGTCCCGTGGGCGATCAGTTTTTTCTTCAGATTCTGTATGTGAGCAGCTCACGTTCCAAAAAGAGTGCAACTGATTGGATCCTAGGAGTCCCACCTGCCTACGTGACACAAAAAAAAGAAAAAAAGGGGTCGGCCGCCCGCAGCTTCCGATCAGGCACCGCGCCTGCGTGGCGATCGATCGATCTGGCTCTCGAGGATTCACGTACGAGCTCCTTCCACGTACAGATGGATCAGTTTGTTTTTTCTTTCCGTATCGCCAGTTGTAGCCGCCAAGTTTGTTGCGTGGACTCTAGGAAAAGATTAATATGGGAATAGCAAAGGAAGTTCATAAGATAGACAGAGCGGCTGATGTGTACTTTGACTACACTACTACTGTTGTGGGATCGTCCCTTAATTCTGCAGATATAAAATGGAAGTTGGACAGTTTTGCTACATATGCGGAGTTCAGATCTTGGAGGTCTGACATGAATGATGGTTTCGCAAATGTCGTTTAATCGATTCCAAGTTTGGTGGTTGCACTGAATTCGTTCTTACACACCGGCGTGTGGATGAGACAGTGGCTAGTTGGTGGAAGGAAGAGAGGACCGCAAAGGGCATAACAACACCTAGTTTGGCAGATTTGAAGCAATTTCTACGCACTAGATTTTGGAGAAGTCCAAGGAGCTGGACAAGGTGTTTAGTTTTGAGGATGTTGTACCATTGAGTGGGCTGAATTTGGAACTCAAGAGAGTACAAGACGATGCTTGCATGACAGTTGACAAGGTCTAGTGTTGGAATTTATTTCAGGCCCGGTGTATAATCAAAGGCAAAGCATGCAAGTTGATTGTTGATGGAGGGAGCTGTACTAATGGCATTAGCAAGGCAATGGTGGCAGCGTTGGGGTTGTCCACATGGCGTATTCCTGAACCTAAGCATCTACAGTGGTACAATAGCTGCAGTATGGTGAAGGTAACTCATAAGGTGCATGTGCCATTTACAGTTGGTGATTATGTTGATGAGATTGAGTGTGATGTGTTGCCATTGGAGGTATGTGGGTTATTACTTGGTCATCCATGGCAGTATGATCACAATGTTACACATGCTGGAAGAGAAAATACATATTCTTTTGTGCATCATGGCAAACAACAGACTTTGAAGCCTATGCAGGATGATCACATAAAGTCTGATGTAGAGCTGGTGGTACATAAGGAGAAGGTGCGCAAGGATAAGCCAAAATCTGGGCTAGCTAAGGTGCAGGATGGAAAGCATGATGCACAGTGTGACAATGTTGATATTGCTTCAGCTATGCCTGTAGATGACAAGCTAGTGGAACTTGTTGGTGACAAGCCAGTTGAAGTGCATCCTCTTATTGTTGAGACGAAGGATGTTGCAGCATGTGTTCAGAAGGTTGTTTGTGTTGACACAGGCGTCTAGACGGATGATAGTTGTGCTCCTGATTTTCCAGTGCATGTGGTGTAGCGGTGTAACAAGAGTAGTTTTGTTAGCACACTTGTGAGGCATTTTGTTGGGATAGTTGTGCATATTCAACATGTTCGTTAGTTGTACATGTTCGTTAGTGCATGTCTGATCTTTCGTTAGTTGTACATGTTCGTTAGTTGTACATGTTCGTTAGTGCATATTCAACATGTTCGTTAGTTGTACATATTCAACATGTTCGTTAGTTGTCCAGTGCATGTCTGATCTTTTCACAAACCACATATGGAACCACCATTGTAATTGAAATGTGTATTCTTTCATTAACCACATCTAGAGTCATTTAATGTCTGTTCTTTTCACAGACCACATATGGATCCACCAGAGTTCATTGCATGTGTGTTCTTTTCACAATCCACATACGGATCCACTAGTGTCAATGCATGTGTGGTATTTTCACAGACCACATATGGATCCACTAGTGTCATTGCACGTGTGTTATTTTCACAAACCCCATTGATCTACCAGTGTCATTGCATGTGTGTTCTTTTCGCAGACCATATGGATCCACCAGTGTCATTGTATCTGTGTTTCTTTCACAAACCACATATGGATACAACTAGAGTCATTGCAGGTGTGTTCTTTCATAAACCATATATGGATCCAAAAGTGTAATTGTATGTGTGTTCTTTTCACAAACCACATATAGATACAACTAGAGTCATTGCATGTGTGTTATTTTCACAAACCATATATGGATCCACCAGTGGCATTGAAATGTGTGTTCTTTTCACAAACCACATATGGATCCACCAGTGTCATTGCATATGGATCCACCAGAGTTCATTGCATGTGTGTTCTTTTCACAATCTACCTATGGATGCACTAGTGTGATTGCATGTGTGTTCTTTTCATTAACCACAGCTAGAGTCATTGCATGTCTATTCTTTTCATAAACCACATATGGAACCACCATTGTCATTGAAATGTGTATTCTTTCATTAACCACATCTACAGTCATTTCATGTCTGTTCTTTTCACAGACCACATACGGATCCACCAGAGTTCATTACTTGTGTATTCTTTTCACAATCCACATATGGATCCACCAGTGTCATTGTATGTGTATTCTTTTCATAGACCACATATGGATCCACCAGTGTCATTGCATGTGTGTTATTTTCACAAACCACATTGATCCACCAGTGTCATTGCATGTCTGTTCTTTTCACAGACCAGATGGATCCACAAGTGTCATTGTATGTGTGTTCTTTTGACAAACCACATATGGATATAGCTAGAGTTATTGCAGGTGTGTTCTTTTCACAAACCATATATGGATCCACTAGTGTCATTGTATATCTGTTATTTTCACAAACCACATATAGATACAGCTAGAGTCATTGCATGTGTGTTCTTTTCACAAACCATATATGGATCCACTAGTGGCATTGAAATGTGTGTTCTTTTCACAGACCACATATGGATCCACCAGTGTCATTGCATATGGATCCACCCGAGTTCATTGCATGTGTGTTCTTTTCACAATCCACCTACGGATCCACTAGTGTCATTGCATGTGTGTTCTTTTCATTAACCACAAATAGAGTCATTGCAGGTCTGTTCTTTTCACAAACTACATATGGAAATACCATTGTCATCGAAATGTGTATGTTTTCATTAACCACATCTAGAGTCATTTCATGTATGTTCTTTTCACATATCACATCTTGATCCACCAGAGTTTATTGCATGTATGTCCTTTTCACAATCCACATATGGATCCACCAGTGTCATTGCATGTGTGTTCTTTTCACAAACCACATATGGATCCACCAGTGTCATTGCATGTGGATCCACCAGAGTTCATTGCATGTGTGTTCTTTTCACAAACCATATATGGATCCACCAGTGTTATAGTATGTGTGTTCCTTTCACAAACCACATATGGATACATCCAGAGTTCATTGCATGTGTGTTCTTTTCACAAACCATACATGGATACACACCAGTGTCATTGAAATGTGTGTTCTTTTCACAAACCACATATGGATCCACCAGTGTCATTTCATATGGGTCCACCAGAGTTCATTGCATGTGTGTTATTTTCACAATCCACCTATGGATCCACTAGTGTCATTGCATGTGTGTACTTTTCACAGACCACATATGGATCCAATATTTTCATTGCATGTATGTTCTTTTCACAGACCATATATTGATCCACAAGTGAAATTGAAATGTGTGTTCTTTCCACAGACTACATTTGGATCCACCAGTGTCATTGCATATGGATCCACCAGAGTTCATTGCATGTGTGTTCTCTTCACAAACCATATATTGATCCACCAGTGTCATTGAAATGTGTGTTCTTTTCACAGACCACATATGGATCCACCAGTGTCATTGCATGCGTGTTCTTTTCACAGACCACATATGGATCCACTAGATTTCATTGCATGTGTGTTCTTTTCACAAACCATATATGGATCCACCAGTGTGATTGTATGTGTCTTCCTTTCACAAACCACATATGGATACAGCCAGAGTACATTGCATGTGTGTTCTTTTCACAAACGATATATGGATCCACTAGTGTCATTGCATATGGATTCACCAGAGTTCATTGCATGTGTGTTATTTTCACAATCCACCTATGGATCCACTAGTGTCATTACATGTGTGTTCTTTTCACAGACCATATATGGATCCACCAGTGTCATTGCCTGTGTGTTCTTTTCAGAGACAACATATGGATCCACCATTTTCATTGCATGTGTGTTCTTTTCACAGACCATATATGGATCCACAAGTGAAATTGAAATGTGTGTTCTTTTCACAGACCACATTTGGATCCAAAGTGTCATTGCATATGGATCCACCAGAGATCATTGCATGTGTGTTCTTTTCGCAAACCACATATGGATACAACTAGAGTCATTGCATGTGTGTTTATTTCACAGACCACATATGGATCCACTAGTGTGATTGCATGTGTGTTCTTTTCTTTAACAACAGCTAGAGTCATTGCATGCCTGTTCTTTTCACGAACCATGTATGGAACATTTCATTGTCAATGAAATGTGTATTCTTTCATTAACCACATCTATATTCATTTCATGTCTGTTCTTTTCACAGAGCACATTTGGATCCACCAGAGTTCATTACATGTGTGTTCTTTTCAGTATCCACATCTGGACCCACCAGTGTCATTGCATGTCTGTTCTTTTCACAGACCACATATGGATCCACCATTTCTCATTGCATGTGTGTTCTTTTCACAAACCACATTGATCCACTAGTGTCCTTGCATGTGTGTTCTTTTCACAGACTAGATGGATCCACCATTGTCATTATATGTGTGTTGTTTTCACAAACCACATATGGATACAGCTAGAGTCATTGCATGTGTGTTCCTTTCACAAACCATATATGGATCCACCAGTGTTATTGTATGTGTGTTCTTTTCACAAACCACATATAGATAAAGCTAGAGTAAGTGCATGTGTGTTCTTTTCACAAACCATATATGGATCCACCAGTCTCCTTGAAATGTGTGTTCTTTTCACAAACCACATATGGACCCACAAGTGACATTGCATGTGTGTTCTTTTCATTAACCACATACGGATCCACTAGTGTCATTGCATGTGTGTTCTTTTCATTAACCATAGCTACAGTGATTGCATGTGTGTTCTCTTCACAAACCATATATGGATCCACTAGTGTCATTGAAATGTGTGTTCTTTTCACATACCACATATGGATCCACCAGTAGTTCCGAGGTCCAGATGTCCGAAAGTGCCAACAGCCACTATCGGAGCTTTGCGCTTCTTGAGCGCAGCATCCGGCAATGGTACCACTTCTGTGTCCTGAGAAAACTCTGGAGCATATCCTTCAAGCGGAGAAAATTCCGACTCGGGAAGGCCAACAAGCTGAAAAGAAGAAAACATATCAGTATTGCAGTATAACTCAAAGATTGAAACACATAAAAAGGTGTACTGATAGAAGCTTACCGGCACTACGGCGTTTTCCGCCATATGCATATTTAGAGAAACCTCCGGGATCCTCCTCTCGATTCGCTCCCTGATTAGCCACTTGATCTGGCTTATATAGACCTGCGTGCTGTAGGCTTTGGGGCTGATGCGAAGGGAGTGTTTCTTGGACGACGTGATGGAGTGCATCAGTTGATATCCGTGGTACTGAAGGGGCTGGATCCGGTGTGAGACCCAGCATTGGACCAAGTCGGATCCCTTCAGTCCCTTGTGTTTGATCAGATACTCGACCCGCCTCTTAGCGAGGATCATCTCATCACTAAGAGCCGGAGCGGCCTTGTCCCAAGACGGTTGGGCCGTGGCAGCTCCGTCAACAAAAGCCGGCAAAGCAGTAGCTTTTGTCGGGAGCCGGAATATCCCTATGATAAAAGAACGTGGCTGGCCATTGTTTGACCGAGTCACTAGCTAGGATTTTGGGATATGCACGCTCGCGTCTAAGTGAAAAACTAATAGTACCGGTGATGTAGGGAACACCGGCAGTGATAGAATTTCTCCGGACGTGAAAGTAGTACCGGAATAGGGTCAAATTCGGCCTAATGCCGAGAAAGCCCTCACACAAAGAAGCGTAAGCGCTCATCTCTAAGAGAGAATTGGGAGGAAGATGGTGGAGTTGAACTCCATAATGGTCAATCACCTCGAAGAAGAACTTCGAGGGAGGAAATGACAAACCTCTATCGAGGTGGGTGCCGAAGTGGACCCGCTCGCCGGCGCGCGGGTTGGGGACGGTTTCCTCGAAGCCGCTCCGCCAGTCGCCGGCGCGGAGGAGCCCTTCATTCTCCATGTTCTGGAGCTTCTCGTCATCAAGCACGCAGGGGATCCAGACCCCGCGGAAGCTTTCCTTCTCCGCCGCCGCTTCCGTCGCCGCCGTTGCCACCGCTGCCGCCAAGCCAGAAGAGGAAAAAGAAGCCATTTCTTCGGCAGGGAAACGGAGGAGCCTTGTGCGCGCGGGGGAGATTTGGAGGAGAGGAAAAGGCAAGGGAACAGGTGCAGAGAGAAGGAGAAAATTCTAACCCCTTATATCCACCTAACCGCGCCAAGATTCGTGCAAATGCTACAGTGTAACTGCCACGCATCGTGGAAGGAACTGGGAAGGACCCACGCGATGATTACATTGCCTCGATCTCCACGCACGCGTTGAAATGGCGCCTCGGTTCCACGAACCGTGGACCCACAAACGGTCGCGCTTACAGGATGTCTGTCAGATGACGTGACTTGACCATGACTTGTGTCCGGTGGCTTTAGAGACCAAATTCTGGCTTAGTTTGAAATCAAGCTGGAATATCCGAGTAACCTGTTGATAGGTCCGACTTATTTTTAAGACCTGGATCGTATTTTTTGTTGTGAAGTTTTAGGAACTCTTCAAGATTCTGCAAGCCGAAGATCAAGCTAGACGATGATAAATCCGACTTTGGATCTTGGAGGCCTTCGGGGGCTACTGTTGGGGATATACTTTCCGGGTATCCTCATAGTTTCTCACTGACCAGGGTTGCCCACTTCGGGTTAGAGCTTTGCTTCACGGGCGGCCCAGTCAGGGACAAAAACGGAGTCCAATCCGGCTACGAGAAGGCCCAGAAGACTTACCGACTTAGGCCCATAATGTTACTTGTAGTTCAAGATGTACTCTGTAACCGACTCTTAGTCGTAGCCGGATAGATCTCTTTTGTAAACCCTAGGCCGGATATCTATATAAGCCGTCCTAGGGAGAGCCTTTAGGGCACCCTCAATAGTCTACAATCTCAACTCGCATAGGCGAAACCCTTGTAACCCATATTCCGGCTCTGCCGTATTACTGGATTGCTAGCAGGAGTAGGATCCGTCCAAAGCCGGCGGATTCAAACCTGGGTAAACTTGTGTGCTCACCGTCCTGGAACACCGTACGTCTCACACCCCTCTCTTCCGCAAGCCTTGAGGACCCCCTCATGGCGTACTTGTCCTCAATCCGACGACACTAGTGTCATTGCATGCCTGTTATTTTCATAGACCACATATGGGTCCATCAGTGGCATTGCATGTATGTTCTTTTCACAAACCACATATGGATCAACCAGTGTGTCGTGGTGGTGTCACGGCAGATGCCATGGATAGGCTAAAGGTGGGGCCAATATGCACTAGAGGAATCCAGGGAGGGATAGTGTGGTGATTCCACACACAGATGCTTAGTATTCTCTAAGTTCACCAAGTTTATAGATGCTCCTTGAGCTGTATTGGGGAGAGGAGGAAGACGGAGCTCTCTTACTCTCACCACTACCTCTCCTCAATGAACAAACTACACACGCGCCAGCCGCTTCTACAGAGGCCCTAGCGCTCCTCATAAAGGGGAGGCTAGGTTGCTAGTTAGCGCAGACGTGGAGGCATATTCCTAGGAATATGCCTCTCCCAAAATGGCAAACCGACCGGGTCACCTTTTGCACTCGTAAGCCATGCAGGGGCTACGTAAGCCTCTGCAGCGGCAGCGTCAGCCGACATAGGCTACGTCACCTTTGTCGGCCACGCCTCATTGGTCCCTCCCTCTGTTCGCTTCGCTCACGCTCCAGCACACAGAGATCACCTTTTGACCAGCAAGATACCTTCCTTATCTTGCAAGCCTGGTATAATCTGGCCCCGTGGTACCTGCATACAGGTTACAAAAAGCCTGCCAGCATACGACATAGTCTGGTGGACATCCTCTGGTCCGGGTTACTCCGTAAGTCGGCCTTCCTTGAGGTGACCCGGCCAGCCTTCGCTTTGACCTTGCCATACCTCGGCTAACTCGGCCTCTATACCCCAGCGTGACCCTACCCGGGGGTATCCCCCAACCATTAGTCCCTGAAGCTGGTGCGGTCTTAGTAACTTCAGCTGCTAAGGCCACGGCAGGTTCAATCTACTGAGCTTTTTGCTCCCCTTTTTGAGTTACCTTGTAGCTCGGATTTCGTGGCCTAGCTTTCCCTTGGCACATTCCGAGTTTTCACGCACTGGCCGGGTCACCCTTCAGTTTTCCGTGTTGTCCTTCCTTCTCTCATACACTTTCCCACGTCCTACGTGGAGGGTAATCATCACCTTGCCTCATTTTAAGGGCCTGCACCCATTACTGCACTTATTGTCATGGGTTACTACTGCAAATGTCACGTCGCAACTGTCTCCTCGTTAACTGCATCACCATGTCACCTCGTGGGATCTCCTGTTGCCTGTGGTCATTCTAGTGGCTTGCTTCTGATTGACTGACCCGACAGATACACGGCCACACCGTGTGGCCTTGAGGCACAGCTCGATCCCACTATCCACCGCTAGGGCGTGGATAAATAGGGGAGGGGTCGTGCGCCTTGGCTATTTTTCCCCTACTTGCGCCCCTCTGCCTTTCTGCCTTTTCTTCTGCCTTGCGACAGCGCCGCCGCCGTCGCTTATGCGCTGCAGCGCTGCCGCCGCATCTCACATTCGCGTTTCCTTGCTGCCGCTCCCGCGCTGTCTCATCGCCACGGGGCCGCGCCAGTCTAAATCACTGCCTCCTACGTCTGATCGGGCCAGTGAGGACACTGACCTGGAGATGACTGAGGAGGAGCTTGCTGTCGTCGAGGAAGAAGAGATGGAGGAGGAGGGCGAAACTCTAGAGCGCGGTGGCTGGGTCGGTTCTTGGGTGTGCCAAGATGATCTTGATTGGCTCTACCGCACCCGCCGCATCCTCGAAGGCGTAATTTCCCGCCTTGCCTCCGATGAGATCGCTCCCTCACCCAATCCGGGTGAGTTCGTCGTCTTCTTCTCTCACTTCCAGCGCGGCTTCAGCCTTCTAGTGAGTGACTTCTTCCATGATTTCGTTAATAACTACGAACTCCGACCTCATCATCTTCCAGCGAATGCCATTACATCCCTCTCCTCCTTTGCATCCGGCATAGAAGGATACCTCATCTTGTGGCCTACTAAAGAGCTTTGGATCCGGTTCTTTGGTCTACGGAGGAATGTGGTTCTGGATATGGAGCATGCCCCGGAGGATAAGCACCTGACCCAATGTGGTGACGCCTCCATCTCTCCCCGGAAACAATCTGTCTTCCCCCGAGTCACGGGGCTTGAATCTTGCAAGGGCTGGGACCAGACCTTCTTTTATGTGAGGAATGGCTCGGATGAGGATCTAATCCGGCTGCGCCCCTTCGTGATGGGTCCTCCTAATCCGGCTCTGTGGGAACAGGTTCCCAAGAAACCAACTGCGTTAGCGAATCAAGTTAATAAGCGGTTCAAGGAACTGAAGGATCTGGGGCTATGCAAGGAGGATGTGATGATCACATTCGTTCGCAGCCGGATTTCCCCCTATAGAAGTGCACACATAAACTCTGCTATATGAGCTGGCGACTTAACCCCAACCGGACCTCCTCCTTCGAGTTGAACAACACTGAGATCTTCCGCCGGGTCAAGGCCCTCTTCACGATCGATAAGGACTTCACCGCGGACTGGGAATGGGGGTTGGAGCATTACTGCCGGGACAAGCCTCCTCATGCGGTAAATCTAATTACCCAATCCTTCTTCGAGTTATATCCTATGTCGGAGCACATTGTTTATTTGATCCCCTTGCATTTTCATTTTAGTTGTTTCATCAGCAGACCATTGAAGATGGCACCAAGCCTTCCCTCAAATGGGGGAAGGATCGACTTGTTTCAGATGAGGAGGAGCCAGATCAGGAAATGTTCTTTCCTGGCCCGGACGCAACCAAGCGACCCTCTGGTAACTTCTTTTCCTTAAGGAGTTGGCCTGACGATGAAGATGATTCCGATATTGAGGTTGTGGAGGTATTTGACCCGGTGCCTATTTCTTACGCGTTTCCGGCTTCAGCTAACCCATTTGGGCAGATCCATGAAGATCATCCTCTTGCTATGAGTGAGCCGGCCCCAGCCGCGTCTAAGAAACGGGCCGCTACCTCGGCTTCTTCTTCCGAGCCTCCCCAAGCAACCAAAAGGTGGAACAAGTCCGCTGACAAGGCCACCACAAATCCTCCGACTAAGGCCATAGTCGGAGAGCTCGGAAGCCCAAGGAGCCTTTGACTTCTGACGAGTAAGTCACTTTTTTCTTTTGTCCAATTCTCTCCTTCATGCTTCTCTGTCTATATGCCTTTCTTTTTGTTATAACTTGTTATCCGCTGTCTGATTTGATAGGGCCGCGATGGAGGTTCCCCAGAGCGGCTCTAGCATCGCTTCATCTTTCCGGCGCACCCGGTCTCCCCCTCGTGGTGACAACACACGCCCACTGAGCCCAATTCAGGAGGGTTCAGTGGGTAGTCCGGGTCTTAGCCCACCTCGTCCAGAGGAGGGTAACCACGGAGCAGGGGGAAGTGGCATGGCCGAGGTAGCGGATGCTCCCAGCTCTTCATCGGCTCAGCCGCAACCCGTCACTTCTGAGGTACCAGCAGCGACAACAGCACCACCGTCAACACCAGCAATAGTACAAGCATCAACACAAATTCAACCAGCAGCACCAGCAGCAACACAAGCAGCAGCACCAGCACCAACTCCTTCTTCCTCGTTCGAGTCTTCCAAGACCCGGCGAGAAGACCCCGCTAGCACCAAGGCTGCACCCAAGTCCAAATCTGCAGCTGAAGCCTCAGCCTCCCAACAGCAACCCAAGGCTAAGAAAGGTTCTGGTGTGACCAAGGCAACATCCATCGAGGCTGGACAGCGCACGCTCGCGTCCATGCTACTGAAGAGAGATGTCTCCTCCGGGTCAGCTAGCAGCAAGCAACTTGCACTGCATACCAGCCCTGCTGCCGCCCAAGTTGCGAGGAGGGAGGCCCACGCTAAAGGCTTGGTTGCGCCTCACATGCTTAGTGGAGAGAGCTATCCTCCAGCTTTGATTGAATATGTCGACAATTGGAACAAAGCGGAGTTTGTCGATCCAAACGACAATCTCCCGGAGAAGTTTGGGCCCGCCGAATTCAGCGCACAAATGAACACGACACCTAAGGCTATCAACCTTGCTGGCCGGATGATGGAGGTACGCTACTTTGTGTTTCCTTTAACATGCACAAGTGCTTAGAGATATATCCATTAGTCACCGAGCCTCCGGGGGAGTAACTTGTTACTCGACCGGATGCTCCTTAGAGAACTAGCATAGCTACTTAGTAGCTTAGAATATGCACACACCTAGAGCCGGGTTAAGTTCCACTTGGCCCGGATTTTGTACACTTCGAATATGCACACACCTAGAGCCGGGTAAAGTTCCACTTGGCCCGGATTTTGTACACTTCGAATATGCGCACACCTAGAGCCGGGTTAAGTTCCACTTGGCCCGGATTTTGTACACTTTGAATATGCACACAGTTAGAGCCAGGTTAAGTTCCACTTGGCCCAGATTTTGTACACTTCGAATATGCACACACCTAGAGTCGGGTTAAGTTCCACTTGGCCCGGATTTTGTACACTTCGAATATGCATATAGCTGAGCCAACCTTGCTCTTTTCAGATCACTACCAATCGTCGGACTGCTGAGTTTCAGCACCTGTTGGACTCACACAAGGTGCTGCGCTCGAAACATGCTGCTCTGCTTGCTGAATGCGAGAAAAAGGGTAAGTTTTCTCCTCGACTTCTCCCCCATCTTTCTTTGTCTTTTCTCGCCGAACTAATCTGTTATTCGGATTGCATAGCCGGAGTGGAGGCCGAAAATACAATTCTGAGAAGAAACTTGGACGAGATAAAAGGTAATTCGCTTTGGTTACTCAATTTCCGTGCTCTGTCTCCTTTCTCCTAAGCTCAACAGATATTCATACCTCGGCTCTGCCGGGTCAACAAACCGTTGCAGCATCCCTTGAAGATAGTGTGCCCGTGCCTGATATGATGCTGCATTTTCTCGAACAAGCAGGGCAACAACAGGCCGATCTCAAGAAGAAGGATGACGAACTTGCCAAACTCCGAGCCAAGGATGATGAACTTGCCAAGCTCAAGGCTGAGATGAAAAGACTCAAAGAGCTCCACAAGACTGAGATGGACAAGGCTGGCCAAGACTTCACCGAAGAGCGAGAACGTCTTAGCCTTTAACTTGCAAAAGATCAAGAGTCTTAGCCTATCATTGTATGTGTGTTCTTTTCACATACCACATATGGATCCACCAGAGTTCACTGCATGTGTGTTCTTTTCAAAAACCATATATGGATCCACAAGTGTCATTGAAATGTTTGTTCTTTTCACAGACCACTGATGGCTCAGTATTGATGTAGATCTCGTTGGGAACCCCAAAAGGAAGGTATGATGAGCACAGCAGCAAGTTTCCCTCAGTTATGAAACAAAGGTTTAATCGAACCAGTAGGAGCAAGGAAACACCCCAAAGGTGTTGCTAGCTGAGCCTTGGCAGGGCGCACTACTGGTGCTAGTAGAAAAGTGGATACCTGCACAACACAACCACATAACTTTGTCCCCAACTTGCGACGAGGTTGTTAATCTCACCGGTTTTGCTGAAAACAAAGGATTAAATGTATCGAATGGAAGGAATTAATAGTTTGCAGAAAGTAAACACAAAGCAGTAAACAATTTATAGATTGTATGTAAAAGAAAAGGACCGGGATCCATAGTTCACTAGAGGTGGCTCTCCTTAAGATAGATAACATGCTGGGTGAACAAATTACAGCGAGGCAATTGACAAACATCAAGAAAGCAATACATGCATATACTAATCATCTTGACTCCTTTGAGACTTGATTGGGCATTACAACATTATACATAGACCGCCATCCAACTACATCTATGACTAACAATCTAGCTTCAGGTTATCATCTGACCCCCCTCCAGTATTAAGTTGCAAGCAACAAATTATTGCTTTATGAATTGTGTGTAAAGTAAACAATACGATTGTTCTATGAACAAAGGATTATTGTTTTCTCCCTAGTAGCAACAACACATCTAGTACCTTAGAGATTTCTGTCACTTACCCAGATTACCAGAGACATGAACCCACTATCGAGCATAAATACTAACTCTTGGAGTTACTAGCATCTACTTGGCTAAGATAGCTACTAACAACGGAAAGCATGCAAGATCACAAATAACAAAGACATGATAGAATCAATAATCAATCTAAAATAGCATCTCAATATCCATCGGATCCCCGCAAACACAACATGTAGAATTACAAATAGATGATCTTGATCATGAACAGAGCTTACAAGATCTAGACATGAAAGCACAAGGAGGAGAACCAGCCATCTAGCTACTACATGGATCCGTAGTCCAAGGATGAACTACTCACGCATCACACCAGAGGCTTGCATGGTGATGAAGAAGGCCTCCAGGGTGAGTTCCCCTCTCCGGCAGGGTGCCGGGAAGAGCTTCAGATCCCTCCCGATCTAGGGATGGAGATGACGGTGGCTACAGACTCTTTCATGGATTTTTGATCGGGTACTTAGGGTTTTCATCCCGAGGGCATCTTATAGGCAGAAGGAGAGGACGAGGGGGTGCTGGGGTCAGCCAGACCACCCCCTGGCGCAGGCCAGGACTGGTCGCGCGGCCAGGTGGTGTGGCCTGCACCCATCCCTTCTCTGTCTCGTATTCTTGCATCTGATGACTTTCGGAAAAATAGGCACTTTGGCTTTTATCCCTTCCAATTCCGAGAATATTCATTTTCTGACTTTCCTAGAACCAAAAACAGCAGCAAACAGGCAGCTTTCACTGTGGCTCTTGTTAATAGGTTAGTCCAAGAAATCATATGAAAAGTACTCCAAAGTGTGGAAAAACACAAGAAAGTATATAAAACCAAGCATGGAACATCAAAAATTATAGATACATTTGCAATGTATCAACATCCCCAAGCTTAACTCCTACTCGTCCTCGAGTAGGTAAGTGATAAAAAGAAAGAATAATTTTTGAGGTGACATGCACCATCGTAAACTTGATCAAAGTATTTGTAAACCATTCAAAGCTGGGATCATAGTACTTCAATCATAAAATGAAAGACAAAGTTCTAGCAATAAGACAAAGAAACTATGTTGCAACATGAAAAGGCATAAATAAAAGATTCATGAATAAATGCTTTGCAAAACGTTTGTTTGTTTCACATAAATAATACATAGCATAATAGTATTCAGCTTGTCCCTCATAGAGTAGCAAACATAAATCCATATGACACCTTCAAAGTTCATAAGAGTGACTAGATACAAATAGTTTAAAACAAGCAATATCAAGTTATGCATCAATCAACTAGTCTGGGGACAATGCACATAGAACTAAGAATGGCCACTATGCTCTCAAAGTAGGTGCATAAAGATAGAAGGTGGAGACTCAATATAATGGTGGAAGAAAGGCCCTTCATAGAAGGAAGTAGGGATTCAAGTCTCATAAAGAGCTTCCAAAAATTATGGTACTTATAGCTTTCAGCTCTCATTGCCCCTATCATAAGCATCTTGAAGTGATTAAGGTTAAAGTGAACAAACTATGGTGTACATGCTTGACGAAGTATAAGTTAGAAATCTCATGTCCCTGGTATACGAGGGTCGCTCCTCATGCCACTCAAGTTTAGTCACCGGTAAGTTTTTGTCATCGTAAATACATGTGTATCATAGTGAACCGCCAACGGGGTACCCCTTGCCCGATGATACGGAAGAATCCCCATATCAAAATGACAAGGCAAGTAGACAACAAGCATCTCAGCAATCTTCTTATTTACCATGGGAGTATGGTGCTTTTTTCTTTCTCTTTCTTTTTCTCAATATAGGACTCTTTTTTTATAAGAAGAATGCTTCATAGACAGCTCATTATGGTTACGCTGCAGGTTTCCACCATGTCAGCATGGATTAGACCAGCGGCCCAGGCGTTTCTCTAACACGTATACATAACTCCATGGACTTACAAGCTCCCCTTTCATTTCACACCGACGACATCCATATACAAAAGAGCATGACATCAACTAGGTACAAGTACCAAGTGCAATATTGAAAGCGTTCCCCATGAAAGCATGGTTCTGCTAATTCCCAACAAATAAGTGCAAGCATATACAACATAGACAACACAATGGTTCAAGTTTATTAAGGGCAAGAAAAGTAAAGTGTGCCATCAAGTTCGTGAGAGCTTTAATCACTAGTTTTCTCATAACAAGTTTAATTTGGAAGGTAAAAGCATGAATATACTTGGAATAGCATAAGCTAGTAGGTAGCTATGGTGGACTCTTTGGAATAACTTGGTTTATGGAGTTGGATGCATGAGTGGAACTCATACTTGGTTGTGGAGGCTAGCAAAAGACTGGGAGCGACAAACTAAGAGAGCAATAATGGCCATAATCATGTAGAGCGACAAAACATCATTGATCAAACCATAAAGTGATACTACAAGTTGAAAACTAAAGGATCATAAAGGCTATGGTGACTTGAGATAGTCATAACATGGTGTGAGCATGTGCCAAGTCAACCCAAATAAAGCATCAAGGGAGAATACCACTATACTATGCTTTAATATGCTAAAAAAACGCATGATTCATCCAAGGCACATTAAGAAATCTCAATTGTTTATAATAAATCATGCTACATCAAAGAATACTAAGCATAAAGCCAAAACAATATCAAGTCATGGCATGACAAAGCATAGGCCACAGTCAAAAACAAGCTCTTTTTACCTCATAAGCATGAACTTTCCTACTATTTTCCAAACCAAACCAAACTATTTGCAAACCAAGGTATGAAAGAGGGGTCCAACCAATTTATTCAGAAAACTAAGAAAACCAAGCAAACAAAAAAACAAAACGAAAATGAAAAAAAGACGCTCCAAGAACAACACAACTGTGCATGAAACAATAAAAATGAAGCGTTTGGAAGAAACCTGAGATTTTTATTGATGAAGAAGGGGATGCCTTGGGCATCCCCAAGCTTTGACGCTTGTACTTCTTGGATATTTCTTGGGGTGACATGTGTGGCATCCCCAAGCTTGAGCTTTAGTTCATTCTTCATCTCATTACTCATTCCTTTCATACACCTGAAATTTTTCCTTCATACAAAACTTCACACAATCTTTATTAGCAACATTAGTGCACTCAAGATAAATAAGTCTTAAGGTTCAGTTCTAATACCAAATAAACTTCCATTAGAACACTAGATACTGTAGCAGTTCCGTCAAAAAGCTCAATTCCCCAAAAGAACTCAAAAAGGAACCAACAAGAAGAAAATACAGAAAATGGCAGAAATCTGTCAAAACAGACCAGCAGGTAAAGACGAATTTTTTCAAAGACCTTCTGTTGCTCAAATCAAAAAGTGTTGAACTAAGGAAAGTTAGATAACAATCTAGGGAAGAAGCACAAAAAATCACGCCTCAATAAGATGTATATAAATTTTACACGCATTTTTATAGTGAAGCACAGAAATCTGTTTCGGGACAACAACTTTTCCAATCATTACTTCTCTCTCATTAGAGGTTACTCTTGGCACAAAAAGCAAATAAAAAGGATAATGAGCGGTTATTACTGAAGTAGTAACTTCCAAGACTCATCTAAAACTTTTGGATTATCTCCCAATAAGTACTTTTCTTCAACGCATTTAAGTTAGGCATAAGAAGCAAGAAAGAATCAAGTGTTCTCAAATGAAGAAGCATTAAGACCAAATTTTTTTTTCATAGGAGAAGCAAAATAAATCTTCTCTCTCTTTTTAGGGAAGTGTTCTATACCTTTCTTGAGTGGGAGTTAATATTTAATGGTGCCTTCTTTAAGAACGACTAGCGCGCCGCGAGAACGCGCGAGCCACCTCCCATGGGTGTCCGACACATGTCGTCGCGGAATCATCCCGGGAAACTGGTCACGCAGATGTAGCCGGTTTTTTCTCTTTGTACACTGTTCTCCGCTCCACACGTTTGTTATACACTTTCTATCACTTCCTTTTTAGTTTGTTTTCTTTTTCATTATCGTTTATTTTCATTCTTCTCTTTTCCATTTTTTGTTTATTTTTATTATCTTTTTTTTCTCTTCACGGGCAATGGAGATTATATGTGGTGTAATGGGAGGAGTCTTGTTTGTACAACACAATGTATTGACTTTTAACGGATTATAGTAACACAGTGCATTTGTATATTAAGAGCAGTACACAGATAATTGAGCACAACAGAATGTATTGACTTTGAACGGATTACAGTAATGCAGTGCATTTATATATTAAGAGCAGTACACAGATGATTTAGCGCAGCGAAATGTATTGAATTTGAATCGATTACAGTAACGCAGTGCATTTATATATTAAGAGAAGTACAAAGATGATTCAGCGCAGCGGAATATATTGACTTTGAACAGATTACAGTAACACAGTGCATTTATATAATAAGAGCAGTACACAGATGTATTTCAGAGCGCCTTGTATTTCGGAGTGTGTGTTGTGGGCTCCGCCCGTTGGAACGGCGTCTTCGGCGCATCAAGCATTCATATAGATCTTGAAGCGGCGTGTATTTCGGAGCCCCTTATATTTCGGAGCGCCCTATATTTCGGAGCGCCTTGTATTTCCGAGTGTGTGTTGCGGGCTCCGCCAATGGGCACGGCGCCTTCGGCCCATCAAGCATTCATATAGATCTTGAAGTGCCGTGTATTTTGGAGCGCCTTGTATTTCGTAGCGCCTTGTATTTCGGAGTGTGTGTTGTGGGCTCTGCACGTGGCGCGGCGCCTTCGGCGCATCAAGCATTCATATAGATCTTGAAGCGCCGTGTATTTCTAAGCGTCGTGTATTTCGGAGCGCCTTGTTTTTTTGAGCGCCTTGTATTTCGGAGTGCGTTGTATTTTAGAGTGTGTTTTGCGGGCTCCGCCCGCGGCACGGCGCCTTCGGCGGATCAAGCATTCATATAGATCTTGAAGCATCGTGTATTTCTGAGCGCCATGTATTTCGTAGCACCCTGTATTTCGGAGTGTGTGTTGCGGGCTCCGCCCGTGGGCACGGCGCCTTCGGCGCATCAAGCATTCATATAGATCTTGAAGCATCGTGTATTTCGGAGCGCCTTGTATTTTGGAGCGCCTTGTATTTCAGAGTGTGTGTTGCGGGCTTCGCCCGTGGGCACGGCGCCTTCGGCGCATCAAGCATTCATATAGATCTTAAAGCGCCGTGTATTTCCGAGCGCCTTGTATTTCGTAGCGCCTTGTATTTCAGAGCGCCTTGTATTTTGGAGTGTGTGTTGCGGGCTCTGCCCGTGGCACGGCGCCTTCGGTGCATCAAGCATTCATAAAGATCTTGAAGCGCCGTGTATTTCTGAGCGCCATGTTTTTCGTAGCGCCCTATATTTCAGAGTGTGTGTTGCGAGCTCCGCCTGTGGGCACGGCGCCTTCGGCGCATCAAGCATTCATATAGATCTTGAAGCGCCGTGTATTTCGGAGCGCCTTGTATTTCGGAGTGCCCTGTATTTCGGAGCGCCTTGTATTTCAGAGTGTGTGTTGTGGGCTCCGCCAGTAGGCACGGCGCCTTCGGCGCATCAAGCATTCATATAGATCTTGAAGCGCCGTGTATTTCCGAGCACCTTGTATTTCGTAGCGCCTTGTATTTTGGAGTGTGTGTTGCGGGCTCCGCCCGTGGCACGGCGCCTTCGGCGCATCAAGCATTCATATAGATCTTGAAGCGCCGTGTATTTCGGAGCGCCTTGTATTTTGGAGCGCCTTGTATTTTGCAGTCTGTGTTGTGGGCTCCGCCCATGGCACGGCGCCTTCGGCGCATCAAGCATTCATATAGATCTTGAAGCACCGTGTATTTCGGAGCGTCGTGTATTTTGGAATGCCTTGTATTTCGAAGTGTGTGTTGCGGCCTCCGCCCATGGCAGTGCACGTAGGCTAACAGACCAGTTTACCAGCTACCACATCTACAATTATAGAGCAGTATGTACATTCCTACAAAGGAGTTTCTCATTCAATATATTTTAGCTTAGATGTTAACCGATGGATATGGCTAGCATAGGACGTTATGGCCCCATTCTTCCACGAAAAGACACAAACCCTTCTTCTTCTGTCTAGAGCAAAAGAAAACAATCTATTGAATAGCGATGGATTTTACTAGATCTGGTTCCTCGATCAGTCGCGTGGGTGAGGACCTAGATTTGGTGCAGGAGATTGTTTTAAGGTTAGCGTCTACGAAATCTTTGATCCGTTGCAGTATGCTCAACAAAGCTTGGTATACTGCACTCAAAGAGCCTAGATTTCTTTCGCGTTATTTGAAGAAAAATTCACCATCATGCCTAGGATTTCTTGTTGATAATCATTGGATGCCTGAGGTTGGTAAAAGGCTACAGGAGCTTGAATATTCATCTAAAGATGAAACATCTTTAGCTATTTGTTCGAAGTTAGATTCAACATATCTTCTAAGGGAATTGGTCGTCTACTGTCGAAACGGAGCAGTCCTCATTCAGGTCTTTCCACATGGTTCTAGAGATCCTGGGTACTATGTTAATTATCCTTCCAGGTCTCCAGATTTGCTCACTTTCCTTGCCTCACCTGTTGCACGAATGCCATCAATGTCGAAGAGTGATACATATCATTCATATGGGTAATTCTGTTTGATTCCAAGTGCTGCTAGATCAGGAATGACATTCTTTCATAGAAATATATTCAATTCTTGCAAGGTTTCATATTATGGTGCTACTGCTAATACAACATCTGGAATATTTGTGCATGTCTGTATTCAGCAAAATGGTCAATGGGAGATGCATATTTCTGACCCAATTCATGTGCCAACACCAACTACTTACCTTAGTCAGCCTGAAGGAATCCTGCTAGGAAAAGACCCAATTCCTGATAGGCGTATGTTGTAGGCCTTCTTCTGTGTTACAACATATCCACACATTTAACTCTTGTGATACAATTCCCTGAATCAGTCAGGCTGACAACAAAGGATCAGAGGAATTATTGTATTTCAGAGGATATATCAGGAAACATTTTACTAGCTGCCTTTCCTAGTGATGGTATACTGACAACTTGGCTCCTTGACTACAACAATGCTCAAAATAAGTGGATCATCCAGACAATGTTAGATCTGCCTGTTGCATGCAGAACTGCTTTTGGCTGGGATATTGAAGATTACTGGAAGGAAAGACTTGGTAGTATCCGTGAGAATTGCAATCTCCCAGTTTGTGGTGTGTTGCGTGTTATAACAATGTCAACTGATGGTCACTATGTTCTGATGACAGTTGATTTTGATGTAGGCTTATTCTATGCAGACATGCTGAAGAAGACTGTATCAGTTTTATCCAAGTTATCTACACCATTAGTTGTTCGTAGTGGTTTTGCAATGTCTGAAGCCTGGCCACCTGCTCTATAGTGATTGACCGAAATGCAATAAAAATTAAATATCTCTTTTTAATGTGAGCATACTAAGCCTTTTGTTGCTTCTTTTGATCTTCTAGCACTTTATTCTGAATCCAATTATGTACTATGTTGCTTTTTGTAATCTTCTTACACTGTATGCTAAATTTGGCGTCCTAGTACTGCTATTGTAATTGCTAATTGATGTAGTGCAATTTCATATTATTAGTGTACCTGCAGCATTACATAGAGCAGTATGCTAAATTTGGAGTCCTAGTCCTGGTTTCGAAAAAAACCAGTGTACCTGCAGCATTACATAGAGCAGTGCAATTGTCGAACTAAAGGCTGTGCACGCAGGATAAATAGGGCAGTTCTTCGAAAGTACATAGGTGTGTATCCGTGTAGAAAGCAGTTTCTATATGACTATACGGGCAGTGCACTTAGACTGCAGGGTCGTCCCGCATTCGTTAGGGTCTAGTATATTTTCTAGGTAAGGTAGTGCATGTGGCAGAGGAAGCGCAGTACTTCGATCAGAAACTAGTGTACCTATAGCATTTCATAGAGCAGTGCAATTGTCGAACTAAGGGCAGTGCCCGTAGGATAAATAGGGCAGTTCTTCGAAAGTACATAGGTGGGTATCCGTGTAGAGAGCAGTTTTCTATATGACTATACGGGCAGTGCACTTAGAGTACAGGGTCGTGGTTGCGGCGGAGCTTGGGGTGCACTTAGACTATATGACTATACGGGCAGTGCACTTAGACTATATGATGGTGAGCTGAGGCATGGTTGCGGCGGAGCTTGGGGTGCTCTAAATCGCAGACGCCCTTCTCCTCCTGCTGCGGCGGCTTCAGCTCCAATTCCGGCGAGATAGAGCTCGAGCGGCATCGGCTAGAGGTGGGTGAGGTTCAGATAGAGGTGGGGAGTGAGTGAGTGTGGAGAAAAGAGGCTGGGGTGGCCGCTTTATATAGGGTTGACGAGAGGGCAGAGCGAGCTCCGGTGAGGTCATTGGTGAGGCTGCGATGGATTCTCTGTCCCTCGGCGATCCTCTGGGGCTTAAAGGCGCGGGAAGGCGAGGTCTAAGCTGGTCAGGAGCGGCGGTGCACTGAGCGAGGGCGGCATTGTTCAACACGGTTCCTCCGGGCTGCCGGTCGCGAGGCGGCGAACGAGGATATCTGGGCGGTTGCTGGGCCTGCTGCGGGTGCTGCCACGCAAGGCTAGGGCTTGGCGAGGCCGGTGCTTCTCTGGCGGGCGCGGCTTTCCGGGGTGATTGGCATGGCGGACAGAGGCATGGGCGCGAGCAACTGGGGCTGGTCCTCCGCTCGATTTTGGTCGGGGGTTGGTCGAGGCGGTGCGGTGTGATGGCGCTTGTCTGCCAGCGAGCGAAGGAGAGCGCGGGACGGGCTGGCGCGAGCTGTCCATGGTCGACCTAGCGCATGGCGTCGGGCGGCTTGGAACTGGAGCAGAAAGGGGAGAGGGAGAGAGAGCTAGGACTGGGGTTTTAGCTGGGGGGACAAGGGGACCGAGTTAGGCCCAAATGGTGACCAATTCCACTGCTCACTATAGTGTTTTGGAATTTGCAAGATTTGTGTCTGCCACCTATTTGATGAAATGGCCGCAAGAGACCAAAGTTTGAATTTTGGTTTCAAATTTTTTGAGTGTTCTCCACTGGTGCTATGTAGTCTCTGGTTGCAAGGGTTTTGAAAGTGGAGCTCAAATTGATGTTTTTTATAATAGGGGTGATCTAGACATATGTATTGAATTCAATTTTCACAAGCCATTTAAAATAAGTATTTTAAGGTTTTTAGCAGATCAAAAAGTGGGCCTTGGTACCTCATTATGTGTACTAGCAAGGGGTGTAAAGATCCAGAATTATTTCTGTTGAGAAATGAGTGCTAGGAACACTCAAAGTAGTGTAGTGGATTAAAATGGCCATTCCTCCTTTTTAATTGTTTTTATTTGATTTTCTTTGGGATTTGCTTGGGAAGATTTAGATGATGTTTAATTTACCAAAGAAATATTTTACAAGCAATGAATCATAGAACCATGACAATTCAAATCAATTTCTAAATTAAATGCACATACACATGAATGCTTTCATTTTTAATTTGGAAATTTTTTTGTTAACCCTAAATTTGATGATTTGGATCTTGATGAGCTTGGATTGAAGTTTTGGGATGTTACAATGGCATTATAATGATAGTATGACGATGCACTTAACGAGCAGTGCATCCCAGTGTACATAGCAGGTGGGATTGAATTGCACGACTAGTACACTGCCATTTCATATTATCTTTCACCAAGCTGTGCATAGTAGGTGAAAAACGAAAAGGTACTAATTATTGAACAAAGACCCAGCATGTCGGAACTATACCTCGATAGAGATAACGTTCAGCAGTGCATACTACGTACACTGGCAGTGCACGTCGCTGTGCATAGCAGGTGGGGTGCATTGCACACTCATTGAACTGCCATAGATACTTGTCTTGCACCGTGCCTAGAACACTTTATGAAGCATTTGGAAGACAGTTTATACGTATTTCAATGGCATTACATACTTGTTTTTAACTGTATTATTGTAGTAGTATCCTGAAGCGCTCCGTGGGCAGTGCATACTTTGTTTACCTGTAGTGCATATGAGTGTGCGTAGCATGCGGGGTTCATTGCACGGTAAGTGCACTGCCGTCGCATGCTATCTTCGACCTTTGCGCACAATAGTTTACAATGCATTTCTAGGGCAGTTCATCTACAGCTTTAGGGCAGTGCATCTCCTATGCATGGTATTATATACGAGTTGTGCATCTCGGTGCATCCGTTGTATACGAGCTGTGCATCTCGGTGCACATTGCTGGTGTATATGAGCAGTGCAAAACGGATAAACAAAGCCACGAAACCCAGTACAAATGTACTACCTCTCCCCTGGCGAAGAACTGGTACGACAGTAGACCCCCCATATATGTCTCTATCAATACTGAAGTGTTCTTGCAAAAGGGTAATGCATTTTCATACTGAATTATGACCCACCTGTTAGACAACTTGTTTTCTAGAGATAAAACCTTTCCACCCGTCGTTGGTGTTTAAAGAAGGAAGGGAAGGTATGAAAACGTATCTTCTTCAAACTATTATAACCAGCTAATGCTGGAACAACCCATAACTTTCTCAGCCGCCGCCGCCGCCCGCATGTCGATCTAAGGAAAGTTTCAACCACGCTTCAAAACAAGCAGTAAGATATATCCATCTCAGCAACGCAAGGCAATGGAGAGAGACGTCATCATCATTGGCGCCACAAATCAGGTAACCAGATATCGAACCTGCTCAAACGATTGAAATTCTAGGGATATATGTGATGAGGCGATTCAGCTTGTACTTCGTCTCTACATGGTAGACATGGTCGGCAGCTACATTGTAGCGACAACGCAACAGTTTTTTGAAATATTTTTTTGCCAACAACAGAGATATAACTTCCTAGTTTTACAACACCGAGCATATATAATCAGCAAGGTTGTTGGTGGTTGTTGCAAAAAACGTAAAAGGAGGAAATTATACCACAGTAAATTTCAAAATATATCGGCATACATATTTCAACTGATTGTTTTTGCATCGAAGCTTACTTATATAAGTTATAGCAGATAGATTATTATTGTTGATGTTACAGATACGCAAGCAGAGTGCTGCTTTTCTATCTGTGAGTTATTTTTTTCACTAAATCTAGAAAATGCGATATATGCTGCATTACACCAAATTGTAAAATTAAGCAGGGAATTAGATTATCTCATTTGAATGATCGTACATTGGCTGAAATAGAGATGATGAAAGGTGCAAAATTCCAAGCTCCAGGTGTAACAGAACGTGTTGCACGTCAATTCAGGATAGTATATATAATTTTAAGAATAATATATGAATTTTGTTTTTTATTCAAATGCTTTAAAAATCAAAAGATTGACCGTGAATAATTATGGTGCTACTATATTCATTATATCATGGCAGAGATGTCTTAGAGCACTACATGATAAGTGGGATAAAGAGCGTGAGCAGAAACTGATAGCTCTCGCGGCGTCAACAGAAACTGTCCGAAGATGTAACGCAGCATGCGCAAACTTGAAGCCAAAGCTAGAAAAAATTAACATCACAATGTCTGCTAAACAAGTAATTTCCAGAGACCCTAGTGGTATAACAAAGCTACGATGCCAAGATTAATTAGGTGTTTTAGTGAAAGGCAACAGTGCAGTCAAGACTAGTTGTAAATTGAAAGATGCAAAGTGTAATTAGAATAGTTTGGTGAGTTTGCTATTGCAATTAGTAAAAAAAATGAAAATAATTTTGCATGAGTACTGCTAACAATTATTTTATTCTATTTTTGTTTTATTAGGTGCAAGTTGATGTGATGGTCTCAATGCAACAAACAGTGGTACTACTACATCATCTTCTGGATAGACAAGGACATCAAAGGACACAGATGAAGTAACCAACATTCAGTTCATGTACAGGGAGAAAAAATCAGATACAGTGCAAGCAGCTCCTGCAAACCAGAGTCAGACACACGGAAACATCAACCTAATAGCTGTCGGAATGGCAATGAGTGACACAGAAGGAGAAGCTTTAATAAGGTATGCTGGTAGCTCTGCAGGAGACAAAACAAAAACAATCATCACAACAAACGTACTCAAATCAAGCATGATTGTTCAATATTGCTATAATAGGAAAGTGTTGAGCAACGATGAGAAAAAATCGAAAGCAAGACAGTATATCCTGGATGCGATAGTAGCATAACAAATTCAGGAGAGAAGATCACACATGAAAAGATTACACATGAGCAGAGTGTTGCAAGTGAACCAGTCAGCAACATTTTTTTTCCAGTGCAACCAGCAACCATCGCTACAAGTACAGTAGAGTCACAAGATGGAAGCATTGATAGACCTAGTTGTTCTGATGCATGCAAGAGAGATTCAACCAGCACGCTGAACCCACAAAGAGAAGAGAATACAAGTCATCAGAATGTCAATTGTTTAGAGGAACCGGTAGAAACTGTATGCACTAACACCAACTCGGTAGCAATAAGCAATGAGCAGCCTCTAGCCCAGTGCGATGACATTATGCTTGAAAAAGAGATTAATCCAGGAGAACTTACGGAAGAAGAGTTAGAAATGGATAGAATGTTTAAGAATGAGTACCCAGCTCTGGATGAAATTCGTGATGCCACGACACCGGAAGAAGCAATGGAATTTCAGTCAAGGGAAAATGCTTTCCAATACTTTGCACTGTATGCAAGGAAAACAGGTTTTTCTATAAGAAAACACACTAGCCTTAACTCCAAGAAAAAAAGTGAAATGATTAAACAGACATTTGTTTGCACAAAACAAAGTCAGACTCAAATAAGTGAGAAAGTTGTAAAAGAAAGGAAAACAAGTTCTGCTATCAGGTGCTCTTGCCCTGTATCCATTGTGGTAAAGAAAACAGAAAAAGGTTGGATGTACAAAATAGTAAAACTGGACCACAATCACCCTTTGCACCCAACGGATTGGCTCATCAGGTTTTCAAAATGCCACAAGTCAATGACCCATCAAGACAAGGAATTTATACGTATACTACACCTTGGAAAGATTCCACCGAGGAGAGTGATGCAAATATATACAGTGGAATGAAACTTCTAACCAGAGGAGTTGGTTTCGACGGCAAAGACGTGTCAAACCTTAAGTATGCTAACAAGAAAGACAGCAGAAATAAAGATATAGAGGAATGCTTGACGAGGTTTACCTGTCTTCAATCAAAGGTTCCTGGGTTCTCATATAAATTCGACACTGACCATACAAATGTCGTTCGTAGCATCTTCTGGACAGACGCAATGTGTAGGATGAGCTACAAACTATACGGTGAATACGTGTCATTCGACACAACGTTCCAGAAGAACGTATACAACATGCCTTTTGCACCAATCATTGGCGTGAACAACCATGGAAACACTGTTTTGTTTAGGATCGGTCTCCTGTAGGACGAGTCAGCTGAAACGTTCAAGTGTCTGTTCAAACTTTTGTCTTGGAAATGGGTGGTAAAGAACCAAAGTACATAATAACTGACTAGTGCAGAGCAATGAAGAAAGCAATTGATGAACTGGATATACTGCTTGACACAATCCACAGGTTCTGCCTGTGGCACATCAAAAAGATGCTATAAAAGCTTGCTACAATTTTGGCAAGAAATGAAAGCCTATCGGAAGAACTAAGACATGTGATAAAGAACTCATTGACTGTAGAAGAGTTTAAAAATGCTGGAGGCAAGTATTGGAAAAATACGGAATTGCAAACAAGAAGCATCTGCTAGATTTATGGGATATCAGAGATCACTGGGTACCAGCCTACTTCATGGACTACTTCTATCCCTTTTCCTCGTAAACTACAAGAAGCGAGAGCACCAACAACATGTGGAAAGACTATGTCGACCACACATACACAATACTAAAATTCCTAGATTCATATGAGGCAATTCAAGAGAAAAGCTTGAGTGCGCTCGACAGGAAAAGGAACAGGACTTCAGAGAAAACATCACCAACTTGGAGCAGATATGGACTTGAGACAGATGCAATAAACATTTACACTACTGACATATTTCTCAAGTTTCAGAAGCAACTAGCAGATAACACAGAATTTGAAATAATAAGGGAAGAAACAACTGACAGAGGAATGAAATACGAACTAACCAAAATAAGTCATGTCACGCATCCAGATTTCAACATAAATGTTTTTATAGTTGAAGGGGATAACGAGAATAAGATTTTCTCATGCAACTGCAAAAAAATGTCAAGGGATGGAATCCAGTGCTGTCACTTCCTCAGGGTTGTGGTACGTCTTGGTTTAGTACATAAGATGCCAGACAGTTTTGTGAACCCTAGATGGAAAAGATGCAACCCACATCAGCCATCCAACTATGTTTTTCGTCTTCCTGGCGGTAATAAGAGCAACGCAGCAGGTCCAGTACGTTATGTGATTGAGTTGACTCGTTTTTCTAAGATCTTCTCAAAAGCATGCAGTACAGACAAATCATACCAAGTTCTGGTAGAGTGCATCGATGAAATTGAGAAGAAAGTGAATTCTTCACTAGACCAGGATGAGCAAAGCAACACAAAGGGCATGGCAGATGGCATCGATAACTTACATGAAACAATTCGTACTTCGTCGAGAGATCCTCCAATCATAAAAACAAAGGGTAGGAAAAAAGGACAGAGACTAAAACCAGGGTTAGAGCAGACGAAAAGAAAATGTGGTACCTGCGGAAAGAGAGGGCACATAAAACCTAACTGTGAATTCTGGCTTAAGGAGAGAGGTATATATATACACATGAATATTTTTTCTCATATTTTACAAAGTATCGTACCTAGCGACAAATTATATCTATGTAGTGTTTACTATTGCAGATTGAGGTTATTGAACTATATATTTACTTTTGTTTGCAGGCTAGAATGATCCAGAAGAAGCGCAAGATAAGATCAAAAGCTACAACAGAGAAAAGTCCAACTTCAAGCAGTGATTACGAGACGACTGATGCTACTGGTATAAGTTTTTTAGTAAAAAAAATAATATTCGATACATTAAGTCGAACTGATATTTTAACAAATAATATTCAGGACAACCTGACACCACCAAAGAGAAGATTTTTTCAGAAAAATACAAGCCAGAAAAGTAAATCAAAACGTGGATGCAGTTATGTTGACAACACTAGTACAGATGAAGTAAGCTAATTTTACACAATGAACCTATCACAGCATATCTTGAACTTGATTGTTACCATGCAAGACTAACATTTTGTCTGCTGTTTCTAAAGAAAAATTTGACACCACAGAAAAGAAGAAGAGTATGGAAAGCGAAGGATCAACAAACTCCATTAGCAACATTAAGTGATAGCAACTCAACTGATTCAGATAGAGTAAGTATTATATGAAATTTATAGCTAGTGACTTTGAAAATAGGAAAATTATTGGACATGATATTTGTTAAGTCGTGAAAATAAAACGCTTGATACATGTGATGCAGATGATATCAAAACCACAGAAGCAGAGGAGAAGTTCAGTAGGAATAGCACGAAAATGAAGAGAAGAAAGCAATTGTACACGAGGGATTGATGGACAAAAGTCTGACATTAGAAAAGAAAGATCTCATCCATATCCCACACAGAATGTTGTGAATATGTATGAAATCCCTCAGACAGATGCTCATCTCAGTGGAAATGATGGAAATGTTTCTCCAAGTTATGGTCATTCAGAACGAAGCTGCAGAACAGCAGAAGAAGTGAACAATGAAAAGAGGAAGTGCAGTACAAAAATACAAATAAAAAGTACAGTGATTACAAGGAGCAGTCCAGTGCAGACATCCGTGTCAAGCCACGAAAGACCTCAAGCATCAGTTGAGAGGAATGTACAAACAAGAAGCAGTCCTGTGAATTCACTACAGTTCAATGTACATAAAAGGAACGGTACGAAATGTCAGTTGATAAGAACAGTCGGAACAAGACAAACCACCATTCAAGATGAAGATCTCGACAGTGATCGGTCCAGAAGCAATAATAAAAAGGAAGACACAAGTAGTTTAAAAATCCCTAGAAAAGGACATGGCCGTCTACAATGGTATTTTACTGGACAAATTCAAGAGCCAAGGCAAGTTTGAAATTTCATAATATTTAAAACATTACAATTAGGATTGCCCAAATAATTTGCTCTACATACATGTTATAAAAAATGATTGCTAACAACGTTTCTTTATTTTATGCAGGAGAAGCAGCAGGATCAGGTCATGATACAAATATTGTTTTGTAGCAGACAGACTCACAATTAAAAATTTACTCATAATAAATGTAAGAAAGTATAGAGCAGATTTTTATTCTTATCAACTTATCATAAAGTTATAGAGGAAAGTTTTTTGTATCATGGCATCACTTGTTATTTACTGGTATAAAATGGATACATTGACTACAACCATACATAGCATTACACTGATTCTGCAAATAAGATAAATAACATTAGACACAATAGCCATCACACTCTAGAACAATCTACTGTAGTTCGAAATAATAGTTTTGTACCGGATATTCAATGGAACAATGCTTTAAAAAACAATTGCACTATATATATATACATCATACAATCTTAACAACTAGAAATGTTTTATTTAACAAAAAAGTAGAACATTTACATATTATTCTTTTTTTTGAAGTAATTTACATATTATTCTTACAAACTATAAGATAGAACACTCGTACATCTATGCAATCACAATCTAACAGATGAATCATGGAATTTAAAAATAAACAAGGAACCAGGGCAGTACATAACTAACATCACTAGCATTACATGAACTACATTAAAATACATCTGGATAAAGCAGAATAAAGCAGTGCATAATTCTTTAGAGAAGCAGTGATATGCTTGAAACAACAATGGGCCTCTGAATTGTATTAGTCGGCCTTTCTTGTATGGAAGCAGTAGTTTTATGGTTGTGAACTCTTGACGTATCGTATGGACAATTTCGTAGTGGGCCTTATTTTTTATAACTACTAGCACGATTTGTACGATCGGTTTGTTATAAGGATACGAGTAGTCGTGGAAGCATAAAAGGGGTAAGTTAAAACAAGATCGTAGCAGTTCATCATTAAGACCGACGAAACTCAAAAAAACCAAGGTGCCTCTCGAGCGTTGAATTATTTATTCCTTTTCTATTCCATCACATACTTGTTCTTAATAGATTCATCATTGTTCCCTACAGCGAGGAATCATAGATTCAAGGCGTGGTACCAGACATCTTCGTCCCAGACATGATGGACGACGGGCTTCAGACCACAAAGACTCATAGCATTACTGTTCACGGAACGACGATTCTTACTGTTGAGTACACCAACAAGGAATCAACGCTGAACAGAATCCTCTCCATGTACGAGGCTTGGCTTTAAGAGGTTTGTAATCATCCAACTTACCGTCTGATTCTATTAAAACGATTGTCATATGAATTATGCATGACTACAACACAAATGAATTCAAGGTAGTTTGATTCATATAAAATAGTTTACCATATTAATTTGAACTAGTTTTTCCTAACCAGTGCTTTTCACTAGTTTAGATACGAATCAAACATCAACCCATACATATTTTATCAGAATCCCTTGATTTTCCAATGGTAGAAACAAATATACTGTGTATTATATGAATCTCTACAGGATTAGAGTGGATATAGGAAATGCATTCCTACATTATAAATACTCCTACGTCTTTCATGTCATAAGAATCATTAATACAAGTCCTAAGTTGTATCCTTCTCGTGTTCATTTCACCAGACTCTGGTACTAATAACAACATTTCATTTGACACCAGGATAAGAGAAGGTACGTTGAACTAGACATTGAATATACTGCTCAAGGAAGTGAAAAAACCATCGTCGTCGTACAACTCACCGTGAGAGAGCACGTCCTAGTTTATCATTATGCTAGGGCCACGAAAAAATTCCAGGGACTCCATGATTTTTTCAAGGAAAAACAGATCACCTTCATTAGCGTCGACAAGAGGATTGATTCAAAGATGTTGATGAAAGAAAAGTTTTTCATCCCTGAAGAGTACCATGTAGACATACAGGGAATATTCAATACATTCCATGGTGATAATTACAGGTATCGCATGGCTAGCATTGCAGCAGTACTCATTGATTCATCATACAGTGAGATGAAGATAGCAGCAAGTGACTCAGAAATGCATAACAAATGGGAGTGGAAGCCAATGTCAATGGAGAATCTGCATTACTCAGCAAAAGATGGGTATGTAAAATACGAGTTTTACAAGAGAATAACATTCAGCAGCTACTGCCTCAGATTAGGCAGACAAATTCTCAATGATAGGCTATGCACCGGGTGTAAAGGAGGTAAAGGATATAAATCGTATAAACGTTTTTTGGAGGCAGGTCCATCAGCTAATAACAATAATAAGTGGGACGACGAATGCACGATGTGTCTGGCAACAAATATCGACAGGTGGATGAAGAATGATGAATGGTGGACGAAGAGAGACGACGAGGAGGAAGACTGAATTTAGCTAAAGACTGTGATTATGTGAGTACGATCTGCTAGCAGTGTTTTAATTCAGTTCGTTAATTCAGTTAGCCAAAAGTGGTTATGATCTAGTATATTATATTTGGAGTACAATGTAATTAATTTGTGTGTGTATAAATTAAACTAGTTTTTACCATTATTCTGTAATGTTTGTAATTACAGGATATGAATGTATACTTGTATTTCATATGTACATTCCTAATTTTGTCTCGAAGGCCAGCAAGTTAATTGCAAATAAATAAGCAAAATCCCATTAACAAGTTAAAATTTTCTAAAAAACTACTTCAACTTTCGACAATTGAAACGAATTCTGATGCATCTAGTTGAATATTCACAGCATATCAAACAAAATCAATAGAAATAATGAAATGCATCACCACATAACAAGCAGTGGAAAACATACATCAAGCGGTTCATAACAACAAGCGGTTCAACACAACTTACATCTACACTAATAAACAATCAGAAGGAACTGCAGTCATCATATAAGATAATGTCAATGACAAACATTATCTCAATGTTTTGGTTTGAAGTGGTCCTGCCAGTGAGGAGAATGGCTTGCCCAACTTGAAAACATTCATGATGACATTCAACAAAGTTCTTCCACTCAGGGGTGCTGAATATAATTCGACCATCACTCCCTGTCTTGTACAAAATGAAGCTCACGACACCATTTGCACCAAGCCGTACTCCAGCCACGCCTTCTTCGGCAATTTCAAGAGAAAAAACCATTCTCGAAGGTAGTTTCTAATTAAGTTGCAGAAGTTAGAAATCTAATAACTAACAAGCAATAAAAAATAAGCAAGTAGAAAAATAATGATAACTAATAACATACCATATCATGATGGCGAACATGCATCCTGGTCAAGCGAGTAACAAGTGCTAGGCCAACGTACAATTCTTTTTAAGGAATGATGTGGACAAGATAGCACTTTTCACTCCTGGTAAGGTTGCATCTCTGAGAAACAATTGTATTATCCAATGGTCCTTCTTGCTACTCATCCTCCTGATCCTCCTCATCAGACTCACCCTCTTTGCCCTCATCCTCATCATCCTCGGTCTCATCATCCTCCTCCGCATCCCCCTCATCGTTCATATGCATAACAGTGATACTTGGACAAGGAGCTCCCATTCAAAATACCAGATACACACCAAGGTCAATTTGGTTTTTAGAAATAAACCTTCTCCATGAAGAACCTGCAAAGGCGAGTCATTGCCCGCTCTTTGCGCACGTCAACAACATAAATTTGCCCAAGAGCTTGAAACTCAATGCTTTGTCCTGCTATTCTATTGAATTTTCGCCTTATATTGCATGGGATAGTCTAAATTGAAAAAAATAATTAAATAAATGACAATTGTATGGAAAGAAAATTCAATAAATGTAAAAAGCAAGAATTATATGCATACCAATGAACCCTCAAATCGACCATGTACAAGACGGACAAGGAATAGCGAGGCTGATTTTGTTTCATCACTACAGTCTGTGAAACAAACCTGACACAGAGCCATGTCCTAAAAAAATGAAAAGCAGTTGTTAATTTATGATAAAGCTATCTAAGTTAAAAAAAGGGCATCATATTTGGAATGAACATAAAGTAATTTTAGGGACGGAGTAAGTGAGCCAAGTAGGAAGCACAAAGAAATAATTTGTTTTCATATACCAGAAGACTAAATCACACCACCCCAACCCTTCATTGCATAATCATATTGTAACTAATCAATAGGAAAATGGAAGTACAAAAGCATAATCAACCTAAAAGTGTATCCTCATTGCATCATCACACTGAATGCTAACTAAAAAACCCATATCTCCATATATATACAAATTGAACAAAAACTTAATATCTAAAATGCTGTCGAAATTTTTTTATCTATACAATTTATAATATGAATCGACCAAAAATATGAATCCATCTTATCTAGAACTATGGTTCGAAACAAACAAGACTAAAATGTGCAAGATTTATAGGATAAAAACGAGGGAATAAGTTGAGCATACCTTGAGAGGGATATTGGGGAGCTAAACAACGGCGAAATCCTTAAGATCCGGTGGTTTTTAGGGGAGCAATTGAGAGGGAGGGGAGATGGGAATAGGAGGTGAGCTCTCTCAGTTAGTCCTGGCGGCTGGGGACGACTAGGTTGGGATGGGAAGGGCAACCACGTGCCTGATGCTACATTTATAAGTGTATGGCCTTTATGCTAGGCGATACACTACCAAACCACGTTGGATTGCACAGCTCCCTTGGCAGTACAATCTAAACTATACGGGCAGTACTATGTATGAAGTGGATACATTTTGCATATGCCCGTTTGCATCGAAAGACGATTCCATACCACGGTGAATGCACTGCTGTTGCACGTTATCTTGCGTCGTCCACACATCACTATATCAATGACTTAAAGAGCAGTGCACAAGATTTCCACAGGAAGTGCATCCGTTCTAAATGAATAGTACGTGTCAGTGTCCACTACACGTGCCGAAAGTCTTGCACACTGGACACAACACTATATTGTAGCACACGAAATGCAGTCCACATAGGCAGTGCATATAGCACACAACACTATTTTGTAGAACACGACATGCACTCCACAGAGGCAGTGCATATGGTAAGAAAGGGGGGTTCACTCCTGCCTATGGATGCAATGCACAAGATTTCCACAGGTAGTGCATATGCGGCTGCATGGCAGGTTCAGTGCATTCCAGCATAAGGATGCAGTGCATATGCTCTGCACAACCATACGTTCATCGCGTGTGGAGATCACACTTCACAGACCGCACAAGCAGTGCAACCATAACTTATCAGGGCAGCACACGACATGCAGTCAACACAGGCAGTGCATATAGATGTCAATAGCAGTGCCTTCCTGGATAGCAAAGAGACGCAGTGTGCATGGTAGGTGTAGTCCATTCCACGGTCAGTGCACTGCCTGCGCACGCATTAAAAACAGTCGGTTAGCGTTTTTAAAGATAGCGCAGCACCCAAGCTGCGAGGCATTATGGATTTGGTGTGAGTTGTACTCCTCTCAGGCTTATAAATAGTGCCGGCACCTCTTCACACTTCTAAACAGCATCAGTACCAGGGATAACTATTCAATCTCACATACCTACCACCGGTTTCATAATGCCTCGCCGCCTACCCACCTGTTGGGCCAAGTTCCCTCCGGGTGCTCGCATACCACTTCCAACGTCTCCTAGCTCCGACGATGAAGAAGAGAAAGAGGAGGTCTCGTCGCAGGAGTCGGTCATGGCTCAAGGTGTGGTAGCCGCTGCGAAGAAGGAGCAAAGCTACAATAACCTACATGAATATGGCTCTTCCTCTGTCGACAGCAACCAATCCTACGACCTGATGCTGCCGCCAACCTCAACAAAATTCGACTTGTTCGGTAAGGAGAAGAAGAGGCGGGAGGATGCAAGGAACCGCGAGGAACAGACCGCGTTCCTCACTTCCGTGGAGAGCGAGAGTATCTCTGGTCCAGCGGCGCCGGAGAAGGAGGAGGTAGAGAAGGAGAAGGAGGAGGTCGATTCATTCGAAAGGGAAAAGAAGAGGAGGAAGGATGCCCGGAACCGCGAGAGGGTCGCTGCCTGTACGGCGCATAGGGCCGCCGTTCATGAGGCCAACATCATAGCAGTTCTGGAGATGACCAATCAGTTTCGACAGGCAGCGGAGGCGAGGAGGAACCAACGCGCGGCAGCGGCAGCAGCAGCGCAAGTGGTCGTGGCTCCAGCGGTGGCGGCGAACGACGACGAGGCAGGTCCATCATACGTCATCCACATATACAGTGACGAAGACGATTAGGGGATCTAGCTTTATATTAGGTTTTTCTTTATATGTCCATAAATGTCATTCAAATCTTGTAAAATATCTCTTGATTTGGATGGACTATTAATTTATCTGAATTTCACAAAATGCCATCGATTCAGTAGTAACCACGGAAGAAATCCGATGTTAGTCATCGTACTAGGCAGTGCATGACCTTCATTAATATACATCCGGATCTTACAAACCAAGGCAGTGCATAGCAGGTTTGAAATGTAGTAGTTAAAAGGCAGTGCTCCTTTTCATGGGCTACCTGCTTTAAAATTGCCATCTCCTCATCAATAGTGTATGGAAACAACAAAGAAGTCTTTGTGATGTTTGTCTGACGCTGCGGCTCTATTAGTTAAAAATCCATCGGCTGACAAACTGCCAGATCCTTAAGTTTGTTCCCAAATCAAATGGGCATGTGTATAACAGGCGTGTGTTTAAGAAGCAGAGCTATGGTTACGTACTTTTTAGGTCTCAAATGTAGTGTTTTTAATTAGTTTTTTGTATTTTTGTGTAATATGAGATAGTGCATAATACTTTACAAAGCAGTGTTATGCTGCAACTAACAATGGGCCTGTGAACTATATTAGTGGGCCTTTAATGTATATAAGGAACAGTTACATGGTTGCGAAGTTTTGAGGTCTTTTATGAAAAATTTCGTAGTGGGCCTTTTTTTATAACTACTAGCACGATTTGCACGATCGGTTGGTTATAAGGATACGAGGAGTCGTGGAAGCGGTAAAGGCGTAAGTTGCAACAACGGCGCACAAGTTCATTATTTGCAGCGACGAAACTCACAAGACCAAGGTGTCTATCTAGCGCATAATTATATATTATTTTGTAGTCCATCACATACTTGTTCTTATTAGATCCATCCTTGTTTACTACTATAGAAATAAACAGATTCAAGCCATGGTACCATACGTCTTCCTCCCATGGACGACGGGATTCAGACAACGAAGATTCATCACATTCCTGCTCATGGAACGACGGTTCTTACTGTGTTGTACACCAACGAGGAATCCATGGTCGACAAAATACTCGCAATGTACGAAGATTGGCTTGACGAGGATAGTACTAATCCAATTATGCAGAAAACTTGCGGTACCATTTCCTAACCAGTACTTTGAGCTAGTTTTCATTCGAATCAAACATTAACCCCATACATCGTTTTTTAGAATCCATTCTTTTTCCTATGATCAAGCAAACTATTTGTAATAAGAATTAATGTAACCCCATACATACGTTTTTTCCTGTTTGGCACATGCTGTTTTTTCTCAGTATTCGGAAGATAACGTAGTACCTAAAAATACTGTAGTTTTCAATAGTTTGGAAGTTTGGCAACAGTAAAACACCAAAGTTTCAAAACTGTGGTATTGCAAAAACTGAGGTTTTTTTGCACGTTTCAATAAAGAGGTCTGGACCTATTTTTTTACAAATATTATGGTTTTTTGCAAACTGTAGTATTGATTGCCCGGCGTTGATATACTACAGTTTTAGAATATTTTCGTTTGACAAAAGCCAAGAAGCCAAACAGAGCCTTAGAGTGGGCATGGAAAATACGATCCTACATTTTCCCCTACTCCTATTCTTCACGCCGTAAGAATCAAACATGTTTCAATAGATTCTGCTACTTACTAAATGATCAAATTTTACTTGATGGGACGACAACAGCAGGTACATAGGACTCGACCTCGAGTACACTCCTAGAGGCAAACAACAAACCATCGTCGTAGTACAACTCGCCATGAGCGAGTGTGTCCTAGTGTAACATTACGCCAGGAGCACTAAGGAATGCCAGGGGCTACAGGATTTTCTAAAAAAAAGACAGATCACGTTCGTTAGTGTTGAAAAGAGGACAGACATAAAGATGATGCAGAAAGAGAAATTTGATATCCCTGACGAGTACCACGTCGACATACAGGATATATTCAAGTCAGTGCCAGGAGATAATCACAGGGATGGCATGTCCAATCTTGCAGCAAAACTCATTGATAGGTCATACATTCAGATGAAGATACTAGCCCGTAACTCAAACATGCATGACATATGTGAGTGGAAGCCAATGCCACCAGAGAATCTGCGTTACTCAACAACAGATGGATATGTCACATACGAGTTGTACAAGAGGATAGCATTCATCAGGAATCTCCTCGATTTAGATAAACCAATCTTGGATAACAAACTCTGCATCAAATGTCACGGAGGTTATAAACCATTCAAACGACATAAACAAGCAGGTCCATCAGAGTATACCAAGAAGATATGGCAGAAGGAGCAACACGACATCAGTCCAGAAGAAGATGTTGACAGATCGGAGAAGTAAGAAGATGGCTAGAAGGAAATGTGAATTCAGTAAAGACTTTCGTAGTGTGGCTATGATATTATATCAGTATGGTGATTTTAGTTGATAACCACATATAAAATGTGGATTTGATTTAGCGTTTGATATTTTTTAAACAATGTTATTTTAAAAAGCTTGAAACCATGCTTAGTGTGTGTAATACTTTGAACAATGTGTAATTATATATAGTCTGTGCATTCTGAATGTTTTATTCTAGTAAAACAAACCATATATCCATTTTAAATACAATCTTCTAGTTTGTGTAGGATTATGATGGTTATTCTTATCATTTATCTGTATAGAATACAAAAATAAATAAAGATGCAAATACAAGAAAAAATACTACACGAACACTGAATGGCAGTACATATTTACTAGTTAAGGCAGATCAGTCAGTATGAATCCACGCATCAGAACTCAGAAACCGGAAAACATAGTGGACAAGAAGCGACGCGGAGTGTACTCCCATGAGGGCGCCCTTTTTCTAGCATATTCGGCCTTCTTTCATATCAATAATGGCACCAACAGTTCTAAGAAAAGGTCTTCCCAAAGTAAAAGGACAAGAAGCATTGCATTCAACATCCAAAACATAGAAATCAACAGGGACATAGGCATTGTTAACCATAATAAGAACATCATTAAGACTCCCCATGAGTTTCTTTTTAGCATTATCATCAAGTGGGACATTTAAATAACAATCTTCAAGTGGAGGCAAATCAAGCATATCATAAATCCTTCTAGCCATAATAGAAACACTACTATCAAGATCACATAAAGCTTTGAAATCAAAGGCATTTACTTTCATATTAATGATGGGTTCCCAACCATCTTCTTTTTTATAGGAATAGAAGCTTTATGTTTCATCTTTTCTTCTTTTATGTTTATGAGAGCATCAGTAATGTGTTTTGTAAAGGCCATGTTCATAGCACTAGCATTTGGACTTTTAGCAAGCTTTTGTAGGAACTTAATTACTTCAGAGATATTGCAACCATCAAGAGCAAAATCAAATTTATCATCTAAAGTAGTTGAATTATTACTAGCCTCAACACTAGTGGTGGTGATAGTAGAAACACTAATGTTTCTAGCAATTTCATCTTCTCTTTCGCCACTTAGCATGTAATTCAGCTAATAGTCTAACATTTTCATCAATTCTTACTTGTATAGGATTAGTAGCTGCAAAGGGATTATCATTAGTTTCAGTTTTAGCAGCTATTTTATTCAAAGAAGATTGAGCTTCAGCCAAAGATGCTATATTTCTTTCAGCATTAGAGAGTTTTTCCTCAATAGTTTTATTGAAAGTAGTTTGTTTACTAATAAAGTCTTTAAGCATAACTTCAAGTTCAAAGGGAGCAATCCTATTATTGTTGTAAGAACTTCCATAAGCATTACCATTGTTGGGAGCATATGGCTTATAATTGTTGTTACCAAAATTATTCCTATAATCATTATTGCCAAAATTGTTATTTCTTATGAAGTTCACATCAACTTGCTCTTCTTGGGCAACTAAAGAGGCTAAAGGAACATTATTTGGATCAATATGGGCTTTCCCATTAACAAGCATAGACATAATAATATCAATTTTATCACTCAAGGAGGAGGTTTCCTCAACAGAATTTACCTTCCTACCTTGTGGAGCTCTCTCAGTATGCCATTCAGGATAAGTAACCATCATATTGTCCAGAAGTTTTCTTACACCACCCAAAGTGATGGTCATAAAGGTACCTCCAGCAGCAGAATCCAATAGGTTCCTTGAAGAATAGTTCCATCCCGCATAAAAAGTTTGGATGATCATCCAAGCAGTCAGTCCATGAGTGGGACAATTCTTTACCAAAGATTTCATTCTTTCCCAAGCTTGAGCAACATGTTCATTATTAGATTGTTTAAACTTCATTATTTCACTTCTCATAGATATAATCTTAGCAGGAGGATAATATTTTCCAATGAAAGCATCATTGCATTTAGTCCAAGAATCAATACTATTCCTAGTTAAGGAATTCAACCATTCTTTAGCTTTTCCTCTCAAAGAGAAAGGAAACAATTTCAGCTTAATAATATCACCATCTACATCCCTATGCTTTTGCATCTCACAAAGTTCAACAAAGTTATTTAGATGGGCAGCAGCATCTTCATTACGAATACCAGAAAATTGTTCTCTCATAACAAGATTGAGCAAAGCAGGTTTTATCTCAAAGAAAGTACCTTCAGGCACAGGTGGAGCAATAGGTGTGCTCATAAAATTATTGTTGTTGGTGCTAGTGAAGTCACACAACTTAGTGTTTTCAAGAGTAGTAATTTTTTTTGGTTTTCAAATAAGAAAGCAAACTAGTAAAACTATTTTTTTGTGTTTTTGATAAAGAAACAAGCAAAAAAAAGTAAAAGAAACTAAGGAAAATAAAAATAACAAAGTAAAGAGATTGGTTATGAGGGACTCCCCTTGTGAAGATTTCGTTGACTCCCTGGTAACGGCGCCAGAAAAATGCTTGATGGCTCAGTGTTGATGTAGAGCTCGTTGGGAACCCCAAGTGTAAGGTATGATGAGCACAAAAGAAAGTTTCCCTCAGTTATGAAACCAAGGTTTAATCGAACCAGTAGGAGCAAGAAAACACTCCAAAGGTGTTGCTAGCTGAGCCTTGGCAGGGCGCACTACCGGTGCTAGTAGCAACGTGGAGACCTGCACAACATAACCACATAACTTTGTCCCCAACTTGCGATGAGGTTGTCAATCTCACCGGTTTTGCTGAAAACAAAGGATTAAACGTATCGAATGGAAAGAAGTAAAAGTTTGCAGAAAATAAACACAAAGCAGTAAAAGATTGTAGATTGTATGTAAAAGACAAGGACCGGGATTCATAGTTCACTAGAGGTAGATCTCCTTAAGATAGATAACATGGTGGGTGAACAAATTACAGCGGGGCAATTGACAAACATCGAGAAAGAAATACATGCATATACTAATCATCTTGACTCCTTTGAGACTTGATTGGGCATTACAACATTATACATAGACAGCCATCCAACTGCATCTATGACTAATAATCTACCTTCTGGTTATCATCCGAACCCCCTCCAGTATTAAGTTGCAAGCAACAGATTATTGATTTACGAATTGCGTGTAAAGTAAACAATATGATTGTTCTATGAACAAAGGATTGTTGTTTTCTCCCTAGTAGAAACAACACATCTAGTACCTTAGAGATTTCTATCACTTCCCCAGATTACCAGAGGCATGAACCCACTATCGAGCATAAATACTCACTCTTGGAGTTGCTAGCATCTACTTGGCCAAGATAGCTACTAACAACGGAAAGCATGCAAGATCACAAATAACAAAGATATGATAGAATCAATAATCAATCTGAAATAGCATCTCAATATCCATCGGATGCCCGGAAACACAACATGCAAAATTACAAATAGATGATCTTGATCACGAACGGAGCTCACAAGATCTAGACATGAAAGCACAAAGGAGGAGAACCAGCCATCTAGCTACTACATGGATCCGTAGTCCAAGGATGACCTACTCACGCATCACACCGGAGGATTGCATGGTGATGAAGAAGGCCTCCAGGGTGAATTCCCCTCTCTGACAGGGTGCCGGGAAGAGCTTTAGATCCCTCCTGATCTAGGGATGGAGATGACGGTGGCTACGGACTCTTTCGTAGATTTTTGATCGGGTACTTAGGGTTTTCGTCCCATGGGCATCTTATAGGCGGAAGGAGAGGACGAGGGGGTGCTGGGGTCGGCCAGACCACCCCCTGGCGCGGGCCAGGCCTAGCTACGCGGCCAGGTGGTGTGGCCGGCCCCAGTCCTTCTCCGTCTCGTATTCTGGCATCTGATGACTTCTGGAAAAATAGGCACTTTGGATTTTGTCCTGTCCAATTCCAAGAATATTCATTTTCAGACTTTCCTGGAACCAAAAACAATAGAAAACAGGCAGCTATCACTGTGGCTCTTGTTAATAGGTTATTCCAACAAATCATATGAAAAGTAATCCAAAGTGTGGACAAAACACAAGAAAGTAGATAAAACCAAGCATGGAACATCAAAAATTATAGATACATTTGCAATGTATCAACATCCCCAAGCTTAACTCCTGCTCGTCCTCGAGTAGGTAAGTGATAACAAGAAAGAATAATGTTTGAGGTGACATGCACCATCATAAACTTGATCAAAGTATTTGTAAACCATTCATGCTAGGATCATAGTACTTCAATCATAACATGAAAGACAACGTTCTAGCAATAAGAAAAAGAAACTATGTTGCAACATGAAAAGGCACAAACAAATTTTTCATGAATAACAATGCTTTGCAAGATGTTTGTTTGTTTCACATAAAGAAAACATAGCATAATAGTATTCAGCTTGTCCCTCATAGAGTAGCAAATATAAATGCATAGGACACCTTCAAAGTTCATAAGAGTGACTAGATACAAATAGTTTAAAACAAGCAATATCAAGTTATGCATCAATCAACTAGTCTTGGGACAATGCACATAGAACTAAGAATGGCCACTATGCTCTCAAAGTAGGTGCAGAAAGATAGAAGGTGGAGACTCGATATAATGGTGGAAGAAAGGTCCTTCATAGAAGGAAGTAGGGATTCAAGTATCATAACGAGCTTCCAAAAATTATGGTACTTATAGCTTTCAGCTCTCATTTCCCCTATCATAAGCATCTTGAAGTGATTAAGGTTAAAGTGAACAAACTATGGTGTACATGCTTGACGAAGTAAAAGTTAGAAATCTGTTGACTTCCGAAAAAATAGGCACTTTGGCTTTTGTCCCGTCCAATTCCAGGAATATTCATTTTCTGACTTTCGTGGAACAAAAAACAGCAGAAAATAGGCAGCTGGCACTGTCGCTCTTGTTAGTAGGTTAGTCCAAGAAATAATATGAAAAGTACTCCAAAGTGTGGACAAAACACAAGAAAGTAGATAAAAAAAGCATGGAACATCAAAAATTAAGATACATTTGCAATGTATCAACCACATATGGATCCACTAGTGTCATGGCATATGGATCCACTAGAGTTCCTTGCATGTGTGTTATTTTCACAATCCACCTATGGATCCACTAGTGTCATTGCATGTGTGTTCTTTTCATTAACTACAGCTAGAGTCATTGCATGTCTGTTCTTTTCACAAAGCACACATGGAACCACCATTGTCATTGAAATGTGTATTCTTTCATTAACCACATCTAGAGTCATTTCATGTCTGTTATTTTCACAGACCACATATGGATCCACCAGTGTCATTGCTTATGTGTTCTTTTCACATACCACATATAGATCCACCAGAGTTCACTGCATGTGTGTTCTTTTCAGAAACCATATATGGATCCACCAGTGTCAGTGAAATGTCTGTTCTTTGCACAGACCACATATGGATCCACTAATGTGATTGCATATGGATCCACCAGAGTTCATTGCATGTGTGTTCTTTTCAAAATCCACATATGGATCCACTAGTGTCATTTCATGTGTGTTCTAGAGTCATTGCATGTGTGTTCTTTTCATAAAACACATATGGAACCACCATTGTCATTGAAATGTGTATTCTTTCATTAACCACAACTAGAGTCATTTCATGTTTGTTCTTTTCACACACCAGATATGGATCCACCAGAGTTCATTGCATGTGTGTTCTTTTCACAATCTACATATGGAGCCACCAGTGTCATTGCATGTGTGTTCTTTTCACATACCACATATGGATCCACCAGTGTCATTGCATGTATGTTTTTTTCACATACCACATATGGATGCACCAGTGTCATTGCATGCGTGTTCTTTTCACAAACCACATTGATCCACAAGTGTCATTGCATGTGTGTTCTTTTCACATACCACATGGATCCACCAGTGTCATTGTATGTGTGTTCTTTTCACAAACCACATATGGATACAACTAGAGTCATTGCATGTGTGTTATTTTCACAAACCATATATGAATCCACCAGTGTCATTGCATGTGTGTTCTTTGCATTAACCACAGCTAGAGTCACTGGATGTCTGTTCTTTGCACAAACCACATATGGATGCATCGGTGTCATTGAAATGTGTGTTCTTTTCACAGACCACATATGGATCCACCAGAGTTCATTGCATGTCTGTTCTTTTCACAAACCACATATGGATCCACCATTATCACTGAAATGTGTATTATTTTCAACGACAGCCCTTGGCCACAAACAATCGGGACACAGTGCTAACTAGCAACCGCTTCGGGCTTCTAGAAGAGCCGATCCCCGGTTGTTAGGCGTCGTTGCATCGGGGTGCATGGACGATAAGGATGTCCTTAGTGAGGGTGATCCGCGAGAAGTATGTTCTACGAATTGATTGGTAGTGGAAACAACGACCGGGCCTACGTCCTTGCCCTTATCCCCTTATCCTCGGGGCCGAAGCTCAAATCGTGTTCCTTCATCGCAATGGAGAGGGAGAGGCCCAAACTCAGCTTGCATGAGGCTTAGATGTTTGCCCACTACGACATACTCGTGCCGCCGTTCGCAAGGCTTCCGGCTGGCTTCGAGCTCAGCTACGCTGGTGTTCCTGTCTTGTCGCTTTTGCGCGACAACACATTGGCGAGGTAGATCGAGGAGTGCCACCGCTAGCTGCCGGAGCGGAAGAGGGCAATGGCACGGTACTCGTGCACGAGCGCGTACTAGCGAAAGTTGTTCAAGAAGGAGCGGGTTACGTTGATTGAGCTGTGCGGAACCCAGCAGCGGGAGATCCACCCGGATCTGTGCAACCCCGAAGGGAGGCAGCGCTTCTGGGAAGTGTCAGGGCGTATGACCTCCACCGTTATCGATGTGGTGTGCCGTGAAGAATCCATGTGGAGGAGGAACACTGTCGGGAATGTCTGCATCGATTCCGAAATAGAGAAGGCTGACGGCGACGCGCACTACATCGTACGACATCTTAATGCCCTCTTTGGATCTAGGTCACTTGAGTCATAGTCAATTATCGTCATAATCTATATATGTTGGCCATGTTTTAGTTGCCTTTGTCTTTGAAACAAGTTGAAACTCGTTCGATCCTGAAAATAAAGTTCACGCATTCCTAGCATATCGGATGGGACAATATGCTGACTCTGCTCCCAACACTTGATGGCATAGCCATAATTTGGAGTGTGCCAGAGAAGAAGGGGTCGAGCGTGTTGTAACAGTGTACTACTCCTTTCCAGATGTAACTAACTTAGCTTTTCTTAGATATTTAAATGTATCTATACCCAAAACATATCTAGATACATACAAATCTACACAAATTCAAGTCACTTAGTTCTAGACGGAGGGAGTAATAATATTTTTTGAGGAATAGTTTCTGATGGCATATATTGGCCATGTTTTAGAGTTCTCTGTCTTTCAAACTAATCAAAAGTCATCAAATTATGAACAAACAAAGTCATTGCATTCACATCTGATGGGACAATACGCTGACTCTGCTACTTGATGGCACAGCCATAATTCTGGAGTGCGCTAGAGGAGATGGGAATCTAAGGGAGATGGGAACTAGTAGCTGCGTCCATACACAGGTAACAAATTAATGTAATAATATTTAAAAAATTATAATCTGGTCCACATGACCCCATCACAGACACGTTACATGCGCGAGATATAAATAAAGCCGACATGACTAGTTTAGTTTTAATGATATAATTCAACATACGACGTTACTATGCCCGCATCTTTCTGCTCTTCTTATTAGTCTGCTAGCCCATGCTGCATTAAGCAACAGTTGATGAGGATAAAAATTGATAAAATGGCAAATAAAACAATTTTAAGCTTACCTTTCATCTGGAGAATCGTACAAAGATGAAATTGGTAGGGATTTATTATCTGTTCTATAGTTAGCCGAAAGATCCTCAATAACATCCTCAATCACCCCTGTAAATTCTTCATATTCTAATACACCTCCATTATTTGCCCTTTCCTCCCCATTCCTCTTACCCTTTTATTTCTTTTCACACCATTTTCTTGCTGGCACCTCCACTTCTTCATAAATTGGCTGCTTACGTACGTTTTCCTCTGAGTGCTCATCACCGGTTTCCTCCACCTACTGCACTTCCTCAAGTTCTTCGTCTTCCCACTTCTCTTCCTCCAGTTCTGGCTGAGAAGCCTCATTTTCTGCCACCGGGGTGTGAACAGGGACAAGATCATGTGTAATTGGGTTTTTGCACAACTTCTTGACATGGCCGAATCCACCACAACGTTTGCATTTCCTTTTCCTATCTCCTAGCCTAGAACCTTTATCGGTGGAGGCTTCGATCCTTAGCTTTCTAGGCCTCCCAGGTGGCCTCCTAAGAACTGGTGGTTGAAGTTTGAACCCTGGATCGACAATCTCCCAATCATTTTCATCAGCCATAGGTGGTATGTTTTCTGCATAAGTTGCAGTAAACTTGTCCACATAGAAATAGTTGTCAACATAGTTCTCTATTTCAGCTCCGCTACATCTAAGCTTTAAGATAAAGTACATTGCATGGTGACATGGCAGACCAGTAATCTGCCACTACATGCATGAACAAGTCTTGTTTCTAATGTCTACAGTGTACCTCCGTTGACTTCCATGCTTGTATTCTACATAAACCTCACCCAATGTTCTGGAACTTCTGACCATCCTCATCTTTATCATTCTCATTGCCCTGGTTCTTGCATTCAGTAACATAACCACCTTTGGAACTATTTTATGGCCTAAAATTTTTCTTGCACAAATTCTTTGCCTTAAATCTACTTCACCATTATGCACTGTCTTATTGCATCCAACAAAATAACAATCCCAAGTGTCTTCATGCCCGAAATCTTATCATTGAAACTCTCTGCCAAATTATTGCAAACAAAATCCACCTTGCTTAACTCACCAAACTTGCTTCTAGCCCATAGCTTGGTGTGATCTTCTTCAAGGTATTTTTTCACCTTTGGCACTACAAACATGTTCTGCAAGTAAGTAACACGCATGCTTGGGTTGTATCTGTATGATGATCGCCACAAGTCCAATTTAAAGATCTTTCCTTTAAATTTCTTCGTGAAGTTAGTACCGAGGTGCCACATGCATTCCCTATGCTCAACCCCTGGAAACACATCATCAATAGCACTCTCAAGACCCTTGCATGCACAAGTGTGTATCACCAAGCCTTCAGGGTGACCAATTACTTCCCGTAGTCTCTGCGTGAACCATGTCCAGCTTTCATTTGATTCACCCTCAAGAATAGCATAAGCTACGGGTAGAAGCCAATTATGCGTGTCCAAAGCACAAGTAGAAGCAACATGTCCCCTGAACGTCCATGTTAAAGAAGTTTCGCCTATTGCCAAGTATAGCCTGCAACCGTCTAGGAACCCCTTCCAGCATGCCTTCAGGCAGACAAAACATCTGCTGAAGTATTTCTTATCTGCCTACATATACCTGACCCCCTCGATACCTTTTCTCTTCCTTTCACAACCTCGTAATCGATGTCAACAACACTACCAGGTGATGTTTTCTCTACCTGAGCTTTGAAACTATATAACATGTGCAAACTATCATTCCACTTGCCTTGAATGAAGTCTAGAGACATCTCCTTCCCATCAAAGACTCTATGGTAAGGAATCAGAATTTTAAACTTTTTGCTAATCTTTGCTCTGAGTTTAGTAGGTCCAATGTTATGATCCTGCCTCACCTAGTGAAGTATAGTAGCAGCAATCCACTTGGTAGTCGCCGGTCTAATTTTATCACTTAAAGAAGTATTAGGGAAGTTGTGTTTCTTCGTGTTTACTTTGATCTGCATTCGATAAGAATCCAAATAATTCAGAGCTAATTATCAGCAAAATAAATATGAGAAAGATTGAAACTAAATGTAGCTATTGCAACCTGAAATGGGTGTCCACGCCGCATTGGAGATGCATGTAATCTCCATTTACACACATTACTTTCCCTACAATGCACCCTAAATCTCTTTTGGTCGGTCTTTTCAATGATAAATTCGAACCCAACTCTGATTGCATAGGTTGCAACTACATATCTGCAGTCCTCCACATTCTCAAAGACAGTCCCCACATCTATTGTAGGATTGTCCCTATCAAAGTGTATCACTGTCCTGTCCTCATCTTCGTTGTCATATCTATATCCCATTTCCACATATTCACATTCCTCTTCCTCATCAGTCCCATAGTCAGGCTCAAAGTTCAAATCAACCGAATATTCCCTACTCTCCATCCTATCAGGCTCAGTAGCCACGTCTGGATATGCTTTCTCATCATCATCTGCATCGCCACACATTTCAGTGTCTTCATGCTCGCTTGACAAAGCATCATGCTCAAGGATAAGCTATACAGATGTCCTGCGGTTACCAACACATATCCTTGCCATTACCACGGGACTAGAAACGCTAATTGGGGTATGCAGAAAAGGAATCAGAGTTCTTACCCTTCAATGTGGACGCACGACACCTTCTCCGGGCTCCATACCGCCAAAGCTCTGCACCCCGCTTCCTCTTCCCCTATTTTGTTCTCCTCTGTGCTCTCTAGACTTGAATGAGATTCCATTCTCTCTAGCCGCGCAGGACCCATCTCCGTGTTCTCAAGCCTCGCAGGATCCATCTCCGAGCGGGATCCGGATCACCAGCGTTGTTGGGCACCTAACCCAACAGCCGACTCTCGGTTATCATTTCTAGACGCATCTAGGCGGTGGACGGCGGCAAGGAGACAAGGCATGAAGGGGAGGGAGGGGACGTGAGGGGATGGTAGGGAGGGGAGGGCAGGAGGACGACAGCCCAAGGGGAGGACGAGAGTGCTGCTTGACTGAATGGAGTGGCGACGACATGAGCAGAGGTGCGGAGCAGAGCGGAGCTGGTTGCGAGTAAACATGGAAAATTGCACAATAATGTGTTGGTGGGCGGCACCAGCCCTCAAACCTGAGATGTGCGCCGTCAAAGGTGGAGGAGGCGGGCCCACCAGTCAGAAAACATGCCACATCATCATCCCCTGTTTCTGATGCCCTTTAAAAAAGAACACACGCCATTTTGTCATCCCCTGTTTCTGATGGTGTTGCTACAATTCGACGGTACATAGTGGCATAGAAACAATATCGTATAAACATAAGGGAACAGTCGTCAACATTGTTAAAACGAAACCTGGTCTCCTACATGTCCTGGTACATTGCCCGATGAGGGGGATAGCCATGATCGATCTTTTTAATACCTTCGCACTCTTATGCTGAGAAGGGAAATAAAGATTGAGCGGTTCATGCAACGAGTGTCGAATTATTACCCTCTAAGGAAATGGGAGATGATTATTTTCACGCGTGCCTGTAGTCCAAACCTACTGTCAATCTGTCACTCCCCTTCTCCGACAAACCACAGTTCACCTTACATAGCTCCTCTGCGCCGCACCACCTAGGGTAACATGGCCCCTCCTAAGCAGCCGCCGCCGCCGCCGTGACAGCCGTCGAAACTGCGGTATTTAGCCCCTCTAAGGCAGGCCATGAAGATCTACTTCCAGGCCAGTCTCTCATTGCCCTGCCAGGTGGATGATTTCTCCGAATGCGACGAATCGGCCGCGGCAGCGGCGCCGGCGTCGTCGGCACCGAATGTGGCAAGCAGGGCCAAGAGAGCGATGTGGAGAAATCACGCGGCGGCATTATGACATGCTCTAGGTAGTGGGAACAAGGTACATATCAAATTGTTCATGAGAGCACACCACCGAGGGTACACACCATCGAACAGGGCAGCACCAATGTCTAGGAACTGTCGCGTCCATGCTTCAGTGCGAGCTACCTTACCGTAGTGGGAGAGGCTGGGAACACACCATCTACGGCAAAGACACTCCATCCAACGCACCGTCAGAGGCCGTACCGTGGTGGCGACCAAGCATCTATAATACATTGCAAATGTATCTATAATTTTTGATGTTCCATACTTCGTTTTATCCACTTTCTTATGTTTTGTTCCAACTTTGGAGTACTTTTCATATGATTTCGTGGACTAACCTATTAACAAGAGCCATAGTGCCAGCTGCCTGTTTTCTGCTATTTTTGGTTCCAGGAAAGTCAGAAAATGAATATTCTTAGAATTGGATGGGACAAAAGCCAAAGTGCCTATTTTTCCTGAAGTCATCAGATGCCAGAATACGAGATGAAGAGGGGCCAGGGGCCACCACACCACCTGGCCATGCGGCCCAGCCTGGCCCACGCCAGGGGGTTGTTTGGCCGCCTCCGGCACCCCCTTGGCCTCTCCTTCCGCCTATAAGATTCCCATGGGACAAAAACCCTAAGGACGCGATCAAAAATCAACGAAATAGTCTCTAGCCGCCGTCATCCCCATCCCTAGATCGGGAGGGATCTGAAGCTCTTCCCGGCACCCTGCCGGAGAGGGGAATTAACCCTGGAGGCCTTCTTCATCACCATGCAAGCCTCCGGTGTGATGCGTGAGTAGTTCATCCTTGGACTACGGATCCATGTAGTAGCTAGATGGCTAGTTCTCCTCCTTTGTGCTTTCATGTCTAGATCTTGTGAGCTCCGTTCATGATCAAGATCATCTATTTGTAATTCTGCATGTTGTGTTTGCGGGGATCTGATGGATATTGAGATGCTATTTCAGATTGATCATTGATTCTATCATGTCTTTGTTATTTTTGATCTTGCATGCTTTCCATTGTTAGTAGCTATCTTGGCCAAGTAGATGCTAGCAACTCCAAGAGTTATTATTTATGCTCGATAGTGGGTTCATGCCTCTGGTAATCTGGGGAAGTGACAGAAATCTCTAAGGTACTAGATGTGCTGTTGCTACTAGGGAGAAAACAACAATCCTTTGTTCATAGAACAATCGTATTGTTTACTTTACACGCAATTCCTAAACTAATAATCTGTTGCATGCAACTTAATACTGGAGGGGGTTCGGATGATAACCTGAAGGTGGATTATTAGTCATGGATGCAGTTGGATGGCGGTCTATGTATAATGTTGTAATGCCCAATCGAATCTCAAAGGAGTCAAGATGTGTAGTATATGCTTGTATGCTTTCTCGATGTTTGTCAATTGCCCCGCTGTAATTTGTTCACCCAGCATGTTATCTATCTTAAGGAGAGCCACCTCTAGTGAACTATGGATCCCGGTCCTTTCTTTTACATACAATCTACAAATTGTTTACTATTTTGTGTTTACTTTCTGCAAACTATTACTTCCTTCCATTTGATACATTCAATCCTTTGTTTTCTGCAAAACACGGTGAGATTGACAACCTCATCGCAAGTTGGGGACAAAGTTCTGTGGTTGTGTTGTGCAGGTCTCCACATTGCTACTAGCACCGGTAGTGCGCCCTGCCAAGGCTCAGCTAGCAACAGCTTTGGAGTGTTTCCTTGCTCCTACTGGTTCGATTAAACCTTGGTTTCATAACTGAGGGAAACTTGCTGCTGTGCTCATCATACCTTCCTGTTGGGGTTCCCAACGAGCTCTACATCAACATCACACCAGCATTTTTCTGGCACCGACACTATGCCATCAAGCATTTTTCTGGCGCCGTTGCCGGGGAGTCAAGGACATCTTCACAAGGGGAGTCCCTCATAACCAATCACTTTACTTTGTTATTTTTGTTTTGCTTAGTTTCTTTTTGTCCCAAAATTGATTTTTGTGCTTCACCCTAAAAATTCGTGAGAGGGCTCTGTATATCGGATTAATCTGTAATTGTTTATGCTTCTGCCCCAGGTTGTTATCTAACTTTCGTTCGTTCAACACTTTTTTATTTGAGCAACAGAAGGTGTTCGAAAAAATTCGTCTTTACCTGCTGTTCTGTTTTGATAGATTTCTGCCATTTTCTGCATTTGCTTTTTGTTGGTTCCTTTTTGAGTTCTTTTGGGGAATTGAGCTTTTTGAGGGAAGTGCTAGAGTAGCTAGTGTTCTAATGGAAGTTTATTTTGTGTTATAACTGAACCTTAAGACTTATTTATCTCGAGTGCACTAATGTTGCTAATAAAGATTGTGTGAAGTTTTGTATGAAGGAAAAATTTTAGGTGTATGAAAGGAATGAGTAATGAGATGAAGGATGGAATAAATCTCAAGCTTGGGGATGCCACGCGTGTCACCCCAAGAAATCTCCAAGAAGTACAAGCTTCAAAGATTGGGGATGCCCAAGGCATCCCCTTCTTCATCAATAAAAATCCCTGATTTCTTCAAAATGCTTCATTTTTATTGTTTCATGCATAGTTGTGTTGTTCTTGGAGCGTCTTCTTTTTCGTTTTCGTTTTGGTTTTTCGTTTGCTTTGGTTTTCTTAGCTTTTTGAATAAATTGGTTGGACCCCCTCTTTCATACATTGGTTTGCTAATAGTTTGGTTTGGTTTGGAAAAGAGTAGGAAAGTTCATGCTTATGAGGTAAAAAGAGCTCGTTTTTGACTGTGGCATATACTTTGTCATGCCATGCTTGATATTGTTTTGGCTTTATGCTTAGTATTCTTTGTTGTAGCATGACTTGTTATAAACAATTGAGATTGCTTAATGTGCTTTGGATGTATCATGCGTTGTTTTAGCATATTAAAGCATAGTATTGTGGTATTCTCCTTTGATGTCTTATCTGGGTTGACTTGGCGCATGCTCACACCATGTTATGACTATCCAAAGTTACCATAGCATTTATGATCATTTAGTTTTCAACTTGTAGTATCACTTTATGCTTTGATCAATGATGTTTTGTTGCTCTGCATGATTATGGCCATTATTGCTCTCTTAGTTTGTCGCTCCCAGTCTTTTGCTAGCCTCCACAACAAAGTATGAGTTCCACTCATGCATCCAACTCCCTAAACCAAGTTATTCCAAAGAGTCCACCATACCTACCTACTAGCTTATGCTATTCCAAGTATATTCATGCTTTTGTTTACCTTCCGAATTAAACTTGTTATGAGAAAACTAGTGATTAAAGCTCTCACGAACTTGATGGCACACTTTACTTTTCTTGCCCTTAATAAACTTGAACCATTGTGTCGTCTATGTTGTATATGCTTGCACTTATTTGTTGGGGATTAGTAGAACCATGCTTTCACGGGAAACGCTTTCAACATTGCACTTGGTACTTGTACCTAGTTGATATCATGCTCTTTTGTATATGGATGTCATCGGTGTGAAATGAAAGGGGAGCTTGTAAGTCCATGGAGTTATGTATATGTGTTAGAGAAATGCCTGGGCCGCTAGTCTAATCCATGCTGACATGGTGGAAACCTACAGCGTAACCATAATGAGCTGTCTATGAAGCATTCTTCTTATAAAAAAGAGTCCTATATTGAGAAAAAAGAAAAAAAGAGATTATGAAAAGAGGAAAGAGAGAAAAAAGCACCATATTCCCATGGTAAATAAGAAGATTGCTGAGATGCTCGTTGTCTGCTTGCCTTATCATTTTGATTCTTCCGTATCATCGGGCAAGGGGTACCCCGTTGGCGGTTCTCTATGATACACATATACTTACAATGACAAGAATTTACCGGTGACTAAACTTGAGTAGCATGAGGAGAGGCCCTGTTATTCAAGGGTAGGGTCACGCCGGGGTATAAAGGCCGAGTTAGCCGAGGTATGACAAGGTCGAGGCGAATGCTGGCCGAGTCACCTCAAGGCAGGCCAAATCATGGAGTAACCCGGACCGCAGGATGTCCACCTAACTGAGTCCCGGCCGATGTATGTTGTATGCCGGTAGGATTTATGTAACTTGTATGCAGGTACCCGTGTGGCCGGATTCACCAGGCACGATCCGGGTTATATCAGGCTTGCAAGAGAAGGAATGTATCTCGCTGGTCAAAAGGTGGTCACTGTATGCTGGAGCATGAGCGAAGCGGACAGAGAGAAAGGACCACCGAAGCATGGTCGACAAGGGTGATGCTCCCTGTGTCGGATGACGTTGGCGCCATAGAGGCTTACGTAGCCTCTGCATGGATTACGATGGCGAAAAGTGATCCGATCGGTTTGCTATTTTGGGAAGAGGCATATTCCTAGGAATATGCCTCCACGTATGCCCTAATTGGAGACCTAGCCTCCCCTTTATAAGGATCGCTAGGGCCTCTGTAGAAAGGGTTGGCATTTGAGTAGTTGGTTCCTTGGAGAAAGGTAGTGGTGAGAGTAAGAGAGCTCCTCCTTCCTCCTCTCCCCAATACAGCTCAAGGAGCATCGTAAACCTTGTGAACCTAGTGAATACAAAGCATCTGTGTGTGGAATCACCACACTATCCCTCCCTGGATTCCTCTAGTGCATATTGGCCCCACCTTTAGCCTATCCATGGCATCTGCCGTGACACCACCACGACAGTTGGCGCCCACCGTGGGGCTAGCGGCGCTAGCAGGAGTGAAGATCCGGACGGGGAACCTCATCGGCAGCGGCGAGCGCATGGTCTCTGGGCTCGTTCAGCCCTTTGGAGCGCTGGACTACGTCAGCCACAATGCTGGTTGCCTCGGCAAGAGCCCTCTTCCGCGCAACAACCTCTTCGTCAAGCTTGGCGCACACAAGATCTACGTCGCCATCGATGTGTCGTGCGATCAGCCGTGGCACGTCGTCGAGGGAGGCGAGCCACCCCTTAGCGCGGCTCACGGGGCGCGTATTGCTCGCTCCCCTGACCGCGCCGAGGTGATGATGATGGCGCCTAGCGCTGGCGCGAGCAAGGATCCGGCACTAGATACGGAGGTAACACCCAAGGCACCAAGGAAAAGTAGAGGTCCTCCACTAGAGAGGCTAGAGAATGTGCTGCAGCAAGCAATAGAAAGCTTGGCAAGTCCCATAGCACCTGTGGTAGATCTGGCTCAGGCACAAGCCGAGTTAGAGGAAACTAGGCAGAAAATACTAGAAGGTACGATAAAGATAGCCGCGGCTCAGCAGTCGTTGAACATGACACTATGGGAGTATGCAAAGGCAAATGAGGTACATGCTGTGAAAGTAAAGGCGAAAAACCTCATTAGTGAAATGAACAAAGAGGGTGATACTAGAGTTGAGGAATCGGAGAACATTCTGTTCGTGGGGCTACCGAAGTACAGTACCCCAGCAAAGAGCCTTAGAGCAGCGGATGCATCTACGTCCAAGTTAGAGGATTTAATGGGTGAAGCCTGGCAAAGCCAGCAGGATAGGGTCAATGAGTTGGTTCGGTTGCAAAGAGACAAAATGAAGAGTTGCTCAGGGCTAATACAGCAAGGGCTGGGGATTCCAAAGTCATTTATTCAGCGATAGGTAACCCAGAGAAATCTGCTGGAGCTGCATCGTCACCTCATGGTGGCCCCATAAGACAGGAAGTGGTAACCTTGGCGAGAAGAAACAAACCGATAGTCTCCTATGACCCGGCAAGGGCAGGAAAGGAAAGGCAGTGCAGGTAAATGAGGATCGACGAAGTGTCAGCCGAGATGAAGCTGCCCAAGGTAACCGCGACCAAGGCAATGCCGGTCAGGGAAACGCTGTGAACGGCAATGCCGGACAGCGCAACTCGGCGGGTGCAGGGCAACCGCAGCAGCGGAATGTACCACGGCTAGAGCGAAGTGCTGGCCAAGGTATGCAACTGAGAGCTGCTCCACAAGAGAAAGATAGATACAATGATGGTGATTCGGAAATGGTGAATGTAGGATACCCTAGGCCGTACTATCATGTGATAGGGTCAAGGTTGGGAAGCAGGAACTTGATGCCTGATGATGCCAGGTTAAAACTGGATCGAGTCTATAGGTCGGAGCAGATTAAGGGGCAAGGTCCTCCGGGTCCAGCGTGCTTTGGGCCCCGGATCATGAAAGAACCTCCAGTACTTAACTTCCAGTTACCCAGAGGCACGAAAACGTATGACGGTAGCACCAAGCCGAAGGATTGGTTGATCAACTACGTGACGGCGGTGAAAATAGCTACAGGCAACTTGAGATGGGTTGTGAGATATGTACCTCAGATGCTGGAGGGGCCAGCGAGGGTATGGCTAAACAATTTGCCACTCGAAAGTATTAACTGCTGGATCGATTTTGAGGAGATGTTAGTCAGTAATTTCTCAAGCACGTATCAGAGGCCCAATAGGCCACATACCCTAGCAATGTGCAAATAGAGACCAAATGAGACAGACCAGGAGTTCTTAACCCTTTGGTACACAGTGGGAAACTCATGTGAGGGCGTGATTGAGTCATAGGCCATGTCTTGGTTTGCGCAAGGGTGCAGATATGCAAGCATACTATGGCAAAGGTTATAAAGGGATATGCCAACTACACTGGCAGAGACAATCGGATTGCTGATTCATATGCTTTGGGTGACCCAACTCAATCTAGGCTGATGTCAAACGATTCAAATGAGGAGTACTACCAGCGAGATGGAGTCGGGTCATCCCGGCGGAATGATGGGGTAAGAGAAGAGATGATAGACCGGATTACAGGTACAGTTCGCAACAAGTTGCTGTTGTAAATCAAGATCAACCCGGAGCAGGAAGCAATCAGCGTCAGAAAACTGGAGGGCAACAGTGGACACCAAGAAATGATGGCAAGAAAACTTGGACGCCCGAGCAAAAGAGACAGTGGCAGGAAAAGAAGGACCGACCGAGGTATACATATGAGGCAATGATAGATCAGCCGTGCAAATTTCACACGGATTTGGTAGTTCAGCAAGTCTCGGGGCAATGGGACGCTTTGGATGCAAACATGGCATTATATAGATTTCATGTGCAAAAAATATCAGGGTACTTTGAGGGGTGCGAGTTTCACCATGTACCCCGGCTGGAAAACGAGGTTGCCGACGTATTGTCGAAGCTCGGATCGACCCGACAAGCAATTCCACCGGGTGTAGCACTAGAGCACCTCAGAAAACCATCTATCAGGCCGTCCGTAGAAACCGACTTAATCTACATCCCGGCAGATCCGGAGTCCGGAGCTGTACCCATGGACATTGACGTGGGAAGTGGTTCAGGAAACCCGGGGACTACTACGCAGAACCCGGGGACTGTGTAGCGCCACCCGGCCGAGGTAATGCCGGTGGATCAAATGGAAATAGATGAGGATGTGTTTCCGGTGCGAGCTATACCAGCTTGGGCATTGCCCATATTTCAATTCCTGAAGGATAGAACTTTGCCAAGTGAAGAGGTGATTTCTAGGCAAATTCAGAGCTGCGCAAAGGCATACACGATTATCAATGCCGAATTATACAAGAGGAGTGTAACAAACGTCCTCCAACGATGTGTTGACCCAGAAGAAGGGCTTGACATCCTCCAAGATATACATCAAGGGGAATGTGGGCATCACGCCTCATCCAGAGCTTTGGTAGCAAAAGCTTTCTAACATGGGTTCTACTGGCCAAGTGCCTTGGAACAAGAAGAAGATTAAGTAAGAAAATGCAATGGTTGTCAGAGGTATGCAGCCAAGACACACATGCCAATGTCGGAGCTCAAGACCATACCAATTACCTGGCCATTTGTCGTTTGGTGTTTGGATATGGTTGGCCCGTTTAAACCCGCAAGAGGAAGTATGACCCATATCTTGATTATGGTGGACAAGTTCACCAAATGGATTTAAGTGAAGCCAATAAGAAAATGTGATGGAGCTATAGCCGTGACATTCCTCAAAGATATCATTCTGAGATATGGCTATCCTCACAGTATCATAACAGATAATGGCACCAATTTTGCTGAAGGAGCATTTGCACGATTCTGCCGAGATAAGAAGATCCGGCTGGATGTTGCCTCGGTAGCCCACCCCGCATCGAATGGACAAGTGGAAAGATCCAACGGATTAGTATTATCCAGGATAAAACCCCGGCTCATTGAGCCGCTACAAAGATCAGCGGGGTGCTGGATAGAAGAACTACCGGCGGTACTGTGGAGTTTAAAAACAACTCCGAATCGATCAACAGGCTATACGCCATTTTTTCTGGTATATGGGGCAGAAGCTATATTACCAGCCGACATAGAGCATGATTCGCCTAGGGTCACCCAATACACAGAAGCCGAAGTGCGAGAAGCCCGGAAAAATGATGTTGATCTGCTGGAATAACCGAGAGAATTGGCATTGTCCAGATCCGGCATATATCAGCAAAACCTCCGACGCTATCATAGTCGGAAAGTTAACCCCCGAGTCTTCTGGGAAGGTGATCTGGTACTCCAGTTGGTACAACGTACTGTTGGCATGCATAAGCTATCCCCCCATGGGAAGGGCCATTCATTGTGAGGAAAGCATTGCACAATGACTCTTATTATCTCATCGATGCAAAACCATAGGAGAAGAACAATGTGGACAGGTCCAGCGAGGAATCTAAGCGTCCATGGAATGTAGCTCTAATTCGTCCCTTCCACACTTAACAAAGAAGTGTGTGTATCCGAGTCTCTCATACGTTGGTATGTATGCCGGCAATGAGTTTATCAATGAAATCTTGGCACCTCGAGCAGTAACTCGGGGACTGCCTTAATAATATTTGTTATCTTCCGTACTTGTTATTTATTTTTATGTCGGCTGGCTTATGTTGCCTCTACCTAAGCCGGATTAGTAATGTGTGAGCACCAAAAACTCAACTCTTCGATTTGCTGCTGTCCAACAAGATTTGGCTTCATGGCAAGCAAGAGAACAAGTTTGGAATTGCGTAGCACACGAAAGACGACTAAGGGAAAGAACGTAATTGAGCCGACGTTTGTTATTCGGACTAACTTTATGTTTATCATGTTTTAACTATGCTGAATTATTCTGAGCTAGTCCTAAAGTTTCCAAGTATTGTTAAGTCAATTTTTGAAACTTGGACTCGTAAGTCACAAAACCGAATAAAGGTAGACACGAACCGAGCCAGAAAATTGGAGAAACAAGAAAATGACACTCGGGGACTACGCCCAAGTTAATCCGGCATGAGCGACTTAGTAGCAAAATATAATATGTGTACTTAATACATCTGCACCCGGCATACTTGGGATCTGATAAATTTCAAAGTGTTTTTTCACGCTCAAGGAGCAGCAGCAGGTGGAACTCCGGCTTCAGCCTCATCATCGTCTTCATTCTCTTCAACATCTGAAGCTTCGTCCTGTTCCTCATCTCCTGAACCATCTTTGACGTGTTCGTCGTCAATAACGCCAAGGAAGCTTGGTCCTTCATTCCATTGATCGATGGGAGCAAACTGGATGAGGTTGTGGGCGCAAGCCTTGCGCCGGGTTACTCAATCCGGGTCATTCGACCACTTGGATCTGGTGCGCAGGCGCTCGAGAAGCTTCAGATCCAACTTTTCATACCATGTGAGGACAAAACGTAGAACAGTTTTAGCTCCGGCGTGGGCTGCAGATTCCCTCCACAGGTCAAGCTAGGTCTGGCACTCCATTAACTTGGTAATCAGAGTAGTGGACCCCTCCGGAGTATCTTCACCAAGGCAAAGGGCACGGAAGATCCGGACTGCTGCATCTAGGAGACCCTTACTGTAGTTCTTCACAATCTCGATGTGAGAGGATAGGCTAACCAACAAGTCCTCCATGTCATAGGGAATATTTTCAGCGCCAGGACGAGTTGGGGTGCCCCTCTGCTGGCGGAACTTGGAAACTGCAACAACCGCAATAGCTTCGCCCTCTCGAAATTTCCTTGAAATCAAGACAAGTGAAATAAGTAAAGGAGGTTGACCCAGAGAGATTCATGTCGGCTGAAGGAAAAGAACTTACGAGAAATATGGCTATGGATCCGGGTCAGCTCCTTGGTGCAGTTATCACGTCTCTCCCGGAGCTTTTCAATCTCAGCGTTAGCCGACCCAAGCTTGACGTCGGCCTCCTTCAAGAGGTCTTGATCCTTTGCAAGTTGGAGGTTGAGGCGTTCCCGCTCTTCAGTGAAATCTTGGCCAGCCTTGTCCATCTCAACCTTATGGAGCTCCTTACGTTTTTTCATCTCGGCCTTGAGCTTGGAAATTTCATCGTCTTTGGCTCGGAGTTGGGTGAGCTCATCATCCTTCTTCTTAAGTTCAGCCTGGTGTCGCCCTTCTTGTTCGAGAAAATGAAGCATCATATCAGGCACGGGCACACTATCTCCAAGGGATGCTGCAACGGTGTGTTAACCTGGCAGAGCCGAGGCATAAATATCTGCCGAGCCAAGAAGAAAAGGAGAGAGAGCGCAGAAGAATATTAAGCAAAACTGACTTACCTTTTATCTGCTCCAATTTCTTCCTCATGATGGTGTTTTTCGCCTTCACTCCGGCTGCGCAATCCGAATGACAAATTAATCTGGCAAGGAAAGACAAAGAAAGATGGGAAAAAAGGCAAAGAGAAAACTTACCCCTTTTCTCAAACTTAGCGAGAAGTGTAGAATGTTTTGAGCACAGCCCCTTGTGTGTGTCCAGGAGGCGCTGAAACTCAGCGCTCCGACAATTGGTGGTGACCTGAGGAAAGCAAAGTTGACTTAGTTATGTGCATATTTGAAGTGTACAAAATCCGGGCCAAGTGGAACTTAACCCGGCTCTAGCTGTGTGCATATTCGAAGTGTACAAGATCAGGGCCAAGTGGAACTTAACCCGGCTCTAGGTGTGTTTATATTCGAAGTGTACAAAATCCGGGCCAAGTGGAACTTAACCCGGCTCTAGGTGTGTGCATATTTGAAGTGTAGAAGATCCGGGTCAAGTGGAACTTAACCCGGCTCTAGGTGTGTGCATATTCGAAGTGTACAAAATCCGGGCCAAGTGAAACTTAACCCGGCTCTAGGTGTGTGCATATTTGTAGTGTACAAGATCCAGTCCAAGTGGAACTTAACCCGGCTCTAGGTGTGTGCATATTTGAAGTGTACAAGATCCAGGCCAAGTGGAACTTAACCCGGCTCTATGTGTGTGCATATCCGAAGTTAATAAGGAGCTATGCTAGTTCTCTAAGGAGCATCTGGCCGAGTAACAAGTTACTCCCCCGGAGGCTCGGGGACTAATGGATATATCTCTAAACACTTGTGCATGCTAAAGAAAAGACAAAGTAGCGTACCTCCATCATCCGGCCGGCAAGGTTGATAGCCTTGGCGGCTGTATTCATTTGTGGGGAAAACTCAACAGGCCCAAACTTCTCCGGGAGATCGTCGTTATTGACGAACTCTGCCTTGTTCTAGTTATTAACATATTCAATTAAGGCCGGGGGATATCGCTCTCCGCTAAGCATGTGTGGCGCGATCAAACCCTTGGCGTGGGCCTCCCTCCTTTCAACTTGGGCAGCAGCAACGCTGGTGTGCAATGTAAGTTGTGTGCTAGCTAACCCGGGGGAGACATCTTTCTTCGGTGGAGTTTTCTTCGGAAGCATGGACGCGAGCGTGCGCTGTCTAGCCTCGATTGATGCTTCCCTGGCGGCGTTAGAAGTATTCTTGGCCTTAGGATGCTATTGAGAGGTTGACGTTTGAGCGGAGGATTTAGTCTTGGGCGCAGCCTTGGTGCTAACGTGGCCTTCTCGTCCGAGTCTTGGAAGACTCGGACGAGGCGGAGGTAGTTGGTGCTGCTGCTGGTACTTGTGCTGCTGCTGTTGGTGCTGGCGCTGGTGCTTGTGCTGGTGCTAGTCTTGGCGGGGGTGCTGTTGGTATCTCGGTGGTAGCAGGTTGCGGCTGAGCCGAAGAGGAGCTGGGAGCATCCGCTGCCTCGGCAGATCCACTTCCCCCTGCTCCAAGGTTGCCCTCCTCTTGACGAGGTGGGCTAGAACCCGGAGCAGCCGCTGAGCCCTCCTGAATGGTGCTCAGCGGGCATGTATCGTCACCACGAGGGGGAGATGGGCTGTGCCAGAAGGAGGAGGAGATGCTCGAGCCGCTCTGAGGAACCTCCACCCCAGCCCTGCCGAATCAAACGATGAATAATTAGTTATAACAAAAAGGCATATGAATAGAAAAGCACGAAGCCGAAAATTGGATGAAGAAAAAAGTGACTTACTCATCAAAAGTCAATGGCTCCTTGGGCTTCTGAGCTCTCCGAGTCGTGGCCTTAGTCGGAGGCTTGGTGGTGGCTTTGTCTGCGGACTTCTTTTGTCTTTTCATTGGTTTAGAAGGTCCGGAAGAAGCAGCAGAAGCGGTCGCCCGTTTCTTTGACGCGGCTAGGACCGGCTCACCCGTGGCAAGAGGAGGATCTTCGTGGATATGCCCACCCGGGTTAGCTGAAGCCGGAAAGGCGTAAGAAAGGGGTATAGCATCAAATTCTACCATCACCTCAACGTCAGAATCATCTTCATCATTAGGCCAATCTCTTAAGGAAGAGAAGTTACCAGTGGGTCGTTTGGTTACATGAGGGAACGGCAGGAACATCTCCTGATCTGGCTCCTCCTTGTCCGAGACAAGTCGATCCTTTGCCCATTTGAGCGAAGCCTCGGTGCCATCTTCGAGAGTTTGCTGAAGAATCAACTAAGAGAGAAATACAAAAGGATCAGATAAACAACATACTTCGACATAGAATATAACTCGGAAAAAAGGTTGAATCACGAGATTTACCGTAGGAGGAGGCTTGTCCCGGCAATAATGCTCCAATCCCCACTCCCAGTCAGCAGAGAACTCCTTGTCAGTTATAAAAAGGGCCTTGACCCTGCAGAATATCTCTGTGTTGTTCAACTCAAAGGAAGAAGTCCAGTTGGAGTCAACTCGTCAGCTCATATAGCAAAGCTTGTGTGTGCGCTTCTGGAGACGGGAGATCCGGCTGCGGACGAAAGTGATCATCGTGTCCTTGTTGCGCAGCCCCAAATCCTTCAACTCCTTGAACCGCTTGTTGACTTGATTCGCCAAGACGGTGGGTTTCTTGGAAACCCGGTCCCACAAATCCGGATTAGGAGGACTGGGAGCATAGGGTCGCAGCCGGATCAGTTCTTCATCCGTGCCATTTCTGACATAGAAGTAATTTCGGGCCCATCCCTTACAGGAATCAAGCCCCATGACCCGGGGAAAGACGGAATGTTTCCGGGGACAAATAGAGGCAGCACCGAATTGTGTAAGATGTTTGTCCTCTGGGTCAAGCAATTTATTCGGAATCACGTTCCTTCGTAGACCGAAGAACCGAATCCAGAGCTCTTTAGTGGGCCGCAATCTGACATATCCTTCTACGGTGGAGGCGAAGGAAGAAAGGTATGTGATGGCATTTTCCGGCAGATGGTGTGGTTGAAGTTCATAGATATCGAGGAAGTCATGGAAGAAATTGCTGACAGGGAGGCTGAAGCCGCGCTGGAAATGGGAGAGGAACACGACGAACTCACCCGGATTGGGTGAGGGAGCGAGCTCCTCAAAGGCGAGGCGGGCAACCACGCCCTCAGGGATGCGGCGCGTGCGGTAGAGCTAGTCTAGGTCGTCCTAGCACACCCAGGAACCAGCCCAGGCGCCGCGCTCTGTGTTCTCCATACCCTCCTCCATCTCCTCTTCCGCGATGGCGAGCTCCTCTCCAGTCATGTCTTGATCGCTGTCCTCACCGGCCGTATCGGAGGTGGGGGGAAGAACCTTGGACTGACACGCACCCGTGGCGGTGGAGCTGCACGGGAGCGGCAGCGATGCAGGTGCGAAAAGGCACGGTGTAGCGGCGGCACTGCTAAGAAGATGCGGCGGTGGCGGCGCTGTCACTAGGAGAAGAAGAAGAAGAGGCAGAGGGGCCGAGAAGGGGAAAAAGACCAAGGGGCGCGCCCCTCCCCTATTTAACCACGCAACAGAGAGGGTAGTGGGATCGTGCGATGCGTCTAGGATACACGGTGTGGCCGTGTATCTGTCGGGTCAGCCAATCAGAGGCGCGCCATAGGAAGGGCCACATGGCGTAGGGGATCCCACGACACGACGTGGTGATACAGTTAACGAGGAGACATACGTGACATGACGTACGCGATAGTAACACCTGACATTAAGTACAGTAACTGGCGCAGGCCCTTAAAATGAGGCAAGATAATGATTACCCTCCACGTGGGACGTGGGGAAGCGTACGAGAGAAGGAAGGATAACCCGGAAAAACTAAAGGGTGACCCGGCCAGCGAGTGAAAACTCGAAATGTGCCAAGGGAAAAGCTAGCTAATGAAATCCGGGCTATGAGGTAACTCGGAAAAGGGAGCAAAAGGCTCGGTAAAATTGAACCTACCGTGGCCTTAGCAGCTGAAGCTGCTAAGACCACACCAGCTTCAGGGACTAATATTGGGGGGATACCCCCGGGTAGGGTCACGGCGGGGTATAAAGGCCGAGTTAGCCGAGGTACGCCAAGGTCAAAGCGAATGCTGGCCGAGCCACCTCAAGGCAGGCCGACGTATGTCATATGCCGACAGGATTTATGTAACTTGTATGCAGGTACCCGTGTGGCCGGATTAACCAGGCACGATCCGTGTTATATCAGGCTTGCAAGAGAAGGAAGGTATCTCGCTGGTCAAAAGGTGGTCACTGTACGCCGGAGCATGAGCGAAGCGGACAGAGAGAAGGACCACCAAGGCATGGCCGACAAGGGTGACGCTCCCTCTGTCGGATGACGCTGGCGCCGCAGAGGCTTACGTAGCCTCTTTACGGCTTAAGATGGCGAAAAGGGATCCGATCGGTTTGCGATTTTGGGAAGCATATATCTCCACGTATGCCCTAATTGGAGACCTAGCCTCCCCTTTATAAGGAGCACTAGGGCCTCTGTAGAAAGGGTTGGCATTTGAGTAGTTGGTTCCTTGGAGAAAGGTAGTGGTGAGAATAAGAGAGCTCCTCCTTACTCCTCTCCCCAATACAGCTCAAGGAGCATTGTAAACCTTGTGAACCTAGAGAATACAAAGCATCTTTGTGTGTGGAATCACCACACTATCCTTCCCTGGATTCCTCTAGTGCATATTGGCCCCACCTTTAGCCTATCCATGGCATCTGCCGTGACACCACCACGACATATACTTCGTCAAGCATGTACACCATAGTTTGTTCACTTTAACCATAGCACATACTTTTAAGGTCTCAAATGTTGTGTTTTTAATTACTTTTTTGTATTTTTATGTAATATGAGATAGTGCATAATACTTTACAGAAGCAGTGCTATGCTGCAACTAACAATGGGCATGTGAACTATATTAGTGGGCCTTTAATGTATATAAGGAATAGTTACATGGTTGCGAAGTTTTGAGGTCTTTTATGGAGAATTTCGTAGTGGGCCTTTTTTTATAACTACTAGCACGATTTGCACGATCGGTTGGTTATAAGGATACGAGGAGTCATGGAAGCGGGAAAGGTGTAAGTTGCAACAACGGCGCACCAGGTCATTATTTGCAGCGACGAAACTCACAAGACCAAGGTGTCTATCTAGCGCATACTTATATATTATTTTGTAGTCCATCACATACTTGTTCTTATTAGATCCATCCTTGTTTACTACTGCAGAAAAAATAGATTCAAGCCGTGGTACCAGACGTCTTCCTCCCATGGATGAAAGGGCTTCAGACAACAGAGATTCATTACATTCCTGCTCATGGAACGACAGTTCTTACTGTGGTGTACACCAACGAGGAATCCATGGTCGACAAAATACTCGCAATGTACGAAGATTGGCTTGACGAGGTTAGCACTAATCCAATTATGCAGAAAATTTGCAGTACCATTTCCTAACCAGTACTTTGAACCAGTTTTCATTCGAATCAAACATTAACCCCATACATCCTTTTTCAGAATCCATTGTTTTTTCCTATGATCAAGCAAACTATTTGTAATACGAATTAATGTAACCCCATACATACGTTTTTTTCCTGTTTGGCACATGCTGTTTTTTCTCAGTATTCGGAAGATAACGTAGTATCTAAAAATACTGTAGTTTTCAATAGTTTGGAAGTTTGGCAACAGTAAAACACCAAAGTTTCAAAACTGTGGTATTGCAAAAACTGAGGTTTTTTTGCACGTTTCAAGAAAGAGGTTTGGAACTATTTTTTTTACAAATACTATGGTTTTGTGCAAACTGTAGTATTGATTGCCCGGCGTTGACATACTATGGTTTTAGAATATTTTCGTTTGACAAAAGCCAAGAAGCCAAACGGAGCCTTAGAGCGGGCATGGAAAATACGATCCTACATTTTCCCCTACTCCTATTCTTCACGTCGTAAGAATCAAACATGTTTCAATAGATTCTGCTACTTACTTAATGATCAAATTTTACTTGACAAGACGACATCAGCAGGTACATAGGACTCGACCTCGAATACACTCCTAGAGGCAAACAACAAACCATCGCCATAGTACAACTTGCCATGAGCGAGCACGTCCTAGTGTATCATTATGCTAGGAGCACTAAGGAATGCTAGGGGCTACGGGATTTTCTTAAAAAAAACAGATCACCTTCGTTAGTGTGGAAAAGAGGACAGACATAAAGATGATGCAGAAAGAAAATTTTGATAACCCTGACGAGTACCACGTTGACATAGAGGATATATTCAAGTCAGTGCCACGAGATAATCACAGGAATGGCATGTCCAATCTTGCAACAAAACTCATTGATAGGTCATACATTCAGATGAAGATACTAGCCCGTAACTCAAACATGCATGACATATGGGAGTGGAAGCCAATGCCGCCAAAGAATCTGCGTTACTCAACAATAGATGGATATGTCACATACGAGTTGTACAAGAGGATAGCATTCATCAGGAATCTCCTCGGTTTAGATAAACCAATCTTGGATAACAAGCTCTGCATCAGATGTCATGGAGGTTATAAACCATTCAAATGACATAAAAAAGCAGGTCCATCAGAGGATACCAAGAAGATATGGCAGAAGGAGCAATACGGCATCAGTGCAGAAGGAGATGTCGATAGATCGGAGAAGCAAGAAGATGTCTAGAAGGAAATGTGAATTCAGTAAAGACTTTCGTAGTGTGGCTACGATATTATATCAGTATGGTGATTTTAGTTGATAACCACATATAAAATATGGATTTGATTTAGCGTTTGATATTTTTCAAACAATGTCATTTTAAAAAGCTTGAAACCCTGCTTAGTGTGTGTAATACTTTGAACAATGTGTAATTATATATAGTCTGTGCATTCTCAATGTTTTATTCCAGTAAAACAAATCATATATCCATTTTAAATACAATCTTCTAGTTTGTGTAGGATTATGATGGTTATTCTCATCATTTATCTGTATAGAATACAAAAATAAATAAAGATGCAAATACAAGTAAAAATGCAGTGCATACATGAACACTCAATGGCAGTGCATATTTACTAGTTAAGGCAGATCAGTCACTATGACTCTATGCATCAGAATTCAGAAACCGGAAAACATAGTGGACAAAAACAAATAAATATTTAGGCAGCTCATAAACCGTATGATCAGTAGTGCAAAACTGCACATAAGTTAGGCAGTGCACCCTTTAAAACCTAGGCAGTGCAAATGGTATAACTTGTGCAGTACATCAAAATCTGGGAACTCGAAAGTCGAAAACATAGTGAAAAAAAACTTATCAGGGAAGTACATAAATTGTATGACCGGCAGTGCAAAACTTATCTAAACACACATTCTGACCTTACCGGCTATGACAGTGCTTACGCCAACCTAGAAGCAGTTAACACAAAACTGCGCATAAGTTAGGCAGTGCACCCTTTAAAACCTAGGAAGTGCAAATGGTAGAACTTGTGCAGTACATCAAAATCTGGGAACTCGAAAGCCGAAAACGTAGTGAAAAAAAAACTTATCAGGGCGTACATAAACTGTATGACCGGCAGTGCAAAACTTACGAAAACACAAGTTCTGACCTTACCAACTATGGCAGTGCTTACGCCAACCTAGAAGCAGTTAACACAAAACTGCGCATAAATTAGGCAGTGCACCCTTTAAAACCTAGGCAGTGCAAATGGCAGAACTTGTGCAGTGCATCAAAATCTGGGAACTCGAAAGCCGAAAACACGGTAAAAAAAATAACTTATCAGGGCAGTACATAAACTGTATGGCCGGCAGTGCAAAACTTATTTAAACACACATTCTGACCTTACCGGCTATGGCAGTGCTTACGCCAACCTAGAAGCAGTTAACACAAAACTACGCATAAATTAGGCAGTGCACCCTTTAAAACCTAGAGAGTGCAAATGGCAGAACTAAAGTAAATAGGACTTAGCAAGTGCACATGTACAACTTAGACATTGCACCCGACCAAGAGAATACAATGTCACTCCCCCAACACTAAAGTAAATAGGACTTACATCAAATACAAACTGTGTGCAAGCAAAGAGAAGTAAACATATATTGGTCAATAAGAAAGCAGTGCACGAATCACCCCGCCCCCGCCGACCCACCCCAACGAAATCTAGTCCAACTCTTCAAATAGAACCCACCACCGCTCGCACCATACAATCCTCCGACGGTAGCATGTTCATCCTCAGCAACCTACACATATTTGGAATGGAACTCCCCGGCAATCTCGATAGAGAGGATACATTCACAAAAAAGGTAAACGGCGGAAGGCGAGAGCGCGGCGGAAGGCTCCTGCTTCCTCTTATTCAAGAAACAAGTAAGCGTAGGAACCTACAACAAGAGGTACGCTGAATTCATATTAATCAAAATCATATAATTCTTGTTTAACACTAGATTCTTCACCAATCTGTAACAGAAAGTAAAATTTATAGTACATACTGTCTAACTCCACTTTTAATTCATTCATTTCAGTTCCTTATCGCCATACAAAGCATATGTGACTAACAGTTTAGAGATTACATCTGTACAGTTGTTTTTTCGTAAGTAATTATTGAAAAAATAGGGAAAAAGAATTCGTATATAGAAAAGATAGACAAATATATTAAAAAATCGAATCAGTGAAAATAATTACTAAGGATTAGAAGATTGCATAAAGAATTACTAATTTTCTGCCAGACTTATTAAGAATTGTCTTATGCTAAAAATATTATTTAATTATTAGGTGAAATGGAGGACAACAGAAGTCCTAGTCTTGGGAAGGTATAGAGCAATATACAACATACCTTGTAGTCATCACTAACATAAATATAAAAATAGCATTTATTTAATACACCTTGTTTGCAGAGCATACTTGATAATACGGATGCAGACGAAAAAAAGTCATTGCTAACCCAAGGTAATGCTGTAAAACAAAGTAAAAGTACATATTATTAGTGTTTCTTCTTCATGTAGTAAGGAGAAATATTGCCCCAACACAGATAACCAGGACAGCAGTCAGGTCCACACCAGCCAGCTATCAATAACACCATCACAAAGTGTGGACTGCACAGAAACACCCACACAAGAATGGCAAGTGGAAGATCAACTAGCAGAAGAGGAAGAGAAGAAAAAGAATAAGAAAGCGGTAAAAAAGGAAATTGAACCTGGTTAAAGTTAAGAAGAAACTACCTCTTGCATCAACCTCTGAAGAAAGTGTGGACGATGAAAAAAATGAAGAAAACATACCCCAGGATGACCCAATCCCACTGAGTGTTCAGCTTCTAGACAGCAGTACCACTGTAGATTTACAGTCTAGTACAAGAAGATTGAAGACGAGGAAAGCAATAGTACCAGAAGAGCAAGATAACCCTAAGGAAAAAAAGAGGAGACCATCTAGAATATCAAAGGAAGAAAAAGGACATCTGGAAGAGCAAGAGAACAACACAGATGAGGATTAGAGCAGTGATGACGACGATGAAGACTACAACATTCTTCCAGAAGGAATACAATCTGAAACAGAAGATGATGATGCTACAGGTGATACGGAAGAAAATGGAGGAGAATTGGATAATCAGGTTAGTAAAGATTTACATAAATAAATTAACCATATGACATTCATTTTGAAAAACCCATAGCATGAACTGACAGCATAAAATCTTACATGCAGCAAACTGGCAGAAAACACAAACACAAGGATCAGAGCAAGAATATTATTCAAGGACACAAGCACAAACTACACAAGAGGTGACAAAAAGCTACGCAAGGACACAAGCACAAACTACACAGTAAGGTGTTCACTGAAAGAGCTCAAGAAATTGCTTACATAGGTCCGTAGCAATGATTAAAAAAATGAGCTATCAAATGTTCGGTGGGGATTTGTAACATCCCAAAACTTTAATCCAAGCTTATCCAGATCCAAATCATCAAAATTAGGGTTAACAAAAACTTTCCCAAATTTAAAATGAAAGCATTCATGTGTATGTGCATTTAATTTAGGAATTGAATTGAATTGCCATGGTTCTGTGATTCTTTGGTTGTAAAATGTTTCTTAGGTGATTTAAACATCATCTACCTCATTCCCAGACTTTTCCCAAAGAAAACCAAATCAAAAACAATTAAAAAGGAGGAATGGTCATTTTAGCCATTTTAATCCACTACACTACTTTGAGTGTTCCTAGCGCTCATTTCTCAACTGAAATAATTCTGGATCTTTACACCCCTTGCTAGTACACATAATGAGGTACCAAGGCCCACCTTTTGATCTGCTAAAAACATTCAAATACTTATTTTAAATGGCATGTGAAAATTGAATTCAATGCATATGTCTAGATCACCCCTATTTCAAAAATCATCAATTTGAGCTCCACTTTCAAAACCCTTGCAACCAGAGAATACTTAGCATTAGTTTAGATCACTCAACAATTTTGAACTCAAAATTCAAAAGTTTTTCACTTTTGGCCATTTTGTCAAACACCTTATGGGTAAGATCAAAGTGGCCTAACTCTTACTGTTTTGGGGTTGATCTTGTCTAGCCAATTGATGTGCTTTGATCACCCTTGTCTCACCAAAGTCTAACCAGACCAACACCAACCCATCCCCTATCTCCTAGTTGCACTACAAGGCCATGCCGAGAGCACCTTGCCGGCCAAGTTGGCCCTCGCAGCAGCAAACCGCTTCCTCCTCTCTCGCCATGTCTACATGCTAGCCCGTGGTCCACCGCCACCGTCCAACCAGCTCTAGCCCAGAGACAGAGACCAGAACCGCCGGAACCACCGTGCGCGGAAGCTGGTCGACCATGCCGAACACGCCCAGTGTGCCGCGCTCGCCCTGCGTGCATAGACCGCCCCTCGACCGCAGCCCGCACCCACCGCTTTGCCATGACCCAGGGAACAGCCTAAACACCCCCGTTGGCCGCCCAACGCACCCCAGCCATCGCTCGCCACCGAACCCGCAGCCTATGCCGCCCAGAGCGTGTGACGCTCCCGACCAACACAGAGCTCACCTTGCCGCGCCTTTAAGCCTCAGAGCACCGCCAGGAGACAGGCCATCGTCCCCTACCTCGAGCCATGCCGCTAGCCCCCTATGCCGCCCTCGCCGGAGTCGCTTGCCCACACCGCTCGGTCTCACCGTCGAGCCTATATAAGCCGGCCTCCCTAGCACGAAATCCTCACACCCCCACACTACCCACCTCTCACTAAACCTCACCCACCTATCGCCGATGCCGCTCGAGCTCTGCCTCGCCGGAATTGGAGCCGAAGCCGCCACAACAGGAGGAGAAGGGCGCATGTGATTTAGGGCACCCCAAGCTCCGCCGCAACCGCGCCTCACCTCGCCGTCGTCTCCCAGCCCTTTTGACCACCTCACCGACCTTGCTGGAGCCCTGGTACGCCCCCAATCGACCCTCACCGCCGCGTCTAGGTCAGACTCTTGCCAGAGTAATCCATCGTCGACGATGAACTCCCACCGTTAGATCCCCTTATAATCGTGCGGTCTAGGATGCTAGATACCGTTTCGGTGTTTTTGTGCCGCTGACCGGTGGAGCCCGCATGTCAGGCAGCCCGTTGCGTGCACTGTGCGTAGCTGGGCCAGCCCAGTTAGTTCCCGCGCGAGTTAGAGATTCAAATCTAGTTTTTTCTATTTAGAGTTAATCTTATTTCTGTCCACTAGTTTAAAATCAATTCTGGGAGTTTGACAAATCCAAATTGCATGAAACCAATTTTGCCTGAAAGGTATTGAAAATCGCTATCCAAGACCGTTGGATTTAATTCAATTAGAGTTATAGATCTCTCCTAGTAAAAATAATAAAACAAAAGTATTTGCAACTTGCAACTTTTTTTATAAAATCAACCAAGATAGGTTTTAAGTTGATTCCAACTCTCAAAAATCACATTTCATCATATCTATCTAAATATGTAATAATATTAAGGTTTACATGTAGTGACTTTGGACTAGTACCATAATAATGCTATATAGGCATTTATAGTCACTTTAAATCATTAAATAATGAACTTAAACCAAAGTTATTATGATCCAACCTTTAAATCTCATTCCCACATGTTAGAATATGTGGTGATGACATGTGTCAACATGATCCCATATTTTAAGTGCTGAATATTAAATCTTAGTTAATTTTTCAATGTGTAGAAATTACTTTTCTAAATTAAAAAGAATAAAACTAGTGAATTAAACTTGTGATGCTTGTGATGATAATAGATCATCAAATGTGTCTCTTAGAATGTTAATTAGACTAGTTAAGTATTGTTTGGTGATTATGTACTCCGTATGTATTTATAGACGATAGTACCGACCAAGTCTACGAGGAGGAGGAGTGCTACCAAGAAGAAGACGAAGAAAACTTCAACCACTGCACCAACCAAGGGAATCCACCATTAGCAATGCAAGCTAACACTTGCAAGTTTAATGCTTAGCATGCTAGGATCAAACTAGATGGTTTAGCAAAGACGCTTTAGGCATGCTTTGATCACACTCCTTTGACTATTAGTTACCCTAAGTCTTAGTTACAAGTTTTACTTCCCTTACTTTACCCAAAGTTCTTTACTTGTTTTTGAAGGTGCATAAAGAGTATAAAAATTGACCTATTTAGAACACTTTAGATGTCATTCTATCGCATGAGATTGAACCCATCTTATCCACCTTAGTGAACACTCTTAACTTAGTAGTTTAGAGTAGATCAAAAACTTGAGTCACTTTAGATGGGAACACTTGGTCAAAATGAATTGTGAAAACCTTGGAATGATGAGTCCTTCTATTGAAATGTTTTGACCTGTGTTGAGAAACACAAATGGTTTATGATGATGAAAATGTTGAGGCATGACCCTTTTCCCTTTTTTAAAACTGATGGTTGGATTCGGATGCGATACCATTCCAAATTTACCGTACAACCACATTACCTGAATTGGGTAAGGCTTAGTTGGAAATTTATATGCATTAGTATTAGTTCCCTCACGGGAGAGGTTTGATCTGAGGCTACCTCTCAATGTTGTCCACCTATGAAGTGCCCAAGATGACTAATGGTCATGGTTGGGAGGCCATGCTCATAGGAGAGGTGCTTATACTAGGGTGTGTAAAGGGAAGGTTATGTTTGATTATATGCATACCAAGTATGATGATTCAGGGTTATCCCTAACAGATGTATCGAATCTTGTGGTGAAAGTGTAACATCTCTACAAAGTGTCAAACTATTCGAATAGCCGCGTCCGCGGTTATGGACAGTTGGAATCGCAATACTGTTTCCTTGTCAGATGTTTTCCAAATTACTTGAAATGAATGATGAATCTTAACTTAACCACAACAGGGTTGTGTTTATGACAATAACTTTCCAACTTAAGTGATTCTAGAATTTTACTTTATCTTTCTTTGCTTCTGAACTCAGCTTAGGTTTCAAACTTAATTTTATAGTTCAACATAGAGTTAGCACTTTAACTAGAACTATAGTATTTTTTAGTGGTAGTTTGCGAGTACTTAAAAAGTACTCATGGCTTTTGTCCCTGGCTATTCTCATGGCCAGACTATGAAGGAGATTATCAAGATGATGGCCAGTACGACGGCTATGATAACTAGGACTATCTGCCTTCGTCAGCATTACCTGTGCCCCTTAAGATGGACCCCATCGCTACGCTTATCTTTTATTTCCGCTGCTTGTTGTTTTAAGACTGGATCATGAGATCCTTATTTGTGTAAGACCTTATGTATGGTTTGTAATGGATGATGTACTGTGATATCCAATCTGTTATATCTCGCAAAAATGGTAATCCTGGAATTGCGAGGTATGGCATAACGGGCATCTGGGATTAAAAATCCGGGTGTTGACAAGTTGGTATCAGAGCCATCCTGACCATAGGAGACCCTAGTTAGAATGGACGTCCGAACAAAAACTTAGTTTCAAAACCAACGTGAGTATTTATGAAAAACTATCTCCTCTCTTATCCTTGTGGATTCACCCTTTCTAAAAAATTCATGTTCCTCAAAATTCTTACTCTACTACTTAAAATTTGACACACTTGATCACTTCACTAACTTCCTCATGCTTAATTCTTGTAGATGGAGACTCAATTCAACAAGTTTTACCAGTTGGGAAACGGAGGTCAGCTGATCTTCGAAAGGGATCTAGATTCACTATCGGAGTTACTGGGACGCCCACATCCGGAGTCTCTTGGAGCTCAACTTCCAGGACCCCTAGGAGGAGACCTACAGTGGCTAGTCACCTCAGATCTTAGAGGAAGCATCGAAGCACCAACTTCTGGGAGAATTCAGTTCTCCGTGAGAGAGAACAACTGGCGAGATGGATTAGCCAGGGCAATGCATGGAGCTCTCGCACGTCCATGTGCCCTCAGTGTCAACAAGATCCAAGGAACCCGTTTTGCCCACTATGCAAGACGTGACTTCATGGGAATGTCGATGGAGATGCCAGGTCACCCCAAGTTGAGGCGTCAAGTGGAGAATCTTGACTTGCTGCATGACGGATAGCAGGAACTGGACAATGCCAAAGAGTTAGCCAACCAGAACCGTGCCATTGCCGACCAGAAGGCCCAGACGTTCGCATTGCTCATCCAAGATCTCCAGTCTCTCGCCGCCAGTGTGCAAAGAAGGATCGCACCATCGCCCGTCTTCGCAAGAAGGTGGCCGACCTCAAGAAGACCGTCAAGGAGCAGGAAGCTCAGCTTGCAGCAAAGGAAGAAGAAGATGAGGGTGAAGACATCCAGGGAGACATGGATTCTTACCTCAGCAACGATGATGACTTTCTGGAGGATGCTGTAGACTTCTACACTGATGATGAGGACTCCGACTTCATCGACGATGAGTAGATGCACTAGAGCACTATCGTAGCATGAGATGTATCAGTCTCACTGTATCATAGCTTGCAGAATGGTTCTTCAAACCATCTGTTTTCCCTTTGATTGTTGTGGTGTGTGTTGTATCGTGTGCTTTCTTGCATGAATGAAATGAAGTTAGTGGAAAAACCTGAGTCTAACTCAAAGTTTTAGATTTGAAAACCCAAAACCATGAACCTTAGAATTTCCCTCTCACCCCTATATCTATCTCAATATTCAGATGACTCGTGGAAACCAAGGAGGGAGCTCGTCGCAAGACCCAATGCTGCAGATCTTGCAGAATCTCATCGCCGACCGTGAAGCAAGTAGGGCAGAACGCCAAGCCAACTTAGCAACACTTCAACAGATCGCCCAGATGGCTCTCAACAACCAAGGTCATGGAAATCAGGATCATCAAGGATCCAAGCTGAAGAATTTTCAGAACACCAATCCCCCAATCTTCAGCCAATCTGAAAACCCACTAGATACTGATGACTGGTTGCAAACCATGGAAAACAACTTAGAAGTTGCAAGAGTTGATGAAAATGAGAAGGTTCTCTTTGCCAACCACTATCTAGCTGGATATGCAAGAGCTTGGTGGAATAGTATCCGTAACATGAACCATGGTCAAGTGATGACATGGGAAGCATTCAAATTCAAGTTTAGCCACACCCACGTGCCGCAAGGTCTAGTCAATAGAATGAGAGATGAGTTCCGCGAATTGAATCAAGGAAGAATGACTGTGGTGGAGTATCGTGATAGATTCCTGTCACTTGCCAGATATGCACCTGATGAGATCAACACGGAGGCCAAGAAGAAGGAGAGATTCCTGAACAGACTGCATGACGAAATGCATACTATCCTCGTCAACATCCGTTTCGAGGATCTCGAAGAGCTAGTCGACTCTGCCATTTAGATGGAAGGGAAGATTAACCAACGACAACCGCAAGCGTCGGATGATGCAACAGTCTAGATCCAACAGTCACCAGAAGTACCGCCCCAACCCTTCATCGAGATATGCACCAAGGAACAACCGACCCCCAACGTCTCGCCCAAGCTACCCCAACCATAGCGGAGGCAATGGGAAGCCCAGAGGAAACAATCACAACTCCGGCAATGCCAACAATTTCAATCGTGCACCTCCCAAGAACACCAGCAACAACAACAACAACACTGCACCCAAAACTGGCAGCAATGATGTGCCTGTCGCAGTCAAGGACAAGTCCCATATCACTTGTTTCGAGTGTGGAGTGAAGGGTCACTAATCCAATGAGTGTACCAAGAAGACTGCAGCCAATGCCAATGTGAATTCCCCTGCTCAGCAGCAGCGTCGTGTTCAACCAGGAAGAAGATTTTCCCTAGGGAACCCGCACAACCGCAACAGCTGTCTCTTCCACATGAACGCCGAAGAAGCTCAGGAAGCACAAGACGTAGTGCTGGGTATGTTTTATGTCAACTCAGTTTTAGCAAGAGAGTTCTTTGATTCGGGAACATCGCATTCATTTGTCACCGAAGAGTTTGCATGCACTAGTAAGATTCACCCAACCAACCTGAAGCATGTCATGATAGTTCAAATCCCCGGTTCAACGACAAAAGCTAGAAAAATTTGCAAAGTTGTGCCTATCAGAATACATGGGATAGATTTTTATGCCAACATAATCGTACTTGGAACCAAAGGATTGGAAGTAGTACTAGGTATGGACTAGATATCAAGGCGTAAGGGACTGACAGACTGTGCTAAGAAAGCCATCACCATGACCAGTAGTTCTAGAGTAACAGTAGAGCATATCTCTGAAACCTTACCCCGTCAATTCAAGTGCAACAAGAGTATAGCCCTGCCCACCATTGACCAAGTTAGAGTAGTCTGTGAATACCCCGACGTATTCCCAGATGAATTGCCAGGTACGCCCCTGGATAGGGATATTGAGTTCATTATCGAACTAATCCCCGGAACCGGACCCATAGCATAGAGACCCTATAGCATGAACAGAGTTAGTAGAAACAATTGGATGCTATGTTAGCCAAAGGCTTGATTCAACGAAGCGCATCGCCATGGAGATCACCAGTGTTAATTGTCGACAAGAAAGATGGAGGAAACCGTCTGTGCACAGATTACAGAAAGTTGAATGACGTCACTGTTAAGAACAAGTACCCCTGGCAAAAGATAGAGGATCTATTTGATTAGTTGACTAGAGCCCAGGTATTCTCAAAGATTGATCTTAGGACTGGTTATCACCAACTTAAGATTCATGCAACGGATATTCCAAAGATCGCCTTTACTACTCGCTATGGTTTATACGAGTATACGGTTATGTCTTTTGGATTAACCAATGCCCTTGGTTATTTCATGAATCTCATGAATAAGATCTTTTTGAATTTCCTAGATAAGTTTGTAGTTGTGTTTATTGACGACATCCTTATCTACTCCAAGTCAGAAGAAGAGCATGAGCAACATCTGAGAGTTATCCTAGAAACCCTGAGAGAGCATCAGTTATATGCCAAGTTCAGCAAGTGTGAGTTTTGGCTGAAAGAAGTAGGATTCCTAGGACATATTGTGTCTGCCGGAGGAGTCTCTGTGGATCCCCCAAGATCAAAGATGTCGAAGAATGGGAGCCCCAACCACTCTAACCCAAGTCCGTGCATTTCTCGGATTAGCGGGATATTACCACAAGTTCCTAGAAGGATTCTCGAGCATAGCCCGACCAATGACCCAATTGTTAAAGAAGGACAAGAAGTTTGAATGGACAGACAAATGTGAAGCCAGCTTTCAGGAGCTGAAGAAGAGATTGATCTCAGCCCCAATATTAATCATGCCAGATATCAAGAAGCCATTTGATGTGTATTGTGACGCATCCAAGATTGGTCTAGGATGTGTGTTGATGCAAGAAGGCAAAGTCATCGTGTATCTGTCTCGACAACTGAAGCAGCATGAGCAGAACTATCTGACCCATGATCTTGAGCTAGCAGTTGTGGATGTAGCATTGAAGACATGGCGTCATTATCTAATGGGTAATCGCTGTGAGATTTACTCAGATCACAAGAGCTTAAAATATATCTTAACTCAGAAGGAGCTGAATATGAGCCAAAGGAGATGGATAGAGTTAATCAAGGATTATGACCTTGACATTCACTATCACCCCCGCAAAGCCAATGTGGTAGCGGATGCTCTTAGCAGATTGCCGTGTAGGCTAAACACCATGATCAAGGAGAAGCAACCAAGTTTGTATCGAGAGTTGGAGCAGTTCAGGACTAAATTAGTTAGAAAAGGATTCTTAGCTAGCATTGAACTTCAACCCACTTTGATTAGCCAAATCAAGGAAGCCTAGAAGGGGAATGAAAGTATCGACGGAATCAAATGTCGTATTGGTACAGGAAAGGTACCTGGACTCACTGAAGACGAAGAAGGAGTACTATGGTACAAAGGACGTATCTGTGTGCCAGCAGATTCGGAGCTGAAGCAAGTTATCATGAAAGAAGCTCATGATACTGTTTATTCTATCCACCCTGGAGGAACAAAGATGTATCAGGATTTGAAGGAGCAATTTTGGTGGCACAAGATGAAGAGAGAAATCGGAAGCTACATCGTCAAATGTGACATCTGTCAAAGAGTCAAAGCAGAGCATCAGAGGCCTGTAGGACTGTTGCAACCATTGCAGATTCCGGAATGGAAATGGGATTCCGTCGGAATGGACTTATCACTGGTTTGCCTACTTCCAGTAGGGGAAATGACTCAATCTGGGTCATAGTCTATAGACTGTCCAAGGTAGCCCACTTCATACCTGTCAAGACAACTTACCAGAGTGCAAAGTTAGCAGAGATGTACATTGCTAGGATTGTTAGTCTACATGGAACCCCCAAGACCATAATATCAGATCGAGGAACTCAGTTTACCTCGAGATTTTGGCAGAAAGTTCAGGAAGGATTAGGAACCAAGTTGAACTTCAGCACCGCGTATCACCCGCAAACTGATGGACAAACTGAGAGAGTCAATCCGATCCTAGAGGATATGCTTAGAGCTTGTGTGTTGGAATACGGATCAAAATGGGAAGACTGCTTGCCGTTCGCAGAATTCTCATATAACAACAGTTATCAAGCTGTTTGCAGGTGGCACCATTGGAGGTCCTATACGGAAGAAAGTGTCGTACCCCTTTGAATTGGTCGCAAGTAGGAGAGAGTCAGATCTTCGGACCCGACATTCTCCGGGAAGCAGAACAGAAAGTTCACAAAGTCCGTGAGCACCTCAAGACCGCCCAATCCAGACAGCAGAGTTATGCTGACAAGAGAAGGACAGACCTGACTTTCAATGTCAGAGATTTTGTGTATCTCAAGGTTTCGCCATTGAAAGGAACTCAATGCTTTAGTCTGAAAGGAAAGTTAGCCCCCAGATATATCGGACCTTTCAAGATTCTGAACCATCGAGGAGAAGTATCGTATCAGCTGCAACTACCGGAAGAGATGTCAGCCATCCACAATGTGTTCCATATCTCGTTACTTCGCAAATGCTTGGAAGTGCCTGAGAAGACTAAAGTTTTCAAGAACATCGATCATAGAGCTGTTGAGATCAACAATGACCTGACCTATCGGGAAGTGACCATCCGTATCTTAGAAGAAGCCTATAGGACCACCAGAACCAGGAGCATCAAGTTTCTCAAGATTCAGTGGAGCAACCATACCGAGGAGGAAGCCACTTGGGAGTGCGAAGATTACATTAGGACAGAGTTCCCAGATCTCTTTAGTACCTAGTTTTCTTTGTAAATCTTGGGATGAGATTTGGTTTAAGGGGGGAAGGTTGGTAACATCCCAAAACTTTAATCCAAGCTTATCAAGATCCAAATCATCAATATTAGGGTTAACAAAAACTTTCCCAAATTTAAAATGAAAGCATTCATGTGTATGTGCATTTAATTGAGGAATTGATTTGAATTGCCATGGTTCTGTGATTCTTTGGTTGTAAAATGTTTCTTAGTTGATTTAAACAATTATCTACCTCATTCCCAAACTTTTCCCAAAGAAAACCAAATCAAAAACAATTAAAAAGGAGGAATGGTTATTTTGGCCATTTTAATCCACTACACTACTTTGAGTGTTCCTAGCGCTCATTTCTCAACTGAAATAATTATGGATCTTTACATCCCTTGCTAGTACACATAATGAGGTACCAAGGCCCACCTTTTGATCTGCTAAAAAAATTCAAATACTTATTTTAAATGGCATGTGAAAATTTAATACAATGCATATGCCTAGATCACCCCTATTTCAAAAACCATCAATTTTAGCTCCACTTTCAAAACCCTTGCAACCAGAGAATACTTAGAATTAGTTTAGATCACTCAAAAAATTTGAACTCAAAATTCAAAAGTTTTTCTCTTTCGGCCATTTTGTCAAACACCTTGTGGGCAAGATCAAAGTGGCCTAACTATTACTGTTTTGGGGTTGATCTTGTCTAGCCAATTGAGGTGCTTTGATCACCCTTGTCTCACCCAAGAATAACCAGGCCAACACCAACCTATCCCCTACCTCCTAGCTGCACTGCAAGGCCATGCCGAGAGCACCTTGCCTGACAAGTTGGCCCTCGCAGCAGCAGACTGCTTTCCCCTCTCTCTCCATGTCTACATGCTAGCCCATGGTCCACCGCCACCGTCCAACCAGCCCCAGCCCAGAGACAGAGACTAGAACCGCCGGAACCGCCATGCGCGGAAGCTGGTCGACCATGCCAAACACGCCCAGTGCGTCGCGCTCGCCCCGCGTGCACAGACCGCCCCTCGACCGCAGCACGCGCCCACCGCTTCGCCATGAACCAGGGAACACCCAGACACCCCCGTTGGCCGCCCAACCCGCCCCAGCCACCACTCGCCGTCGAACCCGCAGACTCTGCCGCCCAGAGCGCGTGACACTCCCGACCAGCACAGAGCTCGCCTTGCCATGCCTTTAAGCCTCAGAGCACCGCTAGGAGACAGGCCACCGTCCCCTACCTCGAGCCACGCCGCTAGCCCCCTGTGCCGCCCTCGCCGGAGTCGCCAACCCACACCGCTCGGTCTCACCGTCGAGCCTATATAAGCCGGCCTCCCCAGCACGAAATCCTCACACCCCAACACTCCCCACCTCTCACTGAACCTCACCCACCTATCGCTGACGCTGCTCGAGCTCTGCCTCTCAGGAATTGGAGCCGAAGCCGCCGTAGCAGGAGGAGAAGGGCGCCACCGCAAGCGTGCCTCGCCTCACCTTCGTCTACCAACCCGTTTTCCTGCCTCACCGACCTTGCTGGAGCCCTGGTATGCCCTCAATCGACCCTCACCGCCGCGTCTAGGTCAGAATCTCGCCAGAGTAATCCATCGTCGATGATGAACTCCCACCGTTAGATCCCCTTTTAATCGTGCGGCCTAGGATGCTAGATACCGTTTCGGTGTTTTTTTGCCGCTGACTGGTGGAGCCCACATGTCAGGCAGCCCGTTGCGCGCACTGTGCGTAGCTGGGCCAGCCCAGTTATTTCCCGCGCGAGTTAGAGATTCAAATCTAGTTTTTTCTATTTAGAGTTAATCTTATTTCTGTCCACTAGTTTAAAAATCAATTCTGGGAGTTTGACAAATCCAAATTGCATGAAACAAATTTTGCCTGTAAGGTATTGAAAATCTCTATCCAAGCCCGTTGGATTTAGTTCAATTAGAGTTATAGATCTCTCCTAGTAAAAATATTAAAACAGAAGTATTTGCAACTTGCAACTTTTTTTATAAAATCAACCAAGATAGGTTTTCAGTTGATTCCAACTCTCAAAAATCACATTTCATCATATCTATCTAAATATGTAATAATATTAAGGTTTACATGTAGTGACTTTGGACTAGTACCAAAATAATGCTATATAGGCATTTCTAGTCACTTTAAATCATTAAATAATGAACTAAACCAAAGTAATTATGATCCAACCTTTAAATCTCATTCCCACATGTTAGAATATGTGATAATGACATGTGTCAACATGATCCCATATTTTAAGTGGTGAATATTAATCTTAGTTAATTTTTCAATGAGTAGAAATTACTTTTCTAAATTAAAAAGAATAAAACTAGTGAATTAAACTTGTGATGCTTGTGATGATAATAGATCATCAAATGTGTGTCTTAGAATGATAATTACACTAGTTAAGTATTTTTTGGTGATTGTGTACTCCGTATGTATTTATAGACGATAGTACCGACCAAGTCTACGAGGAGGAGGAGTGCTACCAAGAAGAAGACGAAGAAAACTTCAACCACTGCACCAACCAAGGCAAGCCACCATTAGCAATGCAAGCTAACACTTGCAAGTTTAATGCTTAGCATGCTAGGATCAAACTAGATGGTTTAGCAAAGATGCTTTAGGCATGCTTTGATCACACTCCTTTGACTATTAGTTACCCCAAGTCTTAGTTACAAGTTTTACTTCCCTTACTTTACCCAAAGTTCTTTACTTGTTTTTGAAGGTAGCATAAAGAGTATAAAACTTGAACTATTTAGAACACTTTAGATGTCATTCTATGGCATGAGATTGAACCCATCTTATCCACCTTAGTGAACACTCTTAACTTATTAGTTTAGAGTAGATAAAAAACTTGAGTCACTTTAGATGGGAACACTTGGTGAAAATGAATTGTGAAAACCTTGGAATGATGAGTCCTTCTATTGAAATGTTTTAACATGTGTTGAGAAACACAAATGGTTTATGATGATGAAAATGTTGAGGGATGAGCCTTAGCCCTTTTATAAAACTGATGGTTGGATTCGGATGCGATACCATTCTAAATTTACCGTACAACCACATTACCTGAATTGGGTAAGGCTTAGCTGGAAATTTATATGCATTAATATTAGTTCCCTCACAGGAGAGGTTCGAGCTGAGGCTACCTCTCAATGTTGTCCACCTATGCAGTGCCCAAGATGACTGATGGTCATGGTTGGGAAGCCATGCTTATATGAGAGGTGCTTATACTAGGGTGTGTAAAGGGAAGGTTATGTTTTATTTCTGCATACCAAGTATCATGATTCAGGGTTATCCCTGACAGATGTATCGAATCTTGTGGTGAAAGTGTACCACCTCTGCAGAGTGTCAAACTATTCAAATATCCGCGTCCGCGGTTATGGACAGTTGGAATGGCCATACTGCTTCGTTGTCAGATGTTTTCCAAATAACTTGAAATGAATGATGAATCTAGACTTGACCACGATAGGGTTGTGTTTATGACAATAGCTTTCAAACTTAAGTGATTCTAGAATTTTACTTTATCTTTATTTGCTTCTGAACTCAGCTTAGGTTTCAAACTTAATTTTATAGTTCAACATAGAGTTAGCACTTTAACTAGAACTATAGTATTTGTTAGTGGTAGTTTGCGAGTACTTAAAAAGTACTCATGGCTTTTGTCCCTGGCTATTCTCATGGCCAGACTATGAAGGAGATTATCAAGATGATGGCCAGCAGGACGGCTATGATAACTAGGACTATCTGCCTTCGTCAGCATTGCCTGTGCCCCTAAAGATGGACCCCATCGCTACGCTTATCATTTATTTCCGCTGCTTGTTGTATTAATACTGGATCATGAGATCCTTATTTGTGTAAGACCTTATGTATGGTTTGTAATGGATCATATACTGTGATATCCAATCCGTGATATCTCGCAAAAATGATAATCCTGGGGTTGCGAGGTATGGCATAACGGGCATCTGGGATTAAAAATCCGGGTGTTGACAGGATTCCTGTTTAATTACAGAGTAACATCAAACCTGTCACGACCAAGGATCTTGTGGTTATACGAGAAAATTGATAGAGTTAAAATGGTAATGGAACTTGGAGGTGGCGTGGACATTGAAATAACACCAGAAGTTGTGAAATCAGTGTTCGGCTTCCCTGATGGACCTAACGCAGCTCCATTACCATAAGTGGATGGTAACATAGAATCTCTAAAATGGCTAAGGAAAGAACTTGGAATAACAGCGACAAAACAAGTTCAACTTAATGATTTGTATAAGCAAATAAAGAAACGTGGCACAAGTCCTTTCAGCATGCAATGCATATTTCTGGTCATTTTTAAGAGTATTGTCCGCCCCACTCTACACGCAAGGATAGGCCGAGAGGCTAGAATGATACACAATGTAGACTACAAGAAGCTTCATAAAATGGATATCTGCCGCATAGTAGTGGATGAACTGAAGAGAGGAGTTCAGAATTTTTTTGCAGAAAAGAAAAACAGAAACAAGAAAAAGGGTAAGGGTCCTGTTAAAAAAACAAATACCAAAGGAGCTGAGGGATGTGAAATTCTGCCTTTAATAGTCTCTCTAGACACTAAAAGGTGTGAGAATTCAATCAACACGATTGAAACACCACGGCTGCATGTTCTTGACAATGAATTATTGTCATCCATTGTGAAGAGAGACAGACAAAAACATAACATTAAGGAATTCGGAGCATTGAAATATGTAAGTACACATACTGATAATATGTATCTTTGTATTTCCTTATTCCATATCTGATTTAATTCCATAACATAAGAAGATTGAGCATAAAAATATCCAAACTGTTCTCTTCACATGAAAAAGGTTAAGACTAGTTCCGAGCTGCAGCACTACAACAAAGGTTTTCATACAAAGAAAAATAGTTCCTCAAATACGGTGGTGGATAATGACCAGGAGAACCGGAAGAACAAGTATGCAATAGTTCTTGTCAGAGACAACTCAAACATTCCAACTGAAGAACCTTCTGTCTAGCCAAATCCAATCGGAGGTCTCATGACTGATGTTGAGAAGATGCAGCAAGCAATGGATCTCCTGAGACAGATTGCAGGCAACCCAGAAAACATATGTCAAAATTTAGAAACTAACAACGAACTAGGCATCATCAGTAACTACAAACAAGATGTCAACAGAGCGAGACTTGATATTCTAGACTCAATGGATAAACTTAAGTTATACATGGAGTCGGCAAAAGATATACCAGTTAGATTAATAGCAAAAAGAGGACCTGTCAGAATGGAAGATCCTGCATCATGTTCATTACTGCAGAATGAAACTGAGAAAAACAACTCTGGCAGTGTTGATACGTCTAAAAAAACAGAAGACAGAACGATCGAAGCTACAAAGGTAATTTATATACCTATTGGAAGTTATTGCATGATATAATAAGAATGATTTCTCCTAGTTTAACTGTGCTGCATTTTTATTTCTAAATGGATTGGACAATCAGGCAGATGATACCAATAATCAAACTGCAGCAGAAGGACAGGAGCATGCAACATCAACAATAACAAAAGACAAATCTCTAAGGGTAGATGCTCATTTAGTAGAAAGGGGACAATTTGCTATAATATAAAGAAAAAAAGGAAAATCTTATAATGGTTATAACATTCATAACAATTCAACAAAGAACTAATATAAACTTCTGATTGTAGGAGGACGCAGGAGGAGATACAAACAACCAAACTCCCTCTGATGAAGCAGCAGCAGCAGAAACAAGCATACGCTCATCTGACATAGCGAACAGGCAGGAACAGGATAAACAAGAGGAACATCAGACAGAAGATAAAGAAAAACAGAAGATCAAAGTTAAAGACAGTGAAGTTGGACACAAAGCAGAAGATTTACTGCTAGTCAGTACCAATCTAACAGCAAAAGGTCGTATGACGTAGATACAACTTATATTTATGAAAATTAATTTGTTGAACAATTTGATTCATTTTTAAACATACCATGTTTCTGCTGGTGTAAAGATACACTCGCAAAATAGAGCTTGCTAAACATATCAAAAAATCTGGCTGTAATGACCATGAAGAGATTTGTATGAACGATCATGGTTACAAGTATTAGCCAGTCTACCATTTGCACTCATCAAACACGACAGTTGAACCAGTAAACTGCATCAACTACTGTAACTGAACTGTCATCGAACTACCATTCTGATGCACTGCCTAACATCAGTCATTGCACTGATTTTTCTGCACTTCATTTTTTCACACACTAACCATTTGTTGTAGGGCACAGAGGAGAGCAACCAGCTTCCAGGTTAACATTGTTCAAGGTTTTCCCATCAATGGTGTGGTAAGTTTTACATATTTAGGAGAAGGTTTTTGAAGGTTTTATTCAAAAAGTTCAAAATTTTAATTTTATGTAATGTTTCTTTTACTGTCTTGTTGTCACATGAACTAAACCATGTTGTTTACCATCAGGTAGTGCCATGCTCATTTAGGGAAAGATTGAACGATTTCACTCCAAATAATTGGATGGTTGCAAACAGTGAAGCATTAAGGAATTTTGATTTGTTCCTCAAGAAGTCTAATGTTAGGACAATAATTTGTAGTCCATACTGGAAGTCCCTGATGAGGGTTTATGATATAGCATTTGGAGATGTAGTGCATTTTGAATATGATGACGACCAACTTATTTCATGTCACTGTTTACTCTAATCGTAAAGAGAAAAAGATTCATGAAGCAACTGGTATTTCCCTTATTTACTGTAAATAATTTGCACATATAGTTTTTCCTTGTCCTACTCCTATTTCATCATAATAACATTCTTTAATACTCAACATGTATTTCCACTCATTCATCAGAGGTGGGAGATGTTCCTATATCCATCAGAAGCATTCTGCACAGGACCATCTTCTCATACATAAATGCACTAACTGAGTAGCAAATGGCTTCAATCCTGTTTGGCATTTACAAAGATCTTCATGTCACAGAACATCAGTTTTTTGAAAGTAAAGATGAAAAGCATTTCTAGGTACACACGATGAATATGGATAACCATGACCATAATGCACTTGTTTGTTTCCACATATTTAATCATATTTTATGTTCAGATTAAACATATAATTTAGTGAACTTGTTAATTTACAATGCTTGATAAAATACTGAATTTTTTTGTTTATTGCAGTTCATGCCAATTGAGGATGTAGATGGTTTCAGGTACCCAACTCAGGGCATAGCACATCTGTACAGGCATGGACATGATCTTGAAGGAGAAGAAGAGAATTATATTGCATGCGCACATACTGTACAAAGGGACAATGGACGTGTCAGCTTCACCACAGGAGGGTCTGACTTCACATTTGCTGCAGATGTTGGATGAGCATCACTACTTCTCATTAAAGTAGAGCATATGCAGGAGCACCTTGGTCTCAACTTTTTTGAGATTGTCATCTAGTGGTTAACTTGGGAAAACACTATTCAGATAGTCATCACTACAAGAAATCTGCTCACTAGTGACCCTTTTTTAATGACCATGCTTTTTTGGTCATAGATCTATGACCATTCTGAGCCAATTGGTTGTAAGGCATTTTGAAGGGTCCAAACCTTGAAACATAACGACCAATTTAGTCAAAAAGATCACAGTTTGCTTACACGAAATGGTCGTAAATTAACAGCATGGGTGCAGAGCCTTTTATTTGGCAGACTATGACCAATTTAGATGGTCATAACATCTTAACCTGGGTTGAATTAAGATGACTAGGCAACCACCTCAGCATGTGGGTCCCCGAAATTGACACGCGGGATGGATCTGACCGGTGGGTCCCGCTCTTATTCAGTTTTTTTTTGCATATATCAATGGTATATGTCATATGGGCTAGAGCCAGTGGCCCATATCGGGCCGGCGGTCCTTCAGATAGGCCCAAATCAGTGTGCCTACATCCTATGGGCTGTAGCCGGTGGCCCAATTCGGGTGGGCGGGGACCCGAATTATAAAAAAATTGGTGTGCAGGGGGGACTCGAACCCACGACCACGTGCTAGTATGGTATGCGCTGAACCACTGGGACAAGGCAGTGTTGTTGTCTGTGTATGAGAACTACATTTATATATACATTCATTCTTTCACTAACTTATCAAAGGGCGACTCGAATTTGGGACGGGAGTTGGCATAATTTCCTTCCTCCGAGAACGGCGGCGACCAGCTAGGGTTCGAGTCCCCGCCCGCCATGGTCGATCTAGGGTTCCAGCTATGGATCGATCCCTTCTTGCTCGCCATGGTCGACCAGCAAGGGTCCACCCCCTGCCGCCAGCTCCAGCAGTTCTTCGTCACGTCGCCGCCGCCGACCATCCCCTAGCGCCAGCTCCCTTTCGACTATGCTCCCGCCAAGTACTACGATTGCGGAGAGATGATGCCACAGTGGATATCTTGGAGCGATGACAACCCCGGCCGGAGATATCACAATTGTAGGATACGCTCGATTAGTTTCCATCTCCATCTCTGAATTTTGTTCAGTTTGTTCATCTCTAAATTTGGTTTGTTCATCTCTGAATTTGGTTCATCTCTTAATTTTGTTCATCTCTTAATTTGGTTTGTCAGATTGAGGGCCGTGACAAAATCAGTTGGGCGGACAGTGAGATGCCCAAATCTCAGAAAGATTTAATCAGGGACCTAAGAGATGCTGTGTGGGAGAAAACTGAAGCAATTGAAAGGCTTGAAAGCAATGCTGAGACAATGGGGATGGTGCATGATGAACTGAAGATACAGGGAGATGGTGCAAGTGAGAAAGAGAAGTTGGAGATGCAGGGAGATGGAGGAGGCAATTTTTTCATTATTTGGATCATTTCTGTAGATTTTGCAATGTACTGTGGAATGTGTATGTCCAGCAAGTGAAAACTCCCTATAGATTTTGTGGAATGTGTATGTCCAGCAAGTGAAATTTAAGATCATTTGCTATGTCCAGCATTTCTGTAGCTTTTGATATGTACTGTAGCTTTTGCTATGTCCAGCAAGTGACAAGTTCACCATTTTGCTATGTCCAGCATTGTATGCTTAAAATACTAAATTTGGGCAGCATTTTGACTGTATTTTGTGGACATTTTAGCTGCAATTTCACAGTGGCAAACAAGAGGGGAAGTGCACACAAATTTACAGCAAAATAACTATTTCATATAGTCATAAACTTCAGTACATAAATCTTGACAGAAACTTAACAGTAGTTCACTCACATAGGAGAGGAACTTGACAGAAATTAACAGTAGTTCACACACATAAAACTTCAGTCATAACCAGTAGGTAACACTACAGTTAACAGGAACTTAACAGAAACTACTCATCATCATCGAATCTATGCCGCTGCCTATTATCTTCACCATCGTTACAACACTGATACATTGTATGATCTATCATGTTTCGTTCTTCATCCTCACCATCAACTACCTCCTTCCTCTTTTTCTTCATTTTTTCTACATATGCAGCATCAAGTACCACACGCTCCCTCTCCCTTTGCAACCTGGTTTGCACATTGGCTTCTTTAGCATGCACCAGAACTTCTGGCATGTCATCATCTTGGTATGTTAGCCCAGCACCACCAGAGGGATCCTTTTCCACTTCAGTTTCTGTAACACTCCACAAATGCATATGCTGGAATTTTTGCACAACTCGCCAACTTCCACCCAAGTCAGTATCTGGCACGTAGCACCTTTTTTGCTTGTGTTGTTAGAATATAAGGATCAGTTTTGCACCAAAACCTTGCAGTGTTAATGCTCTTAAAGTGTCCATCGTCTTGGAATCCTGAATTCTTCTTGCCACCAACATTGAACCAATCGCAGCGAAACAAGACATACAACCGATGGATGCCACCGCTAAAATTGTACTGCAACTTGATGATGCTTATGAGATGACCATAGAAGTCAATGATTGTATCCTCATGGTCTCCCTCAGCAACAATTCCACAATTCTGCGTGTTTCTATTCTTCTCGCGGTCAACGGTGTGGTAGCGGACACCATCGGCAACACATGCTGAATATATCCTCACCCTCCTATCCGGTTCACATGCCAAAGCAAAAAGATCATCACTCACCTTCTTCTCCTTGTGCAAATTTCCAATCTAAAGAAATAAACCAAAACCAGGGTGAATAACACACACATATACAGACAAAGAAATCATGTGTCAATTGATACAAAGGCAAGATATCTCACGTGTTCCTTAAACCATTTAGCAAATCCTTTTGCGAGCCATTTATCAACCACGATCCGGCTATCTTGCTCTGTCAACTCTTTCTTGCACAGCCTGCAATGCAAACAACAATATAGCACATGCAACAAAATGGGTTCCTTCTAAGCAAAGAAAAAAGATATCGAGGGTACATGCAAGAGATGACGTACTCTCTATATGGTAGCACCTCGGGGCAACTTCTGAGCACATACCAAACCATCTTTTCGATGGAGGCGGCGGCAGAGCGGATTTTTATCCCTCCTGCACAGCGTTTCATATTTTCATTTCATTTTTTTTCATTTTTTTGGTTTGATTTTCTAGAAGAAAACTTCTTTTTGAAACATTTGCAATATTTATAATAGTATATGTATTTGGATTTTTCTAGATACTAGGGTACATAAAATGACGCAGCGCAAATGTTTCACATCTTTCTGGTAGCCGCTTTAAAAAAATGAGTCGGCGGTGCCACTTCACAAGGTAGCCACTTCACACAAAAATACATTTCATGACGCTTATTAGAAAATGATAAATGATAGCCATATAATAAAGTTGGAAATTGCATCTATGTAACTCCCACGACACTTGTACATGTATGATAGAGCCACACACAAGTTTCCTTCACAGTTTGGCGCATCGGAGCGCTTCGGAGCATAGGAATACCTCCAAACCTTGCAATGGACCCTAACTAGCATGTGCATTAAAGTGTGGTGGGATGCTGAAATGTGCAAAACCTGGTTTCCAAGTGTGACCCCCTTCACAGACATGCGTTGTCACCTAAAAATGAAGGTGTTCTAGAATTTAATTATTATTAGGGGAACTCCCCGTTTCGGTGAAACCGGGTTGGATCTTGTCACAACTTGTGCCCAAACATGGTTTGGAATTATCCTATGACCCAACAAACACAAACCAAGAGAAAAATCCTTCGGGCTACCCCTGTCAAAAGAATATCTAGGGGTAGACAATCTGGGCCCATAGATCAGGGTTTCGTTGGAATAATCGCTTCGGGGCATCGGAATATCTCCAAACCTTCCAATGGACTCTAGCATGTGTATTAAAGTGTGGTGGAATGCTAAAATGTACAAAACATGGTTCCCAAGTGTCACCCCATTCGCAGACATGCGATGTCACCTAACAACGAAGGGTTCTGGAATTTAATTATTATTAGGGGGAACTCCCCATTTCGGTGAAACTGGGTTGGATCTTGTAACAACTTGTTCCCAAACATGGTTTGGATTTATCCTATGATCCAACCAAGCACAAAACAAGACAAAAATCCACCGGGCTACCCCTGTCAGAAGAACATCTATGGGGGTAGACAATCTGGGGTCCACGGATCAGAGTTTCGTAGGAAGAAGCGCTTCGGAGCATCGGAATACCCCAAACCTTGCAATGGACCCTAGAATGTGTATTAAAGTGTGGTGGAATGCTAAAATGTGCAAAGCATGGTTCCCAAGAGGAACCCCCTTCGCAGTCATGCGATGTCACCTAAAACGAAGGTGTTCTAGAATTTAATTATTATTATGGGGGAACTCCCCGTTTCGGTGAAACCGGGTTGGATCTTGTCTCAACTTGTGCCAAAACATGTTTTGGAATTGTCCTATGACCCAACCAAGCACAAACCAAGAGAAAAATGCACCGTGCTACCCCTGTCAGAAGAACATCTTCGGGGTAGACGATCTGGGACCCACAAATCAGGGTTTCGTAGGATGAAGCGCTTCGGAGCATGGGAATACCCTCCAAACCTTGCAATGGACCCTAGAATGTGTATTAAAGTGTGGTGGAATGCTGAAATATCCAAAACCTGGTACCCAAGTGTCACCCCCTTCTCGCAGACATGCACTATCACCTAAAAACAAAGATCCTGAAGTTTAATTATTAGGGGGGAACTCCCCGTTTCGGTGAAACCGGGTTGGATCTTGTCACAACTTGTAGTTGGAAATGATTGTTCAATTTTACTTAAAATGTGGCCGATTATTTTATAAAAATGAGCCGGTGCCACTTCGCAACATTTTTTTGGTACGCCCTAATACTAGGGCACATAAAATGATGGCAGCTTCCAAATGCCCCAAATTTCCCTACTTCCCCAAATTTTCCCTCCACTTCCCCAAAATTTCCCTCACTTCACCAAAATCTTCCGCTGGAAAACTCCCGCCTCGACAACAGAATGACACAGATGCCCACCAAAAGAGAAAAAGAGAAGGGAAATTTGGACAAACCACACGAGGATACGGCCATCCACCCAAATCCCCCAGATCCCCATCCATTCGTCACTTCTCCATTCCCCTTCCCCTCCTCCTCCATTCCCCATCCACCCCCTACCGAGAAGACGACGGCCAGGCATTGCATTGGCGAAGACGACGGCCAGGCGCGCGCTCGTGAAGACGACGGCCACGCGCGCTCTGACGACAGCCACGAGCGGGTAGCTGCGACCTACGACGGCCAACGATCTGTTCAGGCGAGTTCGTCCGCTGTTCTCCTCACATCCTCCTATTCCATGTCGTGCCATGACTTGGGTTATGCCGTTAGGATTTCGTTCCAATCCTAGGGTTAGGGTTTCTTGCCATGCCTAGGGTTTTGTTTAGGGTTTCTTGCCATGCCTAGGGTTTGGGTTAGGGTTTCATTGCCATGCCTAGGGTTCAGGTTTCTTGCCATGCCTAGGGTTCAGGTTAGGGTTTCTTTCCATGCCCAGGGTTCATGCCATTAGGGTTTCATTAACATGGGATTTTTGTGGTTTCATTGCCATGGGATTTAGGGGGTCCATTTTCTGAAAGGAACACGCCTAGGGTTCATGCTGTTAGACTTTTTTAGACATGCTGACTAAAAAATCAAACCGGAGCTCGCCAACACAACAGTACTGAACAGGTGAACAGGGTATGTTGCAACTATTGCTTGCTGCTTGCTTCAGAGCATCGGAATACCTCCAAACCTTGAAATGGACCCTAGCGTGTGTATTAAAGTCTGGTGGAATGCTGAAATGTCAAAAACCTGGTACCCAAGTGTAACCCCTTCTCGCAGACATGCGCTATCACCTAAAAATGAAGATCCTGGAATTTAATTATTAGGGGGAACTCCCCGTTTCGATGAAACCGGGTTGGATCTTCTCACAACTTGTGCCCTAACAAGGTTTCGAATTATCCTATGACCCACCCAAGCACAAACCAAGAGAAAAATCCACAGGTCTACCCCTGTCAGAAGAACATCTAGGGGGTAGACAATCCGGGGCCCATAGATCAGGGTTTCGTAGGATGAAGCGCTTCAGAGCATCGGAATACCTCCAAACCTTGCAATTGACCCTAGAATGTGTGTTAAAGTGTGGTAGAATGCTAAACTGTGCAAAACATGGTTCCCAAGTGTAACCCCCTTCGCAGTCAGGCACTGTGACCTAAAAACAAAGGTTCTGGAATTTAATTATTATTAGGGGGAACTCCCCGTCTCGGTGAAACCGGGTTGGATCGTGTCACAACTTGTGCCCAAACATGGTTTGGAATTATCCTATGACCCAACCGAGCACAAACCAATAGAAAAGTCCATCGGGCTACCCCTGTCAGAAGAACATCTAAGGGGTAGACAATCCGGGCCCATAGATCAGGGTTTCGTAGGAATAATCGCTTCGGGGCATCAGAATATCTCCAAACATTGCAATGGACCCTAGCATGTGTATTAAAATTTGGTGGAATGATAAAATGTGTAAAACATGGTTCCCAAGTGTCACCCCCTTCGTAGACATGCGATGTCATCTCAAAACGAAGGTCTGGAATTTAATTATTATTAGGGGGAACTCCCCATTTCGGTGAAACCGGGTTGGATCTTGTGAAAACTTGTGCCCATACATGGTTTGGAATTATCCTATGACCCAACCAAGCACAAACCAAGATAAAAATCCACCGGGCTACCCATGTCCGAAGAACATCTAGGGGGTAGACGATCCGGGATCCACGGATTAGGGTTTCGTAGGAAGAAGCACTTCGGAGCATCGGAATACCTCCAAACCTTGCAATGGACCCTAGCATGTGTATTAAAGTGTTGTGGAATTCTGAAATGTGCAAAACATGATTCCCAAGTGTTACCCCCTTCGTAGTCATGCGATGTCACCTAAAAACGAAGTGTTCTAGAATTTAATTATTATTATGGGGGAACTCCTTGTTTTGGTGAAACCGGGTTGGATCTTGTCACAAATTGTGCCCAAACATGGTTTGGAATTATCCTATGACCCAACCAAGCACAAACCAAGAGAAAAATCCACCGGGCTACCCCTGTCAGAAGAACATCAAGGGGGTAGACGATCCAGGACCCACAGACCAGGATTTCGTAGGATGAAGCGCTTCAGAGCATCGGAATACCTCCAAACCTTGCAATGGACCCTAGCATGTGTATTAAAGTGTGGTGGAATGCTAAAATGTTCACAACATGGTTCCCAAGTGTAACCCCCTTTCCAGACACGCTCTGTCACCTAAAAACGAAGGTTCTAGAATTCAATTATTATTAAGGGAAACTCCCCGTTTTGGTGAAACCGGGTTGGATCTTGTCACAACTTGTGCCCAAACATGGTTTGGATTTACCCTATGACCCAACCAAGCACAAACCAAGAGAAAAATCCACCGGGCTACCCCTGTCAGAAGAACATCTAGGCGTAGACGATCCAGGGCCAACATATCAGGGTTTCGTAGGATGAAGCGCTTCAGAGCATCGGAATACCTCCAAACCTTGCAATGGACCCTAGAATGTGTATTAAAGTGTGGTGGAATGCTAAAAATGTTCAAAACATGGTTCCCAAGTGTAATCCCCTCGGCAGTCAGGCGTTGTCCCCTAAAAACGAAGGTTCTAGAATTTAACTATTATTAGGGGGGACTCCCCGTTTCGGTGAAACTAGGTTGGATCTTGTCACAACTTGTGCCCAAACATGTTTGGATTTATCCTATGACCCTACCAAGAACAAACCAATAGAAAAGTGCACTGGGCTACCCCCGTCAGATGAACATCTAGTGGGTAGATGATCCGGGCCTACGGATCAGAGTTTCGTAGGAATAATCCCTTCGAGGCGTCAGAATATCTCCAAACCTTGCAATGGACTCTAGCATGTTAATGAAAGTATGGTGGAATGCTAAAATTTGCAAAACATCGTTCCCAATTGTAACCCCCTTCGCAGTCAGGAGCTGTCACCTAAACACGAAGGTTGTGGAATTTAATTATTATTAGGGGGAACTCCCTGTTTCGGTAAAACCGGGTTGGATCTTGTAAAAACTTGTGCCCAAACATGGTTTGGAATTATCCTATGACCCAACCAAGAACAAACCAAGAGAAAAATCTACCGGGCTACCCCTGTCAGAAGAACATCTAGGGGTAGATGATCCGGGGCCCACGGATCTAGGTTTCATTGGATGAAGCGCTTCAGTGCATCAAAATACCTCCAAACCTAGCAATGGACCCTAGCATGTGTATTGAAGTGTGGTGGACTCATAAAATGTGCAAAACATGGTTCCCAAGTGTAACCCCCTTCGCAGACACGTGCTGACACCTAAAAACGAAGGTGTTCAGGAATTTAATTTATTATTAGGGGGAACTCCCTGTTTCGGTGAAACCGCATTGGATCTTGTCACAACTTGTGCCCAAACATGGTTTGGAATTATCCTATGACCAAACCAAGCACAAACAAAGAGAAAAATCCATCGGGCTACCCCTATTAGAAGAACATCTAGGGGGTAGATGATCCGGGGCCCACAGATCAGGGTTTCGTAGGATGAAGTTCTTCAGAGCATCGGAATACGTCCAAACCTTGCAATGGACCTTAGAATGTGTATTAAAGTGTGATGGAATCCTGAAATGTCACCCCCTTCTCGCAGACATGCGCTATCACCTAAAAATGAAGATCCTGCAATTTAATTATTAGGGGGGAACTCCCCGTTTCGATGAAACTGGGTTGGATCTTGTCACAAATTGTGCCCATCCAAGGTTTGGAATTATCCTATGACCCAACCAAGCACAAACCTAGAGAAAAATCCACCGGCTACCCCTGTCAGAAGAACAACTAGGGGGTAGACAATCCTGGGCCCATAGATTAGGGTTTCGTAGGATGAAGCGCTTCAGAGCATCGGAATACCTCCAAACCTTGCAATGGACACTAGTATGTCTACTGAAGTGTGACCCAACGAAGCACAAACCAAGAGAAAAATTCATTGGGCTACCCCTGTCAGAACAACATCTAGGGGGGTAGACAATCCGGGGGTTCCACGGATCAGTTCGTGGGAAGAAGCGCTTCGGAGCAACGGAATGCCTCCAAACTTTGCAATGGACCCTAGATGTGTATTAAAGTGTGGTGGAATGCTGAAATTTCTAAAACCTGGTACCCAAGTTTCACCCCCTTCGTAGACATGCGCTATCACCTAAAAACGAAGATCCTAGAATTTGATTATTATTAGGGGGAGCTCCCCGTTTTAGTGAAACCGGGTTGGATCTTGTCACAACTTGTGCCCAAAGATGGTTTGGAATTATCCTATGACCCAACCAAGCACAAACCAAGAGAAAAATCCACCGGGCTACCCCTGTCAGAAGAACATCTAGGGGATAGACGATCCGGGGCCCACAGATTAGGGTTTCGTAGGATGAAGCGCTTTAGAGCATCGGAATACCTCCAATCATTGCAAGGGACCCTAGCATGTGTATTAAAGTGTGGTGGAATGCTAAAATTTGCAAAACATGTTTCCCATGGGTAACCCCCTACCTCCAATTCAGAAGAAAGGTCGTGGTGTTTAACTAGTGACCCTCATCTTTTGACCTTCTATATTTGGTCACAAAAAGGTCACAAATTAAAAACTATGACCTTTCAGTGACCAATATGGAGGGTCATGTATCACCAAATTTCTTGTAGTGCATCTTTTCTTGTTTAATCTAGTGCTGAAGTGTATTGTACCCGTGTTGTTCAGTAAATTGAACATCTTTAATCTACTGTAATGTCAATGAATGTACTCAGTAAGTTGAACACTTTAATAATCTTCTAAATATTGCATATGTGAATCTTGGACCTTGAATACTATGCACTGCTCAAGCTACAACAAATGCACTGCCTCCTATGCTACGAGCAAGCCAATCGATCAAATCCTATAAGCAGTGCAAGACCCAGCAAAGCGCAGATGATCAGCACTACACTATATACATTGTCCAATCTGCAACCAATGCACTACACTCCTGTAAGCAGTGCATGGCCTCCTGTAAGTAGTGCACAACTCAGTAAAACGCAGATGCCCAACACTACACGCCATGCTGCTCAATATACAAAAAATGCACTACCGCCCTGTGCTACCAGCAAGCCACTCGAAATCCTACTGTAAGCAGTACACGGCTCAGCAAAGCGCAGATGCTCAGCAGTGCATGTCGTGCACTGGTGAACATACAAACAATGAACTGCCTCCTTGTGCTACCAGCAAGCCACTCAAACTCCTCCTCTAAGCAGTGCATGGCCTCCTGTAAGCAGTGCACGACTCAGTACAACGCAGATGCCCAGCACTACACGCTACGCACTGCTCAAGATAGAAACAATGCACTGCCGCTCTGTGCTACCAGCAAGCCACTCGAAATCCTACTATAAGAAGTGCACTGCCCAGCAAAGTGCAGATGCTTAGCACTGCACGTCGTGCACTTCTGAACATACAAACAATGAACTGCCTCCGTTTCCTACAAGCAAGCTACTCGAACTCCTCCTGTAAGCAGTGCATGGCCTCCTGATGCACAACACTGCACGCCACACACTGCTCGGGATACAAGCTATGCACTGCCTCTATGTCCTACGAGCAAGCCACTCGAACTTCTAATATAAGTAGTGCATGGACTAGCACAACGCAGATGCTGAGCAGTGCACTCCATGAACTGCTCAATCTACAACTAGTGCACTGTCTCCCTGTCCTACAAGCAAGCCACTCGAAGTCCTGTAAGTAGTGCATGGCCTCCTATAAGCAGTGCACGACTTAGTACAACGCAGATGCCCAGCACTACACGCCATGCACTGCTCAAGATAGAAACAATGCACTGCCGCCCTGTGCTACCAGCAAGCCACTCGAAATCCTACTGTAAGCAGTGCACTACCTAGCAAAGTGTAGATGCTCATGGTATAAAAAGAAGAACTGCCTCCATTTCAATTAGACACTGCACTGCCTCACATTACTATTAAAAACACAATAGCATTGAAAATAGTACCCTTAAAAGACTTTGTTCAAAGTATATAAATAAATAGGAGTTCAAAGTAGGACCCCTCCCATTACACCCCACAAAATCTCCATTGCCCGTAAATAAAAGAAAAGAAACAAATTAAATAAAAGTAAAATAATAAAAGTAGATACTAACTACCGAAAAAGAGAAAAAAATACCGACAAAGAGAAAAATAGGACCAAAAAGAGTAACCATAGCACTGCGCCACTGCCAAGACAGATTATTGTGCACTGCCTCCCAGTCCTACGAGTAACTAGAACTCTTCCTACAAGCAGTGCACGCAACGCAAACCGCAGTTCATACGAACCGGAAAAGAGAAATAGAACCGACAAAACAATGAAAAAACCGGGCGACGTCCCGCGACGGAACAAAACCGCCGAACGCCCCACCCCAAACATCCAGAAGCGGTACAACAACTACACGTGTCGAGAAAACAAGACACCCCCGCTCGACGGGACGCACGAAAATCATCCACGTGCTGCCACGAGCAGCGGCGCAGAGCGTACTCCCATGAGGGCGCCCTTTTTCTAGCGTTTTCGGCCTTCTTTCATATCAATAATGGTACAAACAGTTCTAAGAAAAGGTCTTACCAAAGTAAAAAGGACAAGAAGCATTGCATTCAACATCCAAAACATAGAAATCAACAGGGACATAGGCATTGTTAACCATAATAAGAACATCATTAAGACTCCCCATGAGTTTCTTTTTAGCCTTATCATCAAGTGGGACATTCAAATAACAATCTTCAAGTGGAGGCAAATCAAGCATATCATAAATCCTTCTAGCCATAACAGAAACACTACTATCAAGATCACATAAAGCTTTGAAATCAAAGTGATTTACTTTCATATGAATGATGGGTTCCCAACTATCTTCTTATTTTATAGGAATAGAAGCTTTATGTTTCATCTTTTCTTCTTTTATGTTTATGAGAGCATTAGTAATGTGTTTTGTAAAGGCCATGTTCATAGCACTAGCATTTGGACGTTTAGAAAGCTTTTGTAGGAACTTAATTACTTCAGAGATATTGCAACCATCAAGATCGAAATCAAATTTATCATCTAAAGTAGTAGAACTATTATTAGCCTCAACACTAGTGGCGGTGATAGTATAAACACTAATGTTTCTAGCAATTTCATCTTCTCTTTCGCCACTTAGCATGTAATTCAGCTAATAGTCTAACATTTTCATCAATTATTACTTGTATAGCATTAGTAGCTGCAAATGGATTATCATTAGTTTCAGGTTTAGAAGCTATTTTATTCAAAGAAGATTGAGCTTCAGCCAAAGATGGTATATTTCTTTCAGGATTAGAGAGTTTTTCCTCAATAGTTTTATTGAAAGCAGTTTGTTTACTAATAAAGTCTTTAAGCATAACTTCAAGTTCAGAGGGAGCAATCCTATTATTGTTGTAAGAACTTCCATAAGCATTACCATTGTTGGGAGGATATGGCTAATAATGGTTGTTACCAAAATTATTCCTATAATCATTATTGCCAAAATTGTTATTTCTTATGAACTTCACATCAACTTGCTCTTCTTGGGAAACCAAAGAGGCTAAAGGAACATTATTTGGATCAATATGGCATTTCCCATTAACAACCATAGACATAATAATATCAATTTTATCACTCAAGGTGGAGGTTTCCTCAACAGAATTTACCTTCCTACCTTGTGGAGCTCTCTCAGTATGCCATTCAGAATAAGTAACCATCATATTGTCCAGAAGTTTTGTTGTAGCACCCAAAGTGATGGTCATAAAGGTACCTCCAGCAGCAGAATCCAATAGGTTCCTTGAAGAATAGTTCAATCCTGCATAAAAAGTTTGGATGATCATCCAAGCAGCCAGTCCATGAGTGGGACAATTCTTTACCAAAGATTTCATTCTTTCCCAAGCTTGAGAAACATGTTCATTATCAGATTGTTTAAACTTCATTATTTCACTTCTCATAGATATAATCTTAGCAGGAGGATAATATTTTCCAATGAAAGTATCCTAGAATTTGGTCCAATACTATTCCTAGTTAAGGAATTCAACCATTCTTTAGCTTTTCCTCTCAAAGAGAAAGGAAACAATTTCAGGTGAATAATATCACCATCTACATCCCTATGCTTTTGCATCTCACAAAGTTCAACAAAGTTATTTGGATGGGCAGCAACATCTTCATTAAGAATACCAGAAAATTGTTCTCTCATAACAAGATTGAGCAAAGCAGGTTTTATCTCAAAGAAAGTATCTTCAGGCACAGGTGGAGCAATAGGTGTGCTCATAAAATTATCGTTGTTGGTGCTAGTGAAGTCACACAACTTAGTGTTTTCAAGAGTAGTCATTTTTTTGGGTTTTCAAATAAGAAAGAAAACTAGTAGAACTATTTTTTGTGTGTTTTTGATAAAGAAACAAGCAAAAAAAGTAACAGAAACTAAGCAAAAGAAAAATAACAAAGTAAAGAGATTGGTTATGAGGGACTCCCCTTGTGAAGATGTCCTAGACTCCCCGGCAACGGCACCAGAAGAATGCTTGATGGCTCAGTGTTAATGTAGAGCTCGTTGGGAACCCCAAGAGGAAGGTATGATGAGCACAGAAGCATGTTTCCCTCAGTTATGAAACCAAAGTTTAATCGAACCAGTAGGAGCAAGGAAACACCCCAAAGGTGTTGCTAGCTGAGCCTTGGTAGGGCGCACTACCGGTGCTAGTAGCAACGTGGAGACCTGCACAACACAACCACATAACTTTGTCCCCAACTTGCGATGAGGTTGTCAATCTCACTGGTTTTGCTGAAAACAAAGGATTAAACGTATCGAATGGAAAGAAGTAAAAGTTTGCAGAAAGTAAAAACAAAGCAGTAAAAGATTGTAGATTGTATGTAAAAGACAAGGACCGGGATCCATAGTTCACTAGAGGTGGCTCTCCTTAAGATAGATAACATGCTGGGTGAACAAATTACAGCGGGGCAATTGACAAACATCGAGATAGCAATACATGCATATACTAATCATCTTGACTCCTTTGAGACTTGATTGGGCACTACAACATTATACATAGACCGCTATCCAACTGCATCTATGACTAATAATCCACCTTCAGGTTATCATCCGAACCCCCTCCAGTATTAAGTTGCAAGCAACAGATTATTGATTTATGAATTGCGTGTAAAGTAAACAATACGATTGTTCTATGAACAAAGGATTATTGTTTTCTCCCTAGTACCAACAGCACATCTAGTACCTTAGAGATTTCTATCACTTCCCCAGATTACCAGAGTCATGAACCCACTATCGAGCATAAATACTAACTCTTGGAGTTGCTAGCATCTACTTGGCCAAGCTAGCTACTAACGGCGGAAAGCATGCAAGATCATAAATAACAAAGACATGATAGAATCAATAATCAATCTGAAATAGAATCTCAATATCCATCGGATCCCCGCAAACACAACTTGTAGAATTACAAATAGATGATCTTGATCATGAACGGAGCTCACAAGATCTAGACATGAAAGCACAAAGGAGGAGAACCAGCCATCTAGCTACTACATGGATCCGTAGTCCAAGGATGAACTACTCGCGCATCACACCAGAGGCTTGCATGGTGATGAAGAAGGCCTCCAACGTGAATTCCCCTCTCCGACAGGGTGCCGGGAAGAGCTTCAGATCCCTCCCGATCCAAGGATGGAGATGACGGAGGCTACAGACTCTTTCGTAAATTTTTGATCGGGTACTTAGGATTTTCGTCCCGAGGGAATCTTATAGGCGGAAGGAGAGGCTGAGGGAGTGCTGGGGTCGGCGAGACCACCCCCTGGCACGGGCCAGGCCTGGTCGCGCGGACAGGTGGTGTGGCCGGCCCCCCGTCCTTCTCCTTCTCGTATTCTGGCATCTGACGACTTCTAGAAAAATAGGCACTTTGGATTTTGTCCCATCCAATTCCGAGAATATTCATTTTCTGACTTTCATGGAACCAAAAACAGCAGAAAACAGGCAGCTATCACTGTGGCTCTTGTTAATAGACAAAACATATGAAAAGTACTCCAAAGTATGGACAAAACACAAGAAAGTAGATAAAACCAAGCATGGAACATAAAAAATTGTAGATACATTTGCAATGTATCAACATCCCCAAGCTTAACTCCTGCTCGTCCTCGAGTAGGTAAGTGATAAAAAAAGAATAATTTTTGAGGTGACATGCACCATCATAAACTTGATCAAAGTATTTGTAAACCATTCAATGCTGGGATCATAGTACTTCAATCATAACATGAAAGACAACGTTCTAGCAATAAGACAAAAAACTATGTTGCAGCATGAAAAGGCACAAACAAAAGATTCATGAATAACAATGCTCTGCAAGACGTTTGTTTGTTTTACATAAATAAAACATAGCATAATAGTATTCAGCCTGTCCCTCATAGAGTAGCAAATATAAATGCATAGGACACCTTCAATGTTCATAAGAGTGACTAGATACAAATAGTTTAAAACAAGCAATATCAAGTTATGCATCAATCAGCTAGTCTTGGGACAATGCACATAGAACTAAAAATAGCCACTATGCTCTCAAAGTAGGTGCATAAATATAGAAGGTGGAGACTCAATATAATGGTGGAAGAAAGGACCTTCATAGAAGGAAGTAGGGATTCAAGTCTCATAAAGAGCTTCCAAAAATTATGGTACTTATAGCTTTGAGCTCTCATTGCCCCTATCATAAGCATCTTTGTGGCGTCCCTTTAAAACCACTACTAGAAAATGGCGGTGTTTTTGTGTTGCGCATCATCATGACCCATGGTCATGTCATCATGCTACATTGCATTTGAGTATCTTCATGTCATCATGCATATTTTTCTTGCATTTTTCTAAGCACAAAAGTATTTTTATTAAACACCGTATTTTGTTTTTCTAAAATATCCGTACGGTCTAATATATATTAAGCCATCATCTCTCTTTGTTATTGTAAATCAAAACAATATTTTTCCGGCCCGTTACGTTGACCATAAAGTTTTTCTTATTCCACTAAAAATAAAATTAGGCAAAAATCCCGTCTAACGTTTTGGTCCAAAACTAGTCCCATCTAGTCTACTTTGGACTATATAAATAGTTCAATCTCTTTTTCCTATCCAAAACCCTAGCCCAAATCTAAGTTTTGGATCTGTCCAAAATTCTCCACCTTCTTTTCTAAAATCTTACAGTTTTCTTCGTCAGATCTTGCCGCCGGTGAGCTTCTGCTGAGTTGGTACGCCTCTATTTTTCCTATCTCTAGGTCGTGAGACTCCATCAGGCCTCATCTTTCAATTATTTCCATGGCACGAACCACCAAATTTACTTGATTTCTTGTGTAGCCGTGTGCTTCAGCATGATTTAATCGATGCACACCACCAAGCCCCACTCCTGCTACCTACCTGCTTGGACCGAACTCGACACACCACTATCCAGATCGATCAACTCCTCATGACCCCAGGCAGCGCAGATCCCCTTTGATTTCTTTTCTCGCACTCTCTCAATCGAGGCAGCACTCCACTGGATCGAGGTTTGTCCCCCGCTCCTGTTCACCAGGTCAACTATCTTCTCTCGCCTGCGCCACACGCCATCAGCGCTGCGTGCATGTCTACCTCCCGCGGCTGCCTACCACCTCGAGTCCCTTGCCAACCTTGCCGCTTGGTGCCGTTCATCAGCCGAGCTGGCTCTCATGCTTGTTCCTCCCCGTGCCAGGCTCTAGGCCTGCAGCCGGGTCATGTCCCCGCTATGGTCTGCGTGCGAGAGACAACCAGCCTGCTCCTCCGTGTAGCTCGCATCAACCGCTGGTAGTATCCTGCTCTATCTCGTTCTGTTTCCGTGCAGTCTAGCCAGGCGACAGCGTACGTGTGTTTCTTTTGTCTGTCAAAGTTCTGATCAATACAATTTCTCCTAGCTTTGTTATCTGGTGCTAAACAATATGTCCTCCCGTTGGTGTATCAGTCCAATGTTATCTCGCCTACTGAATGTCTCGTCGGCCACATGCTCGACAAAATGCTCATAAGAGTTTTGGAATCGGCCTACCTTCTTTTGGTCTTCTTGGTCCGCCCCTGTTTCATGGGTGTTCTACTTCGTCAAGTTTGACTTCGTCTCGTCACGCCGCACCGGAGTCCGATGAATGACGCCACCGCTCTAGACAAGGTATTCTTCACGGTGTCGGCTGCTTTCACGAAATCGGCTACTTAAACTAAGACCTGAAGACCCTCCTTCCGCCTCTTCGATCTAAATCATGAGACCCTGACCTAGTCCCTATTTTTATAATATGCAATATATATTGTTTCATTTAAATCATTCATCCCTATATGCATATAATCTGGTGGTTTGTTGGTTAATTATGCAATTCACATAATAATCAAATATGGAGTGCATGTGCGACTATTCTTGTCTTGTATTGGCTCCATGTAAATTTGCGTAGAGAACCAATGCCATGTTTTGTCCTGTTAATACAACATTTAAATTGCGGGGTTTCTAAACAACTCGAACATTAAATTTAATTGTCGGGACCCTGGTTCCGCTTAATATTGCCTAACTGCACCGCATCTTTGTCATGCCATGCATCATATCATGATCATGCCGGATCTTCTGCCGTAGTATTAAATATTGCATCCGGTGTTTCTTCTAGTGTTTGCTTCTTCGCGGATTAGGCCGATGAGTTGATGCGAGTATCGACAAGTTCTCCGGATATGAACCTTCGGCAGTGTTTCCTAGGCGAGCATCTCTCCCCTTCTACCTATTTTGCATTTATAGTCTTTATTTCCTCCTGTTGATCTATTGTTATCCTTGTCGCGATGCTTTAGTTTCCGTACACCAGTTATATCCTGTGCAGCCTCTATATTGCCTTGGACACCTTCTATTACCTGTGTTTGGTAGATAGCTGGCCTTGCGAGTGGTAGTTGCTTGCTCAGGTGCGATCTCGTGTTGTCAAGTACCACAGTTGTTGGAATGCTGGCAGATGTTTACGGTGGGGTTGATCATGACTTCAAATACAACTATAAAATTGTTGGGATAACTAATGAAAGAGGCACCGGTGAGCAATATATGCTGTTTGATTTTTATGTCCACTTGTGTCCCGTAGGCCTCGAGTACTTGATACCTGTTCGTTGACTATTCGCACTATCCACATCCGGGAGAGTCTATGAATCCCCCTTAGCCAGAGCTTGATTCATTTCTTATTTCTTGTGGCCACAAAGTAGTTTGGGGCTTTATTACTATCATGTACTTATGCCATGCTTTACTGCTTTATTTATGATTGTGCGTGGAGCACCTGTACTGTTTTGGATCGTGCCACATTTTCGCGGTATCGACAAGCCCAGTCATACTTTTGGGTTCCCAGTCGTTTACAGCCGTCGTCACAAACCCTGGGTCCATTCCGGAGCCGGCCAACTTCGTTGCGGGTAGCTTAGTGGGGTGGCCCCCTGAAATATTTTATGAATCATGTGATTGCTTTGTCGTGAAAGCCTCGTTGGGTTTTGATTTGGTTTTTCCGAGGTTGATCGTGTGTGTGTTGCTATTTGTGCACCCCTGCAGGGTAAATCTTTCTAAAAGCCGTGTCCGCGGTTATGGACGACTTGGAGCACAATATCTCGATCATAGACAAGCATAACTAAAGTAGTGCTATAAATTTGACTTAATATATGTGACTAGTAATCAGCTTCACTACAATAGAATGGATAATAAAAGTTCCAACAACTAGTGGAACTGGGGTGTATCGTGTCATGTTATACCTGCCTAGTAAGTATCGCAACTCCAATGGAATGAAATAAAAATGGCAATAACTGCTGGGTTTGGGATGTCACATGCTAATTGTATCTGACTAGTAAGTACTGCAACCACAACCGAATGGTTAACTAAAACTGCCCACTACTTATGCTATCAGGATGACTCATGCTATCTATATCTGACTAGTAAGTGTTTCAACTATAATGGAATGAATAAAACTGCCAACTATGTGAGTTCCTCGGTTTGACTTCCTTGTTTGGTCTCGAGGGGGGAATACCAGGATGGGTATGATTGGTGTTAGTATAAGGTTGGTTCCGAATAGGTCTTTCTTATCTCTCTCTAATAGCCGACAGTTAATCGAGTCTCTGTAGGTTGTTTAGTGCATGCTGCGCTGCCACTTCAGTCCACCATACCTATGTAGGCGAGAGCCGCCAAATTCTAGCCTCGCTGTGTACTGGCCTCACTACTGACGCTCCTCTTTTTTCCTTTGCCCTTTGTCGGCACCCCTTTTGTTTTAGCAGGGTTGAGATCAACGTTGTTAGCAGGGTTACCCTTCCGGCTTGGCCTGGGCAGGGTTATGGACGCCATTTGTTATTCTTTAGGGCTCTTAGCCCCATTTGCATCTTTTCCGTACTCGGACGCTGTAGCGATTGCAAGGTGATTGATCTTTGTACTGTATATCGGTATTCTTGACTCATGGAGTCGTTGTTGTATATATATGTTCTGTGGGTTCCATCGTGGACTAATGTGTAATGGTATTACTTCGTTTTCCACCCGCACAAAAGTGCCTGGTGGGCATCCTTGAATCGTTTCTATGCGGGTTTGGCAAGAAGCGCTAAAACTTGCATAGGGCCGATTCGAGGGTGTTACAATCTTGAAGTGATTAAGGTTAAAGTGAACAAACTATGGTATACATGCTTGACGAAGTATATGTTAGAAATCTGATGACTTCCGGAAAAATAGGCACTTTGGCTTTTGTCCCGTCCAATTCCGAGAATATTCATTTTCTGACTTTCCTGGAACCAAAAACAGCAGAAAATAGGCAGCTGGCACTGTGGCTCTTGTTAATAGGTTAGTCCAAGAAATCATATGAAAAGTACTCCAAAGTGTGGAAAAACACAAGAAAGTAGATAAAACAAAGCATGGAACATCAAAAATTATAGATACATTTGCAATGTATCAACCACATATGGATCCACTAGTGTCATTGCATATGGATCCACCAGAGTTCCTTGCATGTGTGTTCTTTTCACAATCCACCTATGGATCCACTAGTGTCATTGCATGTGTGTTCTTTTCATTAACCACAGCTAGAGTCATTGCATGTCTGTTCTTTTCACAAACCACACATGGAACCACCATTGTCATTGAAATGTGTATTCTTTCATTAACCACATCTAGAGTCATTTCATGTATGTTATTTTCACAGATCACATATGGATCCACCAGTGTCATTGCATGTGTGTTCTTTTCACATACCACATATGGATCAACCAGTGTCATTATATGTTTGTTCTTTTCACAGACCACATAAGGATCCACTAGAGTTCACTGCATGTGTGTTCTTTTTAGAAACCATATATGGATCCACCAGTGTCATTGAAATGTGTGTTCTTTTCACAGACCACATATGGATCCACTAATGTCATTGTATATGGATCCACCAGAGTTCATTGCATGTGTGTTCTTTTCACAATCCACATATGGATCCACTAGTGTCATTGCATGTGTGTTCTTTTCATTAACCACATCTAGAGTCATTGCATGTCTGTTCTTTTCACAAACCACATATGGAACGACCATTGCCATTGAAATGTGTATTCTTGCATTAACCACATCTAGAGTCATTGCATGTCTATTCTTTTCACAGACCACATATGGATCCACCAGAGTTCATTGTATGTGTGTTCTTTTCAAATACCACATATGGATCCACCAGTGTCATTGCATGTGTGTTCGTTTCACAAACCACATTGATCCACCAGTGTCATTGCATGTGTGTTCTTTTCACAGACCAGATTGATTCACCAGTGTCATTGTATGTGTGTTCTTTTCACAAACCACATATGGATCCACCAGTGTCATTGAAATGGTGTTCTTTTCATAGACCACATATGGATCCACCAGTGTCATTGCATATGGATCCACCAGAGTTCATTGCATGTTTGTTCTTTTCACAAACCACATATGGATCCACCATTGTCACTGAAATGTGTATTATTTTCAACGACAGCCGTTGGCCACAAACAATCGGGACCCAGAGCTAACTAGCAACCGCTCCGGGCTTCTAGAAGACCCGATCCCCGGTTGTTAGGCATCGTTGCATCGGGGTGCATGGACGATAAGGATGTCCTTCATGAGGGCGATCCGCGAGAAGTATGTCCTGCGATCTGATTGGTAGTGGAAACAACGACCGGGCCTACGTCCTTGCCCTTATCCCCTTATCCTCGAGGCCAAAGCAAAAATCGTGTTCCTTCATCGCCATGGAGAGGGAGAGGCCCAAACTCAGCTTGCACGAGGCTTAGATGTTCGCCCACTACGATATACTCGTGCCACCGTTCGCAAGGCTTCCGGCTGGCTTCGAGCTCAGCTACGCTGGTGTTCCTGGCATGTCGCTTTTGCGCGACAACACGTTGGCGAGGCAGATCGAGGAGTGCCGCCGCCAGCTGCCGGAGCGAAAGAGGGCAATGGCACGGTACTCGTGCATGAGCACGTACTGGCGAAAGCTTTTCAAGAAGGAGTGGGTTGCGTTGATGGAGCTGTGCGGAACCCACCGGCGGGAGATCCACCCGGATCTGCGCAACCCCAAAGGGAGGCAGCGCTTCTGGGAAGTGCCTGGGCGTACGACCTCCACCGTTATCAATGCGGCGTGCCGTGAAGAATCCATGTGGAGGAGGAACGCTGTCGGGAATGTTTTTATCGATTTCGAAACAGAGGAGGCTGACGGCGACGCGGACTACATCGTCGATGATGGAGACTGCGGGAGAGTCATTGTCGATTAGGGCCACTTAAGCATAAATTAAATATATGTACGGTATCTTAATGCCCTCTTTGGATCTAGGTCACTTGAGACAGGTCGATTATCGTCATAATCTATATATGTTGGCCATGTTTTAGTTGCCTTTGTCTTTGAAACAAGTTGAAACTCGTCTGATCCTGAAAATAAAGTTTGCGTGTTCCTAGCATATCGGATGGGACAATACGATGACTCTGCTCCCAACACTTGATGGCATAGCCATAATTTGGAGTGCGCCAGAGGAGAAGGGGTCGAGCGTGTTGTAATAGTGTACTACTCCTTTCCAGATGTAACTGACTTAGCTTTTTTCAGATATTTAAATGTATCTGTACCCAAAACATATCTAGATACATACGAATCTACACAAATTCAAGTCACTTAGTTCTAGACGGAGGGAGTTATAATATTTTTTGAGGAATAGTTTCTGATGGCATATATTGGCCATGTTTTAGAGTTCTCTATCTTTCAAACTAATCAAAAGACGTCAAATTATGAACAAACAAAGTCATTGCATTCACATCTGATGGGACAATACGCTGACTCTGCTACTTGATGGCATAGCCATAATTCTGGAGTGCGCCAGAGGAGATGGGAATCCATGGGAGATGGGAACTAGTAGCTGCGTCCATACACAGGTAAAAAATTAATGTAATAATATTTAAAAAAATTATAATCTAGTCCACATGACCCCATCACAGACACGTTACAGGCGCGAGACATAAATAAAGCCGACATGACTAGTTTAGTTTCAATGATATAATTCAACATACGACGTTACTATGCCCGCATCTTTCTGCTCCTCTTACTAGTCTGCTAGCCCACGCTGCATTAAGCAACAGTTGATGAGGATAAAAATTGATAAAATGGCAAATAAAACAATTTTTAAGCTTACCTTTCATCTCAAGGATCGTACAAAGATGAAATTGGCAGGGATTTATTTTTTCTCCTATAGTTAGCCGAAAGATCCTCAAGAACATCCTCAATCACCCCTGCAAATTCTTCATATTCTAATACACCTCCATTGTTTGCTCTTTCCTCCCCGTTCCTCTTACCTTTTTGTTTCTTTTCACACCATTTTCTTGCCGGAACCTCCACTTCTTCATAAATTGGCTGCTTACGTACGTTTTCCTCCGAGTGCTCATCACAGTTTTCCTCCACCTACTGCACTTCCTTAAGTTCTTCGTCTTCCCACATCTCTTCCTCCAGTTCTGGCTGAGAAGCCTCATTTTCTGCCACCGGGGTGTGAACAGGGACAAGATCATGTGTACCTGGGTTTTTGCACAACTTCTTGATATGGCTGAATCCACCACCACGTTTGCATTTCCTTTTCCTATCTCCCAGCCCAGAACCTTTATCGGTGGATGCTTCGATCCTTACCTTTCTAGGCCTCCCAGGTGGCCTCCTAAGAACTGGTGGTTGAAGTTTGAACCCTGGATCGACAATCTCCCAATCATTTTCATCAGCCATAGGTGGTATGTTTTCTGCATAAGTTGCAGCAAACTTGTCCACATAGAAATAGTTGTCAACATAGTTCTCTATTTCAGCCCCGCTACCTCTAAGCTTTAAGATGAAGTACATTGCATGGTGACATGGCAGACCAGTAATCTGCCACTGCCTGCATGAACAAGTCTTGTTTCCAATGTCTAAAGTGTACCTCCGTTCACTTCCACGCTTGTATTCTACATAAACCTCACCCAATGTTCTGGAACTTCTGACCATCCTCATCTTTATCATTCTCATTGCCCTGGTTCTTGCATTCAGTAACATAACCACCTTTGGAACTATTTTATGGCCTAAAAAATTTCTTGCACAAATTCTTTGCCTTAAATCTGTCTTCACCATTATGCACTATCTTATTGCATCCAACAAAATAACAATTCCAAGTGTCTTCATGCCCGAAATCTTATCATTGAAACTCTCTGCCAAATTATTGCAAAAAAAATCCACCTTGCTTAACTCACCAAACTTGCTTCTAGCCCATAGCTTGGTGTGATCTTCTTCAAGGTATTTTTTCACCTTTGGCACTACATACATGTTCTGCAAGTAAGTAACATGCGTGCTTGGGGTGTATGTGTATGATGATCGCCACAAGTCCTCTTCAAAGCTCTTTCCTTTGAACTTCTTCGTGAAGTTAGTACTGAGGTGACGCATGCATTCCCTATGCTCCACCCCTTGAAACACAGCATCAACAGCATTCTCAAGACCCTTGCATGCACAAGTGTGTATCACCAAGCCTTCAGGGTTACCAATTACTTCCCGTAGTCTCTGCCTGAACCATGTCCAACTTTCATTTGATTCACCCTCAAGAATAGCATAAGCTACTAGTAGAAGCCAATTATGCACAAGCAGAAGCAACATGTCCCCTAAACGTCCCTGGTAAAGAAGTTTGCCTATTGCCAAGTATAGCCTGCAGTCGTCTAGGAACCCCTTCCAGCATGCCTTCAGGTAGACAAAACATCTCCTAAAGTATTTCTTATCTGCCTGCATATACCTGACCCCCTCGATACCTTTTCTCTTCCCTTCACAACCTCGTAATCGATGTCAACAACACTACCAGGTGATGTTTTCTCTACCTGAGCTTTGAAACTATATAACATGTGAAAACTATCATTCCACTTGCCTTGAATGAAGTCTAGAGCCATCTCCTTCCCATCAAAGACTCTATGGTAAGGAATCAAAATGTTAAACTTTTTGCTAATCTTTGCTCTGAGTTCAGCAGGTCCAATGTTATGATCCTACCTCAACTAGTCAAGTATAGTAGCAGCAATCCACTTGGTAGTCGCCGGTCTAATTTTATCACTTAAAGAAGTATTAGGGAGGTTGTGTTTCTTCGTGTTTACTTTGATCTGCATTCGATAAGAATCCAAATAATTCAGAGCTAATTATCAGCAGAATAAATATGAGAAAGACTGAAACAAAATGTAGCTATTGCAACCTGAAATGGGTGTCCACCCCGCAATGGAGATGCATGTAATCTCCTTTTAGACACATTACTTTCCCTACAATGCACCCTAAATCTCTTTTGGTCGCTCTTTTCAATAATAAATTCGAACCCAACTCTGATTGCATAGGTTGCAACTACATATCTGCAGTCCTCCACATTCTCAAAGACAGTCCCCTCATCTATTGTAGGATTGTCCCTGTCAAAGTGTATCACTGGCCTGTCCTCATCTTCGTTGTCATATCTACATCCCATTTCCACATCTTCACATTCCTCTTCCTCATCAGTCCCATAGTCAGGCTCAAAGATCAAATCAAACAAATATTCCCTACTCTCCATCCTATCAGGATCAGTAGCCACGTCTGGATATGCTTTCTCATCATCATCCGCACCGCCACACATTTCAGTGTCTTCATGCTTGCTTGACAAAGCATCATGCTCATGGACAAGCTGTATAGACGTCCTACGGTTACCAACACATATCCTTGCCATTACCACAGGACTAGAAACGCTAATTGGGCTATGCAGAAAAGGAATCACAGTTCTTACCCTTCAATGTGGACGCACGAAACCTTCTCTGGTCTCCATACCTCCAAAGCTCTGCACCCCGCTTCCTCTTCCCCTGTTTTGTTCTCCTCTGTGCTCTCTAGACTTGAAGGAGATTCCATGCTCTCTAGCCGCGCAGGAGCCATCTCCGTGTTCTCAAGCCTCGCAGGATCCATCTCCGAGAGGGATCTAGATCACCAGCGTCATTGGGGACCTAACCCAACAGCCGACTCTCGGTTTTCATTTCTAGACGTGCCTAGGCGGTGGATGGCGGCAAGGAGACAAGGCATGAAGGGGAGGGAGGGGACGTGAGGGGATGGCAGGGAGGGGAGGGCAGGAGGACGACGGCCCAAGGGGCGGACGAGAGTGGTGCTAGACTGAACGGAGTGGCGACGACATGAGCAGAGGTGCGGAGCAGAGTGGAGCTGGTTGCGTAAAAAACATGGAAAATTGCACAATAATGTGTTGGTGGGCGCCACCAGCCCTCGAACCTGGGATGTGCACCGTCAAAGGTGGAGGAGGAGGGCCCACCAGTCAAAAAACATGCCACATAATCATCCCCTGTTTCTGATGCTCTTTAAAAAAGATAACACGCCACGTCATCATCCCCTGTTTCTGATGGTGTTGCTACAATTCGACGGTACATAGTGGCATAGAAACAATATCGTATAAACTTAAGGGAATAGTCGTTAACATTATTAAAATGAAACCTGGTCTCCTACAAGTCCTGGTACATTGCCCGATGAGGTGGATAGCCACGATCGATCTTTTTAATACCTTCGCACTCTTATGCTGAAAAGGGAAATAAAGATTGAGCGGTTAATGCAACGAGTGTCGAATTATTACCCTCTAAGGAAATGGGGGATGATTATTTTCACGCGTGCCCGTAGTCCAAACCTACTGTCAATCTGTCACTCCCCTTCTCCGACAAACCACAATTCACCTTACACGGGTAATATGGCCCCGCCTAAGCAACCGCCGCCGCCGTGACAGCCGTCGAAACTGGGGTATTTAGCCCCTCTAAGGCAGGCCATGAAGCTCTACTTCTAGGCCGGTCTCTCGGCACCGAATGTGGCAAGCAGGGCCAAGAGAGTGATGTGGAGAAATCACGCGGCGGTATTATGACATGCTATAGGCAGTGAGAACAAGGTACATATCAAATTGTTCATGAGAGCACGCCGCCGAGGGTACACACCCTCGAACAGGGCAGCGCCAATGTCTAGGACCTGTCGCGTCCATGCTTCGGCGCGGGCTACCTTACCGTAGTGGGGGAGGCTGGGAACACACCATCTACAGCAAAGACGCTCCATCCAACGCACCGTCGGAGGCCGTACCGTGGCGGCGACCAAGCGTCTATGATACATTGCAAATGTATCTATAATTTTTGATGTTCCATGCTTGGTTTTATCCACTTTCTTATGTTTTGTTCCAACTTTGGCGAACTTTTCATATGATTTCATGGACTAACCTATTAACAAGAGCCACAGTGCTAGCTGCCTATTTTCTACTATTTTTGGTTCCAGGAAAGTAAGAAAATGAATATTCTCGGAATTGGATGGGACAAAAGCCAAAGTGCCTATTTTTCCGGAAGTCATCCGATGCCAGAATACGAGACTGAGAGGGGCCAGGGGCCACCACACCACCTGGCCACGCGGCCCAGCCTAGCCCGCGCCAAGGGGTGGTCTGGCCACCTCCGACACCCCCTCGGCCTCTCCTTCCGCCTATAAGATGCCCTCGGGACGAAAACCCTAAGGACCCGATCAAAAATCCACGAAATACTCTGTAGCCGCCGTCATCTCCATCCCTAGATCGGGAGGGATCTGAAGCTCTTCCTGGCACCCTGCCGGAGAGGGGAATTCACCCTAGAGGCCTTCTTCATCACCATGCAAGCCTCCGGTGTGATGCATGAGTAGTTCATCCTTTGACTACGGATCCATGTAGTAGCTAGATGGCTAGTTCTCCTCCTTTGTGCTTTCATGTCTAGACCTTGTGAGCTCCGTTCTTGATCAAGATCATCTATTTGTAATTCTGCATGTTGTGTTTGCGGGGATCCAATGGATATTGAGATGCTATTTCAGATTGATTATTGATTCTATCATGTCTTTGTTATTTTTGATCTTGCATGCTTTCCGTTGTTAGTAGCTATCTTGGCCAAGTAGATGCTAGCAACTCCAAGAGTTAGTATTTATGGTCGATAGTGGGTTCATGCCTCTGGTAATCTGGGGAAGTGACAGAAATCTCTAAGGTACTAGATGTGTCGTTGCTACTAGGGAAAAAACAACAATCCTTTGTCCATAGAACAATCGTATTTTTTACTTTACACGCAATTCGTAAAGCAATAATCTGTTGCTTGCAACTTAATACTAGAGGGGGTTCGGATGATAACCTAAAGGTGGATTATTAGTCATAGATGCAGTTGGATGGTGGTCTATGTATAATGTTGTAATGCACAATCAAGTTCCAAAGGAGTCAAGATGATTAGTATATGCATGTATTCCTTTCTCGATGTTTGTCAATTGCCCCGCTGTAATTTTTTCACCCAACATGTTATCTATCTTAAGGACAGCCACCTCTAGTGAACTATGGATCACGATCCTTGTCTTTTACATACAATCTACAATCTTTTACTGCTTTGTGTTTACTTTCTGCAAACTTTTACTTTCTTTCCATTCGATACGTTTAATCCTTTGTTTTCTGCAAAACATGGTGAGATTGACAACCTCATCGCAAGTTGGGGACAAAGTTCTGTGGTTGTGTTGTGCAGGTCTCCACGTTGCTACTAGCACCGGTAGTGTGCCCTAACAAGGCTCAGCTAGCAACACCTTTGGGGTGTTTCCTTGCTCCTACTGGTTCGATTAAACCTTGGTTTCATAACTGAGGGAAACTTGCTACTGTGCTCATCATACCTTCCTGTTGGGGTTCCCAACGAGCTCTACATCAACATCACACCAGCATTTTTATAGCGCCGACACTGAGCCATCAAGCATTTTTCTGGCGCCGTTGCTGGGGGGTCAAGGACATCTTCACAAGGGGAGTCCCTCATAACCAATCTCTTTACTTTGTTATTTTTGTTTTTCTTAGTTTCTTTTTGTTTTGTTTGCTTGTTTCTTTATCAAAAACACACACAAAATTAGTTTTACAAGTTTGCTTTCTTATTCAAAAACACACAAAAATTAAGTCTCCTTTAGTTGTCACCTCCTCCTTAGCTCACCATGTTGATCCCTAAATTCATCCTGAAAGATCTTTGAATTGGTAGTGGTTCTATAATTGGGAAAGATAATATTGTAGAATTCTTTAATCATGTTAGTAAACATGAGGATACTGAGGATAGATCCCTTGCAGAACTTGCTCCAAACTATGAGACCGCTACAGCTTCTTTAATTCACATGTTAGAAGCTAGGTTTGTTAACCTCAACCACTTAATGCAAATAATGTTTCTTAAGCTTAAAGAAATTGAGGACCCTGAAAAGAGGGATTTTATTCTAGAAACTTTTTTTAAGGAGTTCTATATGTTGCCAAGGAAGCTAGGAAAGTCTTTGAACGTTTCCATATGCTAGGCTCATGTGTAGATGTTGTTGGTACAAGAGAAAAGATGAACAAAACCGAACCTAATGGGGACTAACCTAAGATACTAATACCCTTCAAACTAGTAGCAATACATGATGCCATAGAAAAGAATCTTGATTGGATTATTCCTGCAAACCCTTTTGATGAGAATACTAAACCTAAGAGCATTGAGAGAGGATCCTCTAGAACTTATTTTGATGATATATCTTGCCTTGTTGAAAATATTTCTGGTATTGGTCTTTTTCTTGCTTCTTATGCCTAACTTAAAGGTGTTAAAGAAAAGTACTTATTGGGAGATAACCCAAAAGTTTTAGATGAGTCTTGGAAGTTATTACCTCTGTAATAACCTCTCCTTATCCTTTTTATTTGCTTTTTGTGCCAAGAGTAACCTCTAATTAGAGAGAAGTAATGATTGGGAAAGTTGCTATCCCGAAACAGATTTCTGTGCTTCACCGTAAACATTCGTGTAAAATCTATGAACGTCTTTTGGAGGCATGAATTTTTGTCTTCTGCCCCAGGTTGTTATCTAACTTTCATTCGTTCAACACTTTTTGATTTGAGCAACAGAAGGTCTTCGAAAAATTCGTCTTTACCTGCTGATCTGTTTTGACAGATTTCTGCCATTTTCTGCATTCGCTTCTTATTGGTTCCTTTTTTAGTTCTTTTGGGGAATTGAGATTTTTGAGGGAAGTGCAACAGTAGCTAGTGTTCTAATGGAAGTTTATTTGGTTATAGAACTGAACCTTAAGACTTATTTATCTTGAGTGCACTAATGTTGCTAATAAAGATTGTGTGAAGTTTTGTATGAAGGAAAAATTTCAGGTGTATGGAAGGAATGAGTAATGAGATGAAGGATGGACTAAAGCTCAAGCTATGGGATGCCATGTGTGTCACCTAAGAAAGATCCAAGAAGTACAAGCGTCAAAGCTTGGGGATGCCCAAGGCATCCCCTTATTCATCAATAAAAATCCCAGGTTTCTTCCAAACGCTTCATTTTTATTGTTTCATGAACAGTTGTGTTGTTCTTGCAGCGTCTTCTTTTTCGTTTTTGTTTTGGTTTTTCGTCTGCTTTGGTTTTCTTAGATTTCTGAATAAATTTGTTGGACCCCCTCTTTCATACATTGGTTTGCAAATAGTTTGGTTTGGTTTGGAAAAGAGTAGGAAAGTTCATGCTTATGTGGTAAAAAGAGCTTGTTTTTGACTGTGGCATATGCTTTGTCATGCCATGCTTGATATTTTTTTGGATTTATGCTTAGTATTCTTTGTTGTAGCATGACTTGTTATAAACAATTTAGATTGCTTAATGTGCCTTGGATGAATCATGCGTTGTTTTAGCATATTAAAGCATAGTATTGTGGTATTCTCCTTTGATGTTTTATTTGGGTTGACTTGGCGCATGCTCACACCATGTTATGACTATCCAAAGTCACCATAGCCTTTATGATCCTTTAGTTTTCAACTTGCAGTATCACTTTATGCTTTGATCAATGATGTTTTGTCGCTCTGCATGATTATGGCCATTATTGCTCTCTTAGTTTGTCGCTCCCAGTCTTTTGCTAGCCTCCACAACCAAGTATGAGTTCCACTCATGCATCCAACTCCCTAAACCAAGTTATTCCAAAGAGTCCACCATACCTACCTACTAGCTTATGCTATTCCAAGTATATTCATGCTTTTGTTTACCTTCCAAATTAAACTTGTTATGAGAAAACTAGTGATTAAAGCTCTCACGAACTTGATGGCACACTTTACTTTTCTTGCCCTTAATAAACTTGAACCAATGTGTCATCTATGTTGTATATGCTTGAACTTATTTGTTGGGGATTAGTAGAACCATGCTTTCATGGGGAACGCTTTCAACATTGCACTTGGTACTTCTACCTAGTTGATATCATGCACTTTTGTATATGGATGTCGTCGGTGTGAAATGAAAGGGGAGCTTGTAAGTCCATGGAGATATGTATATGTGTTAGAGAAACGCCTGGGCCGCTGGTCTAATCCATGCTGACATGGTGGAAACCTGTAGCGTAACCATAATGAGATGTCTATGAAGCATTCTTCTTATAAAAACGAGTCCTATATTGAGAAAAAAAGAAAATAAAAAAAAGAGATTATGAAAAGAGGAAAGAGAGAAAAAAGCACAATATTCCCATGGTAAATAAGAAGATTGCTAAGATGCTCGTTATTTGCTTGCCTTGTCATTTTGATATGGGGATTCTTCCGTATCATCGGGCAAGGGGTACCCCGTTGGCGGTTCTCTATGATACACATATACTTACAATGACAAGAACTTACCGGTGACTAAACTTGAGTAGCATGAGGAGAGGCCCTCTTATTCAAGGGTAGGGTCACGCCGGGGTATAAAGGCCGAGTTAGCCGAGATACCGCAATGTCAAAGAAAATGCTGGCCGAGTCACCTCAAGGCAGGCCGAATCATGGAGTAACCCGGACCGGAGGATGTCCACCTAACTGAGTCCCGGCCGACGTATGTCGTATCCCAGCAGGATTTATGTAACTTGTATGCAGGTACCCATGTGGCCGGATTAACCAGGCACGATCCGGGTTATATTAGGCTTGTAGGAGAAGGAAGGTATCTCACTAGTTAAAAGGTGGTCACTGTACGCTGGAGCATGAGCGAAGCAGACAGAGAGAAAGGACCACCGAGGCGTGGTCGACAAGGGTCATGCTCCCTGTGTCGGATGATGCTGGCGCCGCAGAGCCTTACGTAGCCTCTACATGGCTTACGATGGTGAAAAGTGATCCGGTCGGTTTGCTATTTTGGGAAGAGGCATATTCCCAGGAATATGCCTCCACGTATGCCCTAATTGGAGACCTAGCCTCCTGTTTATAAGGAGCGCTAGGGCCTCTATAGAAAGGGTTGGCATTTGAGTAGTTGGTTCCTTGGAGAAAGGTAGTGGTGAGAGTAAGAGAGCTCCTCCTTCCTCCTTTCCCCAATACAGCTCAAGGAGCATTGTAAACCTTGTGAACCTACTGAATACAAAGCATCTGTGTGTGGAATCACCACACTATCCCTCCCTGGATTCCTCTAATGCATATTGGCCCCACCTTTAGCCTATCAATGGCATCTACCGTGACACCACCACGACAGTTGGCGCCCACCGTGGGGCTAGCGGCGCTAGCAGGAGTGAACATTCGGATGGGAAACCTCATCGGCAGCGGCGAGCGCATCGTCTCTAGGCTCGTTCAGCGCTTTGGAGCGCTGGACTATGTCAGCGAAAATGCTGGTTGCTTCGGCAAGCGACCTCTTCCGTGCAACGGCCTCTTCGTCAAGCTTGGCGCACACAAGATCTATGTCGTCGTCGATGTGTCGTGCGTTCACCCTCGGCACGTCGTCGAGGGAGGCAAGCCACCCCTTAGCGTGGCTCACGGGGCACGTATTGCTCGCTCCCCTGACCGCGCTGAGGTGATGATGATGGCGCCTGGCGCTGGCGTGACCAAGGATCCGGCACTAGATCCGGAGGTAACACCCAAGGCACCAAGGAAAAGCAGAGGTCCTCCACTAGAGAGGCCAAAGAATGTGCTGTAGCAAGCAATAGAAAGCTTGGTAAGTCCCATAGCACATGTGGTAGATCCGACTCAGGCACATGCCGAGTTAGAGGAAACTAGGCAGAAAATACTAGAGGGTGCGAAAAAGATAGCCGCGGCTCAGTAGTCGTTGAACATGACACTACGCGAGTATGCAAAGGAAAATGAGGTAGATGCTATGAAAGTAAAGGGGAAAAACCTCATTAGTGAAAAGAACAAAGAGGGTGATACTAGAGTTGAGGAATCAGAGAACATTTTGTCCATGGGCTGCCGAAGTATAGTACCCCGACAAAGAACCTTACAGCAGCGGATGCAGCTCCATCCAAGTTTGAGGGTTTAACAGGTGAAGCCCGGCAAAGACAGCAGGATAGGGCTAATGAAGAGTTGCTCAGGGCTAATCCGGCAAGGGATGGGGCTTCCAAAGTCGTTTATTCAGCGATAGGTAACCCATAGAAATCTGCTGGAGCTGCATCGTCACCTCATGGTGGCCCAACAAGACAGGAAGTGGTAACCTCGGCGAGAAGAAACAAACAGATAGTCCCCTATGAGCTGGCAAGGGCAGGGAAAGGAAAGGCAGTGCAGGGAAATGAGGTTCGACGAAGTGTTAGCCGAGGTGAAGCTGGCCAAGGTAACCGCGACCAAGGCAATGCCGGTCAGGGAAACGCTGTGAACGGCAATGCCGGACAGCGCAACTCGGCGGGTGCAGGGCAACCGCAGCAACGGAATGTACCACGGCTAGAGCGAAGTGCTACCTAAGGTATGCAACTGAGAGCCGCTCCACAAGAGAAAGATAGATACAATGATGGCGATTCAGAAATGGTAAACATAGGATACCCTAGGCCGGACTATCACGTGATAGGGTCAAGGTTGGGAAGAACTTGATGCCTGATGATGCCATGTTAAAACTGGATCGACTCTATAGGTCGCAGCAGATTGAGGGGCAAGGTCCTCCGGGTCCAGCGTGCTTTGGGACCCGGATCATGAAAGAACCTCCAGTACCTAACTTCAAGTGACCTAGAGGCACGAAAACGTATGATGGTAGCACCAAGCAGGAGGATTGGTTAATCAACTACGTGACGGCGGTGAAAATAGCTACAGGCAACTTGAGATGGGCCGTGAGATATGTACCTCAGATGCTGAAGGGGCCAGCGAGGGTATGGCTAAACAATTTGCCACCCGGAAGTATTAACTGCTGGATCGATTTTGAGGAGATGTTCGTCAGTAATTTCTGAAGCACGTATCAGAGGCCCAATAGGCGCAGACCCTAGCAATGTGCAAGTAGAGACCAAATGAGACAGACCGGGAGTTCTTAATCCTTTGGTGCACAGTGCGAAACTCATGTGAGGGCGTGATTGAGTCATAGGCCATAGCTTGGTTTGCGCAAGGGTGCAGATATGCAAGCATGCTGTGGCATAGGTTATAAAGGGATATGCCAACTACACTGGCAGAGACAATCTGGATTGCTGATTCATATGCTTTGGGTGACCCAACTCAACCTAGCCTGATGTCATACGAGTCAAATGAGGAGTACTACCAGCGAGAAGGAGCCGGGTCATCCCGGCGGAATGATTACCAGGGTAAGAGAAGAGATGATAGACCGGATTACAGGTACAGTTCGCAACAAGTTGTTGCTGTAAATCAAGATCAACCCGGAGCAGGAAGCAATCAGCGTCAGAAAACTGGAGGGCAACAGTGGACACCAAGAAATGATGGCAAGAAAACTTGGACGCCTGAGCAAAAGAGATAGTGGTAGGAAAAGAAGGACCGGCCGAGGTATACATATGAGGCAATGCTAGATCAGCCATGCAAATTTCACACGGATTTGGTAGTTTAGCATGTCTCGGGGCAATGGGACGCTTTGGATGCAAACATGGCATTATATAGATTTCATGTGCAAAAAATATCAGGGTACTTTGAGGGGTGCGAGTTTCACCATGTACCCCGGCTGGAAAACGAGGTTGCCGACATATTGTCGAAGCTCGGATCGACCCGACATGCAATTCCACCGGGTGTAGCACTAGAGCACCTCAGAAAAACATCTATCAGGCCGTCCCCAGAAATTGACTCAATCTACATCCCATGGACATTGACGTGGGAAGTGGTTCAGGAAACCCGGGGACTACTCTGCAGAACCCGGGGACTGTGCAGCACGACCCGGCCGAGGTAATGCCGGTGGATCAAATGGAAATAGATGAGGATGTGTTTCCGGTGCGAGCTATACCAGCTTGGGCAATGCCCATATTTCAATTCCTGAAGGATGGAACTTTGCCCAGTGAAGAGGTGATTTCCAGGCAAATTCAGGGCCGCGCAAAGGCTGACACGATTATCAATGCCGAATTATACAAGAGGAGTGTCACAAATGTTCTCCAGCGATGTGTTGACCCGGAATAAGGGCTTGACATCCTCCAAGATATACATCAAGGGGAATGTGGGCATCACGCCTCATCCAGAGCTTTGGTAGCAAAAGCTTTCCGGCATGGGTTCTACTGGCCAAGTGCCTTGGAACAAGCAGAAGATCTAGTAAGAAAATGCAATGGTTGTTAGAGGTATGTAGCCAAGACACACATGCCAATGTCAGAGCTCAAGACCATACCAATTACCTGGCCATTTGTCGTATGGTGCTTGGATATGGTTGGCCCGTTTAAACCAGCAAGAGGAAGTATGACCCATATCTTGGTTATGGTGGACAAGTTCACCAAATGGATTGAAGTGAAGCCAATAAGAAAATGTGATGGAGCTACAGCCGTGACATTCCTCAAAGATATCATTCCGAGATATGGCTATCCTCACAGTATCATAATAGATAATGGCACCAATTTTGCTGAAGGAGCATTTGCACGATTCTGCCGAGATAAGAAGATCCGGCTGGACGTTGCCTCGGTAGCCCACCCCACATCGAATGGACAAGTGGAAAGATCCAACAGATTAGTATTATCCGGGATAAAACCCCGGCTCATTGAGCCGCTGCAAGGATCAGCGGGGTGCTGGATAGAAGAACTAACAGCGGTACTATGGAGTTTAAGAACAACTCTGAATCGATCAACATGCTATACGCCATTTTTTCTGGTATATGGGGCAGAAGCTGTATTACCAGCCGACATAGAGCATGATTCGCCTAGGGACACCCAATACAACGAAGCCGAAGTGCGAGAATCCCGGCAAAATGATGTTGATCTGCTGGAATAAGCGAGGGAATTGGCATTGTCCAGATCCGCCATATATCAGCAAAATCTCTGACGCTATCATAGTCGGAAATTTAACCCTCGAGTCTTTCGGGAAGGTGATCTGGTACTCCGGTTGGTACAACGTACTGCTGGCATGCATAAGCTATCCCCCATGGGAAGGGCCATTCATTGTGAGCAAAGCATTGCACAATGACCCTTATTATCTCATCGATGCAAAACCACAGGAGAAGAACAATGCGGACAGGTCCGGCGAGGAATCTAAGCATCCATGGAATGTAGCTCTACTTTGTCCCTTCTACACTTAACAAAGAAGTGTGTGTATCCAAGTCTCTCATATATCGGTATGTATGCCGGCAATGAGTTTATCAATGAAATCTTGGCACCTCGAGCAGTAACTCGGGGACTGCCTTAATAATATTTGTTATCTTCTGTACTTGTTATTTATTTTTATGTCGGCTGGCTTAAGTTGCCTCTACCTAAGCCAGATTAGTAATGTGTGAGCACCAAAAACTCAACTCTTCGATTTGATGCTATCCAACAAGATTTTGCTTCATGGCAAGCAAGAGAACAAGTTTGGAATTGCGTAGCACACAAAAGACGACTAAGGGAAAGAACGTAATTGAGCCGACGTTTGTTATTCATACTAACTTTATGTTTATCATGTTTTTACTATGCTGAATTATTCTAAGCTAGTCCTAAAGTTTCCAAGTATTGTTAAGTCAATTTTTGAAACTCAGACTCGTAAGTCAAAAAACCGAATCAAGGTAGACACGAGCCGAGCCATAAAATTGGAGAAACAAGAAAATGAAACTCGGGGACTACGCCCAAGTTAATCCGGCATGAGCGACTTAGTAGCAAAATATAATCTGTGTACTTAATACATCTACACCCGGCATACTGGGGATCTAATAAATTTCAAAGTGTTTTTTCACGCTCAAGGAGCAGCAGCAGGTGGAACTCCGGCTTCAACCTCATCATCGTCTTCATTCTCTTCAACATCTGAAGCTTCGTCATGTTCCTCATCTCCAGAATCATCTTCGACGTATTCGTCGTCAATAACGCCAAGGAAGCTTGGTCCTTCATTCCGTTGATGGATGGGAGCAAACTGGATGAGGTTGTGGGCGCAAGCCTTGCGCCGGGTTACCCAATCCGGGTCATTCGACCACTTGGATCTGGTGCGCAGGCGCTCGAGAAGCTTCAGATCCAACTTTTCATACCATGTGAGGACAAAATGGAGAACGGTTTCAGCTCCGGCGTGGGCGGAAGATTCCCTCCAGAGGTCAAGCTGGGTCTCGCACTCCATTAACTTGGTAATTAGAGCAGTGGACCTCTCCGGAGTATCTTCACCAGGACAAAGGGCACGGAAGATCCGGACTGCTGCATCTAGGAAACCCTTACCGTAGTTCTTCACAATCTCGATGCGAGAGGATAGGCTGACCAGCAAGTCCTCCATGTCATAGGGAATATTTTCAGCGCCAGGACTAGTTGGGGTGCCCCTCTGCTGACGGAACTTGGAAACTGCAGCAACCGCAATAGCATCGCCCTCTGGAAATTTGCCTGAAAACAAGACAAGTGAAATAAGTAAAGGAGGTTGCCCCGGAGAGATTCATGTCGGCTGAAGGAAAAGAACTTACGAGAAATATGGCTATGGATCTGGGTCAGCTCCTTGGTGCGGTTATCACGTCTCTCCCGGAGCTTTTCAAGCTCAGCGTTAGCCGACCCAAGCTTGACGTCGGCCTCCTTCAGCAGTTCTTGATCCTTTGCAAGTTGGAGGTTGAGGCGTTCTCGCTCTTCAGTGAAATCTTGGCCAGCCTTGTCCATCTCAGACTGATGGAGCTCCTTAAGTTTTTTCATCTCGGCCTTGAGCTTGGCAATTTCATCGTCTTTGGCTCGGAGTTGCGCGAGCTCATCATCCTTCTTCTTAAGTTCGGCCTAGTGTTGCCCTGCTTGTTAGAGAAAATGTAGCATCATATCAGGCACGAGCACACTATCTCCAAGGGATGCTGCAATGGTGTGTTAACCCGGCAGAGCCGAGGCATAAATATCTGCCGAGCCAAGAAGAAAAGGAGAGAGAGCGTAGAAGAAGATTAAGCAAAACTGACTTACCTTTTATCTGCTCCAAGTTCTTCCTCATGATGGTGTTTTCAGCCTCCACTCCGGCTGCGCAATCCGAATCCACGCAGGGAAAGACAAAGAAAGATGGGAAAAAGGCAAAGAGAAAACTTACCCCTTTTCTCAAACTCAGCGAGAAGTGTAGAATATTTTGAGCGCATCCCCTTGTGTGTGTCCAGGAGGCGCTGAAACTCAGCGCTCCGACGATTGGTGGTGACCTGAGGAAAGCAAAGTTGACTTAGTTATGTGCATATTCGAAGTGTACAAAATCCTGGCCAAGTGGAACTTAACCCGGCTCTAGGTGTGTGCATATTCGAAGTGTACAAGATCTGGGCCAAGTGGAACTTAACCCAACTCTAGGAGTGTGCATATTTGAAGTGTACAAAATCCGGGGCAAGTGGAACTTAACCTGGCTCTAGGTGTGTGCATATTCGAAGTGTACAAAATCCGGGCCAAGTGGAACTTAACCCGGCTCTAGGTGTGTGCATATTTGAAGTGTACAAGATCCGGGCCAAGTGGAACTTAACCCGACTCTAGGTGTGTGCATATTCGAAGTGTACAAAATCCAGGCCAAGTGGAACTTAACCCGGCTCTAGGTGTGTGCATATTCGAAGTGTACAAAATCCGGGCCAAGTGAAACTTAACCCGACTCTAGGTGTGTGCATATTTGAAGTGTACAAGATCCGGGCCAAGTGGAACTTAACCCGGCTCTAGGTGTGTGCATATTTGAAGTGTACAAGATGCAGGCCAAGTGGAACTTCACCCGGCTCTAGGTGTGTGCATATCCGAAGTTAATAAGGAGCTACGCTAGTTCTCTAAGGAGCATCCGGCCGAGTATCAAGTTACTCCCCCGGAGGCTCGGGGCCTAATGGATATATCTCTAAACACTTGTGCATGCTAAATAAAAGACAAAGTAGTGTACCTCCATCATTCGGCCGACAAGGTTGATAGCCTTGGAGGCTGTATTCATTTGTGCGGCAAACTCGGCATACCCAAACTTCTCCAGGAGATCGTCATTATTGACGAACTCCGCCTTGTTCCAGTTATTAACATATTCAATTAAGGCCGGGGGATATCGCTCTCCGCTAAGCATGTGGGGCGCGATCAAACCCTTGGCGTGGGCCTCCCTCCTTTCAACTTGGGAAGCAGCAATGCTGGTGTGCAATGTAAGTTGTGTCCTAGCTAACCCGGGGGAGACATCTTTCTTCGGTGGAATTTTCTTCGGAAGCATGGACACGAGCGTGCGCTCTCCAGCCTCGATTGATGCTGCCCTGGCGGCGTCAGAAGTATTCTTGGCCTTAGGCTACTGCTGAGAGGTTGAGGTTTGAGCGGCGGATTTAGTCTTGGGCATAGCCTTGGTGCTAATTGGGCCTTCTCGCCGAGTCTTGGAAGACACGGACGAGGCGGAGGGAGTTGGTGCTGCTGCTGGTACTTGTGCTGCTGGTACTTGTGCTGCTGCTGTTGGTGCTGACGCTGGTGCTTGTGCTGGTGCTGGTCTTGGCGGGGGTGTTGTTGGTATCTCAGAGGTAACAGGTTGCGGCTGAGCCGAAGAGGAGCTGGGAGCATCCGCTGCCTCGGTAGATCCACTTCCCCCTGATCCAAGGTTGCCCTCCTCTGGACGAGGTGGGCTAGAACCCGGAGCAGCCGCTGAGCCCTCCTGAATGGGGCTCAGCGGGCGTGTATCGTCGCCACGAGGGGGAGATGGGCTGTGTCGAAAGGAGGAGGAGATGCTCGAGCCGCTCTGAGGAACCTCCACCGCAGCCCTGCCGAATCAAACGATGAATAATAAGTTATAACAAAAAGGCATATGAATAGAAAAGCACGAAGCTGAAAATTGGATGAAGAAGAAAGTGACTTACTCATCAGATGTCAATGGCTCCTTGGGCTTCCGAGCTCTCCGAGTCGTAGCCTTAGTCGGAGGCTTGGTGGTGGCTTTGTCTGCGGACTTCTTTCGTCTTTTCGTTGGTTTAGAAGGTCCGGAAGAAGCAGCAGAAGTGGCCGCCCATTTCTTTGACGCGGCTAGGACCGGCTCACCCGTGGCAAGAGGAGGATCTCCGTGGATCTGCCCACCCGGGTTAGCTGAAGCCAGAAGGGCATAAGAAAGGGGTATAGCGTCAAATGCTTCCATCACCTCAACGTCGGAATCATCTTTATTGCTATTCTGTACTTATGCAATGCTTTACTGCTTTATTTAAGATTGTGCGTGGAGCACCTGTACGGTTTAGGATGTGGAATGGGCGGTATCGACAAGCCCAGTCACACTTTCGGGTTCCCAGTCGTTTACAGCCATTGGCACAAACCCTGGGTCCGCCTCGGAGCCGGCCGACTTCGTTGCGGGTAGCTTAGTGGGGTGGCCCCCCATGTACTTGCTTTGGGTCTGGGAAACGTCATGACTTAGGCCCCGCCGGCATACCGACGGGTGTATGTTAATAGATCTGGCAAAAAGGGTCGAAGTGCGTGTGGATACTTTGGTGCACCCCTGCAGGATTAAATCTTTTCGAAAAGCCATGTCCGTGGTTATGGACGACTTGGAGCACAGTTTCTCGATCATAGACAACTATCACTAAAGTTTGCTATTATAATTTGACTTGTATCTGAGATGACTAGTAAGTTGGATAACTGCCATGGAAAGATTAAATAAAACTGCCAACCGTGTTAGTTTCCTCGGCTTAACTTCCTCGGTTGGTCTCGAGGGGGAATACCAGGATGGGTATGTTTGGTGTTAATATCAGGTTGGATCCGAATAGGTCTCTCTTATCTCTCTCTGATAGTCGCTAGTATTACCGAGTCTCTATAGGTTGTTTAGTGCCGCTGCGCTGCCGCTTCAGTCCACCATACCTGTGTAGGCGAGGACCGCCGAATTCTAGCCTCGCCGTGTACTGGCCTCAGTACTGACGCTCCTCTTTTTCCTTTGCCCTTTGTCGGCACCCCTTTTGTTTTAGCAGGTTTGGGATCGACGTCGTTAGCAGGGTTACCCTTCTGGCTTGGCCTGGGCAGGGTTATGGACGCCATTGGTTATTCTTCAGGGCTCTTAGCCCAATTTGCATCTTGTCTGTACTCGGACGTTGTATCGTTTTCAAGGTGATTTGGATCTTTGTATTGTATATCTGTATTCTTGACTCGTTGAGTCGCAGTTGTATATATATCTGTTATGTGGGTCCCATCGAGGACTGTTTTGTAATGGTATTACTTTGTTTTCGACCCGCACGAAAGTGCCTGGTGGGCATCCTTGAATCGTTTCTATGCGGGTTTGGCGAAAAGGGCTAAAACTTGCATAGGGCCGATTCGAGGGTGTTAGAAGTATCTCTGAGTTGTTGAACTCAAAGGAAGAAGTCCAGTTGGGATCAAGTCGCCAGCTCATATAGCAAAGCTTGTGTGTGCGCTCCTGGAGAGGGGAGATCCGGCTGTGGACAAAAGTGATCATCGCGTCCTCGTTGCACAGCCCCAAATCCTTCAACTCCTTGAACCGCTTGTTGACTTGATTCGCCAAGACGGTGGGTTTCTTGGAAACCCGGTCCCACAAATCCGGATTAGGAGGACCGGGAGCATAGGGTCGCAGCCGGATCAGGTCTTCATCCGTGCCATTTCTGACATAGAAGAAAGTTCGGGCCCATCCCTTGCAGGAATCAAGCCCCGTGACCCGGGGAAAGACGGATTGTTTTTGGGGACAAATAGAGGAAGCACCGAATTGTGTAAGATGTTTGTCCTCCGGGTCAAGCAGTTTATTCGGAATCACGTTCCTTCGTAGACCGAAGAACCGGATCCAAAGCTCTTGGGTGGGCCACAATCTGACATATCCTTCTATGGTGGAGGCGAAGGAAGAAAGGGATGTGATGGCATTCGCCGGGAGATGGTGTGGTTGAAGTTCATAGATATCGAGGAAGTCATGGAAGAAATCGCTAATGGGGAGGCCAAAGCCGCGCTGGAAATGGGAGATGAAAATGACGAACTCACTCGGATTGGGTGAGGGAGCGAGCTCCTCAGAGGAGAGGCGGGCAACCACGCCCTCGGGGATGCGGGGTGTGCGGTAGAGCTAGTCCAGGTCGTCCTGGCACACCCAGGAACCAGCCCAGGTGCCGTGCTCTACGTTCTCCGCCACCTCCTCCATCTCCTCTTCCGCGATGGCGAGCTCCTCTTCAGTCATGTCTAGATCGCTATCCTCACCGGCCCTATCAGAGGTGGGGGCAGAACCTTGGACTGGCACGCACCCGTGGCGGTGGAGCTACGTGGGAGTGGCAGCGATTGAGGTGCGAAAAGGCAAGGTGTAGCGGCGGCGCTGCTAAGCAGATGCGGCGGTGGCGGCGCTGTCACTAGGAGGAAGAAGAAGAAGAGGCAGAGGGGCACGAGAAGGGGAAAAAGACCAAGGGGTGCGCCCCTCCCCTATTTAACCACACAACAGCGAGGGTAGTGGGATCGTGCGGTGCGTCTAGGCTACACGGTGTGGCCGTGTATCTTCCGGGTCAGCCAATCAGAGGAGAGCCACAGGAAGGGCCACAGGGCGCAGGGGATCCCACGACGCGACGTGGTGATACAGTTAACGAGAAGACAGACGTGACGTGACGTATGCGACAGTAACACCTGACATTAAGTACAGTAACTGGTGCAGGCCCTTAAAATGAGGCAAGATAATGATTACCCTCCACGTGGGACGTGGGGAGTCGTACGAGAGAAGGAAGGATAACCCGGAAAACTAAAGGGTGACCCGGCCAGCGAGTGAAAACTTGGAATGTGCCAAGGGAAAAGCTAGCTAATGAAATCCGGGCTATGAGGTAACTCGGAAAAGGGAGCAAAAGGCTCGGTAAATTGAACATACCGTGGCCTTAGCGGCTGAAGCTGCTAAGACCGCACCAGCTTCAGGGACTAATCTTGGGGGAATACCCCCAGGTAGGGTCATGCCGGGGTATAAAGGCCGAGTTAGCCAAGGTACGGCAAGGTTAAAGCGAATGCTGGCCGAGTCACCTCAAGGCAGGCCGAATCACGGAGTAACCCGGACTGGAGGATGTCCACCTAACTGAGTCCCGGCCGACGTATGTCCTATGCCGGCAGGATTTATGTAACTTGTCTGCAGGTACCCATGTGGCCGGATTAACCAGGCACGATCTGGGTTATATCAGGCTTGCAAGAGAAGGAAGGTATCTCGCTGGTTAAAAGGTGGTCACTGTACGCTAGAGCATGAGCGAAGCGGACAAAGAGAAGGACCACCGAGGCGTGGCCAACAAGGGTGACGCTCCCTGTGTCAGATGACGCTGGCACCACAGAGGCTTACGTAGACTCTGTATGGCTTACGATGGGAAAAAGGGATCCGGTCGTTTTGCTATTTTGGGAAGAGGCATATTCCCCGGAATATGCCTCCACGTATGCCCTAATTGGAGACCTAGCCTCCCCTTTATAAGGAGCGCTAGGGCCTCTGTAGAAAGGGTTGGCATTTGAGTAGTTGGTTCCTTGGAGAAAGGTAGTGGTGAGAGTAATAGAGCTCATCCTTCCTCCTCTCCCCAATACATCTCAAGGAGCATTGTAAACCGTGTGAACCTAGTGAATACAAAGCATCTGTGTGTGGAATCACCACACTATCCCTCCCTAGATTCCTCTAGTGCATATTGGCCCCACCTTTAGCCTATCCATGGCATCTGCCGTGACACCACCACGACATATACTTCGTCAAGCATGTACACCATAGTTTGTTCACTTTAACCTTAATCACTTGAAGATGCTTATGATAGGGGCAATGAGAGCTGAAAGCTATAAGTACCATAATTTTTGGAAGCTCTTTATGAGACTTGAATCTATACTTCCTTCTATGAAGGCCTTTCTTCCACCATTATATTGAGTCTCCACCTTCTACATTTATGCACCTACTTTGAGAGCATAGTGGCCATTCTTACTTCTATGTACATTGTCCTAAGACTAGTTGATTGATGCATAACTTGATATTGCTTGTTTTAAACTATTGTATCTAGTCACTCTTATGAACTTTGAAGGTGTCCTATGCATTTATATTTGCTACTCTATTGAGGGACAAGCTAAATACTATTATGCTATGTTTTCTTTATGTGAAAAAAACAAACGTCTTACAAAGCATTGTTATTCATGAATCTTTTGTTTGTGCCTTTTCATGTTGCTTCATAGTTTCTTTGCTTATTGCAAGAACTTTGTTTTTCATGTTTTTATTGAAGTACTATGATCCCATCTTTCAATGTTTTGCAAAATACTTTGATCAAGTCTTTGATGGTGCATGTCACCTCAAAAGTTATTCTTTCTTTTTATCACTTACCTACTCGAGGACGAGCAGGAGTTAAGCTTGGGGATGTTGGTACATTGCAAATGTATCTATAATTTTTGATGTTTCATGCTTGGTTTTATCCACTTTCTTGTGTTTTGTTCCAACTTTGGAGTACTTTTCATATGATTTCTTGGACTAACCTATTAACAAGAGCCACAGTGCCAGCTGCCTGTTTTCTGCTATTTTTGGTTCCAGGAAAGTCAAAAAATGAATATTCTCAGAATTGGACGAGACAAAAGCCAAAGTGCCTATTTTCCGGAAGTCATTAGATGCCATAATACGATACGGAGAGGGGCCAGGGGCCACCACACCACCTGGCCGCGCGGCCCAGCCTGGCCCGTGCCAGGGGGTGGTCTGGCCGCCTCCGGCACCCCCTCGGCCTCTCCTTCCGCCTATAAGATGCCCTCGGGAGGAAAACCCTAAGGACCCAATAAAAAATCCACGAAAGAGTCTGTAGCCGCCATCATCTCCATCCCTAGATCGGGAGGGATCTGAAGCTCTTCACAGCACCCTGTCAGAGAGGGTAATTCACCCTAGAGTCCTTCTTCATCACCATGAAAGCCTCCGGTGTGATGCGTGAGTAGTTCATCCTTGGACTACGGATCCATGTAGTAGCTAGATGGCTGGTTCTCCTCCTTTGTGGTTTCATGTCTAAATCTTGTGAGCTCCGTTCATGATCAAGATCATCTATTTGTAATTTTGCATGTTGTGTTTGCGGGGATTCGATGGATATTGAGATGCTATTTCAGATTGATTATTGATTATACCAGGTCTTTGTTATTTGTGATCTTGCATGCTTTCCGTTGTTAGTAGCTATCTTGCCCAAGTAGATGCTAGAAAATCCAAGAGTTAGTATTTATGCTCGATAGTGGGTTCATGCCTCTGGTAATCTGGGGAAGTGACAGAAATCTCTAAGGTACTAGATGTGTTGTTGCTACTAGGGAGAAAGCAAAAATCCTTTGTTCATAGAACAATCGTATTGTTTTCTTTACACGCAATTGGTAAAGCAATAATCTGTTGCTTGCAACTTAATACTGGAGGGGGTTCGGATGATAACCTGAAGGTGGATTATTAGTCATAGATGCAGTTGGATGGCGGTCTTTGTATAATGTTGTAATGCCCAATCAAGTTCCAAAGGACTCAAGATGATTAGTATATGCATGTATTGCTTTCTCGATGTTTGTCAATTGCCCCGCTGTAATTTGTTCACCTAGCATGTTATATATGTTAAGGACAGCCACCTCTGGTGAACTATGGCTCCCGGTCCTTGTCTTTTACATACAATCTACAATCTTTTACTGCCTTTTGTTTACTTTCTACAAACTTTTACTTCTTTCCATTCGATAAGTTTAATCCTTTGTTTTCCACAAAACACGGTGAGATTGACAACCTCATCGCAAGTTGGGGATAAAGTTATGTGGTTGTGTTGTGTAGGTCTCCACGTTGCTACTAGAACCGGTAGTGCGCCCTGCCAAGGCTCAGCTAGCAACACCTTTGGGGTGTTTCCTTCCTCCTACTGGTTCTATTAAACCTTGGTTTCATAACTGAGGGAAACTTGTTGCTGTGCTCCTAATACCTTCCTCTTGGGGTTCCCAACGAGCTCTACATCAACATCGCACCAGCATTTTTCTGGCACCGACACTGAGCCATTAGTCTACACTCGACATGTTGGATTCTTTGACAGTCGGAGCCGGCGGCAGTCATCAGCTCAACGCCGGTATTCAGGTTCCAGTTCACACGGACCTACAATCCCAAGAATAAGATGCCGAATTTCAGTTTCGAAGAAATCATTGCGGTGGCGCGGATGGTCCAACTGAACCGGGGCTAGCGCACGCAAAGCGGTCGTGCATGAACGATGCAGATTTCTTGCAGTTTGGCAGGAAGGCAATAGATCAATCTGGGGTTAAATGATCAAAGAACTTAAGTCCTCTCAAGGAAATTGGCCAGCCAACTTTTCTGGTGGAGATCTGCAATTTCTTTAGTGTAGAATAGTTAAGTTCAGACTGAAGAATGGTTTTGTAGATGAAATGCTAACAAATTGTTCTATAAACTAGTAGGAAGTTTAGCCCACTTTTGTGCAGGTATAAGACCTTTTTGTATGGAAGTACTACTGTTGTGAGCAAATACTATCAAGTATTTATTTCCTTCAATTTCTAGTCATGGTTAAATCCAGTTAACTGGCCTTTTTTATCCCAGACTAAAGATTTTGCGTCTGTTGTCTATGTTGTAAACAATTTTTCCTTTGTCTTGTGTTGTTTGCAAAATGGTCATGTAGTTCAACGTGTTACAAATATAGCTACCTTGTACTTGAAGAGGAGATGGACTACATTTTCCTGCCATCCACAGAATTGACATTGCTCATTGCAAGACCACCCTCTTTTCATGAGGTTGTCCTTGGTTATTCACAGAAATTATAAAGCATGGTGTTCAACTACATCGATTCAAACTATTACACACACACTACATCAAATTCATTACCCACACATACTACATCGATTCAAATTATTACACACACATACTACTTCAAATTCATTACCCACACGTACTACATCGATTCAAACTATTACACATTTTTAGTTGATGCTAACTTCCTCCTACGCCCTCCATACTACAAATTCACTAGCCACACATACCACGGCAATTCACTAGAGATCTGTCTTCACTCGAGGGAAATCAGAACCACCAGCTTGTCCAAGCCTAGTTCCCCCACCGAAACTATGTGCGTCGTCGCGAAATGGTTGTGGTCCTGTGCCATTGATCCTTTCAGGACAACACTGCAGGCGACAAGGACTCTTTCTGGCAGCCTCTTTGGGGCCCTGAATGCCATGTACTGATTCCAGAACCTCTTCCAGGTGGATGATGACTAGGTGCTTCCAGAAAAGATGTCGACCTACCCTGCTTGGAATCTGCACCTCGTACATCTTAGGAACAGTGTCAGGATCTTTCAGCCACGCCTTTACCTCGATGACCCATCTATCGCTCGGTGGCACAATTTCCACCAGCTCGCCGCCAACGCTACTGACGACCTGCTTGAGGGCCTCCGGCTCCCAAGCATCTAATGGGAGGACGTCAAAGCCGAGTTTCGAGAAGAACAGAAGCTGCCCCAAGCGATCGTCCCACCCATAGGCGCGATGCCAACGCATGAATATCATTTTCTCCACGCAACACTCGAAGGAACGGGAAGAATGAAGAATGCGCTCGGTGTCTGAGCTGCACTCAAACCGGACGAAAAAATCGAATGGCGGCGCGCATACCTCAATCTTCACCTCATTTCGTTTGTTCCCAAAACTAGACCTGAAAGCCGACAGCAACTCTTTCGGCGACATGGCGGGACGGACGCCAAGCATGATGGTCATGAGAGTGTGGTTGTCAAACTGATGTACCAGGGCTACCATGCCTCGGGTGTGCGGCAGCACGCAACTGCCCGAGGCCGGTCGCCGGCCAGGATCGCCCGATGGGACACGCTCCGCCGTGCGAGAAGGACTAGTCAGAGGCGAGATATTAGTCCGGGGACGCAAAGCTCCGAAACGGCAGACAATGCCATGGCGACGAATGCGAGATTCGATTAGAGGTGTGGGATGTTGACCGAACATGGTGGGGACGCAAATTAGAGCAAGTGCAAGCTCCGATTCAAGACGAGCAGCCGAAGCTGAGCAACGGTTATGGGGAGGGGAGCACGGGAGAAGAGCAGCGCAAAGCAAAGAAATAGATCTGGTCCACTCAGGGATCTCGTCCACACAGGGGAAACTAGTCCACGACCGCAAAACATAACGAGGAATACTAACAGGGCAGCCCAAGAAGAGTTGACCTAACGGCGGTATTTTAGCTCAACCGTTTTTCGTCTAGTTCAAACAACCATTTGGCCGTTAGATTTGTATTCAACCCCATTTGGCCCTTCTAGACAAATGGTGATTCTACTACGGCCCCTCCGTGAGATTGATGACAACTCGGGTACCGGGATGCACTCGCCCAGGAAGTTTGGTACCACAAACCAACAATCCCCCATGTGACAGAGGTTGCATCACAAGTCCCACTTGAGTGTGTGTGGTCATGTGGATCATTGTATTTTGGAGAAGAACACATGCAATGACACTCCATTGTGTCAAACCATGGTTAGAAAGCCCTAGAACATGTTGGAATGCAACAATGGAGCACCAGTATGATAGAGGTTGCATCACCACACCCACTTGAGTGTTTGTGGTCATGTGGATCACTATGATTTGGAAAAGAACACATGTAATTAATGACACTCCATTGTGTCAAACCATAGTCATAATGTCCTAGAACATGTTGAAATGCAACATTGGATTGCAATAGAGCACCAGTGTGACAAAGGTTGCATCACCACACCCACTTGAGTGTGTTTAGTCATGCGGATCATTTTGGTTTGGAAAAGAACACATGCAATGACACTCCATTGTGTCAAACCATGGTCAGAAATCCCTAGCACATGTTGGAATGAAACAATGGAGAACTAGTGTGACAGAGGTTGCATCACTACATCCACTTGAGTGTGTCTGGGCATGTGGATCACCGTGGTTTGGAAAAGAACACATGCAATGACACTCCATGTGTGAATCTATGGCCAGAAAGCCGTATAACATGTTGGAATGAAACATTGGAATGAAATGGAGCACAAGTGTGACAGAGGTTGCATCACCACACCAACTTGAGTCGGTGTGCTAATGTGGATCATTGTGGTTTGGAAAATAACACATGCAATAAAACTCCATTTGTCAAACCATGGACAGAAAGCCCTAAACATGTTGGAATGCAACAATAGAGAACTAATGTGACAAAGCTTGCATCACTACACCCACTTGAGTGTGTTTGGTCATGTGGATTAATGTGGTTCGGAAAAGAACACATGCAATGACACTCCATGTGTCAAACTATGGCTAGAAGGCCCTAGAACATGTTGGAATGCAACATTGGAATGAAATGGAGCACCAGTGTGATAGAGGTTGCATCAGCACACCCACTTGAGTGTGTGTGGTCATGTGGATCATTGTGGTTTGGAAAAGAACACATGTAATGACACTCCATTTGTCAAACCATGGTCAGAAATCCCTAGAACATGTTTGAATGCAACAATGCAGCACCATTGTGATAGAGGTTGCATGACCACACCCACTTGAGTGTGTGTGGTCATGTAGATCATTGTGTTTTGGAAAAGAACACATGCAATGACAATCCATGTGTCAAACCATGGTCAAAAAACCTAGAACATGTTGGAATGCAACTGCCATAGGCAATGGAGCACCTGTGTGACAAAGGTTGCATCACCACACCCACTTGAGTGTGTGTGGTCATGTGGATCATTGTGGTTTGAAAAGAACACATGCAATGACATTCCATGAGTAAAACCATGGTTAGAAAGCCCTATAACATGATGGAATGCAATGGAGCACCAGTGTGACAAAGATTGCATCACCACACCACCTTGAATGTGTGTGGTCATGTGGATCATTGTGGTTTGGAAAAGATCACATGTAATGACACTCCATGTGTCAAACCATGGTTAGAAATACCTAGAACATGTTGGTATGCAACAATGGAGCACTAGTCTGACAGAGGTTGTGTGGGGCCCCCGTATTAATCCTCCGAGAATCCCTGTTATGCATACAACCACGATCCCATGATCAGTTAGTCGTGGCACATAACCGACAAGTATCAAAGTAAGCATCCAACACATAATGAATACCTGTCATACCTTATTTGCCATTATGGCTACCTCGATCAACATCAGCGGAACTTCATCAAGAGTAGAGCCCGAGCCATGCCTTAACCTACAGGAAACTGACTAGGAGAACGTCCTAGCTCGTATAGTCGTCCACCTCACCTTCTTCTCTATATCTGACCAAGTTAATAGCCAGGGACATTGATAGTGAGTACTTTGAATGTACTCGCAAACCACCTTAAGATAACAATAATAACAAGAGGATATCCATTATGGCTGGGGTAGTAGGAGGGCTCCAAGATAGGTTCTTTTCTCAAATATCTTCTCTTGTAGATATAGCATCTACATATCTTTGTTGAAAACCTTTGTAAACCATTTTGGAAACCGTTTTGAAAAGTTTTTGAAAAAAAACATTAGGACTGGGTCACCCATTTGTTCCTTTCTTCCAGTCGTCCCACGACCAAACTCCTTCCTTTTTCCTTCCGACCATCCCATGGTCAAAACATTTCTCCTTTTCGACCATCCCATGGTCAAAACATTTCCAAAGCCATTTCTTTTCCAAAATCCTTTTTGAAAACAAAACCAGCACCGCTCTACAGCAATCTTCTCAATCGTCCATGACCCGTGGACACGCTATTCGAATAGATTTACACTCTGTAGAGGTTGTACACTTTACCCACACCATCCGGATACACTACCCTGATCTACACCGATCGTGGGTCGAGTAACCGATCAAGACTCTCCGGATGCCCACTCCGGTATAAGTGCCTACCCTATGAGTGTTATTCCCCTAAAAACCGGGACGTCAGGTACCGAGGACCAACCGGAGCGCATTTTGAACTTTACACAGTGAGCGCTTTCAATGAGGGGCTCATAGTAACGCGTGGAGGTCCGTAAACCCTTCGTTCCTTCTCCCGGTCGATGTCCCACATGGACGTTTGTCTAGAGAAGGCCCACCCTCCAGGGATCGCGATCCCCTGTAGTAGTTATGAGGCACCATATACCAGAATAAACAACCATCAAATCTAGCCTTGTCCTATTCCAGAGTAATGTGGTTGCACAGGGTTAATTGTTCTAGCAAAACTGCAAAGAACCGGGTGCGTTTTTGTAAACCTTTTTCCTCCATCTTTCATTCAGAATTTTGTAAAACAAAACCTGTTTCTTTCTCAACATCTCTTGGGAGGTCCCACCTCACCAAGGTTTTATCATAAAACATTTGGTAAGACTTTTTCCTGGGTCTTCCCATCCTCTAGCTTTGCTTCGTCTAAATCGGGAGTCTTCAAAGGGTACGGTGTATTGCACCATCTACCATACTAGGGGAAAGTAGGTGTCATCAAGGGGGTTGAACTTAGCAGTACAATAGAGTAGTAGTTCGGAGGAGCTAAACCACTACCATATATTCATCATCATATAGTAAAACAATGCAGTTTTAATAAATGGTAGATAAAACATGCATAAGTAAAACAGTAGGACAAGGCTTATGAGCAAGAAGGTGCCTTGCCTGAGATCAGCAATATGGCATAAATGTCCCTGTACTTCTTCTTAGAAAACCGTAATAACCAATAAAAAACATCTTCTTCTGCTCTCCGATATAATCGCAACTATCGTTGATAGGGAACACATGCAAACAAACAAAAGGGCACAATCAATAAAAGGCATACAATCCCCAATACCACTTAGCAAACAAGAAATTGAATAATCTCCAATTAAGTATCAGTAGTTTTAGAGAGGATTGGATTTAGGAGGTTGAGATGGCTTTGGAGAAGGGGATGAACACCCCCTTAGGGTTTATTGTCGAGGAACTACCTAAGAGGGGGTTTTGGACCAAGGAAATATTCGGTATGATACCATTGTAAAAAAACATGATACCAACAGATAGGTATTGATAAAATGAAACCAACAAAAGTGGTTTCACTATTTTATCACTTACCAAAGATTTATAATGATTTTTATAGTGAATAAGGCTCTAATTTTAGGAAATAATTCACCAGAAAAGTTCTGGAGCTCCAAAAATTATTTCCTTGAGCGTTTAGGTAGGGCATGATGTACTTGTTTACTGCGATTTGGAATCATGTCAAAATAATTAACAGAATTCCCTCAGGGAATTTCCAAATGCAGTTTTTTGGGGGTTTTTGTCTTTTTCACCAAATTAGATCTAAATAAGCTTTTGAGTTGATTCCAAAGACACATTGTAAGTATTTAGAATACCTTTATGTAGAAATTGGAATCAACCTTTTTGGAGTTGAGGAACTACTGTGATGATTTGTCTAGTGGTAACACTATGGGAAGAAATGTTTAATTCATTAGAAATCCTCAGAAGCTCAATAAATTTTGATCACCTGGATTTTGGTATTATTGAAGGTACCACATCACACAGAGTTGGAATGAGGTTAAAACAACTCATGGTTTGGTCTCGGGAATTTTCTAAACTAATATAGGGAGGGATTTTGTTATTTTTCCTAAGGTAAAACTAGGGTTCACCTTGACATGATATAAATGCTAACTGATAGGTACAGTAATAACCCTTCAGGGGAAGTTTGTTTCATCCTATTTGAGCATGTATAGCTCACTCTGCAATTTACTTATTGAAAATGACACTAAGGGGTAGATTAATTCTCAGAGTTTGTACCAGTAATATTTTGCCATGTTTCTAGTACTGCATGATAGATAAATCATCAGGGAGTACTTAAAAATTTGTGGATGTCCAAAAACACACATTTTTCATTTTCATACGGATTTACTTCTAGCAGCCTATTTTCTAGATCTGGATTAATTATTAAAAGGATTAGGGAGTCGGGATGGGTCTGTAACGAGATGGGCCTGGGGGAGCGAATTCGGCCCACTCGGGCGCCTCTCAACACGGGACAGGGATTCAAAAGGCCTAGCAGGCGGGGCCCGCCCGTTAGTGACGGCGGGGCGCCGAAGCGGCATCGGCGAGTGGTGGCCGTTAGATCTAGTCGCGATGGACGGCTCTCCTCTGTCTTCTTCCTCTGGCCGCGGGAGACAGAACCTGAACCCTAGCTGGGTCGGGAGAGCTATGGTAAGGCTTACCCGAGGCTTGTTGGCGACAGAGGAGTGGCGGAGGAGGCATGGCGTGCGACGGCGAGTCCAGCGATGTTCGGGAGCGGCGGCTTTTGGGCAGGGACGAGGTCGCGCGCCTCCGAGGCATGGATGGCTTCGGGAGCTCATCGGTGGAGGCATCTCGGGGTTCCCTAAGGGGATGAAAAGATGGGTTTAGAGAGAGGAGATCAAGGAGAGGTCAGGAGGGTGACATGTAGAGAGAAATAGGGCAAGGAGGAGGCCCTGCAAGCTTGATCTAGAGCATGGCCGAGGGGGAGAGTTCTCCTTCTCCTCTGCGCTGTGGAGCTGTAGGAGGAGATGGGACTTGTGGGGAGGGTAGGTGGGAGCAGAGGGAGGTGAAATGAGGGAATGGGAGAGGCAGCACCGGCCTCTGGCCTATTTAACTCGACTGAATGGGGGCATGGTGGAAATTTCCATTTTGGACATGGAGAAGGGGTGGGGCTGGCTTGGGGATTGGTTATAGAGGGCGGTGGAGGGTGTGTTGTGTCATGGAGAGGATCCAGGAGGGAGGGGTGGGGCTGCTGCCCATTTCAAGATGTGGGGCCCCTCTCTTTCTCTCCATCCAAACACAAGGGACAAGGGGTAGGGCAGAGCTACAGTGCTTTGCTATAGTGATCACGGACAGAGAGGAGTGTTGGTTTCTATGGTGCATTGCTTTGTAAGATTGGTGGTGTTTGGGTTTGGTTTTTGAAACAAAAGGCTAAATCCTCAAATCTGTCATAAGGGATGATCAAGGTTTATTTCTTGATTTTTGATCTTGACCAACTGAGATAAGGATGTAGGTAGATGGATAGGGTTAAGATGCATCTCTGAGATTTATTTGGGATTTTTCAGAGAATTATAAGTCCACTTAAATCCATTTACTTAAAAACTGCAGAAGTGAAGTATTGGAGCTCATTTGATATTTTTACATTGGACCTTGGTGGATTTTTATGTGAGGTGCTCCCAAATGTGAATACACACTTAGGGGCATTTTCCCAAGATTTATTGGGGCTTAAAAGTATTTAAAACATTTATTATCCCATTTCTGCCATTTAAGAAAATAGGCAAAAAGAAATAATAAAACCCTTCAAAAATATTTATTTTTGAAGTGGGATGATAGGGTATGATATATAGTACTCAAAAGTTCTTAGAGTTGGGGAAGTGTTTTGGCAAAAACCAAACCTTCCTTTGGGAGAGCAGTTTTGGAGATTTTGACTATTAAAGAGATTTATTAGATTTGGAGCCATAATAATTATGGATAATATTTGATAAATATTGATGATCAAGGTAGATGATGTAGACAAGGTGTAGCAAGCATTTGCAACCTTGGTAATTGGAAATCCAACTTGAATTAGATGAAAAACAAGGAGTTGAGGATCTAGGTTGAGGTTAATTTCATACCATCAAAACCTTGTTGGATCTTGGAGCTCAGAGCTCACCTTGATGCAAGGGATAGACGGATGGTTAGACCAAGTCATATATATGATCATGGAAGGAGTTTGGATTGGTTACATTTGAGGTGGTTTGGAAGTCATGGCAAACTTTGTTGAAAATAAGGCTAACATACCAGATGAGTCATGATGCCTTGTAACCCATGTGGGTTTATGAAGCACAAAGATCCACTTGGAACAAGTGAAGTAGATATTGATAGACCTATATGAGTAGAACACAACCATGCAAATATTTGGTCCATGGAAGGTTGGATGGTGGTGTGAGTTTCTATCAAAAAAGGCATGTTGACTAGATTTGCAGGAATAGTTATTTTCTTGCCTGCAAAACCATCAAGAACAAGTGGGTAGGAGGATGATCTAACCAAGGTCAAGTGTGGGCCTTGGTATTCCTTAGGATGTTTAACAATATGGTTCATATTCATTTTCAAAAATTCACAAGGGTTGAGAAAGGGAGGCATTCAAAAAGGTGATGTTGGAAACAGAGTTCTAGAGTTAGCCAAATTTGGCAGATTTAGGGTTTTTGACTAGAATGTGGGTGGTGATGATTTTGATGGGTTGCAAGGTACCAGAGCATCATCAAGTGGATTATGTTGAAGAGTAGATTGAGTAGGATGGATCCTTTCTTGATACTGGTCTTCATTGACTTGGAAGCTTCTAGAATTAGAACACTTCAGAGTTGATGGCTAGAGATTAGATCCAGATTGTATTCTTGCTTAGGGTTTGGTGATTTTAAAGTATCTTGATCGTAGTGGATGAGCTCCTAGAGTAGCTCATACTAATTCTAAGCAATCAAGTCAAACAGCAGATCAAGGCAACTCATCTTACAACAAATCAACTACTACTAGGGTTACCATCAAGCCTAGCTTGAGGTAAGGTTGAGGCATTTTGAAGAGGTGGGATTTTGAATAAGATGAGAGTCCTTGGTATCCCTACCAAGAGTAGAATTCTAAGGTTTTATACAAGGTTTTGGAAATCTTAGGTAATAGTAGTTGAAGGTTCTGTCTTGAAAACATAAGGAGATTATATTATATATCTCTCCATAGTTTTGTCAGTAGAAGCAACTAAAATAGTTTTGGTTACATAGGCATCTTGGCTCATGTTTTGAAATGCCAGAACATTTGAGAATATGTAAAATGAGCCAGGAAAATTTTGTTGGATAGCTTTTGTCAATTGATGGTGAGGTAAGGAGTATATCTACCAATGCACATTCATAAGCACAACCATATTCAAACAACAGGTAAACACTTCATCATTAAACAATAAAAAGTTTTTGTTCCACCTGATTTTTGCATTCAAGAAAATTAATCAGGGTTGCTGAAATTGGGATGTTACATGTTGCATCACCACACCCACTTGAGTGTGTGAGGTCATGTGGATCATTGTGGTTTGGAAAAGAACACATGCAATGACACTCCATGTGTCAAACCATGGACACAAAGCCCTAGAACATGTTGGAATGCAACATTGGAATGAAATGGAGAACCAATGTGATAGAGGTTGCATCACCACTCCCACTTGAATATGTGTTGTCATGTGGATCATTGTATTTTGGAAAAGAACACATGCAATGACACTCCATTGCGTCAAACCATGGTCCTAAAGCCCTAGAACATGTTGGAATGCAACCATGGAGCACCAATATGACAGAGGCTGCATCACCACACCAACTTGAGTGTTTGTGGTCATGTTGATCACTGTGGTTTGGAAAAGAACACGTGTAATTAATGACACTCCATTGTGTCAAACCATGGTCCTAATGTCCTAGAACATGCTGGAATGCAACACTGGATTGCAATGGAGCACCAGTGTGACAGTGGTTGCATCACCACACCCACTTGAGTGTGTTTGGTCATGTGGATCATTGTGGTTTGGAAAATAACACATGCAATGAATGGCACTCCATTGTGTCAAACTGTGGTCAAAATATCCTAGAACATAATGGAATGCAACATTGGATTGCAATGGAGCATCATTGTGACAGAGGTTGCATCACCACACCCACTTGAGTGTGTGTGGTCATTTGGATCATTGTGGTTTGGAAAGTAACATATGAAATGCCACTCAATTGTGTAAAACCATGGTCCGAAAGCCCTAGAACATGTTGGAATGCAACAACGGAGCACCAGTGTGACATAGGTTGCATCACCACACCCACTTGAGTGTGTGTGTGGTCATGTGGATCATTATGTTTTGGAAAAGAACACATGAAATGACACTCCATGTATCAAACCATGGTTAGAAACCCTAGAACATGTTGGAATACAACTACCACATGTAATGGAGCACCAGTGTGACCGGTGTTGCATTACCAACCCCAATTGAGTGTGTGTGGTCATGTAGATGATTGTGGTTTCGAAAAGAACTCATGCAATTCACTCCATGAGTCAAACCATGGTTACAAAGCCCTAGAACATGCTGGAATGCAATGCTGGATTGCAATGGAGCACTACTATGATAGAGTTTTCATCACCACACCCACTTGATTGTGTGTGATCTTGTGGTTCATTTTGGTTTGGAAAAGAACGCGTACAATGACTCTCCATGTGTCAAACTATGGTCAGAAGCCCTAGAACATGCTGGAATGCAACGGCCACATGCAAAGGAGAACCGATTTGAAAGAGGTTGCATCCCACTTGAGTATGTGTCAAGCCATGGCTAGAAACCCCAGGAATTTGTTGGAATTCAACTACCACATGCAATGGAGCACCAATTTGAAAGAGGTTGCATCACCACACCGACTTGAGTGTATGTGGCCATGTGGATCATTTTGGTTTGAAAAAGAACACATACGATGACACTCCATGTGTTAATCCATGGTCAAAAATCCCTAGAACATGTTGGAATGCATCATTGGAATGCAATGGAGCCCTAGTGTGATAGAGGTTGCATCACCACACGCACTTGAGTGTGTGTGGCCATGTGGATCATTGTGGTTTGGAATAGAACACATTCTATGACACTCCAATATGTGTCAAACCATGGTCAGAAACCCCATAAGTTGGAATTGAACTGTCACATGCAACGGAGCAGCAATCTGAAAGAGGTTGCATCACCAGACACACTTGAGTGTGTGTGGCCATGTGGATCATTGTGGTTTGGGAAAGAACACTTGCAATGACACTCAAATATGTGTCCAATCATGGACAGAAATCCTAGGAACATGTTGGAATTCTACTGCCACATGCAATGGAGCACTAGTTTGCAAGAGGTTACATCACCACACCGACTTGAGTGTGTGTGGCCACGTGGATCATTTTGGTTTGGAAAAGAACACTTGCAATGACACTCCAATATGTGTCAAACCATGGTCAAAAACCACAGGAACATGTTATAATTGAACTTCCACATGCAATGGAGCACTAGTTTGAAAGAGGCTGCATCACCACACCCTCTTGAGTGTGTTTGGCCATTTGGATAATTGTGGTTCTGACGAGAACACATGCAATGACACTCCAACATGTGTCAAACCATGGCCAGAAATCCCTAGAACATGTTGGAATGAAACAATGGAGCAACTGTATGACAGTGGTTGCATCACCATACCCACTTGAGTGTGGGTGGTCATGTGGATCATTTTGGTTTGGAAAAGAACACATGCAATGACACTAGATGTGTCAAACTATGCTGAGAAAGCCCTATAACATGTTGGAATGCAACATTGTAATGAAATGAAGCACAAGTGTGATATATGTTACATTACCACACCCAATTGAGTGTGTGTGTTCATTTGGATCATTGTGGTTCGGAAAAAACACATGAAATGCCACTCCATGTGTCAAACCATGGTCAGAAAGCCCTAGAACATGTTGGAATGCAACTTCCACATGCAATGGAGCACCAGTATGACAAAGGTTGCATCACCACACCCACTTGAGTGTGTGTGGTCATGTGGATCATGATGGTTTGGAAAAGAACACATGCAATGGTACTCCATGAGTCAAACCATGGTTAAAAAGCCCTAGAACATGCTAGAATGCAACATTGGATTGCAATGGAGCACCAGTGTAAGAGAGGTTGCACCACCAGTGTGTGTGGCCATGTGGATTATTGTTTTTTGGAAAAAGAACACGTGCAATGACACTCCAATATGCGTAAAACCATGGTAAGAAACACCAGGAACATGTTGGAATTCAACTACCACATGCAATGGAGCACCAGTTTGAAAGAGGTTGCATCACCACACCCACTTGAGTGTTTGTGTCCATGTGGATCATTGTGGTTTGGAAACAGAACACATGCAATGACATACCAATATATGTCAAACCATGGTTAGAAACCCCAGGAACATGTTGGAATTCAACTGCCACATGCAATGGAGCACTAGTTTCAAAGTGGTTGCATCAGCACACCCACTTGAGTGTGTGTGGCCATGTGTATCATTTTGGTTTGGAAAAAAACACATGCAATGACACTACATTTGTCAAACTATGCTGAGAAAGCCCTAGAACATGTTGGAATGCAACATTGGAATGAAATGTAGCACAAGTGTGACATAGTTTGCATCATCATACCCACTTGAGTGTCTATGTTCATGTGGATCATTGTGGTTTGGAAAAGAACACATGCAATGACACTCCATGTGTAAAACCATTGTCAGAAATCCCTAGAAAGTGTTGGATTGCAACTTCCACATGCAATGGAGCACCAGTGTGGCAGAGGTTGCATGACCACCCCCACTTGAGTTTGTGTGGTCATGTGGATTATTATGGTTTGGAAAATAACACATGCAATGACACTCCATCAGTCAAACCATGGTTAGAAAGATCTAGAACATGCTTGAATGCAACATTGGATTGCAATGGAACACTAGTGAAATAAAGGATGCATCACCACAACCACTTGAGTGTGTTTGCCCATGTGGATAACTAGGGTTTGGAAGAGAACACATTCAATGACACTCCAATATGTGTCAAACCATGGCCAGAAAACCCTAGAACATGTTCGAAATGCAACAATGGAGCACTAGTGTGACAGAGGTTGCATCACCACATCACCACACCCACTTGAGTGTGTGTGGCCATGCGGATCATTGTGGTTTGGAAACAGAACACACGCAATGACACACCAACATATGTCAAACCATCATCAGAAACCCCAGGAACATGTTGGAATTCAACTGCCACATGCAATGGAGCAATAGTTTGAAATAGGTTGCATCACCACACCCACTTGCGTGTGTGTGGCCATGTGTATAATTTTGGTTTGGAAAATAACACATGCAATGACACTACATGTGTCAAACTATGCTGAGAAAGCCCTAGAACATGTTGGAATGCAACAATGGAATGAAATGGAGCACAAGTGTGACATAAGTTGCACCATCATACCCACTTGAGTGTGTGTGTTCATGTGGATCATTGTGGTTTGGAAAAGAACACATGCAATGACACTCCATGTGTAAAACCATTGTCAAAAAGCCCTAGAACATGTTGGATTGCAACTTCCACATGCAATGGAGCACCGGTGTGGCAGAGGTTGCATCACCACACCCACTTGAGTTTGTGTGGTCATGTGGATTACTATGGTTTGGAAAAGAACACTGGCAATGACACTCCATCAGTCAAACCATGGTTAGAAAGCTCTAGAACATGCTTGAATGCAACATTGGATTGCAATGGAGCACTAGTGTAAGAAAGGTTGCATCACCACAACCACTTGAGTTTGTTTGGCCATGTGGATAACTGTGGTTTGGAAGAGAACACATTCAATGACACTCCAATATGTGTCAAACCATGGCCAGAAAACCCTAGAACATGTTGGAATTCAACAATGCACACCAGTGTGACAGAGGTTGCATCACCACACCTACTTGAGTTTGTGTGGTCTTGTGGATCATTGTGGTTTGGAAAACAACACATGTAATAACACTCCATTATGTAAAACCATGTTCAAAAACCCCTAGACCATATTGCAATGCAACATTGGAGAACCAGTATGACAGAGGTTTCATCACCACACCCACTTGAGTGTGTGTGGTCATGTGGATCATTGTGGTTTGGAAAAGAACATATGTAATGACACTCCATGTGTCAAACAATGGCCATAAAGCCCTAGAACATGCTGGAATGCAACATTGGATTGCAATGGAGCACCAGTGTGACAGAGGATGCATCACCACATCCACTTGAGTGTGTGGTCATGTGGATTATTGTGGTTTGCAAAAGAACACATGTAATGACACTACATGTGTCAAACTATGGTCAGAAAGCCATAGAATATGTTGGAATGCAACTTCCACATGCAATGGAGCACTAGTGTGACCGAGGTTGCATCAGCACATCCACTTGAGTGTGTGTGGTCATGTGGATCATTGTGGTTTCGAAAAGAATACATGTGATGACACTCCATGTGTCAAATCATGGTCAAATATCCCAAGAACATGTTGGAATGCAACATTGGAATGCAATGGACCCTAGTGTGACAGAGTTTGCATCACCACACCCACTTGAGTGTGTGTGGTCATGTGAATCATTCTGGTTTTGAAAAGAGCGCATGGAATGACAGTGCATGAGTAAAACCATGGTTAGAAAGCCCTTGAATATGATGGAATGCAACATTGGATTGCAATGGAGAACCAGTGTGATAGAGGTTGCATCACCACAGCCACTTGATTGTGTGTGGTCATGTGTATCAATGTGGTTTGGAAAAAACACATGAAATGACACTCCATGTGTCAAACCATGGTCAGAAATCCCTAGAACAAGTTGGTATGCAACAATGGAGCACTAGTGTGACAGGGGTTGCATCACCACACCCACTTGAGGGTGTGTGGTCATGTGGATCATTGTGGTTTGGAAAAGAACATATGCAATTAATGACACTCAATTGTGTCAAACCATGGTCATAATGTCCTAGAACATGGTGGAATGCAACATTGGATTGCTGAAAGAACATTTCATGTTTTCCTATCTTTTGTGTGTTAGATAACAATATTGTGGAGATTATTGATGTGCGCTAAGTGTGCAGAAAGCTTTGGGGAAGGGAGGATTATCCACCCCACCAAGGGCCGAATAATCTGGCCTACCTCATTGTTCAATGGGTGCCAAGGCGCGTCGCTCGGAATCTGGTCGGATTTTCTCCTAGAAAATCCGAACTGGCGGTTTTTCTTTCCCATGCCGGATAATCTGGCTGTCGCATGGGCCGGATAATCCGGCACCCAGTTTTTGAGAAAAGCATGCCAAGGCGCGTCGCTCGGAGTCCGTTCGGATTTTCTCCCAGAAAATCCGAACTAGGGCAGTTTTCCCTCCCCATGCCGGATAATCCGGCCTTCTCATAGGACCGGATAATCCGGCCCCCAGAAGTTGATCAAGGGCAAGCTCGTCGCGACGCTCTGAAAGGGGGCGGACTATCTGCCGGATATTCCGAGTCTGGGCGGAGTTTTCCCGGGCCGGATAATCTGGCCCTCACCTGGGCCGGATAATCTGGCCCCCAAAGTCTCCAACGGCAGGTTTTGGAAGGGGGTATAAATACCCCTTCTTCCCCAATGTTCAAAACTCTTGATTCATTCGAAATTGTCCTGACATTGTGCAAGAGCTCCCATTCTCGATCTCCCACTTCAACAACCCAAAGGCTTTGATCTTTGGGGGAATTGAAGAAGTAGAGGATCATCATCATCATCACAAATCAAGCGCATCAACTCCTCTCCATTCACTTGGAGAAATCCTTAATCTAGTATTCTTGTCAATATCTAGATCTTGTTCGTTGTATTTGATAACGTTGTTCTTGTGGCAGCTTGTTGTCATTTTGGGAGCCTCCAAGTTGATTGTGGAGTTGTGCTCTGCTAGTTGTGTAAAGGCGCTGGTACCCGCCTCGAAGGGTCCCTATAGTGGAAAGGTGGATCTGGCCTTTTGTGGCGGGATCCATCAGAGAATAGGGTGAGGCCTATTGTGGCGTGGTGGTCTTAGTACCGCCCACCCCTCGAACACAGACGTACTTCCCTTAACAAGGAAGGAATTGCGGTCAAACAAATCCTATGTCTCCGCGTGCTTCACTATGGTTTACTCATTCCTCTTCCACTTGCTCTTTACTCGCTAGTAGATAGGTTTGCATATAGGGAAATTCCACCTAATAGTTTATCTAGATAATTTACCCTTTGTGCTAAGCCAAAAATTGAAAAAGTATTAAAATTTGGAGTAGCACCTATTCACCCCCCCCCCCCCTCTAGGTGCCCATACGATCCATTTCAATTGGTATCAGAGCCCCATCTCTTAATTCGGGGTTAACCGCCTAAGAGTAGTATGGGTACCAAGGGTGATGGGAATGAGGCTATGGATAAGGTCACAATGGATGATCTCAAGACGTTGGAAACAACCTTGTTGAAATCCTTTGAGGCCAAGATGGAGGAGATGAATCAAACGATTGATTGCTTCACATCATCCATAGCCCCATATCCATCCTCCTCTGAGGCAGCCACACCATCATCTAAGGAAAAGGGTAACACCGGATAAAAGGATGATGATGCGGAGGGTGAAAAACTTAATGGTTCCACCTCCAAGAATGGAAGTGGTAAGGAGGAATATAATGAGGTTCGTCATGTATATTCCCCTGACCCACCTATCCCTCATCCTCATATAAACAATAGGGGTGATCAACCCAAGCTCACTGCATCCTCTTTCAATCAATGGTAATTCTTAATGAAGTCTCATGTTTGTAGCTCCTCTATTGAACTTTGGAGGATTATTGAAGAGGGTCTTCATATTGGAGATCAAACCAACCTGACAAGAAGAGAAGTTGTGGACAGCCAATTGAATGCCACTTCTCTCCACATGATACAGCTCGGTGTGGGTCCCAAGGACATGCCACACATTGAACATCTCAACGTAGCTAAAGAAGTTTGGGATGCCCTTACGGATCTCTTTGTTGGGAATGAAAGCATGAGAAGGAATAGGTATGATGCCCTTAGTAATGAAGCTGGCGGATTCTACATGTTGGATGGTGAAAACCATGAAGACATGTATAGAAGACTCAAGGGCATCGCAACAACATTTAGAAAGAACGGAGCCACTCACATTGATGATGCATGGATAAAAAGGAAATATGTGAGTGCCTTAATGCCTTTCGAGCCAACGGACTTGAAGAGCCTGCAAGGTAGACATAACTACCATCAAATGGCATCCAATGAGGTCATGCAAGAAATGGCGTCATTCAAAGTGGCGGCAAAGAATGCTGAAGATGCTCGTGCTCGGGCCATTGGAATGCAAAAGGGTGTCAATGTTGCTCTAAAAGCCAATGTTGTTGAGCAAGAGGAGGATGAAAGAGTATTTGAGGGGGCCTGGATGGACGACCCCGATGAAGTCAAACGTGCTCATGGTGAGTACATGGAGTTTTATGCAAGGAACTTTTGGAAGGATCCTGCCAAAGCCAAGTCAGAACTCGAGGGCAAGAACTGGTCAAATGGAAGAAGAGAAAGTGCCCCAAAACTCAGAACTTGCTACAACTTTGGAGATAAGATGCACTTTGTAGCCGAGTGTCCGTATCAAAATAGAGAAGACAATGGTGGTAGGCTCATTCTTAAAGAAAGATCCAAAGCACCTAAGAAGAAGCCATTTATTAAGAAGAATGGCCCCTACAAGAAGCAACCCAAGATCGTCTTAGTGACACAAGAAGAATACTCCTCTGCAAGTGAAGATGAAGAGGATGAAGATAGTTCTCGTGAGGTGGCTGCTATAGCCACCACATCGACTCCATCATCTCTCTTCGACTCGCCAAATGAGAATGTCATCAACAACAACACTACTTGCCTAATGGCAAGAGGGTCCGAGGTATCAAGTTCTAGCTCTTCATTTCCTAAGACTAACATAATTTTGGATATGGATGACCATGACAGTCTTATAATGAAAGAAGAGGTTATTGCTTTGGACAACTTTTTCACTAACCTGCAAGGTGAGCACAAACTTCATTTTGATGCTCTTATGAGTCAACTTTCTCAAGCCGAAGATCTTCTTGAAGAAAAGGGAAGAATTGAAAGAGAAGATGCCTTGGAGATAGCTTCTTTGAAGAATGCCTTGGAAGAAGAAGAGGAATCTCAAGTATCTTTGGAAGAGAGACTCGAATCTATTGAGGAGTCACAGGAAGAAGTTGTGGCTCAGCTCATCAAAGAACGTGACCATGCTCTTGCCAAGGTAAACAAACTAAAGAAAGAAAAGATTGAATTTGGGGCTGTTCATGCTAGACTTTTGGAGAAGTTTGATAATCTTGAAAGTGCTCACAAGGCATTGAAGAGTGATCATTCTACTTTAAATGAGTCTCATGACCAGCTCCAAACTCAATTGAAACGATATGATCTGCCAAGTACCTCCACTTCATCCTATGGAAAAGAAGACCTTGCAAGAGGTTCTCAACACAAAGCTAAAGAGGTCATTGATGAGATACTGAGCAAGCAAAGGACAAACAATAGAAAAGAAGGTCTTGGTTACATTCCCAAGACAAAGAGCAAGAAAAACATGAAGAAGAAGAAGAGCAAGACTGCTCAACCAAATACTAGCAACATTACCAATGACAAGACTAATTATGATGGTTTTGCAGGGGTTAACAATCCTAACTTTGAATTATATTGCGACTATTATGGTGAAGTTTATGCTAGTTATGTAGGCCCTTATGATTGTTACATTCCTTGGTCTATTTGGGTCCCCAAGACCCTTGTCACTAACATGAGAGGACCCATTGAAAAATGGGTACCTAAAACCAAGAAGTAATTTTCTTGCAGGGCTATGCTTCCGGAGGTTCTAAATGGGTACTCGATAGCGGTTGCACGAGTCATATGACCCGAAGCAAGGAGATTATCACGGAGATGCAGCCAAACCATGATCATATAACCATCTCCTATGGTGACAAGTCAAAATCTGAGGTATTGGGTCTCGACAAAGTTGTGGTGGCTCACGATATCTCTCTCGTGGACGTCATGCTTGTTGAGACCCTCAGGTACAACTTACTTTCAGTTCGTGCCCTTGGTAAGATGGGATTTGCAGTTTATATTGATGCTGATTTGGTGGTACTCTTTTGGAGCAAGTCTCTAAAAGTCGCTTTCGTGGGATATGTCGAAAATGACCTATACGTGGTGGGCTTTTGGGGGAAAACCACTACAGGCCCGATGTGTCTTTTCGGAAAGGCTGACGTGGGTTGGCTATGGCATCGCCGACTAGCCCACGTCAATATGAGAACTTTGCAAAGTCTCCACAAGCGTGGCCACATCCTTGGACTAAAAGAAAATGTCTCCTTTGCCAAAGATCGTGTTTGCAGGGCGTGTATTGAAGGGAAAATGCATGACTCTCCTCATCGAAGGAAAACTATTATCTCGTAAAAAAGGATCTTAGAGCTCCTTCATGTGGACCTCCACGGACCTCCATCTCATGCAAGCCTCGGTGGGAAGAAGTATTGTCTAGTGATTGTTGATGATTACTCAAGATACACTTGGGTTTATTTCTTCAAGTTGAAGAGTGAAACTCAAAAAACGGTCATCGACTTCGCCAATGAGGTTCAACGTCAACACAACGTCCCCATTCTGGCTATAAGAAATGATAACAGCTCTGAGTTCAAGAACTACACCTTAAATGAGTTCCTAAGTGAAGAGGGGATAAGACATCAACATTCTGCTGCGTACACCCCTCAACAAAATGGTGTAGCCAAGAAGAAGAATCGGACTCTAATGGATATGGCAAGATCAATGCTAGCCGAATTCAAATCTCCATATAACTTCTAGGCTGAAGCAATCTCTATCGCTTGTCACTCATCCAACCGGTTATACCTCCGTAAGATCTTGGACAAGACTCCATATGAAATAATTACTGGTAACAAGCCAAACATCTCATACTTTCGGGTATTCGGGTGTAAGTGTTTCTTTCTCATCAAGGGAGTTCGTTTATCTAAGTTTGAATCTAAGGCTCTAGAAGGTATTTTTGTTGGTTATGGTGCCGAATCCCACACTTATAGAGTCTATAATAAGCTCTCTGGATTTGTTGTAGAATCTTGTAGTGTGGTGTTCGAGGAAAATGGCGATTCCCATGAGGAGCAAGTTAGTGTTTGTGATGCAGATGTTGAAATACCCCAAGATGCCATAAGAAGAATGGGCGTGGGATTTTTCTGCCCCATTAAGGAACCCCTTGTGGCGGGTCAGGAAGGACAATGCTCTACTCATGAAGAGCCCTCATCTACACATACCCAACATGTTCCCACCACGGGAGCAACTTCTGCACCATCTCCATCAACTGCTGAAGGTCAAGTTGTTCCAAAAAGCTCTAGGCTGGATTATCCGGTGGACTCCGGATTATCCGGCCACCCTGCTCCTGCTGACCATTCTGCTCTTGGTGCTGAAGATATCGTTGCAAGTGCCAGGCCAGATTTTCCGGCCAGCCCCGGATTATCCGGCCCCTCGCCAGTTCCAGCAAGCCCCAGGCATCCTGATGAAGCTGCTACAAGCACTCCTAGGCCGGATTCGGCCTCTCCATCGGCTGGATTATCCGACCCTGACTCACCTGTTGTTCAGCAGCCTCCTGTTACGGCTATTGACTCATCTCAAGGGCACGCTTCATCACCACCTACTTCTGCTATCCATGTTTCTAATCAAGGTCGAGCAAATGATTCCAATGAAGATTTAAGTGATGAAACTACTCCACCAAGAGACAACAAACTTATTGAACTCTTTCACAAGGCTCGGGCTAATCGAAACCTTGAGTTAAGGGTTCACACCCTCGACAAGGTTGTTGGTGATCTTCGATGAAGGGTTTCTACAAGAAGGGAATTGGCCAGTTTTGGTGAGCACCAAGCTCACATCTCAATGGTGGAACCCAAGAAGGTCTTTTAAGACCTTGAAGATCTAGACTAGGTAGTTGCTATGCATGAAGAACTAAATAATTTCGAGCGCAACAAAGTCTAGAAACTCGTGGAAAAACCCAAAGATTGCCGCAATGTTATCGGCACCAAATGGATATTTAAAAACAAGCAAGATGAGAATGGCATTGTAGTGAGGAACAAGGCAAGACTTGTGGCACAAGGTTACTCTCAAGTTGAGGGCATTGACTTCGGCGAGACCTATGCTCCAGTGGCTCGCCTTGAGTCCATCTGTATCCTTCTTGCTTATGCTGCCCATAACAATTTTAAGTTGCAGCAAATGGACGACAAGAGTCCTTTCCTTAATGGTCCTCTACATGAGTCGGTATATGTAAAGCATCCCCTGGGCTTTGAGGCTCCTAACTTTCCAAACCATGTCTACAAACTCGATAAGGCACACTATGGCCTTAAACAAGCCCCACATGCGTGGTATGAGCACCTTGAAGAGCTTTTGTTAGACCATGGCTTCGAAGTTGGGCAAATCGATCCCACTCTTTTTACTAAGAAGTTTAAGGGGGAGCTCTTCGTATGCGAACTATATGTAGATGATATCATATTTGGTTCTACTAATAAAGCTTTTAATGATGAATTTGCAAAGCTTATGACTGACAGGTTTGAGATGTCTATGATGGGGAAATTACCGTTCTTTCTTGGATTTGAGATCAAGCAACTTATATAAGGAACCTTCATTAATCAAGCAAAGTACATCCAAGACATGCTCAAGAGATTCAAGATGACGGATCTTAATGGTGTCGCCACTCCGATGCAAACAAAATGTCATCTTGAACTTAACCCACATGGTAAAGATGTGGACCAAAAGGTATACTCGTCCATGATCGGCTCTCTTCTTTACCTCTACGCATCTAGACCCGATATCATGTTGAGTGTGGGAGTGTGTGCAAGGTATCAAGCATCTCCTAAAGAAAGCCACTTAGTGGCGGTCAAGAGGATCTTTCGATATTTGGTTCATTCTCCTAACTTTGGTCTCTAGTATCCCAAGGGCTCCAATTTCTCTCGATGTGGTTACACTGATTCAGATTGGGCTGGTGATAAGGATGATCGGAAACCCACTTCTGGAGCTTGTCAATTTTTGGGAAGATCTCTTGTGTGTTGGTCATCTAAAAAGCAGAATTGTATATCTCTCTCCACCGCCGAAGCTGAATATGTTGCTGCTGCCAGCGCTTGCACTCAGTTATTGTGGATGAGGCAAACATTAAAGGAATACGGTGTCCATTGTGACAAAGTGACTCTTTTATGTGATAATGAAAGTGCAATCAAAATTGCGTACAATCCGGTACAGCATACAAGGACAAAGCATATTGAGATTCGGAATCATTTTATTCGAGACCATGTTGCTCCAGGCGATATTGATCTATCTTTTGTGAGCACGAAGAACCAACTTGCGGACATTTTTATGAAGCCACTTGATGAAGCAAGATTTTGCTACTTGAGGAATGAGCTAAATATCATTGATTCTAGTAGTTTGTCTTGATTACCCATGCACTCACTCGTACATCTCAGTCCTATTTTGGTCTAGGTGTGGGCATGCATATAGGGGGAGTGTGGTCCTAACTCATTGGGCTAACCCTCCCCCCCCCCATAATGCCAAAAGCAAGATAAATCATTTCCCTTAATATCATTTTGTGATATGTGAGCTTATTGATGAGTATTGGTCGTGAACCCAAGATATATCTTCGCGGTGTCACACCATACACTCCAACAAGGTGGCTTCGGCCACTGCCCTCTCCCTTAAGGAGAATTGGATCTTTTTGGTTGTTTTTGCTCTCTCATGTTCTTATGGGATCACACACAATCTTGGCTTTTATTTGATTTGGATCTTGCAATTTTGAGTGTCTAGTACCATCTCAGTTTGGTTCTCTTAATCCTAAGCCTTTTCCTACCCCTAAGCCATCTATTCTTGCACACAAGTCCCTTGTACACCTTGTGGGGGTGTTGTTTGGGGACGCGTGGGCCTGAATCTGTGTACAATAGAATTTCAGATTTGAGGCCGGATAATCCATTCTCCTCCGTGTTCTTCCTCCAATGAGTGAGGGTAACTACCTCTCTCCCCATATTTGGCTAGAGGTGTTATTTGTTGGGTGGAACGTTGTTTAGAAGGATGTTGTTTCGCATAAGAATCGTAGTCTTGCAGTTTCTAGGCCCGATTTACTTTTTTGCATTCAATCTAGGTGAACTCGAAAATTTCTGCCAGGGACGGATTATCCGCCCCTGGCTAGGCCGGATAATCCGGCCTGACAGACTCAACTCTGATTCAGTTTCACCATGGTGTGTGCATTGAGTAGATTGGCCTTATGAACTTTTTGACTACTTTTTCCATGCTCTCTCATGGACTTGTGTATATGTTTATCCCCATGTTATCGCCCTTGTTCTCCTCACAGGTGGTTCCAGTGTTCCCAAGACCTACAAGCGCCGCCCTCGCGATAAATACTTTCGGGACGACGGACAGGGTAACTTTGTGGACGAAGTTGAGTTGAGGAGAAGAAAGAACGAAGTGAAGCGCATGGCTGAACAAGCAAAGAGGACTAGGAAGGGGGTTTCCAAAAGGAAGGGCAAGGAGCCCAAGATCAACTACAGGGCTTTGGATGCAGTCACCTATTCCTCGATTCGTCACCGTGACTTGTTTGCTGAGCTGCCTCGTGATGATGAGCTGGGGGATGCTCGTTTTTGGTGTGCTGAACAAAAAGGTATCTATGAAGATGTGTATGCCAGGCTGAACATTAGGCCTATGCACCCACTGGTCCTTGCTGAGGCTTTGGAGAAGGCCCACCTTGTGGATGCAATGTTTGTGGCTGAGCGGATGGGGCTGCACCATCTCATGTCTCTCCAGTGCTCTTATGACTCTGAGGTGGTGAAGCAGTTCTTTTCCACGTTGGTTATTTGTGGAGATGAGCATCTCACTATGAAGTGGATGACTCATGACAGGCCTATGTCAGCTGATTTCCATGTGTTTGTTGAGGTTCTTGGATACTCTTTCCGCAGGAGGGATTGAGCCAGTGGCCACCGCATCATCACCCAGCTGAAGCCAACAAAGATGCAGCTCTCTCTCCTTGCACAGTGGACAATGGCATTGTGGGCACTCTGGCTGGTCTTGCTCCTATCTATGCTGCCTTAGTGGGCCTCTTCCGTGACTCCATCACTTCGAGTGGGGGCAACAATGATAGCATCCCTGGTCACCTTGTCCAGCTCCTTCAATTTTCTCATGAGGTTGCCTCGTGCGAGGACGAGTCTGTGCAGTACAGGCTGGATGTCATGGACTTCATTTACCATGAATTGACCGATGCTATGTTCAACTGTCTGTCCATCCCCTATGCACCCTACATTATGTTGTTCATAAGGCACCTGCTTCCTTCTGAAGAGTTCAACATTTATTCCGTGTATAAGGCCAAGAAGATCTACCCCAAGGTTCGGAAGACCTCTCACCCCTCCTCTGCTCCTGAGGGTCTCATGATGGATGCTCGCAGGCCCCCAGTGCCTCCCGTTGCCTGTGAGATCAAGAAGCTGAACTGGTTCCAGCATCACATACTTTGCATGGGAGTGGACACGCGCAAGGGTCAGTACGAGGCATATAAGCAGCGCCATGAGTTGGCTCACTCCCAGCAGCTCATCCTTCACCATGTGTCTGGCGCTTCTAGTGACCCCCCGGCTCCTACACCTCCCACACCATATCCTCGGTGGAACTCTTCTTCCGGGCTGAACAATGGAGAGCTGGAGCGTCATTTGTTCCCCTATGCGGCCGCTGATGATGATGAGGATGGTGACACCGTGGAGCTTGAAGATGAGGATGAAGATGAGAATGAAGACAAGGACGAGGACGAGGATGAGGACTACGAGTGATCCCGTGGGGCGCTAGCATCGCTCTTCTTCCTTTTTGGTGTCTCGATGCCGAAGGGGGAGAAGTAGTTCTATTAGGATCTTCGAGGATTTGCATGGGTCGGGCATAAGCACTTGCATTTTTCTATTCGTCGTTTTCTCGCTTTTGCCCATTTAGCGTTGAAACCTTAAATTTGTGATTTGTGGTTTGTTTGAGACTCTATGTCAGTGGTTGTCTAGATTTATCTCATGGATTATGGTTATGGATTCATCTATTCATATCCTATTATGCTGGAAATCTTTATCAAGGAAGGCGCTTATATTGGTTATCTCGGTAATAATTGAGGCTATTTCAAGGATTCCTTCCTTCTACCTCGGTGGTATGATTATGTTGCTCATATGTCTATGGAATAGATTCACCTATTTGTGTGCATTTGTATTCCAATGCAAAATTCTAATATGCACACATTGAGGGGGAGTGTCTTCCATGTTTATTGCTGGTTGTCTTGTGATTCTTTCCTGCAAATCCTAGTATTGTCATCTAACACCAAAAAGGGGGAGATTGAAAGAACATTTCATGTTTTCCTATGTTTTGTGTGTTAGATAACAATACTGTGGAGATTATTCATGTGCGCTAAGTGTGCGGGAAGCTTCGAGGGGGGCTGGATTATCCGCCCCACCAAGGGCCGGATAATCCGGCCTACCTCATTGTTCAAAGGGTGCCAAGGCGCGTCGCTCAGAGTCCGGTCGGATTTTCTTCCGGAAAATCCGAACTGGGGAGGTTTTTCTTCCCTAGGCCGGATAATCCGGCTGTCGCATGGGCCGGATAATCCGGCCCCTAGTTTTTGAGCAGAGCATGCCAAGGCGCGTCGCTCGGAGTCCTATTGGATTTTCTACCGGAAAATCCGAACTGGGGCGGTTTTTCCTCCCTAGGCCGGATAATCTAGCCTTCTCATCGGACCCGATAATCCGGCCCCCAGAAGTTGATCAAGGGCAAGCTCGGCGCGATGCTCTGATAGGGGGGCGGACTATCTGCCGGATATTCCGAGTCTGGGGCGGAGTATTCCCCAGGCCGGATAATCCGGCCGTCACTTGGGCAGGATAATCCGGCCCCCAAAGTCTCCAACGGCTGGTTTTGGAAGGGGGTATAAATACCCCTTCTTGCCCAACGTTCAGAACTCTTGATTCATTTGAAATTGTCCTGACATTGTGAAAGAGCTCCCATTCTTGATCTCCCACTTCAACCACCCGAAGGCTTTGATCTTTGGGGGAATTCAAGGAGGAGAGGATCATCATCATCACGAATCAAGCGCATCAACTCCTCTCCATTCACTTGGAGAAATCCCTAATCTAGTATTCTTGTCAATATCTAGATCTTGTTCATTGTATTTGATAACTTTGTTCTTGTGGCAGCTTGTTGTCATTTCGGGAGCCTCCAAGTTGATTGTGGAGTTGTGCCCCGCTAGTTGTGTAAAGGCGCCGGTACCCGCCTCAAAGGGTCCCTATAGTGGAAAGGTGGATCAGGCCTTTGGTGGCGGGATCAATCGGAGAACAGGGTGAGGCCTATTGTGGCGTGATGGTCTTAGTACCGCCCACCCCTCCAACGTAGACGTACTTCCCTTCACAAGGAAGAAACTGCGATCAAACAAATCCTGTGCCTCCATGTGCTTCACTACGGTTTACCCGTTCCTCTTCCACTCGCTCTTTACTCACTAGTAGATAGGTTTGCATATAGGGAAATTCCACCTAATAGTTTATCTAGAGAATTTACCCTTTGTGCTAAGCCTAAAATTGAAAAAGTATTAAAAATTGGATAGCACCTATTCACCCCCCCCCCTCTAGGTCCCCATACGATCCATTTCAATTGTAGTGGAGCGCTTGTGTAACAGAGGTTGCATCACCACACCAACTTGATGGTGTTTGGTAATGTGGATAATTGTAGTTTGGAAAACAACATATGCAATGACACTACATGTGCCAAACTATGGTCGGAAAGCCCTAGAACATGCTGGAATGAAACTTCCTCATGCAATGGAGCACCATTGTGACAGAGGTTGCATCTCCACACCCACTTGAGTGTGTGTGTTCATGTGGATCATTGTGGTTTGGAAAAGAACACATACGATGACACTCCATGTGTCAAACCCTAGTCAAAAATCCCTAGAACATGTTGGAATGCAACATTGGAATGCAATGGAGCCCAGTGTGATAGAGGTTGCATCACCACACCCACTTGAGTGTGTGTGGTCATGTGGATCATTGTGGTTTGGAAAAGAAAACATGCAATGACACTCCAATATGTGTCAAACCATGGTTACAAACCCCAGGAACATGTTGGAATTGAACTGCCACATCCAATTGAGCACCAGTTTGAAAGAGGTTGCATCACAACACCCACTTGAGTGTTTGTGGCCATGTGGATCATTGTGGTTTGGAAAAGAACACATGCAATGACACTCAAATATGTGTCAATCCATGGTCAGAAACCCCAGTAACATGTTGGAATTCAACTGCCACATGCAATGGAGTACCGGTTTGAAAGAGGTTGCATCACCACACCGACTTGAGTGTATGTGGCCATGTGGATCATTTTGGTTTGGAAAAGAACATATACGATGACACTCCATGTGTCAATCCATGGTTAAAATCCCTAGAACATGTCGGAATGCAACATTGGAATGCAATGGAGCCCTAGGGTGATAGAGGTTGCATCACCACACGCACTTGAGTGTGTGTGGTCATGTGGATCATTGTGGTTTGCAAATAACACATCCCATGACACTCCATTATGTGTCAAACAATGGCCAGAAACCCTAGGAACATGTTATAATTGAACTTCCACATGCAATGGAGCACCAGTTTGAAAGAGGTTGCATCACCACACACACACTTGAGTGTGTTTGGCAATGTGGATAATTGTGGTTCAGAAAAGAACACATGCAATGACACTCCATTGTGTTAAACCATGGCCAGAAAGCCCTAGAACATGTTGGAATTCAACCATGGACCACCAGTGTGACAGAGGGTGCATCACCACACACACTTGAGTGTGCGTGGTCATGTGGACCATTGTGGTTTGGAATAGAACACATGCAATTAATGACACTCCATTGTGTCAAACCATGGTCATTACATCCTGGAACATGCTAGAATGCAACATCGGATTGCAATGGAGCACCAATATTATAGAGGTTGCATCACCACACCCACTTGAGTGTGTGTGGTCATGTGGATCATTATGGTTTGGAAAAGGACACATGCAATGACACTCCATGAGTCAAACCATGGTTAGAAATCCCTAGAACATGCTAGAATGCACCATTGGATTGCAATGGAGCACGAGTGTGAGAGAGGTTGCATCACCACACCCACCTTGTTGTGTGTTGTCATGTGGATCATTGTGTTTTGGAAAAGAACATAAGCAATGGCACTCCATGTGTCACACCATGGTCAGAAAGCCCTATAACAAGCTAGAATGCAAATTCCACATTGAATGGAGCTCTATTGGGACAAAGGTTGTATCACGACTCCCACGTGAGTGTGTGTAGTCACGTGGATCTTTGTGGTTTGGAAAGGAACACATGCAATGACACTCCATGTGTCAAACCATGGTCAAAAAGCCCTAGAACATGCTGGCACACAACATTGGAATGCAATTGAGCCCCAATGTGATAGAGGTTGAATCACCACACCCACTTGAATCTGTGTGATCATGTTGATCATTGTGGTTTGGAAAAGAACGCATGCAATGACACTACATTGTGTCAAACCATGGTTAGAAAGCCCTAGAACATGTTGGAATACAAGAATGGAGCACCAGTGTGACAGAGCTTGCATCACCACAACCACTTGAGTGTGTGTGGTCATGTGGATCATTATGGTTTGGAAAAGAACACATGCAATTAATGACACTCCATTGTGTCAAACCATGGTCATAAAGTACTAGAACATGCTGGAATGCAAGATTGGATTGCAATGGAGCACCAGTGTGACATAGGTTGCATCACCACACCCACTTGAGTGTGTGTGGTCATGCGGATCATTATATTTTGGAAAAGAACACATGCAATGACACTCCATGTGTCAAACCATGGTCATAAACCCTAGAACATGTTGGAATGCAACTGCCACATGCAATGGAGCACTAGTGTGACCGAGGTTGCATTACCACACCCACTTGAGTGTGTGTGGTCATGTGGATCATTGTGGTTTGGAAGAGAACTCATGCAATGACACTCCATGAGTCAAACCATGGTTACAAAGCCTTAGAACATGCTGGAATGCAATGTTGGATTGCAATGGAGCACCAGTGTGATAGAGGTTGCATCACCACACCCACTTGATTGTATGTGCTCATGTGGTTCATTTTGGTTTGGAAAAGAACGCGTACAATGACACTCCATGTGTCAAACTGTGGTCAGAAGTCCTAGAACATTCTGGAATGCAACAACCACATGCAATGGAGAACCAGTGTGATACAGGTTGCATCACCATATCCACTTAAGTGTGTGTGGTCATGTGGATCATTGTGGTTTGGAAAATAACACATGCAATTAATGACACTCTGATGGCTCAAAATATGTCGAGCTCATTGGGGAACCCCAAGAGGAAGGTATGATGAGCACAGCAGCACGTTTTCCCTCAGTTATGAAACCAAGGTTATTGAACCAGTAGGAGCAAGGAAACACCTCCAAGGTGTTGTTTCCAACTTAGAATCCTGCACAACACAACCACAGAACTTTTCCCGCAACTTACAGTGAGGTTGTCAGTCTCACCGGTTTTGGTGAAAACATAGGATTAAACGTATTGTGTGGAAGATAGTAATTGCTTGTAGAAAGTAAACAGTAAATAGTAAATAGATTGTAGATTGATGGAAAAGGAATAGACTAGGGTCCATAGTTCACTAGAGGTGATTCTCCTTAAGATAGATGACATGTTGGGTGAACAAATTACAGCGGGGCAATTGACAAACATCGAGAAAGCATACATGCATATACTAATCATCTTGACTCCTATGAGATTTGATTGGGCATTACAACATTATACATACACCGTAATCCAACTACATCTATGACTAATAATCCACCTTCAGGTTATCATCTGAACCCCCTCATGTATTAAGTTGCAAGCAACAGATATTTGTAGGGGTTCCGCGCATGAAAACAATAATTTTTTACCCTACACCCCTGAACCCCTGAAGTTGCCAGGACCTATCTATTAGTAATACAGTAACGGGAGGGGATTTTTGCGAACTTGTCCTTGAAGACCGAAAAGTGTTGTCAACACTCAAGAGAGCGTGGTTGATGTAGACGAGCCGAAGCCGACCTCAAGGTCATGATGAAGTCGTTGCGCTCCTGTGGCTCCAATGACTTGAGTGCCTCAAGTGCGACACCTCGCGGGGAGTTACACTTGTTCGGTGCCTGACGATGACTCCCGCTTCCCCGATACAGCAGCAGTTGCGGGAGTAGAGCTCCTAGATCCGAATCCCGCAGCGCGACGGTGCTCTGCGGTAAAGATGTCTCTCATTCACGCAGTCCGAACTTGGGACCATGGTCACAAGAGAGAGAGAGAGGGAGAGAGAGAAAATATCAATTAGAGGTCCTCCAAAAGTGAGAAGACCTTTATTGATTATTGGGTGTATCTATCTGGCCAAATACCCCCACTATATATAGGGGAGGGAAGGTACTACCTCCCTCAAAGTCCCGGGGTGGGACTAAAGGAGAGGAGGGGGAGGGGAGGCCGCCGGCCAGCCCTAGTGGGCCCCGCGCAGGGGGGCTTGGCCTAGCAAGCCACCCCCTTGCCCCTTCTCCCTCTCTCCTTTCCCTAATGGGCCCTCTCCCCTTCGGGAATTGGCCCATTAAGCCTTTTGACCTTTTAAATTGATTTTCTCTTTATTAAATGATTATGAATAAATGACTAAATCAATATTTAACATTCATTCACATATTATTCAACCTCCGTGGTTATGGAACACTTCCACCTCCACTCCGGACATCCTCCGGACTTACCGAAACCCTTCCGGTTTTCTCTCTACTATTCTTTGGTGATTCTTCCGATCCTATAAATGCTCTCTAAGCATCATCAAGCCCTTAACCTGATACCCCACGGTTCGGGAACACTCCAGACATGGTCAGGCCACTCCCGCACCAATGATCGACAGAGGGACCTGGATGGCCATGTGACCCCTATGCGTTCCACAAAGACCTTTCGCCGTTTCAACCGGGACAGTTGTGTCTTATTAACTTTGTCTCTCAATAATTGCATTGCCCGAGATCTGATCAATGACATCTGTAGGGTAACGGGTACGCTACACTAGCGTAAAATCAAAAAAAAATTACCGCATCAACCAGGAATACTATAGTCATAGATCACGGGATTACCGCTAGACGCGCAGGTGCGGAACTCGATGAAGCACGTCACGGCAGTGTAGATGTTCTACGTCTCCTCCTTGCCCTCATCCACGAGCAGCTCCCCTTTGCGCGGCTTGTCCAAGTGGTACAGATGCAGCACCTCCGAGGTATACACACGTCCAGAGTGGAAGCCGTCACACGCCAGACTGCTAGGTCTGCACGTGCAACAGAGGCGGAAGAGGAGTGGCGGCTGGGTGGAATGCTCAACCCTATTTAGCTCGCCTCACTCTCTCTTATATAGGCATCCCTGGTGGGCTTCTACATTAGCAGCCCATTAGCAGCCTAAGCTTGGTCCAATTCGGATCCAATCCTCATTAGGCTTCCAACCCCTAAAGTGTGTGACCCTATAGGTTCATACACGTATAGTCATGACACGAGTACACTTACTCCGTCAATAGTTGGTAGCGGCCTCTAGCAAGACGTGTCAACTCCTAAACACATATAAAGATCATTCGGACGAACCATCACAAGGTTGAGTACATGTCTTTCCCTTTGCCTCACGATATTTGGTCTAGCTCCAAGCTGACCTCTCTTTCTCGATATTGTGATTCAGAATCCCTTTACTAGGTTAATTCTTAACCCTATGTAGCACGACCATGCATTTCTGGATCCGATCACTCGAGGGTCCCAGAGATATCTCTCTCAAGTAGAGAGGGGCAAATCCCATCTTGATTGACCGATGCCTTGTAGCATGTATCAGGACAAACCCAAAAGCTACCTTTATAACTACCCAACTACGAAGTAGTGTTTCATCGCCCCAAAGTAGGTCGATCCACATCTCAAGTACATGTGACAATCTCAGGTCTAAGGACAAAACGTACACGATGTGTAGAGAGAGCTGCAAGTATTATTGCTAGTCTCAAGTTGGGTCAGTCCAACCCCATGTTCATAACATGTCTCCACATCATTGGTTTGACAACTCCATGTCTATGACTTGCGAAACATAGTCATCAACCAATCGATGTGCTAGTCTAATATTCACGTGTGTCCTCACATGAACTCCGACTAGGGACATTTATTAGATAACCATACAAGTAAAGAGTTTCACAAACAATTCATATAATTTCCAATCAATACAAGTTGCATGGTATGTGGATATTCAAGGAACATTATAATAACTCATGGGTACACATGAAATACAATCATCTCTATGATTGCCTCTAGGGCATATTTCCTTCAGTCTCCCACTTGCACTAGAGTCAATCTAGATAGTATCTAATACCTATTGCTCTTGTGTGCGCTTCATGCGCAGGCTGCGGGAGTGGCTTAGTCAAGGGATCATCAACATTTGAGTCCGTATGTATTTTGCATAACATGACGCTACCATCATTAATTAACTCACGAATCAAATGGTAACGCATGCGAATATGTTTGTTCTTCTAGTGTTGTCTAGGTTCCTTGGCTTGTGCAATAGCACCATTGTTGTCACAATAAACGTCCAAGGGATTGGACGAGCCCTAAACCACACCAAGAGCGATCAGGAAATTCCTAATCCAAACAGCCTCCTTTGCAGCCTCTGAGGCAGCAATATATTCAGCTTCTGTTGAAGAGGAGGCCACTGTATCTTGCTTGGAACTTTTCCAGCTAACAGCACCACCATTCATGACAAACACATAACCTGATTACAATTTCGAGTCATCTGAGTCGTTAAGGTAACTCGCATCTATGTAACCCTTTACACTGAGTTCAACCTCACCTCCATAAACTAGGAACATATCCTTAGTCCTTCTCAAGTACATAAGGATATTCTTTACCACTGTCCAGTGACTCTCACCTGGATCAGCCTGATATCTGCTCGTAACACTTGGAGCATAGGAAACATCTGGGCGAGTACATGTCATCGCATACATGATGGATCCAATAGCCGAAGCATATGGAACCGTACTCATGCGCTCTCGCTCATCATTGGTCGAAGGACACTAAGTCTTGGTAAGTTTAATGCCCTGAGACATGGGCAAGAACCCCTTCTTAGCCTCTTCAATGCTGAACCGTTTCAACACTTTGTCAATGTATGTACTCTGGCTTGATCCAATTAGCCTCCTTGATCTATCTCTATAGATCTTGATACCCAGAATATATGCCGCTTCTCCTAGGTCCTTCATAGAAAAACTATTTTTCAATGAGGTCTTAACAGACTCGAGGATAGGAATGTCATTTCCAATCAGTAATATGTCATCTACATATAAGATTATAAATACTAGCGATTTCCCATTTTCTTTCTTATACACACAAGGTTCTTGTTCGTTTTTGATAAAGCCAAACTCCTTTACAACTTCATCAAATCGAATGTTCCAACTCCGAGATGCTTGCTTCAGCCCATAAATAGACTTTTGAAGTTTGCATACCTTTCCAGCATTGTTTGGATCGACAAAACCTTCGGGATGCATCATATACACGTCCTCAGTAAGGATTCCATTTAAGAAAGCCGTCTTGACATCCATCTGCCATATCTCATAGTAGAAATATGCATCAATGGCTAGAATGATCCGTATAGATTTAAGCATCACTACGGATGAGAAAGTCTCGTCGTAGTCAACTCCTTGAACTTGTCGAAAACCTTTTGCAACAAGTCGAGCTTTATGGATGTGAACATTTCCAGCCATATCAATCTTCTTCTTATAGATCCATTTGCACTCGATGGCTTTAAAACCATCAGTCAGATCAACCAAGTTCCAAACTTGATTGTCTCCCATGGACTCTATCTCAGATCTCATGGCAATCAGCCATTTCTTAGAGTCTGGGTCCACCATCGCTTCTGCATAGGTCGTTGGCTCATCATTTTCTAACAATAATAATTCCCGCGCTTCGCGGAGCCTCGCCGACCTTTGTGGTTGTGGTGCTTCTATTGCCACGGGTTCCTCAACTTGTTCTGCTACAATAGCATCACTCGTAGAAGCATCCCCGACTGGCTCATCTTGAACTTCTTCAAGTCGCACCGACCTTCCACTCGTTCCCTTTGTGAGAAACTCTTTCTCTAGGAAAACAACGCTACGAGCGACAAACACTATGCCCTCTTCTCGGTTGTAGAAGTAATACCCTAAGGTTTCCCTTGGGTATCCCACAAAAATGCACTTATCTGATTTGGGTATTAGCTTGTCCGTCTGAAGTCGCTTGACAAATGCATCACAACCCCAAATCTTTAGAAAAGAAAAACTGGGATTCTTTCTAGTCCACATCTCATATGGTGTCTTAACTACGGATTTAGACGGTACCCTGTTTAGTGTAAAAGTTGTTGTTTCTAGTGCATAATCCCAAAATGATAATGGTAAATCCGACTGGATCATCATCGATCGAACCATGTCCAACAAAGTTCAATTACGCCGTTCGGAGACCCTGTTTCTTTGAGGCGTTCCGGGTGGCGTGGGCTGTGGAACAATTCCGCAACTCTTAAGATGATTGCTAAACTCATGACTCAAATATTCACATCCGCGCTCAGATCACAAGGCCTTTATTTTCTTGCCACGTTGATTCTCTACCTCATTCTGAAACTCTTTGAACTTTTCAAAAGTTTCAGACTTATGCTTCATCAAGTAGACATAGCCATATCTACTAAAATCATCAGTGAAAGTAATGAAGTAGTGATATCCTCCTCTGGCTGTCGTGCTCATTGGTCCACATACATCAATATGTATGAGTTCCAACAAGTCTGCCGCTCTCTCGGGAAACCCCGTAAAAGGCGTCTTGGTCATCTTTCCAAGTAAAAAATCTTGACATGTCTCGTATGATTAAAAATCAAACGAAGTTAGAAGACCATCACCATGGAGCTTCTTCATGTGCTTTTCACTTATATGCCCCAAACGACAATGCCATAAATAGGTAGGACTTAAATCATTTGGCCGAAGCGTTTTAGCACTAACATTGTAAACACATGCATTATCAAGATTTAAAATAAATAACCCATTCACAATGGGAGCATCAGCCACAAACATAGCATTCTTAGAGATTACACAACCATTGTTTGTACTCGCGAATGAATAACCATCCCTCATCAAAAATGAAGGTGATAAAATGTTTCAACCCATACTAGGAATGTAATAACAATTATTCAATTCCATGATAAATCCTGACGGAAGGTGAAGTTGCATGACGCCGACGAACAATGCAGCAACCCTTGCTTTATTTCCGACGCGAAAATCCACTTCGCCTTTCTGCACTTCTCTAGTCCTTATTAGCCCCTGCATCGAATTGCAAATATGAGCAACCGATCTGGTATCAAATACCCAAGAGTTAACATAAGAATCTGCGAGATAAATGTCCACAACATTTACAACAAGCGTACCTGAGTGGGAAGTACTCTTACTTCGACCCTTCTTCAAAGAAGCCTGGTACTTGCTGCAGTTTCTCTTCTAGTGGCCATATTCATGACAAAAGAAACACTCAGTGTCTCCTGCAGGTCCAGCCTTCTGCTTGGGTGCAGGGTTTGGCTTAGGGACCGTATCCTTAGCCTTGCCCTTCTTCTTCTGCCAAGAAGTGCCCCTTTTCTTGAAGCTAGGCTTGTTCTGCACAGCCATCACATGGCTATGCCCTGCACACTTCTTAATGTCACATTCTGATGTTTTTCGCATTCCACATGATTCATTAAGGCCCCTCTCCACCCCATGCATATGGTAGTTCGAAATGAAATGCCCATACCTAGATGGAAGAGATGCCAAAATGAAATCAGTGGCCAACTCTTGGCCTAATGGAAAACCAAGCTTTTCCAAAGTCTGACTGTAACCAACCATTTTGATCACATGGGGGCCTACAGTTGCTCCCTCTGCTAGCTTGCATTCCACAAAGGACTTAGCGACATTGTACCTCTCAGTCCTAGCCTGAGTCTGGAACATGTCCTTAAGCGCAACGATCATATCGTACGCTTCCTGATCCTCAAACTGCTTTTGAAGATCAGGTTCCATGCATGCAAGCATAAGACAACTAACCTCAAGAGAATCATCACGTACTTTCTTGTAGGCATTCTTAAGGGCAGCAGTTGCATTATCAGCAGGTTCATCCGGGATTGGGGTATCAGAACAGTTTCCTTTTTCTCAGCCCTAAGAACAATTCTCAGGTTATGGAGCCAGTCCGAATAGTTTGTTCCATTTAGTTTATCCTTTTCAAGAATCAAACGCAAAGAAAAAGGTGATGAATTGTTCGGTGCCATTGATCTACAACAAAAAATGCAAAATACTAAGCCATGTAACCATGAAAGAGTAAATCATATTAAACAATTTAATAGCATATACTCCCACTTAAATCAACATCCCTCTATTGATACTAAGTGATTCAAGATCCACAATTAACAAGTCGACTAGTGAGCTTTAGCATCACTGCTAGAAGACAAGGTAAATCGGTAAGCAACCTTTGCTAATCATATCACATATGACTCTTGTTGTTGGCTGACATCTCTATGTCAAAACTAGGCGCGCAACCTTTATGCCCCAAGGTCCTTAACTGTTAAGATGACCTTGTTAAGCTCACCAACCCTTATGCGTGTAGGTATCCGATACAAACCCATCCAGCCAAGGAAAACCATGGCACCCTAATTTCATAGACCCACCAACGATTGTACAGGGCATAGGATGGTGCAAGGTTTGGTTGGGAGGGCATGGTTTAACATAAACTTTGTGAGGGATCGTTCTACTTCTGTCATCTAAGCATGCAGTAAAACATATAAGAATAGCATTCACATAGATGTGATACAGTATGGACCATTTTTCTCATGGTGATCTCCATCGCCATAGAACATGTCCACCATAATGATCTCCATCTTCATGCTCTATGCGAGCAATCCTCCAAGTGATGAGTTCTCTAAGAACTAATACAAGCTATTAATCCTAATAGCTAGTAATCAAAATTACATGGTATTGGGATCATCATAAGTTGGCATGCAAGCCATTACAATAATTGACAACACATATGGCTCCATCCGTGTTGCCCTACTCACAACACGCAGGTCACGAAAAATACATACATGCATCACATACATTTTTTGGGCCATACTAATCACATACATCCTATAAAATCAAGTTGTGCATAGAATCGCATTCTACCGGATCATGTGAAAGCGTAGCACCTATGAACCTTAATGTGATACAAGAGGGGCTATGACTAAGGGGGGTCTAGGGGGTCTCCCCCTGCGGGGTTCGAAGGGGCAGCGCCCCTCGCGGTATCAAATTTACAATTTTCTTTAAGGATTTTGATAGTTCCAATTCGACCAAACTCGTTTGATCACGGTACGTCGATTCAGATCTAATTCCCGATTAGATCAATCATATTGATCTTCGCGTGATTCAAAAGGATTTATGTGTCACTGTCTACCCCGATGGCGGAAACCGACCGGTAGGGGTAAGTCGTTCGACGACCTTAGAATCACAATCACGGAAAATAAGATCATAGATCAATCCAGAACCACCGCCATACAGACGATCACATTATCCATATCAATCTACATATCACCATATGCAAACTTCCCGAACATATGACTGAACAGCATCGGCTCTGAAACCACTGTAGGGTAACGGGTAGGCTACACTAGCGTAAAATCAAAAAAATTCTACCGCGTCAACCAGGAATACTATAGTCATAGATCACGGGATTACCGCTAGAAGCGCAGGTGTGGAACTCGATGAAGCACGTCACGGCAGTGTAGATGTTCTACGTCTCCTCCTTGCCCTCATCCACGAGCAGCTCCCCTTTGCGCGGCTCGTCCAAGTGCTACAGATGCAGCACCTCCGAGGTATCCACACTTCCTGAGTGGAAGCCGTCACACGCCAGACTGCTAAGTCTGCACGTGCAACAGAGGCGGAAGACGAGTGGTGGCTGGGTGGAATGCTCAACCCTATTCAGCTCGCCTCACTCTCTCTTATATAGGCATCCCTGGAGGGCTTCTACATTAGCAGCCCATTAGCAGCCTAAGCCTGGTCTAATTCAGATCCAATACTCATTAGGCTTCCATCCCCTAAAGTGTGTGACCCTATAGGTTCATACACGTGTAGTCATGACACGAGTACACTTACTCCATCAATAGTTGGTAGCGGCCTCTAGCAAGACGTGCCAACTCCTAAACACATATAAAGATCATTCAGACGAACCATCACAAGGTTGAGTACATGTCTTTCCCTTTGCCTCACGATATTTGGTCTAGCTCCAAGCTGACCTCTCTTTCTCGATACTGTGATTTGGAATCCCTTTACTAGGTTAACTCTTAACCATATATAGCACGGCCATGCATTTCTGGATCCGATCACTCGAGGGCCCCAGAGATATCTCTCTCAAGTAGAGAGGGGCAAATCCCATCTTGATTGACCGATGCCTTGGAACATGTATCAGGACAAACCTAAAAGCTACCTTTATAACTACCCAGCTACGGAGTAGTGTTTGATAGCCCCAAAGTAGGTCGATCCATATCTCAAGTACATGTGACAATCTCAGGTCTAAGGACAAAACGTACACGATGTGTAGAGAGAGCTGCAAGTATTATTGCTAGTCTCAAGTTGGGTCAGTCCAACCCCATGTTCATAACATGTGTCCACATCATTGGTTTGACATCTCCATGTCTATGACTTGCAAAACATAGTCCTCAAACAATCGATGTGCTAGTCTAATATTCACGTGTGTCCTCACATGAACTCCGACTATGGACAATTATTAGATATCCATACAAGTAAAGAGTTTCACAAACAATTCACATAATTGCCAATCAATACAAGTTGCCTGATATGTGGATATTCAAGGAACATTATAATAACTCATGGATACACATGAAATACAATCATCTCTATGATTGCCTCTAGGGCATATTTCCTTCAACATCACCATGTCGTGTTCAATATCGTTACTGAACAATGCTACTTGACTCGTTCCGGCAAGTGATATCCCTGTGATCAAATCACACGCTGCGGAGCTATTGGATATAACCTCTCCGAGTGGGCCCTTGAGTATCTTCCCGTCACATGGACGGACAAATCCCGCTCTTGACATATATTGCCTCTACGGTTTCCTCTGTATACCTGAACACACCTTTATAACCATTATATTACCAAGTGGTGCTTGATGCCATCTAAGCACTCTTGGGAGACAGTGATTGATATAGCCTCATGGTCTAAGGAATAATCTACGAGGATCCATTTCTAATCATCGTAACTTGAACTTCGTGACATGATTGGGTCATGATGTTTAGGTTGGGTATTGGTTCATCATCTCATTCTCAGAATGAGTTGACTCCATTTCCAACTGGCATAAATGCCACATGGTCAGGAAACATGATCATCTGTTGACCAATGAACTAGTGACCAGAGTTTCATTGGGAACCCCTTGTTGTTTGTATATCACACGTGTATTGATGTTTCCACTCAACACAGTTATAGCATGATATAAAACTTAACCATAAACTATATGAAATATGATAATAGTCCTTATAACTATTTGTCTCTAGGGCATATTTCCAACAATCTCCCACTTGCACTAGAGTAAAATACACTAGCTGCATTTGTTCTTAATCGTTGGCACCACATATCCGGTAACCTGAACATGCTTTCTCGTCGAAGAGGTTGAGTCTTGGGTCTGTACATTACAATCCCAAATCCTTTGCAACTTACTAGTGTCACCTTGATTTACATTAATACTTTATGATCACATGATAACATCTGTCTGTATGCATCGTCGCTATGGCAACAGAACGAGGCCTGATTCTAGGAGCTTATAATGACTTTAGATCAACCTCGAGGGGTTTCTCATGAAAACTGTGCCCTGGGACACATCATTCTACATTAAAAGCGAACTAGCCCCGCCATAACATTATACAACACTTTAGATGGTACCCTTATCTATTATTATAAATGTATTCATCGAAACACTAGTGCACTTTGTGCAACTTTCGATGTTTTGTTCACCTCACTTCCTACTTGACATTAATCAGTATTACAGGAGTTTCCAACATATTCCCTTATAACATAACCCTTTATGTTTTAAGATATGTTATCCTCCATGGATATGGAAAATATGTCTACAGTTCTCTATTAGACACTACGGACAAACTTAGCTCAACATTCCGTGATTCGAACTTAATCACTTTCAAACGTTCTTTATTGGATCATATGGTAAGTTACCATCATGGTTTTCTAAGATAGAACCTATGTCTCATCATAGTGGATGATGATCATCCTTTTCTTTCTTTCAACCATTGATGTTCAACTTAATACTATTCCTAATTTAAGTTATTAAGGACTAGTTCCTTAATTAACTTCTATTCTGAAACCCTTTTCAGAATCCCTTAAGGAATACTACATAATATCATAATACACCTATTATCAACTTCTACACCTTATAATTAATTATTTATAAGTACTTGCGCTTTTATTCTTAACACACTTAAGAATCACTCTATAAGCTCCCACTCAAAATATGTTCCTACTATATTTGGGTATGAGTCAGTACTCTTACTCAAACTATGTTTCTACATATTTGAATTTAAGACTTATATTGCTCCCACTTAAAAATATGTCATTCACATATTGTTTTAGGACTACATTCATAGCTCCCACTGAATTTCATGCAAATTGCATATCTACTCACTATTTTGAACAACTTCAAATCCTTTGATCGAATATCAAACATGGAGATTTACTATGAGATACTAGTACTTTTACTAGTTTTAAATCCACTAGACATTAAGCACACATGAATCAAATTCATTTGAATTCGTCCATTACTTGACAAATTGTGCTTTTCTCATTGACCCCCTTTCCACTAAGGCTTTGCAGTCATTTGGGAAAATTCAAGTAACCCCTTTTACTTGTGAGATTCAGCAACGAATTGCTTTCTAATCCCAAGTGAATTTTGCTTTGGGATTTCTCATAACAGAGGTTGCATCACCACACCCACTTGAGTGTCTTTGGTGAGGTGGATCATTGGGGTTTGGAAAAGAACACACGCAATTAATGACACTCCATTGTGTCAAACAATGGTCATAATGTCCTAGAACATATGGAATGCAACATTGGATTGCAATGGAGATCCAATGTGATAGAGGTTGCATCACCACACCCACTTGAGTGTGTGTGGTCATGTGGATCATTTTGGTTTGGAAATGAACACATGCAATGACACTCCATGTGTCAAACTATGCTTAGAAAGTCCTAGAACATGTTGGAATGCAACATTGGAATGAAATGGAGCACTAGTGTGACAGAGGTTGCATCACCACACCCACTTGAGTGTATGTGGTCATTTGGATCATTGTGGTTTGGAAAAAACATATGCAATGACACTCAATTGTGTCAAACCATGGTCTGAATGCCCTAGAACATGTTGGAATGCAACAATGGAGCACCCGTGTGACATAGGTTGCATCACCACACCCACTTGAGTGTGTGTGGTCATGTGGATCATTATGTTTTGGAAAAGAACACATGCAATGACACTGCATCTGTCAAACCATGGTCAGAAACCCTAGAACATGTTGGAATGCAACTACCACATGCAATGGAGCGCTAGTGTGACCGAGGTTGCATTACCACAACCACTTGAGTGTGTGGGGTCATGTGGATCATTGTGTTTTGGAAAATAACTCATGCAATGACACTCCATGAGTCAAACCATGGTTACAAAGCCCTAGAACATGCTGGAATGCAACATTGGATTGCAATGGAGCACCGGTGTGACAGAGGTTGCATCACCATACCCACTTGCTTGTGTGTGCTCAGGTGGTTCATTTTGGTTCGAACTTAATCACTTTCAAACATTCCTTATTGGATCATATGTTAAGTTACCATCATGGTTTTCTAAGATAGAACCTATGTCTCATCATAGTGGATGATGATCATCCTTTTCTTTCTTTCAACCATTGATGTTCAACTTAATATTATTCCTAATTTAAGTTATTAAGGACTAGTTCCTTAATTACCTTCTATTCTGAAACCCTTTTCAAAATCCCTTCAGGAATACTACATAATATCATAATACACCTATTATCAACTTCTACACCTTATAAATAATTATTTATAAGTACTTGTGCTTTTATTCTTAACACACTTAAGAATCACTCTATAAGCTCCCACTCAAAATATGTTCATACTATATTTGGGTATGAGTCAGTACTCTTACTCAAACTATGTTTCTACATATTTGAATTTGAGACTTATATTGCTCCCACTTAAAAATATGTCATTCACATATTGTTTTAGGACTACATTCATAGCTCCCACTGAATTTCATGCAAATTGCATATCTACTCACTATTTTGAACAACTTCAAATCCTTTGATCGAATATCAAACATGGAGATTTACTATGAGATACTAGTACTTTTACTAGTTTTAAATCCACTAGACATTAAGCACACATGAATCAAATTCATTTGAATTCGTCCATTACTTGACAAATTGTGCTTTTCTCATTGACCCCCTTTCCACTAAGGCTTTGCAGTCATTTGGGAAAATTCAAGTAACCCCTTTTACTTGTGAGATTCAGCAACGAATTGCTTTCTAATCCCAAGTGAATTTTGCTTTGGGATTTCTCATAACAGAGGTTGCATCACCACACCCACTTGAGTGTCTTTGGTGAGGTGGATCATTGGGGTTTGGAAAAGAACACACGCAATTAATGACACTCCATTGTGTCAAACAATGGTCATAATGTCCTAGAACATATGGAATGCAACATTGGATTGCAATGGAGATCCAATGTGATAGAGGTTGCATCACCACACCCACTTGAGTGTGTGTGGTCATGTGGATCATTTTGGTTTGGAAATGAACACATGCAATGACACTCCATGTGTCAAACTATGCTTAGAAAGTCCTAGAACATGTTGGAATGCAACATTGGAATGAAATGGAGCACTAGTGTGACAGAGGTTGCATCACCACACCCACTTGAGTGTATGTGGTCATTTGGATCATTGTGGTTTGGAAAAAACATATGCAATGACACTCAATTGTGTCAAACCATGGTCTGAATGCCCTAGAACATGTTGGAATGCAACAATGGAGCACCCGTGTGACATAGGTTGCATCACCACACCCACTTGAGTGTGTGTGGTCATGTGGATCATTATGTTTTGGAAAAGAACACATGCAATGACACTGCATCTGTCAAACCATGGTCAGAAACCCTAGAACATGTTGGAATGCAACTACCACATGCAATGGAGCGCTAGTGTGACCGAGGTTGCATTACCACAACCACTTGAGTGTGTGGGGTCATGTGGATCATTGTGTTTTGGAAAATAACTCATGCAATGACACTCCATGAGTCAAACCATGGTTACAAAGCCCTAGAACATGCTGGAATGCAACATTGGATTGCAATGGAGCACCGGTGTGACAGAGGTTGCATCACCATACCCACTTGCTTGTGTGTGCTCAGGTGGTTCATTTTGGTTCGAACTTAATCACTTTCAAACATTCCTTATTGGATCATATGTTAAGTTACCATCATGGTTTTCTAAGATAGAACCTATGTCTCATCATAGTGGATGATGATCATCCTTTTCTTTCTTTCAACCATTGATGTTCAACTTAATATTATTCCTAATTTAAGTTATTAAGGACTAGTTCCTTAATTACCTTCTATTCTGAAACCCTTTTCAAAATCCCTTCAGGAATACTACATAATATCATAATACACCTATTATCAACTTCTACACCTTATAAATAATTATTTATAAGTACTTGTGCTTTTATTCTTAACACACTTAAGAATCACTCTATAAGCTCCCACTCAAAATATGTTCATACTATATTTGGGTATGAGTCAGTACTCTTACTCAAACTATGTTTCTACATATTTGAATTTGAGACTTATATTGCTCCCACTTAAAAATATGTCATTCACATATTGTATTAGGACTACATTCATAGCTCCCACTGAATTTCATGCAAATTGCATATCTACTCACTATTTTGAACAACTTCAAATGCTTTGATCGAATATCAAACTTGGAGATTTACCATGAGATACTAGTACTTTTACTAGTTTTAAATCCACTAGACATTAAGCACACACGAATCAAATTCATTTGAATTCGTCCATTACTTGACAAATTGTGCTTTTGTCATTCACCCCCTTTACACTATGGCTTTGCAGTCATTTGGGAAAATTCAAGTAACCCCTTTTACTTGTGAGATTCAGCAACGAATTGCTTTCTAATCCCAAGTGAATTTTTCTGTGGGATTTCTCATAACATAGGTTGCATCACCACACCCACTTGAGTGTCTGTGGTGAGGTGGATCATTGCGGTTTGGAAAAGAACACACACAATTAATGACACTCCATTGTGTGATACAGTGGTCCTAATGTCCTAGAACATAATGGAATGCAACATTGGATTGCAATGGAGCACCAATGTGACAGAGGTTGCATCACCACACCCACTTGATTGTGTGTGGTCATGTGGATCATTTTGGTTTGGAAATGAACACATGCAATGACACTCCATGTGTCAATCTATGCTTAGAATGTCCTAGAACATGTTGGAATGCAACATTGGAATGAAATGGAGCACTAGTGTGACAGAGGTTGCATCACCACACCCACTTGAGTGTATGTTGTCATTTGGATCATTGTGATTTGGAAAAAAAAACATATGCAATGACACTCAAGTGTGTCAAACCATGGTCTGAAAGCCCTAGAACATGTTGGAATGCAACAATGGAGCACCAGTGTGACATAGGTTGCATCACCACACCCACTTGAGTGTGTGTGGTCATGTGGATCATTATGTTTTGGAAAATAACACATGCAATGACACTGCATGTGTCAAACCATGGTCAAAAACCCTAGAAAATGTTGGAATGCAACTACCACATGCAATGGAGCGCAAGTGTGACCGAGGTTGCATTACCACAACCACTTGAGTGTGTGTGGTCATGTGGATCATTGCGTTTTGGAAAATAACTCATGCAATGACACTCCATAAGTCAAACCATGGTTACAAAGCCCTAGAACATGATGGAATGCAACATTGGATTGCAATGGAGCACCGGTGTGACAGAGGTTGCAGCACCATACCCACTTTCTTGTGTGTGCTCAAGTGGTTCATTTTGGTTCGAACTTAATCACTTTCAAACGTTCCTTATTGGATCATATGTTAAGTTACCATCATGGTTTTCTAAGATAGAACCTATGTCTCATCATAGTGGATGATGATCATCCTTTTCTTTCTTTCAACCATTGATGTTCAACTTAATACTATTCCTAATTTAAGTTATTAAGGACTAGTTCCTTAATTAACTTCTATTCTGAAACCCTTTTCAGAATCCCTTAAGGAATACTACATAATATCATAATACACCTATTATCAACTTCTACACCTTATAAATAATTATTTATAAGTACTTGCGCTTTTATTCTTAACACACTTAAGAATCACTCTATAAGCTCCCACTCAAAATATGTTCCTACTATATTTGGGTATGAGTCAGTACTCTTACTCAAACTATGTTTCTACATATTTGAATTTAAGACTTATATTGCTCCCACTTAAAAATATGTAATTCACATATTGTTTTAGGACGACATTCATAGCTCCCGCTGAATTTCATGCAAATTGCATATCTACTCACTATTTTGAACAACTTCAAATCCTTTGATCGAATATCAAACTTGGAGATTTACTATGGGATACTAGTACTTTTACTAGTTTTAAATCCACTAGACATTAAGCACACATGAATCAAATTCATTTCAATTCATCCATTACTTGACAAATTGTGCTTTCGTCATTCACCCCCTTTCCACTATGACTTTGCAGTCATTTGGGAAAATTCAAGTAACCCCTTTTACTTATGAGATTCAACAACGAATTGCTTTCTAATCCCAAGTGAATTTTTCTTTGGGATTTCTCATAACAGAGGTTGCATCACCACACCCACTTGAGTGTCTGTGGTGAGGTGGATCATTGGGGTTTGGAAAAGAACACACGCAATTAATGACACTCCATTCTGTCAAATAGTGGTCATAATGTCCTAGAACATAATGGAATGCAACATTGGATTGCAATGGAGCACCAATGTGACAGAGGTTGCATCACCACACCCACTTGATTGTGTGTGGTCATGTGGATCATTTTGGTTTGGAAATGAACACATGCAATGACACTCCATGTGTCAATCTATGCTTAGAAAGTCCTAGAACATGTTGGAATGCAACATTGGAATGAAATGGAGCACTAGTGTGACAGAGGTTGCATCACCACACCCACTTGAGTGTATGTTGTCATTTGGATCATTGTGATTTGGAAAAAAAACATATGCAATGACACTCAATTGTGTCAAACCATGGTCTGAAAGCCCTAGAACATGTTGGAATGCAACAATGGAGCACCAGTGTGACATAGGTTGCATCACCACACCCACTTGAGTGTGTGTGGTCATGTGGATCATTATGTTTTGGAAAATAACACATGCAATGACACTGCATGTGTCAAACCATGGTCAAAAACCCTAGAAAATGTTGGAATGCAACTACCACATGCAATGGAGCGCTAGTATGACCGAGGTTGCATTACCACATCCACTTGAGTGTGTGTGGTCATGTGGATCATTGCGTTTTGGAGAATAACTGATGCAATGACACTCCATAAGTCAAACCATGGTTACAAAGCCCTAGAACATGATGGAATGCAACATTGGATTGAAATGGAGCACCGGTGTGACAGAGGTGGCATCACCATACCCACTTGCTTGTGTGTGCTCAGGTGGTTCATTTTGGTTCGAACTTAATCACTTTCAAACGTTCCTTATTGGATCATATGTTAAGTTACCATCATGGTTTTCTAAGATAGAACCTATGTCTCATCATAGTGGATGATGATCATCCTTTTCTTTCTTTCAACCATTGATGTTCAACTTAATACTATTCCTAATTTAAGTTATTAAGGACTAGTTCCTTAATTAACTTCTATTCTGAAACCCTTTTCAGAATCCCTTAAGGAATAATACATAATATCATAATACACCTATTATCAACTTCTACACCTTATAAATAATTATTTATAAGTACTTGCGCTTTTATTCTTAACACACTTAAGAATCACTCTATAAGCTCCCACTCAAAATATGTTCCTACTATATTTGGGTATGAGTCAGTACTCTTACTCAAACTATGTTTCTACATATTTGAATTTGAGACTTATATTGCTCCCACTTAAAAATATGTCATTCACATATTGTTTTAGGACGACATTCATAGCTCCCGCTGAATTTCATGCAAATTGCATATCTACTCACTATTTTGAACAACTTCAAATCCTTTGATCGAATATCAAACTTGGAGATTTACTATGGGATACTAGTACTTTTACTAGTTTTAAATCCACTAGACATTAAGCACACATGAATCAAATTCATTTCAATTCATCCATTACTTGACAAATTGTGCTTTTGTCATTCACCCCCTTTCCTCTATTACTTTGCAGTCATTTGGGAAAATTCAAGTAACCCATTTTACTTGTGAGATTCAGCAACGAATTCCTTTCTAATCCCAAGTGAATTTTGCTTTGGGATTTCTCATAACATAGGTTCATCATCACACCCACTTGAGTGTCTGTGGTGAGGTGGATCATTGAGGTTTGGAAAAGAACACACGCAATTAATGACACTCCATTATGTCAAACAGTGGTTATAATGTCCTAGAACAAAATGGAATGCAACACTTGATTGCAATGGAGCACCAATGTGACAGAGGTTGCATCACCACACCTACTTGAGTGTGTGTGGTCATGTGGATCATTTTGGTTTGGAAATGAGCACATGCAATGACACTCCATGTGTCAAACTATGCTTAGAAAGTCCTAGAACATGTTGGAATGCAACATTGGAATGAAATGGAGCACTAGTGTGACAGAGGTTGCATCACCACACCCACTTGAGTGTATGTGGTCATTTGGATCATTGTGGTTTGGAAAAAAAACATATGCAATGACACTCAATTGTGTCAAACCATGGTCTAAAAGCCCTAGAACATGTTGGAATGCAACAATGGAGCACCAGTGTGACATAGGTTGCATCACCACACCCACTTGAGTGTGTGTGGTCATGTGGATCATTATGTTTTGGAAAAGAACACATGCAATGACACTGCATGTGTCAAACCATGGTCAGAAACCCTAGATAATGTTGGAATGCAACTAACACATGCAATGGAGCGCTAGTGTGACCGAGGTTGCATTACCACAACCACTTGAGTGTGTGTGGTGATGTGGATCATTGTGTTTTGGAAAAGAACTCATGCAATGACACTCGATGGGTCAAACCATGGTTATAAAGCCCTAGAACATGCTGGAATGCAACATTGGATTGCAATGGAGTACCGGTGTAACAGAGGTTGCATCACCATACCCACTTTCTTGTGTGTGCTCAAGTGGTTCATTTTGGTTTGGAAAAGAACGTGTACAATGACCCTCCATGTGTCAAACCATCGTCACAAAGCCCTAGAACATGCTAGAATGCACCAGCCACATGCAAAGGAGAACCAGTGTGACAGAGGTTACATCATCACACCCATTTGAGTGTGTGTGGTCATGTGGATCATTATGGTTTGGAAATAAACACACGCAACTAATGGCACTCCATTGTGTCAAACCGTGGTCATAATGTCCTAGAACATCATGGAATGCAACATTGGATTGCAATGGAGCACCAATGTGATAGAGGTTGCATCACCACACCTACTTTAGTGTGTGTGGTCATGTGGTTCATTTTGGTTTGGAAAAGAACACATGCAATGACACGCCATGTGTCAAACTATGCTCAGAAAGTCCTAAAACATGCTGGATTGCAACATTGGATTGCAATGGAGCACCAGTATGACAGAGATTGCATCACCAAACCCACTTGAGAGTGTGTGGTCACGTGGATCATTTTGGTTTGGAAAAGAACACATGCAATGACACTCCATGTGTCAAGCTATGCTCAGAAAGTCCTAGAACATGTTGGAATGCAACATTGGAATGAAATGGAGCACTAGTGTGACAGAGGTTGCATCACCACACACAGTTGAGTGTGTGTGTTCATGTGGATCATTTTATTTTGGAAAAGAACACATGCAATGACACTCCATTGTGTCAAACCATGGTTAGAAATCCCTAGAACATGTTGGAATAAAACAATGGAGCACCAATATGACAGAGATTGCATCACCACACCCACTTGAGTGTTTGTGGTCATGTGCATAACTTTGGTTTGGAAAAGAAAAAATGTAATTAATGACACTCCATTGTGTCAAACCATGGTCATAATGTCCTAGAACATGATGGAATGCAACATTGGATTGCAATGGAGCACAAGTGTGACAGAGGTTGCATCACCACACCCACTTGAGTGTGTGTGATCACGTGGATTATTTTGGTTTGGAAAAGAACACATGAAAAGACACTCCAATATGTGTCAAACCATGGTCAGAAAGCCCTATAACATGTTGGAATGCAACAATGGATAACTAGTGTGATAGACATTGCATCACTACACCCACTTGAGTGTGTCTGGTCATGTGGATCACTATGGTTTGGAAAAGAACACATGCAATGACACTGCATGTGTCAAACTATAGTCAGAAAGCCATAGAAAATGTTGGAATGCAACATTGGAATGAAATGGAGAACCAGTGTGACAGACGTTGCATCACCACACCAACCCGAGTGTGTGTGGTCATGTGGATCATTGGGGTTTCGAAAAGAACACATGCAATGACACCCCATGTGTCAAACCATGGTCATAAAGCCCTAGTACATGTTGGAATTCAACAATGGAGCACCAGTATGATAGAGGTTGCATCACCACAAACACTTGAGTGTGTGTGGTCATGTGGATCATTGTTGTTTGAGAAAGAACATATACAATGACACTCCATATGTCAAACCATGGTCAGAAATCCTAGAACATGCTGGAATGCAACATTGGATTGCAATTGAGCTCCAGTGTGATAGAGGTTGCATCACCACACCCACTTGAGTGTGTCATGTAAATCATTGTGGTTTGGAAAAGTACACATACAATTAACGACAGTCCATTGTGTCAAACCATGCTCAGAAAGTCCTAGAACATGCTGGATTGCAACATTGGATTGCAATGGAGCACTAGTATGACAGAGGTTGCATCACCACACCCACTTGAGTGTGTGTAGTCATGTGGATCATTTTGGTTTGGAAAAGAACACATGCAATGATAGTCCATGTGTCAAACTATGCTACAAAAAGTCCTAGAACATGTTGGAATGCAACATTGGAATGAAATGGAGCACTAGTGTGACAGAGGTTGCATCACCACACAGTTGAGTGTGTGTGTTCATGTGGATCATTTTATTTTGGAAAGAACACATGCAATAACAGTCCATTGTGTCAAACCATGGTTAGAAATCCTTAGAACATGTTGGAATGCAATAATCGAGCACCAATATGACAGAGGTTCCATCACCACACCCACTTCAGTGTTTGTGGTCACGTGGATCACTTTGGTTTGGAAAGGAACACATGTAATTAATGACACTCCATTGTGTCAAACCATGGTCATAATGTCCTAGAAAATGCTGGAATGCCACATTTGATTGCAATGGAGCACTAGTGTGACAGAGGTTGCATCATCACACCCACTTGAGTGTGTTTGGTCACGCGGATCATTTTGGTTTGGACAAGAACACATGCAATGGCACTCCAATATGTGTCAAACCATGGTTAGAAATCCCTATAACATGTTGGAATGCAATAATGGAGAACTAGTGTCACAAAGGTTGCATCACTACACCCACTTGAGTGTATCTAGTCATGTGGATCATTGTGGTTTGGAAAATAACACTGAAGGAAATATGCCCTAGAGGCAATCATAGAGATGATTGTATTTCATGTGTATCCATGAGTTATTATAATGTTCCTTGAATATCCATATACCAGGCAACTTGTATTGATTGGCAATTATGTGAATTGTTTGTGAAACTCTTTACTTGTATGGTTATCTAATAATTGTCCCTAGTCGGAGTTCATGCGAGGACACACGTGAATATTAGACTAGCACATCGATTGGTTAATGACTATGTTTCGCAAGTCATTGACATGGAGATGTCAAACCAATGATGTGGACACATGTTATGAACATGGGGTTGGACTGACCCAACATGAGACTAGCAATAATACTTGCAGCTCTCTCTACACATCGTGTACGTTTTGTCCTTAGACCTGAGATTGTCGCATGTACTTGAGATGTGGATCGACCTACTTTGGGGCTATCAAACACTACTCCGTAACTGGGTAGTTATAAAGGTAGCTTTCGGGTTTGTCCTGATACATGCTGCAAGGCATCGGTCAATCAAGATGGGATTTGCCCCTCTCTACTTGAGAGAGATATCTCTGGGCCCCTCGAGTGATCGGATCCAGAAATGCATGGCCGTGCTACATATGGTTAAGAGTTAACCTAGTAAAGGGATTCTGAATCACAGTATCGAGAAAGAGAGGTCAGCTTAGAGCTAGACCAAATATCGTGAGGCAAAGGGAAAGACATGTACTCAACCTTGTGATGGTTCGTCCGAATGATCTTTATATGCGTTTAGGAGTTGGCACGTCTTGCTAGAGGCCGCTACCAACTATTGACGGAGTAAGTGTACTCGCGTCATGTCTATACGTGTATGAACCTATAGGGTCACACACTTTAGGGGCTGGAAGCCTAATGAGGATTGGATCCGAATTAGACCAGGCTTAGGCTGCTAATGGGCTGCTAATGTAGAAGCCCACCAGGGATGCCTATATAAGAGGGAGTAAGGCGAGCTGAAAAGGAGAGAGCATTCCACCCAGCCGCCACTCCTCTTCCGCCTGTGTTGCACGCGCAGACCTAGCAGTCTGGCGTGTGACGACTTCCACTCCGGACGTGTGGATACCTCGGAGGTGCTGCATCTGTAGCACTTGGACGAGCCGCGCAAAGGGGAGCTGCTCGTGGGACGAGGACGAGGAGGAGACGTAGAACATCTACACTGCCGCAACGTGCTTCATCGAGTTCCGCACCTGCGCGTCTAGCGGTAATCCCGTGATCTATGACAATAGTATTCCTGGTTGACGCGGTAGAAATTTTTGATTTTGCGCTAGTGTAGCCTACCCGTTACCCTTCAAACACATGCAATGACACTCATGTGTCAAACTATAGTCAGAAAGCCGTAGAACATGTTAGAATGCAACATTGGAATGAAATGGAGCACTAGTGTGACAAACGTTGCATCACCACACCAACTTGATAGTGTGTGGCCATGTGGATCATTGTGGTTTGGAAAAGAACACATGCAATGACACTCCATGTGTCAAACCATGGTCATAAAGCCCTAGAACATGTTGAAATGTATCAATGTAGCACCAGTATGACAGAGGTTGCATCACCACAACCACTTGCGTGTGTGTGGTCATGTGGATCATTGTTGTTTGGGAAAGAACATATTCAATGACACTCCATGTGTCAAACCATGGTCAGATATCCTAGAACATGCTGGAATCCAACATAGGATTGCAATGTAGCACTAGTGTTACAGAGGTTGCATCACCACACCCACTTGAGTGTGTCGTGTAAATCATTATGGTTTGGAAAAGAACACATACAATTAATGACACTCCATTGTATCAAACCATGGTCATAATGTCCTAGAACATGCTGGATTGCAACACTGGATTGCAATGAAGCACCAGTATGACAGAGGTTGCATCACCACACCCACTTGAGTGTGTGTGGTCATGTGGATCATTTTGGTTTGGAAAAGAATACATGCAATGACACTCCATGTGTCAAACTATAGTCAGAAAGCTGTAGAACTTGTTGGAATGCAACATTGGAATGAAATGGAGCACTAGTGTGACATTGGTTGCATCACCACACCCACTTGAGTGTGTGTGGTAATTTGGATCATTGTGGTTTGGAATAGAACACATGAAATGACACTCAATTGTGTCAAACCATGGTCCAAAAGCCCTAGAACATGTTGGAATGCAACAATGGAGCACCAGTGTGACATAGGTTGCATCACCACACCCACTTTAGTGTGTGAGGTCATATGGATCATTATGTTTTGGAAAAGACACATACAATGACAGTCCATGTGTCAAACCATGGTTAGAAACCCTAGAACATGTTGGAATGCAACTTCCACATGCAATGGAGCACCAGTGTGACCGAGGTTGCATTACCACACCCACTTGAGTGTGTGTGGTCATGTGGATCATTGTGGTTTTGAAAAGAACTCATGCAATGACACTCCATGAGTCAAACCATGGTTACAAAGCCCTAGAACTTGCTGGAATGCAACATTGGATTGCAATGGAGCACCAGTGTGATAGAGATTCCATCACCTCACCCAGTTTGTCTGGGGATAACCCCCGGGTAGGCCAAGACGGGACCAACCGGCCGGCTCCAAGGAGCTCATCCCGACTGGACCTAGATCAAGGAACCATAGCCGGGTGGAATCCCCCACCCGGTCCGCATCCAAGTTTCCCTGGCTGGCCCGTCTAGCTGGGTAGCCAAAAGAACCTGCTGGGAGGCCACTCCTAGTCGGTCGCCTCAGATCCGCTGGCGGTAGTTCGATGGGAATGACGCTCCTTGCTGAGTGCACCTTTGACTGGACAGGCTGGCTAGCCTGGCCGGTTGTAGCGGACAACTGTGCCAAAGCTGGAGGCTGACAAGAAAAGCAAGGGCTGACGAGGAAAGCCCCGGCTTACGCATAAAGAGCTATCTGACGGATAAAGAGCCGGCTGACGAGTAAAGCAGGGGCGCTAGACACTGTAGCGTTGTCCTTCCCTGTACTGGAGGCTTGACTGGACCCGGGCCTATTGTTTGGCCCTATCCAGCTAGCCCACTTTGTAAGGCCCAGATCCAAACAGTAAACCCTAGGACCCATCTTCTAAACTGCCTCCTCAACTAGTATATAAGGGGGGTAGTGCTAGGGTTCTAGGTAGACATTTACCACTTAGAAGTTCTCCACATTGGACAAGTTGAGTAGCTCCTTCTAGCAAGGAGTAGCTAGGAAAATAGCTCAAGGAGCAACTGTATTGGGCATTCCCCCTTTGATAGTAGATCCTTGCAGGAGTAGGAGCTTTACCTCGCCAAGAGGGCTCCGAACCTGGGTACATCACTGTGTTTGCAGTATATGTGCCCAACCCGTTGCGAGTATCCACCGATAGCATCATGATTGTCCCCTTCAAGCCATCCCCGATGGTACTGTCGTTTTTCGCATAGGACTTCCACTCACCATCGGTGAGCGAGTCTCCTCTGGACTCACCCTCACCTTTGGCTACTTCGACTGCGTCCTCGACAACGCATCCTGCTTCACTAGGGGAACTTTCCCAAGGAGAGGCTCCATCATGCACTTCCTTGAACACCGCGTCTAGGTCGCCACCGTCGCTGAGGCTTTCCCTCTTGAGGTCGTCAACATCTCCGGTGTGCCCCCTGGTTTCTCCGCTTCACGCGTCGCTAGTGGCAGCATCGAGGTCATGATGGCGGGCTCAGTGGAGAACCATCGCCCACCTCTGGAGCGTAACATGGATGGCCACACCACCAACTCGCGCCTCCTGAACCAGGACCTACTCAATGCGTCCATCGAACACCTCTGCAACCCCATCACCCGTATCGAGGCAGACCCAGCTGCAGCTGTGGCAACCCTAGAGGTTACTCGTCAGAACCTTCTGGAGGAAGTTGGCAAAGTAGTAGCTTCCCAACAGCGGATGAACGCGACCATGCGCGAGTACAACATTGTGCACCGCTTCTCCCTCTTTCCCGGCACCAGCCCCCTGGCCCAGCCCGAAGGCCGAAACCTCGGTTCAGAGATGGATCGCATTGCTGATCCTCATATGCCCATGGTACAGCCAGTTTACTGCACTCCCACTAAAAACATGAGGGCCGCGGAGGCGGGAGTCACAGAGCTAAGCCACTTGGAGGGCGAGGAGCTGCTCCGTCAGTAGGCACATGTCCAGCTCCTCATGGTCACGGCAAACAAACAGCAGGTTGAGGCAGAACTTAGCATGGCCGGCAACAGTAGGACCCAACCGGCTCGCTGGATGGCAGATCTAGCTGCAAGAGGTAGCAAGGCATCTTCCCCAAACGGATCAAGGCCAAGCAACCGCCCAAACGGTGGATCTATAGGCCGTGGGCACAATGCCCGTGATGCAGCAGCTGTTACCAGCAAAAACAGCGAGCCGGCCGACGAAGCCGGAAAAGGCCAAGCGATGCCCAAGTCCCGCCTATCCGGCCGATTGGGACCGCTCGAGCCGGAAGAACAGCAATACGCACGTGCACGAATTAACCTACTGGTCCAGTCACACGCGCTGGAAGAAGAAAGTCTAGCCGGGCCAAGATGCTTTGCACCGCACATCCGAAATGAGCCATTTCCCAAGGGATTTTTGCTCCCAAGGGATACGCCAAAATACAACGGCTCGGTCAAGCTGGAGGACTGGTTGGTGGACTACACCACCACTGTGGGCATCGCAAACGGTAACCGCCGGGTGGCAGTACGCTACGCCCCTCTCATGCTCCTTGACTCACCCAGGACATGCCTCAATAGCCTCCTCAACAACAACATCAGCGCTTGGATCGATTTCGAGCAGGCATTCGTCCGCAGCTTCACCGGCACCTACAAGCGCCCATGCCAACCTGGCGAGCTCGCCCTTTGCGTACAGGGTCCATATGAATCCGACCACTCCTACATCACCTGGTGGACGAGCATGCACAACTCCTGCGAGGGGGTACGCGAGCGCCAGGCGGTTGACTTCTTCATCAACGGCAGCAAAGACGACACTATGCTCAAACACAAGCTTCGCCGGGTGGAGCCCATAACCATGGCGCAGACCATGGCCATTGCAAACAAGTATGCCACAGCCGACGCGGCAATGAAAAGATCTGCTCGGGTAGACGACAAAGGGCAAATAATTGTTGACGTCGCCGTGGATTGGTGTCAGCCAGAAGGAAATGGCCACAATTCCAGGTGGCATGACAGCCGCCACGGCAAAAAAAGGATGACCAGCCAGATAACTAGTACGGTTCAAGGCAGGTAGCAGCAGTGCAGGAGGATCTGGCTGCAGGAGGTAGCCGGAGACAGAAGCCAGATGACCGGCCTCCGAAGCCCAAGTACACCATCGAGTCAATGCTTGATGGGCCATGCAAGTTCCACAGCGGAGGCAACAAACCGGCTACACATACCACATGCCAGTGCACCTAGGCGAAGAAGATGGCAGAGATCGCTGGTACACCGGCTGCACAGGCACCGCCTCCCCCAGCCGGTGGGCTGCCAGGCGATTGCAATAACCAGCACCGAAGGGAAGATGATGATAACAACTACCCCCGCTAGGTGGGAAACTACCACATCTTCACGACAGAGCCGGAGACCAAGCACAACAAGAGGCGCCGCGAGGCAGAAGTGAACGCAATCATTCCTCCCGCTCCCCAGTACCTCAACTGGTCGGAGCAAGAAGTTGCATGGAGCCGGAAGGACCAGCCAGACGAGTACCCTTACCCAGGAACTTACGCAATGGTTTTGGACCCTATCATTGTCCCTAGAAGCATTCCTGCTGGTTCTCCCATGTCCTCGTAGACGGAGGGAGTAGCATCAACCTCATGTACCACAGCTCGCTAGACCGGCTCGGTAACAGCGAGTCGCAGCTGGAGCTGTCGAGCACCTCCTTCGACAGAGCAGTCTTGGTCCCGTCGCACTCACCCAACGCAAAGATCTGGCTGGATGCATCTTCGGCACGGAGGATAAATTCTGCCGCGAGCCCATCTAGTTTGAGGTGGTCAACCTCTGCAGCGCGTACCACGCAATCCTGGGGCACCCGACACTCACCGAATTCATGGCGGTACGCATTACGCGTACCTCAAGATGAAGCTACCAGGGCCCAAGGGTGTCATCACATGGCTGGGTGCTACAAACGGTCTGTCGAGTGCGCCATGGATGGGTCCAAGATAGCAGAAGCCATGATGATCGTGGAAGAGAAGCGCATAATCATGTAGAACATGGCGGCCCTGTACAAGGACATGCCTGCTGGCGAACCCTATCCGACCGGAGAAGCACAGTTCAAGCCATCCAAGGGCATGAGAAAGATCCTGTTGAACGAGGCCGAGCCAAACAAGTTCGTCCCGGTCGGAGACGGCCTTGATAGCAAATAGGAAAGCGGCTCGTCAACTTCCTCCGTGAGAATCGGGATATCTTTGCATGGTCCCCCAAGGACATGCCAGGTGTTCTGAGGGATCTAGCCGAGCACTCTTTACATGTCAGGCCAGACGCAAAGCCGGTCAAACAGTCACTACGTCGCTTCGTGGAAGAAAAAAGAAGAACCATCGGTGAGGAGATCACCCGGTTGCTCGCAGCCGGATTCATCATGGAGGTTCTCCACCCGGAATGGCTGGCAAACCCCGTAATCATGCTAAAGAAGAACAAGACTTGGCACATGTGTGTTGACTACACCAGTCTGAACAAAGCATGCCCCAAAGACCCATTCGCCCTGCCAAGGATAAACCAAGTGATCGATTCCATGGCCGGCTATGAGCCGTTGTCATTTCTAGACGCGTACTCTGACTACCACCAGATCCGGTTGAATCCCGCTGATCAAATAAAGATAGCATTCATCATTCCCTATGAAGCCTACTGCTACACTACCATGCCGTTTGTACTAAAGAATGCTGGAGCAACATACCCGCGCTGCATGCAGAAGTGCTTGCAGACTCAGATCGGTAGAAACGTACACGCCTACGTCGATGATGTGTTAGTCAAGACCAAGGAGCGCTAGACACTCCCTGAAAATTTGAAGGAAACATTCACCAACCTCCGCTGGTTCCAGATGAAGCTGAACCCGGAGAAGTGCGTGTTCGGCATCCCAGCCGATCAACTCCTCGGTTTTCTCGTATCGGAGCGAGGAATCGAGGCGAACCCGGAGAAGATCGGCGTAATTGAGCGCATGCAGCCACCTAAGAACTTACGAGATGTCCAGAAGTTCACCGGATGTCTGGCCTCCCTTAGCCGGTTCATTAGCCGGCTGGGCGAGAAAGCACTCCCGCTGTACCAACTCATGAAGAAGATGGACAAATTTGTTTGGACATCGTAGGAGGATGAAGCCTTTCGTGACCTCAAGCACATGCTCACCTCACCACATATTCTGGAAGCACCAGTAGCAAAGGAGCCCATGTTGATGTACATCACAGCAACCAACCGGGTCGTCAATGTGGTGCTGGTAGTGGAGAGGCTGGAAGAAGGAAAAGCGCAGCCGGTGCAATGACCCGTGTACTACCTGAGTGAGGTACTCTCTCTCTCTCTCTTCAATTAGAATTACCCTCACTACCAGAAGTTGGTGTATGGCGTGTACATGGCCGCTAAGAAATTGAAGCACTACTTCCAGGAGCACTCCATCCGGGTGGTGGTGCTCGCGCCACTTTCAGAGATCATCGACAATAGAGATGCCACAGGCTGGGTGGCAAAATGGGCAATAGGGCTTGCCGCCCACAACATACAGTACGATCCAAGAATGGCGATCAAGTCTTAGGACTTGGCGGATTTCCTCGTTGATTGGGCAGAGACACAGTACCTGCCGCCTTGCCATGACTCCACGCATTGGAAGATGCATTTCGACGGCTCTAAGATGTATGGAGGGCTCAGAGCCGGAGTGGTCATCAACTCTCCCAAAGGAGACCGTCTTCAATATGTGTTACAGATCCACTTCTGCGCGTCCAACAACGTCGCGGAATACGAGACGCTCGTCCACGGCCTCAAGATGGTAAAAGAAATAGGCATCCGACGCATCCTATGCTTCGGCGACTCTGATCTGGTGGTACAACAAGTGTCAGGTTACTAGATGCCAGGGACGCAAACATGGATCTATATCATTTCTTCGTACAATAGTTGTGCGCCTGTTTTGAAGGGTAGGAGTTTCACCATGTCCCCAGGGTAAACAACGAGGTCGCGGACACGCTCGCCCGCATTGGGCCAAAAAGGCAAGAAAATCCGCCTGGAGTCTCCCTCGAGCACCTGCACAAGCCATCAATCACGGCGTCTCCTGAATCCGACTCCATAATATTGGATGCGGACCTGGGGATTGCCGGCTCCAGGACCTTCGCGACTGCTCCACCGCACCCGGGGACTCCTCCACCGCACCCGAGGACTGCTTCATCGCACCCAGGGACTGCTTCACCGCACCCGGGGACTGCCGCGTCCAGCCTGGAGGCCGCCGGCTGCGCTGCTTCACCGGGTCGACCACTAGACAGGTCCATCCCGGCTATCTGCGCGGAGGTGAATCTGCTCATCCAGGCGGTATACGCCATCAGGGAAACCCCTACATGGGCCAAGCCGTTCATGAAATTCCTGGCAAGCAGAGAATTGCCCGAAGCAGAGGTAGAAGCAAGGCAGGTGAAGCGCAGATCTAGCGCATACACCATCATCAACAACGAGCTCTACAAGCGTAGTGTTGGGGGCATTTATCAGCGGTGCATGTGCCGGGAGGAAGGAACCCGGCTGTTGACCGACATTCACCAGGGCGAGTGTGGCCACCACACGTCGTCACGAGCCATAGTGGAAAAGGCATTCCGCCATGGGTTCTACTGGCCCACGGCACTGGAAGACGTCGAGCAAATCGTCAAGGCATGTAACGGTTGTCAGCAGTTCAGCCAGCAGAAGCACACTCCGTTTGTAGCGCTCAAGCCAATTCCCATCACCTAGTTGTTTGCCGTCTGGGGGCTCGACATGGTCGGCCCTTTTAAAACGTCCAGATCTGGCATGACGCACTTGCTGGTGGCGGTGGACAAATTCAACAAGTCGATAGAGGAAAAACCAATAAAGAAGTTGGATGGACCAACAGTGGTCAAGTTCTTCACGGACATAATCACACGCTTTGGCTACCCCAACAGCATCATAACCGACAACGACACAAATTTTGCCAAGGGAGCTTTCGCACGATTTTGCGGAGACAAGGGCATCCACCTGGACCTTTCATCTATGGCTTAACCCCAATCCAATGGACAGTGTGAGCGAGCAAACGGCCTAGTCCTTGCCAGAATCAAGCCCCAGCTGATCGAGCCACTGATGTGATCCCCCGACTGCTGGATTAAGGAGCTATCGGCCATGCTTTGGAGCCTTCGCACCACGCCAAACTGGTCCGCTGGCTACACTCCTTTCTTCCTCGTCTACGGGGCGGAGGCGGTCTTGTCCACAAACATCGAGTTCGATGCACCCCGCAAACTGCTTTACATAGCGCAGCAAGCCAAAGAAGCACGGGAGGACATCATCGACCTTCTCGAACAAGCATGCGAGCTGGCCTTCTCCAAATCCGCCATATACCAGCAAAACTTGGGCCATTACCACGCCAGCGGGATCCGCAGCGTCTCATTCCGCGAAGGCAACCTGGTATTAAGGTTGGTACAAGACACCAAGGGGATGCACAAGTTATCTCCACCTTGGGAGGGCCCATTCATCATCAGCCGAGCACTGCAGAACAACTCATACTACCTCATCGATGCCCACCAGCCGGAAAAGAACAAGATGGATCGCTCAGGCAAAGAAACTGAGCGCCCATGGAACGCGAGCTTGCTTCGCCCCTTTTATACTTGAACAAGAAGTGTATATATCTTACCTTTATGTAATGAACAAGCATGGGAGCCTCGACACAGTCTCAGGGACTCCGCAATAAATTAGCAAGTAATGTTGCACAATTTGGTTTTCCGGCTGCATTACTCTAATCGCGGAGCCGGCGATTCGTCTCGGGGACTCGCTGGTTGGCCCAGACGGCTGCGCGACCCACACAGCAAAGTTCTTTACGTGGTTCCTAGGGCTTCCTCTTCGGTTCCGGCTGTAGACCGTAAGCCGCTGACAGATCTGGCAAGAGCAGAACGCTCGAAAGCCCCTACTAGAAAAAGCTACGAGGAAAACAAGGACGTCTGGACGTCTCGGCTGCGCTCGCTCTCCCAAGGCCAATGACCCAAATCCGAAGTATCATGCAGTATGCCTATTAAGCTACCCCTTCGACTTCGACTCGAAGCCAACAAGGGAACAACATCAAAACTGGCTAATGCTCACTGAGAAAAGGGCAAAGTCATTGGATTTGTGCGAAACAGCAAAACTTCAAAACTAGTGAATCTAAGATTACAATTCAACTTGCATTTGTTTAACCAGGCAAACAACTTGTTTGTTTCTATCTTTGCATGAGCCAAAGTTCCACGACAAACACCCAAGCTGGAGGCTAGTAGTTTCCAGGCGGCAACATAGCAGGTCAAGGAGATTCGACTCGGCTGTATCCTCCAGCCAGCATGAACCTCAAAGACTACACCCTGTGGGTGCGCTTGCGCGCCCCCACACAGAAACCTGCAAACAGACAACAACATAAAGGAGCTTCGACCCGGCTGTATCCTCTAGCCGGCCCGAACCTCGGGGACTACAACCTGTGGGTGCGCTTACACGCCCCCACATAGAAACAAGCATGCAGCAAATGCAAAACAGAAAGTGCAAATAAAAACCACGGGCAACTATCCAAAGGGAGGCGATGCTCCCACCAGAGTTCAGTAACAAGAACAGAGATGATTGTTCAATAGCACAAGAAAAAAAGGTTCTTCATCCACAAATACTCCCGGCATACTGGGGATCAAGTTAACTAGCTGACAGAAGGGCCGGAGGCACTGGCTGGGGCTTGACTGTTGGAGGCGACGTCGGTCAAGGCGGTCTTGGGCGCAGCCGGGGTTTCAGTGTGTGGCACAGCCGGGTCATAGTGATACGGCTCCGTGCTAGCCGGGTCACTAAAGTCCCAGTCCAGCTGGACGAAGCTCCCGATCTTCACACCACAAGAGCGGATATCAGGAACCTCGGTACGAAGCTGATCATAGCTAGTCCCATGGCGAAATCCGCGAGAAAGGCTCCGCGGATCCACGTCTGGGTACAAGGACTTCATAAACGCCAACACCATCTCCGCACCGCCACGAGCTGCCCACTCCCGAGCCACATCCATAAAATCCGGAGCGCCCAATAGCTTCTTGGCCGGAGCATTCATGGTGGTCGGCTGGACGGTGTTGGGACAGATGTAGTCATGGACGTCGAGAGCGGTGGCACGAAGCCAGTTCCCCTCCTCGCTGACAACGTCAACCAGCTCCCCCAGGTGGACATCCCGTTCCGGATCCGTCTCAAGAATGCAGGCCAGCGCCTGATCAGTCGACCCAGGATACTGAGCTGCACCCGGGAAAAGAGATAATGGTCAATGTGGGCTACAGAAGGCAAAACTGCAATACCGGTTGGGATTAAGAACACTTACTGACGACAATCTCAGCAATCTGGCAAAGCTCTCCCAGCGCTGCCGCCTCCCTGGCCTTGGAAGCCTTGAGGGCATCCTCCTGGGTGGCATGGAGCACCTCCAGCTTCTTTAGCGCCTCGGTCCGGGTGTTCGCCACCTTCTTGGCTTAGCCAGCCTTGATCTCCATATGCTGCTGATGTGCAGCCAGCTGGGAGATCTGGTCCTGGTGAGCCTTGTTGGACCCCTCCAGCCGGGCAACCTCTCCCTTTAGCCTGGCCACCTCACGGTCCTGGTCCGCCAGTAGAGCTGCATGAGGGTAACTAATATTCAACAAGAAGCGCGAGAAATCGCGCAATGGGGAAGACACGGCAGAGCAAGCAATCTTATAGCCTGGGTCTTGCGAGGTCTTGGCGGCGTCGATGAGAGCCCTCTGCAAAAAGAGAGATGTAAGAACCGGCTGCGGCGCGAGACGGTTAACAAACATCAAGATCGGCAACAGGACGCATACCTCGATGGAGGCCCCCAACGCCTTGGCATGGACATGCCCCTGCTCTAGCGCCTCCACCAGCTAGAAGGCTTGGCCAATGGCCAAGGGAGCCGTCGCCGACAGCTGCGCCAGGGTGGCGTCCAGCGGCGGTGCATCCCGAGCCGGCGTCTAGCCAGTGACCTGAAGGTCGTCGTCGCTCCCTGGGGCTACGGAGAGCCCACCCACCGGCTAGATAGCGACATCTGGCTGTGCCACCTCCACCAGCTCCTCCACCTGATAGGCGCTGGAGTCATCGCCCACCATCGAGCTAGAGGGAGGCACGGCCGTGCCAATGCTCCCAAGAAGAAGACCCTTGGTGACCCGAGAAACGGCCCCGGCCTGGCGAAGCGTCATGGGCGCAGCCAGCGGCACCACCTCCGCCGCATCCGCACTGGCCCCTGCCGGCGGAGCAGGTGCCGCCTCGGGCGTCACGGCCGGTGCAACCTCGGGCGTCGCAGCCGGCGCACCTCCGTCCTCGGCAGGCGGAGGGGCGGACGCGATGGCGATGGTCGTGGAGCCGGGGAAGACCATCGCCTTGCTATGGGAAAGACAAGGGTGAACAAAGCAAGTGCGAGCCAATCAATACAAGTGCTAGGAGTAAAGGAACACCTACCCGACAATGCTCGGCATGGGGCCGCGGGTCTGGGGCCGCGGCTCTTCTTGGCGGTGCCTCCAACCGGCACAACGTTGGTCAAGGCGGCACGCTTCCCCTGGCCCTAGGCGCGGCGGCGTCAGCAAGATCCACATCCTCGCCATGTGCGGTTGTTCCAACACAAGCAAAATATCAAGTTGGCGGCTAGAGCGCAGCTGGAGCAAGGCAGGCAAGGACGAGGAAAAAACTCTCACTGGGTGGGAACTCGCAACCCTCGTCGGCCCGCATGGGGAACCACTCTGGCTCCACCGGTGGAGCCTTTGCGGGCTTGTGGTCCACGGCGAAGTTGGGAGATCATTGTCTGCCATGCCGTCCTCCGCTAGTGCACCGTAAAAAGCTACTCAGCAAGGGAAGATAAGAGGCACGAAACAGGAACCCCTCAGGAAAATCCACCAGGAAAAGAGGAGAAAAGACACACCTTGGCGGGAGCCGGCCGCGGTGGTATGGCTGGCAGGAGAACTCCCAGTCCTCCTCCAACACCTCCTTGGATAAGGCGGCAAGCCACTTGCGGAGGGCCATGTACGACACGTCTAGCCGGGACACCCGGGTGGGGTCTAGATGGCTAGAGAGGTGGCACATCTTGTGCCACCGGTGCTGCAGCGGGAGCACGCGGCTCGCCATCCAGGATAGGGAGATGAAGTGAAGAGCCCCCACTCCTTGGCGTCCCTATTTATTGGGGAAGAAAGGCCGCGCCAGTTGCCCCCCTCTGCGCCACATGGCAGGCAACTACCCCACTTCTCCACGATGGTTCAGGGCGGATCGCGTGTGCCAGCGTCACACGCACACAAGATCCCGCAAGAGTTTACTATGGGGTGAAAACCGTGCCCACGATCTCCAAGGAACCACAATGATGAAAGCGTGCGTGCAGTTACCAAAAACTGCCGCGGCAGACCAAGAGGTCAAACTGACGCGACGCACGCCAAAAATGGCAGGCATGGATGACGCGAGCATTGACGACAGGAAACTGGCGATCCCTCTCCCGGCTGGGTGCGGCAGTCGGTCAAGTAGATCACCTCTCACACCCTATGGGTGGGGCCATCGTCTCCATAGCCGGTAAACCCCAGCCGGGAAACAGCAAAGAATCTCAAGCCGCTACAAGACAAAGACTACAAGACAAAAGGAAACGACAAAGCATCTGCACCATCAATCATTTCAAATAAGCACGCAAGAACTTCTCCAAGGGGCCAAGTCCTAACATGCTCGGGGACTAGTGTCGGGGGGATAACCCCCGGGTAGGCCAAGACGGGACCAACCGGCTGGCTCCAAGGAGCTCATGTTGTCTGGACCCAGATCAAGGAACCACAGCTGAGTGGAATCCCCCACCCGGTCTGCATCCAAGTTTCCCCGGCTGGCCCGTTTAGCCGACTAGAAGAACCGGCTGGGAGGCTGCTCCTAGCCGGCCGCCTCGGATCCGCTAGCGATAGTACGGTGGGAATGATGCTCCTTCCTGAGCGCACCTTTGACCGGACAGGCTGGCTAGCCTGGCCGGAGCTACCGGACAACTGGGCCAAAGCTAGAGGCTGACGAGCAAAGCAAGGGCTGACGAGGAAAGCTCCGGCTTACGCATAAAGAGCCAGCTGATGGATAAAGAGCCGGCTGACGGGTAAAGAAGAGGCGCTAGACACTGCAGCGTTGTCCTTCCCTATACTGGAGGCTTGACTGGACCTTGGCCTATCGTTTGGCCATGTCCAGCCGACCCACTTTGTAAGGCCTAGATCCAAACAGTAAACCCTAGAACCCATCTTGTAAACTACCTCCTTAACCAGTAAATAAGGGGGGTAGTGCTAGGGTTCTAGGTAGACATTTACAAGTTAGAAGTTCTCCACATTGGACAAGTTGAGTAGCTCCTTCTTCTCCTTCTAGCAAGGAGTAGCCAGGAAAACAGCTCAAGGAGCATCTGTATTGGGCATTACCCCTTTGATAGTAGATCCTTGCAGGAGTAGGAGCTTTATCTCTCCAAGAGGGCTCCGAAGCTGGGTACATCGCTGTGTTTGCAGTATCTATGCCCAACTCAATGCGAGTAGCAACCGATAGCATCCTGATTGTCCCCTTCAAGCCATCCCCGATGGTATTGCCGTGTTCCACACCACGACACACTTGATTGTGTGTGCTCATGTGGTTCATTTTGGTTTCAAAAAGAACGTGTGCAATGACACTCCACGTGTCGAAATGTGGTCAGAAAGCCCTAGAACATGATGGAATGTAATAACCACATGCAATGGAGAACCAGTGTGACAGAGGTTGCATCACCACACCCACTTGAGTGTGTATGGTCATGTGGATAATTGTGGTTTGGAAAAGAACACATGTAATTAATGACACTCCATTGTGTCAAACTATGGTCATAATGTCCTAGAACATAATGGAATGCAACATTGGATTGCAATGGAGCACCAATGTGACAGAGGTTGCATCACCACACCCACTTGAGTGTGTGTGGTCATGTGGATCATTTTGGTTTGGAAAATAACACATGCAATGATACTCCATGTGTCAAACTATGCTCAAAAAGTCCTAGAACATGTTGGAATGCAACATTGGAATGAAATAGAGCACTAGTGTGACCGAGGTTGCATCACCACACACAGTTGAGTGTGTGTGTTCATGTGGATCATTGTATTTTGGAAAATAATGCATGCAATGACACTCCATTGTGTCAAACCATGGTCAGATAGCCCTAGAACATGTTGGAATGCAACAATGGATTACCAATATGACAGAGGTTGCATCACCACACCCACTTGAGTGTTTGTGGTCATGTGGATCAATGTGGTTTGGAAAAGAACACATGTAATTAATGACACTCCATTGTGTCAAACCATTGTCATAATGTCCTAGAACATGCTGGAATGTAACATTGGATTGCAATGGAGCACCAATGTGACAAAGGTTGCATCACCACACCCACTTGAGTGTGTGTGGTAATGCGGATCATTTTGGTTTGTAAAAGAAAACACGCAATGACACTCTATTGTGTCAAACCATGGTCAGAAAGCCCTATAACATGTTGGAATGCAACAATGGAGAACTAGTGTGACAGAGGTTGCATCACTACACTCACTTGGATGTGTTTGGTCATGTGGATCACTGTGGTTTGGAAAAGAACACATGCAATGACACTCCATGTGTCAAACTATAGTCAGAAAGTTGTAGAACATGTTGGAATGCATCATTGGAATGAAATGGAGCACCAGTGTGACAGAGGTTGCATCACCACACCAACTTGAATGTGTTTGGTCATGTGGATCATTGTGGTTTGGAAAAGAACACATGCAATGACACTCCATTTCTGAAAGCATGGTCATAAAGCCCTACAACATGTTGGAATGCAACAATTGAACACCAGTATGATATAGCTTGCATCACCACAACCACTTGAGTGTATGTGGTCATGTGGATCATTGTGGTTTGGGAAAGAACATATGCAATGACACTCCATGTGTCAAACCATGGTCAGACCGCCCTAGAACATGCTAGAATCCAACATTGGATTGCAATTGAGCACCAATGTGATAGAGGTTGCATCACCACACCCACTTGAGTGTCTATGGTCATGTAAATCATTGTGGTTTGGAAAAGAACACATACAATTAATGACACTCCACTATGTCAAACCATGGTCATCATTTCCTAGAACATGCTAGATTGCAAAATTGGATTCTAATGGAGCACAAGTATGACAGAGGTTGCATCACCACACCCACTTGAGTGTGTATGGTCATGTGGATCACTGTGGTTTGGAAAAGAACACATGCAATGACACTCCATGTGTCAAACTATAGTCAGAAAGCCGTAGAACATGTTGGAATGCATCATTGGAATGAAATGGAGCACCAGTGTGACAGAGGTTGCATCACCACACCAACTTGAATGTGTTTGGTCATGTGGATCATTGTGGTTTCGAAAAGAACACATGCAATGACACTCCATTTGTGAAACCATGGTCATAAAGCCCTACAACATGTTGGAATGCAACAATTGAACACCAGTATGATAGAGCTTGCATCAGCACAACCACTTTACTGTATGTGGTCATGTGGATCATTGTGGTTTGGGAAAGAACATATGCAATGACACTCCATGTGTCAAACCATGGTCAGACCGCCCTAGAACATGCTAGAATCCAACATTGGATTGCAATTGAGCACCAATGTGATAGAGGTTGCATCACCACACCCACTTGAGTGTCTATGGTCATGTAAATTATTGTGGTTTGGAAAAGAACACATACAATTAATGACACTCCACTATGTCAAACCATGGTCATCATTTCCTAGAACATGCTAGATTGCAACATTGGATTGTAATGGAGCACAAGTATGACAGAGGTTGCATCACCACACCCACTTGAGTGTGTGTGGTCATGCGGATCATTTTGGTTTGGAAAAGAATACATGTAATGACACTCCATGTGTCAAGCTATGGTGAAAAATCCCTAGAACATGTTGGAATGCAACATTGGAATGAAATGGAGCACTAGTGTGACATAGGGTGCATCACCACACCCACTTGATTGTGTGTGGTTATTTGGATCATTGTGGTTTGGAAAAGAACACAAGCAATGGCACTCAATTGTGTCAAACCATGGTCCGAAATCCCTAGAACATGTTGGAATGCAACAATGGAGCACCAGTGTGATATAGGGTGCATCACCACACCCACTTGAGTGTGTGTAGTAATGTGGATCAGTGTGTTTTGGAAAAGAACACATGCAATGACACTCCATGTGTCAAACCATGGTTAGAAACGCTAGAACATGTTAGAATGCAACTGCCACATGCAATGGAGCACCAGTGTGACCGAGGTTGCATTACCACACCCACTGTGTGTGTGTGGTCATGTGGATCATTGTGGTTTGGAAAACAACTGATGCAATGACACTCCATGAGTCAAACCATGGTTACAAAGCCCTAGAACATGCTGGAATGCAACATTGGATTGCTATGGAGCACCCGTGTGATAGAGGTTGCATCACCACACCCACTTGATTGTGTGTGCTCATGTGGTTCATTTTGGTTTGGAAAAGATTGCGTGCAATGACACTCCATGTGTCAAACTGTGGTCAGAAAGCCCTAGAACATGCTGGAATGCAACTGCCATATGAAATGGAGAACTAGTGTGATAGAGGTTGCATCACCACACCCACTTGAGTGTGTGTGGTCATGTAGATCATTGTGGTTTGGAAAAGAACACATGCAATTAATGACACTCCGTTGTGTTAAACCATGGTCATAATGTCCTAGAACATGATGGAATGCAACATTGGATTGCAATGGAGAACCAGTGTGACAGAGGTTGCATCACCACACCCACTTGAGTGTGTGTGGTCATGTGGATCATTTTGGTTTGGAAAAGAACACATGCAATGACCTCCATGTGTCAAACTATGCTTGGAAAGTCCTACAACATGTTGGAATGCAACATTGGAATGAAATGGAGTACCATTGTGACAGAGGTTGCATCACCACACACATTTGAGTGTTTATGTTCATGTGGATCATTGTGGTTTGGAAAAGAACACACCCAATGACACTCCATGCGTTAAACCATGGTGAGAAAGCCCTCGAACATGTTGGAATACAACTGCCACATGCAATGGAGAACCAATGTGACAGAGGTTGCATTACCACACCCAATTGAGTGTGTGTGGTCATGTGGATCATTGTGGTTTGGAAATGATCACATGCAATGACACTCCATGAGTCAAACCATGGGTAGAAAGCCTTGAACATGCTAGAATGCAACATTGGATTGCAATGGAGCACCAGTGTGACAGAGGTTGCATCACCACACCTAGTTGATTGTGTGTGGTCATGTGGATCATTGTGGTTTGGAAAATAACACATGCAATGACACTCCGTGTGTCAAAGCATGGTCAGAAAGCCCTAGAACATGTTGGAATGCAACTGCCACATGCAATGGAGCACGAATGATAGAGGTTACATCACTACACCACTTGAGTGTGTGTGGTCATGTGTATCGTTGTGGTTTGCAAAAGAACACATGCAATGACACTCCATGTGTCAAACCATGGTCAAAAATCCCTGGAACATGTTGGAATGGAACATTGGAATGCAATGGATCCCCAATGTTATAGAGGTTACATCACCACACCCACTTGAGTGTGTGTGTTCATTTGGATCATTGTGGTTTGGAAAAGAACACATGCAATAACACTCCATTGTGTCAAACCATGGTAAATAAAGCCATAGAACATGTTGGAATGCAACAATGGACCACCAGTGTAACAGAGGTTGCATCACCACACACAGTTGAGTGTTTGTGTTCATGTGGATCATTGTGGTTTGGAAAATAACACACGCAATGACACTCCATGCGTTAAACCATGGTCAGAAAGCGCTCGAATATGTTGGAATACAACTGCCACATGCAATGGAGCACCAATATGACAGAGGTTGCATCACCACACCCACTTGAGTGTGTGTCGTCATGTGGATCATTGTGGTTTGCAAAATATCACATGCAATGACACTCCATGAGTTAAACCATGGTTAGAAAGCCCTAGAACATGCTGGAATGCAACATTGGATTGCAATGGAGCACCAGTGTGACAGAGGTTGCATCACCACACCCACTTGATTGTTTGTGGTCATGTGGATCATTGTGGTTTGGAAAATAACACATGCAATGACACTCTATGTGTCAAACCATGGTCAGAAAGCCCTAGAACATGCTGGAATGCAACTGCCACATGCAATGGAGCACAAGTGATAGAGGTTGCATCACTACACCCACTTGAGTGTGTGTGGTCATGTATATCATTGTGGTTTGCAAAAGAACACATGCAATGAGACTCCATGTGTCAAACCATGGTCAAAAAGCCCTAGAACATGTTGGAATGCAACATTGGAATGCAATGGATCCCCAATGTTATAGAGGTTACATCACCACACCCACATGGGTGTGTGTGGTCATGTGGATCATTGTGGTTTGGAAAAGAACACATGCAATGACACTCCATTGTGCCAAACCATTGTCATAAAGCCCTAGAACATATTGGAATGCAACAATGGAGCACCAGTGTGACAGAGATTGCATCATCGCACCCACTTGAGAGTGTGTGGTCATGTGGATTATTGTGGTTTGGAAAATAACACATGCAATTAATGACACTCCATTGTGTCAAACCATTGTCATAATGTCCTAGAATATGCTGAATGCAACATTGGATTGCAATGGAGTACCAGTGTGATAGAGGTTGCACCAGCACACCCACTTGAGTGTGTGTGGTCATGCGGATTATTTTGGTGTGGAAAATAACACATGTAATGATACTCCATTATGTTATACCATGGTCAAAAAGCCCTAGAACATGTTGGAATGGAACAATGGAGCACTAGTGTGACAGAGGTTGCATCACTACACCCACTTGAGTACGTCTGGTCATGTGGATCATTGTGGTTTGGAGAAGGACACATGCAATGACATTCCATTGTGTCAAACCATGGTTAGGAAGCCCTAGAAGATGTTGGAATGCCACATTGGAATGAAATGGAGCACCAGTGTGACACTGGTTGCATCCCCACGCCCACTTGAGTGTGTGTGGTCATGTGGATCATTGTAGTTTTGAAAATAACACATGCAATGACACTCCATTATGTCAAACCATGGTCATAAAGCCCTAGAACATGTTGGAATGCAACAATGGAGTACGAATGTGATAGATCAAATGATTATCATGTTAGACCCTCGAAGAGGGAGCGTAGGTTTAGCATTAAAGGGTATGCATCGCTTAGTTTCCTTGTATATGTTGTGTGACGGTTTGAAGCACCAAGAACCGTGGGTGAGGTGACTTATCACAGGGGCTAGTCTACAAGTTCAGAGCTCGACACTTTAGGCCTTGGCGCTTGTTCCAAGAGCTGTGGGTGAGGTGACTTAAAATGGTGCTAGTCTGCAAGTTCAGAGCTCGACACTTTTGGCCTTAGCATTGACGAGGAGTGACCCGGTGATGAGCACCATTCCTAGCCCTCCGCTCATGTGACATATGCAGGGGAACCTTTGTAAAGCACGACCAAAATGTTTTCCCAATGAAAGCAAGGGAAGAATCAAGGTTTGCACAAGGCGCAAGATCCAAAAACAACCAGGGAGGTCCAAGATTATTACAATGTCGCTGTGATCTGCACGAGGTCTTACAAGAGATAAGGCTGAAAAGGATGGGAGTTAGGAGTCACCTTGAAAAAGGTGGGGTAGTCGGATAAGTGGCTCGAGGAGGCTTGCCCATCTCCCAGGCACCTGATGCAGCCCCCGACTCATGCCTCTCAGGTGTTGTCGTGGAGGCTGTTGATATTTCCCGTGTGGTGGGTGTAGTCCAGGGGAAGTCAGGAGCCTCCAGCCCCCAGCATCCTCGTGAGCCCTCTGTGCGAGGGCGAGGGACGACTGGGATGGCGCTGTCCTCCCTCCACGGTCACGGACACCGGGGGTGACCTCATCCTTGTCGACTGGGTATGATGCAGCGGCCACTCTTTTCGCTAGGGCATTCTCCTGGTTCACCATCTACTTCTTCCTTCTGGTTCCCCCGGTGTAGTTAAGGACATCCATGTATTTTGGGTATCCAGTGGTTGTAGTCTTGTAGGTGTGCTCAAGGGAGAACAGAGCTTGTTTCTCATCGCAGTTGATCTTGATGACCTCACTGCTGCATCCCGGCATCTTGACCACATTGTACGCGTGATACGTGACCTCCATGAACTTGGCTAGCGCTGGGTACCCCAGGATGACGTTGTAGGGAATGCCAATGTGCACCACGTCGAAGTCGATGAGCTCGATCCGGTAATTGTCACGCGACCCAAACGTGTGGGTCACACCTGCCCTATGGTTATGGTGGCCTCCTCGGTCAGGCCAGTTAATGGAATGGTCGGCGTCAGTTGGTTGTATGGCACCTGCAGCTTGGCGAAGGTCTCGTTGGAGATGACATTCAGACCGGCGCCACCATCGATGAGTGTCTTGGTGACCGCGATATTGTTGATGGTGGGAGTGCAGATCATGGGGAGGGTTCCCACAGCCCTGGTGGAAGTAGGGTAGTCATTGGCGTCAAAGGTGATGGCGGACTAGGACCACTTGAGATTTGCGGATAGAGTTCCAGGCTGGGCTGCCACGACCTCGTGAGTGAGCTGCTTGAAGTGCCTGTTGGAGGCCGGGCCCTGGGAGCCACCAAGGATGTAAGTGATGTCCCTGGTGGGCTCCTGATATCCCCTGGTTTTCTCGTCGGCCTGGCCCTTCACGGCAGTGTGGGGGTGATACTACAAAGAACAGTCTATTTTGACATTGAGTAGAGTGCATTAAGGCCAGGATACAAAGAAAAAAGTAGCACACAGTCCGATTCAAGATTTTTTTCTATCAAATAATGAGACCAAATAACTAATGCAGCTTTGTTTAGCAAGTTAATTGCATGCATCTTTGTTTGCGAATATGGTGAACATCTAGCTATAGGTACAAGCTAACCCCCACATAATATTTTGGTGTTTTGAAACAAGGTAGAACTAGAGAACCAGAAGTTGCTCTAAAAACCACCCACATAGCACATCTAGTTCTTGCGAGTTAAAGAATTGCTGAATAGGCAACTACCAAACAAGGTCTCGGTGGCCGAACGCTGAAGGGCAAGATGATCCCCACATAGTAGATGTGCCCGAACACGATAGGCACCACCGTCGCGACGGGTAGCAGTGTCGCCCGCCCAATCCATTAGTGTGGATGGAGATCATCCATATACAACCTCATCTAGACATGGCGTTGAGGAGGCCCGGGCTCCGATCTCACATCCGGTGGAATATGTAGGAAGGGGAACCCCTTTTTGGTGCAGTCATCGTCGATCATGTGGCGGATGATCTCCGACTCTATGGCAACAGCCTCCTCGACCTCGGCCGGGAACTCCTCTCCATACGCCGCTAATGAGTGCATATTTGCATCATGTTTTACATTATTATTTTGCATTGTAGATGTAGGATCTTGGTATTTTACGGCGCTTGCGTGCACATTTTATGTCTGTTTTCACTAGGATCAAGACAGATGATGGATCCAATGGATACAATTATTGAAGCAGTTGTACTTTGGAGAAAAGGAGTAAAAAACAACATAAATCGCTTATTCGGGAAATATTAATAATATTAGAAGAAAACCAGAAGAGAACAAATGTGGCAGAGAGCGCAACGACCAACTATATGGAGGGAGGATATCTTTCGCCTGTCTAGCTCCGGACGTATATTGGTGCCGCCTCCGCCTCGTCAAATAGTTTCACCCCATGCAATTGGTTCGAGGAGACGACATACAAAACACCTAGAAATCACAGAAACATTACCTCCGGAAGGCATCTGGAGGGGGGACTCATCCACAAGGGATATATCTTAACCCTGTGCAGATCCGGGAGGCTAAGGCATCGATCTTTATCATTCGCCACTGCATCACCACCATCTCCATCCATCCCATCTACATCTTGTCTAGATCTTGTTGTAATTCCTATACTTGTTGTGGATTTATACAAGTACTATTCATCTATGATTGTTTCCATTACCATTGCCATGATGTTGATTGCCTCCATGTCTGAGTAGATCATTAGTTCTTGGGGAGATGGAGAAACCCTAGTATGAGATTGAAATAAGATAAAGTCTATTATGATATTCATCGTTGTGACCATGTGTTAGATTCTCTACATATTGATGTTGAGAGAAGTCGACCTCTCAAAATTTGCCTCTTGCGGGAACTTGATGGGGGGAACTACTTGTTGGTAGACGGAGGAGTGCTAGAAATTACAGTGACTATAAAGGTGTTAGCACTCCTTACGTATCAACTTGGGAAATTGAGGAAACTCACGGAATACTATCCATGCCATGGGATACGTCCTACGGGATTACGTCCCTTAATAGCGCAGTAATTCGATTGATGTCAATTGCTGACTGCTATGGTTATGAGGATGATGTGAGCAGCGGTTGTTGCCTATTCATCCACATACGGAGTTACTCCCACACATACATAGTTGAGAATGTTCATGATGATAATCTTTATCTTAGATCTTCACAAATACTAGTGGTGTATCCGCTACTCCCAAAGAACGCTTTTTCCCTACTGCAGTTCCAATCTCTCTTACATACGCGATACTTACTTTCTGTATTAAGTTATTTTGATTTACTTTATTATTGCTCTTATACCCAAAAACCAAAAACACCTTTTTATACAATACTCGCATTTTATCTTCCTACTTAGAACTTTATCTAGCATTTCTATCGCAATACTTATTTCACGAATTATTAGACTTCAGACTCCTGCTTCCTATGGGATCGATATCTTTATTTCCAAACTAGCTACAAATGATCTGTGCACTTGCAGTCATCAAGCTATTTTCTGGTGTTGTTGCCGGGGAGCTAAGCGATGTAGGTCTTTTCGTTTTTTCTTATTTATTTTTGTCTTCCTAAATTTTGTTTTAAGTTACAGGTTTCCACCAACATGATGGAATTTGAGCATATGACTAGTGCTAACCCACTCAACCACTTTGGGAATCCCTATGATATTTATAAAAGAGACAACTCCATTGAGAATACAAGGGGGTTTGAAATAAATCCTCTACTACTTAGTATTCTACATAAGAAGCAATTTACTGGAGATGAAGAAGATCCTGGTCCATATGAGCATATTGCATGTTTTAAAGATATATGTGGAACTTTTCTATTGACGGGATATATCGCCAATGAGGTAAGGATTAAACTTTTTAGTCAAAATTTGACAAGTACAGCTCTCTCATGGTATAGATCTCTACCCCCTGAAGCCTCTACTACTTGGGATAAGTTAGCCTGTGAATTTTTATCAAAATATTATCTATTATCAAAATCTTTTGGAATAGGAACCTTATAATGACTTGGAAGAATCGTTCTAATGAAGGACTAGTAAGAGCTTATATTAGATTTAAAGATTTACTACGACTATGTCCTCATCATGATTTGCCTGAATGGTATTTACTACATATCTTTTATGGCGTTTTAATTGAACCTAATAAAATTGAACTAGACTCTTTCGCTGAAGGAGCCTTTATGAATCTTCCTATACCTAAAGTTTGGGCTTTAATTAATAGAATTTGTGATCATAGAGTTTCATGGAATTTTGGTTTAGGAAGTGAAGGGGGCATGGAAATAGAACATGATTGTATTCATGACTATAATAAAAAGGCCATGTTAAAGAATTGTGTAAAGAACTTTATCTAGATTAAGATCTTGTGTTGCAAGTTGTTAAATCTTATACATGACATATTAAAGCTCCAAAGGAGGGTCCAGTCAAGTATGATCCACCACCCAAACCAGAAAAGAAAAGAGAAGATAAAGCAATACTTGCCTCCGTAGAACCAATATATGAAGTGCCTTTCCCTAACACTACACATAAGCATATTTCTGAATATGAACATGTCAAAGCAGTACAGGAAAAGAAGGAGGAGGAAAGCATGCCGGGAGTCAGAACACCTGAAAGAAATCAAAGATGAAGATGTAACGAAGGAAGCAATTATGGCTATGTACTCACACTATAACATAGTTGAACTTGATCTAGAGACTTCCATATTGGTTGAAGGTAAAACAAAGGTAAAAGATGTGGGTAAGCCTATTCTTCCCTGCATATTTAAAGAAACCTCTCATTACAGTTTATGTGATCTTGGCACCGAAGTTAATGTTATATCTTATGATTTCTACCTAGAAGTAAAAGAAGAAACAGAACTGGCTACAATTGAAAATACTAATATAACAATTATGTTAGCCAATAAAAACCTTAGAATTCCAATGGTAGTAGTTGACAATGCAACTTTCACAATTGGCAACAAAAACTTTCCTATCAATTTTGTAGTTGTTCGTATGCCAGCTGACACTTTTTGCCCTATTATATATTGGAAGAATCATTTTGGGCGATATAGGTGCCTATGTTGATTTCAAGAAGGAGATTGTGTCTCTTAAGCTTGGGGGACCGGAAAATAAATTCCATTTTTCCAAATTTAAATACAAGCCTCCACAAATACAAGAAGAAGAGGAAGAGAGAACCATTGAGGAAATGGCAGCTATTTTCTTTGGTAATCAAGAAGAAGAAATAAATGAAGATCCAAATTATGAAGAAATAGTTATGGAGGACTGATACATTGCTAACGTATCTATATTTTTTGATGTTCCATGCTTGTTTTATATATACTTTCTTATGTTTTGTCCACACTTTGGAGTATTTTTACACATTTTCTAGAACTAACCTATTAACAAGATGCCACAATGCCAGTTGCCTGTTTTCTGCTGTTTTTGGTTCCAGGAAAGTCAGAAATGAATATTCTCGGAATTGGACGGGACAAAAGCTAAAGTCGATATTTCACTGAGGGAAACACGGAGCTAGAAGATGAGACGGAGAGGGGCCAGGGGCCGGCTAAACCACCTGGCCGCGTGGCTAGGCTTGTCACATGCCTAGGGGTGGTGCGGCCGCCTTGGGCACCCCCTCGGCCTCCCCTTTCACCTGTAAGAAGCCTCCAATACAGAAACCTTAAGTACCCAATCAAAATTCTACGAAAGAGTATATAGTCGCCGTCATACCAATCCCTAGATCAGGAGGGATCTGAAGCTCTTCTTGGCACCCTGCTAGAGGGGAGAATTCACCCTGGAGGCCTTCTTCATCACCATGCCTGCCTCCGGTGTGATGCGTCAGTAGTTCATCCCTGTACTACAGGTCCATGTAGTAGCTAGATGGTTGGTTCTTCTCCTTTGTGCTACCATGTTTAGATCTTGTGGGCTCTGTTCATGATCAAGATCATCTATTTGTAATCTTACATGTTGTGTTTGTGGGGATCCGACGGATATTGAGATGTTATTTCAGATTGATTATTGATTCTATCATGTCTTTGTTATTTGTGATCTTGCATGCTCTCTATTGTTAGTAGCTGTCTTGGCCGAGTAGATGCTAAAAACTCCAAGAGGGAGTATTTATGCTTGATAGTGGGTTCATGCCTCAAGGAATCTGGGGAAGTGATAGAAATCTCTAAGGTACTAGATGTGTTGTTGCTATTAGGGAGAAAATAGCAATCCTTTGCTGATAGAACAATCGTATTGTTTACTTTACACACTTTTCTTAATTCAATTATCTATTGCTTGCAACTTAATACTGGAGGAGGTTTGGATGATAACCTGAAGGTGGATTATTAGTCATAGATGCAGTTCGATTACGGTCTATGTATAATGTTGTAATGCCTAATAAAATCTCATAGGAGTCAAGATGATTAGTATATGCATGTATGCTTTCTCGTTGTCTGTCAATTGCCTTGCTGTAATTTGTTCACCCAACATATCATCTATCTTAAGGAGAATCACCTCTGTGAACTATGGACCCCGGTCCATCCTTTTACCATAAGTATACAATCTATTTACTGTTTTATGTTTACTTTCTACAAAGCAATTACTATCTTCCACACAAAACGTTTAATCCTTTGTTTTCAGCAAAACCGGTGAGATTGACAATCTCACTGTAAGTTGGGGCAAAGTTCTATGATTGTGTTGTGCATGATTCCAAGTTGGAAACAACACCTTAGAGGATTTTCCTTGCTCCTACTGGTTCGATAACCTTGGTTTCATAACTGAGGGAAAACTTGTTGATGTACTCATCATACCTTCCTCTTGGGGTTCCCCAACGAGCTCAACATATTGAGTAAGCAAGACTTTTTCTGGCGCCATTGCCGGGGAGTCAAGGACTTCTTCACAATAGGAGTCCCTTATAACCAATCTCTTTACTTTGTTTTTTTAATTTTGCTTAGTTTATTTCTACTTTTTTCTTGTTTCTTTATCAAAAACACACAAAAAATAGTTGTACTAGTTTGCTTTCTTTATTAAAAACACAAAAAAATGACTACTCTTAAAAACACTAAGTTATGTGATTTGACTAGCACCAACAACAATGATTTCATGTGCACACCTATTGCTCCACATGTTCCTAAAGCTACTCCCTTTGAAATTAAACCTGCTTTACTCAATCTTGTTACGAGAGTACAATTTTCTGAATTGGTACTGAATATGTTGTTGCTCATCTTAATAACTTTGTTGAACTTTGTGAGATGCAAAAACATAGGGATATAGATGGGGATATTATTAAGCTTAGATTGTTTCCTTTCTCTTTGAGAGGAAAAGCTAAAGAATGGTTGCAATCCCTAACTAGAAATAGTATTTATTCTTGGACTAAATGCAAAGATTCTTTCATTGGAAAATACTATTCTCCTGCTAAGATTATATCTATGAGAAGTGAAATAATGAAATTTAAACAATCTGATAATGAACATGTTGCTCAAGCTTGGGAAAGAATGAAATCTTTGGTAAAGAATTGTCCCACTCATGGACTGACTGCTTGGATGATTATCCAAACCTTTTATGTAGGACTGAATTATTCTTCAAGAAATCTGCTGGATTCTGCTGCTGGAGATACCTTTATGACCATTAATTTGGGTGATGTAACAAAGCTTCTGGATAATATGATGCTGAATTATTCTAAATGGCACACTAAGAGAGCTCCACAAGGTACGAAGGTAAATTCTGTTGAAGAAACCACCTCCTTGAGTGATAAAATTGATGTTATTATGTCTATGCTTGTTAATGGGAAAGCTCATATTGATCCAAATCATGTTCCCTTAGCTTATTTGGTTTCTCAAGAAGAGCAAGTTGATGTGAATTTTATAAGAAATAATAATTTTAGCAACAATGCCTACAGGAATAATTTTGGTAATAATAATTATAGGCCATATCCTCCCAATAATGGTAATGCTTATGGAAATCCCTACAACAATAATAGAAGTGCACCCTCTGAACTTGAAGTTATGCTTAAAGATTTTATTAGCAAACAAACTACTTTCAATAAAACTATTGAGGAAAAACTCTCTAATGCTGAAAGAAATATAGCATCATTATTTGAAGCTCAATCTTCTTTGAATAAAATGGCTGCTAAACATGAAACTATTGAAATCCCTTTGCTGCTACTAATTCCACATAAGTTAGATTTGATGAAAATGTTAGACTATTAGCTGAATTGCATGCTAAGTGGGAAAGAGAAGATGAAATTGCTAGAAATATTAGTATTTCTACTATCACTACCACTAATGTTGAAGCTAGTAAACCCAATGGAACCTTTTCTAATAAAAATGTTGAAATTCGTCGAAATATGGGAAAAATAGCTCTACTACTTTAGATGATAAGTATGATTTTGATCTTGATGGTTGCAATATCTCTGAAGTAATTATGTTCCCACAAAAGCTTGCTAAAAGTCCTAGTGCTAGTGCTATGAATATGGCCTTTATAAAACACATTACTGATGCTCTCATAAAAATTAAACAAGAAAAGATGAAACATAAAGCTTGTATTCCTGTGAAACTAGAAGATGGTTGGGAACCCATCATTAATATGAAAGTAAATGATTTTGATCTCAAAGCTTTAGGTCATCTTGATAGTAGTGTTTCTATTATGCCTAGAAAGATTTATGAAATGCTTGATTCGCCACCATTGGAAGATTGTTATTTAAATGTCCAACTTGATGATAATGCTAAAAAGAAACTCATGGGGAGTATTAATGATGTTCTTATTATGGTTAACAATGCTTATGTCCCTGTTGATTTCTATGTTTTGGATGTTGAATGCAAGGCTTCTTGTCCTATTATTTTGGGAAGACCTTTTCTTAGAACTATTGGTGCCATTATTGATATGAAAGAAGGCACCATTAAATATCAACTCCCACTCAAGAAAGGTATAGAACACTTCCCCAAGAAGAGAGAGAAGATTCATTTTTCCTCTCCTATTCAAACAAAATTTGCTCTTAATGCTTCTTAATTTGAGAATACTTGATTCTTTTCTTGCTTCTTATGCCTAACTTAAAGGTGTTAAAGAAAGGTACTTATTGGGAGATAACCCAAAAGTTTTAGTTGAGTTTTGGAAGTTATTGCTTCAGTAATAACCTCTCCTTATCTTTTTTGTGTGGTTTTTGTGCCAAGAGTAACCTCTAATTAGAGAGAAGTAATGCTTGGGAAAGTTGCTATCCCGAAACAGATTTTTGTGCTTCGCTGTAAAAATTCGTGAAATATCTCTGTACGTCAGTTTGAGCTGTTGTGTTTTGTGCTTCTGCCCCAGGCTGTTATCCAACTTTCGTTAGTTCAACACTTTTCGATTTGAGCAACAAAAGGTGTTCGAAAAAATTGGTTTTTACCTGCTGGTCTGTTTTGACAGATTTCTGCCATTATTTGCATTTGCCTGTTAATCTCTTTCTCTTCGAGTTCTCTTTGATCATTTGAACTTTTTAAAGGAATTCCTACAGTAGTTTGTGTTTTAATGGAAGTTTTACTTGTGTTGAGACTGAACCAAAAGACTTATTATCTTGAGTGCACTAATGTTGCTAATGAAGATTGTGTGAAGTTTTGTATGAAGGAAAAATTTCAGGTGTAGGGAAAGAATGACGTAATGAGATGAAGAATGGACTAAAGGTCAAGCTTGGGGATGCCACCCCGTGTCATCCCAAGAAATATCCAAGAAGTACAAGCATCAAAGCTTGGGGATGCCCAAGGCGTCCCCTTCTTCATCAATAAAAATCTCAGGTTTCTTCAAAATACTTCATTTTTATTGTTTCATGCATAGTTGTGTTGTTCTTGGAGCGTCTTCGTTTTTGTTTTTGGTTTTCGTTTTCTTAGTTTGCTTGAATAAATTGGTTGGACCCCCTCATTCATACATTACTTTTCAAATAAGTTGGTTTGGATTGGAAAAGAGTAGGAAAAGTTCATGCTTAAGTGGTAAAAAGGAGCTTGTTTTTGATTGTGGCCTATGCTTTGTCATGCCATGCTTGATATTGTTTTGGCTTTATGCTTAGTGATTTTTGCTTTAGCATGACATGTTATAAACAATTGAGATTTCTTAATGTGCCTTGAAACAATCATGTGTTGTTTTAGCATATTAAAGCATAATATTGTGGTATTCTCCTTTGATGCTTTATTTGGGTTGACTTGGCACATGCTCACACCATGTTAAGACTATCCCAAGTTACTATAGCCTCTGATCATTTAGTTTTCGACTTTCAATAACACTTTATGCTTTAATTAATGATATTTTGTCGCTTTGCATGATTATGGCCATTATTGCTCTCTTAGTTGGTCGCTCCCAGTCTTTTGCTAACCTACATACCAAATATGAGTTCCACTCATGCATCCAACTCCAAATAAAACCAAGTTATTCAAAATAGTCCATCATACCTACCTATTAGCATTTTCTATTCTAAGTATATTCATGTTTTTATGTACCTTCCGAATTAAACTTGTTATGTGAAAATTAGTGATTAAAGCTCTCACGAACTTGATGGCACACTTTACTTTCTTACACTTAATAATCTTGAACGATTGTCCATCTTTGTTGCGTATATGCTTGCGCTTAATAAGTTGAAGTTAGCAAAACCATGTATCATGGGGAACGCTTTCAACATTGCACTTATTATTCCGTTTATATCATGATTCTTTTGCTTATGGATCCGATGGTCTGAAATAAAAGGGGAACTTGTAAGATCATGGAGTTTGTATGTGTGTTAGAGAAACGCTTGGGCCGCTAGCCTAAGCCATGCCTAATCATGGTGGAAACTTTCAGCATAACCATAATGAGCACTCTATGAAGCATACTCAATAAAAATCTATGCAAATAGCAAATAAAAAGATTGCTGAGATGCTCATTGTCTGTTGCCTTATCATTTTCATATGGGATAGCTCATGTGTCATTGGGCAAGGGGTACCCCGTTGGCGGTTCTCTATGATACACATGTACTTACAATGACAAGAGCTTACTTGTGACTGAAGTTGAGTAGCATGAGGTTCGATACTTGTAAGCAAGGGGCATGAGATTTCAACTTATAACTTGTCAAGCATATCCTCTTAGTTGTGTCACTTTAACCTTAATCACTTGAAGATGCTTATGATAGGGGCAATGAGAGCTGAAAGCTAATAAGTACCATAATTTTTGGAAGTTCTTTATGAGACTTGAATCCCTGCTTCCTTCCATGAAGGCCTTTCTTTTACTTTTATGTTGAGTCTCCATCTTGTACCTTTATGCACCTATTGAGAGAGAATAGTGGGCATTCTTAGTTTAATGTTCATTGTCCCAAGACTTATTGATTGATTCATAACTTTGATATTGCTTGTTCTTGAACTATTTATATCTAGTCACCCTTATGAACTTTGAAGGTGTCCTATGCATTTATGTTTTGCTACACTATGAGGGAAAAGCTAAATAACATCCTTATTATGTTTTATTTATGTGAAACAAACAAACGTCTTACAAAGCATTGTTATTCATGAATCTTTTGTTTGTATCTTTTCATGTAACAACATAGTTGCTATGTCTTATTTTTAGAACTATATCTTTCATGCTATGTTAAAGTACTATGATCCCAGCTATCAATATGCCTTGATCAAGATTATGATGGTGCATGTCACCTCAAAAATTATTCTTTCTTTTCTATCACTTGCCTACTTGAGGACGAGCAGGAGTTAAGCTTGGGGATGTTGATACGTTGCTAACGTATCAATAATTTTTGATGTTCCATGCTTGTTTTATATCTACTTTCTTATGTATTGTCCACACTTTGGAGTATTTTTACACATTTTCTGGAACTAACCTATTAACAAGATGCCACAGTGCCAGTTGCGAGGTTTCTGCTGTTTTTGGTTCCAGGAAATTCAGAAAATGAATATTCTCGGAATTGGATGGGACAAAAGCCAAAGTCAATATTTCACCGAGGGAAACACGGAGCCAAAAGACGAGATGGAGAGGGGCCAGGGGCCGGCCACACCACCTGGCCACGCGGACAGGCCTGGCCCACGCCTGGGGGTGGTGCGGCCGCCTCGAGCACCCCCTCGGCCTCCCCTTTCGCCTATAAAAAGCCTCCGATACAGAAATCCTAAGTACCCTATGAAAATTCCACGAAAGAGTCTGTAGCTGCAGCCATCTCCATCCCTAGATTGGGAGGGATTTGAAGCTCTTCCCGGCACCCTGTCGGAGGGGAGAATTCACCCTGGAGGCCTTCTTCATCACCATGCCTGCCTCCGGTGTGATGCGTGAGTAGTTCATCCCTGGACTACGGGTCCATGTAGTAGCTAGATGGTTGGTTCTTCTCCTTTGTTCTACCATGTCTAGATCTTGTGAGCTCCGTTCATGACCAAGATCATCTATTTGTAATCTTACATGTTCTGTTTGCGGGGATCTGATGGATATTGAGATGCTATTTCATATTGATTATTGATTCTATCATGTCTTTGTTATTTTTTATCTTGCATGCTCTCCGTTGTTAGTAGCTATCTTGGCCGAGTAGATGCTAGCAACTCCAAGAGGGAGTATTTATGCTTGATAGTGGGTTCATGAATCCAGGAATCTAGGGAAGTGATAGAAATCTCTAAGGTACTAGATGTGTTGTTGCTACTAGGGAGAAAATATCAATCCTTTATTCATAGAACAATCGTATTGTTTACTTTACAAACTTTGCTTTATGCAATTATCTGTTGCTTGCAACTTAATACTGGAGGGGGTTCGGATGATAACCTGAAGGTGGATTATTAGTCATAGATGCAGTTTGATTACGGTCTATGTATAATGTTGTAATTCCCAATCAAATCTCATAGGAGTCAAGATGATTAGTATATGCATGTATGCTTTCTTGGTGTCTATCAATTGCCCCGCTATAATTTGTTCACCCAACATGTCATTTACCTTAAGGAGAATCACCTCTAGTGAACTATGGACCCCGGTCGATCCTTTTACCATCAATCTACAATCTATTTACTGTTTTCTTTTTACTTTCTACAAAGCAATTACTATCGTCCACACAATATGTTTAATCCTTTGTTTTCAGCAAAACCGGTGAGATTGACAACCTCACTGTAAGTTGGGGGCAAAGTTCTGTGATTGTGTTGTGCAGGATTACAAGTTGGAAACAACACCTTGGAGGTGTTTCCTTGCTCCTACTGGTTCGATAACCTTGGTTTCATAACTGAGGGAAAACTTCTTGCAGTACTCATCATACCTTCCTCCTGGGGGTTCCCCAACAAGCTCAACATATTGAGTAAGCAAGGACAAGTCCCTAGAAGAAGTAGAAGATGAATTCGATTCACTTCGCATTTTGGGACCTCCAACTGATGAGGCTTCTGAAGTGCCAGAAAAGAGAGGGGATGAGGAATTACCACCCCTAGAGTTGAAGATGCTACCAGATAATCTTAAATACAGGTTTTTAGATGATACTAATAAATTCCTTGTTATTATTAGTGCTAAACTTTCAGGAGAAGAAGAAGAAGAACTTATGAGGATACTTAAGGAGCATCGCCAAGCCTTTGGGTACTCAATGGATGACTTGAAGGGCATTTGTCCCATGATAGCCATCCATCAAATATTCATGGAAGAAGGTGCAAAACCAGTTGTGGAATTTAATAGAATATTAAAGCCTGAAATGAAAGAAGTGGTAAGAAAAGAAATTGTGCGCCTACTAGATGCAGGTATAATTTATGTTTGATAAAGAGAGTGATTGGGTAAGTCCTATTCACTGTGTCCCTAAGAAGGGTGGTTTTACCGTTGTTCCTAATGAAAACAATGAACTAATACCTACTAGAACTATTGTTGGGCACATAATGTGCATAGATTTCAGGAAATTAAATAAAGAAACTAGGAAAGATTAGTATCCATTACCGCTCATATATTAAACTTTAGAAAGGTTAGCAAACCATACTAATTTTTGTTATTTGGACGGATATTCTAGTTTCTATCAAATAATTTTCACTGGGATGACCAACTTAAAACAACTTTCATAATTCCTTACAATTTAAATGCTTACCGACGTATGCCTTTTGGTCTATGTAATGCTCCAGCTACTTTTCAACGATGTATGACTGCTATTTTTGCTGATTTTATAGAAATTATAATGGAAGTATTTATGGATGAATTTTCTGTCTATGGAACTTTATTTAATAGTTGCTTGGATAATCTCAAGAAAGTTTTGTAGCGTTGTGAAGAAACTAATCTTGTTCTAAACTGGGAGAAGTGCCAATTTATGGTCAAAGAAGGTATAGTCCTCGGACACAAGGTATCAGGTAGGGGAATTTAAGTTGATAGAGCTAAGGTTGAAGCAATAGAGAGAATGCCATCACCTAGGGATATTAAAGTTATAAGGAGTTTTCTTGGTCACGTGGGTTTTTACAGAAGGTTCATTAGAAATTTCTCTAGGATATCTAAACATTTGACTAACCTCTTGCAAAAGGGAGTGAGATTTACTTTTGATGACAAGTGTCTTAAATCCTTTGATAAACTTAAAAATTATTTAACTCGTGCTCCCATCATTAAACCACCTATCTGGGATACAACCTTTGACTTGATATGTGAAGGTAGCGAGCATGTTGTAGGAGTAACTCTTGGACAACATATTGGTTGTAGATTTAATATTATACATCATGCTAGTAGAACTCTTAATGGTGCTCAAAAGAATTACCCGAAGGAAGAAAAGGAACTGTTTGCTGTATTTTTCTCTTGTGATAAATTTCGTTCTTACATAGTTGATGCAAAGGTGAGAGTTCATACAGATCATGATGGTTTAAAAGAACTCCTTGAGAGGAAAGAACATAAGCCAAGACTGATCCACTGGATTATTTCACTAAAAGAATATGAATTGTAGATTATGTAAAGGCAGGAAATAAAGATGTTAGATGTAGTGTCCATGTTTTCCCAGAAAGACACCAATCTTATTGAGGGGAACTTTAGTCCTAGTGATTTTCGTCTACGAGAATTATTTGATGAACTAAAGTTAATTCCTCCAAAAGAGAAGGAGTCCTTGCGGTGGGAGGAACTTTTCATCCCAGGATAAGCAAATGGTAAGTGCAAGGTAAGTTTTCTTACCCAAATAAGTGATTTATTTTCACAATTTTTACTCTTGAAAATTCTGTTTTCGAATTCCTTGTGTTTTTCTAAAGTTTTAGAGGGGTTTTACCAATTATACGAGCGGAGCTATACGATCGGAGAGGGGGCTCCCGCTGTATAGTTGGTCATTAAACTCTTTGTATCATCTTTGTGAAATTGTTTTCGATATCTGAGCCTATACGGTCGCAACTATATGACCGGAGCAAAAATTTCGGCCGTATAGTTGGTTTTTGAACTCTTAGATAGTTTTGCTTTTTGGTGCCTGTATCTATACGGTCGCAACTATACGACCAGAGCAAAAATTCTGGCTGTATAGTTGGTCATTAAACTCCCAAGCATTTTTGATTCTCGGTGTTTGAAACTATACGACCGGAGCAAAAATTCCAGCCATATATGAGATATATAAGGAATGTACTCCCAAGTTAGTAGTTTCGGGTGAACCATAGACTATAGGTTTGATGAGGTACTGTACCCCGGCAAAGAACCTCAGAGCCGCAGATGCAGCAGCAGCAGAGGTACCTACTTTATCCGGCAAAGCCCGGCAGAGATAGCAGGAAAGGGTCAGTGAGCTGGTGCACATTGTGAACCAGCAAAATGAGCAACTATTCAGGAGTAACCCAACGATATCAGGTGGCTCTGGTGTCGTTTATTTGACTAGGGGCGCTCCCGCAAGATTGGTCGGGGCGGCATCATCACCCGGTGCAGGCCCAAGCAGAGATGAGGGTGCAACCTATGGTAGAAGGAACAAACAGATAATACCTTATGACCCAAAAGTGGCTGGAAAAGGCAAAACAGTACATGGTAATGTTGGTCAAGGAAGTGTAGGCCGCGGTAATGGTAGTCAAGGAAATCCTGACCAAGGTAATGGGAGTCAGGGGAATGCTGGGTGCGGCAATGCCGGCCAGCACAATCCAAACCATCAAGCAAAAATTCTAGTTGTATAGTTGGTCGTTAAACTCCCAAGCAATTTTGATTTTCGGTGTTTGAAACTATACGACCAGAGCAAAAATTCTGGCCGTATATGAGATATATAAAGAATGTACTCCCAAGTTAGTAGTTTCGGGTGAACCATATACTATAGGTTTGCTGAGGTACAGTACCCCGGCAAAGAACCTCAGAGCCGCAGATGCGGCAGCAGCAGAGGTACCTGCTTTATCCAGTGAAGCCCGGCAGAGATAGCAGGAAAGGGTCATTGAGCTGGTGCACATTGCGAACCAGCAAACTGAGCAACTATTCAGGAGTAACCCAACAAGATCAGGTGGCTCCGGCATCGTTTATTTGACTGGGGGCGCTCCCACAAGATTGGTCGGGGCGGCATCATCACCCGGTGCAGGCCCAAGCAGAGATGAGGGTGCAACCTCTGGTAGAAGGAACAAACAGATGATACCTTATGACCCAAAAGTGGCCGGAAAAGGCAAAGCAGTACAGGGTAATGCTAGTCAACGAAGTGTAGGCCGCAGTAATGGTAGTCAAGGAAATCCCGACCAAGGTAATGGTAGTCAGGGGAATGCTAGGTGTGGCTGGAGGAGCACAACACTAGCAGTAGAACCCACCTCGCCAGCAGTAAAGTGCTGGACCAGCTATCCAGCACCAGTATGCTCATTCGGCATAGAACATACATAATGATGGTTATTCGGCTATGGCCAATGTCGGCTTTCTTAGGCTGGATCATCATATGATGGGGAATGCAATGGGATCTCGGCTGGGAAACAGGAACTTGCAGCCGGATGATGCAAGGTTGAAGTTGGATAGAATCTATATGTCGGAATTGATGGAGGGACAAGGTCCTCCAGGTCCTGCATGTTTTGGACCTCAGATTATGAGGGATCCATCTGTGTCAAACTTTCAACTGGCCAGGGGACAAAGACATATGACGGCATCACCAAGATGCAAGATTGGTTGATTGACTATGCCACTGTTGTGCACATCGCACAAGGCAATAGCATATGGGTGGTGAGTTACGTACCTCAGATGCTAGAAGGATCGGCGAGGGTTTCGTTGAATAATCTGTCGGTAGGAAGTATCAACTGCTGGCTAGATTTTGAAGAGATGTTCATCAATAACTTTACAAGCACTTACAAGAGGTTGAATAGGCCATATCACCTAGCAATGTGTAAACATAGGCCGAATTTGACTGACCGAGAGTTTTTGACTCGGTGGTGCACACTTCGCAACTCATGTGAAGGAGTTATAGAGTCACACACAATTTCTTGGTTTATACAAGGGTGCCGACATGCAAGTGTGTTGTGGCAAAGTCTACAGAGAGATATGCCAACTACGTTGGCTAAAACTATCAAGATTGCAGATTCATATGCATTGGGAGATCTGACACATCCCTTGCTTATGTTGGCAGAGCCGAATGAGGAGTATAATTGTAGGGACGGGGTCAGGTTAGCCTGACAGAATGATTTCCAAGGTAAAAGAAGAGATGCGGGGCTGGATTATCGGTATGGTTCGAATCATGTTGCTGATGTGAACCAAGATTAGCCTGGTGCTGGGAGTAGCCAGCGACAAAAGAATAGTGGCTAGCAATGGACATAGAAAACTAATGGGAAGAAATTGTGGAGTTTCGATCAGAAGAAACCGTGGCAGTAGAGGCTGAGATACACTTATGAGTCTATGTTGCATCCGCTGTGTAAGTTTCACACGCAGAATCCGAGTAAACCGGCAAATCATATGACTCGGCAGTGCGCATGGATGCAACATGCAGTGGGTGACATGGGTCCGTCTTAGGCGCCTGACCCGCCACAGCTCACTGGGGAAAATGCTCAACAACTAGTTTTACCTCCGACACCGCCGAGGTATGAGAACCAGGAGAGAATAGAAACTGTGCACCAAGTGGGGAAACAAAAATAGGGGAACTACGAAAATCCTGGCCGTGATGGCCGGAATGAAGATAGAGAACATAATCAGAGTTATATTGTATTCATGAGAGAGGAAAATGATAGGCAAAGTGTGCAGAGGTGACATATGGAGGTCAACACGGTCATGCCGGTAGTGCCGAAGTATATGTATTGGTCGGACCAGGAGATCACCTGGAGCATCAAGGATCATCCCAAGCTTATGTCGAGTCCTAGATCATATGCTTTGGTGCTTGACCCAACCTTTATCGGGCCAAACATAAATGTGAAGTTCTCCAAGGTGCTCATTGACAATGGTAGCTGTTGGGGATATGCTAAATGGATATCATCATCGCATGTCTCTAATCCGGCTATCCCGGGTGGCCCACAGTTGATAGCAAGGCCTATGGCCTGCTGGGTGGCCCAGTTAGACGGATCCAGAAGGAAGGCCCATGACGGATTAAGGAAGTCTATGTAGGAGTCACCGACGTACCCGGTTCCTTGGAGTGCAAGACATGAGAGACTAGTTTGTATTAGTGTAGGACTCTTTACCTTGTCCGGCAAGGTCCTTTCCCTGTAACCCTAGGTTCTGGTGCCTTTATAAACCGGACATGCGGGAGCCTTTAAGGCATGACTACACACAATGATAACACCCTCGCATAGAGAACCAATCTCTGTAACTTGGCGTATTGCCATTATAGTGATTTATAGAAGGAGTAGAGTTCCGCCACCATTGTGGGACTTGAACCTGTGTAAACTGTGTTACCTCGTACCCGCCAACTCTCCACCTTACCCCACATCTCTAAACACGCATTGTGAGGACCCCTCCATGGCATACTCGTCAGCAATACCATGACAGTTCGCGCCTACCTTGGGGCAAGAGGTGGTTCGAGCTCTACAAGGGGTGAGGTTCAGGATCTTCACGGGAATCAGTGACACCATAACCATCGGACGCGTTCTCCTCTAGCAATGTTCTAATTGTCCCTCCAGAGGAGTTCTGCGTGTCGGTGAAGACGAACCCTACGCGTTGCTCCATCATCCCCTTCGGAGACATCCACATCTTCATCGGTGAAACTGACTCGGGTCCTATCTCCCAGAAAGTCGGATACTCGTTAAGGCCCGCACGAACCTCCTATGGGCAGGATATGTTCCCGGGAGAATCTAGGTCATACCTCTCTTTAGAGTATGGCGGCTCAGATCAGGAAAATTCAAGGCCCACCCAAACCGCCCCCATGCAGGATATAAAGGTGGAAGGACCCTGCAAATCCGCTTGGCTTCCCCGAGTGTCAGAGATGCGAAGGTCACACTTTGTCGGCGTCATCACCATCTTCGATTTGGCTAGATGCGTTCAAGGGGACGGAGAACCTCCCCGCGAATACCTTGCCAGATGGATGAGGGTGAGGGAAACCCTAGAGGGTGATCGCATCGACGAACTCGTTCACCACTTCGTGGAAGGGCTCACACCCAGAACACCCCTCCGGCATACCCTCCGAAGACGATAGGCTGCAGGACCTCTCACCCTTGGTGAGATGGTCGCAATTGCCAATGAATTTTCCTAAGATGGACGCTAAGGAGAACACCCAGGCCATTCCTGGGCCTGAAGCTGGAGTAAACAACAAAAACGGTTCGCCTCCGTCACCCTCCACATCCGCCATCAATAACACCGAAGCCAACTCCAACTCTGACTTTGCCCTTGACGCGTTATACACCGACATCAATATGGATGGTGGCATTTCAGACCCTAATTCATAGGAATACGATGTTGTCTTGAGGGAGATCGAGCAGGAGATTGAGAAGGAGGAGCACACAGAGATGGCCAACGCATCCCACCAGGTGCTAGTCGCCATTGGGAGCGCAATGGAAGAAGATGGACAGGAACCGGAGTGTGAGAGAGCTACGCCCACACCTACGGTTACCAGAGCAGTAGTAGCCAAGAAGCCACCGAGCCTACGGCTCCGGCCAAGGCTATGCCTCCTCTGGTTATCCGCCCGCAGTAGGCGCAGGAACTCACCACGGCCCCAAGTACTGCCAAGCAGTCAAATCAGCCACCATCAACATTTGTAGCTTGCAAACCATTGGTTACTCCCGCCGACAAGGCGATCTATGGTGCATTCCTTGTTGAGCCCATTACTGTCGCCCATATCCGGAGCGTTACGGAGCTTGATGAGAAGCGCGCAGCAATCCTAGCGGAGGCCAAATGCATCACGGAGCAGGGCGCTAAGATGGACAAAGACATGGACAAGGCGTGGAAATCTATCAAGGCATCAAGGGCTATGGAGGCTGAATACAAGAAGTTGCTACTAAAGCACAAAGCAAAGAAAGCACCAGCTCATGTCATCGAAGATCCCAGCGTTCGGCGCAAGTTTGGATATGGCGGATCCAAGCCGGCAAAAGGCACTCCATACATTGATTCAGAGGGGAGGCAGGTAATGCCAACTCCCGGATCAACAACCCTCCTGGAGCAGGACAGGTCGCTAGAAGTAGTTGCTCAGGTGTACGACCTCATTGCCAAGGCATGCAAGCAACATGAGAAGCCTACCTCAAAGAGGCTTGAGTCCAACCCGGAGCTTTGCCAGTCAACCCTGAACAACCGCAGAAGGCCAAGATCTCCCCGTGATGAGGGATCCCACACAGGCTCTATGGAGCAAAGACGGAGGGAGGCGCATAACAGGGGTGATGCCATACCCATATCCTCCGATCATGGAGAAAAGGCTCACCCTCATCAGTCGCCGCCTCCACCACCATCCCGGCGGCACGAGGAACCATAGCCGTGCCATCGTACAATCATGCCACTGCCTAGGCGTCCCCAGGTCGGTATCGTTATACGCGACCAGGGCAAACAGCCCCAACATGTCGGAGAGTGCAGAGGCGTTAAGGACTCAGGAGAAAATCCTATAAGGAAGCACCACGTCCAACAAGCAACTATGACAAGCGTGAGGAGTCCTCGAAGGGAAACAATAAGAAGGCCAACCCACCACCACCATCGCCACCTAGCAGCCATCATGGTGGAGGACATGGTGGATCTCATAAATCGCACCACAACTCCCCTCCCCATGATGGAAAATGGAAGCAACCGAAGCCATACGACGCACGTTCACGGCTAGACAAGATCCAAGAAGCTCGGGAGCTCCCATACCTTGGGCCATGCTATTTAGGACTAGTAATTCGGGCCACAACTTACCCCGAGGGTATCCGGATAGACAAGACCATTAAGCCCTATGACAGCACTGCTAGGCCAGCCACGTGTTTACAGGACTACAGTGAAGCAATTCACATCACAGGGGGAAACCGTAACGTCGCCGTCAAGTACCTCCCACTTATGCTAACCAGCACAATGGATCGATGACTTGCCGAAGAAATCAATATGCAATTGGTTGGACATGCATGAGGCATTCACCAAAAACTTCGAGGGTACGTACAAACATCGATGCACTCTCGGAGACCTACAGCGGTACGTACAAGAAAAGGATGAAACCGCTCGTGCCTGTCTCTCTTGCTAGTTGAATGTGAAAAATTTCTGCACAAGGGTGCTCGAACAAACCGCTATGGCCGCCTTCATCGACGGTCTAGAGAAGGGAACTTTGCTCCAGCATATGTTGAAGCGCAAGCAAGACAACAATGATCTCAATGCAATGATCGCCATGGCTAGTGAGTTCGCTGTTGCTGACGACGACGTGCGTGGATTGTTGCAAGCAATAGCAATCCCTACCCAGCCTAGAAAGAACAACAATAACAAACGGAAGACTCCGCTTGAAGAGAAGCAAACAACCGACATGGTCGCCACAATATTCACTTGTAGAGGCAGAGGCGGACAGCGTGGTCGTGGTTGGGGGCTACCCATGGTCAGCAGATGAGTGATTCTACATCCTCAGCACCCCGCATTCCCCAAACGTATGAATAGCACCACGATATGCCGTGTTTCGTCCACCTTGACGCAAACGGCAAATCCACCCACACCAATCGCCAAGTTTGTAAATGACATCAAGGAAGACCCTGAGTCCGGCTACAAAATAGGTCACATCATACAAGCTTATGTGGATGGCATCGTGGTAATGTCAGCGAAATCAAACGATCTTATCGCCGACTTGGAGGAAACCTTCGACAATCTCCAGAAATACAACATGATGTTTTACCCCAAGAAGTGTGTCTTTGGGGTGCCATCAAGCAAGCTGTTGGGCTTCATCATTTCGCACTGTGGAATCGAGGTCAACCCGAAGAAAATCAAGGCCATCCTTGACCTCAAACACCTGATGTGCTTGAAGGACATATAGAGGCTCATAGGCTGCGTAACAGTAGTAAGCCGGTTCATCAGCCGACTTGGAGAAAAGGCTATGCCGCTCTACAAGTTGCTCAAAAAGGCAGACAAATTTGTAGGGACGGACGAGGCAGACGCAACACTTCAGGAGTGGAAGAGAATACTCTCCTCCACGCCAATACTTGTAGCACAGGTATCAAGGGAGCTTATGTTAGTTTACATGGCGGCAACCAACCGAGTAATCAACATCGTCATCGTGGTGGAGCGCAAGGAGCCAACGCATGAATACGAAGTTCAGCGACCAGTTTACTATGTAAGTAAGGTCTTGACGGAATCCAAGCAGTGTTACCCGCACTACTAGAAGATAGCTTACGTAGTTTTCCTTGCTTCAAGGAAGCTAAGGCACTACTTCTAGGAGCACCCCATCACAATGGTGAGAAAAGCTCCACTGTCCAACATTATCAATAATAGCGACGCTACAGGAAGGGTGGCAAAGTGGGGCATTTAACTTTCCACCTTTGAAATCACCTACAAGAGGCGTGACACTATCAAGTCATAAGCATTGGCGGATTTTATTGCAGATTGGACAGAATTGCCAGAAGACACTCCTGCCAGAGCCAGAATATTGGGTCATGCACTTTTACGGATCAAAGCTACTCAATGGCTCGGGGGCTAGTGTATTACTACAATCACCAATAGGGGAGAAGTTGCAATGCAGCATGCATATCCACTTCAAAGCTACCAACAACATGGCGAAATATGAGGCCCTCATTCACGGACAACGAGTAGCCAAGGATATTGGCATCAAGTGCATAGTTTGTTGTGGAGATTCCAAGTTGGTTGCCCTGCAAGTACCTAGCACCTGGAATGCGCAGAACCCTATGATAGCGGCATATTGAGATGAAGTAGACGAGATTGCCAAGTGCTTCGACGGCTACGAAGTCAAGTACGTCAAAAGGGAGGAGAATGAAGTGGCAGATCTGCTGTCAAAGCTTGGATTAGCTCGCTGACTAGTTCCGACAGGCATTTCCTGGAGCATTTATGGACCCCATCCCTGAAGGGAGTGGATGTTGGCAACCTGGATAGAGTGGATTCATCCGTTAACATAGTAATTGTGACCTCTCTGGCTTGGACAAAACCGTTAATGGACTATCTACAAGACGGAACTTTGCCTGCTGACGAAGTCGAAAGTCGGCAAATAGTACGAAGAGAAAAAGTCTACGTCATGATTGACGGCCAGCTATACAAAAGAAGTACCATAGGATTTTTTCTTCGATGCGTCTCCCAGTAGCAAGGTATTGATATCCTTAGACAAATACATCTCGGAGATTGCGGGCATCACGCTGCTCCCTGATCATTGGTGGCTAAGGCCTTCCGACAAGGATTCTACTGGTTAACTGCCAAGGAGGACGCCGACAAGTTGGTACAAATATGTCTTGGGTGTTAGTTCTATGCAAGACAACCAAGTGCTCCAACTAAAGAATTGTGAACCATACCAATAACTTGGCCGTTTGCAATCTAGGGGCTAGACATGGTGGGACCTTTGCAGACAACACCTTGTGGATTTACACACTTGCTAGTAGCAGTGGATAAGTTCACAAAATGGATTGAAGCTAAACCCATTAGAAATCTTGATGGGGCAACAACCCTAAAATTTGTCTGAGATCTAGTGGTGAGATTTAATCTCCCACATAACATCCTCACCGACAACGGCAGAAATTTTTCTCTGGGAGAAGTTGAGGAGTACTGTCATGAAAAAGGCATCATGACCTAGCATTTGTGGCACACCCATAGTCTAATGGAAAACTTGAATGGGCCAATGGACTAATTCTGCATGGAATCAAGCCGTGCTTAGAGGCACCGCTACACAGAGCAGCTGGAACCTAGGCGGAGGAATTACCATATGTACTGTGGAGTTTAAGAACAACACCCAACAAATCCATTAGCTTGACTCGTTTCTTCATGGTTTATGGAGTAGAAGTCGTCTTACCATCCAACATCCTCCATGATGCACCAAGAGTCGTCGCCTACAAGGAAAATGACGCTGAAGAATTCAGACTCTTATCTGTGGACCTACTCGAGGAAGAGCATGTGCTGGCATGCTAGAGATCTGCCATCTACCAGCAGAAGCTAGGTGGCTACCATAGTCGCTGTGTTAAGCATCGCTGGTTTAAAGAAGGGGATCTGGTGCTTAGACTCAAGAAGGAGAAATCACACAAAGTATCCCCCCTTGGGAAGGACCGTTCATCATAAGCAAAGCATTGTTAAATGGTTCATACTACCTCGTTGATATTTGTGTGTTGAAAGATAGGCCAAATATCGCAAGCGCAAGCAATGTAACTCTGATGATGATTACCCGGAGACAGATCGGCCATGGAACATAGCATAGCTACGTCACTTTTACACTTAGCATATTTTATATTATGTAATAAGTTTCTTATATGATCAATGAAATAAAGCATTTGGTTCACTCATATTCTCTAAGTCTTTTACCTCCTTTAGTTATTCATTTTTGGATCATATAAACCCTTTATGCGCAAGTTTGCACTTGCACTTGTGAAAATTCTGCCTATGGGCGTTAGCTTAAGTTTTCTGGTCTACACGTTTTCTGAAGTTTTTATGTGGATTCTGGAGTAGTGACTTCTTGGCACTCAAAGCCAGCGATTTTGCTCGTAGGTTCTTGACGGTGCTATTAAGCATCATCACCTGAGAGCATAGTTCTGTGTTGCGAGTCTTCCATCTCACGAAAGTTCAAGCATACGAACCAAAATAATGGATAAGCCAGCACTTGCTTAAATAATATATGCACGCTTGAAATAGATAAGTAGTAGGAAACTTGAACACAAGTTTTTCCACCTTACAAACTCATAACTTTTTCCGCACATACATTACAGAGATACATTTAATACAAATATTGTTTTTTATGGCTCTGCTACAGGGGACATCGTGGTGGCGTCATCAGCAATAGGAGAGCCAGGCTAGGAAAGCACATCAAACTCGGAAGGAGAGGGGCTAGACTCAGAAGAAGCCATATCTTCATCTAGTTTCTCGACAGGCACGAAGATGTCCGCCTTGACCATCTTGGCAACTCTGGTATTGTAGCTGGCGAGGGAGTTCCAAATAGCATTGCTATCGATCTCTTTTCCTTCCTTGTCCAGCTTGGGAATGCTGGAGGTCACTAGATCGATGTCAGCGTTGTCATAATGTGCCTTGCCCAAGGACAGGGTTATCCTTGCACCAGCCCGGATGTAAGAGGCTTTCCAGTCCTTGACTTTCTCGGGGGCTTGGCGCAGGATTTCCGAGTACTTGGCCGCTGAATCTACCGCCTTGATTTTTATCCCTAAAGGCTGGGTTATCTCCTTGGCATGCGCAATGGCAGTGCTGACAAAGTTGTCGGCAAGAATCATGCATTCCTTGGGATCCAGAGCACCTTCACCCAAGTTGGTCCAGCTAATGGGAGATGTGGTTTGCATAAGATACAAGGACCATGAGTATAAATACATCAAGTATTTGTCCAAATACAAAATTAATCAAGGTGGAGGAAACATACCGAAGATGCTGGACTCAGCTTGCTTGCATGTCTCCGCCAAGATGTCGTGCTCGTCCTAAAGTTTCTTGTATGCCTCAAGGCTCCGAGAGTTTTGCTCTCGGGCAGCTTGGTTTTTCTCCTTAAGGCACTCAATTTCTTCCTTCAGACGCTACACCTCGGTGTTCGCAGACTCCTGCATGACCTTTAGTGCCTCCTCATGCCCCTTCACTGCATCGGCCAGGTCTTTCTTCAAGATCTTGTTTTCACTGTCAAGCTCTTGAATATGCTTCGATTGCATGACAATGCCCTTGGCCATGGCAATAAGTTCTATAAGAAAGAAAAACAAGAACAATATGAGAACACAGAAGAAATTGAATATGAGCAAATAGCAAGGAAAAAGTCGGAGGAAAACTGACTCTTGCTATTCGCGATCTGTTCCTTTAGAAAAGTTGTTTTACCCTTTTCACCATCCAGGTCCGCCTGCAGCTTGTCATATTTCTCATTGGCCTTCTTACTCTGGGCATTCTCATTCTGTGTAAGAAAAAGTATTTAGTTTATCTTAGAAGCTTCTAGCCGAAACTATTTTAGTTTCATCTAGAAGCTCGAGGGCTACATTATGATATTTTGATCTATGGTTGGTTCTTCTAGAGCATCTAATCAGAACTTTGCTAAAGTTTCAATTAGAAGCTCGGGGGCTACAGGATTAAATTTCAAACGCAAGTATGCTACTCTTAGAGCATCTAGCCGGAACTTTTTCTAGTTTCACCTAGATGCTCAGGAGCTACACTATCAAGTTCTACTCTTAGTTCTTTGGAGCACTCAGGCCAATACTATTGTTTATCCGCCTAAGAGCTCAAGGGCTACAGAGGGTTATGTTATGCAATAAAGGATCAAGTTTAAAGACTTACAATGGCAATGACTTTAAGATTGTTGGCTACATTGGCATATGCAGTGTGGAAAATGTCGGCATTGTGATACACGGCATCCGCCTGCTCGATAAGGTCATCCAGGCACAATGTTGAAGGAGTTGCAGCTAGAGGAGTTGATGAAGCCAACGGCATGGATCACTACCTAGTCGCCTACTGCGTGATAATTGCAGTAGATGGACTAGTGGCTCCCGCCTTGTCCGTTGCCACAACTGCCTCCGCCTCCGCTCCCTCCATTACTTGTTTTCCTTTCTCGGTGGCATCCTTAGCCGGAGCTTTAGCCACTTTGGAGGAAGTACTCTCCTACGTCGCATGTCCACTGGGAGCGGAGTCCGTCCCGATAGAGTTTGAGACATCAAAGATTGGATTTATATCTGTCTCCAGGGCGGAGGTCTCGGGACGGACGGGGTACGAAGTCCCAGTGGGACCAGTAGTGGCTTGGCAGCAGGAGTTGGAGGAGCAGTAGCGGGAGAGGTCTTAGCGGCCACATCCTTGTTCAGAATATCACGAATGTTTTCTGACCCTCCAGCATCTCTGGAGGATCGCTTCAAGCTAACACCAGCTTTCCTCCTAAAACGTACAAAGTATAAGTACAGGAGTTGAATAGGGTGCGAGCTAAACTACAAGACGGAGAATGAATACACTTACTCCACGGCGGGAGCCTTGGTTAGGGGAATGCCAGTGGATCTCTTCTTCTCCACCTATAAGGCGGCGGTGGATCGTCTGGAGACTCCACTCTCTGATTTCTTCTTCTTCTTGGCCTCGGCAACAGTGTCAGAGGTGGAGCTCTTCCGCTTTCACGCTGCCGGAGCTAGGTGATCCTTGGGGTGTCATCGTCGGACACCACCTGCATATCCTTTAGCTTGGGATCATAGACCTAGGAGGCCATCTGATCCTCTGCCAAGATTGCTTGCTAGAAGACAAAAGGTGTGTTAGATTGATAACCTCAAGACGGAAAAACCTTAGAGTATATGTAATGAGCAACAAAGGAAATGGAAGCTACCTCTAGGCATTTTCCGCATTCGAACATGTCATAGGTTATCTTGAAGCCACGCTTCCTGTCCTTCACCTTGACCATGTCCTTAAGCCTTAGCTTGATGGTGCCGTTGGAGAAGTTATCCCGTGAAATTCACATGGGATCCTTTCTGTCCTTAGAGTACATGCACATCAGCTCGGCGTGGTGCTGCAGAGGCTGGATCTGCCTAGTGAACCAGCACATGGCTAGGTCTAAACCCGTTAGACCTCTGTCTACGAGCCATTCGATCCACCTTACGAATTTTTTCGGCTTCCTCGCTGGATGGAAGGGAGGCTGGGGACCTCCAGGTGCATGCTTCGGTGGCAGCTACATCGACGAAGTCGGGGTACGTCTCAAGAAGGTAAGGCAGAGGAATGTCTGGGCCATAAAAGTATGTGCACTGCCAGTTCTTGCAAGATTCGTGGCCCATGATGTCGGGGAAGTGCCGGCATGGCTGGATCTTAAAGTTAATTGTTCTGCATATCCGCAGCTCATCCTTGGATTCTACGGACTATCTCTTGACGATGAAAGAGTAAATAAATAGATCTAACCTAGGCTTTACTCCTAGGTATCCTTCGCACAGGGCAATGAAGTTGCTAAGTACGAGGATGCTATTGGGAGAGAGGTTGTGGGGAAGTACCCAGAAATAGCGAAGGACATCCAGGAAGAAGTCGGAGACAGGAAGTCTTATGCCACGTACCAGCTGGGCTTTGAGGTATACCTTCTCTCTGGCATGGGGAGAAGGGGTGACCTCGTCGGCCGGTGTCGGCCGCCAGACCAAACCCTCCTCCGCGGGGAGATACCCCTCGGTGATGAGTTCTTGCAGATCCTCGGCGGAGAGGTGGGAGCCCCTCCACACTCCTTTGTAGGAGTCGTTGTCCTCTTCAATAGCTTCTGGAGCCGCCCGTCCTTGGTTATCGCCAATGGTTTCCACCACGGAAGTGACAGGGACAACAACCCCCTCTAGTGGGACCGTCACTCTCTGGGATGGCTACGTTATAGCCTGGGGAGTCGCTGCTGTTGAGGGAGCAGAGCTGATGGAGGCCATTGTGTAGCTAGGAGTGGCTAGAGAAAAGGGGAAGCTCTAGCTAGGGTTTGCCGCTGAGGAGCTCGAACGTCCATGTGGCTGGAGGAAGACGAAGACATAGGGGAGAATGCAAGTAAAATAAAACAATATAGCCACAGTCAAAATATATAGGCCTGGCATCAAGATTCATGCAGAAGGATCCTACCAGCGGAGTGTTGCCGACGTGGATATGAGTGTGCACGGTAATTTCGCCACGTCCTCCAACTTTGCCGCTTTACCATTTTGGATTTCGCGCGCGTAAAAAGTAAAAACAGGTAATGATTAATTCCCTACCTTCTGTGAGTTTCGAGGTAGCATAGTCTGTACCCTACGTCATCCTCCTGACAGTTGCAGTGAAGAGTCACGTCTGAAGATTCCATTGAAGGCGGAAAATATCCGGCTCTAGAAATGAAGACTCAAGGAATCTCCGGCTACATTGCAAAGCCGGAGAGGATTGCAGGGTTCTTTGGGAGACCTTTGAAATGTTGCTTGACGGATTGCCAACATCACATAGACGGAGCATTCAAGATCAATAAGCAAGACGGCACAATATTTCAAAGTCCTCCGAGGGCTATTGTTGGGGATATGCTAAATGGGCATCATCATAGCATGTCTTTAATCCAGCTAACCCGGGTGGCCCATAGTTGGTAGCAAGTCCTATGGCCTGCTGGGTGGCCTAGTTAGACGGATCAAGAAGGAAGGCCCATGCCAGATTAAGGAAGGTTATGCGGGAGTCACCCACGTACCCGGAGCCATAGAGTTAAAGACACGAAAGACTAGTTTGTATTAGTGTAAGACTCTTTACCTTGTCTGGCAAGGTCCTTTCCCTGTAACCCTAGGTTCTGGTGCCTTTATAAACCAGACTTGTGGGAGCCTTTAGGGCACGACTACACACAATGATAACACCCTCGCACAGCAAACCAATCTCTATAACTCGGCATATTGTAATTATAGTGATTTATAGCAGGAGTAGAGTTTCGCCACTGTTGTGGGACTTGAACCTGGGTAAACTGGGTTACCTCGTACCCGCCAACTCTCCGCCTTACCCCATGTCTCTAAACACACACTATGAGGACCCCCTCCATGGCGTACTCGTCGGCAATACCACGACAGTAGCAATATCAACATACTATACAAGGACACAATGCACAAATTGGGTATCTTGGAGAACATACTCCAGGCAACTAATACCACATTCCATGGCATTGTGTCAGGTTTGTCGTGCAAGCCAATTGGGAAAGAGAAGATAGATGTGTTATTCGACACAAGAGATAACTGCAGGATAGAAAATTTGTTGATTTGAGGTTGTGGATCTCAAGAGTTGTTAGCATGCATTGCTTGGTAGGCCAGCAATTTCCAAGTTCATGGCTAATACCGACATAAGTTACTTGAAGATGAAGATACCAGGGGTCATTACTGTTGCTGGGGACTTTATGCGGTCAATGGAGTGTGCCTCGGCCGGATCAAATCTGGCCGAGTCATTGGTGATAGCATAGGAGAAGAAGAGGATTCACGATGTATTAGAACTAGCTTAGTCGGCTCAGCTGAATATGCCGGTGCTGAGTAACCCACATGGGAGTGTGTCTTTTTAGCCGACTAAAGAGACAAAGAAATTTTAGATTGATGAGAAATTCCCGAAGCGGGTTGTCACTATTGGTGTGGGTCTGAATGAAAAATAGGAAAGCAAGCTTCTCAGCTTCCTCCGTGAGAATCAGGACATTTTTGCATGGTCCACACAGGATCTGCAAGGTATTTCGAAGGAGCTGGCTGAGCACTCTTTGCATGTTAGGCCTGATGCAAGGCCAGTGAAGCAACCTCTCCGCTGCTTCACCGAGGATAGGAGAAAGATCATATGTGATGAGATAGCCCGGCTCCTTGCAGCTGGGTTTATTATGAGCTACTTCATCCGGATTGGCTTTCTAATCTGGTTTATTATGATTCGAACGTGGCAGTAATGTGGCGCATGTGCATTGACTACACCAATTTGAACAAGGCATGTCCAAGGACCCATTTCCTTTGCCTAGAATTGACCAGGTCATTGATTCAACTGCTGGTTGTGAACTTCTATCATTTGTAGACGCGTATTCTGGTTTCGACTAGATACCGTTAAATCTGGTTGATCAAATAAAAACTGCCTTTATCACCTTGTACAGGGCTTATTGCTATCGCACCATGCCATTCCGCTTATGTAATTTAGGTGCAACATATGAAAGATGCATGCAAAAATGCTTGCATGATCAGATTGGAAAAAATGTCCAAGTGTATGTTTATGATGTGGTTATTAAAACCAAGGAGATTCATACTCTACTAGATGATATTCGGCAAACATTCGCGAACTTGAGAAGATTCTGAATGAAGCTTAACCTAGAAAAGTGTACCTTCGGTGTTCCGGCAGGAAAGTTACTCAGATTCCTTGTGTCGAGCAGAGGTATAGAGGCTAACCGGACTAAAATCAGGGTTGTTGAACATATGGAACTGCTGAAGTCTTAAAAATGTCCAGAAGTTCACGGGATGCCTGGCATCATTGAGCCACTTTGTTAGTCGGCAAGGGGAAAAGGCATTTCCTTTGTACCAACTAATGAAAAAGTCGGATAAGTTCATTTTGACTTTGCGGGCCGATAGTGCATTCCACGAGTTAAAAATATGCTAGCCTCTACACCTTTGTTAGCTTCACCACTATCCAAAGAGCCGATGTTGCTCTACATAGTAGCGACCAACTGAGTCGTAAGTGTCGTGATAGTGGTGGAGCATGACGAAGAGGGTAAGTCGGTGTAGAGCCTAGTCTATTACCTAAGTGAGGTACTTTCTGCCTCAAAACAAAATTATCCACATTATCAAAAGATGACATATGATGTCTATATGGCGGCCAAGAAGCTTAAGCACTATTTTGAGGAACACCCTATAAAGGTGATATGTGAAGCACCAATATCCAAGATAATGGGTAACAAAGATGCTAGTGGCCGTGTCACCAAATGGGTTATCGAGTTAGCTCCATATGCCCCACAATATGATAGGTGAGATGCTATAAAGTCTCAGGAATTGGTCGACTTTTTTGTCGATTGGTATGAAATGCAATATGAGCTGCCTTTGCCTGACTCGAATTATTGGAGAATGCACATTGACGGGTCAAAACTGAAAATCGGGTTAGGTGTCAGGATAGTCCTTACCTCTCCCAAAAAGGATCAATTGAGATACATGCTACAAATTCATTTTAGAGCATCAAACAACGTAGCCGAGTATAAGGCACTTGTTCATGGGCTCGAGGTAGTGAAGGAAATTGGGATACGTCAAATTCAGTGCTTTGGTGATTCAGATCTGGTAGTGCAACAAGTTTCGGGTCATTGGGATGCTCTTGATGCAAATATGGCCTTGTATAGATTTCACGTTCAGAAAACCATTGGGTACTTTAAAGGATGCACCTCATGCTGAAAATGAAGCGGCTGACGTGTTATCAAAACTCGGTTCATCTCAGGAATCTATCCCGCCAGGCATAGCTCTTAAACACCTTAGGAAACCATCCATCAAACAATCACCCGAATCCGATTCAATCTTTGTCTCGCTCAGTCCGAAGTTAGAAGTTGTATCTATGGATATAAATGTGGGGAGTGTTCCGAGTAACCCGGGGAATGATTCGGCAAACCCAAGGACTGCCTTGCAGAACACGGGGACTGCGCACCCAAACCCGGCTAAGATTATTTCAGTAGAACCGATGGATATTGATGAAGTGGTTTTCCCGGCTCGAGCTGTGCCAGCATGGGCACACCCAATTTTGTCATTCCTGAAAGATGGGAGTTTGCCAAGTGATGAGGTTCTCGCTAGACAATTTCAGAGAAGGGTGAAAGCTTATACCATAATAAATGGCAAGTTATATAAGAGGAGTGTTACTAGTGTTCTCCAGTGATGCATTGACCCGGAAGAGGGGCAACAAATCCTTCAGGAATCCATCAGGAGGAATGTGGGCATCATGCCTCATCTAGAACCCTAGTTGCAAAAGCTTTGCAAAATGTTTTTTATTGGCCTAGTGCCTTGCAAGAAGCTGAGGACTTAGTGAGAAAATGCAATGGGTGTTAGAGGTATTCGAGTAAAATACATATGCTGTCCTCTGAACTCAAAACTATACCTATCACCTGGCCATTTGATGTATGGTGTTTGTCCATGGTTGGCCGTTTTAGTCGGCACATGGCAACATGACTCATATCCTAGTCATGGTTGATAATATTACAAAGTGGAGTAAGGTTAAGCCAATAAGAAAGTGTGATGGTCCCACAGCCGTATCATTCCTCAAAAATATCATCTTGAGATATGGGTACCCACATAGCATAATAACTAATAATGGCACAAACTTTGCTGAGGGAGCATTTGCTCGATTCTGTAGAGATAAGAGAATAAGAATTGATGTTGCATCAGTCGCACATCCCGCATAGAACGGGCAAGTGGAGAGATCCAATGGGCTAGTACTGCTCGGGATAAAACCCCGGCTTATTGAGCCGCTGCAGCGATCAGCTGGGTGCTGGATTGATGAACTCTCGACAGTACTATGGAGCCTAAGGACAACTCTGAATCGATCAACTAGCTATACGCCATTCTTTCTGGTATATGGGGTAGAAGTTGTATTACCAGCCGACATAGTGCATGATTCACCAAGAGTCACCCAATACATAGAAGCCGAAGTGCAAGAAGCCCGGCAAAATGAAGTTGATCTCCTGGAAGAAGCGAGAAAATTGGAATTGTCCAGATCCGCCATATATCAGCAAAATCTCCGACGCTGTCATAGCCGGAAAGTAAACCCTCAAGTTTTTTCGGAAGGGGATTTGGTGCTTTGGCTATTGCAACGCACTGCCGACATGCATAAACTATCACCTCCATGGGAAGGGCCATTTATTGTTAGCAAGGCATTGCACAATAATGCATATTACCTCACATATGTTCAAGCATAGGAGAAGAATAAGGTGGACAAGTCAAAAGAAGAATCAAAAAGGCCATGGAATGTGGCACTACTTTGTCCATTTTACACTTGGTAGAAGTGTATGTATCTTGAACTCTCATATGTCAGTTTGTATGTCAGCAATGAGCTTATTAATAAAACCTCGGCAACTGCTTAGTAGTAATAGTATTGTTAATTTAAATTTCTGATCTTGGACTCATAAGTCGAACGCCATAAAATGGTAGACATGAGCTTGATCATAAGATTGAGCAAACAATAAAATGAAACTCGGGGACTCTACCCAAAGGGATCCGACATAAAAACATAGCAGTAGCAAAACAACTTGAATTGTATATTACATTTTGCACCCGGCATAACGGGGATTTAATCAAATTTCAAAAAAAATCTGCCTAAGGAGTAGCGGTAGCTTTGTCAGGAGCAACAGTAGACGTATCAGGTGCTGGGGTAGCCAGATCAGAAGCTTCAGCTGATGGAGGAGTTGTGGTGGCCGGGTATCCGCCTTAGCGTCAGCCTTGGCACCAGCCTCAGCGTCAGCCTCAGTTGTTGTTTCACCATCCGAGTTTTCTTTCTCTCCAGCCAGGTCTTCATTTCCCTCAAACCCATCTTCGACATATTCGTCGTCGATGTCATCGAGGAAACTCGGCCCATCATTCCATGCATGCACATTGCCATACTGGATCAAAGCATTGGCCCGGTCTTGGAGACGCTTGATAAAGTCCGGATTGTTTGTCCATTCAGAGCCAGTGTGCATGTTCTAAAGGATATCCAAGCTGAGACCCGCATACCATGATAGCACAAAGGCCAGAGTTATGTTGGCGCCAGCTCACGCAGCAGATTCTCGCCACTGACTCAGCCGCTCCTCGAACTCCATCAGTCTCTCAACCAATTTCTTTGCATGCTTGGGGCAGATTCCTCTGGCAAAAGAACCTTGAAGACCCAGATACCAGCATTGACGAGATCCACCCCGAAAGTTTTCATTGGCCTAAGGCTAGCCAAGAGACCGACCAAGGCATCATCAGCTTTCTTATTGAGTTTATCAAACACAATGGAAACCGAGTCAAACTTGACCTTGGCATCCTTGAGTAGATTATTGTCTTTCTCAAGCTGAATCATCAGCCGGTTTATTCTCCTCGGCGAAGTCCTGGTCGAGCTTATCAAGCTCATCTTTCTAGATTCTCTTCAATTCTTCATTCTCGGCATAGAGCTGAGAGATTTCGCCATCCTTCTCCTGCAGCTGAGCTTGATGTTCTCCTACTTGATCAAGGAAATGGTTCATCAGTTCAGGCATAGATATGCAATCTTGATGAGACTCTGCAATAGCTTTTGTCCTGGCTGAGCCGAGATAAAAATTACAAGGCAAGTCAGAAGGGGGAAGTGCAAAAAATAAGGTGCAAGAAGCAAAGTACCATCCAGGTCAGCAACGCGCTTCTGTAGCTCCTTGTTCTGAACCTCAACCTCTGCTGGAAAAAAGGCAGGTCACAAGTAAATTTGGTAGGTTAAATATAAAAGAGCACTAGGGAAAGAAGACAGAAACATACCTTCGTTCTTCAACTCCAGGAGGAATTTATTATGCTTGGTGGAGAGTCCCTTGTGCACAAAGAGGAGTTGTTGAAATTCAGCAGTACACCGGTTGTTGGAGATCGGAAAAAGCCAGTTGTTATTCACTGAGTAAAATGAATGGTCGTCTCTACTCAAGATTCGAACCGAGTAAACTCGATCCAAAACTAGGTGGTTGGATATTCGAATCTACTCAAGATTCAAACCGAGTAAACTCGATCTGAATCTAGGTGGCTGGATATTCAACTGTAGTCAAGATTCGAACCGAGTAAACTCGATCCGAATCTAGGTGGCTGGGTGCTCAACTCTACTCAAAATTCGAACCAAGTAAACTTGATCCGAATCTAGGTGGTTGGATATTCGACTCTTCTCAAGATTCCAACCGAGTAAACTTGATCCAAATCTAGGTGGCTAGATATTCGATTCTAAAGGAAATTTTGACTAAGTTACTATGGCTTGACTCAATATCTCGGACACGCTAAGGTTCACATTCAGTTAACAAGTGTTAGTCTAGAAGAGCATCCGGCCAAGTAATAGTTTACTCCCTTGGAGGCTTGGGGACTAAAGGTTATGTGTTATCTATGGCAAGTACAAGAATGTAGTCGAGATATTTACCTCCATCATTCTATCAGCATCCTCAAGAGCCTTCCTGGCAGTAAACATCCTCTTGCCAATGTCCGTCGGGCCAAACTTCTAATCTAAAGGATTTCCAGAAGTAACCTCACCATATTAGGCATTGTTCCAGTTGTCAGCATACTCATCAAGTGAGCCGACGATTTCACCAATCGGAGTCCGAGTCAGGATTAAGCCTTTCCCGGTAGAAGATTTCTGGGTGGCCATCACAGTAGTAGGGCTAACATGCAGTGTGAGTTATTTGTCCTTAGCTAAAGTAGAGGTAGCAGTACCATTCTACAGTATTATGATGACTGGTGGCTATGCGGGTGCAACCCCAGCTTTCTTCTAAGTCACCTTGGTCGCCACACCTGTTTTCTTCTGCTTGCCAGCTAGATGGACCTGCTGCTGAGATGTTGTTGACTGAGGTTCAGCTGACAAGGTTGGCAGAGGCCAATACTGTGAGGTATGTTGAGATTTGGGCTGCGGGCTCTGCCGAGGTTGGTCTTGTTGCCAAGTCTTGGAAGACTCGGATGATGTTGGTGGCAGTTACTGCTGCTGGGTTGAAGTAGACACAGAGGCTGATTACTGCTGAGGTTGGGGTTGAACTGGTGCCTGGGTTACTGTCACCTTGGACGAAACTGTCTCGACACTGGTTCCATTGGCGCCACGATCTTCACTATCTTTCTCGGGGGCAGAGAAATCACTCGTTGGTCTGGCATGGCCACATCCTCTAGGCGCCACCTCCACCTCCGCTGACATTTTCTCCCTCCGGCCGAGATGGCTTGCTATCTAGCGCGGGAGGAGTGTTACCATGAACCAGGTTGAGGACCCGAGTATTGTCGCAAGGTGGTGAAGATGATGGCCTATGGATTGGAGAGGCCATGCTAGAACCGCTCTGGGAATGTTCAAAGCAACCCTGCTGAGAGAAAAAATTAGATGAAATGAATCATATAAGATAAAGAGAAACAAGAAATACAAAGATTACATGGAGGAGAAAGCTTACGCAGTCATAGCTAGCAGCTCCTTCCGCCTCACAGGCTTCTTCCCGGGCTTCTTGAACCTCTTCCTGGGCCTAGATGCGTCGGTTGGAGGGGCAGAGGTTGTGGCCCATTTCTTCACAATACCTTGGCCTCCCATAGCAACGGGAGGCACATCATGCACCTAACCAGCCGGGTTAGCTAGAGTAAACTCAGGCAGATAGATAAACTATAGTGGCATTGGATCAAGTACCTCAAGAACAAAGAAATCATATTGCTCCTCATCATCATCATCCGGCCAGACCCTTAATGGTGATAAGACAGAATTCTTACCATGGGGTCGGTTGCAAACGTTGTCAAGGATAGGCATAAACTCCTCAGAGTCCAGCTCTTCTAGATCCGAGGTATCTCGATCCTTGCCCCAAGTGTGGGAAGGATTCAGAGTGTCTTCAATGGTTTGCTGAAGAAATCTCTGCACAAAGAAACATAGAGATGTCAAATAAATAGATATGCTGACATAACGTATAACTCGGCAAAGATGATTCAGTGAAGTTCTTGGGGAACTAGGTTATCTCGGCTAAAAGGATCCATGCTCCAATCCCATGTCTCGGTCATGTCTGTCTTAAAGATGGACTTGACTCACTTGTAGATCTGAGCCTTGGTAAGCTCGACCGTGGAGACATGATTCGGGTCGAAGCGGCCGCTCATATAACAATTCTTGTAGCTGCGACGCTGTAGGGGGCAGACTCGGCTGCTCGTGAAGGTCGCCATCAGATCAACGCTGGATAACCTGGCCTCATTCATCTCAATAAGATATGTGTGAACCATGTTAACAAGAGGATTCTTCTTCTTCGGATCAAGGTCCCATTTGAGCTTGTTGGGGACACCGACAGAGAATGTTGGGAGCCGAATCATGTCTCTATCGATGTTATTGTTCACATAAAGAAGGACCTCGGCCACTTCTTGCATGAGTCAAGGCCCTAGATCCGACGAAAGATGGAATTCCTCTGAGGTGTAATGGATGCAGCTCCGCACTGAGTTAGAGGCTTTTCGTCGGGAGGAAGCTCCTTGTTGGGAACAATGATGGTGCGGAGCTAGAAGTACTTCGCCCAGATATTCATGTTGGGCCAAAGGCTGAGGTATCCTTCGCAGCAAGAGATGATCCTAGCCAAAGAGCATTGGCCGGGAGATGATGGGGCTGGAGGCCAAATGTGTTGAGTAATTCTCTAGCGAATTTTCTAATGGAGAGACCGAATCCACGGGCGAAGTGGGTAACAAATACGACGTACTCACCCTCCTTAGCGTTAGGGATGAGCTCGTTGCCAGGGATGCGGCAGTCCACCTCTAGCAGGATCCTCTGGGTCCGCTTGAGCCAGTCGATCTCTGCTTGGGTCACATCAAACTCCTCCCACGAGCCCCGCTCAGGGATGGCCTCCTCCTCCTCTTTGTTCTCATCGACAACAACCACATCTCGAGGATCCATCTTAGGATTATTTTCCTTCGACGAGGTGCTAGCTTCGGGGGTGCAAGGCACGGACTACCACGATCCCGTAGCAGTGGTGGACGATGGAGCTTGGGAGAGGAAATGTCACAAGAGCGATAGAGGAGCGACGTGGTCGCAAGATGAAGAGCGCAGCGGTGGCGGCACAAGGAAGAAGAGAGAGTGGGAGCAGGGGAAAGTGAATAAGGGTTCCTCCTCTCCCCTATTTAACCGCGCAACGCGTTGTGGTAGTGGGATCAGTTGTGCATAGCATCCCCACTACGTGCACGTGTATTTCACGAAGTTGATCGTGGGAACGTGCCACAGTGTCACGACCCTTAAAATGAGGCGAAGTGCAATGATTTCTTGACACGTAGGATAAGGTGAGGAGTACGAGAGAAGCTAGGAATCTAAGGGAATTAATTCGGATGTGGCAATATATCTTGGATAGAGCCAAGAAGAGTCAAATTGAATAGAAAATCACCAAGTGGTGTAGCCGAGTTAAAATCGGTATGAGATGGCATATAAGTATGTCAGCAATACAGACAAAGATCCGAATAAGTTGAACCTGCAGTGGCATTTCCAGCTAAAGCTGCTAAGACCACACCAGCTTCAGGAACTAATGTTGGGGGGATGACCCCAGGTAGGGTCATGCTATTGTATAAGGACGGAGTCCAGCGGGGTATAAGTCAGCTGAGGTATAAGGAGTCCGAGGTAAATAAGGGTGGGTTGAGTAGCGGCTGAGTTTCCCAAAGCTGGACTGGCTCGGCAAGACTTGGCCGACATATATCATATTTCGGCATAGTACCTATGTTGTTTCCTGTGTGCAGGTATAATCCTGGCCGAGTCAGGGGTTGGTTTGCTCAGGAAGGAGTGAGCCAGCCCCGAGATCGGCTCTTTTCTCTCTCTCTCTCTCCCAGATTTCCTAGGAGACAAGCGCTAGAGACAAGGGCATCTTGAACAAGGTTTGAGTGTTGGTTCATGGATGTGATACTGTCTGACCATTGAAGGTCAGACAATGTGGTCTCTGGACAGTTGCTAGGCAGAGGCTGGCGACTAAGTAAAAGAGTTGGTCTCACTTCTATTTTGGTACAAGCATATAATGGGAATATTCAGGCCACGTATGCCCTAGATGTAACCTGGCCACCTCTATATAAGGTGAGCCAGGGCCTCCTTAGAGAGGGTTGGTCCAGTAGAAATAAGCGTAAGCCCTAGAGGGAGAGAGGAGCAGAAGCACTTCATCTTCTTCCTCCTCTTGATACAGATCAAGGAGCACTTGTACTAGTCCAGAGATTGTAATATAAGAGCTAGAGCAGGAGTAGAGGTTTTATCTCCCTAGAAGAGCCTCGAACCTAGGTATATCGTGTGTTTGTGTGTGTTCTTCGTCTGTGGATTCACCGCACTATCCCTCCTCGGATACCACTAGTGTCTATATGGCCTCATCTTTATCCTACCCATGGCATCTGTCGTGACACCACCACAACACATCACATATGAGGAAGAAACCTCTACAGAATCACTTGAAGATGGCGTGGAAATGCTCAACAAAGCTCGATACATCGTACTCGCAAGAGCAACCGCGTACCAGCAAAGTCTACACAACTACCATAGTCGTCGGCTACATCCCAGGTCCTCCATTGTAGGTGACCTGGTCCTTCGCCTCAAGGAAGATGGTCATCGTAAAATCGTGTCGCCCTGGGAAGGACCATACATCGTCACAGAAGTAATCCCTAGCAGAGCATATTGCCTCCAAGACAAGAATACCGGAGGCAAGTACTCCAATTTGTGGAACATTACGTAGCTGTAATGATTCTATGCCTAGGACTTTTTACTTCCTACAATTTACTTCAAATATGGCTAATGGCCAGGCTAGTCAGCCAAAAGAACTACGTTTCCTTCCCATAAAGCCAACGGCCAGGCAACTATGCCAAAACATGTACCTACATACATGATATTAATAAAGTTAAGTTCTCTCAAATGAGTCTCAATTTTATTACTTTAATATCTGCTACACCCGATACTCGCGGGTTCATACAAGAAGTATATTACATAATCATACTCTAATACTCAGGTGGCTTCACTACTCAATGAAAAATCAAAAAAAAATTGTCTTCGCCATGAAATACGCCAAAAACAAGCTTTGACCCGAGTAGATGATCTGGCCCAGCGGGCATCAGGCTAACGAATAGGTCTCGTACGGGGCGCAACCGCAATAGCCATCGGTGAAAATATATTAAGTTAGAATAACAACAGATATACTTTCGGCTGATACATACACAGATTTTACACAGATTACATGTTCTTTTTCTCAGGGCCACTATCCTAACTATATGGGAAAATTTAGAAAAAAACTAATGGTCTGTGTCCAGGCACCGGCGGATAATTTGGATGGCTGGTTTGTGAGCAGCCACATAATGAGGATCCATATCGACCTCACTCCCACCCGTAGGAAACGGAAGACTCCCCGACATAGCATCTAAGTCCAGCATCGAATGATGTACGTGCACCCAAGCAAGAGCAACCTTGGAAGCTTGTTAAAATGGTGGACAGCTTCACCTCATTAAAATTTCTACATCAATGTTTCCAGTCCCTGATACGTCCAAAACATATCTACTTTCCCGAACACTTTTGCTATTATTTCTCCTCTAAACTTGTGTGATTTGTTTGCAACTAACGCGGACTGACGTTGTTTTCAGCAGAATTGCCCTGGTGTCTACTTTTTGTGTAGAAAATCAACTATCAGGAAAACTCCCGGAAAATATGCCGAAAATCCTATTTCACCAGAAGACTCCCGGAGCCAGAATACGAGAAGGAGGGGGGCTGGGCCCAGGCGACACCACCTGGCCGTGTGGGCAAGCCTAGGCTGCGCCAGGGGGTGGTCTGGCCGCCCCAGACTCCCCCTCGGTCTCCTTCTTCGCCTATAAGTTGCCTTCTGACCTAAAAACTCAGGGGGGTTCGACGTTTTTCCAAAAGGAGTTCCGCTCCGCCGCCACCACCAGATTCCACGAAAACAGCACCAGAAATTCCGTTCTGGCACCCTGTCGGGACGGGGAATTGGAGGAGATAATCGCCATCATCATCACCATCACTTCTCCATCGACCATCCATGTTTCCCCCATCTATGAGTGAGTAATCCCCCGCTGTAGGCTATGGGGATGGTAGCGATTGGATGAGATCGTTCATGATATTGTTAGGGCATGGTACCTAGTATCTTTTATTAGTGCTTTATGACTTTGTTACAACTTGTTATGCTTAATGCTTGTCAATAGGGCCCGAGTGCCATGATTTCAGATCTGAACATGTTATTGATTCATTATGATAGTATTGTTTATGGTCTTACCTGCAAGTTGTATACACACGTTGTTGTCTAGAACCAATGGCCCCGAAGTGACAGAAATCGGGATAACCGGAGGGAATGGCTTTGATGTGAGGATCACATGTGTTCACGGAGTGTTAATGCTTTGCTCCGGTGCTCTATTAAAAGGAGCACCTTAATTGCTAGTAGTTCCCTTGAGGCCCCGCTGCAAACGGGCTGGCAGGACAAAAGATGTTGTGCAAGTTCTCATTGCGAGCACGTATGACTATATATGGAACACATGCCTAGGATTATCTAGTACTTGGATGCTTTATCTTATTTATCTGCAATTTCCCTATGTTCTGATTGCTATGTGAATTGTCTTGTCCATGCAACGCCCGTCCATCCATCCCTATGCCTACCGTACTCGAATCCTACTGTTTGCTACAATTGTTACTACTGTCTTTACTTTACTACTTCTGCTACTTTACTATTCCTACTACAAAACTGTTGCTACTGGTAAACTATTATGAGCAAGATTGTTTCCAGGTGCAGCTGAATTGACAACTCAGTTGTTAAGGCTTAAAAATATTCTTTGGCTCCCCTTGTGTCGAATCAATAAATTGGGTTTCACTTCCCTCGAAAATACTACAATACACCCCCTATACTTGTGGGTCATCAAGACTATTTTCTAGCACCATTGTCGGGGAGCATAGCTTTATTTATCAAGGTCACTTGGATTCTCTAGTGTTCGCTGCTATCCATCCATCATGGGTAAGTCGCGTGATGGCAAGGTTCCTATTTTACCATCCACTACAAGAAGAGGTACTATTCTGAACACCTCTGTTGCTCTTGATTCACCATCTGTTATGAGTAAGCTCGTTACACCACCACATACACATGCTACACACACTGTTACTACTGCTAAATCTGAAAACTTCTGATACTTATGATGTTGCTTCTACTATGCTTGATAAGAGTGGTTCATTAGGTCCTTTCCTAGATGCTACGATTGCTAGAACTATAGCTGGAAATACTGAAACTCCTAATGAAGACACTACCACACCTGTTAGTTCTCCTGAGTCTAGTGAGAGTTATGATATTGAAGATGGTTATGTTGAGATGACCGATGAATTTATTAAAGAATGTAAAAACACCCATGATAGGAGCGCTGCTAAGAGTCTCCTTGAGAGGCGTACTATTAAACCCAAATTGTCTCCTATTGCTAAGTTTGCTGCTTCTCCCATAGACATTAAAGATAAAGATTATGATTTCTCTCTCGATATATCTTACATAGCTATTGTCGAGAAAGAACCTTTTTATGGGACTAAGAATGAAAGTGCGGTAGCACATATGAATGAACTTTCTACCATGAGTGGCTTGTTTTCTGATGATATTAAGATGCATACTTACTTTGTTGCTAAGATTTTCCCGTTTTCACTTAAAGGAGAAGCTAGAACTTGGTTTAGTAATTTACCTCCTGAATCTATTGATAGCCTTGATTGCTTGATTAGTACTTTCCTGCAGAAATATTTTCCTCCTAGTGCTAGACATGCTATTTTGCAGGAACTTTTTGATTTTAAACAGGGAGAAAAAGAGATACTTCCCAAATTTTGGGCAAGGTTTTGTGCTTTGGTTCATGCACAGGCTGGAAGTCCATTACCTAAGAATGAGCTGCTGGATATATTTTATAATGGACTAACTAAATAATCTAGGACATACCTAGATAGTTGTGCTGATTGTGTTTTCAGGAATAGGACTCCCAAGGAAGCTGAGGAATTAATGGCTAAAATAAGCAAGAACTATGAGGATTAGTATTCTCCTGAACAAGCTATACCTAAAGTAATTATACCTGAATCTACTATACAAGTGCCTATTCCAACATCAAAGAAGAGGGGAGTTATTGAATTAAATGATGAAGTGATGAAGGAAGCTAAGAAATGTCTTAAGGAGAAGGGAATTAAAGCTGTAGATGTCAAGAATTTACCTCCCATTGAACAATTATGTAAGCCTATCCCTTACTCATCCACTATTGAGGTACACTCTCTCCAACACTTTGATGAAGGTGATATCCCTTACTCTAAACCTCCTGATCAATGCTTAGAAGAATTCGATATCTTTATTGTTAAGCAAGATAATTTTAATAAAAGGGTGCAAAATCATCTAATGGAAAATACTAGAGATATTGTTGAGTTGAAAGATATTGTGGAAAGAACCTCTAATGATGTTAAAATGATTGTTAAACACTTTCAAATGGTTCAAACTCACATAGATCAACTCGTTAAAGTGCAAAAAGACATTTTAGTTAATGCTGCTAAAGAAAAAGATGCTTATGAAATTAGAAGTAGAAGTCGAGCTACTACCCAGGATCCTCTATATCTTGAGGGGCATCCCAAAAGAATTGAGCAGGATTCTCAACATGCTGAAAATAGTGGCTCTACTCATAAGAAAAGGAAAAAATAAACATAAAACTGTTGAAGAACCCTCTGAACCTTCTATAGATCCTAATAGTATATCTATTTCTGATGCTGAAACTGAAAGTGGTAATGAAGAAAATGAAGCTCCTAATGAAGAAAAAGTTGAAGAAGAACCTGAAAAGCACACTAAGAATACTAAATACACTAAAGAAGATTTTATCGCTAAGAAACATGGTAGTGAAAGAGAACCTTGGGTCCAAAAACCTATGCCTTTCCCTGATAAGAAACACAAGTCAAAGGAAGATGAACACTATAATAAGTTTTGTGATCATATGAAACCTTTATTCTTGCAAATTCCTTTGACTGATGCTATTAAATTGCCTCGTTACTCAAAGTATATGAAGGATATTGTCTCGAATAAAAGGAAGATCCCTAATGAAGAAATTTCTACTTTGCTTGCTAATTATTCCTTCAATAGTAAGGTTCCTAAGAAACTTGGAGACCCAGGGATTCCAACTATCCCTTGCTCTATTAAGAATAGTTATGTTAGAACTGCTTTATGTGATTTGGGAGCTGGAGTTAGTGTTATGCCTATTTCTCTCGATAAGAGACTTCAACTTGAAAAACTGATACCAACTGGTATATCTTTGCAAATGGCTGATAAATCTACCACTATTCTTGTTGGTATATGTGAGGATGTACCTATTCAAGTGGCTCATAATTGCTTGATATTAACTGATTTTGTTGTGCTTGAAATGCCTGAAGATGATAATATGTCCATTATTCTTGGGATAGCTTTTCTTAATACTACAGTAGCTGTTATTAATTGTAATCAAGGAAAGGTGACCTTTAATGTTAATGACAAGGAACATACTGTCTATTTCCCCAAGAAGATTGAAATGACTTATGGTTTGAATTCAATTGAACATGATGAGGGCATTCAAGTTGGAGAAATATATTATCCCATACCAAGAGAAAAATTTGAACCTATTATGATTGGGACCATTGCTATCAAGGTTGAAGTAACATAATCATTAGTGGAATACAAAGTTTTGTCTCATATGAAATTGTTTTGGTAGCAAGATCTGATCAACCTTGTTAACCAAAGGATTTCATTGAGCAAAATAATGTTTTCACCGTGGTTATCTCCGTTTACTTCTATTCTATCCATTTTAGTTTTTGTTTTTGTTTAGTTCTCATTTTTGTTGTTAGTTGCTTGCATGTTAGAGTGTCTTAGAACTTCTGTAGTTCTAGCCTTGTTTTGTCATTGCTTAATTTCCAAAAAAAATATGTCTATCAGAAAATCATTCTTCTACACCTGAAAAATGCCCAAAAATAAAGTGTCTCGAAAAATTCCAGAAAATTCATATTAAATTTTTACGTGAAAAAAGGGGCAGAGGAGTACCTGGGAGGTACCAGGGGGACCCACCAGACTCACCACCTGGTGGCGCGGCCTGCCCTGGGTGGCGCCATGCCATGGTGTGGGCCACCCCTGGCCCTCCACTAACTCTCTCACCTGCCACTTTCTTCTCTCTCCCGAGTAAGCTCTAGTTAATTGCTCAAAATCGCGTTCTTACTGTGCTTGCCCTCGATTTTTTTGATCTCCTTGCTCAGCCCATCTTTGTTGCTGAAATTTGGAGCATTTGTTCTCTGGTATGTGACTCCTCCCCTTGTCCAAGTAGATTTGTGTTTAGTGGATTATATCTTGAGTATTTTACTCCTGTAGGTGACATGTTATGAGAGCTGGTAAGCTTGTTTAATGCTTAGAGATATAGTTTTGATGCATGTTTAGGCCTCTTACAAGTCCCTATGAGTAGTATCTTTCATTTTATTCACTTTGGAATCACTTGTTTAATATGTGTTTAAATTTCAGAATACCAAGCATGAACAACCATACCTTTGGAGAGATATTTGAGAGGGATGCACCTAGGAGGTAGAGGCCCTCAAGATCAGCCTCTCAGTTTAGGCCATCATACAACGAAGACCTCATTGCAACTCGTATTGGTAATGAAAGGGATGATGGGGATGCTCACCCATCTACTTTTCCTTGTTTTACCTTCTTACAAGCTGTAGGGATTCTTGATGTTTTCTTGCTACTGATTGAGAGGGTTGGTTTGACCTCATATATGCAAGATGAGAGTGAGCAATACGCTATGCTCACTAAAACCTTTGTTGAGAATTTCGCGTTTACTAACACCCCATATCAGTCAGTTGTCTCTTTCAAAATTTATAACCCGCCCTTCACCATGACATTGGAAATATTTTGCAGTGTTGTAGGTGCAAGAATGACAGGGACCGTGAAAAAGATTCAAGGGTGACCCGCTGATTTACTAGAGCTTTACCGAGGGGTGACCAATGATGATGACCGCGTGGCGCAGCGCGGAAAGATAAGAAATATCCAACTCCCTGCTCTTAGATACTTTGCATATTATCTTTCTACTAGCGTACTTGGTAGGAAGAACACAAGTAATATCTCCAACTATCATTTAGCTTTCCTTGCTGTTGCGCTCAACAATGATACTCAGTACAATCTTGGCTTGCTTATTGCTCGCCGCCTAGCTGCTAGGGGACCTATCTATGGGGGCATCATTGCCTCACATATGGTCAATGCATTAGGGCTTTCAATGTACCCCAATGATACTGTATTGGCACCACAAAGGCTTTTCCTTGTTGCTATGAAAACTCATCATTTTGTCACTGATGATTCTGTTTGGACAGTCTAGTATATAGGATGCTATTTACTGACGGGGATGAAAGAGAGATCCATTTGCCACAGTCTTCTTTGTTTAGTGTTCACAGGAGACCGTGGTCACGCTCCAAGGAGGAGGTGGACGAGCAGCTTCGCTTGCTGGGTTTCCACAAGCAGCACCAGGAGGATGTACCCTCCTACGATTACTCCACGCACTAGGGAGGGACGTACTCGAGATCGCACCAGGACGAGGGTACCTCCTCATCATACTATGGTGACACTTCATCCTGGCCGGCTTGGGATTGATACCCACTTAGGCCAAAAGCCTAAGCTTGGGGGGAGGTACGCCGACATCGCACTCATCTCCTTATCATGTTGCATCGGTACTTTGTATATTCATGTTTTGTTTTCCTTTTATTTTTCATTCTTTCTTTGCTTTTTCTTTCTAAAACACAAAAAGACCAAAAATATTTCTGTTGTTTCTCTTTGGTTTGCTTCTTTCATTACGCCTTGGTTTTTTTCCCTTTTTTCTTTGTTTGAACTATTCGAAAAACCCAAAAAGATTTTGCTTTGCTTGCTTTTATTTTTTGGCTCTTATTTTAAAAATCGAAAACAACAAAAATATTTGTTGTTCTTCTTTGGTGTTGTGAGTTTGCTAGAGGGTTCAATAGTCCTCAGTGGATATTGGTTTCATATTATTATTCAAGCCACACAAGTTAAGAACAATGATGAGGATTAATGACAACTTGAGGTGTGGTAAGAGGCTGGTAACGAACTCTATTTGTTTTCAATTTTGTACATATACTCATCATTGTGGGCATGCTTAGTCTGTTCGTGTAGGGTGTATGTCATCTTTGTATGTTTAGTAGTTCTTGCTTTCTTATGATTACTCCCAGCTTGCTAATAGTTTGTAGCATGTCTTATGAATGTTTGCTTGCATTACTCTATTCATAACTTGGTATGACACCGTGGTATCCTCCTCTGAATGTTTCATTTGAATTGACTTGGCACATGCTCATGCATGCGTATGACTAAAATAATCAGTTGAGCCTCGATGAATTATTTTGCCTTGTGGATCTCGAATCACTTTCATGCCATGATTAGTCCTGTTTGGTTGCAAGCATGATTATGACAGTTATTGCTCTCTCGTTTGTCGCTCCCTTACTATTGCTAAGCCTTCACTTTCACTCAGTATTTTACTCATGCTTCCAACTCCCTAAAACCAAATATTTCCAAAGTGACCACCATACCTACCTATTAGCATCATTTGCTATTTTCATGCATGTTCAATATGCCTTGTTTTCTTCTGAATAAAATGTTTGCTTGTTATGAGAAAGTTAGTTAGTTAGTAAAGCTCTCACGAAATTGATGGCACACTTTATTTCCTGCACTTAATAAACCTGAACCATTGTGACTTCCCATGAAAGTTATATGCTTGCAAATTATAGGCTGGGGATTAGCAGAACTGTGATGTCACGGGGAACGCTTTCAACACCTATAAATATATACCCAGTTGATACCATGCTCTTTTGTTTGCGGATGTCGTCGGTGTGAAATAAAAGGGGAGCTTGTAAGTCCATGGAGTTATGTATGTGTGTTAGAGAAACGCCTGGGCCGCCGGTCTAATCCATGCCGTCATGGTGGAAACCTGCAGCGTAACCATAATGATATCTATGAAGCATTCTTCTTATAAAAAAAGAGAGATAGCTATTGAGAAAAAATAAAAAAAGAGATTTATGAAAAGAGGAAAGAGATAAAAAAGCACCATTTTCCCATGGTAAATAAGATTACTGAGATACTCATTGTCTGCTTGCCTTGTCATTTTGATATGGGGATTCTTCCGTATCATCAGGCAAGGGGTACCCCGTTGGCGGTTCTCTATGATACGCACGTACTTACGATAACAAGAACTTACCGGTAACTAAAGTTGAGTAGCATGAGGAGCGGCCCTCGTACTCAAGGGACATGGGATTTCCAGTTTATAGTCTATCAAGCATATAACTCAGATTGGACCTCACTTTCACCTTAACCACATTAAAGATGCTTATGATAGGGGCAATGAGAGCTAAAAGCTAATGAGTACCATACTTTCAGCATTTGGAAGCCTTTCAAATTATTCAAAACCTTTTTCATCTCCTTGTTGAGTCTCCACATATTCTATGAGCACTTTATTGAGAGCATAGTTGTCATTCTTTGTACTTGTCTCATTACTTGATTATTTGTGTTATGACTTTGATGCTTGTATCTTTGATATCTTTACTTCTAGTCTTCACCTGAACTTCAGAGGTGCCTTGACATTCATAATCAAAGGCAAGTGAGATACCACTCTATCATACCTTGTTATGAGCATTGTAATGTTGCTTATGTTTATGTTTCTTGCTACTTATTATTTTTGAGTTGGAATATCTTCATAGCTTGCAATGACCATTAAGTAGACTCGGAGCATACTCTTTATTATGAATTGTCTAAGTAGTTGATCACATGCTGAGAATATATACATCATATGAAGCAATTGTGTTCGTGAAAGTTCTTTTATCGCACTCAGTTTTCAACTAAATTTCTTGAGGACAACCAATAAGCTAAGCTTGGGGGGAGTTGATACGTCCAAAACATATCTACTTTCCCGAACACTTTTGCTATTGTTTCTCCTCTAAACTTGTGTGATTTGGATGCAACTAACGCGGACTGACGTTGTTTTCAGCAGAATTGCCCTGGTGTCTACTTTTTGTGCAGAAAATCAACTATCAGGAAAAATCCTGGAAAATATGCCGAAAATCCTATTTCACCAGAAGACTCCCGGAGCCAGAATACGAGACGGAGGGCGGTTGGGCCCAAGCCACACCACCTGGTCACGCGGGCAAGCCCAGGCCACGCCAGGGGGTGGTCTGGCCGCCCCAGACTCCCCCTCGGTCTCCCTCTTCGCCTATAAGTTTCCTTCTGACCTCAAAACTCAGGGGGGTTCGAAGTTTTTCCAGAAAGACTTCGGCTCCACCGCCACCACCAGATTCCACGAAAACAGCACCAGAAACTCCGTTCTGGCCTCCTGCCGGGACGGGGAATTGGAGGAGATCATCACCATCATCATCACCATCGCTTCTCCATCGATCATCCATGTTTCCCCCATCTATGAGTGAGTAATCCCCCGTTGTAGGCTATGGGGATGGTAGGGATTGGATGAGATCGTTCATGTAATGGCATCACATTGTTAGGGCATGGTGCCTAGTATCTTTTATTAGTGCTTTATGACTTTGTTGCAACTTGTTATGCTTAATGCTTGTCACTAGGGCCCGAGTGCCATGATTTCAGATCTGAACATGTTATTGATTCATTATGATAGTATTGTTTATGGTCTTACCTGCAAGTTGTATACACACATTGTTGTCTGGAACCAATGGCCCCGAAGTGACAGAAATCGGGATAACTGGAGGGAATGGCTTTGATGTGAGGATCACATGTGTTCACGGAGTGTTAATGCTTTGCTCCGATGCTCTATTAAAAGGAGCACCTTAATTGCCAGTAATTCCCTTGAGGCCCCGCTGCAAACGGGTTGGCGGGACAAAAGATGTTGTGCAAGTTTGCATTGCGAGGACGTATGACTATATATGGAACACATGCCTAGGATTATCTAGTACTTGGATGCTTTATCTTATTTATCTACAATTGCCCTATGTTCTGATTGCTATGTGAACTTTCTTGTCCATGCAACGCCCGTCCATCCATCCCTATGCCTACCGCACTCGAATCCTACTGTTTGCTACAATTGTTACTACTATCTTTACTTTACTACTGCTGCTACTTTACTATTCCTACTACAAAACTGTTGCTACTGATAAACTGTTGTGAGCAAGATTGTTTCCAGGTGCAGCTGAATTGACAACTCAGTTGTTAAGGCTTATAAATATTCTTTGTCTCCCTTGTGTCGAATCAATAAATATGGATTCACTTCCCTCGAAAATACTACGATACACCCCTACACTTGTGGGTCATCAGTCCCTGCGGCTACGGGTCTCTGGGAAACATAGCATTATATACCATTACCAAGACAGAACGGGAACACTATATGAATTTCCCCTACCTCCGACACTCGATTCTGAAGCAGTGCCAGAGTATACCCCCACTTGTAGTCTATCTAGAAGTCCATACATGCACCCGATGAAGCATCTATCAAGGCACTCGTCCAATATTTTGGACAATGAGGCTCCTCCACCGCACTTAAGTAGATTCCTAGAGGAAACAAAAAATCATCTTACATAGTGAAAATCAAAATACTCAGGGGCTTTGCGACAAAAACTTGCATAGCATACTTTCGCTCGCCCTCGAAATCTCGTTAAGACAATACTCCTCATGCTCTAAGGCTTTCTTTGACTTGGAAGGGGACGTCCACGTAGGCCTTTATCACCCGAAGTTCCCATTCCAATTGCTTTATGTGGTGGATCTTGTCGGCATAGAGCGGAGGATCAATATATCGGTGGATAGTAGTGGTGTTGACGAGCACACCTTCCTCAGTTGGTGAAAATTGTTGACCCGAAGAAGAAGGAGCACCCGACAGAATAGAAGTAGTTAGAGGAATGGAAGTAGTCGAAGGACCGGGATAGTCAAACATATTCTGAAGAAAGAAAGTGCAGGGAAATAATCAGCAAGGAAGATTCCCTAGAAATACTCAATAAATTTAAACATAGTGAAAGGTTAAAGGATATAAAATATCAAAGTTCTCCAGCAACAGAAAGCTATACATGCAACAGGATTCATTACAAAGAAGTCGATATAAATTAAAAGTACAACTATAGACTAAGTGTTGCCACTAGTAGTTGCAGGAGTGCGGGTTGATGGGGTAGCAGTCGAAGCTTTAGCATATGGAGGGGAAGAAGCTGCAGTTTTCGAGAAACGGGCAGTAAGAATGGCATCTTCTTCCTCAGATATATCAAGAAGCTCTTGAGACAACCTTTTGATCTTCCTAAAGTAAGGCTCAAGGTGACCTCTTTGCCTGCGCTGGTGACTAGGATGGAGGATCTAACCTTACCCCGGTCTACCTTCTCGCCATGTGCCAAGGACAACACCATCGAACTTTTCACACCGCTCTTTGCCTGGATCAGCCCATAACCGGTGAGGGGATTTGGGTTAGCATTGAAAATCTTAGTAAGAGCATTGAAGTCTAGTGGAACATCCTTGTGGGGAAATATCTCCGCATGAATACTCTTGAAATCACGATGAGAGTGTGTCAGAAGGTTCTAATAGTGAACGGTGTTCTTTTCCAAGACATTGAGAGCATCTATCGAAGGATCAACACGTTGGTCCTCAGCCAGTGCTAGCAAGGAATTGGTGATCTCTGCAAAAAGGAAGGAAGCCCGAGAACATCATGATTCAAAGAAGTTGAGTTGCATCACAAGATGAGAAACTTACTTATCAAGGAGGAATTCAACTCCTCAAGCCTCTTTCGAAGATTCTTGTCCCGTACTGCCATTGCAGCAGCCTAGGCTTCACAATTTTCCACCTCAGCTTTGGCTGCTGCCCGAGCATTCTCTAGCTCATGCTCGGTGATTTTCATTTTTTCCTCAAGATCATATGCGTGCTTCTTGGCAGCTTCACTGATAATCTCGAACTCATTTGCAACAACTACAAAAGGAAGTTGAAATCACTAGAACAGAATATGCAGGAAACAAATACAAAGGAGAGGACAACAAACCTTTGGCAAAGGAAGCATCATGTTCAATCTTGATAAAATGAGCGGCCATTTCGACCATCTCTTGCATTATCGGCTGGAGGAAATTAAAACAGGCTCAAACACTCAGGGATTGCACGGAAAAGCAAGACACGATGAAAGAAAGGGAAGGAAAACTTACATTCTTCATGTTAGGATCAGTCGGGTTTTCTAATAGGGCAACACCTTTGTCATCTTTCATTGTATTTTTTTGGGAGGAGCTTTGAGGGTCACCCCAAGATCCTTCGGGATCAGCTCACACGTAGTTTCTTCTTGCGGGCTGGTTGGTGGTGCTGTTTTTGCGATTGTCCTGATGATAGCATCCACCCTATCGGTTGCATCGACAAGAGGCAATTCTAGAGAAGGTTTTTCCTCCTCATCACCAGTAACCCAAGGGAAAGGTTATTTTTGTGAAGAAGCATAAAAAGGAAAAAAATATGAAGAGAAAGACAGACGATGGATACTTATAAGCCTATGCTCTGAGAAAATTGAAGAAGTCCCCTTTTCCTGGCAAGAGCCGCTCTTAGTGGATGAACCATTTTGGCTTGGCGGTGCTTGAACCATCGGAATCCTGAATTTCCTAGATGTTGACCTCTTCGCGTTTCCTTTTTTCTTGGGTGGTGACGACCCTAAAGGAATCGGAATTTGCGGAAGGGATAGCCTAAGTTGGAGAAGAATGAGAAATATAATTTTCTTCATGTTCATCCGTGTCTCCCACAACTTCGGCCTCTGTATTTTCCTGAGATTCAGCCGCAGGTTGTGGGACTTCACCGTTCTTAGGAAGTCGAGGAAGTGAATCTATCGTTGGATTGATGACAAGTACGGCATGAGGGGGTCCTCGAGGCATGCGAAAGAGAGGGGTGTGAGACGTACGGTATTCCGGGACGGTGAGCACACAAGTTTACCCAGGTTCGAATCCGCCGGCTTTGGACGGATCCTACTCCTGCTAGCAATCCAGTAATATGGCAGAGCCGGAATATGGGTTACAAGGGTTTCGCATGTGCGAGTTGAGATTGTAGACTATTGAGGTGTTTAGAGTGTTGCCCTAAAGGCTCTCCCTAGGACGGCTTATATAGATATCCGGCCTAGGGTTTACAGGAGAGATCTATCTGGCTATGACTAAGAGTTGGTTACAGAGTACATCTTGAACTACAAGTAACATTATGGGCGTAAGTCGGTAAGTCTTATGGCTCTTCCCATAGCCGGATTGGACTTCGTCTTTCTCCCTGACTAGGCCGCCCGTGAAGCAAAGCTCTAACCCGAATTGGGCCACCCTGGTCAGTGAGGAACTGTGAGGATACTCAAAAAGTATATCCCCAACAGCAGCCCCCGGAGGCCTCCAAGATCCAATGTCGGATTTATCATCGTCTAGCTTGATCTTTGGCTTGCAGAATCTTGAAGGGTTCCTGAAACGTCACAAAAAATATGATCCGGGTCTTAAAAAATAAGTCGGACCTATCAACAGGTTACTCGGATTTTCCAGCTTGTTTTCAAACTAAGCCGGAACTTGGTCTCTAATGCCACCTGACACAAGTCATGGTCAAGTCACGTCATCTGACAGGCATTCCGTCAGCACGACCGTTGGTGGGTCCGCGGTTCGCAGAACCGAGCGCCATTTCAATGTGTGCGTGGAGATCGAGGCGACGTAATCATCGCGTGGGTCCTTCCCAATTCCTTTCATGACGCGTGGCGGTTACACTGTAGCATTTGCACGAATCTTTGCACAGTTAGGTGGATATAAGGGGTTAGGATTTTCTCCTTCTCCTTTCACCAGTCCTTTGCCTTTTCCTCTCCTCCCAATCTCCCTGCGCGCATAGAGCTCCCCTGTTCCTCCCCGACAGAACTCCCAGCACCGCCCATTCTAGGTCAACCGCTCGCCGGAGAAATGGCTTCATCTTCCTCCTCCGGCTTGGCGGCAGAGGCGGCGGCGGCGATGGCGGAAGCGGTGGTGGAGAAAGAGAGCTTTCGTGGGCTCTGGATTCCCTGTGCGCTCAATGACGAGGGTCTCAAGAACGTTGAGAGAAGGGCTCCTTGCCGCCGGCGACTGGCGGAGTGGCTTCGAGGAAACCATCCTCAACCCGCGCGACGGCGAGCGGGTCCACTTCGGCACCCACCTCGACAGAGGTTTGTCGTTTCCTCCCTCGGAGTTCTTCTCCGAGGTGATTGATCATTACGGAGTTCAACTCCATCATCTTCCTCCCAACTCTCTCTTAGAGATGAGCGCGTACGCTTCTTTGTGTGAGGGCTTTCTTGGCACTAGGCCGAGTTTGACTCTTTTCCGGTACTATTTTCATGTCCAGAGAAACTCCATTACCGTCGGTGTTCCTTACATCACCGGCACTATTAGTTTTTCGCTTAGACGCGAGCGCGCGTATCCCAAAATCTTAGCTAGTGACTCGGTCAAACAATGGCCAGCCACGTTTTTCTATCATAGGGATATTCTGGCTCCCGGCAAGGCTACTGCTTTGCCGGTTTTTGTTGACGGAGCTGCCACGGCCCAACCTTCTTGGGACAAGGCTGCTCCGGCTCTCACCGACGATCTGATCCTCGCTAAGAGGCGGATCGAATACTTGATCAAACACAAGGGACTGAAGGGATCCGACTTGGTCCAATGTTGGGTCTCACGCCGGATCCAGCCCCTTCAGTACCATGGGGATCGTATGATGCACTCCATCACGTCATCCAAGAAAGAATCCCTCCGCATCAGCCCCAAATCCTACACCACTCAGGGCTACATAAGCCAGATCAAGTGGCTCATCAGGGAGTGGATCGAGAGGAGGATCCCGGAGGTTTCTCTAGATATGCATACGGCGGAAAACCCCGTAGTGCTGGTAAGCTTCCATCAGTACTCCTTTTATGCATTTCAATCTTTGAGTTATACTACAATACTGATATGTTTTCTTATTTTCAGCTTGCCGACCTCCCCGAGTCAGAACTTGCTCCGCTCGAAGGATATCCTCCTGAGTTTTCTCAGGAGACAGAGGTGGTCCCATTGCCGGATCTTGCGCTCAAGAAGCGCAAAGCTCCAACAGTGGCTGTTGGCACAAAGGAGGTGCCCGTCGTGAAGAGGTAACTTTCAATCACAACTTCCGCCTTTGTACTTAACTCGAATTTCTTTCCGAGATGTAATGTTTCCGACTTTACTACATTCTCAGAGCAAAACCGCTCATCAAGGGCAAGGGGAAGGGAACTTCTTTGAAGCCCCTGCGACAGACGAAGCTCACCATAGCTTCCCCCGCCGTGGCTCCTCCGACTCCTGCCCCTCAACCTTCTACAATGCTGGCGACCATTCCTTCCCCGGTCGTCGCAGAAGATCCGGCTCCTGCAACGGAGCCCACGATCCTTGAATCGCAAACTGACGTCACCATGGGTGAGTCAGATTTAGATAAGGGTGAACCCTCTTTGGGTAATGATCCCTCGGCAGAAACCTTCACTGAAAACCTTATCAGCAATCCGGGACTTGCCAAGTTTGGCATGTCTTGGAAATCTGCTGAAGAAATCAAGCGGCTCGCCAAGCAATGCTTGGAGAAAAGTACTTTATCCGCCGAAGAAGAAGCGCAAGAAGCAGAGGACGTCAAGTTCTCCGACCTTCTCGCCCAGGTGCGCCTTCGCGACGAGAGGATTAGGACTGGTGAGCTTCCAATAGCCCCAGTAATTCCTCTGACTCTCGCCGAGAAGGTGGCCGCTGAAGTGAACGCGGGTTTTGATAAACTCACTCGCGAACAATATGTAAGTCGGAATTCCAACTCCTGTTGTTTCCTTTATTTTATATCATATCCTCTAGCCCCCAAGCATGAAGTAGGATATATAATCCGGATTTATGCTTCATTAGGATGCTAAAGAATGAACTAGTGTAGCCCCCAACGCTCATGCTGATATTAGCAAAAATATTAGCCCGAGTCTTAAGTAGCTTTCTAACTTTGGGTATTCTGACTTACAGAAAGTATGTTCCTATAACCAGGATTTACTAAAGAATGTTTGCGATAAGCGGAGAGAGATCAAAGCTCCCCGGCTTAACAATGCTGAGCTGAAAGTTGCCAAGGATGAGGCCGAAGGTAAACATTCTGAGACTCAAACCTTGTCTTTGTTATATCAATGTCGATTTTTTCCTAAAAATTGTTCTTTTTGACTTACAGCGCTGGTGAAACAATCTTGCGCCATGATTAAAGAGGCCGAGAACCTCAAGACCTTGGACCAGCTCAAGGAAAATCATGAAAAGAGCATAGCTCAAGTCCTTGAATCCTCCTCCATGGCTACTGAAGAGCGCGATCGCAAGATCGCTGTTCAAGATAAAATAATCTCAGACCTCAAGAATGAACTTAAAAGAGAGAGGGATCTTTCCCAGGCGCTCCGGGCTGAACTCCAGAGTCTCCGGGAGGAGAAGACCAAAATTGACGACGTCATTTTTGGTACGTTCCACCTATCTGACTTGTCTTTTTCTTCGACTTCTATCAATGTCGGATTTTTCTTAACTTGTTTTGTGTATAGGTCCTCTGAACTTAATGGACTCTTCTTCCACCGAGCCTTGCACCCACCGGCTTACCCAAGTCGGTGACCTGCTTCATGACTTCCGCCAATCCCTTGAGGACATCGGCGAAGCTCTCAAGATTCCGAACATGCACAACATGTCGGATTTTCAGGTGCGGGACAAGGCAAAGGAGATGCCGCAACTTGTTTGGGATTGGAAGATGTCCTACACGCGGACTGCAGCGCAGAACACTCTCACCATGGTCATGAGCCACCATGGAAACATGGAAATATGGCAAGTGACCAGAGGGTACTGCAAAGTAGATGAAGACGGCCAGGAGCAGGACCTTCAAGCCATCATGCACTCCTACGCCGGATATGTTTGTCACGTGGCTGACCTGACCAGTTACGAGACCCCTTTCTTCACCCGCGTGGATACTCCGCCTCCTCCTCCAGAAGAATCCGCAGAAGTTTCTGACGATGAACGCACCACCTCGGATGCGGATATCTCGGAACGATACCAAGGCGGCGTAACCAGCGAGCCGGCAACTCCTTCATCTCCTCCCGCATCATAGATCAGAAATTTTTGTATTATTCCGAAAAAACATGATGCGTCTGTACATATGCAGTACTTTAACTTTGCTAGTGCTAAGCTTTTGATCTATTCAGCACTTTTTTGGCTTTGAATTTTTTTTGTGTGCCTGAAATGTTTACACAAGCACTAGTATTTTTTCATATATACTTATCGTTTATCTGGCTTTCCACCTCGTCCCTTTCGTGAGCCGGATAAACCTTCTGCCGGAAACTTTGCCGAGCAACGGAGCTCAATAGCTAAACCAGTTTAAACTCGGAAACAAAGCCGGCTTCTAGTACCAACAATTCACTACTCAGAAAATGCCCGCATCCAGCAATCAGATAAATAACGAAAGTAAAGACTAGAAATTTTAGAGTTATACCCGAAGGTAGCAATTTTAGAATCAGAAATCTAAACCAAAACGAATATGAGCATAAAGTACTTTCAAGCATTCTGGGATTTTCGACTACGACATGATCATTCGGAAATAAGATGGTAAAAACTTCTCAGAAAAACTTGAGGCAACCAAAACTTTTATTTCTCACAGAACATGTACATATATATGCTTACAAAGAAGGATAAACTAAGAATAGAAGGGACGTAGCTGAGCAATATTCCACGGTCTGTCTAACTCATCCGGATTTGTACTGCCTCCAGCTCTCTTTCTCTTCTTAGTAGCAGGTCTTTCTTTGACTGGCCTCATTTCAGTTAAGTAGTACGATCCATTGTGCAATACTCGACTAACTAAAAAGGGCCCTTCCCATACTAGGGAAAGTTTGTGCTTTCTTTGTTTCACAAGCCGGAGAACAAAATCACCTTTATTGAAAGATCTATTTCGGACTCTCTGGCTATGGTACTTGCGTAACTTCTGCTGATAGGCTGTAGATCTCATTTCAGCAACGACGCGAACTTCTTCGACTAAGTCGAGATCATTTTGTCGAGAAATCTCGGCATCCTCTTCGATATACGTGGCCACTCTAGGAGAAGTATGAATCAAATCACTAGGAAGAACTGCTTCTGCACCATAGACCAAGAAGAAAGGTGTGTATCTCGTTGACTTGTTTGGAGTTGTTCGTAAACTCCAAATTACGGAGGGTAGTTCCTCTGCCCAAGCCCCCGCAGCACGTCGTAGTGGTGCTTCGAGTCTTGGTTTTAGCCCTTGTAGGATTAAACCATTTGCTCTTTCGACTTGTCCGTTAGCCTGTGGATGCGTGACTGACGCAATGTCAAGCCGGATATTTTGCTCGTTGCAAAATTCAGCCAATTCTCCCATAGAGAAGGTACTCCCGTTGTCCGTGATAATGCTATGTGGATAACCATACCGGATTATAACATCCTCGACAAATCTTTTGGCTGTTGCTCCATCACAACTAGTGACAGGTTTAGCCTCAATCCATTTGGTGAATTTATCCACCATCACTAAGAGGTGAGTAAATCCACTTGGAGCTCGTTTAAATGGTCCTACCATATCAAGCCCCCAGACCGCAAAGGGCCATGTTATAGGTATTGTTCACAGCTGATCAGCCGGAACATGAGCTTGATTGACATACTTTTGGCAGCCTTTGCACGTCTTCACTAATCGTTTGGCATCTGCCTGAGCTGTAAGCCAAAAAATCCATGTCTAAAAGCTTTTGCCACTAAAGATTTGCTGCAGCATGGTGACCACACTCGCCTTCGTGGATTTCCCTTAAGATTTCCACTCCTTCTTCCGGAGATATACAACGCTGAAAACCCCCAGAAATACTATGTTTATGGAGCTCGCCTTTAACAATAGTATAGGCTTTTTCTCATCGGATAATCTGCCGGCTCAGAACCTCGTCTTCGAGTAATTTGCCATCTACCAGATAATCTAGGTAGGGTTGAGTCTAGCTGGGAATTACAGCCAGAACTGCTATCAAAGGTGAGTCGGATTTGGTCGGATATTCCTCATCTACTCCCTTTATTGAGGGAACTTTGAGGTGCTCTAAAAAAGCGCCATCCGGGACCTCTTTCCACACAGAACCTATCCGAGATAGTGCGTCTGCTTCCTCTTTTTCTGCTCGAGGGATGTGTTGAACTTCAAACCCTTCGAACGATTTAGATAGATCATCCACTACAGCTTTATATGCTGCCATGTGTTTATTTGCATTACAAATATCCGACACTTGTTAAGCAACAAGATCCGAATCTCCGTAGCACATCAAACATCGGATGCCAATATCCTTAGCAATCCGGATTCCATGCAGCAGTGCTTCATACTCGGCAATATTGATTGTCACTGTGAAGTGGATCTGCAACACGTATAAAAGTGTATCTCCTTGGGGTGATTTGAGCACCACGCCAGCCCCCGAGCCCCCACGAGCCATAGACCCATCGAAGAAAAGGGTCCAATTTTCCGACTCAGGGAGGATCATGTTCTCCTTTGTCTCTGTCCAATCAGCAACAAAGTCAGCAAGGATCTGGGATTTGATTGCTGTTCGAGGTTTATACTCAATATCAAAAGCCGAAAGCTCTATGCCCCATTTGGCGACGCGTCCTATGGCGTCACTGTTGTTGATTATATCTCTCATGGGAGTTGTGCTCACCATGGTAATTGGATGCTCCTGAAAGTAGTGTCGTAACTTACGAGATGCTTGAAAAACATTGTAAGCCAACTTTTGATAGTGCGGATAGCGCTGTTTTGATTATGTGAAGACCTCGCTGACAAAGTAAGTCGGGCGCTGCACCAGGTGTTCCTGATTTTCCTCTGGTCTCTCCACCACCATGACGATACTAACGACCTTATTCGTCGCAGCAAGATAGAGCAACATCGGTTCCTTAGGTTCCGGCGCTGCAAGGATAGGAGCAGATGAGAGTAATTTCTTCAGATCTTGTAGTGCAGCTTCAGCTTCGTCGGTCCAAACAAAATCCTTGGTCTTTTTCAAGAGTTTGTATAATGGTGCGGCTCTTTCACCAAGTCGACTTACAAATCGACTGACCGCAGCGATGCAACCAGTTAATCTTTGTACGTCCTTCCGGTGAGTTGGCCTGGAAATATTGAGTATAGCCTTGAGTTTGTCTCGGTTCACCTCTATGCCTCTCTGAGACACGATGAAATCTAACAATTTTCCGGCTGGTATTCCAAAGAAGCACTTCTTTGGGTTAAGCATGATGTTGTATTTTCATAGGTTGGCAAATGTTTCCTCCAAGTCGGAAATCAGTGTTTCCTTCTTTTTGGACATCACCGCGATATCATCCACGTATGCATGTACATTGCGTCCGAGTTGGTCATGGAGGCAATGCTGCATCGTGCGTTGGTACGTAGCTCCTGCGTTCTTCAGCCCGAAGGGCATCGTAGCAAAACAGAAGGTTCTGAAAGGGGTTATGAATGAAGTTTTGATTTTGTCAGATTCCTTCATCCGGATTTGGTTATAGCCGGAATATGCGTCGAGAAAACAGAGGAGTTCCGAGCCTGCCATAGAATCGATAACTTGATCAATTCTAGGCAGAGAGAACGGATCTTTTGGACAAGCCTTGTTCAAGGCAGTATAATCAACACACATCCTTAAATCAGTGGTGTCCTTTTTAGGGACCATTACAGGATTGGCCGACCACTCAGTGTGGATGACCTCTTCTATGAATCCGGCTAACTCGAGTCATGATAGTTCCTTAGCTATTGCCTTACGCTTTTCATCGCCAAACCGTCGTAGGGACTGTTTGACGGGTTTAGCGTTCGGGTTTACATTTAGAGAGTGCTCGACAAGTTCCCTAGGTACTCTGGTCATGTCAGATGGCTGCCATGCGAAGATATCTTGATTTGCTTAGAGGAACTTGACGAGCGCGCTTTCCTATGCGCTACCTAGGCCTACGCCTATCTGGGTCACCTTGGAGGGGTCATCATCCTTCAACGGCGCTTTCTTCGTCTATTCTGATGCCTTGAACTCCGGATTCGGCTTTTTCACCTCCTTCTTCGTTGCAGGCATCTCGGACGGATCTATGCTCTTCTTGATCTCTTGGTACTCCTGGGCATGCAGCACGGCTTCAGCAAAGGCGGCATTTCCATCCTCGCACTCTCGCGCTTTCTTCGGGTCTCCCCTGATGGTGATCACGCCGTTGGGACCTGGAATTTTCATCATATTGTTAATGTAACACAGGCGAGCCATGAAAGCCCAGTAAGCCGGACGTCCGAATATAGCATGGTACGCGCTCTTGAACGGGACCACTTCGAAGGAAAGTGCCTCCGTCCGATAGTTCTTTGGAGTTCCAAAGGTAACATCCAAAGTAATCTCTCCTAGGGAATAAGCTTGTCTTCCTGGGACAACTCCGTGAAAGATCACAGAGCTATGGTTCAGCTGGGTTTCCGAGACCTTCATCCGGCGTAGCGTTTCGACATAGAGGATATTGATGCTGCTACCACCGTCCATGAGGGTCTTGGAGAAACCATAACCGTCAATAAGTGGATTAACGATTAAGGCGTATTTTCCTCGCCTGTGCAACTTAGGCGGATGATCAGCGCGGTAAAATATGATTGCCACTTCCGACCAGTCCAGATATTGAGGGACAGCTGGAACTGTTGCGTTGAGCTTGTGTAGAACTTCTTTCTTGACCTTTGCTGGTTGAGATCCGAGGAAAGTGACGTAAGTGTACTTCTTGGTGGGAAAAGTCTTCTTCCCTTCCGCTTGGGATTTGAAGCATCAACTTCCTCCATGTCAGAATCTTCCTTGGTCTCTTTGTCTTTTTCGGGATTTTTCCTTCCCTTCTTCCGCTTAGCTTTGTAGCCCGTGGTATCATCTATTTTGATGTCGTCATTGAAACGACAGTCAGCGTTGGTGTGGGACGAGCCCCCATTGGCGTCTAGGTGATGCACACATGGGTTATTGGCAATGTCGGCCCAAGAGTAGGTTTTTCCTGGTTGCTGTTCTCCTCTACCTTGGACCCTTGAAGTCCCACGGCCACGCCCACGGCCTCCGCCGCGTCCTCCTTGTCCTCGAGACCCGGAAATAGTAGTAACCACCACAGTTTCCATGTTGGGTTTCTCTTCCGAGGTATTTTTGTGCTTCTGAGCTTGTTGCTTTGGTTGTCTTGCCGGCTGAGGCACAGCTAGGACATTGAGTAATCCCTATGCATCGTTGTCAGCATCTGCATACTTCCTCGCTGTTTCTATCATCCCTCCCAAGTCAGTGACCTTGTCACACTTCAAGCGGTGACGTAGTAGACCAATTGGAAGTCCTGTGATGAAAGCTTCAATCGCAGTTTGATCGTTTACTCCTTCACAGGAGTTCTTGGTGTCGATCCATCATCCGAGGTAATCCTGGCAAGTTTCTCCAGCTTTCTGGGTGCAACGCTGTAGGTCTCCAACCGTACAGGGCCTCCGATATATGCCTTCGAAATTCCTAAAGAACACACTTTGCATGTCAGACCAGTTATGGATGGTGTTCTCCGGAATTTCATTGAGCCATGATCGCGTCATCTTCCGCAACATAAGTGGGAGAAATCGGGTTGTGACAAGGCTGTTTCCGCCTTTGGCGATGCAGCAAGCTTGGAAAAAATCCTGAAGCCAGGTATCTAGCTGAGCAATGTCGTCGTAGGCTTCGATATGCCTTGAGATAGAAAATCCTTCCGGGAATCTTGTAGCTCTGATGCATGGTCCGAAGCACATTGGGCCCATGTAAATATCATCGTTTTCGTAGCGTCGCGCCTCTATGTTGGAATTGATCATGTGCCTTGCGTTGTTCGGGGATAGAGATCGTCCTGAATGCTGGCTGTAGCTGCGGTGCCTTGGAGCCGGACTTCGGCTTCTACCGCCACCTCCTCCGCCACGTCGTCCTCCTTGTCCCCCTTGGGAGCCGTTGTGATGACTGCTTGGTGGAGAGGGTGGGGCAGCTGAATTCTTTCCAGCTGATCGCCAGCCTCCGTCCGGAACGTCATTATTCCAATTCCAGGGAGGGTCTTGACTACGACGAGCCCCCTGCCGGCTTGTCCCAGCATGGTTTCCGTCGTTCCTTCGTCCGTCGTTCCCACCACGGTGAGGCTGAGCCAGACGGCTTGCATGTCTAGGAGGTGGCATCTTTTGAAGATCCTCCTCCCGACGTTTCTCTTTATCTTCTCCCCTTCGATCGTTTAACTCTCGTCGGGGAGGGTTCCTCGGATACAGTGCAGTAATGGCCTCTTGCACGGCCGCTGGAGCGACATTGCTCCAGTCACGTGCGGTTCTGTGATGCTGTCCTGATGATCCAGTTCTGGAGTGGTTATCTTCCCGTCGGTCAGAACGGTGACGCAGTTCCGGAACAGGCTGGGGCCTTATATCATTCCAGGGTGAGTCCGTGTGACATTGGTCGGATTTCGAGACCAGTTTTCCACTTCCGGATTTTGCAGCCATCTGTTGCTCCAGACCCTTGGTGAGTAGCTTGATGCCCAATCAAACCTGTTCTGGGTCTGGGTTATTGGACAAGATATCTCGTTCTAGGATAGTGTTCTGTACCGGCGTTGGGTACACCAGGTCTCCTTTGCTGTCGAGACGAGGCATCCCTGGATCACCTTCAAAGAGGACCCTGTTCACTTTCGGAAACTTACCATCACCTCTGTAACGTTTCTGGGTCTTCTGATGCAACCGAGACATGTAATCCTTAGTTACCATGCATTTCTTCTCCCCCTCGATGTTTTTGGCTTCATCCAGGAGTGGTTGACGACGCGCTTCTAGGGCTTGGGCCCTTTCGTCCAGCTCTTCCGCAGTAAGTTCTGCAGCCGTAGGGATAGGTGTGGTTAGTGCAGCATCGATGAGTTTACGCACACCTTCGGTGATCACGTGTCCATCCACCGATTCTTCTTTTTTCGGCTCTTCTAGGATAAGTGCTCCATCCGAGACATCTTCGTATTCCTCGGCAATCACCTCCTCTGTCAGAGGGTCTTTTGGCGGGGTCTTGTTCTTCTTGTTATTCTTCTTTGCCTTCTTGGCAGCGCCGGTAGCAAAGACGGCTTTGGGTCTGTTTCCCGGAGTCAAGCTCTGATCGGTACTTCGGACATCTGGAACTCGGGATTATCTCCGACGTCCATGTCATCCTGCGCTTTGGGAGAGTGTTCCCTGGATCCTTCATCCATGGCTTCTCCTTCTTCTGCAGCTTTGGAGTTATAATCCTCTTCATATTCCGCAGAGAACTTTCGGAAATCTGCTGACGTCATCGATTCATCCGAGGATGCGGGTATGTCGATGTTTGTTCCAATTGCCTCCAACACAGAGTCGGTGTTTTCTCCAGCATCGGTAGAGCCGGATCCGGATCCCACATATCCGACGAAGTGCGACGCGTGCTTCCTGAGGTACCTGCGGCTTTCGCGATCAGCCATGTCGAAGCCGTGCTTTCGCCTTTGCAGTATCATGCGTCTCAGTGTATACCTCAGGAAAGGCCTGTCTATCCCGGCATCATCAGAGCCGGAATCAGTGTCGTTGACTAGCTCCTCCTGAACTTCGACTTCCACGGGTGGGTCGATCTGGGATCCGGCTTCTCTAGGGAGATCCACTCCAGATTCGACTTGGACCGCTAGGTCTTCTTCAGGCTCGGATTTCTCCACTATCTCTGCAACTGGTGCGGGCTGGGTGGGATTAGGGTTTTCTGAGATTTGGAACTCTGCCGCCTCCATGGACAAAGGGGACCCAGAAGATTCTTCTGCCTCTATCATCACCACTGGGGTGGGTGGGGCAGGTTCAGCGAAACCGATGTAAACATCGATCTCGCCAAAATACATGATTGTGTAGGCAGTCACGGCCTCCCTAGCCGGAATCCAAGTCTCGTCGAGAACGATGAGAGGGACGTCGCTGGCATAGAGGATGCGACCGACGGCGATAGTCTCGCTGATTCCGATTCTTGCAGATTCCGCTCAGAACACAGATCCGAAGCTCACTTGCCCCACGGTGGGTGCCAACTATCGTCGGATTGATGACAAGTACGCCATGAGGGGGTCCTCGAGGTGTGCGGAAGAGAGGGGTGTGAGACGTACAGTGTTCCGGGACGGTGAGCACACAAGTTTACCCAGGTTCGAATCCGTCGGCTTTGGACGGATCCTACTCCTGGTAGCAATCCAGTAATACGGCAGAGCCGGAATATGGGTTACAAGGGTTTCGCCTGTGCGAGTTGAGATTGTAGACTATTGAGGTGTTTAGAGTGTTTCCCTAAAGGCTCTCCCTAGGACGGCTTATATAGATATCCGGCCTAGGGTTTACAGGAGAGATCTATCTGGCTATGACTAATAGTTGGTTACAGAGTACATCTTGAACTACAAGTAACATTATGGGACTAAGTCAGTAAGTCTTCTAGGCCTTCTCGTAGCCGCATTGGACTCCGTCTTTCTCCTTGACTGGGCCGCCCGTGAAGCAAAGCTCTAACCCGAAGTGGGCCACCCTGGTCAGTGAGGAACTGTGAGGATACACGGAAAGTATATCCCCAACAGAATCCAAATGATCATTGGTTGCAGAAACAGAGAAGCAAATTCAGTGTAAGGAAAATATATAGCAAAGGACAAGAAACCAATAAGTAGAAGACAAGAAAAAAGGACTTACATTAGGCAAAGTCTTATTCATGCCATAAGGCACAACGCGACATTCAGATGAGATTTCATCATGATTAGTGAGCTTGGTGAGGGACATGAACTTTTTATCGAGCTTGGTGCATTGCATATTATCCCAGGATACCCTCATCGGATTCCTCTTACCAGTATATGCCCACATACCAGCAATCCTAGCCTAAAGAGGTTGAACGTGGACGTGAAGATAATGGGGTATGAGTTGGACACCTAAAAGTTCTTTACCAGTTGTGTAGCGAAGATCACGGATGCGGTCCATCATGAGATGCGTCTCCTTAATCTCTGCTGGAGTTGCGCCTTCTCCCTGAGACTTCAGCTTCCTGACACTCTTTGTTAGGTTGAAGGGGCTAATCCATAATGCTGGCCTTCAACTACCTCATCCTTGATGTAGAACCATTTTTTCCCTCCAGTCTTGGGTAGAATCCGCAAACTTGAGGTCAAATAATCGACATCTGGTGGATGTAGATGATAGCACCTCCAACATCATAGACAAATGCATTGGTCACATTACTCTTGATGGAAAAAAATGTGTTTCCATAGGCCCCAATGGGGATGGATCCCAAGGAAACTCTTACAGAGGGTGCTGAAAATAACAATATGGAGGTGTGAGGCGATAGAGTTGCACGCCATACACAATCAGAACCCCACAAGAAATTCATGGGAAGGAAGAGAAAGACCGCATTAAAGGAAAGCGATGAACATGACCCGCCATCCTTCTTCAGGAACAGGCATGGCCTCATCACCATAGAGCTTGAAGGAGCCATACTTCATGAACACGTACTTCCAAGCCTCTTGCACATATCGCTCCGAGCACTTGGAAGGGTACCACCCGATGACCCGTGGCTTGGCCATCGTGGCGTTAGCAGCAGAACCTCCACCCTTGCTCCTCCCCATGGTGACAGCGGCGAAGGTGCATCAACAGGAAAGAAAGAAAGAAGAGAATAATGGCGTGAAAACAGATTGGGCGCAAGGAAGAAGAAGGCTAGTGCCAGAGGAAGGGATGAGTAGTAAATAATTCATCCCCCAGCACTTATTAAGTACATGTCCATAGCTTAGGACTGTTGGATCTAGAATGCATGACGTAATGATGAAATCTAGTGGCAACACATCTCCATAGCTAGAAAATGAATTAGTCATAATGAGAATTAATTGCCATGGTAATTTTGGAGAAAACCGCGTAGTGCCTCGATTCACGTGCAACGTGGGGTCATGCAGTCAAACTCATCGCTAATACGGGCCCACGCTTCGTTATCCTATGTCATGGGCCCACCACTGGAACATCCCATTGGGAGCACCGGAACGTGTGTATGGCACGCCATCATCATTAGCAATGACTTCATGGGAAGCAATGAAAAATACTTTGAATCGGCTCACAAAGAACTCGAAGAAATATTTCCAAGGCTTGAGTCGATAAAACTCCTCAGATGACAGACTTGAGCCTACGATCAAATAAAAATAGCTGACTGTAGCCTCGGGGGCTACTCCCATCAGGAGCGCTGGTCGCGCACCCAATGAAATGATTTGATGATTCCGGAAAAAGAAGACCTGAGTTGAAAATTTCCTCAAATGATGAATACTTGAGCCTACAATTGAATACAAATATTCAAGTGTAGCCTCAAGGGATACTCCCATCGGAAGCGGTCACTGCGCACCCAATAGAAAAAATGAAAACTCCTCCAGAGATGACAAAAAGAAAAATGAAAACAAGCTGACAACTTCAACAATTCCAACAGCCAAACAAGGTAGTCGATAAAATTATTAAAAATTCATGGACCGTGTCCACCGCGATAAAATGTCTGAATGTCGTGTCTCTCGACATGAAGGTAAGACCCCAAGATCCGTCCAGTGAGGCCTAGTAATCGCACCCGAATGCACTATGCTAGTTATATCCGTATCCACGATACGATGAAAATCCCGACGGGCGTGTTGGGTACTCAAAACATAAGCCTAGAATTCATTACTCGATAAGACCTCCACAACCTGAACTGCATTACACTAGTATATACCAAGTTCGAGTCCGGGGACTTGATCTTGAGGTAGGTTCACGATGTTTTTTTCCAAGAGCAATTAACTAGTTTCTGATCCGTTGGATGCACTAGATTTGTTATGCCAAAATCCCCATGAACAAAATATTTATAGTCACTCAACGAGAACTTCAGATTCAACATAGAATATTTATTTGAGACTCAACCCAAATATACAATTCAGATGCAGTCTCGGGGGCTACTGACATGGGTATTCCCATCATTGGTATACCTAGTACATACTTATACTACGGCCCACGAAGCCCATAAAGAATTAAGAGACCTAGAAGCATCTGAAGCCTAGGAACCCGACGTGCTGATCACGATAGAAGTGTCAACCGACATAGTTGACTAGTTGTAATTGATCTATGTTGTACAGGAGGAGCCTATGGAGAGGGAACTATAGCTTTGAGCGAAACACAATCTGTATTGTTAGATTGCATCTAGCAAATCAGTGACTCTGTAACCCACTGTTTTTCATAATCAGGCAGGACTTCGACTCCCTTGTTTGTCTGATAGGCCGATGAAATCACCAGTGCTCTCGTTTCCATCAAACCCCCAAGTCCATAACCTTGGACATTGTCAAGGTTACCCCTCGACAGTTGGTATAGATATCCTATCAATGTTATTAAGCCATACGCCATGATCCCACATGGGACTTGGGGTTGTGTCGGTTCCCTTAGGCCTTCACGGGTTGAGGCATCCGAATCCTTGCTCCGGCTCTGCTTTTGGGTTCCCTCGCTGCTCACCTCCTCACCAGAATTGGCAGGTGGAATGGTTGAGTCTGACTCATCCGATTCAGCACCCTTCGCTGCTTCAAAATCCTTAGACATCGGTGACATGGGAATGACTTATCAGGTTCCCTTGATTGGTATACCTGGTACACAACTAAAATAAGGCCCATAAATTCCATGAGAAACCAAAAGTCCTTGAATCATTTGAAGCTCGGGAACCAGACGTGATGATCAAGACAGAAACCCAAGGCATAACCGACATTGTCATAGAATTATAATCAGAACTGTAATCTAACATGTACTAGACTCTGAGACTCGACCTCTCATATAAAGGCCGGGGGGAGCAAACAGGGAGGGTACCTTGTAATCAACTCATAGTGAATCCATTGGAATCCAGATTTCATCTAGTAACTCGACAACTTTGTAATCTCCATCAATAAAGAACAGACAAACAGGAAGTACAGTTTCCTCTATGAGGGCCTGGACCTAGGTAAATTGCCTCCCTTGTTTGTCTGCTAAGTCGATGAAATCACCAGTGCTCTCCTTTACCTTAAACCCAAGTCCATGACTATGGACATTGTCGATGTTACCCTTTTGGGAAATTTGAGCGTTGGAGCCATGAATTTGGTGGCTCCCTCTTCACCAATAACAACTCGATGATTAGGGAAGGTCAGATCCATTTCGGATCCATCGAAACCTATCTGCACCCACTTGCCCCTCTCCCGGCCTCCAACAACCTCAACCAAGAGACACATCTGATGATCGGAAGCCTCAACTTCCGCATCAATTGTATCTTTCTGCCTTCGGATCCAATTTATTCAGGACCATCAGTAGCAATGACAGCACCAACCACAACACTATCATCTTATGTCGGCTCTAATGGAGGGGCAACCCTAGCAAACAATCGTGACTACATCGCAGACCAGGAGGATCTTGCCGATCTAAGTGATGACGTCTCATGCAGCTCTGATAACGAGATGCCATCAACTCCAGCACCTCACACCATGGACCTGACGGTCATCATGAATCGCAAACTCAACAATGACATCGACTATGAAATCAAGAGGGTTGGCCCGTACCCAGAAACAGACTGGTGGGATTTCACCTATATTCAGGACGGTGTCTCCCACGATTCTAATAGCTGCAATAGCATCACATACATGATGTGCCACCAGGTATATGTGATTATAGGAGAAGTAATGACGGATGGAGAAACTTCGGAACCACGTGACTCCAACGGCAACCCTATCATCAAAAATCGATGACATCGCCATAGAGCACGATGTGGAGGCTCACAAAACCGGGTCGGGATCACCCGCAAACAACTTTGTCATTCAGGGGCGCAAGAGATATGGCGCAAATAGTGGGAACCGACTAACTATTCGGATCTCTGTCTAGTCCTAGGAGAAAGCAAGCAACAACATTAGGGGCATTTTCCCTATGACAGAATACGCCACGCATGAAGAACTCATGTCCTACCAGTACTTGATCCACCGCCAGAGGCGAGAATTGGTCAAGATGCAAAGGCAATTGGATGAGTGCAGAAGGCAATACGACAAATCAAGTCTTTGACGTGTACAACTAACTTTGACCCGCAACTCTATGAGCATTTCGGGAGGAGCACCACTTAGGAGGCGTGACTCGCAGCTGCAGAACAGCCCTGCAAACAAAAGGAGAGAGGTAACCCAAAATCTAGATCTGTCCTTCATGTCAGTGGATTCTGGAGGAAACTTAAAGGCCAAGACGCCATCGTCATGGCCCACCATACCTACTCTCTACTGAACCATCAGTCGACAATCCACGGGAGGCCATCCATCACTCTGCCCTCATGGTCCTCGGCATGGTCGGGGCATCACCCGTGCAAGGAGATAAAGAGGTTGTCTCGCAACCCGATAGATCACCATGCCGTCGTAGCAGCCCTGGTAGGAAACCTGAAGGTCCAGCTCACCACAGCACGTGCGTTTTAACCAAACCTTACACTGTTAAGATGCCAGGAATGACCTCACGCAACGTAGAGTCGATAGATCTCGGGATGAGTACAACAGTCGAAGGTACCCAAATGCTGAAGATGAGGATGACCATGAACCTTATGGTGCAAGGTGCTATACCCGGAAGGTTTGAAAAACACCAGTGCCCAAGGATTTCAAGCTAACCCATGATCGCAAAAATATAGCGGGCATGGTTGGGGGACTACCAACAAACTGTCACACTCCAAGGTGGCGCAAAGGCCACCGCCATGCAAAGTCTACAATTGCACCTTAGTGGCGCCGCATGATCCTAGATAAAGAATCTACCCGAAGAATCTATCAGCAGCTGGAGCGACCTGGAGGACAAGTTCATCCGCAACTTCAGGTCCACTTTGAAGTGACCCGCGTCCATTGAAAAACTACAAGCATGTGTGCAGAAATTTGGGGAGCCGATATGCTCATACATCTAGTGTTGGAACATCATCAATAGTACAGCCGAGAATATCTCTGATGAGAGGGAAATTGATTATTTCAACAATGTCCTGCATTGAACAGAGTTTATTGAAGAGCTAGGTCGCACTAAGCCGAAAACAATTTCACACCTCATGGACATCGCCAACCGATGGGCTAAAGGCGAGGATGCAGTTAAAAAAGCGAGATCGCTCACCCGAAGAGGACCACGATAGACGCAGTAGTGACGCCAGGGGGAGGCATGGTCATAATTATGACAATTACGGAGGACCCTTTCAAGTGGTAGCCGAATTCACCAACAAGGACAACCGTAGGAGCGAATACCGCAGTAACGGGTCCCGCAACAATCGAGATGAAGCCAGAACCAGCAAGATAACCCAGCAGTACCGACTGAGGCCACCTCGAGACGCCTCGCTATCACCCATGCAGATGCTCGAAGGACCATGCCACATTCAGTACTATGTTGATTTGGAACGGAGGAAACAGTCGAGTGACCTCATGAAGGATTGTCACACCTTTTGGGGGCTCTATGGAGCCTACAGCACCAAGGTAACTAAAGAAATGAACCAAGGGTACAACTCTGCACCCGGCACTTTGGAAATCAACACTCTATCACCACTAGGGCCACCTCTAGTAGCTGCAATAATTCAGCAGCAACATGTGGCAAAAAGGTCCCAAAATGACGAGTACCCGTGGTCAAAGGGTTCCATGCACATGATTCAGAAGGGGAGCCCATACAACAAGACCTAGAAGCTAATCACCCAACAAGTCAATCTGGTGATCAGGGCACCACCGCCAACACCTGAATACCTCAGCTGGTCCGAGCAAGAGATTACCTTCAGCAGAGTCGAACTCCCCCTGTAGGTCCCACGATCAGGTCATTCCGCACTAATAGTCGAGTATCAGATTGGTGGATTCAACATGAGTAATGTCTTCATGGACGCAGGAAGCGGCATCAACCTCATCTATGCCAAAATGCTCTACACGATGAATTTCTCCCTAACCAACCTAGCACTAATAGATATGCCCTTCCATGGCATAGTCCTAGGAAAGGCAGAAGTCCCCTTGGGCAAGATCATACTCGATGTCGCCTTTGGGTCATGAGAAAATTTCAGGCACGAGAAAATTGAGTTCGAGGTTATGGATTGGCCATCACAGTACAACACAATCCTTGGGCGACCTGAATTCACGCGATTCATGGCGATTTCACTCATATCTCATGATGAAAATGCCAGCACCCAACAAAATCATAACCGTAAGGGGAAGTTTTGCTCGCTAAGACAACTGTGAAAAGGAATTCAACAAGATCTCTAAATCCTTTAGAATGGAAACAGAGTTCGCCTAGCTCAAGATCTCCACTTATCATGACGTACTGCCAAAAGCAAGTAGGTCCATTCCCACATTCCCAACCAATCCTTCAACTCCTCAAAGGCTACACGAGAGGACCAGGTACACCCCATCAACCTAAAGAAAACTACCTATAATTTCTCCAACCTTGGTCCCGCATAGGAAAGCGTGCTCCTTGAGTTCCTCCATGAATGATGGGATATCTTTGCATGGTGTCCAGCGGACATGATAGGAATCCCCAAGGAACTCGCCGAGCACGCACTCAATATATACCATGACGCCAAGCCAGGTAAGAAATCCTTACACTGCTTCGTGGAGCCAAAGCGCAAGGCCATCCGCAAAGAGCTTCATCGGCTCCTCGATGCCAAGTTCATCCGAGAAATCTAGAAGGCAACCTGGCTAGCTAATCTACTGTGCCTCCCGAAGAAAAATACGGTTGACCTCTACATGTGCATCGACTACCGCATTACATTAAAAAAAACTTCACCGCATTAAACAAGCATTGTCCAAAGGATCACTTCCCACTCCCACGAATCGATCAAATAATCGACTCAACCGCGGGGTGCGAGCATCTTTCCTTCTTGGAGGCATATTCCGGTTACAACCAGATCAGGATGAAAGTCGAAGATCAAGACAAAAAATCATTTATCACACCATATGGTGTATTCTGCTATGAAACAATGCCTTTCGGGCTAAAGAACGTGGGTGCCACGTACCAGCAGATGATGCAAAACTGTGTTGGAGAACAAATTGGCAGCAACATCCAAGTCTACATCAACAATGTTATAATCACAACAAGGCAAGAGTCAACTTTTATCGATGACCTCCGTGAGACATTTGATAATCTCGACAAATACTACATCAAGCTTATCCCGACGAAGTGCTCCTTTGGAGTACCTAAGGGGTAACTCCTCGGGTACCTAGTATCGGCAAGGGAATCAAGGCCAACTCTCAAAAAATCCAGGTGATCCTGAAGATGAAGAAGCCCACAAGTCAAAGGGGCATCCAACAACTAGTTTGGTGTAGCACCCCGGGAAAACCACTACTAGAAAATCGCTTGTTATTTTAATTTTTGTGCATCATCATGATATCATGCTCATGTCATCATGCAGCCTCGCATTTGAGCATCATATCAAACATTGCAATATTTTTTCCTTGCTTGTATAAATGTTATCACCATTACCCTCTCCTCTCTTTTGTCTCTCAATATTTTTTATTTTATACAAGAGGGCACCCTCCTTGCTAGGGTTCCATATTTTGGAAATGTTTTTATTCATATTATTAAATCCTAATCATATTATTGTAAATGCCCAAAAAGGCATGTCTACATGTGGGTACCCCTTCTCTTGATCTTTTCCCCTTGTCTAAAAGTTTGCAGGCTTTCTCCATTTTAAACTCTCAAAAACTTCTCCAACTTATTTTTTTGTTTAAGGGGTTGTTTAAAATGTGCAAACAAATAAACAAAACTTGTGTTAATAACAAAATTAGAAAAGAAATAAAACATGGGTAGAAATTTTACCTGTGCCAACAACCAGAACCACAGCCAGCAGCCACCTATCCATACCCTTAGCTGGAGAAGGTCAACGTCGTCACTTTGGACCATCTTCCTCTGTTTGCCCCTGCTCTCTCAACAACCTGACGGGGAGGGCTGGTGGCCGTCTGCCTCATCACTCTCATACTCGCGTGCTCGCTGCCTTCTCATCCACCCCGATCTGTCCCTGAACCCTAGTTCCCCTTCCTCCCAGCTCACTGCCCCCAACCTCACCCTCTCTGAACCTCCTCTCCACAGACGTAGAAAGAGACCGTAGGTTCAGGCGATCACCAACGGTGAGACGGCAAGGGATCCGATGAGGAGATCTTGGAAATGGAAGCGTCCCACCCACTCCCTTTTTGCTGTAGATCTCCAAGCTAGATCCGCCTGGATGAAGCCAAGGTCAACACATCCTCATTGTCGTGCACACCAGGAGCCCGAGTGGGACTACCTCGGCTTCCTCTTTGCCCCCAATCTGCCCGGGCGCTTCTCTACGTGCCTGGTGAGTCCACCATCTTGTTCCCTCACTTTGCCGTGTGATTCTTGCATCATAGGCGCATCCCCATGTTTTCCCGTACCCATATTGGCCATGGACGACTCAGGAACATCAGTGTGCTGAAGCTTTTTGGACCGACCATCCGCTCTACTGTCGGCACGTGCATGGCCGCAACCTTCCTAGAGTAGCGGTGATGCTCGGGCCACACTACTGCGCCCCCGACAGCTCCGCGGCAGCTCGCTTCGGTCGAGGATCATCACCTGGCCGACGTCCTTGTCCATCGCCTGCAATTGCTCATCGTCGCGCTCTACCGCTATCAGCATGCGCGTTATCTCAACCCTGATGAACGAAGTCGTTTGAAAGTTTGGACACCGGCAGAACACTTGATCTCCTGGTTTTCTGGCGAACTCGGTGCGATGCTAGCGAAAATCTTCACACGAGTGTATTGAGGGATCAACCATCTTGCGTTTGCCCCAAACTACGTTCAAATCGGCTAACCCAAGCTCTCGCTATCTTCCTCCAACTTGGCATCATCCCTGTCTTTTCTATTTCTGTCTGAGTGCAATCTCACATGCTTTTTTTTGTCTCTGAACCTTGCTAGATCCCCAAGAAATGAAAATCTTCTCGGTATATTCCTATTAAAAAAAAAACAATTTTTCACTCATCTCAGTTCATGGAAGAGCTCACAGTTGGCATCCCAAGTTGGGTTCAGCTGACCACTTTTAGCACTTCTACTTCAGAACGTATCGAGCTGGTCTTCCTCTTTTGCCTAACATTCCTGGCCCTTCTTCTCTCAACTCATAGTGCCAGCTTCCCAAAAAAATTCCAAACAGGCCTAGGACTTTTTCAAACTGCTAGAATCTAATTCAAATATAAATGAAACGTTGACTAACTTTGACCAAGTTATTTTAATTATGCTCTAAAATGTTTTAGGAAAAACTCAAAAAACCAATCTTGCTTATTTTTTAATGCTTAACAACAATCTGGTCTCTATTTATTTTGCCACATGTTGAAATATGATAAATATTTTGGGATATTATCAAATACTTTATTAAATATTAAATCCAACCTTTTTATTCATAAATCCAATTATTGATTATTATATATGTTTTGGGATCATAAAAATGTAACGATCAATAATATGATATTCGAAATAATTTCTGGGCAATTAAAAATTTCGAAAAAGGTTTAATGCTATTAAATGCCCTTTATTAATAAATTCATAACTTTTAAACCGTAACTCCGAATTTGACAAATAATATGTCTGAATCGATTAACTCGACAAGACCTTTCTAACCATGCATTCCATGATATCAGTTGAAGCATGCATCATATAAATATCAAATATCTAGAACTGTTTATGCAAGGAAAACATGATGAATAAAATTGGAAAATAATAATTTCTTATTAATAATGCCTCAATAATGCTGTATTCTCAGTGTCCTATGCAAATGACATCGTTCCAACATGATTTGCATCATTAACTTGACATGTCACACATGATATCATGATCATGCCAGAACCAGCGAGACAACCCTGCAGTACCGATTGAGGCCACCTCGAGACGCCCCGCTATCACCCATGCAGATGCTCGAAGGACCATGCCACATTCAGTACTATGTTGATTTATACGGGAGGAAATAGTCGAGTGACCTCATGAAGGACTGTCACACCTTTTAGGGGCTCTAGGGAGCCTACAGCACCAAGGTAGCTGAAGTAACAAACCAAGGGTACAACTCTGCACCTGGAACTTTGGAAATCAACACTCTACCACCACTAGGGCCACCTCTGGTAACCGTAATAATTCAGCTACAACCTGTGGCAAAAAGGGCCGAAAACAATGAGTACTCGTGGTCAAAGGGTGCCATGCACATGATTTAGAAGGGGATCCCATCCAACAAGACCTAGAAGCTAATCACCCAACAAGTCAATCTGGTGATCAGGCACCACCGCCAACACCTGAGTACCTCAACTGGTCCGAGCAAGAGATTACCTTCAGAAGAGCCAAACTCCCCATATAGGTCCCACGACAGGGTCATTCCGCACTAATAGTCAAGGCTCAGATCGTTGGATTTGACATGAGTAATGTCTTTATGGATGCAGGAAGCGGCATCAACCTCATCTACGGCAAAATTCTCTGCGTGATGAATTTCTCCCTAACCAACCTAGCGCTAATAGATAGTCCTTCCGCAACATAGTCCCAGGAAAGGCAGAAGTCTCCTTGGGCAAGATCATACTCGATGTCGTCTTCAGGTCACAGGAAAATTTCAGGCACGAGAAGATTGAGTTCGAGGTTATGGATTGGCCATCACAGTACCATACAATCCTTGGGCGACCCGAATTCGCGCGATTCATGGTGATTTCACACTTATATCTCATGCTGAAAATTATAGCACCCAATGGAATCATAACTGTAAGGGGAAGTTTGCTTGCTAAGACAACTGCGACAAATAATTCAACAAGATCTCTAAATCCTTCAAAATGGAAACATAGTTTACCTAGCTCAAGATCTCCACTTATCATGACGTAATGCCAAAAGCAAGTAGGTCCATTCCCAACCAATCCTTCAACTCCACAAAGGCTACACGAGAGGTCCAGGTACACGCCATCGACCTGAAGAAAACTACCTATGATTCCTCCAACCTTGGTCCCGCATAGGAAAGCGTGCTTGTTGAGTTCCTCCATGAATAATGGGATATCTTCGCATGGTGTCCAACGGACATGATAGGAATCCCCAAGGAGCTCGCTGAGCACGCACTCAACATATACCATGACGCCAAGCCAGTTAAGAAATCCTTACACTACTTGGTGGAGCCAAAGCGCAAGGCCATCGGCAAAGACCTTCATCGGCTCCTCGATGCCAAGTTCATCCGAGAAGTCAAGAAGGCAACCTGGGTAGCTAATCTAGTGTGCCTCTTGAAGAAAAATACGGTAAACCTCTACATGTGCATCGACTACCGCATTAGAATTTAACAAACCTTCACCCCATTAAACAAGCATTATCCAAAGGATCACTTCCCACTCCTGCGAATCAATCAAATAATCGACTCAACCGCAGGGTGCAGGCATCTTTCCTTCTTGGAGGCATATTCAGGTTACAACAAGATCAGGATGAAAGTCAAAGATCAATACAAAACATCATTTATCACACCCTATGGTGTATTCTGCAACGAAACAATGCCTTTAGGGCCAAAGAACATGGGTGCCATGTACCAGTAGATGATGTAAAACTGCGTTGGAGAACAAATTGGCAGTAACATCCAAGTCTACATCAACAATGTTATAATCACAACAAGGCAAGGGTCAACTTTTATCGATGACCTCCGCGAGGAATTTGATAATCTCGACAAATACTACATCAAGCTTATCCAGACGAAGTGCTCCTTTGGAGTCCCAAAGGGATAACTCCTCGGGTACCTAGTATCGGCAAGGGGAATCGAGGCTAGCCCTAAAAAAATCCAGGTGATCCTGAAGATGAACAAGCCCACAAATAAAAGGGGCATCCAATAGCTAGTTGGGTGTAGCACCCTAGAAAAACCACTACTAGAAAATTGCTTGTTATTTTAATTTTTGTGCATCCTCATGATATCATGCTCATGTCATCATGTAGCCTTGCATTTGAGCATCACATCAAACCTTGCAATATTTTTTCTTGCTTGTATAAATGTTATCACTATTACCCTCTCCTCTATTTTGTCTATCAATATTTTTGTTTTATACAAGAGGGCACCCACTTGCTAGGGTTCCTTATTTTGGAAATGTTTTTATTCATATTATTGAATCCTAATCATATTCTTGTAAATGCCCAAAAAGGCATGTCTACATGTGGGTACCCCTTATCTTGATCTTTTACCCCTTGTCTAAAAGTTTGCAAACTTTCTCCATTTTAAACTCTCAAAATCTTCTCCAACTTATTTTTTTGTTTAAGAGGTTTAAAATCTGCAAACAAATAAAAAAACTTGTGGTAATAACAAAATAAGAAAAGAAATAAAACATGGGTAGAAATATTACCTGGGCCAACAACCAAAGCCACAGCCAGCAGCCACCTATCCATACCCTTTGCTGCACAAGATCGACGCTGTAACTATGGACCATCTTCCTCTGTCTTCCCCTCCTCTCTCAGTGACCTGATGGGAGAGCAGGTGGCCGTCTGCCTCATCACCCGCATACCACTCGCGTGCTCGCTGCCTTCGCATCCACCACGATCTGTCCCTGAACCCTAGTTCCCCTTCCTCCTAGCTCACTGCCCCCAACCTCACCCTCTCTGAATCTCCTCTCCATAGACGTAGAGAGAGACCGTAGCTTCAGGCCATCACCACCGGTGAGACTGCAAGGGATCCGGTGAGGAGATCTTGGAAATGGAAGCATCCCACCCACTCCTTTTTGTTGTAGATCGCCAAGCCAGAGCTGCCTGGACGAAGCCAAGGTCGACACATCCTCATTGTCGTGCACACCAGGAGCCCGAGTGGGACTACCTCGGCTTCCTCTTTTCCCCCAATATGCACGAGCACTTCTCTATGTGCCTGGTGAGTCCACCATCTTGTTCCCCCACTCTGCCATGTGATTCTTGCATCATAGGCGCCTCCCCATGTTTTTTTGTACCCATATTAGCCATGGACGACTCAGGAACATCAGTCTGCTAAAGCTTTTTGGACCGGCCATCGGCTCTATTGCCGGCATGTGCACGGCCGCAACCTTCCTAGAGTACGGTGATGCTCGGGCCACACTACTACGCCCGACGGCTATGTGGCAGCTCGCCTCGGTCGAGGATCATCACCTCGCCGACGTCCTCGTCCATCGCTTGCAATCGCTCACCGTCGTGCTCTGCCGCTGTCCTTGTCCATCCTTGTCTTTTCTATTTCAATCTGAGTGCAATCTCACAAGCATTTTTTTCTCTTAACCTCGCTAGATCCCCAAGAAACGATAATCTTCTCGATATATTCCTATTCACTCATTTCCGTTCATCAGAGAGCTCGCAGTTGGCATCCCAAGTTGGGTTCAGCTGACCAGTTTCAGCACTTCCCCTTCAGAATGTATCGAGCTGATCTTCCTCTTTTACCTAACACCCCTGGCCCTTCTTCTCTCAACCCACAGTGCTCCAGCTTCCCAAAAGAAAATAATTCCAAACAGGCCTATGCCTTTTTCAAATTGCTGGAATCTAATTCAAATTTAAATGAAACTTTGACTAACTTTGACCAAGTTATTTTAATTACGCTTTAAAATGTTTTAGGAAAAACTCAAAACACTAATATTTCTTATTTTTTAATGCTTAACAACAATCTGATCTCTGTTTATTTTGCCACATGTTGAAATATGATAATATTTTGGGATATTATCAAATGCTTTATTAAATATTAAATCCCACATTTTTATTCATAAATCCAATTATTGCTTATTATATATGTTTTGGGATCATAAAAATGTAAGGATCAATAATATGATATACGAAATAATTTCTAGGCAATTAAAAATTTCGAAATTGGTTTAATGCTATTAAATGCCCTTTATTAATAAATTCATAACTTTTAAACCGTAACTCTGAATTCGACAAATAATATGTCTAAATCGATTATCTCGACGAGACCTTTCCATCCTTCCATGATATTAATTAAAGCATGGATCATATAAATATCAAATATCTAGAACTATTTATGAAAGGAAAACATGATGAATAAAATTGGAAAATAATTATTTCTTGTTAATAATGCCTCACTAAAGTTGTATCCTCAATGTCCTATGCAAATGGCATCTTCCCAACATGATTTGCATCATTAACTTTCCATGGCATGCATCATATCATGATCATGCTGAATCTTCGCATTAGTTGTAATTATTGCATCGCTTGTTTCTTCTAGTGCTTTGCTTCTTCCCGGATAGGACGATGAGATGTTGTGAGCTTCGACAAGTCCTTCGGATAACGAATATCTGGCTATGATTCCCAGGCGAGAATTCTTCCCCTTTCTACAGATTTGGCATCTGTAGTCTTTACTTTCTCATGTTGATCTATTGCTATCCTTGTTGAAGTGCTTTAGTTTTCGTACAATTTATATCCCTTGCAGCCTCTATATTTCCTTGGACACCTCCTATTGCCTGTTGTTTGCTAGACAGTTGGCCTTGCAAGTCGTAGTTGCTTAATCAGGTGTTGGTTCGAGTCATCGAGTTCAACCGTTGTTGGGAGGTTGGCAGATGCTTAATGGTGGAGATGATCATGGTTTTTATTGTAACTTGTCAATTAAAATGTTGGAGATAGATATAATGCAAAGGTACCGGTGGGTAATAGATGTTATATGGTTTTTACCCACCCACTTGTGTCCACCTAGGACCCGAGTTCTTGACACCTATTCCGAGATCGAGCGTGCTGACCACATGTGGGGTGTGTGGGCACCCATATCTGCTTATTACCTGATTTCAAAGTACTGTACTGGGGGCCCAAAAAACTAGTTCAGGCTTTATACATTACCTACCGTACTTATGCCATGTATGCCATGTTTATTACCTGTTGCTCGATGAGTGTTTATTACTGTTGCGTAGGTGCGGCACTCTGTCATGGGAATATATTGTCTATGGCATCTGCTCGTGTGACAAGTGCACGCAACCTCAGGGTCCATACAATGATTAGCTATACCTCTTACGGGTAGTTCTTTTGGGTGTCCCCCATTTACTTGCTTTGGGTCTGGAAAAGTGTCGTGTCCGAAGCCCTGTTCACATACCGATGGGTGTATGTTAATTGATCTGGCAAAAATGGCGAAAGTGCGTGTGGAAACTTTGGTGCACCCCTGCAGGGTTAAATCTTTTCAAAAAGACATGTCCACGGTTATGGACGACTTGGAGCACAGTTTCTCGATCATAGACAACTATAACTAAGCAATTGCTGTTATAATATGACTTGTATCTGATAGGACTAATAAGTTCGATAACCACCATGGAATGAATGAATAAAACTGTCAACTGTGTGAGTTTCCTCGGAAGGACTTTCTCATTTGGTCTCGAGGGGTAAATACCAGGATGGCTATGTTTGGTGGTAGTATCAGGTTGGTTTCGCATAGATCTTTCTTATCTCTCTCTAATAGTTGTCAGTTGTATCGATTCTCCATAGGTTGTTTAGTGCATGCTTCTCAACCACTTTAGTCCACCATACCTATATAGGCGAGAGGTGTTGAATTCTAGACTTGCCGTGTACTGGCCTCACTACTGACCACCCCCTTTTACCTTTGCCCTTTGTCGGCACCCCTTTTGTTTAACAGGTATAATTTCTATGTCGTTAGCAGGGTTACCCTTTCGGCTTGGCCTAGGCAGGGTTATGGATTCCATTGATTATTCTTCAGGGCTCTTAGCCCCATTTGTTATCTCATCCATACTCGGATATGTATCGTTTTCAAGGTGGTTTGGATCTTTGTAATGTATATATGTATTCTTGACTTATTGAGTCGATGTTGTATATATATGTTTAGAGGGTTCCATCATGAACTATTGTGTAATGATATTACTTCGTTTTCCACCCGCACGCAAGTGCCTGTTGGGCATCTTTGAATCGTTTCTATGAGGGTTTGGCGAGAATCGCTAAAACTTGGATAGGGCCGATTCGAGGGTGTTACATTGGGCGTGTGCCGGCACTTAGCCGATTCATCGCTTGACTGGATGATAAAGAACTACCATTCATGCGCTGCTAAACAAATCAGATACTTTTGAGTGGATCGATGAAGCCTAGAGAGCCTTTGAAGACCTCAAGAAAACATGGTCGACATCACCCATCCTGGTGTCACCCAAAGAAAAAAGAACCACTATTGTTGTACATCACTGCCAATAACTAAGTGGTCACCACATTGCTGGTCGTCGAGCAACCCGAAGAAGAGAACACCCAGCGAGGTGTTATCTTCGTCCAAATAGCAGTACATGAACTATTAAAAACCTACATATGGTGTCTTCATGACATCACGCAAGTTGCGTTGCTACTTCTCGGAGCACCTGATAGTGGTGGTCAATGAGGCCCCTATGTCCAACATCCTCAATAATCCTAAAGCAACATGACGTGACTCACTTTGGGGAATCGAGCTATCCCCTCAGAACATCACATACGAGAAGCGCAAAACCATAAAGTCTTAGGTGCTACCTGACTTCATCACAGAGTGGATGGAACTCCAAAGCATGGTTTCTCCAGATTTATCGAGTGCCTAGACCATGTACTTTGATGGATCCAAACGAATATAGGGAGCAAGCACCAGCGTCATAGAGATGCGGTACATACTTCGGATGAGCTTCCCGAACGCATCCTACAATGAAGCATAATACGGGGCCTTGGCATGGCATGCACATGGCAAAGGTATGTGGTGCTACTTACCTAAGAATATTTGGTGATTCGAATCTTGTCGCACAGCAAGCAATGAACAAAGTGTGATGCCATTAGAGACAACATGATCGCATACCGCAACATGTACAATATCATGGAAGGCCACTTCAAAAGATGTGAGGTATCCCACTTTAGCAGAGGAAGCAACGAGGAAGCTGACTATCTAGAAAACATTGGATATCTTTGTATACCTATACCACAGAAGTATTTTGGGAAGAAATCATTGAGTGCTCCATCAAAATCAAAAAATTCACTGAAACTATAGAGCCGAAAAACATTCAGAGTCACAAGCTGACTCGGGGGCTGCACTAGCTCCAGAATCTAGGGAAACGGCACCAGAGGACATGAAAGAACACAAAGACATCGTGATGATTGAGATTACTTAGATTCAACCATACTTAGTGTACCTTACAAAAGTAGAACTTCTTGACGATGTAGTCAAAGCATAGAGAATCACCGCCGTCCCAAAGCTTTTAGAGTAATAAAGGGATAACTCTACAAGCAGAGTATATCAAGTGTCCTCCAGCGATGTGTAACACCCGAAGAAGGGAAATCATCCTCAAGTACATCCACGAAGGAATATGCGGCCACCATTCTAACAACTGAGCAATAACAGCTAAAGCCTTCCGGGCAGGATTCTACTGGCTAATTATGGTTCAAGGCACCAAGGATGTTGTACGCACATGTGAATCTTGCCAGCAGTTCTCTAGAAAATTGGACGCATCCGTGGATGAATTGGCTCCCATCCCTTTGGCTTGGCCTTTCTCCCAATGGGGACTCTACATGGTGGGCAAGCTCCATAGATCATCTCCCAGCAGGTATATCTTTCTACTCATCATGATAAGGAGTAACCTCAAGGGTGGCCCGATCTTCATGGATCTCTTGGTCAAATCAAGGGAGAACACGAGGGAAAGGGAGAAGGTTGAGGAAGAGAACACATACCTTGTGAAGAACATGAGGAATACACACCAACACAACACGATACAAGGCCGATTACTCTCGTCGGCGGCCACCGGTCCGATAGAATCCTCGAAAGGAAAGATCAGTCAACATGCTCCCGTCTATCCCAAGTGGAGAGGGAATAACACCTTGGAGAGGGTCTTGACATGTACACTCACGCACTCACAAACGTAGGCCTTGTACAACAATGGATGTGCTATGCAAAGTCCTACGAGGTTGGTGACGATAGTCGGTCCCCTTGGTAAAGGGGATGAGACAAAACTAAAGATTCCACAAAGGGCGCTTTCTTCTATTCTATCATGTATGCCTAACATATACAATAAGGGGTGGGGGCTCTATAGGCCAGCCACTTAAACAGGGGTATTTTGGGGATAAAATAGTGTTGAAACAGAATAATGGGGTACATGGGCCAAGGGGCTAGCTATTAGGTGCGTAGGACCATCACTTAAGTCGCAGACTCCAGTGTAGTCGGGCTAGAGACTCTAGTCAGGGTGGAGACTCTGGTTGAGCGGTCAGAGACTCCGGATGCAAACTAGGAGCTTGGGTCATGGGTAGTTGGGGGTCGGACCAAAGACTCCGGGCACGTTTGTGCGGAAACTTTGGGATCTGGCGAAGACTATAGATTCTTGGTGGAGACTCCAGATGGAGTCCAGGGGCTTGCAGCCGGGCTTCGAGTGGAGGGAGGCTAGAGAATCTGTGGCTTGGGTGGCGGAGACTTCGGGGCGATATTAGCGGAGACTCCGGTCCTAGATTCGGCTCCTTCTTTTCCATATTTTGGGTGAATTGTGGACGGAGCTTGGTTACTTGGCATTGTAGATGTACTAGCTTCCATAGGACGGGCTACATCAGCTCCCCCCTTCAAAACGAATCGTCCTCGACTCTATACACTCATCACCATGTAGAGGAGCTCAAGATACATTCTTGATCCTGGGGTTCACCATGTAGTCGTCCTCGAGAAAAATTGATGTGGCAACTCTTCAATGTTTCTTCACTTTCAATGAAGCCAACAAAGGTCACAACAAAAGAAACACTCAAAGAGTATCCAAATCATGAAGATTATAGCATTAGCCCTTAAGTAGAAGGAAGTCACCTTAGGTTATAAAGATAGCTCGTTGAAGGGCATCCAGAGGTAACTCTCTATGGTTTGTCTTGTCAACTGATGGTTGGGAGAGGTTGACGTGTATGCATTTGTACCTTCACACAACAAAGACCAAGCAAAATATTTTCGGGTGTGATAGAGGAGCATGCCATTTGTGGCATGTCCATTCTTGTTCACAACACGATTACAACAACTCAGGTAAAGCAAATGGAATGCATATGTAAGGTCAATGTGCATGGAAATCATTTAAACATCATCCAAATGTGGGAGCTCAAAAACTCCATATAACATCTTAGTGAGGCACTCAAAGCAATTGACTAAAATATTGATCAACATCTTTGATGCAAGAATAGGAGAATTTGGCAAAAACACATGGGGAAGGATATCCAAAACAACATCATTAAGTGTGCAAACCAACCATTGGAAAGAGAAATTGTTCAATATGTTGGATGCCACACACAAATCATCAAAAACAAATATCATGGAAATATGAGTAACACAAGCGGAAGAAAAAACAACATGCTTGCAAACAATAGGAAAGAGCTAATGCTCCTTATGTTTGTTGCAACAACTATAAAAGATAGTTGGAAGCACTCATGAAAATACATGCTCATAATGGCATTATGGTTGCACATAAAACATTGGAAAGAGAAATTGTTCAACATTTTTTTGCAACACACAAAGCATCAATATCCAATAGCAAAGACACACGATTGTCGCAAGGTGGAAGAATACCATCAACATTCTTGCAAGCAAACCATAGTAAATAGAAATTTTTCAACATGAAAGTTGGAAAGCATGAAAAAGGTATTAGAGCTGGGTTCAGTCTTGAACTCATGTGGGGGATGCTATCAAGAGCTCTTTTTGTCAACTCGTGCTCAACCGAGGTTGAAATTATAGTGCGGGTACCTACACACATTATAGACAAAAGGAAGAAAACGTGTGTGCATGGTAGATAAATACATCATCCATCATGACTAATCTTTTCTTGTGCATATAACCATTAGTTTCAATCAAATGTAATTTATATGCATGGTGAATATGCGGGCTTCGAAATGGACCAAGGGGTTTACGAGAACGGCTGAGAAAGACTAGGAACCCAAAAGTGTGACTGGGCTTGTCCAAACAGCATAATCATGTCGTGATCCAAATAGTACAGTAGTAAACCGCTCCTTGAGAAACAGTAGTAAATAAAACAGTAAAGTATAGCATAAGTACAGGATAGTAGTAAAGCCCTAAACTAATTGTGCCCCTAAGAAATAAGATGTGAATCAAGCTCGGGCGAAGGGGATTCCTGGTCCCACGTGTGGATAGTGCGATAGTCAAGGAACATGTGTCAAGTACTCGAGGTCTTAGGTGGACACAAGTGGGCAGGATAAAAGTCGGATCTCAACTATTTCCCGTTGGTGCCTCTTTATTAATTATATCTACTCCCAACAATTTAATTATCAAGTTGTAAGTCGAACCATGATTATCTCCACCATTAAGCATGTGCCAACCTTCCAACAAAGGAGGAACTCGACAACTCGAACCAACACCTAAGCAAGAAACTACAACTCGCAAGGCTAACAATCTGCCAAAACATCAGGAAATAGGATGTGACCAAGGCAATATAGGCTGCAGGGAATATAAATGGTACGGAAACTAAATCATCGTACACGGATAGCAATAAAGAGGAGTAAAGCCATAAAGCGGAAATAGGTATAAGAGGGAGGATGCTCGCCTGAGAAACACTGCCGAATATACATCTGAAGAACTTTTCGAAGCTCACAACATCACATCGTCCTATCCGGGAAGAAGCAAAGCACTAAAAGAAACAAGCGATGCAACAATTACAACTAATGCGAAACAACCGTCATGATCATGATATGATGCATGACATGGAAAGTTAATGATGCAAACCATATTCAGAAGACGTCGTTTGCATAGCACTTTGATGATACAATATTAGTGAGACATTTGTAGCAATAAGGAATCAATTCCAATTTATTATTTGTCCATTTTATTAATAAATTTCCTTGTATTAATGTATTATAAAATCATGAAACAATATGCAAATGAATATATGGATAGCATAGTTAGAAAGGGCTCTTCGCACTGATCAATTTAGACATTTTATTTGTCGAATTCGAGATTACGGTTCAAAAGATATGGACTTATTAATAAAAGGCATTTAATAGAATTAAAACAATTTCGAAATTGATTTGCCCATAAGTTATTTTGGATGGCATATTATTAATCCTTACATTTTTCTGATCTCCAAACATATATAATTTGCAAAAATTTGAAAAGGTCAATAAAAAGATGGAATTAATATGTTTAAAGAATTTATTAAATATTAGGAAAATATTTATTATTTGCAATATTTGACAAAATAAACAAAGGCTATTCATGTCAGAATTCAAAAACAAATAAGTTTCATGTTTTGACTTTTGCCAAATTCGTTTGGTCAAAGTGTGCAGCAAGTTTGCCTAATCTCAAAATTAGTTTGAATTTAAATTTTTGGACGGCTGAAACTTTTGTCACTAGGACAAACCCAGCTACTGGCACTCAGCAGTGGGCCTCAGTTGTTGTTTGGCTATAGGTGTTGGCTGGTGGGCCATAGCTGTCAGCTCCGGTCGAAACAGATAAGAAGAAAAAAAGGCGGTAGCCGGGTCTCAAACCCGCGACCTCGTTGTCAAGCGGCCCAACACGAAGTAGGCGGAACTAGTGGACCGGTCGAAAGCTTTTGCTAGGTGACGGCCTAGTTTACTTATGCTGACGCCATTTTCAGAAGAAAGCGAACAGGCGATGACACTGAAACTCAGCAGTGGCTTAGCGCGGAGGTGCCGTTTTGCGAGCAAGCTCCTGAGCTGCTCGCTGCACCATTTTGGGCATGCTATGGCTTGTTCTGAAGAGGGCACAGCAGGCTCCGTAGGTGATTCATCAGCGATGGCGGGCACGGATACAGATGAAGTATGCTTGCAGACAAACAAAGGGACAGGGCGCCAGAATATCGGTGGAACCAGCTGATGAACAAGACACTGAAACTGATAGCAACGCGTGCGGTGGCTCTGACTTTCGAAGAGTCTTACATCGGTTGTGGTGCACCGATCTGGGCGTGCAGGTAATCGAATTGAAGAGGGGATTTAGAGCTACATAATGGTGCAAAAACCTTGGCTTGGGGATGTTGTGCGCAGAGAGAGCTTATGGAAAAGGTGAGGCCAGAGAGGGTGCATGGATGGGTTACTGGTGGTGATGTGCGGCAACACCGGCATTGGTGACGACGAGTTTGGAAATGCTAATGACGGTGGTGAAATGGATCGTATGGGCACCTAGAGGGGGGTGAATAGGTGCTACACCAATTTTTAATTCTTTTTCAATTTGAGGCTTAGCACAAAGGGTAAATTCACTAGATAAACTATTAGGTGGAATTTCCCTATATGCAACCCTATCTACTAGCGAGTAAAGAGCGAGTGGAAGAGGAACGGGTAAACCGAAGTGAAGCACGCGGAGACACGGGATTTGTTTGACCGCAGTTCCTTCCTTGTTAAGGAAAGTACGTCTGCGTTGGAGGGGTGGGCGGTACTAAGACCACCACGCCACAAAAGGCCTCACCCTGTTCTCCGGTGGATCTCGCCACAAAAGGCCTGATCCACCTTTCCACTATATGTAACCTTCGAGACGGGCACCGGCGCCTTTACACAACTAGCGGGGCAACAACTCCACAACAACTTGGAGGCTCCTGGAATGACAAGCTGCCACAAGAACAAAGTTATCAAACACAATAAACAAGATCTAGGTATTGACAAGAATACTAGATCAGGGATTTCTCCAAGTGAATGGAGAGGAGTTGAAGCGCTTGATTCTTGATGATGATGATGATGAACTTCTCCTCCTTCAATTCCCCCAAAGATCAAGACCTTCGAGTGGTTGAAGTGGGAGATCGAGAATGAGAGCTCTTGCACAATGTCTGGTCAATTTCAAATGAATCAAGTGTTCTGAACATTGGGGAAGAAGTGGTATTTATACCCCCTTCAGAAACCAGCCGTTGCACACTTTGGGGGCCGGATTATCCAGCCCAAGTGAGGGCCGGATTATCCAGTCTAGGGAAAACACCGCCCCAGACTCGGAATATCCGGCCAATAATCCGCCCCCTCTCAGAGCGTCGCGCCGAGCTTGCCCTTGATCAACTTCTGGGGGCCGGATTATCCGGTCCTATGCGAGGGCCGGATTATCCGGCCTGGGAAGGAAAAACCACCCCAGTTCGGATTTTCCGAGAGAAAATCCGACCAGATACCGTGCGACGCGCCTTGGCCCTTTTGCTCGAAAACTAGGGGCCGGATTATCCGGCTCATGCGACACCCGGATTATCTGGCCTGGGGAAGAAAAACCGCCCCAGTTCGGATTTTTCGGGAGAAAATCCGACCGGACACCGAGTGACACGCCTTGGCTTCCTTTGAGCAATGAGGTAGGCCGGATTATCCGGCCCTTGGTGGGGCGGATTATCCGGCCCCCCTTAAAACTTCCTGCACACTTAGCGCACATGAAAAGTCTCCATAGTAATGTTATCTAACACGCAAAACATAGGAAAACATGAAATGTTCTTTCAATCTCCCCCTTTTTGGTGTTAGATGACAATACCAGGATTTGCAGGAGAAAGACACAAGACAAACAGTGATACCTATGAAAGAGACTCCCCCTCAATGTGTGCATAATAGAGTTTTGCATTGGAATACAAATGCACACAAATAGGTGAATCTATTCCATAGACATATGAGCAATAAAACATACCACCGAAGTAGAGAGTAGGCATCCTTGACATAAGTCACAATTATTACCGGATAACCATTATGAGCGCGCCTTCCGTGATAAGCCTCCAGCAATAGGATATGAATAGATAGATGCATAAGCATAATCCATGATATGAAATCCATAGGCATAATCCAGACAACCATATAATGTCTCAACCAACCACAAATCACGAATTTAAAGTTCAACACTAAATGGGCATAAGCAAGAAAAAAACGAATAGAAAAGTGCAAGTGCTTATGCCCGACCCATGCAAATGCACGAACAACCTAATAGAACTACTTCTCCCCCTTTGGCATCGAGACGCCAAAAAGGGAGAAGAGCGATGCTAGCGCCCCACGGGATCACTCATAGTCCTCGTCCTCATCCTCTTCCTCGTCTTCATTCTCATCCTCATCCTCAAGCTCCTCAGTGTCACCTTCCTCATCATCAGCATTAGCAGCAGGCGCAGAGGGGAACAAGTGACGTTCCAGCTCACCATAGTTCAACCCGGAGGAAGAGTTCCACCGAGCATACGGAGTGGGAGGAGTAGGAGCCGGAGGCGCACCCGAAGCGCCGGACACGTGGTGGAGAATGAGCTACTGGGAGTGAGCCAACTCATGGCGCTGCTTGTAAGTCTTGTACTGACCCTTGCGCGTGTCCACGCCCATGCAGAGAATGTTACGCTAGAACCAGTTCAGCTGCTTGATCTCACGGGCCACGGGAGGCACAGGGGGCCTGCGAGCATCCCTCATGAGACCCTCAGGAGGAGAGGAGGGGTGAGAGGTCTTCCGAACCTTGGTGTAGATCTTCTTGGCCTTGTGCACCGAGTCGATGTGGAATTCCTCAGCAGGCAGCAGGTGACGAGTGAGCATCATAATGTAGGGTGTATAGGGAATGGACAGATGGTTGAACATAGCATCACACAGCTCATGGTAAATGAAGTCCATGACATCCAGCCTGTACTGCACTGACTCGTCCTCGCAGGAGGCAACCTCATGAGAAAATTGAAGTATCTGAACAAGGTGACCACGGATGCTGTCATTGTTGCCCCTACTCGGTGTAATGGAGTCACGAAAGAGACCCACTAATGCAGCATAGATGGGAGCAAGGCCAGCCACAGTACCCACAATGCCATTCTCCACAGTGCAAGGGGAGAGAGCTGCATCCTTGTTGGGCTTCAGCTAAGTGATGATGCGGTGACCACTGGCTCTATCCCTGCTGCGGAAGGAGTACCCCAGAACCTCAGCAAACACGTGAAAATCAGCAGTCATAGGCCTGTCATGAGTCATCCACTTCATAGTGCGACGCTCATCCCCACAAATCACCAAAGTGGAGAAGAACTGCTTCACCACCTCAGAGTCAAAGGAGCACTGGAGAGACATAAGATGGTGCAACCCCATCCTCTCAGCCACATACATCGCATGCACAAGATGTGCCTTCTCCAAAGCATCAGCAAGTACAGTGGGTGCATAGGCCTAATGTTCAGCCTGGCATAAATATCTTCATAGATCCCCTTCTGTTCTGCACACCAAAAACGGGTATCCCCCAGCTCATCATCACGAAGCAGCTCAGCAAACAAGTCACAGTGACGGATGGCGGAATAGGAGACCGCATCCAAAGCCCGGAACCACCTGTGAGGAGAATAAGAGTGATAGCAAGGGGATAAGCATACACACAAGTCCAGGAGAGAGCATGGAAAAAGTAGTCAAAAAGTTCATAGGACAAAACTACTCAATGCATATTCCATAGTGAAACTGAACCAGAATCGAATCTGTCAGGATGGATTATCCGGCCTGGCCAGGGGTAGATAATCCGGCCCTGGCAGAAATTTTCGATTTCACCTAGATTGAATGCAAAAAAGTAGATCAAGCCTAGAAACTGTAAGACTACGATTTCTATGCGAAAACACAACCTTCTAGACAATGTTCCACCCAACAAGTTACACATCTAGCCAAAGATGGGGAGAGAGGGAGTTACCCTCACTCATTGGAGGAAGAACGCGGAGGAGAAGGTACCCAGAGGTGCGGAGAAGAAGATCCGGGAGGCCCAGAAAATCTGATGGCCGGAGAGGCTTCGGGAAGGGTGAGGGGCGGCAGGCGGTGGCTGGGGGAGAAGTGCTGCTCGTTATGAGCCCTCCCCCCCCCCCCCCCCCCGAGTCCTGCCCTTTAAGATGAAATCCGCCAGGGCCAGATTATCTGGCCTACACTTGGGCCGGATTATACGGCCTAAAATCTGGGATTCTGTTATACACAGAACCAAGCCCGCGCATCCCCAAACAACACCCCCACAAGGTGTACAAGGGACTTGTGTGCTAGAATAGATGGCTTAGGAGTAGGGAAAGGCTTAGGATTAAGAGAGCCAAACTGAGATGGTACTAGACACTCAAACTTGCAAAATCCAAATCAAATAAGAGCCAAGATTGAGTGTGATTCCCATAAGAACATGAGAGAGCAAATAACATCCAAAAAGATCCAATTCTCCTCAAGGGAGAGGGCGGTGGCCGAAGCCACCTTGTTGTAGTGTATGGTGTGACACCGCGAAGATATATCTTGGGTTCACGACCAATACTCATCAATAAGCTCACATATCACAAAATGATATTAAGAGAAATGATTTATCTTGCTTTTGGCATTATGGGGGGAGGGTTAGCCCAATGAGTTAGGACCACAGTCCCCCTATATCCATGCCCACACCTAGATCAAAGAAGGATTGAGATGTACGAGTGAGTGCATGGGTAATCAAGACAAGCTCCTGGAATCAATGATATTTAGCTCATTCCTCAAGTAGCAGAATCTTGCTTCATCAAGTGGCTTGGTAAAAATATCCGCAAGTTGGTTCTCCGTGCTCACAAAGGATAGATCAATATCGCCGCGAGCAACATGGTCTCGAATAAAATGATTCCGAATCTCAATATGCTTCGCCCTTGTGTGCTGAACAGGATTGTACGCAATTTTGATTGCACTTTCATTATCACATAAAAGAGGCACTTTGTCACAATTGACACCGTATTCCTTTAAAGTTTGCCTCATCCACAATAATTGGGTACAAGCGCTAGCAGCAGCAACATATTCAGCTTCGGCGGTGGAGAGAGATATACAATTCTGCTTTTTAGAGGACCAACATACAAGAGATCTTCCCAAGAATTGACAAGCTCCAGAAGTGGATTTCCGATCATCCTTATCACCAGCCCAATCTGAGTCAGTATAGCCACATAAAGAGAATTGGAGCCCTTGGGATACCAGAGACCAAAGTTAGGGGAATGAACCAAATATCGAAAGATCCTCTTGACCGCCACTAAGTGGATTTCTTTAGGAGCTACTTGATACCTTGCACACACTCAACACAATATCGGGTCTAGATGCGCAGAGGTAAAGAAGAGATCTGATCATCGACCGGTATACCTTTTGGTCCACTTCTTTACCATGAGGATTAAGTTCAAGATGACATTTTGTTTGCATCAAAGTGGCGACACCATTGAGGTCCGTCATCTTGAATCTCTTGAGCATGTCTTAGATGTACTTTGCTTGATTAATAAAGGTTCCTTCTCTAAGTTGCTTGATCTCGAATCCAAGAAAGAACCGTAATTCCCCCATCGTAGACATCTCAAACCTGTCATTCATAAGCTTTGAAAATTCATCATTAAAAGCTTTATTACTAGAACCAAAAATGATATCGTCTACATATAGTTGGCATATGAAGAGCTCCCCCTTAACCTTCTTAGTAAAAAGAGTGGAATCGATGTGCCCAACTTCGAAGCCACGATCTAACAAGAGCTCTTTAAGGTGCTCATACCACGCACGTGGGGCTTGTTTAAGGCCATAGAGTGCCTTATCGAGTTTGTAGACATGGTTCGGAAAGTTAGGATCATCAAACCCCGGGGGTTGCTTTACGTATACCAACTCATGTAGAGGACCGTTAAGGAAGGCACTCTTGACGTCCATTTGCTGCAACTTAAAATTGTTATGTGCAGCATAAGCAACAAGGATACAGATGGACTCAAGACGAGCCACTGGAGCATAGGTCTCGCCGAAGTCGATGCCCTCAACTTGGGAGTAACCTTGTGCCACAAGTCTTGCCTTGTTCCTCACAACAATGCCATTCTCATCTTGCTTGTTCTTGAAAATCCACTTGGTGCCGATAACATTGCGGCACTCTTTGGGTTTCTCCACGAGTTTCCAGACTTTGTTGCACTCGAAATTGTTCAATTCTTCATGCATAGCAACAACCCAGTCTGGGTCTTCAAGAGCTTCAAAGACCTTCTTAGGTTCCACCATGGATATATGAGCTTGTGCTCACCAAAACTGGCCAATTCTCTTCTTGTAGAAACCCTTCGTCGAAGATCACCAACAACCTTGTCAAGAGTGTGACCCCTCAACTCAAGGTTTCGATCAGCCCGAGCCTTGCGACGAAGTTCAATAAGTTTGTTGTCTCTTGGAGGAGGAGATCCATCACTTGAGTCTTCAATGGAAGCATTTTCTCGACCTTGATCAGTAACTGGAACATCAGTAGCAGGTGGTGGAGACACGTGCCCTTGAGGTGAGTTCATAGCCGTAGCAGGAGGCTGCAGAACTAGAGAGTTAGGGCCGGATAATCCGGCCGATGGAGAGGCCGGATAATCCGGCCTGGGCGTACTTGCAGCAGCTTCATCAGGAAGCCTGGGACTTGCTTGAACTGGCGATGAGCTGGATAATCCGGGGCTAGCCGGAAAATCCGGCCTGGAGCTTGCATTGATATCTTCACCACCAGGAGCAGAATGGTCAACTGGAGTGGGGTGGCCGGATAATCCGGTGTCAACCGGAAAATCCGTCCTGGAGCTTTCTGGAACATCTTGACCTTCAGCAGTTGATGGAGATGGTGTAGAAGTTTCCCCCGTGGTTGCAACATGTTGAGGATGTGTAGATGAGGGCTCTATATGAGTAGAGAATTTCCTTCCCGGTCCGCCACAAGGGGTTCCTCAATGGGGCGGAAAAATCCCACACCCATTCTTCTTATGGCATCTTGGGGTATTTCAACATCTGCATCACAAACACCAACTTGCTCCGCACGGGAACCGGCATTTTATTCGAACACCACACTACAAGATTCTACAACAGTTCCGGAGAGCTTATTTTAGACTCTATAAGTGTGGGATTCGGCACCATAACCAACAAAAATACCTTCTAAAGCCTTAGATTCAAACTTAGATAAACGAACTCCTTTAATAAGAAAGAAACACTTACACCCGAATACCCGAAAGTATGAGATGTTTGGCTTGTTACCGGTAAGTATTTCATACGGAGTCTTGTCCAAGATCTTACGGAGGTATAAACGGTTGGATGAATGACAAGCAGTAGAGATTGCTTCAGCCCAGAAGTTATATGGAGATTTTAATTCGGCTAACATAGATCTTTCCATATCCATTAGAGTTCGATTCTTCCTCTCGGCTACACCATTTTGTTGAGGGGTGTATGCAGCGGAATATTAATGTCTTATCCCCTCTTCACTTAGGAACTCATTTAAGGTGTAGTTCTTGAACTCAGAGCCGTTATCACTCTTTATAGCCAGAATGGGGACATTGTGTTGACGTTGAACCTCGTTGGCGAAGTCGATGACAGTTTGTTGAGTTTCACTCTTCAACTTGAAGAAATAAACCCAAGTGTACCTTGAGTAATCATCAACAATCACTAGACAATACTTCTTCCCACCGAGGCTTGCATGAGATGGAGGTCCGAAGAGGTCCACATGAAGGAGCTCCAAAATCCTTTTTGAAGAGATAATGGTTTTCCTTCGATGAGGTGAGTCATGCATTTTCCCTTCAACACACGGCCTGCAAACACGATCTTTGGCAAAGCAGACATTTTCTTTTAGTCCAAGAATGTGGCCACCCTTGTGGAGACTTTGCAAAGTTCTCATATTGACGTGGGCTAGTCGGCGATGCCATAGCCAACCCACGTCAGCCTTTCCGAATAGACACATCAGGCCTGTAGTGGTTTTCCCCGAAAAGTCCACCACATACAGGTCATTTTCGACATATCCCACGAAAGCGACTTTTAGAGACTTGCTCCACAAGAGTACCACCAAATCAGCATCAATATAAACTGCAAAGCCCATCTTACCAAGGGCGCGAACTGAAAGTAAGTTGTACCCGAGGGTCTCAACAAGCATGACGTCCATGAGAGAAATATCGTGAGCCACCACAACTTTGCCGAGACCCAATACCTCAGATTTTGACTTGTCACCATAGGAGACGGTTATGTGATCAAGGTTTGGCCGCATCTCCGTGATGATCTCCTTGCTTCCGGTCATATGACTCGTGCAACCGCTATCGAGTACCCATTTAGAACCACCGGAAGCATAGCCCTGCAAGAAAATTACTTCTTGGTTTTAGGTACCCATTTTTCAATGGGTCCTCTCATGTTAGTAACAAGGGTCTTGGGAACCCAAATAGACCAACGAATGTAACAATCATAAGGGCCTACATAACTAGCATAAACATCACCATAATAATCACAATATAGTTCAAAGTTAGGATTGTTGATCCCTGCAAAACCATCAAAATTAGTCTTGTCATTGGTAATGTTGCTAGTCTTTGGTTGAGCAGTCTTGCTCTTCTTCTTGTTGTTCTTTTTCTTGCTCTTTGTCTTGGGTATGTAACCAAGACCTTCTTTACTATTGTTTGTCATTTGCCTGCCAAGTATCTCATCAATAACCCCTTTATCTTTGTGTTGAGAACTTCTTGCAAGGTCTTCTTTTCCAGAGGATGAAGTGGAGGTACTTGGCACATCATACCGTTTCAATTGAGTTTGGAGCTGGTCATGAGACTCATTTAAAGTATAATGATCACTCTTCAATGCCTTGTGAGCACTTTCAAGATTATCAAACTTCTCCAAAAGTCTAGCATGAACAGCCCCAAAGTCAATCTTTTCTTTCTTTAGTTTCTTTACCTTGGCAAGAGCATGGTCACGTTCTTTAATGAGCTGAGCTACAGCTTCTTCTTGTGACTCCTCAAGGGATTCGAGTCTTTCTTCCAAAGATACTCGAGCTTCCTCTTCCTCTTCCAAGGCATTCTTCAAAGAAGCTATCTCCAAGGCATCTTCTCTTTCAATTCTGCCCTGTTCTTCAAGAAGATCTTCGGCTTGAGCAAGTTGACTCATAAGAGCATCAAAATGGAGTTTTTGCTCACCTTGTAGGTTAGTGAAAAAGTGTCCAAGGCAACAACTTCTTCTTTCATTTTAAGACTTTCATGATCATCCATATCCAAAATTATGTTAGTCTTAGGAAATGAAGAGCTAGAAGTTGATACCTCAGACCCTCTTGCCATTAGGCAAGTGGCGTTGTTGTTGATCGCGTTCTTGTTCGGTGAGTCAAAGAGAGATGAGGGAGTCGATGTGGTGGCTATAGCAGCCACCTCACGAGAACAATCATCATCCTCTTCATCTTCACTTGCGGAGGAGTATTCCTCTTGAGCTACCAAGACAATCTTGGGTTGCTTCTTGAAAGGGCCATTCTTCTTAATAAATGGCTTCTTCTTAGGTGCTTTAGATTTCTCTTTAAGAATGAGCCTGCCACCATTGTTTTCTCTATTTTGATATGGACACTCGGCTACAAAGTGCATTCTATCTCCATAGTTGAAGCAAGTTCTCAATCTTGGGCCACTTTGTCTTCTTCCATTTGACCCGTTCTTGCGCTCAAGTTCAAACTTGGCTTTGGCAGGGTCCTTCCAAAAGTTCCTTGCATAGAACGCCATGTACTCACCATGAGTACGTTTGACCTCATCGGGGAAGTCCAAGGATACCCCCTCAAAAGCTCCTTGATCTTCCTCTTGCTCAACAACATTGGCTTTGAGAGCCACATTGACACCCTTTTGCATTCCAATGGCCCGAGCACGGGCATCTTCAGCATTGTTTGCTGCCACTTTGAATGACGCCATTTCTTGCATGACTTCGTTGGATGTCATTTGATGATAATTATGTCTACCTTGCAGGCTCTTCAAGTCCGTTGGCTCGAAAGGCATTAAGGCACTCACATATTTCCTTTTTATCCATGCATCATCAATGTGAGTGGCCCCATGCTTTCGAAATGTTGTTGCGATGCCCTTGAGTCTTCTATACATGTCCTCATGGTTTTCACCATCCAACATGTAGAATCCCTCAGCTTCATTACTAAGGGCATCATACCTGTTTCTTCCCATGCTTTCATTTCCAACGAAGAGATCCGTAAGGGCATCCCAAGCCTCTTTAGCTATGTTGAGATGTTCAATGTGTGGCATGTCCTTAGGACCCACACCCAGCTGTATCATGTGGAGAGCGGTGGCATTCAACTGGCTATCCACAACTTCTCTTCTCGTTAGATTGGTTTGATCTCCAATATAAAGACCCTTTTCAATAATCCTCCACAATTCAATAGAGGAGCTGCAAACATGAGATTTCATTAGGAATTGCCATTGATTAAAAGAGGATGCAGTGAGCTTGGGTGGATCACCCCTATTGTTTATATGAGGATGAGGGATAGGTGGGTCGGGGGAATATACGTGGTGAACCTCACTATATTCCTCCTTACCACTTCCCTTCTTGGAGGTGGAACCATTAAGTTTTTCACCTTCCACATCATCATCCTTGGATCCGGTGTTACCCTTTTCCTTAGATGATGGTGTGGCAGCCTTAGAGGAGGATGGAGATGGGGCTATGGATGATGTAAGGCGAGCAATCATTTGATTCATCTCCTCCATCTTGGCCTCAAAGGATTTCAACAAGATTGTTTCCAACGACTTGAGATCATCCATTGTGACCTTATCCACAGTCTCATTTCCATCATCCTTGGTACCCATACTACTCTTAGGCGATTAAGCCCGAATTAAGAGCCGGGGCTCTGATACCAATTGAAATGGATCGTATGGGCACCTAGAGGGGGGTGAATAGGTGCTACACCAATTTTTAATTCTTTTTCAATTTTAGGCTTAGCACAAAGGGTAAATTCACTAGACAAAACTATTAGGTGGAATTTCCCTATATGCAACCCTATCTACTAGTGAGTAAAGAGCGAGTGGAAGAGGAACGGGTAAACCAAAGTGAAGCACGCGGAGACACAGGATTTGTTTGACTGCAGTTCCTTCCTTGTTAAGGGAAGTACGTCTGCGTTTGAGGGTTGGGCGGTACTAAGACCACCACGCCACAAAAGGCCTCACCCTGTTCTCCGATGGATCTCGCCACAAAAGGCCTGATCCACCTTTCCACTATAGGTAGCCTTTGAGGCGGGCACCGGCGCCTTTACACAATTAGCGGGGCAACAACTCCACAACAACTTGGAGGCTCCCGGAATGACAACAAGCTGCCACAAGAACAAAGTTATCAAACACAATAAACAAGATCTAGGTATTGACAAGAATACTAGATCAAGGATTTCTCCAAGTGAATGGAGAGGAGTTGAAGCGCTTGATTCTTGATGATGATGATGATGAACTTCTCCTCCTTCAATTCCCCCAAAGATCAAGACCTTCGGGTGGTTGAAGTGGGAGATCGAGAATGAGAGCTCTTGCACAATGTCTGGTCAATTTCGAATGAATCAAGTGTTCTGAACGTTGGGGAAGAAGGGGTATTTATACCCTCTTCAGAAACCAGCCGTTGCACACTTTGGGGGCCAGATTATCCGGCCCAAGTGAGGGCCAGATTATCCGGTCTCGGGAAAACACCGCCCCAGACTCGGAATATCCGGCAAATAATCTGCCCTCTCTCAGAGCGTCGCGCCGAGCTTGCCCTTGATCAACTTCTAGGGGCTGGATTATCCGGTCCTATGCGAGGGCCGGATTATCCGGCCTGGGAAGGAAAAACCGCCCCAGTTCAGATTTTCCGGGAGAAAATCTGACCGGATACCGTGCGACGTGCCTTGGCCCTTTTGCTCGAAAACTGGGGGCCGGATTATCCGGCTCCTGTGACACCCGGATTATCCGGCCTGGGGAAGAAAAACCGCCCCAGTTCGGATTTTTCGGGAGAAAATCCGACCGGACACCGAGCGACACGCCTTGGCTTCCTTTGAGCAATGAGGTAGGTCGGATTATCCGGCCCTTGGTGGGGCGGATTATCCGGCCCCCCTCAAAACTTCCTGCACACTTAGCGCACATGAAAAGTCTCCATAGTATTGTTATCTAACACACAAAACATAGGAAAACATGAAATGTTCTTTCAGGTGGCGAGATAGAGACTAAGTGGGGATGGGCTGGAGAGAGGCGGGTACTCACCCTGGCATGTTGGCGAGCTAGAGAAGATCTGAAGGAGGAAGTAGAGGATGTATACAACAGAGATCCTCTCAGACCTACGTACACGTGCACACCAATTTCGGCGTGGTTGGCGACGAGCTTGTCGTTGCTCTGGGGTGGCTTCTACTCCAGGTCTTCATCCAGGAGGACGAGGGAAACACAGCGGTTCCATTCCCATGACCAGCTCGTCAGGTGGAGGCTTTGAGGGTGGCGGTAAGAGATGGAGGGTGGGGCTTTTTCTCAGAACAGGAGCTCTTGGAAGGGAGATTTTATGGGGAAGAGAGGGGAGTAAAAGTGGCGACATGATCTAGGAGGAAGAAGGGGGACTAGGGTTGCTGGGGCTCCTCAAGGGATTTAGAAGAGGAGGTGGTGACGTAGATGATGGGGGAGACGGCCACCTCCTCCGTCTGTTGATCGCGAGAGAGAGGAGGGGCGACAGGAGGAACACCGTGAATAGGACGGTGACGGTGAAGGGGTATTGGGCTGGAGATAATATTTGGACAAGCCCAAGAGGAGAGGGGTAAGCTGCGGTTGGGGTGCTGCTCTACTAGGCTAGGCTGCTGCAAGTAAAACTCTCCCTGACATGGGTATACCCTACAGGTACTCGAGCTTGGTATATACGGTCCAAATACGTACAGGCCCACGGTGTCGCCAAGGCCCGGATGAAAGGACTCGAGTGACTTGCGGACTCTCGATTGCTTGAAGGACAAGAAGAAGGTAAAGATAGAAAGTTTGAAGGGGAAAACCCTAACTTGTAACCGACTCGACCTTCTACCCAAGACCTAGCCTATCTATATAAAGGCTAGGAGGGGGCGGCAAAGAGGACACACGCAACCCTAGTTTCCACAACCCTTGCCAGATTGCATCTGCGCACCATTGTAACTTTCGACTCCTTCGATAATTCCACGAGCAGACAAGCAGGAGTAGGGACCTCTACAAGGCCTGAACCTGGGTAAATCCTTTGTCCCCTGTGTGCTTGTTTGCTAGCCGATAGATGTCTCCAGTGCTCCCTCCTTCTCCAAAACCCAAGTCCATAACAATGGGCATTGATGAGTTAAACCCTCATCAATTGGCGTCGTCTGTGGGAATTGGGAGTGCTAATGTTGCGGCTTCTTTAGCCCCATCAACTGCGATCTACAACTACACAACAGCGGAGATTCGCTAGCTCTTCGGCGCCTTCGACTTCACCGTCCACACGCCGGCCACCCGCCCGGCCTTCGAGTCCGTGGGCGACGGAATCAGCCTGGCGATTGGGAGCTTCCGCTTCCAAGTTGGTCAGATGGGCACGCTTCGCATGCCTGATCAACCGACAGCACCGGCGATTGCCCCGACATCATGGTTCCCTCCATCGATCGGCACCCTCAGCAAGCTCAATGCTCTGGTGGCAGTCGGGAACACGACCAGAGACAGCAGCCGCGACTCCGATCTGAGTGATCTGGCCACAGAAGATGGAACCTACGGTTCCAAGTCTGAAAGTTGTGGAAGCAACAGCTTCCCCAATCACTTCATGTGCGCCGTCATTAACGCAGGTGACACCTCCGCCAATCGCGGCAATGGCGGTAACACCGGCAATGGCACCGATCCACCCAACGGTGGCAATGGTGGCAACGGCGGTAACGGCGCCAACAGGGGATCAGTCGAACCTCCCAGCATAATCAATGAGCAAACCGGTGAACGCGTCATAATCAGGCTCAACGAGCAAGAGTGGGAGCGCTGCCGCGAAGCCCTACGGCGTGCACCTCTACCCTTTGGGTCCCCGCAAGAACTGCTGATGGGCTACCACTGGCTCCTAAAAGAAGAATTCACGTGCCAAAAACAAGCAATCGCGCAACTTGAGGCGTGTAAAAAGGCAGTGGACGAGTCAAGCCTTCGTCGCGCTGGGCTCTCCTCCTACGGAGGATCCTCCTCAAGAGGCAACGAGTACCCCGCCAAGAAAAGGCAGTCGCGGATGGCTCACCTCACTGAGCAAGAGCGCATAGAGGCCGCAAAAGTCCTCGACTTTGGCTCTATGACAGTCGACACGAGAGGCAACGTGGTTCCCAGGACGCCGCAGGCCGCGGTGACAGCAGCCACCATGTACCTCCTCAATAACTAGCCGCCAGCTAGAGATCCCCGAACTGCCATGCACCAATCTATGATCGCGGGTTTGGGGCTAATCGAGGCCGCCCTCGACAAGGAGCCGGTACCAGACCCAAAAAAGGGCAAAGCGCTACTCCTCGCCCTCATCTAGCGATGACAATCACGACCTGTCTCGACGCCGTCGCTCACGGCGACACGATCGCGACTACGATGCGCACAACAACCTCACGCAATGCAAGATCGACAAGTCAAGGGCACGACGTGCTCAGTCGACTGACTCGGAAGAGGAAGATGGGGAGCTCTACGGCGCCAGATGCTTCAGCAGATCCATTAGGCAGAAGCGAATTCCTAAAGGGTTTAAACTCCCGTCGGAGAATCCGAAATTCGACGGTCTATAGGACCCTAAAATCTGGCTGGAGGATCACATCTCCTCCGTCAGGCTCCACGGAGGCAGTCGAAGTACTGCCATGCAATCCTTGCAGCTACAGCTGCAGGGCGCCGCCCGGGCATGGCTCAATAACCTCCCACGCGGATCCATTCGCAGTTGGGATGAGCTGGTCTACAGCTTCGTGCGCAACTTTAAGGGCACGTACAAACGGACCGCATCAATCGAAGAACTGAGATGCTGCCAACAAAGATCTGGCGAATCGCTTCGCTCATACATCCAAAGGTGGTCCATCATCAAGAACTCCGTGGAAAACATCTCGGAAGACCGCGCGATTGATGCATTCAATGGTGGCGTCTGCCGCCTAGAGCTCAGGGAGGAGCTGGGCCGCTCAAAGCCCCAGACCATCAGCCACCTGATGGAGATCGCGAATCGGTGGGCCGATGGAGAAGATTCGGTGAAGAATCACGCTCACTCCGACGAAGAGGCGGAACTCGAACGCAGACGCGACCGCCGGGGAAAGCGTCGCATGCGCATCTACGACGATCGCGACGACGTCAACATGGTCGCAGCCGGCTACGACGATAGACGCGACGACAACCGCAACAGCGGATACCGCAGCGGCGGATACCACGACTCCGGGAAAACCACGCAAGTGTGGCAACGCCGCGCTCGTGATGAGGCACCTGTGAACTCCATCGAGGACAAATTATCCGGGCCATGCACGGTACATTTCTACATCGACAAGCATGATGGCAAGAGAAAGTCTAGTCACCTCCTCAAGGACTGCCACGAGTTCCTCAAACTACACGAGGGATTAGTTCGGATGAACCGCAATGCAGTCGAAAGAGGCTACGGAGCTGCTCCAGGCGCTGTGGCACATGGCGTGCAACCACCACCACCTGGGCCACCCCCGAACGGAGCCGCACCGGACCAGCACAACGGGGGCGAACCGTACCCATGGGCCATGGGTACCATGATGATACAAAAGGGGTGCCCCTCCAACAGGGTGCAGAAGGCCATCACTCGCAAAGTCAACCTGGCCATACACTCGCCACCATCCACCACTGAGTACCTCAGTGGCAGTGAATCGTGCATCACCTTTGACAAACGCGACCACCCACCTCAGGTACCCCGCCCAGGTCATTGCCCTCTCGTACTCGAGGCGCAAATTGGAGGCTTCGACATGAGTCGCGTCTTCATGGATGGCGGAAGCGGCATCAACCTCATATTCGCGAGTACCTTGCGAGCAATGCGGATCTTTCTAACCTGCTTGGAGGCATCGGACACAACGTTCCACGGCATCGTCCCAGGGAAAGGCGTATACCCCCTGGGCAAAATCAACCTCGACATCATCTTTCGCACGCTGAAGAACTTCCGGCACGAGCGCATCGACTTCGAAGTCGTCGATTGGCCCTCACAATACCATTGCATCCTCGGGCGCGTCGCGTTCGCTAGGTTCATGGCGGTGCCCCCACTATGCCTACCTGCAGATGAAAATGCTAGGACCCAACAGCGTCATAACGATCAACAGGAACTTTGAGCGATCTGACACTTGCGATAGGGAATTCAACAGAATCTCCCAGTCCTTCGGCATGCAGGAGGAACTTGCAAGACTGAAAGAGATGACAGATAACAGTGTGCCTCCCTTGAGTAGGCCAAGCTCACCTGATCTCTCCTTCGACTCATCCGTGCACACAAAGAAGGTACAGGTCCATCCATCGGATCCCACCAAGACGTCCTTCATCGCCAACAACTTGAGTCCTGCATAGGAACTCGCGCTCGTCGAATTCCTCCGTGAGCACTGGGAAATTTTTTCCTAGTGTCCTGCGGACATGCCAGGAGTTCCCACGGAATTCGCCGAGCACGCACTCAACGTCAACCCCGACGCAAGGCCAGTCAAGCAAACAATCAGGCGACTGTTTGAGCCATGAGCGCAGGTAGTCGGAATGGAGATCAACAAACTCCTCAAGGCCAAGTTCATATGCGAGATCAAGGAAAGCACTTGGCTCGCCAATACGGTGTTGGTACCAAAAAAGGACACGGATATCCTACGGATGTGCATGGACTTCACTTCTTTAAACAAGCACTGCCCAAAGGATCACTTCCCGCTGCCACGGATCGACCAGATCATCGACTCCACCGCGGGATGCGAGCGTCTCTGCTTCCTCGACGCCTACTCAGGCTATAATCAAATTCGAATGAAGGACGAAGATCAAGAGAAAACACCGTTTACAACGCCCTTTGGTGTGTTCTGCTACAATACAATGCCCTTCGGGCTAAAAAACACGGGAGCCACCTACCAACGGTGCATGCAGGCTTGCCTCAAGGAGCAACTAGGTCGCAACATCCAAGTCTATGTCGACGACATAGTAATCAAGACCAAGGAGGAAGCCTCTCTAATCGACGATTTGCCCGAAACCTTCACCAACCTCGATCGCTACCGGATTAAGCTAAATCCGGACAAATGCGCCTTCGGCGTACCATCTGGGCAGCTACTCAGGTATCTCATCTCCGCAAGAGGGATCAAGGCAAACCCGAAAAAGATAAAAGCCATACTGGCCATGGAGAGGCTAAAGAACATAAGAGGTGTCCAGCAACTAGCCGGACGAATCGCGGCACTCAGTCGATTCATCGGTCGGATGGGTGAAAAGGCGCTGCCCTTCTACCAGCTCCTCCGCAAAGCTGAAAAATTCGAGTGGACCAATGAAGCACAAGAGGCATTCGAAGATCTCAAGCGCATGTTATCCACTTCACCAGTGTTGGTGACTCCACGGGAAAGAGAACCACTATTGTTGTACATCTCCGCCACCAACCAGGTGGTCAGCACAGTGCTCATCGTCGAGCGGGCTGAGGAAAACAAGGTCCATGGCGTACAACGCCCGGTATACTACCTCATCGAGGTCCTCACGCCAACAAAACAGCGGTACCCGCACTACCAGAAGCTGGCGTACGGCGTCTTCATGACCGCTCGGCGACTGCGCCACTACTTCCAGGAACACCCAATCGTGGTAGTCAGCGACGTCCCATTGGGACATATCCTCAATAACCCCGATGCCACGGGGCGAGTCACGCTTTGGGGAATAGAACTATCTCCACGAGACATCACATATGAAAAGCGCGACGCAATCAAGTCACAAGTTCTCCCTGACTTCCTCATGCACTGGATGGAAAACCAACTCCCAGATAAGCCAGGTATGTCCTACCTCTAGAAAATGCACTTCGATGGGTCCAAGCGGAAAGACGGAGCAGGCGTAGGTGTCATACTGACATCACCTCAAGGTGACAAGCTGAAATATATACTGTGAATGCAGTTCACAGCCTCAAACAACGAGGCTGAATACGAGGCCCTTTTACACGGGATGATGATGGCAAAAGCTTGCGGCGCCAAGAGGCTCATCATATATGGCGACTCCAAGCTGGTCGTCAACCAAACAATGCACGAGTGCGACGCACTGAATGACAACATGATCACATACCGCGACCTCTACGATACACTCGAGGGAGACTTTGATGGTTGCGAGTTGCGACACGTAGGTCGCGAAAGCAACGAGCAGGCGGACGCACTTGCCAACATAGGCTCTACCTGCACCCCCATACCACCTGGGGTATTTCTCGAGCGCATCTGCGAACGCTCCATCAAGCCAAAGGCTGCAGAGAAGAAAACAAGCGCAGCAACGGACTCGGGGGCTACGCCAACCAATGAGCCCATGGAACTCGATGACTTGGAGCTGGACACCGGACTCGAAGGACCAATGAGCGTCATGTTGATTGAGCAATCATGGACACAGCCGTACATCACGTACCTCCTCAGCAAGAGGCTACCGGACGATTCGACAGATGCACGACACATCGCGTGGCGCTCCAAGGCATTTGCCGTCATCAACGGCGAACTGTACAAACGCAGCATCACAGGAGTGCTACAGCGATGTGTCTCCATGGCCGATGGAAGAGCAGTTCTCCTCGACATCCATGAAGGGACCTGCGGGCACCACGCCGGCAGTCCAACCCTCGTTGCCAAAGCTCTACGAGCTGGATTCTACTAGCCTACGGCCATGCGCGACGCTAAGGACATCATCCAAAAATGCAACGCTTGCCAACGATTCGCGGACAAGCCGCACGCACCAGGCGCAGAGCTACGGCCAATCCCATTGGCCTGGCCCTTCGCGGAATGGGGGCTCGACATGGTCGGCAAGCTTCCAAGATCCTCACGAGGAGGTTACGTCTACCTCTTGGTCGCAGTCGACAAATTCACCAAGTGGATTGAGGTCATGCCAGTAACCAACCAATCCGCGCACAGCACAGTCAAATTCTTTGAGTCCATCGTCTACCGCTTCGGGGTGCCACATAGCATCATTACTGACAACAGGACGAACTTCACATCCAAGGAGTTCCAAGAATTCTGCGAGAACCTAGGGATCAACATCAGCTACGCCTCAGTAGCGCATCCACAGACTAACGGTCAGGTGGAAAAGGCAAACGGCCTCGTCTGCAGCGGAATCAAGAAGCGACTCCTCCGACCACTCGAACAAGCTGCGGGCTGCTGGCCGGATGAACTGCAATCCGTACTCTGGAGCCTTCGTACAACTCCAAACAGCGCCACGGGCTACACGCCATTCTTTATGGTGCACGGAGCAGAGGCAGTGCTACCCGCCGAAGTATGGTACAAAGCGCCACGCGTGGTCGCCTACAGCGAACAGGAATCATCCCTCGCACTCGAAGACTCCGTCGACCTCCTGGACGAAGCAAGAGAAATTGCCGCAGAAAGATCCACGATCTACCAGCAGAACCTGCGGAACTACCACAGTAGGAGGCTTCGCCCCAGATCCTTCGTCGAAGGTGACCTAGTCTTGCGACTAAAGCAGTAGGGGCATCTCAAGCTCGAGTCCCCTTGGGAAGGACCGTACGTGATTACAGAAGTAATCCCAGGTGGCGCCTATCACCTTAATGATTTAGAGACGGGAGTCGCATACTCCAACCCCTAGAACATCGCACAGCTGCGACGCTTCTACCCTTAGTCTTTTTACTTTTTACAAATAAGGCTACTTAGCCACACATTGTACCTTGCACTGTTCTTCGAATAAATAAAAGCTAAGTGCCCCAAAACTCTGTGTTCTCCCTTACTTTTTCAATTTATATACTCGGGGGCTGCGCCACCCTGTACACATCTGTTCTTTGAACCAAAACGCGATATCCTGAGTAGCTGGCACATCAATAGAAACCCTTAAAACACGACCTCAACTCAGCTGCAACGCACCTGACAGGTTGACAAGGGACCGAGATAAAAGATGGCCAGGCTAACGAAAAGGACTCGCATAGTCCAAACGCACCTCACGCCCACAGAGCTCTTTATACACATTCGACAATTAATTATCTACAACATCTATATGAACTTTACAACACAAGTACACTTATGTGCAGGATACAAATTTGGCTACTCTTGCAACGGATGAACATTGGTTTGTTCCTCAAAGAAGTCGACGATCTCCTCTGCTGGACGGTCCACTGCCTGATAGTGCAGTACCATATTCCAGGCAGATCCTGCTGGTGGCACTGGCGGCCTAGAGGCAATGGCGGCAATATCCACGTCAGGCATGTGCAATCGCACCATCGAGAGGGCGGCCTTGGCACCAGCCACCAGTTGTTGCCTCACGCATTCGTGAACCGCGGACAGATCTTGAAATTTGGAGAGAAGGGCCAACAGGCTTGATGGAGTATCATCCAGCGGAAACATCGCCCGACAAATGTTCTTCAAACATGACTGCGATTTCTTCAGGAAGAGCAGCACTCGCGACGCGCGATCCTGCAGGGTCGCCAACGCAGTCGCACGATCATGATCTACCCAGAAGTATCCACTCTCTTGCAGTTGCTCCTGGGTGAGATCATGAAGGCGAATGGCAATCCTATCCTTCTCCTGCTGCGGATGGCGTGCGCTAACAACTACACGAAGCAACATCAACAGCATAAGTACAACGTACTATTGTGACTAACTACAAAGGAAAAGATGAGAATGAGCAAACTAACACTTAAACTAGTCGCCCAGCTGCGTCACCTTGCCAAGCAGATATTGCTCGCAGGCGGCGGCCTTTTCCGCCTTCGACTTCCACACGTCTGCGTTACCGCGGATTAGGAGCAACTCACGCTCCAGCTGCTTCACGCGGTCCCGAAGTCGCGATAGCAAGGATAGCTCCTCTACCCTGGAGCGCGGTGGTGCCACTGCTCACCAAGAGATGGCAAGTCCTGGTTTCCCCCCACAGGATCTCAACGTACCCTACCACAAGTCAAGGCAGAGGCAAATAAGGCGACCAAATTAACACAAAGGCAAGGGGAACAGAGGCATTCAAGATAAGCATAAGTGTTCATAAACACACTCGCCAGCAAGCATGTTCTTAGACCAAAAGGGCAACTCATCAACTATTACAACAAGCTAACTACGGAGCAACTGGCTTCTTCGACTTCGACGGCTTCAGGGGCTTCATCAAGTCCGTGGCAGTATCAGATGCCACTGACTTTCTGCCGGCCCTTGAGGCCGAAGCTTTCGCCGCCTTCTTCGCACGTTGGAGCTCCTCCGAATACTTGGCAACGGTATTTATCAAGGAATGGCCATATTTGGCACAGGCAGTCGCGAAAGGAGCGAAGACTACCTGCTGACCATCTGCGCCAACACGCATCGCCTTCGACACCGTCGAGGGATCTACCTCGACTCCGTGGGCTTGCACCATGGCGAGTGACATGGTCGCGCCAGCCGCGCGGAGGGAGTTCTTGTAGGTGGCAGGCACACCCCCGGCGAGTGACTCCGCCAGCTCGTCCATATTATCGACCAGCTCCGCCTACGGCATCAACTCCTCCTGGAGGCGACTGAGGGCGACCTTGGCCTTAGACAATGTGTCTTGGATGGCGGCGCTTCGGTCCTCAACCGCAGACACCATGCCTGCCAGAGCGTCATCACGACGAAGGGCCTGCGGGTCAAAGCTCAAGTCGCCAGCATCTGCACAGAAAAAACACACATGGATCAAACCTCTAGCGCCACCAGAAAAACTCTAGATACAGAGAAGGACAAGAACAAAATATCTACCAGCAAGGGTACCTGAGAGGGCCTTGGCGACTGAGAATAGTTGCTCCTCGAACAACTTTTCCCTGGCCGCAAATGAGGCACGTAGATCCTCTTCGCGCTTCCGTGCATCATCATGAGCCGCGATTGCCTCGTCGCGCCCCTTCACAGCCGCAACTAATGTTTTTTCCAAAGTGGCGACGTTGCGCAGCAACGCGTTATGCTCAGCTACATGGCAATCAAAGGTTGACTATCAGTCGACTGTACCAAAAAAGGAGAAGGCGAAAAAGAATAAGTGTAGAACACTCACTTTTGATAACGTGGTGACGCGTCTCCAGCATTGCATGCTGGCGACCCATCGCCATCACCTGCTCCTCTACTTGCGCGGCCTCCTGAGGCATCCCGCAAAATCACTACTAGAAAATCGCGTTGCTTTTGTGCATTGCATCGTCATGACCGCATGCTCATGTCATCATGCCTCCTTGCATTTGAGCATCGTCATGTCACCTTGCATTTGTTGGCATAAAACTATTTTCGAAAAGTCCGTTTTTGTTTTCTAAACGCCCCGTCTTTAAAAAAACCCGGGTGTCCGGATTATTTTATTTCGTCTGCCATCGGTTTGCAAAAGCCTCGTTTTTAACAAATAAAATATTTAGATTATTTTGGGAGGCAGCCAGCCAGGCCTGAAAGCCTAACCGGCCACCTCCAGATAAAAATTCTACCTACCCCAAAAACACCCAAACCCTTTTCCTACCTAAACCTAGCCTACCCGCCTTCCTCCACCAACCAGCCACATCACCTCCTCCACTCGCAGCGCGACACGTCGTCGCGCTGACCCGCCTGGTCCCACCACCTGCACTCCCACGCGCCACCTGGCCTCCACCCAGCCGACCCGCCTCCACATGCCGCACCCCAGCCCCACCTGGCGCGCCCCACGCCAGTTTCCCGCCCACGCTCCCCGCTGTCCCGCCTCGGTCACCGCCCGCATGCGACCCAACCCCCACCTGGTCGACCCGGTCCACCCAGTGGACAGCCGCCGCTCACCCCGCTCGCCCTGGCCCCACCACTCCCGCTCCCGCACGCCAGCACGCTCCCCTCCTCCCATCCCTCCTCCATGTTCCTCTCCACCGCCGCGCCCTTCGCCCAGCTCGTCCTCAACCCCACCGGCCGCCTCCACCCCGCCTCACCCTCGTCCGGCCGCCGCCCTCCGCGCCGCCGTAGGCCTCGCCTCTCCACCGCCGCATCCCCTTCTTCTCCCCGCCGCCAAATCCCGCCACCGGGCAAGGTCGTCGCCCGGCCTCCTCTCTCCGGCATTTCCCGCCGCCACCGCCGGGCCTCCTCGCACCGGCTGCCCCTCGCGGCTGCCCTGCTCGCCGCCGTCCTGGCTCGGTCTCCGGCCGTGCCCTCGCCTCGTCCCTCTGTCCGCCTGCAAGTCCCTGCCGCCCCGGCCTTCCTCCGCCGACCTCGCCCGCCGCCACCCGCCGCCGACCTCGCGGCCGGGAGCCCCTGCAGTAGCCACCACCCCTCGCAGGCGTCGCGACCCGACTCCTTGCGCCTTCCGCGAGCTCCTTCCCGCTGCCCGCGAGCACCTCCGAGCCTACGGCGCCTCGCCCCTGCTACCTGCAGTCTGCCTCTGCGCGCCCAGCTACACGTCGGGTCGTAGGTCTCCGACAGCGCCCCTGCCTTCTCTCTAGCCACTCATGTGCAGCAGCACACTGCTCCTGTGCGTGCTCCCGGTTGTCTCCTGGATGTGTTCGGGTGTGTGTCTAGTATCGAGGCGTGTGCGTGTATGATCTTCGGTGCTTGTATCGTGTCGTTGCTGCTGCATAGATGTACGTCGTGATGTCATTTTTGTTGTGCATGCCAAACGGGAGGACTGCCCAAGATCATTCGCCGACAAGACCGGCCCGATGCCGATGGTTTCGAGGGGTGCACATGGTGGCACTCAAGTCCCCGAACTCAGGCCTGAGGATCGAACCCTGCCGAACCCTCGTACGCCAAGCTCTTCTCGTCGTCAAGACTGATCCGATGCCGAACCAAGATCTCCACGGATGCGACAAGATCATCTCTCGGACGCCAAGTTCTTCGACCCCGGGGACCAATCCATCGGAACGCCAAGACCTTCTTCTGAACCCGAGTTCTTCGTCACAGGCGTCAAGATCTTCTTCCTGGACTCGAAGACCCCGGTACCCGATCCACTCAAGTTCGCCATCGACGACAAGATCGACACCGACCAGGGCGAATCTGATGCGCCCCGACGCCAAAACAAGTCCTTCTCCCCCCGATGCGACAAATCTACTTCCATTGTCCGAGACCGATTCCGTCGAGCCGTTTCCGCCCCCGTCGAACCCTGCCGGACCCCTCGAACCCTCTGGAACCCAAGGTCTTCCGAACCTAGATGTGTGAACCTTTTCCCGAGCCCCTATTTTATAAATGCTACATACAAAACCTGTTGCATAATAATTGTTCATCTCGCATGCATATCATAATCATGCCGGATCTTCTACCGTAGTATTAAATATTGCATCCGGTGTTTCTTCTAGTGTTTGCTTCTTCGCGGATTAGGCCGATGAGTTGATGCGAGTATCGACAAGTTCTTCGGATATGAACCTTCGGCAGTGTTTTCCCAGGCGAGCATCTCTTCCCCTTCTACCTATTTTGCATTTATAGTCTTTATTTCCTCCTGTTGATCTATTGCTATCCGTGTCGCGATGCTTTAGTTTCCGTGCACCAGTTATATCCCGTGCAGCCTCTATATTGCCTTGGACACCTCCTATTACCCGTGTTTGGTAGATAGCTGGCCTTGCGAGTTGCAGTTGCTTGCTCAGGTGCGATCTTGTGTTGTCGAGCACCACAGTTGTTGGAATGATGGCAGATGTTTATTTGTGGAGAGGCTTATTGGTGGAGATAATCATGACTTTAATTACAACTAATGAAATGCTAGATATAACTAATGCAGAGGCATCGGTGGGCAATAGATGTTATTTGGTTCTTCCACGCTCACTTGTGTCCCGTAGGACCCCGAGTACTTGATACATGTTCCTTGATTTTTCGCACTATCCACATCCGGGAGGCCTTATGGACCCCCCTGAGCCAGAGCTTGATTCATTTCTATTTCGTGGGGCCACAAAGTAGTTTGGGGCTTTATTACTATCCTATACCTATGCCATGTTACTGCTTTATTTACGATTGTGCGTGGAGCACCTGTACTGTTTAGGATCGTGACACGTTTTCGCTGTATCGACAAGCCCAGTCACACTTTCGGGCTCCCAATCGTTTACAGCCGTCCACACAAACCCTGGGTCCGTTCCGGAGCCGGCCAACTTCGTTGCGGGTAGCTTAGTGGGGTGGCCCCCTGAAATATTTCTGAATCCTGTGATCGCTTTGTCGTGAATGCCTCGTTGGGTTTTGAGTTGGTTTTTCCGAGGTTGATCGAGTGTGTGTTGCTATTTGTGCACCCCTACAGGGTAAAACTTTCTGAAAGCCGTGTCCACGGTTATGGACGACTTGGAGCACAGTATCTCGATCATAGACAAGCATAACTAAAGTAGTGCTATAAATTTGACTAAATATGTGACTAGTAATCAGCTCAAGTATAACGGAATGGATATTAAAAATGCCAACAGCTGGTGGATCTGGATTGTTTTGTGACATGCTATATGCCTAGTAAGTACTGCAACTCCAATGGAATGTGATAAAAGTGTCAACACCTGTTGGGTTTGGGATTCCTCAGGACAATAATATCTGACTAGTAAATGTTCCAACTACAACGAAATGTTAACTAAAACTGCCCACTACTTATGCTATCAGGATGACTCATGCTATCTATATCTGATTAGTAATTGCTGCAACTATAATGGAATGAGTAAAACTGCCAACTGTGTGAGTTCCTCGGTTTGACATCCTCGTTTGGTCTCGAGGGGGAATGCCAGGATGGGTTTGTTTGGTGTTAGCTTCAGGTTGGATCCGAATAGGTCTTTCTTATCCCTCTCTGATAACCGCGAGTTGTATTGAGTCTCTATAGGTTGTTTAGTGCCGCTGCACTGCCGCTTCAGCTCACCATACCTATGTAGACGAGAGCCGCCGAATTCTAGCCTCGCCGTGTACTGGCCTCAGTACTGACGCTCCTCTTTTTCCTTCGCCCTTTGTCGGCACCCCTTTTGTTCTAGCAGGTTTGAGATCGCCGTCGTTAGCAGGGTTACCCTTCCGGCTTGGCCTGGGCAGGGTTATGGACGCCATTGGTTATTCTTCAGGGCTCTTAGCCCCATTTGCATCTTGTCCGTAGTCGGACGCTCTATCGTTTCAAGGTGTTTTGGATCTGTGTATATTATATCTGTATTCTTGACTCATGGAGTCATTGTTGTATATATATATATCTGTTCTGTGGGTCCCATCGAGGACTGTTGTGTAATTGTATTACTTCGTTTTCCACCCGCACGAAAGTGCCTGGTGGGCGTCCTTGAATCGTTTCTATGCGGGTTTGGCGGAAAGCGCTAAAACTTGCATAGGACCGATTTGAGGGTGTTACACCTCCTTTACAAGGAACTATCGCACAAAACAAGGAATCAGAGAGGGCTACAGAAGTCGTCGACTGCCACACAAGAAAAGAAGGATAAATATACTTACATGGTCCTCCAGCGACTCCGAAGAAGTTTGCTGAACCGTCATCCGAGCAACCATTCGATGCTCCCCTACGTGAGGAGAGCTCGAAGAATTGTGCCTGGAGTGGGCCACCGCCGCAGGAGAAGGAGCACACTCAACCTCCACCTTGGCCCTTGAGGTCACGACTCCCGATTCTTTCAAAAACTCGACGCCGCCAGAAGATGACGACGCCTCTTGACTACAAGATCAAATCCACATTGAGAAAAGGAAAACTCCAGGGCAAAGCCAACAAGAAGACAATAGAAAAGAATGAATGAACTAGCAAATTTACCAGTCAAACTTTTCAAGATCAAACGTGGCCTCCGCCGACTCCGACGAAGACTCCTTGGGCAATCGCATCTTCTTGCGAGAAGACGGTGCCATAGCCCTTACAGAAACGGCTGGAATTGGCGACTCCGCGCTAACAGCCGCGCCTTCTGGAGTCGAAGGAGTCGACGCGTCTGAATCCTCGCTACGCGAACGCTTGCGAGTATCCGGACTCTCGGACTCGGGGGCTTCCTCTTCTATGTCAGAAGGGACAGTCGATTCAGACTCGTCCTCTTCCAAAGCTTCACCAGGAATAATCCCCTCAGGAAGAGGAGGCATACAGGGCGACACCGCCCAATCCTGCATACAAACAGCAAAGATCAGCAAAAAGGCATAAGTAAGCAACAAAAAGCAATCATGCAAATAAGCTATTGTGTAGCACAACTGTACCTCAGGAGGGGGATTCGAAGCATCAAAAGGAGGAACGACTGGTTCACTCGGAAGCACATCCTTGATAGTGTACTTCGTGACCAATCGAACCCTCTTATCCACCCCACTCGCGGACATGCCATCGGCAGACACGCGAGTGGTATCATCAGCGCCACTCCGCTGAAACATGGGATTGACTCTGGCTTGGAGAAGCTGGATGCGATGGCGCAGCCAAGTTCTGATAAGGGCGCAACCTCCCTCTTATGCGCCTATGCGACTCTCGAGGTCGCAGACGCGCTGATATAGCACGTCTGTCTCCGCAAGTTCGCTAGGCATCACTATGTTCTTCCAAGAACGTATCTTCTTGCAGGGAGTCGCGGGATCGAAGGGTGCGAGTCCAAAGTGCTCATCTTCGGCCTTCTGATTGCGGACATAGAACCATTTATCCCTCCATCCCTGGACGGACTTGGTGAGCTTGATATCGAAGTAGGTGGCGGATGGGTCGACGTGGATTCCGCAACCACCTATGTCATAAACTAAAGAGCCAGATGCGGACTGACGCTTCAATTTAAACAAGCGCTTGAAAAGACCAAAGTGTGGCTCGATTCCGAGCCAGCACTCGCAAAGGGTGATGAAGCAGGTGATGTGGAGAATCGAATTTGGGGACAGCTGATGGAGCTGGAGCCCATAGAAACAAAGAAGACCCCTAAGAAAGGGGTGGAGAGGCAAGGAGAGACCGCGAATGACGAATGGGAGAAACATCACTCGAAAACCAGCGGGAGGAACAGGAATGGTCTCACCGTCGGGGACGCGCGCATCGGCGACTGCTGCCGGGATAGCTCCGTCTTGGCAAAGAAGACGGAGATCCGACGCCTTGATGATGGAGGGGCGCCATGCACCATTGGTCACGTGGGTGCCCGCGACCTTCTTCTTCCCACCGGCGGCGACGCTGGTGCCCGCAGCAGCGGAGCCACCCTTCTTCTTCCCCGCGGCGACGGCGGTCGCGGAATCAGCGGCAACGCTTCCTTTCTTTTTTCCCCATTGTGCGGCGGCGATGAGAGCACAGAAAGTAGCTTGGAAACGAGCGGAGGTGGTCCAGCGCTGTGGAGGAGATGAGCGCAGGGAAAAGCAGAAGAACAGCAGCAATGGCGATGGCAGCGAGGAAGAAAGAGCGCAGATGGAAAATTACCGCCGCGGCGCCGCTACTTAACCCCTAGGAGATGCAATCCAACGGCTCACAAAAACCCTATTGGACGCGTGGCACGCATCGCGTTGGACACGTGGAGAAGAGGAAGCGCGAACCGTCCCCCCCCCCCCCCCCCCACTTCTCCCATTACGCATGGAAATCAAGGAGGCGCAGTTAAAAATAAGATTACGCACGCCCAGTCAAATCAAAGTCAGGAGGTGGGACCCACCGCTCGTCACGTCCCGTCAAACTCGCTCACGCGGGCAACTGAGGTCATACAAGCGTCAGCACAGACGTCATCAAAGTTACGCAGCGGAAAACTTCGACTACTTTAGTCCTTGCTGGAGTCTACGACTCCACCAAGCACTCGGGGGCTACTCCCATAGGGAGCGCAGGTCGCGCACGCTACGATTTTCTCTTTTCTTATTGCAGGAACGTGGGCAATCACAATCAAACCCAACCACTCGAAACACGGTTCGATTACGGACATGGGTTACTCCCATAGGAAGCGCCAGAAACAATTTTCGACTGAAACAATCAAGCAAAAGACGACAGCAGTCGCAAAAGTGTTTTAGTCCCTGCCTAAGTCTTTGACTGAAACAAACAAGCAAAAGACGACAGTAGTCGCAAAAGTTCTTTAGTCCCTGCCTGAGTCTTCGACTCAACCAGGCACTCGGGGGCTACTCCCATAGGGAGCGCTGGTCGCGCACCCTATGATTATTTATATAAAAACTGTGTGTTGATAACATCCGCACTCGCATCTCATGGCGACACCGCCTCATAATTTTCCCTACAAAGAGACTATGTCTCCTGGGTCGCCCGAATCGTCTACGCGATGATAAAATTCGGATGTCGCGCTTATAGCGTGAAGGTAAGACCTGAATAAGGCATGGTAACGCATTTAACTGCGCACTACCAGAAATATATCCGTGCCTACAGGCACGATGAACATGCCTTGACGGACGCGTCGAGTGCTCACACCCATATAATTGGAATTCGACTCTTGTAACACCTCCGCGGCCTGAGTCGAATTACGCCAGCACTTTTCCGGATTCGAGTCCGGGGACTCGAGTTCGAGTAGATTGCATTGTTTCACCCTAAGGTGGTTAACTGATACCGATACTTCGGTTATATCAGGCACGTATATCAACAATCCCTATGACATACATAAAAGCAGTCGAAAATTTACTCATTCAGGCACTCGAAGACTTCAAAAAGTCCCTGGTCAAATCTACGATTCCACTACGCACTCAGGGGCTACTGACATGGGTATACCCTACAGGTATCGAGCTTGGTATATACGGTCCAAATACGTACAGGCCCACGGTGTCGCCAAGGCCCGGATGAAAGGACTCGAGTGACTTGCGGACTCTCGATTGCTTGAAGGACAAGAAGAAGCTAAAGATAGAAAGTTTGAAGGGGAAAACCCTAACTTGTAACCGACACCTGCTACCCGAGACCTAGCCTATCTATATAAAGGCTAGGAGGGTGCGGCGAAGAGGACACACGCAACCCTAGTTTCCACAACCCTTGCCAGATTGCATCTGCGCATCATTGTAACTTTCGACTCCTTCGATAATTCCACGAGCAGACAAGCAGGAGTAGGGACCTCTACAAGGCCTGAACCTGGGTAAATCCTTTGTCCCCTGTGTGCTTGTTTGCTAGCCGATAGATGTCTCCAGCGCTCCCTCCTTCTCCAAAACCCAAGTCCATAACAATGGGCATTGATGAGTTAAACCCTCGTCACTCCCTCTCTTTCTTTTTATCTTTTTTGTTTTGTTTTCTTTATTGGTTTTGTTTAATTGTTTTAAAATTTTCAAACTAGCATTTGTCTTCAAAACTTTTTGGATTCTTTCTGCAGGAGTTTGAATAGGGAAATTTATGGCCAACCAAAAAGCATAAGAGGGAATAACATATGAGAAAGAGAGGGTGCCCACATACATAATATGTGTATTTGCCAATTTGGGAATTTTACAAGATTAGTGGATTTAGGGTTTTAGAAAAGAATAAAAGCATTTGTTAAAAGATGGAACCCTATAATGGATTCCCACATTGTATAAAAAACAAAATAGAGATATCAAAGAGGGCTAGGTATTTGTGATAGCAACAACACAAGCAAGATATAACCAACGCAAGACTTGATATGATGCTCAAATGCAATGTGAAATCATGACATGAGAATGATATCATGATGATGCAATAAAGTAAAAGAGCAAGCAAAAGTCTAATTGGGGAATTTTTGGCGTGCTACACGCACCCTATAAAAAACAAAGATTCACAGTATTGTCCGTTGTGTTGATTGCGTCCATAATGTTAACTCCTTACTAACGACAGCCGAATGCATCAGCAACTTCACCCACTATACATCTTATACCAATTTCAGGTTCAGAGGTAACATCTCCTTAACCACCTGAATTGCATCGACAATGATAAAGGTTTGGTTGTTGTGTCTACGACACAAAGATAAGACCTACAGATCTAATCTAGTGGCCTAGCAACCACATCCACCGCGCTCTACCAGATAAATACCATGTCTGCAGGTGTGATGAAGATCCTGATGGATACGTTGGGTACATACTTATCGAACTAGAATTCGGCTCAGTAAGGCCTCCACGGCGTGAGTCGAGTAACCCTAACTTATATTGGATTCGAGTCTAGGGACTTTTGTTTGGTAGGTAACATTGTTTTTGCCTAAGAGCAATTAAATGGTCTTGATCTGTCGAGCGCACTAGGCACGTTTACCAACATCCCTATGAACTTCTAAACGATAGATAACCCGCTGACCCGAAGAACTCACTGGTCAGTACCATTCACCTTGTAAGGTTGGCGACTTCTAAGTCTTCACTCGAATCTATGATTGAACGAGGCACTCGGGGGCTATTGACATAGGTATGACCAATGGCGTGTACCCTTGGCCTATCCGTACCAACCCAAACGAAGGCCCACATGATGATCTACTGAGATCCCTGAAGCACATGACGATTCGGGTGAAGCCAAGCCCACGAAGGCATCAACTCCTTGATGACCAATACAAGACTAGAAAGGAAACCTTTAGGGTTACGCTCCAAAACATGTAACCGACTCGGATGGGACCAGAGACCTCGCCTCCCCATATAAAGGCTAGGAGGGAGCTCTAGGAGGGCACCTGAAACTCTCACCACACACGCCAGATCTAATTTGTGCAATCTTAGCCATCTTGGTGCCTTTGTAACCTTCAATTTTCTCCATCAACGAAGAACATACAAGCAGGAGTAGGTTTTTCCCTCTGAGGGTCTGAACTTGGGTAAACCTCATGTCTCCTCATTTGTCTATTAGCCGAAGAAGTCTCTAGCGTACATCTCTTCCCTAAAAACCCAAGTCCATAAACCATGGTCATTGATGTGATCACCCTAAGCCAGATATCAAGAAGGATCTGAGTTTTACCCCTACCCAGAACAGTTCTACTAAACCCCTAAGTTCCCAAGCAAGCATTCCTTGACTTGCATATACATTGATAACACATATGTCTCTATCTTATTCTTTCACTAGCAGTCTCATCCCGTATCTCGAGTTTGTGATCCCAAGTACTACCCAATCTTTACTTTTAAGCTCCATTATAAAGCATGTTCCATCTATCCCATCAGCCATTACTAAACGAGTTATGTGAAGCCTAAGCGAGTCATAGAACTTAAAGATTAGGGTCTGTGGAGTCTATAGTATAGCTTCATTTGGGAAGTTGTGGACAATGTGGTACCTTAAACAACTTAATATGGCTTATTAATGGGATCAATAAATAAAGGAGGCATTGGTGAGCAATAGCTGAGATTTTTCTTTTATCCTCTCACTTGTGTCCCGTAGGACCCGAGTACTTGATAATTTCTCCTTAGTTCGCTCTAACCATTCGTGGGAGACTTTCTGTATCCCTCTTGACATGACCTTGATTTGAAGTTTGTTTTGGGGACCAAAACTAGTTCGTCGATTTGTTACTATTGTATCCTTATGTAATGCTTTACTTATTATTTCTTAAGGCGCGTTACTATTATGTACTGTTTTCGATGCATCATGATTATGTTGTCTAGACACGCGCAATCACACTTTCTCGCCATTGAGCTAAAACTATGTGTAGTCGAGCTTTATAACTTCGGTTATATCAAAAGCTATATTTATATTTGTCAAGTAAGAATTTATTTTATTTGTGACAAATTTATTTCATAATACAATCATTATAGTTCTATATAAGTGGATCTATATGAATAACAATTAGTAACACATTTTGCATCCTAGGGTCGTAAAATTGTGTTAGGGTTAAATAATAGCGATAGATTATTTCGGCTCAAGCTGCTATCCACATCGTCCTGGTTCTTTTAGACCGTGGGATGGAGGCCTAAAAGGACATGCGACGACATCGCAACAGAGCCCTGCCATCCTGTGAGACAGGACCCACTGCAGGCCAAAGCAAAAGATTCTAGACTGCAGTTTGGTAGCGCACACCGTCGTACCCCACGTCACAGACGGGTGGGCCACACGCATAACCTAGACCCGGCGTTAGCGTACGTGGGCAGTATCATGCCTGTGAGAGGCATTTCCGGTGTGACACACCTCTGCACCCGCCGAGCGGCGGGGCCCACAGAGAACCGACATGGTGACATGAGTCCATGTCGACTGCGGGCTCTCGCGGTCATGGGGCCTGTCGGAAGACGACGTGGCACCGTAAGCCCATACCGACCACGTATTCTCGTGGACGGAGAGACCAGTTGGCATCGTAGACGTTAGACGTGCGCATGTTCTCGCGTTGAGGTCGTACCGTGGGTCCTGTTACTACCTAAGCCGGTGGCTTAGACGGTAGACATTCACAGGTTTGCACGTACATCTCGGTCTAGCTAACAACGCCATCTTTCGATCACGTTCTCGTAGTTAAGAGCCGAGCTGGTAGCGTTATCTTTCAAGGTACGCGACGGTGGATCCTCGACGCCATGGCCAGCCTTTATCCTATAAAAGACTCCTCCATCTTGGTGGTTTCTTGCATCAATTTAGCTAGTTTGTCTTACCTTCCATGCACGTCGTGCTAGAAGAGACATTGCCAGCTACCGCAAACGACAGTTTGCCGTATCTGACGCATTTGGGGTGGCAGCGTGATGCTATATAGCACGACGAGCAGTGGAAGAGTAGGTTCGTTCTTTTGTAGGTATAACGTAGCGATAGCCAACGAAAAATGTCTATGGAATCGGGTTGGCGTTATGTCCTCTCACCGGATGTACGTGTGAACTCCATCAACAGGGAGAAGCGGGAGGCACGACAATCGGTGCCATGCAATCGACGTGGAACACGGAGACGGGCGACGGCTTCGTGGCGGAGCGATGTCCTCCAACGGTGGCGTACGTGGGAATAGCGTACACGAGAAGAAGCGGCGACCACGATGGCTGTAAAGACACGTAGACTAGGAGAGGCACTACGGTTGGCGGCATGTTCTCTCTCTGAGAGGTCTGTGAGTACATCAAGCAGGAGGCATGACAGCCGGGCCACGACGTCGACGATGAGACCATAGATGTCAAGATGGCTCTACGGCGGAGCGACGTCGTCACGCCGTGGCGTACGTGGGAGGCACGTCCATCGGAAGAAGTGGCTACCACGCCGACCAGGAAACCCACGCCGATGGTACTCCCGTTGTGGCGTGTGCAAGAAGTCCATCGCCAGGGTGAACACAACACCGTGGAGAAGGCGGCATACAAGCTTTAGTCAGCGCTAGGCCCATTCAGTCGGTAGTTAGGATATGATTAGATTAGATGGACTGTAATAAGGTATGCAATGTGTATAATAAGATATAAAAAATATGTATTAGGAAAGTTATTTCTGTTTCATGCAACCACTAACGTTTCCTACTAAATCTGATGCCTATGAGTGTTATTCTTGTTTCAATAATGTCTTTTTTTTACCATTTACTTTTTCCATTGTAATGTGCATAGAAAAATTAAGTTATTCATGTCTCATGCGAGTTAAGCTTCATATTGACTCTGATGCCTAATGACTTTCTCTAACGCAATAGACCTGCAAAGGCTAGACAAAATAGGTTTTACGAATTTGAAGATAGTCATCTACATGTTTCCATCGTTCGTCGAGAAGATAAGAGAAATTCGGAAGAGTTTCACAGCCCCCTTCTCGGCTCCATAGTGTATGTAGATTGTTAGATAGGATTCTATGATTAGCTATTAGACTATTTGTTGTCTTTAATTCCATATGTGTATATTTTGCTTTATTTTTTATGTGTGTACTTCCGCGTCTTAGTGTTCTGCACTCTATTCATGTATGCTCACATTTTCGTGTTAAAGAAACGCTTAGCTTCGTGAGTCTGTCTCTTATGTTAGTACGTATGCGGGCCACACCCTCGCGGAACCAGCTCGGCCCACGCTCTCACAGAAATAGCTCTTATAGCGTGTGCGGCTTCATATGCTAGAAACTAAAAGTTTAATCCCACCTCGAAAGCTTAGAGGGTTTTATTCAACTTATAAACCCAACAATGAGAATTAGACTAACCAGGTTTAAGACTTTACCTTAAAAACACTAATTTTTATAGAAATGACTCAAAAATGGTTTTTAATCTTGTAAGATGAGGATGTTTACTTAGTTCAGTAACAGTTGCTCTGGCGTGCACTTGATCAACATTCATCGGCCTGTTGTTTAACCTTTTTCCTAACTGTCGCGCCCGAGGTGCGCAGAGATTAGTCTGATACATGTATGAAAATGTAACAGCGCATTTACCAGGGTCACTGTGCTAACTGACAAGTAAGGGGTCGGGAAATACATATAGGTGGATAAAATCACTTTCGTTAAGAAGAATCATAAGTTGAATCCGATTCTCTGGAACTGTAACGATATTTCTGATATTACTGTGCACATGGAGTGACACTTAAAATTCAGAAGAGTTATGGTCACACTTCACAAGAGCAGTGTCCCGCTAATTAGAACAGCATTGTCAGTATCAGCACAAAACGTCATTGTTCTTAGAAATACGTACTGTCGGAACTCGGAAATGCCTAGCATTGGAGAGAATACACATCCGAACACAAGAATCTTCGCAGAGGGGATTATTACTATTCTCTTCAAAAGAACAACATTAGTTTCTCACACACAAAAAACGTGAGATTATTACAGGTTGCAGGGAACAAACAATTTTCTACGAGTAATTCTCTAGAACCTAAGTTCCATACGCCAAAAAAATTTGGTTCTTAGTCTATCAAAATTGAAGAAAAAAATATCAGTCGGCCATGTATTTTAGCTAACACTTCCATCTTCTATTAGTCCAGATCTGGCAAAACTCTCTCTTCCGCACTCTACACGAATTGTCAGACACCTGTGTGCAATGCGAACAGAAAAAAGTTAGCTACATGTATGAAGACGTCACTATAAGAAAACGTAGCGCGGAGACTGAAAGAAATAGCAAAAACATTTTATAATATGATACTCTTAATAGATAGATGAAATATGTAACATGAAACATTTATACTTGACATATATTAATAGGCAGAATTGCGAAAACAAGTCAAGTATTCTCATCTCTATTATTTTACCGGAGAGGTGACTAACTAAACCTTATACATATTCATAATACATCCACGTGTAGTTACAGCCCATGTGTTTCACATAATTATACAGTATCTACCATACCGGAGAACATATTTACTTTTTCACGTGAACACCGAGAACCCCTTGTTAACTTCCACGCGAACACGAGTTAACTTATTTTTTCTTTCCAAGTTAACTTCCAGTCTGTAGCAGTAATAATGAATGTTAACTTCCGCATGTGTAAGTTAACTTCCACGAACTTCTTAACTGTCCCGTGTGTACAAGTTAACTTCCTCTTTCTATGCTAGTTAACTTCCTAACACGAATTAATTTCTGCTTGTGCATCTTAACTTCCGTGGCCCCCTCTTAAATTTTCCGTTAACACGAATTAACTTCCGTTTCTTTCCATGTCAACTTCCGGTAGGGGGCAGGGGTGATGGTATCTCTCTGATTGTTAACTTCTATTTTCCCCCCGAACACGAGTTAACTTCCGTTTCTTTCCATGTTAACTTCTGCGTGGGGGCGGGGGTGGTGGGATTTCTCCCCGCCGCTCGGGGGAAGATGTAGTGGAGGGCGCGGCGGCGGGCGGGGAGGAGGAGGTAGTGGATGGCGCGGCGGCGCACGGGGAGGAGAGTGGCCGGCGACGCGCGGGGCGGAGGAGGTTGTGGAGGGCACGTGGGCGGAGGAGGTACTGGAGGGCCCAACGGCGCAAGGAGAGGATGGTGGCCGGCGGCGCGTGGAGAGTATGGTAGCCGGCGCCGCGCGGGGGCGGAGGAGGTAGTGGAGGGCGCGGCAACGCGTCGGGAGGAGGGTGGCCTCGGCGCGCGAGGCGAAGGAGGTAGTGGAGGGCGTGACGGTTAGATAGGGGTAGTGGAGGGCGCGGCGGTTAGGTGGGGGTTCCTGAATGAGCTTATATAGGAATCTTTTAGGGGGTTCTTGAATAGTCCTGGTTTGTTGTATCTGTGCAAATTTCAAAAGTGCTTCAAAGAGGACAAGGCGTTTTTACACCTGGGAGCATATGCTCTTGATTTTTGGAATGAGTTTTAGATGCATTTTAAAAGTTCAAAAATTCTGACCAAAAATATCGCGTGTGCATCTTAATGTTCTATGTGCTCGCAAATGTGTATTTCAGAAAACCCATGTTTTTGTGACGTGTATAAAAATGACAAATTTCGGTGCTTGAAAAAGCTCTTCACGAGACATTTCTTTATCTTTTTATACACGACACAAAAAAATGTCCGTTTTCCACAAAACTTGTGGTGCGCACAGAGAATTGCGAGATGTACACGCAGAATTTTGGTTCAATTTTTTTAATATTTTAAAATATTATTTTTGATGGCAGGAGCATATGCACCCCCAGATCAAAAGTGAATTTCACCTTCAAAGAACACTAATCTTTCTATACATTGCTTCTAGGGAGATGTAATCGTTGCCAAGAATTAAACAAAAAACTGATCCATATATATAGGGTACAAGCAAGTCCAATATGTAGAAGACCAAAATGATTACTGACAATGGAGCCATACCTTATTTGGAATAAAAAAATGCCTTTATCCTCTCAGAGTAGCTTGGATTGATGAATTTCAGTTCTAGATAAATAAAGACACCTAGCTTATTAGATGAATGAAAAAAATGGGAGGGACAAAATTCTTGCAATATATTTAAACAACAATATGATTACCTGGAACATTGAAGGAGCATTGTTGCTGCCTTCCACATGCTCAGACAAAAATAAGAGTATCACATTTCAGTATCTTCCATATGGAGATTCATCGTAATTCTCTTTCAGATAATAATGTCATAGGTCAATATTCAACTTTTTGGTGGAATATTCCTCAGTTGCCAGAAGAAACCACTTCAGCAAAAGAGACACTCGAGGGCATGAACATGTCATATTCTCTGACTACTCTGTTGTAGTCAAGCTTGAAAGAACGTGAGCTATATGTCTTGTTAAGCAAACTTATTGGTATCCTGAGAGTTTGTTTTCGCCTGCTTTTCCCCTTCAAAAGAATCCTAAAACTACCTTCATCTTCATTCTTGATGTTGCTTCCCAGCTTCGTTCCACCTATATCAGGTGTGCTGTCTCCTGGCATGTCAGGATTAAGTTCAGTTTTAGCACCATCCTTTAACTCTTTATCATGCTCCTCTGCCAAAATTCTGTTGCTGATCAATCTTCCACTGTCTAGCACCACAGGGACTTCCATTTCCTCCTTTACTGCAACCATACTGCTGTCCAGTGAAGGTCCTATACTAACAGCAGCTGCATCAGATAGAACATGTTTATCTGCTAAAGACTGAGAAATAGTGTCAGCAACATGTGGGCTCAGGGTGTAAGCGACTGGATGACTGTTTGACCATGCTGGTCCTGACACAAACTCAGATGCAGCTGGACTCATATAAGGTTGCCATCCATAATGGTTAGGGCGAAATATAGTAGTGTTCATGGGAAATGTGCTGCTTGGAACCATCTGTGGTTGACTATATGGTGGATAAAGAAATGGCACAGGATGCAAAAGATTGGGAGATCTAGGAGCAGGAGGGTACAAATGATGTGGGGATGTGCACATCGGAGGACCATTTGGCCCCATATTTGAATGTCCAGGAAGCATGGAGACATTCATAGGCCAGGGCCCAACACCTTGAATGGCACATGGTGGTGGCAGACCCACACTAACAGCAAGTGGGCTAAGGATAGCTGGAGGAGACGGATTAAATGGAGGTGCAGCAGCCGATAACTTCTTATTAGACATCTCTCTCATATCAATATTACTTAGCAGCAAGTCAGGCTTTGACTTCTCATTTTCAACACCTCTAAGGCCTTCTGGCATACTTGCCATATGGGCTGAAACTGTAATAGGTTCAATACTAGTTGTTAGAGCTTCTTCAAGAAATTCTATGCCAGACTTTCCACTCCTTTCAGCTTTTATGGGTACACTCGAATCTGAGAACCCAGTGACTGGACCACAGTTGCCACTACTTGTTGGTTCTTGACCTTTGTTACTGAATAAGGTAATGTCTGTTTTACTATCTGCAGAGACACTGCCAGAAGATTTCTCAGTTTTTGATGTTAATGTATCTGGTAAACCATATTTCCCAGTATTGTCACTCTCATGTTCCCTCTGTGACTCTTTTGTTTGTTCCGAATGCTGCATTTCTTCTGGTACGTTGGTTATCTCTTTGGAATTATTGGTATTTGAAGACACAGATCTCTGGTCCACTTGAACTGCATCTACCAAGGAATCCTTCATTTCTTGTGCAATAATTTGACCAAGTGACGGGTGCAGTACATCACCTCTAGGTTTTTGTATTTGAGTCTTGGCTATTGTGCCTGGACGTGCCAATGCAACATCTTTGTATGATGGTGGATTTCCAGAACTTGCAAACAAAGCTCCATGTGACTCACTTGCATTCATATCAACTGAATGACTGTGTACATGTGAATAACCTATTTGGGATTCTTCTTTACCACTCATCTGCTCTGTGGTCCTAGACGTATCTTGCACTTCTGTGGAAGAAGTAGCTGGCTTAATCCGGTAGGTCATAGCCTTATATATCTTACGACCATACCTGGCAGTTGATGTCTGGACTTTCATATGCTGTTGAGGATCTGTGTATGCTGCAGGTACGACAGTTCTCTTCTTTAAGAAGTAATAACGGTTATTTGAATAGGAATTCCTTGGCTTATATTGGGAACCATCTATTGGGGTATGATTCTCAGAGTCATACACCTTCCTTATGGCGGGGAGATAATTCTTTATCTGTTTTCCTAACACTGCAGCTGATTTAGGTCTTTGAACAGGCAACCAACCATCATCCTGTTCTAGTATTTCGTCTTCAAAATCCTCCTTAGGTGAATTGATGTTCACCTCAGCTCTCTCTACCAGCTGGTCAGAAGGTGGCGAAACCTCAATGGATAAAGGACTCTCTTTAACCTCGGTTTCAGGAATATCCATGACCTTAGCACTATCATCTTGCAATGGCTCTTTAATTTTATTTTCCTTGTCTATAATTGCAATAGTGGAATCTCTTGGAGATATATCAGGACTTACTACACTTGAATTCTCACTCGAATGTGATAAAACCTGACAGCAAGGGTATACAATGAATAAATTCTGAAGTGGCATGCACAGTAATGCTAAAATATTTAAGGTTGAGTTATTCCAGTGATAACATGAATGCCTTAAATTATAGAAAATTTTAATCTAACTTAAAGAAATGTGAAAAAAGAAAACCAGGTGCATTGAGTTTCAGACATATAGGGGGAACCAGAATTCTGTGGTTTGAACACTGTCAAAAGTGGTAGAACTGAAACTGTATATACACAGTAATCTTCTAAAATTACCTGACAAGATTATCTACTAGTATCAAACATACATAGTAGTGATGTCAAGGTACTTGATTATATAGGGTCATATTGATCATGGACATTCAGTGATCTGCAATCGTGATAAGAGCTCCCCAAGGACAAAAATCATATTTTAACACTACATAATACTTCCTCAGTTCCCAAATATAAGATGTTTTAGCTTTTTTCCGAAACACATGTATCTGGATGTCTTTTAGTGTACATGTTCACTCATTTTGCTTCGAACCTGCACACTGAAAGGCGTCCAGATACATGTGTTTCAAAAAAGGCTATAACATCTTATATTTTTGGAAGGAGGGAGTAGATGAGAGCCACTAGCACAGCCTCCATCCACGACAATAAAAAAATTGGTTGCCCATTTAAGGAGTCCTTAATACTCTAGGGTAGAATTTTTCCATAAAATTTTGTATAGAAAAAATTAAAATTAATCAAGATCCCATACAATACTGTTACATGTTATCTACTTTTTTCGCGAAAACGCGAAAGCTTTTCGTTTCAATGCATTATAAGGAAAGGAGAGTTTGTACAAAAATTTACAAGATTGTAACGAGATAACACCCCAAACAACTCAACCCACTAGACCTAGATCTACACAGCGGCGGGATCAAAGCTTGTAAGCGGATCGCACCAGCGGCAGCCCAAGATTGAGCATCGGATCGAATCGTGTCGAGAAGTCTACCCAAGGTAGGTAACGCATTGTTAGGTCTGGATAATTGCATATCGAGGTCACACCAAGATTGCAGTGGGTCGGTACGCATCTTCCAGATCTAGCGAGTATGCAGGCTGATTGTCGTGCGAGCTAGGTCGGGGACCCCTAGGCCACCACACCTTTGCCTAGCTCACATGACAGTGCCCTCCATTCGCCTCCGCTCTTCCATCCTAGAGGAAGCTTCACACTATCTTCTGGATCTACTTCAAGTTTTTCGTGTTGAGCCCAAGCACAATGATCCGATGAAGAGGGATCGCCATAAGCAACGAATTAACGAGTGCAAGGCGCCTGACCTTCGTCATCATGGATTCCTTCCACGTTGGTAGATGGCCCGCAATGCTATCTACCAAGGGTTGGAGCGCTGTTGCGGACAATCGACGGATCGGTAGGGGGATCCCAACGTATTTGACATGAAAGGGTGCCAACCAGCACTCCATAATCTTTGCCGCCTCTTGAGCCACCTCCTCCGAACAACCAATCAGAGAGACTGAGCATTTGGCGAAATTGGTTCGTAACACGGATGCCTCCCCAAAGAGCGCTAGGATTGCGCACACAGTGCGCAGTTCCATCCCATTTGGGTGGCAGAAGATGACTATGTCATCCGCGTAAAGGGAGTCAGACGTCACCAAATCCCGGCATGTGATGCATCTTAGCACTCTGAAATCCATGGCTTTAGCCAACAACCTGTTGAGAGAGTTGATAAACAACATGAAAAACATCGGTGACAGGTGATCCTACTGTCCCGACGATGCTAAATCGGGGAGCTTGGCTCGCCATTAAGCAACATCCTTGGTGTCTCGGTTGTCAGTAGGAGAAGAGCGACGATTGGGGAGTCTCCTTCGTTCCCGCACTAGTCGATGGAGGCATCGTCGGCTAATGCCAGCCCGCTGACGTTGCCTGCCCCAAGAACAGAGGCTGCAGCGGCAACCCGATTGGCTCTCCTACGCCTCTGCTTTAGCTGCCTCCGTTTTTGGAGTCGGGACAGATGCTACGCAGAACCATCCACGCCGACAAAAAGAGGGGGAGGTACCAGTCCCTCTATCCCCATTGGCTCCTTCACACTGCGTGTCAGCCAGGATGTGGCGGGAACCAACATTCTGGTGCGATGCACCAACTCGACCGTGGAGTCATTGGTGGGAGCTTTACGACCGGACCGTCTCCATTGGCGCCACTTTCGGCGTCGTGATAGAGCCTGGGTAGCACCTCAGGTACCTTTTTTAGAATCTCCATCAGAGGTGCCTGATGCAGCCAGCTGGTGGTGGCGGGGCCCGTCTCTTGGACTGTTGGACAAGCTAGCCACGCCAGCCCCGGCGCCGGCGGTCGCACCACCGCCTGGCAACACATCAAGGCCTCTTGTGCGAGGTTGGCCACCCCGGCGTCAGTTCACTACCCCTGGCGCCGCCCGTGGTAGGCGACCGCAGCCGAAAATCCGTTAACGACGATGATGGGGTGGGGTGGCGTGACCGCACTAGCCAGTGCCGCCAACACCTCCACCGATGGAGGATCAGCACACCAGGCAGACAACCTGAAGGTGTCCATGTCAGCCCTGGAGTAGACGATCAAGGCGTTCCACCCACGAACTTGGCGCCAAGATGTCTCCACCGCTGCCATGCTCCACGCATTGACCGAAATCCCTTTGATATCCATGTTGACGTGCACGTATAGACCACCAGCGGTGGCATTGGTGCGGCACGGCCAAGGCTTGACCAAGAGCCTCAAGCCTAAAGAGCGAAGAATGCTCATACTACTGAGCAAGCACACGGTCCCCGTCTTCCCGCGCAATGAAGTAGATCGGCAACGTGCCTTTTCTATGCCTATGGATGGAGAACACTTCGTCCGACAAGTTGAAGTTGGCCGTGATCGCTTCTACGACGTCTTCCAGTGGCGCGTCCGAGCGTTGGCCGACAAACACAGCGCGCGGTCTGCAGCACCAGGTAATTTCATTGATTTTTTGATTCCGATCGTATCGTTTTTTATCTGGGTTGCTAACCCAATGGTAGACATTCTGGATGATTGTTGGTCCAGTCTCAGGTCTATGACTTGAGCGATCACTCAATTGAGGGATCATAGTAGGGCCCTTGGCCTCATCCACCTCAGGGGTGCGTGTTGCCTCATCCACCTCAGGGGTGCGTGGGAACACACAGGCGGTAAGTGTCGTCCTTCGTACCAATTCGCTGCCGATAGTAGTGAACGGCGGCACCAGACATGCGTCACCTTCGCCGCGACCTTCCCTCACCGTCCACGGGCGCGCTTGCTTTTGGGCACCTCCCATGGCGCGTCGGTGTGTTCCTCGATGGGTCATCAAAGTTATCGAGCTCATCGATTGCGACCAAGGTGGGCTCGCGGTGAATCTCTGAGCGTGGATCAAGGCGAGCACGGGAGTGTTCTGCCTCCGGCGTCACCGTCGGTTGCTTGCCCACAACCACATCCTTGTATGAGCGCGTATTGAATTGAATGCACTAGCCAATGCAACCAACAGTCGAACTAATAGAAAGGGCTAGACAATTTATTTCAACACTCACCTTACGTCTTTGCCCTTTGGCCTATTGTGACGTTTGTTTGGGGAGCCGCAATATTTGTTTTTAATTCTTGCCTTGGTCAGGATTTGATCCTAGGACCTCCTGCTCTGATACCATATTGAATTGCATGCACTAGCCAACGCAACCAACAGTCCGAACTAATAGAAAGGGCTAGACAATTTATTTCAACAGCGCGGGGACCCCTTAGAGTCTGAATCCCTTCCGCCGTGCCACCGGTCTTCGCAGCCGCGCGGGATCTAGTCGCCGTCGCTGGGGAAGGGAGTGGAAGGCCATGGAGATGGTGGTCATTGTCGCTGGAATGGCCGGCGGTGAGTGAGGTGGGCACCGGAGCCGGAGTGGCTGACGGCGAGGGGGTGAGGTTAGGGATGGTCGCTCTCATAGCCTACCACATGTTATCTATTTTTTCACTACATAAGCAGAGAGATATTAAGACTAGTCATAGTGGGAGTAACTTAGATAGTAACATGCAACTACATGCAGTGCCAACTAGGCAATTTGCTGACATTGCATGCTATTAAATAAGGAGAGAGATGCTTGTGGTAACTAGCTATGTTACCATAACATTACACATCCCAAGATGAAATGAGTCTACTGTGAGAGTTATATTTATGGTGGCATTTGGGCTCCTACATATTGGCCTTTGGCCTCCCCTGTACATGTATATATGATGGCCTTTTGGCCACCACACTCACCAGTCCATTTGCTCTACGAGCTCCTTCCCTTCCAACAGTGGCATCATCGACTTAGTCATCTTTGTGGTTCTCTTCTTTCATCTTTAGTTCAGCGAGGTCTTTTGGGGCCTGTCTTAGGAGATGTCTCTTTACAATGTCAAGGTTGTAGGTTGGTAAACAAGTTCAGTTACCTTATCCTACTAGTGAGTCAGTGTCTCAATGTCCTTTTGACTTAGTGCATTCCAATGTGTGTGGTTTGGCCCCCCTTTACTTCAAAAGGGAGTCATCGATACTATATTACTTTTGTAGATGATTTCTCTCGCTACACTTGGCTTTATTTTATGTCTTCTCGTAGTGAGGTTCTCTCTATTTATAAGTGTTTTGCTGTCGTGGTTCACACTCAGTTCTCTACACTTATTCATGTGTTCCGTGTTGATTCTGCACGAGAGTATATCTCCAAGATCTTGCGTGGTTTTCTTGCTGAGCAGGACACTCTTTCTCAGTTCTCTTGTCCTGGTGCGCACGCTTAGAATGGCATGGTTGAGCGCAAGCATCGTCATCTTCTTGATACAACTCGTGCGATGATGATTGCGGCCTCTCTTCCGCCTCATTTTTGGGCCGAGGCTATCTCCACTTCCACCTATCTCATTAACATTCAGCCCTCGGCTACTCTACACGATGGCATTCCTCTAGAGCGTCTTTTCGGTCCTTCTCCCGATTATCCGGTGCTCCGTTTGTTTGCTTGTGTTTGCTATGTTCTCCTTGCCCGCTACTAATGCACCAAACTGACAGCTCAGTCCGTTGAGTGTGTCTTTCTAGGATACAATGATGAGCATAAAGGATACCGTTGTTGGGATCCTATAGGTCGTCGAATGTGTATTTCCCGGGATGTGACTTTTGATGAGTCTCGCCCATTCTACGCTACTTTTCCTTTTCATTATACTCGTCGTCCACATGTTGTGGATGAATCTACTGACATGTCATCTACTTCTGGTGCACCGTCTTCCTCATCCCAGCCGCCTTTGAGCTCGGCCTTGACCCCCACCACATCGATATTTTCCACTATGGTCTTTCTGCTATCCGTGAGCCGCCTTCATATCGAGATGTTGTTCATCCTGAATGGCAGCTCGCGATGGAAGAGGAGATTATTGTGCTTGAGCGCCCTGGCACGTGGGATCTAGTTCCACTTTCTCCCCATGTTCGTCCCATCACTTGTAAGTGGGTCTATAAGATTAATACTCGCTCAGATGGTTCTCTTGAGTGTTACAAAGCTCGTCTTGAGGCTCCTCGATTTTAGCAGGAGCATGGTCATGACTATGATGAGACTTTTGCTCCTCTAGCCCATATGACCACTGTTCGCACACTTCTTGTTGTGGAACATGTTCGCCATTGGTCTGTGTCTCAACTTGATGTTAAGAATGCCAATCTTAATTGTGAGCTGCGTGAGTATGTTTATATGTAGCCACCACCTTTGTGCCTGATGGCATGGTTTGTCGTCTTCGTCGCTCTCTCTATGGCCTTAAGCAAGCCCCTCGCGTCTAGTTTGAGCGTTTTGCCTCTGTGGTCACTCCGCTGGTTTTTCGCCCAGTGCTCATGATCCAGCACTATTTGTCCACCTTTATGATCGTGGTCGGGCTCTTCTTCTATACGTTGATGGCATGATCATCACCGGCAAGGACTCTGAGCACATTGACTTTGTCAATGCCCATCATAGTGAGCAGTTTCTTATGTTTGATCTTGGTCCCCTTCGCTACTTTCTTGGGATTGAAGTTTCCTCTACCTTTGATGCCTTTTTTATTTCGCAAGAAAAGTATATCCAGGATCTTCACCGGCGGTGACCCCTTGTCTGATCTGACGTGTTATCTTCATCTCGTTGGGAGTCTTATCTATCTAGCTATTACTCGTTCGGACATCTCCTATCATGTCCATATTTTGAGTCAGTTTGTAGTTAGTTTCCGCTCACACTTCGGTGCACAATAGTCACCTTTTTCGTGTTCTACAATATCTTCGTGGGACAATCTCTTACCGCCTCTTCTTTCCCTGTTCTAGCTCGTTACAACTCCAGGCCTATTCAGATGCTACGTGGGCTACTGATCTTTCGCATCGCCGGTCACTTTCTGCTTACTGTGTTTTTCTTGGTCATTCTCTCATTGCCTAGAAGACGAAGAAACAGACTGTAGTTTCCCGTTCAAGTGCAAAGTTGCAAGCTATGGCTCTTTTGACTGCAGAGGTGACTTGGTTATGATGGTTGCTCGAGGATTTTGGTGTTTCTGTTACTACACCTACTACCCTGACAGGACAGGTGCTATCAGTATTGCGCGTGACTCCGTGAAGCATGAGCTTACCAAGCATATTGGTGCTGATGCTTCTTTTTTGCACGCTGGTGTGTAGAATCAGATTATTGCTCTTCATTATGTGCCTTCCAAGTTACAATTGGCAGATTTCTTCACAATGTCCCAAACTAGAGCGCAACATGGATTTTACCTATCCAAACTCAGTGTTGTGGATCCACCATGAGGTTGAGGGGGAGAGGGGTGTTACTGTTAGAGTTATATTTATGATGGCCTTTGTCCTCCTCTTGTACATGAATATATGATGGCCTTTGGCCCCTAGTTAATCTAAGTTGCCTACTCATAACATCTACAACCTAATTAATGAAGCATTCTATGACACTACCCATATGACAGCATGGACTATAAACGTAGTAAGATAGTCTAATGTTAACACAAATTGACTTTATAGTGAACAATTTTACGATTCCTTTTCTCTTTGAGAAACTGGCCAATTGCACTATGAGGTTAACTGATACTATACACTTTGTTAACCATCTCGCAATCTGATTTCTCTCCATCCAAGTTAGTTCCTTAACAAGGGCATACTGATTATCTTCAAAACAATTTTAGCAAAGTAAAAAATTAGTAACGAACCTTTATGCTTGAGTACCTCCTCTTTCCTGATTCAGAATCTCTTCCTTTGTTTTCTTTGTTGGGATTGATGTAATCAAGAAGATCAGATACACTGCAAGTGCAAATAAATACAGTCAATAGAGCATGCGAATAGTCCACAGCAGTGTACAGCTAAGATATATGATAACTGCTACCAGTTTTTCTGCTGTGCACTAGCCAGCACAACACCAAAAGAAATTTCTCTAAGGATTAATTGTGCTTTCATTGGCAGAACTAAGTTGCACCTTAGGTGTCCTTTACTAGCTATTGATGCATCAGGTTTCCGAGTTCCATTGCGGGCAGCTTCTTGTTGCTCAATTACTTTTGATTCAAAGTATTCAAGCCATGCCGCAGCATCCTGTAATGTGAAAGGCAACAATATAAAGGGTGTTCTAGCAAATAACTGAAAAGGGAATGAATTATGTTCATATAGCTAAAATAATAGTGAAAGGGGAAAAGAATCAAGGTTCATCTGTCACTAACTAGATGGCATTTGGGCATTGACTTGCTCTCGAATGTACAATTATAATTACACAAGTATTTTGATGGAAACAATATTACTCCCGAATTTGAATACAAATACATTTAGTATGTATTAGTGGTCAAATTTTAATTCTTTTACCAAAAGTATGCTGAAATGACATGCATTTGGCAAGAGATCAACTATATTGTTCCATAGAAGTGAACCTGAGTCCGAAGATCATCTGGTCCGAGCTTTGCACGAAGGATTTGCAAGGTTGTCTGCTCATGCTGAACACTCAAGGAATAAGCTTCCATCAATGAGAGAGCAATGGCGATAGCATGGTAGCTCGCAGCAGTCTACATATAATAAGAGTATGTGAGTTCAAAGTAATAGTTAATCTTGGAAAATGAAAAATTGTCTTCTTCCTGAGTCCAAAATTTACAGATAGTCAATATTTAACAAAATAAAGACTATGATGTCACATTTTTATCTCGAACACTGATTATCATATCCAATTTTGCTGAATCGCTTTAGATATTTGGGTGTTTATCCAGTTTTCTTTTTCAAAACATGCAAATGATGTCTTCTTCCTGAGTCCAAAATTTACAAATAGTCAATATTTAACAAAATAAAGACTATGATGTCACATTTTTATCTCGAACACTGATTATCATATCCAATTTTGCTGAATCACTTTAGATATTTGGGTGTTTATCCAGTTTTCTTTTTCAAAACATGCAAATGACTATATATTGGCTTCCACTGACTGGTATTTTTAGCTTCATAAGGATTAGTACCAAAGTTTGATCATCTAATCTAACTTCTTGATTATGCAAGTAACCAACTTAGCTGAAGCACCATTCATGTACCAAACCGAATACTGCTCGTGTGTCAGGGACCTATCATCAAGTCTCTGGTTTGGCACAGCGAACATGGCAGCACCAGCAGTAAGGCTTGGCGTGTAATGGATAGTGCTGCTAGTGTAGCTTGTACAACAGTATGTCAAGCCAAAAGACTCACACACGACCAAGCATAAACTAAAAACCAAAAAACCTATCACACAAGGTGGAGCTGATAATACGGAATCGAGACAAACATGAGGAAAAGTAATTTAAGCACACACTGCCAAACTATACCGGCCGTGCCAAATTACACATAATATGAGATGAGGTGGAGCCTACTTAATACAAGATGGTACTTAGCAACTAATGGTTGCTATTCATGAGTTAGGTTGAGGGGACTCGGCGAAGGCACCTAGGCTGATCCATGCACCGCACACGCCTACAATCAATTTGTGCATCGTAGCATTCTGCACTGTTACCACCCAGCTGCACTTATATAAAGCATGTGCAACCACACAGCAGCCCCATGGACCACGGTCATGGCTAGGCTCCGACAGATGTAGATGCTCTCACTAGTCACTACTCCCTCCGTTCAAAAATATAAGACGTTTTAGCTTTGTGAATAGTATGTATCTAGACGTCTTTTAGTGTATAGGTTCGTAGAGGTTCGGAGTGAACCTATACACTAAAAAGTGTCTATATACATTTATTTCACAAAGCTAAAATGTCTTATATTTCTGAAGAGGGAGTACATGTCAATCGGTCAATTCAAGAAAAATTTGTGGAGCTGCTCAGAGTTTTGTCCACACTCATCCATCTCGGGTTGCTACACTGACTCAAGATGGTATGCAACCGGTTTGGCACATATCTCAAAGTGACGATCCCCGTGGCAGCACATGCCATGAATCATGCGCCTACATATCTCACACCTAGAATTGTGAAAGCGAGGACAAAAATTGCCAGCCTCAAGGATCACACTCAAAGTCCTTTCCTCAAAGCGCATCCGTGTGTCATCAGCAAGAAAGATTTGAAACCTGATAGGTGGAATCAAACTCCCATATCTCCTGGGACCGACCAACAATTGGTTCCTGATATGGTTTTTGCATTCACCTTAGCTTGTTAAGTTGTTAAGGTATCAATCAAATTTTCTGATATGTTTCAGTCAGCCAGTGAGATTTCGAACGAAACATTAAAATGAACAGTGTCCACATTTAACAATACTAAGTATATCAATCACCCTAAAATAAAAGAATGGCATTTACCAAAAAAATTAAACATTGAGGAAGAGTATTACCTGGATATGATCAGGCCCAAGTAATCTCTGGTTGCATTTTAGAGCTTTGTGCAAGTACCTGAGAGCTACATGCACATTGCCCAAGCCTTCCTCCATCATGGCTACATTAATATATGTTGCAGCTGTGTTTGGATGAGATGGCCCACATGTAAGATGTAGAAGATATAACGCACGCTTGACATACCTAATTTTCATCAATGGTTAGTATTTAGCAATGAATTTCAATCAACGAACAGCAGGTATAGCGATTTACTGTTCATTCAGACCCTGAGATTTTCACATAATGCAATAGCTTTGATACAAAACAACCTTCAAGACAAGCTCATACACAAGTAAATGAACAGTTATTGAGGCCTTCACTTTTTAAAGACGTGTGAGCTTAAGAGGAATTATGATCCATCCCCAAGAAGAGACTTACATGATGGGACACAACAGCAGTTAACAATTTTGAAATTTTGAGGCTAGAAGCAAATACCACGCCTATTTACCCTCTGTAACCTTGCCCAAGAATCTAAAAGTACAACATATGCTTGTGGATTATCTATGATATCGGCGGAACATATCACCACCAAAGGATTCACTTAGCATTTATGAGTTTGCAACAAATGTCAGCATTACATTTGATGGTTATATGTTGAAGGTATTCATGCTAGGGTCTAGGGATATCATTTATATTTGTCTTAATTAACATTAATGGAGTGAAACTGAGAGATACCACCTCAAACACAAAATAACAGTACAAAGAAATTGGACACTCAAAAGACTAAGCACCTAGTCCTACTCACTTTCAGCATTACTATAATAAAGACAAGATTAGTTTTCAATCCAAGCAATAAGGCATAAAGAGAGACAGAACCGAATATGCACATGTGACATGATAAGTTTGTGAAAAAGAAGAGTTAGACTGAGAAGATGGCACAATATATTCTTGGCAGCAATAACAAGATTATTTCATTCCTTTCGGCAAACTTCATCCACATAACATATCACTTTATTAGATATAATACCATAAGGGAGTCTTAGGTCTCCTACTCTTTTAGATATATACAAATTTTCTTTCATTTACACCTGAAATGCCATCTAGGCCCATGGTGAAATTGTAGATTTGCTGCATGGAACAAAAACACTTCCATAAACTGAACTTACTTCAGAGCCAATTCTGTATGTTGTAGACGATAGTAGAAAACAGCAAGGTCTCCGTAACTCTTCATTGTATCAGGGTGATCAAGCCCAAGTTCCCTCTCATTGATGTCTAGGGCTTTTTGCTGATAAATAGTAGCCTGCATTTTTTAGGTCATATTATATTGTGTCTATAGATGATTAAAATCTAGGATACAAAAGTAAATCTTGAGTTTGAAATAACTATCAAGGATTTGATGAGGCACCATAGTTGCATCTACAAATACAACAAGTTAAGAGCATCGGTTCAGCTGGCTCCAGTGTTCCAAAATACTGAATAAAAGGCCAAGATGAAGTTTCACCTATCCGATATGATTATAAACATTTTGAGGCTTGTTCATTGTTTACAGGCTGCTTAGGCTTATTAGGTATGTTTAAATGGGATACACGAAAATTATTTGAGGATGGAGCTATCGGGAACACTTAAGACTATTTGGCTTAATACGACATGATACATGAATATAATGTTTGAGCTGTTTAACTATCAATTACCATTTTTGGTAATCCAGAGCTTAGTGGATTACATGATTTCAGAGTTTATTACAGTTAGTGTAATCCAGAGCTATAACGCCTTGAGTATCGTTCAGTCACAGTGTAGCTGAAAACATGCTTAGTGGAGGATTCTATGATTCCAGAGTTTTATGCAACCATATATCCACCCATTTGGTGGGCCGCTGCGTGTGTCTGGCGGGGGCGTGATGGCCCTCGCGGGCATCCCCATGGCAGAGGTGTGCCATGGTGCTTGGACGGCAGCGCGGCGGCGCCGCTCTTTGGTGGTCGGGGCGTTTTCGGGCGTCCTTTGGACGGTGGCGAGTTGGCGTGTGGTGCTCGCTCTGCTACCCGTGTATGCTGGAGTGGCGGCTCCGGGCCAAGGTGGTGTTGCTGCTCTGCTCTGGCCGTGCGGGCGGCGGGGCACGGGGACGTGGGCGGGGGCGCTGTCTCTCCGGTCATCTGGTCGTGCTCGTCGGGCGGTGTGGGTTGTCTTCGTGACGGTCCTCTGGAGGTGGTGCAGGGTCTCCGGACGAAAGTCCTGCCCGACTTTGGTCGGTGCCGACCTCGGCGACACCTGTGGGCCCGGACACCCCTCCGCCTATCACTCCGGGGTGAAAATCCAAATCTGGCTTCACCAGATTGGATGACGGCGGCGTCCTCTCGAGCGCCGTGATCTTCCTGGAGGCGTCATTTTTTGGAGCGATGGGAGCCTTGTCCGGGGTGTGTTGGTACTTCTGGGAGAGTTGGTGTCTTCGGGCCCTGTCGACGTGCGAGTGCCGCTGGCGAGTTCCTTGTGGCCTGCCTCTCGCCATGAAGCCTGTGGGGCCTAGCCATTCCTTCGGCTCTAACTTCCTCTCCTGGGACGTGGACCAGGCTTTTCGTAGAGCCCGCTGTTGCCGTTGTGCTGGTGTCGTTCGGCGTTGCTCCAGACCTAGTCGAGCTAGGTAGTGCGGCCTCGTGTGGTTTCTGCCGGTTTTCCCTTAAAAACTGTGCCATTTGGGGTCTTATTTTTGCTCCGGTTCCCCTTTTAACTGGACCCATGTGTATATACGTCTGTATCGGGTTTCGGCCGGTTTCCCTTCCAAACCGGCCAATTCTCTTCTTCTAATAGAAAAGGCAGAGCTCCTGTTGGTTGCTCAAAAAAAATATCCACCCATTTTAGAAAAAAAATACGATCATATCCACATAAAGATAGTGCAATAGCATGCAAGTGTTTTTTCGTGCAATGTTCAATAATCCTCATGTAACTAAAAAGCGACATCACTCCCATATTCCTAAAATATGCTTAGCCATCGATGTAAGTGTCGTGGTGGTGGCACGACGGATGCCATGTATAGGCTAAAGATGGGGTCAATGTGCACTAGAGGAATCCAGGGAGAGATAGTGTGGTGATTCCACATACAGATGCTTGTATTTCACTCTTATCAATGGTGGATTACAAGGGCTCCTCGAGCTATTCGTGGAAAGGAGTCTACTGCGCTTACTACCCACAACAAAACGGTGCTCCTCTTTTCTCTGTCTAAGCTAATCCGGACTCAGGGCATAAGCCTCACCGAGCCCCTCTGCGGCACGGCGTCAACCGACATAGCCAACGTCACCCGACATGGGCAACGTCACCTTTGTCGGCCCGTACTCGCTGGACCATCCCTCTGTCCGCTTCGCTCACGCTACAATGGAGAGAGAAAACCTTTGACCAAGAAGATTCCTTCCTTCCCTTGTAAGCCAAGTGGTAACCCGGCTCGGGCCTGGTTAACTCGGCCCTGTGGGTACCTGCAAACAAGTTACAGAGAGCTAGCCGACATACGTTATATGTCGTGCGCATGATAATGTTAGACAAATATCCTTTGGGCCAGGTCATGCCGTAAGTCGGCCTGCCTTGAGGTGACTCGGCCAGCCTACGCTTTGACCTTGCCGTACCTCGGTTAACATGGCCTTTATACCTCGGCGTGACCCTACCCGGGGTTATCCCTCCAACAGTAAGCTATCGGTTGTGCAACTGAATAACATATACTCCCTCCGACCCATATTATTTGACTTAGATTCATCTAGATATGAGTCAAGTTTTAGTGTAGATACATCCGTATCTAGACAAATTTGAGTCAACTAATATGAGTCAGAGGGAGTACCTGATTAAAATCACCAGTGTGGTACAAAACAACAGCTAGAAGGCTATAAGCACCAGCTGTCATTCGATGATAGGGACCACACACCATTATAAGCTTGGCAAGAGCCTGCATTTATACATAGAATAATGATGAGTTCCCACAATAAGATAAGATAAGATATCTAAAGAGTTGCAAAAAAAGAAATGCATGAGGTTTTACAAGATACCTTAGTCCCATAATTAACAGCATCTTCAAGTTTACCCTTGTCAAGAGCCGTTTTAGAGGATTCTAGGAGCTGCCTTCCATCTGCAGATGAGCATGCAACTTGCTGCATTTTTAAACAAGTCAGTTGTGTTTATGTGCCACTATTATATCTACTAAGTTCTCAAAACACTGATAGTCATATGTAAACAAGCCCATGCTGGAACAATGTGATTATGTATCTTGAGAAAAATTGAAGCAGTAAGAAACTGTAAGACTATAGCTTGTAGACTTTTACCTTATGTACAGGTACAAGGCTAATAATGTCCTGTTTGTAAAATGGGAAAGCAGAATCCATGGCAAAATCTCGGGGTGCCAACTCGATGCCCACCTAAAAGTAACCATTAATCTCAGTAATATGGACCGAGTGTCAGAACTTTAAGAAAGATTATAACATGTTTACCTTATGGCATAGTCCTCTCAGTATAGCATATTTCCTCACATCATCATAATGCTGCTCTGTGAGCTCAAACTGGTATCGCTTTTTCAAGAAAGCAACAAGCCATGTCCATGCTAGGGGATGCACAGCAGGTGAACTTCCAGAGTCAGATTCGGGGACCCCAAGAAGTAAGTTCAGCACTGCAGCGATTGCTAGTGCTAATTGTCGCATTTCTGAAATAGCAGCAATCACAGATCGGACAATATGCTTGAATGCTCTCACTATCATTTCATGCACACAAAGGGACTGTACATGTGAAAGCTTCTCTGAAAGTTTGACCTACACAAGTTAGTCTCAAATTAGCACATGTCAGGCACTCCAAAAGAAATGGCATCCATCATGCTCAAATGAAAACATTATTACAAACTTACAACTCGTCCTAGCGAACGCATTTGTAGGCCCCTGGTATGCATGAAATCTGTCAAGGTCCTACCATCAACAGGTGAAAGTTCCAAAGAACCAAAATCCGCAACCTAAAATACTTTTTGGTTAGTTATGCCTCTTGATTGAAAAACATAAGCATGTGGGAACTTATTCATCTTTCATATGATGGTGCATACCAGCTTAGGAAGCGCAACTTCATCATAGTACTTCAGAGCCATTTCAATCAACTCAGGTGGTGACTGTGGAGCACAAGAGATTAGTCTATAAACTTATGCACGATTAATACCTAAGAATAACCACTTGGTAAGTACTCTAACTAAAAATGCCTAGTATGTTTGATACAATTGATTTTACTATTTTGTAGAATTCAGAAGTGGATCGGACAAAAATTAAGAAAGTTGAAAGCACAGCACATTTGATGTTGTTTAAAACTAGTGCGACTGATGTAAAAATAATCAATGACAGGTACTAGCACCAGTGGTATTTTAATTTAGAAGAACAATCATCAGCACCAAGTGAATGTCAGGCCTTGAACACATGTGCCCCTCTTGAAATAGGCTTATAAATAAAGCAACCACAACGCTTTGACAATCCCTAGTGTGCCTGAGGTAGGATTAACAATGAACACGCTTGTCAACCCATCCACAGCATACCTCGATATCCCTCGTATCAGAAAACAAAATATCATGTGCGATGTAATGCTGCCAGTTATTTATGAATCATATAGGACTGCCAGAGATTTATGTTGGAGAGTGTCCTAGGAGAGCCTAGAATATTCTAGTGAGTGTTAGTATAGTAGTGCTGTCCTAGGAGTGCCTGGAACATTCCAGTGAATGTTGGAGTCTAAGTTAGTGTCCTACAAGATTCTAGAGTATTCCAGTATACTAGTTATGATGTACCTAAGTTCAGCTATATATATGAGAGGATGTGGAGGTCCAAGGGACCAGCCCATCCAGAAATTTTCCCCCAAAACCAACATGGTATCAGAGCACAAGGTGGAGGTGCTGCTGGTTCCTGGAGGTGGCCAACGGTGAATCACCAAGTGCTAGAGCTCGCGTGTGTGGAGGTGCCCTGCAGGAGACACGGCGGTGGAGCAGGGGGCGAGCTGTAGGTGAGGCTCAGTGGTGACTCTAGGAAGAAGAAAAAGGCTGGACTGGTGGCCAGCAGTGCGCGTGCGGCGAGGAGAACTAGCGGCGCTGCAGCAAGTTGGAAACAACAGTGGATTAGTGAGGAGGACGCAATTGAAGCCAGCGGCAGCTTGGTGGCTTGGTGCAGAGAAGTAAACCCTACCCTTGTACGTGGCTGACTTGGTGTTGCAGGGAGAGTTGCTACTGCAGCAAAGAGAGGAGAAGGAGCCAGAGCAGCTGTAGATAGTTTAGCAGCATTTGCAGGGAGGAGTGGATTGGAGGCTCACAAAGCAGTCCAAAAGGTGAGCTGGTGGAAAGTGCGGACTCGTGCTGCTTGAATCGGTTGCGTTGGTGGCTTCAGCAGCGGTAGGCAGCTAAAGAGCTGGTGTGGTTTAGAGTTCGTGCTAAGGAGAAGCAGAGTTCGTGCAGCAAGACACATAAGAAAGGGAGAACAGGAGGGCATAGTGCAGCAAGACACGTAAGAAAGGGAGAACAAGAGGGCATAGCGGTGCTCTAAGAATGGAAGAGAATCGAGATATTGAGCAATTGCTCAACAAATTGGCTGAACTGTTCAAGGGCAGAGACAAGGACACGTTGATTTTGACTGCCAAGGGATCAGGGGAGGTGCTTGAATTCTCGACCAAAGATTTGGAGACATTAAAAAAATCAAATAGGAGTGCAGAAAGGACCAATCAAAGTGGGAAAACAACAGTTCTTGGCAATTTTGTTAATCTTGCACAAATTAAAGAAGGTATCTCAAATCAGGCTCCTACATTAGATGAAACTTCTCGTTCAAATTGGATACTAGACTCAGGAGCAACGACACACGTTACCGGTAGGTGGAGTGAGTTTGCATCATATGCTCCACATCCACCCATGCATAAAGAGACCATCCAAACAGCAGATGGAACTTATCAACCTGTCAAAGGTGTCGGCACGGTGAAATGCACTCCGTCAATTACATTGTCTTCGGTCTTATATGCTCCATCATTTCCAGTGAGTTTGGTGTCTATGAGCTCCTTGGTTGATGATATTGATTGTAGAATCATCGTTGATCGATACAATTGCATAATTGAGGAGAGGAAGACCAGAAGGAGGCTTGGGATCGGTGTGAGACATAAGGGACTATGGTACTTAGATAGACACAAAAGTGATGGAGCAGTGTGCACCGCTTTGGCAGTTGCAAGTAATGATGAGGCAAGGGTGATACTCCAACATTGTCGATTGGGCCATATGTCCTTTGATACTATGAGTAAGGTATTTCCTGAAAAGATGAAGAAGGTGGATAAAGACAAGCTTGTGTGTGATGCATGTGAGTATGGAAAACACACAAGGACATCATATGTGAGTCGTGGACTTCGGAGCACATCACCCTTTGTGTTGATTCACTCTGATGTCTGGACATCTCCTGTGGTCTCTGTTAGTGGAATCAAGTATTTTGTCACCTTCATTGATTGTTACTCTCGGATGACTTGGATATATCTCATGAAACAAAAAAGTGAGGTGTTTGCATGTTTCAGGGATTTCTATGCATATATCCAAAATCATTTCAACATTGGTGTTCAAATTATTAGGACTGATAATGGGACTGAGTATGTGAACCATGAATTTGGCAATTTTCTTTCAAAAAAGGGAGTAATTCATCAAACTTCGTGCCCCGATACTTCTCCACAAAACGGAGTAGCTGAGAGGAAGAATCGACATCTGCTAGAGGTAGCTCGATCACTCATGTTTACTATGAATGTGCCTAAATTCTTATGGAGTGAAGCCGTTATGACTGCTACTTATCTAATCAATCGGATGCCATCAAGAGTTCTTGGGATGAGGACTCCGTATGAAATGATCTATGGAAAAAATGAGTTCATTGTTCCCCCAAAAGTATTTGGATGTACGTGCTTTGTTAGGGACCATAGACCATCAGTGGGAAAATTAGATCCACGCGCTGTGAAGTGCATCTTCATTGGATACCCATCTGGACAAAAGGGCTACAAGTGTTGGAGTCCTAGTGAACGGAGAACATTTGTGAGCATGGATATGACATTCAGAGAGTCTGAACCGTTCTATGGAGAGAAGACGGATCTCAGCTCATTATTTGACTTTGACTCTCCTAGCACAACTAATGCTAGTCGAGAGGGGGAGAGTGAACCATTCAGGACAAGGGAAGATGAACCATCGAGATTTGTGGTTGATTCAATTCCATGTCCTATGAGTGAAGAGAGATGGAGAAAACCAAATGAAGAAGAAGATTTAAGGGTGTATACGAGGAGGCAACCGCATCAACAACAGGGTCAAACAAATGGTGAGATCCAGCTGCAGGGGGAGCAACATCAACAACAAGGTCAAACAAATGGTGAGATCTAGCTGCAGGGGGAGCAACATCAACAACAGGGTCAAACAAATGGTGAGATTCAGCTGCAGGGGGAGCCACATCAACAACAAATTCCAGGGGTCAATGAAGTTGACTCATCTGAGAGTGTGCCATGTGTCACTGATGACTCATTGGATTTGCCCATTGCCTTAAGAAAAGGAACCCGAGCTGGAGCTAGAAAACCTCCAAATTGGTACCGGGAGGAGCATGACATAGCTAAGTATGTATCATATACATCTCTATCTACGAACTACATGGCCTTCATCGCATCATTGCAATTTGTGGTGATTCCAAGAGACTGGAAAGTAGCAAAGCAAGACCCAAAGTGGCGCGAGGCCATGATAGAGGAGTTAAATGCTCTCGAAAGGAATAAAACTTGGGAACTTGTAAATCTTCTAGCAGGAAAGAAAGTTGTTGGGTGTAAATGGATCTACAACGTGAAACAGAATCCAGAAGGGAAAATTGAAAGGTACAAGGCAAGACTAGTTGCGAGAGGATATAGTCAAACATATGGGATTGACTATGATGAGACATTTGCGCCAGTGGCAAAAATGAACACAGTGAGGATCCTAATCTCATGTGCAACTAACTTCGGGTGGCCGTTGCATCAGTTGGATGTCAAGAATGCATTCTTGCATGGAGATTTACAGGATGAGGTATACATGGAGATCCCACTTGGTTTCTCTACTCCTACAACATCAGGAAAGGTATGCAGGTTGAGAAAATCACTATACGGCCTCAAGCAATCTCCACGGGCATGGTTTGATAGATTTAGACGAGTTGTATGTGGTATGGGATATAAGCAGTGTAATGGGGATCATACGGTGTTCTATCGGCACTCAAATAGCCAAATTACAATCCTTGCCGTATATGTTGATGATATTATAATCACCGGAGATGATGAGGTGGAGATATCACGATTGAAAGACAGCCTACGCAAGGAATTTGAGGTAAAGGACCTTGGGCAACTCAAGTACTTTCTTGGCATAGAAATTGCTAGATCTCCCAAAGGGATTGTTCTCTCCCAGCGAAAGTACGTATTGGACTTGCTTAGTGACACGGGCATGCTTGGGTGTCGGGTTGCATCAACACCTATCGATCAAAACCACAAATTATGTGCCGAATCTGGGGAACCAGTGGATAAGGAGAAGTACCAGAAGCTTGTTGGAAGGCTCATCTATCTATGTCACACAAGACCTGATATTTCATATGCAGTGAGTGTAGTGAGCAGATACATGCATGATCCTAGGAGCGGACACTTGGATGCGGTCAATCAAAATCCTCCGGTACTTGAAGGGTAGTTCAGGAAAGGGACTGTGGTTCAAAAGGAATGGTCATCTAAATGTGGATGGGTATTGTGACGCTGACTGGGCAAGTTGCTTGGATGATAGGAGATCAACATCTGGTTATTGTGTATTTGTCGGGGGAAATTTAGTGTCATGGCGAAGTAAGAAGCAGCAGGTGGTTTCAAAGTCAACAGCTGAAGCTGAATACAGAGCTATGTCACAAGGTTTGAGTGAGATGTTATGGGTGGGGAATCTTCTTTCAGAACTGAAAGTGTTGAGGGAAGGTCCTTTAAATTTGTGGTGTGACAACAAGTCGGCGATCAACATCGCAAACAACCCTGTTCAACATGATAGAACCAAGCATGTGGAGATTGATCGCTTCTTCATAAAGGAGAAATTGGATGACGGTATAATTAAGATAAATCATGTAACCTCTAGCGAGCAAATTGCAGACTGTTTAACTAAAGGATTAGGAAATAAAGAATGTAGTTCAGCTTGTAACAAGATGGGAATGATAGATATCTATCACCCATCTTGAGGGGGAGTGTTGGAGAGTGTCCTAGGAGAGCCTAGAATATTCTAGTGAGTGTTAGTATAGTAGTGCTGTCCTAGGAGTGCCTGGAACATTCCAGTGAATGTTGGAGTCTAAGTTAGTGTCCTACAAGATTCTAGAGTATTCCAGTATACTAGTTATGATGTACCTAAGTTCAGCTATATATATGAGAGGATGTGGAGGTCCAAGGGACCAGCCCATCCAGAAATTTTCCCCCAAAACCAACAATTTATAATTGCAATGGGAAGAAATTTCTATTTAAAATAGGAATTAATTTTCTGAAAACAAATGTGAAATGAGAAGGGTATGAGATAGGATATGCAAGCCACGAAACGGAAGATTGCTAAGTCAACATTTTTCTATGAAATTAATGTATTTCTACCTTCTGATGGAGCCCTGTTTCAGAATCTCTCAACCTTGTAAAGGCAGAATCCGGTAATACATCTTTCAGCAAGCTTTCATTCCCGGAGGAAATGCAGTCTCCTTGAGGCAATTCAACAGATGATGGCTTGACTTTCTGGCTTTCCACAGAGCTTGTTCCATCAGACAAACTTTTGTTCCCTGATGAGGATCCCTTTTCAGCAGCACCAACCACATTTTTAGAGTGCTTAAGAGCTTTGAGAGGCTTCCCAAGTCCTTCAACCTTGGTTTCTTTCACAGCTTTGTCCACAGTTTTCTTCTTTTCCTTCTCACCACCTTGCTTTTTCTCCTTATCAGAATTTTTCTGATCTTGCAAGTGCTGAACCCAACAGGCACCAAGTTCCCATCTCATTGATGATCGTTTATCAGTCTCCTCTTCCTCAAGCTTTCCAAGACTTTCGTTCAATAAGTTCTCAGCAAAAGTTTGTGCTGCGGTTAGTTCTTCCTGTCTATGACTTTGTATTGGTATCTTTTTTTCTCCAGTTGCACTGGCTTCATTTAGGAGCATCCTCAAACTAAAAACAATAAGCCGATATAATAACAAAAAAAAATGGGATAAGAAGCAGAAACTTCAAGGACAACTAGAAGAACAACAGAAATCAATGCTACAAACCTGTTATTGTTCAATGCATGGGCACCCCCTTCAGGTTGATCCATGATATCAGCAGGCTTAATAGAAGAATTCACAATGGTTTTCTTGATATTGTTAACCTTCGCTACAGCAACATACCCGCAGTATCTAAGATTCACGATGCCCAGACTGTCAACGTCCTGCAAATTAGAGAGAAAATTAGGGAAAACCTCACTTTTTCCCTGAATATGAGAAAGATAACCTTAGTTTTGAACTCATACATGTGCAGCAGTATTTTCATCTGCAGTTATTCCTTTCAAGAGGTTCCTCTCTGCAAGATGCTTAGAGTCCATTCCTGTGGCTCGGCTTCCATCTATTTTAGTGTCCAACTTACAGCTTGCATCAGAAGAATCTCTTGTGACAGTGATGCTAAAATTTCCCACCGTCTCAGAATACAAAAACGCATCTATCTTGGTTAATGTTGGGATCTCTGTACCCTCCATTACATGACGGATGGCTGCTATAGCTCTAAAGATGGCAATATCTACGAATAGGCTGTGAAGTAGGAAGGCTCTCCTGTCACGAATTTCCCTCTCCTCAGCAGCTTTGCAAGGCATGGATGTGAGATACAGGAACTCATCTGCCCATGGTAACATATCACTTTTGCCATCCCTTCCCCAACCACCTCCATTGCCTCCCCAAGTTTCATCCTCAGCAGGAAGGGGAGGAAATGTTGATGGTGACTGGGCAGCAGTCGGAGGGACAAGCCATGTATTTGCACGATAACCATAAGGAAAATTTCCAAACTGCAATATTCAAGCAGTAATAATTAGATCATTATGTAGCATTAGATAGGAACAACAAATGTCTGGCATGGATATTATGGAGATTATGGAGCATGGAGCCCCTGAGTCATGAAAACCATGAATATTTTGTGAAGATGTAAGTCAAAATCTAATATTCATCCGCAGTATACTACAAGAGTACCAAATGGAAGAAACTGAGTACGAACATCAGCATAACTGTAGAAGGAAGGCAGATATTCCTAGAACACAAACAAATTATTGTTTGCTAATTAAAGTGCATTGAAATATGTTCAACTCCTTGTCAGATGAATAATTACTCCCAAGTACACAATAATCTGAATACAAATTCACAGTCTTGTGAAAGGTTCCACCGAAGCTTAGAAAAGACAGGTACGATGAAATATCCAAAAAGGGGTAACAAAAAACCTTGTTTCGTTCCAAAAATGCCTTCATAAGATCCTCATATGCCTAATACATATAAAAAAAACATAAACGATTAAATTCGTAGAAAAGAATAAGTAATGAGGAAGAGAATGCAGAGTTGCTTGCAGAAATAGTTACATGGTGCTATAAACGTGTTTGCAATTAGGAACCATATGTAGTTTCCAGAAAGTGATTTGGCACCAAGCCACTGTATTTTTGGCAAATGCCATTGCTTACAACTACAACTATGCAATGCCATGCTCAACGACCATTTTCTATTATGTAGTGAAATTGTGATTTCAGTCCAATATTTATACTCCCATGGGCACCACATAATACAGCGATGTAGAAAGTTGTTCAGCAGTATAAACATGAAAAGTGGAGGAACTCAGTGATAATGTAAAAATATATAATTTGCCTATTCAAAACTTTAAGCCAAGGGAAGTTAGGAATTCTATCCTAATTGAGTTTTTTCTTCTTTCAATTCAATCTTCTCAATTTCTACTGCACAAAAGCATACATGCTACATACAAAACTGTTGACGAGCATACATGTGTTAGAAAATTGATCCAGAATCCAGCTGTTATTAACTGGTGGCTACAGCTTCAAGTGGGATAATAAATAATAAGGTAAATACAATACGCGACACAAAATTAATATATAATAAATTTCAAACTACCCTCTACAAAAGTATGAACATTAACCAGAATGTGAGATTAACTTACATTATCAAATGCTCTGCTGAGATGCCTCAACAGGTCGACAAGATTGTGGCACAAAACACGCTGCTTTCCGAAGCTAAAGAACCCCTTTCTCCGAGCTTCAACAATAACAAATTTTCCATTACAAAGCTTTGCCTGCAAGTCAGACAACAATTCTCCGATTAGGGCACGTGTGATCTAACTTATGAAAAATAGTGTAAAAGTGTTGTCAAAGAGACCAGCATTAGCCATGTTTACCTCAAGGAAAAATAGATGATCATCAGACGGTTGCTCCTCCTGTCGAGGTTGAGTGACTCGCTTTATAACTAAAATAAAGAGTTAAAATATCTCAGCCAACATAAGAAGTTGCATCAGCACAGAGAAATGTTCAGCTCTACAAAGTCCAAGCTGATATCTCGTGCTTAGCATTCAATATAAATAATGAGGAAAGCGTTAAATTGCATGAAGTACTATTGTAAGGACGAACTGTGGTAAAGTAGGCAGAAAAAATTATGGTCAATAGGCTCCGATCGAGAAAAAAGACATAGTTTGACAAATAAAGAAAAAAACTTGACGCTCTTGCTAAAAGAAGGCAACGCGGGGCGAACCCTAGTTTCCGCCGCCAGCAGCTTCCCCCACCATCGCCTCCCCTCGCCATCGACGGCGGGCTGGGCATCCATCGTCCAGTCCGTCCGAGAGTGGAGGTGGAACGGGGATCTTTGCACTCCCTTCGCCTGCATCAAGGTTCAGCTCCCCTCTCATCAGCGGTGGCAGCCAAGGGTGGCTCAAGTCCGAATAACCGTTTCGGCGCACGTTCTACACGGAGCTTTAAATTTCATCCGTCCATCTTCATTTAGGCTGATTTTGAACTTTTCAAAAAAGCTTCAAAACAATTCGAGAAAAATACCTACATGTAGCCAACGCCCTGCACCACACATCTGCAAAGTTTCAATCCCCCAAATTCCTTATATTTTGGGCGCAGCAAAAAAAAAATTTGGAAGAATTTCGTATGTGTGCTGTTCACGTCCTAGATCCGAAAATTTCTCTTTTTTTTCTGAGACCAAAATACAATGAATTTTCACACGATTTTTAGCACGTGTGTAGTGTATATCATGATCTACATGCGTATTTTTTTCGTATCTTCAAATTTGAAATTTTCAAAGTTTCAATCAGAAAAAATAATAAAGGGCTGAGTGGGACATCTCCCATTACGCTGCTCTCGGCTCAAGTCTGCCTTTTTTCAGAGGATCTTGGGGCTGACAGGTGTGTCGGGGCTAACAGCAGAAATGGTGACCCCTGCGGGCGCCGCTCCTTCTTGGGGGGCGTCATGGCACTGCCTGTGCTGTCCCACATCGATTGCCGGGGAAGCCCTAGATTTAGCTCGCCGGATCAAAAGCGGTGGCACCACGGTGTCATACCCTCCTCAAAGGCATTGTCTAGGTTGCTCGTGAAGTCCGGGGATCGGCAAGACGGAGTTCATATTGGCCACCGCTTTTATCATGGGCTTTTGGGTGTACATCGTTGGCGGCGCTTCTTGGTCGACATCTTCTCTTTAGCGGTCTAGCCCTGCCGCTCACTCCCCACCTTAGCGCACATGGGCGGACAGTGCGTTGGTTGTGCCATCTTTGAGGCATAGTCGGTCTTCCGAAGTATCGCCCTTCTATTGTGACGTGGCCCGGGAGCTCGGTGTTTCGCCTCTCCATTCATGGTAGGAGACGTTGCAAGGAGAGTCCCCGTTATTTGGTTATTGTGGGTTGCGTTGTATGCCATATAGCTTTGTGTTTGAATTGGTGTAGCCTTCTTCTCGAAACAGGCTTTCGCCCCGCATTATTTGCGAACCAAGGTTATGCGAAAACCCTCTCACAAAATAGGTAAAAAGAAAAAAAAAGGTATTCAAGAGGGTAGCGAAGCCACCGACTGAAGATCGAGCAAGAAAACCAAAAAAGCCACACCTAACAAAGCAACCTAGACTACCGAGCAGGAACAAAGCCGTGCCTCCAGAATAAACCATCGGACGCATGTCGCACCAAACAATCGCTAGAGAGAGACGCCTGGCCTCTCGCTCAGGGCCACGGAGCGCCTATCTTGCCAGCTGGTAGCAAGGATAGACAACGATGAACCGTGTAAACAATGGGAGACCACCGGGAACACCCAAGCTGGGGCCAAGAAAAAACATGCCAGGATCAAGGCAAGCCTGAGGGAACCGACATGTTGCGACCCACGGGTACCTTAGCTCCACAACGAAGCCCCCACAAGGGTGATGACGCGTCACCGTCATCTAGTCCAAAGATTGAACTAGGGTTTTCACTCGAAGCCAGACACTGGGAGGTGCCCACTATGACACCCCCAAGAGGGATACGACACCCAAGTGTCGCGGTTGTTGGGAGTTTTCGCTCAAAACCTCACTCGTGCCACCTACGGTACCATGGCCACCGACCCAACCTGGGGGGAGGGCCACTGCCAAAACATGAGGCAAGACAAGGGAGCCGGCACCACCGAAGCCATGATAACTCCATGATCACCCGCCACCCCTCCCCTCGCTACCCACATAGCCTAGAGGAAGTTTCATCACCGCTGCATTGATGCCCGTCGTAGAGTCAACCACACAGCCTCTCCATCTGGGGCCTCCACCACAACGTCTAGGACCGACACGCCACCGCTGCCAAGACTCTATGCAAAAGGCAGGCACCTTAGCCCGGACAATGCAAGAACGGGAACATGTCTGAGGAAGGGGATCATCGGGAATAACCAGCATACTTCACAGGCCGCCTGCTCGAACGCACTTCCGGGGAAGCAGGCCTCCACCGGCCAGATCTCGCCAGGATCTGGCCAAGGGCGAGCCCTCGAGGCCCATTTCCGCCCATCACGAGATCCCCTCACTAGCAACCACTATGTCCGCCGCCGAGATCATCAGCACCTGCTCGAGCCCCATGCTGACGAGAGGCGATCAAGCATGCGCTGCCTGTGGCCTCCGTGGTTCTAGATGTCGTCGAGCCACCCGCGGCCTCCATGAACCCGCCCGTCATCATGCAACCACCACGTCGCCGCTACGCACCCATGCCATCACGCGAGAGCCCGCCGCCGCGCATGCTGAGAGCCGCTCCCCCACCCAGCTGCTGCGTCCCGCACTTCCTAGCACCACACGAGGAGGGGCCCCGCCGATGACGTTGACAGGGCTTAGGGTGTGTTCAGTTTCAGAATGAGGTGGAATGACGTTGACAGGGCTTAGGGTGTGTTAGCTTTGCGACAAGTAAATAACGAAAACCGAAAATAAAATCGCAGCAAGGGGGACACATATTTAATGTGGAAAATCCTCTCCAACAAAGAGAAGGAAAAACCACGGGCACCAGCCAACGAAACTTCACTATAATGGGGAGTGTTTACACAACGCCGGGGATTTCACAGATGCAACTCTTCCCAGCCGGTGGCTTACAAAAGGTATATATAACGGTGGTAACCTAGGTCATTAACGATCCGCATCGGCCCAAGCCTCCGGCGACGGGCCTCACTTCGCTCCGTCAGAAGTTGGCCTTTACTTTGTAGAATTTGGATCAACATATAACAGAACGGAACCATTCGGCACCTAGAGGTTATTCTAGTGCTCGGTTTTGGAATGGGACGGAACCCACTAGTTCCATAAAAAAGAATATTCATCTCCGATGCGGAACCAACCCATTTGACCGAATCGATAGAATGTGGAGGAACGGCTCGCTAAGTCGCTAAACTAGTCCTCCCAAAAAATGATTAGCCTCCCTAATAGTGCTAGGAATCAACTATCTCAGCGAAGCAGGCGCGTCCAAAGGCAAGCACGCGTGGCGGCGGGGGGGGGGGGGGGGGGGGGGGGGGGGGGACGCGCAGCAGTGGCGGCGGGGAGCACGCGCCCACGCGCGTCGGCGGCTGGGACATGCACGACAGCCGGAGCCAAGCACGCGCGGACCAATTTAGTCTTTGATTTTTGCTAATTTGAGCAAATATTTCTCTAATTTGTGCTGCAATTTCTCTGATGTGCTACCGCTAGAAAAGATTTTGCGACAAAAAACGATTTTATACCGTTAATTACATTTTTAGAAAAAATGTTAGTTTAAACTTAAATCGTTGGAACTTTAAGTAGTATTAGAGAAAGTGCCCTTACGCGACGTGAAAGTATTTGATTAAATATACGTTCTAGGCCATGGAGAATCTCACTACATAAATCAACTAACGGGATGAAGCGAATTTCTGGTCAAAATTCATCTAGAATATACAACAAAAGATAGAAATTGTTTAGGTGGGAATTCGTCGAGCACCTAGGGAGAAAAAACAGAGTAAACCTTCAACGGACTTCTTCTGCGAAGGTGGTGCTTATCAGGACCACTGGGCTGCGCGGGGTCACGGCCATCCTCAATCTGCTCCAAGGATAGTAAACTTTGACCATAGGAAGGTACACAACCTCTACGATACCAAGAGAAACCATGTGATGTAGAGATCTTTTCTTTACCTAAGTACGGGAGACATGTAACTAAGCAATCAGATCCATGTCAGGAGATGAAAGAACACGAATGTTGAATTTTGTCGAGATAACACATTTGATAACAATCGGCGATCTACTCTCAGGGATGTACTAAGCTGCCTAGTCTGAGGGATGTTTCAAATATCAAACAAATCATGGGTTAACCTTGCAAAAAAAGTTTCTAACCACTAAAAGGAGAATATTGGCACAATAGGTTTGTACAAGTATAATGGCAGAAGTATCATCTTAAATATTTAAAATGGACACTTTGATACGAAATCCATAAGAAGATGGAATTGATATAATTGTTGCAATTATACGACATAGGTCTAAATAATTTACGATTTGAAGATTTAGAAAGGCACATAAAAATGTACTCCTTCCGTAATAAATGAATTGGTTTTCTTAGATTGGGATGTATCTACACATATTTTAGTATATAGATATATACGAATCTACACAAATAAAAGTCATTTATTTTAGAACAGGAAGTATTAACCAATAGCACTATTTACCTACCAATGTCCCGTGAGATTATGATGTGTCTCCAAGGGAATTCTGCACTTGTGCACATACTGAGACATGCAGCGAAGGACGATGCGCCCATTTCCAAAAAAAAATGCAGCAAAGGACGATCAAGACTTGTATCCTTTTTTTGTTTTTTTTTAAATATGTACGCCGTAGACATACATTACTTGTATTTATAACTGTAGCAATAGAAAGATGAAACACATACAAGTAACAGAACACAAGGAGAAAACAAACGGTTGAACAACTGCAGACCATCCTCGCCGCAACTACTAAGGACCCAAATCCTTCGTCGTCGCTGGAGAAGAAGTAGATCACCAGCAGTCAGTCCACACTTTGGCACTAAAGAAACCCTTAGCCATAAGGCGTCAATGAGCCGCAATAACCACCAGCCTCGTAAGACTAGATCTAGCCTGCTGCTATGCAACATCGGCCAGAGGAGCCCTCCGAGCATCTTCAACGCCGGATCCGGGGCCAGCGCCACCCCGCCTATCAAGCGGCCGGATTCTCCACCACAAACCAGCAGTTGTCCGCACCACTGCACTCCAAGGCCGCAATGACCAGAATCGGCGACGAGATCACCACGACACAAAGCCGGAGCACACGCCCAGCGAAGACACAATCCACAAGCTTCTCGACGCCGTAAACGTCGCTGAGATGGGGTTGAAGCCGGGGTAACATTATTCGATGTAGCGCATCCACCACCATCTGAAATGCGCCACCACGACACCACAAAGACGCTAACACTAGAGACCCTGTTGAACACCGAGCGTAGGTCATGGGTCCCCACCCCCTCATGCCCGCGTAAGCAGAAGCGGAGGAGGCGAGGACCCGTCAATCGCCGGCGGAGAGGAGGCGGCGGCTTGGGTTTTTTTGGGAAGAGGAGGCGGCTAGAGGTAGGAAGATTCCCTCGTGGGCTCAAGACTTGTATCTGATAGATTGCAGGTAGTCCTTATTATACTTTATCTTCTCTCAATGCAAGTCTCTCACAGGTGTTTTATAGTGCTGAATGGCCTGTCAGACGAGATCACTGCGTAGAACTTTCACTTTGCAGACTCTATCATATCCATATGAGCTATCAACCAAGTTAATACTATTGTATTGTCCAACACAGTTCCTCCCCATATCCACCACGCCGAGTTCTCCTCGTTCGTGTACGCCGACAGGTTCAGGTATCGCTGCTGATCCTGCTCTAGGTGCCGGCTCTACTTCCACCACCGCACTGATGTACGTCGACGCTAAACTCGCATGACTACGCTTCCACCACGCGAAACACTCTGCGTAGACATGAATTCCGGCACGTGACAACGTCCTCAGCGGAGCCTAGCGACGAGCGTGATGCATGTCGTCGCCCGCCTTGCGCGGCTACGCTTTTACCGGGCGAGACATCCAGTGTGGTGTGACTGATAGTTCCGGCACGTGCCACACGTCCGTAGCGGAGCCTGGCTCGCTGCGCCGCACCTCCCAGCGTGCTCGCCGGCGGCAGCGCCATCTCCTCGACAGGCCGTGCCAGCGAACACTCGTCACGATGACGCAGTACAAACCTCTTGCCAGCGCATCTCGGCCCAGCCGCGAAGGGGAGGACGTGCGAGAGGCGGCGCACGAGGGCTGCGGGGTGGAACCCTTGTACGGGAACTTGTTTTGGGTCGACAGTAACGTAGGAACCGGTACGATATTAAGCGAATCGGTGGGAGGGTAAATCTGTTTTAAAAAAAACCTAAAAAACACTCGGTACTTTATTATTACTAGAAAACAGACCCGTGCGTTGCACCGGGAGAGAAAAGAAAAAACTTTTCGATAAAAACAACGATGCCTAATAAGTTTTCGTAGGTAACACGGCGGCATGTTGTAGATACCGGTCAGGTTTAGCATGTCCACATGACGCTCCACGGTGATGAACGCTATCCACTGCCTCCTTTTCTAGTCGCTTCGACCGGCCGAACCGAACCGTATATGTGCGTCAGTGATAAAATAATCATATGACGATGGCACCGCCTCGTTCCATTCGGAGAAGTCCTTTGCCTCCCTCAAGGTTGGCGAGTAGAAAATATAAGTTAGATGGATAAATCATTGTGGCCTGAAGATTTTCTAGGACCGTAGATTTCAGACCTAAATACAACACCACCAGAGGAGCGAGGCCACCACTGTACACTGGCGTCAAGCGCATGGAGCCGGGAGCCAGCCTTGTGCTACTGCGCCAGCGCCTTACGTGAGAGGCTCCGTTGTAGTGCCTTCACTCATCAATTTGTTGCCTAAATATATTTTCTCTAAAGCTATCTTGTTTCAACATTACTTCTTCCTTTTTATTTCAAAATAAAAACCCAGGTTTTCTAGATATTTTGTTTGTATAAAAACTATTTACAAAAGGCTTTTGAAACAAAAATAAATAAATATAAGACAGTTTTATAAAATTGGGGGAGGCAGTCACTGGCCCAACCGATCAAACCTTAACCGTACAACAACACATCGCACGCAACAGAGGACTCCAAGCCGTACACAACACCTAGCGACGCGACGCAACACAACCTAAGCGTGTTACGGAACGCATGAAGAACATCGTCCTAACTGACCGTCCTCGATAGTCGACACAACCTTCCCATCGCCACCTACCCCGACGCCTCCTCCCCTTCCCGCTTGATTCCCCCCCGGCCGCCTCCCTTACTCCTTCCTGAGCGCTGTTAGAGTTTCCTGACTGCGCCGTTGGCCGGCCCTCCCCTCCTCCCTCATATGCTGCTCCGTTCTCCACAATCTTCTAAATTTTTTGGCCTCCTTTTTCCGCACACCGCCACCAAGCCCTCCCTTGCCAGTTCTTTTGGGTCATCGTCCTAGGTTCGGACCCCTTGCACCTCTCTCGTCGCAACCATTGCCATCCCATCTTATCTCACCATGCGCTTTTGTTCAGATTGCTGATTCCAAGCAACCTGCCAAGGTATATAAGCAGGTGGAACTCGTTTTAAGAGGGCAAGATGGGACTATTAAACAGGCTATATATTGCTAGCACAGAATAACTATCGAGAGCCTCAGACGATGGGAACCAATTGGGCCGTGTTTGGTAAGGTCCTCCTACGTAGCTGGTTTCCTCCTTGTTTTTTTACGTGCACCTTAACTGGTTGACATACGATGAAAGCAGGACTTCGATCGGGAAACCTCACACGACCCGTGATGGAAAAAAATGGCCAGGAACTCCTACGTATCTGGTTTTCTCCTCGTCGTTTTACGTGCACCTTAACTGGTTGACATACGACGGAAGCAGAACTTCGATCGGGAAACCTTACGCGACCCGCGATGGAAAAAAAATCACTTTTCGTGGTGGGAGGGTAGAAAGGTCTAAAAAAGTGTTGGACCAGGAGAAACAATCCGTCCTTTATTATTAGTACTAGCAAAATGACCACGCGTTGCAGCGGAAGAAGTTAGTCATTGTTGTGTCGGTGTGACTTTTAAAAAAATCGGTGGAACGTTGCAGCATAGACAATTTTTTTAACTTGCTCGGTGATATCATCTCCCGATCAATTGATTGTGCCAATTCGCAAGCAGAATATTTCCTTTCTCCAAACCCCCTCTTCCACTTCCTTGGTGTGCTTTCCTGTCATCTCCTCGTGAAATGCGCCGCTGACGGCTCTGGCTGGCACCATCTCGTTTAATTAGCCCAAGCATTTAGTTTATTATCAGCCCACACAATCTCCTTATAATGCAGCAGAGTGGAACTAAACACATGGTACCAAGTTTAATTACACGGTCAAAAAACAAGCTAGGCCAGGCCGAGCCTTTTCATTTGGACACGGCAGACTGCATTCAGATATTAGTAATGTCTAGTATAAATTTAAAAAACATGAAGGTAGCAAACTCAGATCTGGAAACCAATTATCTAATTTCACTATCGATTAGTAGCTAATTCACAGTCTGAATTAGACAAGCATTGTCAGTTTCGTTTTTACTAATTTAGTATTTTTGAATCGTAGGACCATAAGCTGAAGCCCACATGCTAAACTTTTTTATCCTCCCCTAGCTTGTTTAACTATTTTAGCCACACAATACCGCTTTTAATCCTCCCAGCTTGCTTAATTATTTTAGCCACACGACATAGTTCCATGTATCCTTTGCCGCGTACTCCTTTCATTTTTAGTACAAATAGTCCCGTTTCAGTCCGACATAGTCCCGTATTCCCCGTCTATTTTTTTCCATCGTCTTCACTCGGGAATTTTATTCCCACTTTGATTAGTAATTTTCACACTAATCAACTTTATTGCTCCTTGCTTATAGGAAATTTTTTAACGTATATAAATCGGTGATACTCCTTTAAAAAAACGAGGTGGGACTATTGACCCAAAATATCCATGCGGGATTTCTCTCCTATTTACTTATAAATCTTTTTTGAAGACTCGGTGCATCCTTGGACCCTGAACGGCCCAGCTAGACCAGGCCAAAAGGCCATCCAGGAGACCACGTCCACAATCTCTAAAAAACCCGGGCTTCATCCTAATTCGGTCCTGCGTGACAGTCGTCTTCTTCCACCAAATTCTCTCTCCCCTGTCTCTCAATCTCTCCGAACATTGAAATTAGACACCAAATTATGTATCAAATCAAGATAAAATTCAACTTAGAAACCCTAATCCATGGCTCATCCCATTCCATCAATTGGATTTTGAGCTGACCTCACCAATTAGGGATCAGGCGCGAGCACGTACATGCACGTCGGCTTTAAGCACGAATTGTCTCTTTCATCAACCTTTACATATCTCGATTTGATGAAAGAGTCTCCAAATCACCTTGCTGTGCAGCAAACAGGAGCAGAGATGACACCCCAAGCACACAACCGCGTGCCTCCTAGTTAAATCCATGCGTGCCGCCGACGAGACAAATCCATGAGCGTCGCCGGTGCCAATCATTTCTACTGCCTCCGTCGCGGGTCCGTCCTGACTTAACCTGCTCCAATTGCACCAGACGGCCGCTGCTCGCCACCAGGGCAACCCCGCAGTGCGCCTGCCCATCGACGGGCAGTTGCTCCGCCTCCTATAGACACCAGTCTATCTCCGCCGTCCACGCCCGGCCGCTCGCCACCAGGGCAACGCCGCAGCACGCCTTCGTTCCATCCCAGCTGACGTCACTGCCACAGTGCGCGCCTTCCATCTAGGCCGACGTCACCGGCAGTACTCTTCCACGTTGCTGTGAAGGGGAGACGAATCCAGTTTCTGAAAGCCACACTGCCTTGCGTACGTGCAAACGAAAAGACGATAGATTATTACTTACCGGTGGCACTGATGGGTAATTTTGTGTCAGGTGAAAGGGTAAAAAGGTCTAAAAAATGTTGGACCGGAAGAAACAATCCGTCTTTTATTATTATTAGGTATAGATATATAGATATAGATTAGGTATAGATTATGGCTACACATGTTGCTCTCCAGTTCCGCAAACCGAACACCACATGGAACCATTTTGTTCTATTTTTGTTCCCAATCGAACACAGAACCATTTCATTCCTCTAGAATGGAACCGCTCTATCACATTCCACTTGATTCTAGAACAAAACACACCCTTAGTGTTTTCATCAATGTAGCCTTCTTGACGTTGTATCCACCATCCACCACTGCCATGCAAGAGTGAAAAAATGGTTCGACACTCCAACTGCTCCTTCTACCTATCATCCGCGCGCGCGATTCCCCATCTGGCGGCCGGGATTGGAGTGTCGCCGATGCCGGCCGGGACTGGGCTCATGCCTAGGTCGGACAGGGTTCCGTCTGCCATTATTCTGGAGAGTTTTGCCCCTGCATTTCTGTGGAAATTACCTACCGTTGCCATGCAGGAGTGAGAAACGGTTCGACACTCCATTTGCTCCTTCTACCTATCATTCGTGCGCGAGACTCCCCATCCAGCGGTCAGGATTGGAGTGTCTCCGCTATAGGCCGGTATTGGAGCGCCGCCACTGCCGGCCAGGACTGGGCTTGCGCGCGCGGGTTGGAGAGGAGTCGCCCAAGCTCACAGATGGAGGCGGCCCTAGCCCATGGGGAAGGATCATGGGAGGCGGTCGCCGGGCGGGAGGAGGAAGACGGCGGTCTACGAAATGGATCTAGGCCGGCGACGCTCGAGGACGAGAACGAGAGGGATCAGGGGCTTGGGGAGGGGATCGACGCGACGCCTCCAAGAACCTATCACCATCATTTTCCAGTAGCGGTAGCCGCCGACACCATCTGCCTGCCCTCTTTCTCCTCTCGATATGGGGGCCTCTTCTTTTCATCTTGATACAATTTTCAACTCGATGGACTCTACTCCCTACGACCCTGCTCATCTAGACACATGAGGCTGATACATCTATACTCTGCAATCGATTGGGATGTTCTTCTGCTTCAGATTTACGCATTTTCATACCAGGGGCATCAAAAAATTAGTTCAGTTTCCCATTCTTGCGAATTGAAAATACTGATAGCATTGGTTATTTTTTACACATGTATCATTTTCTATTTTGCTATGCAGGCTGCTGGTAGCAAGAAAATGGCTGGATTTTTGGATTGCTAGCGAGATGCAGAATGGGACTAATTATGTGCGCTTCAGTAGTTCCAATGATTAAGTGGAAGGTGGTAGCTTGTGTTAGGCAGTACCCGACGAGGAGGAGCCTGTAGCAGCGAGCAGACTACGAAGACCACGAATAATATCCTGATCAGACAGAGCACCAGCAAGAGGTCCAGAAGCACCAGTAGGAGGTCCAGAAGCACCAGTAGGAGGTCCAGAAGCAACATCAGAAGATCCTGAAGAACCAGACTGCCGACGAGCAAGATACTGCTGACGTAAGCGTGGATCCATCGTCCAGCAACCAGAGATATCGTGGCCAGGCTTGCCACAGTGGGCGCAGGGAGGACGAGAACCACGAGGCTGCTGAGACTGACTCTGACCCTGAGCCGGTGGAGCAGAGAGTAGCGGCAGCGCAAGAGACCGCGACGAAGCCGACGGCACGGGGGGACCATGAGCAGCAAGAACAGAAGGAACCTCAAGAAGACCAGCACCACGAAGACGAGTCTCCTCAGCACGAAGCTCAGCCAGTACCTCAGAGAGCGGAACACGACCACGGGCAAGCAACTGGGCACGGCGCGGCTCAAACTCCTTGCGGAGCCGCGACCAGAACTCAAAGTCGCGCTGAAACTCCAGATCCGCGCGCACAATCAGACAGCAGGGACAAGTGTTACACACCGTTGTACGAAGAGAGTCAAGCTGACGCCAAATAGCAGCACTCTGAGTATAGAATTCATCAATAGTGGAATCACCCTGCTTAAGATCATGCTCCTAACGAACCACAGACAGATAAAGAGCATCTCCAGACGGCTGATAGCGCTGACGAAGAAAAGCCCACTGAGCAGCAGCAGTGGGAAGACCCATGAACTCAGTAGCATACTGAGGCAGAACACTGGAAGTGTGAACAGCAGCAACACGAGCATCCTCATCTATCCAGTGAGTGTAGTCAGCCAGATCCAGCCGGTAAGTCGCAGTAGCAGTAGAATGCTCCTAGACCTGGCGCTCATAATCAGCCCGAGCAGAATCATCAGCACTCTGGGCTGCATCCTTGACCGCCTGAGTAGCATCGGGGGCAAGGGCAACGGGCGTCGGTGCAAGAGGCACTGGAGGCACAACGGGGCGCGGTGGACAGGAGACCTCACCGGAAAGCACACCCCAAAGGCGAAGACCGCGCATATGGACGCGCATGAAGGCAGCGAAATCAGGATAATTCGCCGCCATCAAAAATCACCGGGCAGCGAGGAATCGCAACATAGCCCGACGAGGAAGACATGGATTTTTTTTAAAACCGAACTAGATCGAACCGGATCGGCCGCCGAGGCAGAGGACGCGGCAGCAGCGGGTGGGCGGCGACCGGGGGCGGATCTGGCGGTGGCGGGGGCGGCGACCGGGGGCGGATCCGGTGGCGACGGTCGAGGGAGAGGAGGCGATGGCCGGGGCGGGTCGGCGGCGACCGGGCGGCGGCGGGGTCGGGCGGGCGGTCGACCGGGCGGCGGCGGGGTCGGTGACGGCGAGCGAGGAAGAGGAGGCGGCGGCCGGGACGGGTCGGCGGCCGGTGGTGGTTCCGGCGGCCGGCGGGCGAGGAAGAGGAGGCGGCGGCCGGGGGGGTCGGCGGCGGCGGTGGCGGCCGGGCGCGGCGGCGAAGGGCCGGGGCGGGCGGCGGCGGCGGTTCCGGTGGCGGGGTCGGCGGCGGCGGCCGGGCGTGGCGGCGAGGGGCCGGGGCGGGCGGCGGCGAGAAAAAGGCCTTACGGCTCTGATACCATGTTAGGGTAATAGATCATGTATTACCAGAGGGCCAAAGGCCAGAATATATAGTACATGTACATGTGCAAATATATAGGAAGCCCCCTAACATATGGGGAAACTACAATATACAAATATACTCTAACAGCTTGCAATTCCAAGAGAGTATTTCTATGCCTGAAGATGTGTGCTTTCATGCCTTGTTAGTTCCATTTCTTCCGTGGATGAATGCACCTATTTCGTCATTTGCGAAGAAGAGGGCAAGACGCTCCATTTATAGGATTAAGGTATATAAACAGACGTTATATTTCTGTTAGTAATTACATGTCTGAGCGCATCTTCTTGATCCCATTTCTGCTTGTTTGTTGGTAATTACTAGAAGGAGACCGTGATATTAATATGAATAGTTGCATGTTATCTTTACTAATCTTAGTCTTAGTTGGTTAGATAACCTTACGCTCTTGTGGGAAACTCTGCTCAATAGCTAAATTGACGTGTTGAAGCGCAACTTGAAGTAAGTTAATGAATCGATTTATTTTTGCCATCAATCACACAGAAGCCCAATATTCAATTTTTCCATACAATATATATGCATAAAAACTACTCCTTTTCTAGAGGATAAGCTAGAAATATATCAATTAGTATTATCATTTTCTACTTTACTACAAAGCCCCCAAAACAATAGTTCATAAAAAATATGGGTGGGTTTCCGTAGCAACGCATAGACATTCCGTAGCAACACACACTTGCTCACGATAGTCATATAGTCTGACATTTCACATATTAGCTATATTATGGTACTTTAATGTTTTTGTGTTGCGAATAGTTTGACTATTTGAGTCAGCTGTCAGCAATTACGAAACGCGCAAATGCACACTTTAAATTTGAGGATGGAATAGATATATTAGTACAGATTTTGGTGAAGATGTGAGAGGAAATTTTACTTACAGTGGAGGGGTGGTGTGAGGTTGGCGAGGGAGAAGAACTCATAGAAGGCTCCGAGACGAGGGCACGCACCGCTCATCTCCGCCTCCAGCTCAACCGAGGACGCCGCCTCTTTGGTCGCTGCCTCAGCATCCTTAGCAGGTGACTCCTTGGGCAGGGGCGGTGGTGAGCCCGTGCGGGGCCCGCCCGATGAGCCCGCTGCGGCGGGCTTGGAGGTGGAATTGGAGAGCTCCTTGGCAGCATCGACGTCCTTCAGGGACGGAGGAGGAGGAGGCGGCGGAGAAGGGCCGAAGGACGCGGTGCAGGCAACGATGTCCAGCAGCCGCCGCACGTGCGCCACCGCGCTATCCTCGTCATACTCACCTGCATTGTGAATTTTGTAAGGTGAGTGTACTTCTAGTCAAATCTTTTAAAGTTTGACCAATTATTTTTTTAAACATAGACATATTTATGATACCAAAAGTGGAGTTTTATAATATATTAATTTGGTGTCATATATGTTGCTACTATATACACCAAATTGGTTAAATTGTAAAATCTTTAACTTAAAACAACCGGTACACCTATTTACGGACCTATTTACGGACGGAGGAAATATTTCTTTTTTATCTCCGTACCCTTTTTATCGGATGTTCCTGACGAAACTATATACTTTTATAGCATGTATAATGGGAGGTGCTTATAGAAGTGCTTACAAAAGTAAAACAAGTATCTTGTTAAGCATTGATACTTATTTCTATAGAAGAGATGCCTAGTTAAGCATCTATCTAGTATAAATAAGCACCGGTGCTTAAAAAAAAACTGGATTATTTTTGTAAGCACTCTTTTAAGCATCTTGTATTGCTCTTGTACTATGCATGCGGGATCCGACCAGCTCTCCGCATGTGAACGTGCTTTGCATGCGCTTAATTAATAGTATTGATTTAGTCATAAATAGCCTAGATAGGAATGGTTAGGCCATAAGTATAAAAGGACAAAAAGTGTTTAGCAAGTGGAGTTTAATATCAAATCGGAAAATTCAAAATGTTTTAATTCAAATTGTTTATCCAATTGATGATCTGTTTTCATCGTTGTCTAGTAACGATAAGAACTTCAAAACTATGTCGATATGTTTGAGGAACTTTTTTGCGGACCAAAGGTTTCCCACATATGATAAGTAAGTTATTTAGGTTGTACTATGTAAGTTAACCACATAACACATAAATTAACCACTCTACGAATGTGTTGTTTGTTTGAGAAGTTTTTCTATGCATGCAAAAACATAAATGTGAACTCTTCCGATTTAGGATCCGTTTCACCGAGTCGATGACGATAAAGTCCCGCTATCTTAACACCTAGACTACCATATTCAAATCAAGTAAGTCGGTCACACATGGTAAAAACGGATCCTAAAATAGACAAATGTTTGATCGACAAAATATTTTAAATTTTTGATTTTATCCATAGTTAGCTCTGATTCATTTTTGTCGTTTAGTGCCACACGCGCGAAGAAGCGCGTCCGCCGAGTTTCCTCACCCGCCGATCGCTACACGGATAGATTTCCTGTTGTTAATTCATTTACTTCCAGATGCAATGGTTTGAGAGTAGGAAACACGAGATTAAGCTGTCTTTGCAACGAACATTTGGTTGATGCGCAACATGTGTGTTAGAATGCTCTGAATTTTATAACAGTCAAGCATGATAGCTTATGCTCGTAAAAACTGGAGTTATCAATGGATATGGATATGGTCGTTGTCAACACCATTCTGTATCAAAAAGTTCAGAGTAGAAAACACAGGAGATATTTTAGCCGAAGCTGATTATGCCCGTGCTGCCGCAGCAAGACGAAACTGCCACCACGTTGGTGCCGAGGTGAGAAAAATCTCAATTTAAATCTCTAGACTTGGTCACTTCCACATCATGTACTACTTGTATATTTGCATGTGAATATGTGATGTTCATTATTTTCTTCTGGTCAAAGACAATGTTGATGATATTGTTTTTTTTAACGGTCAAAGGGTGCAATGCACCCAAATCTTATAAGCTGCAAATTATAGGGGTGGCAGGATAAAATTACAAGGAAGCCCAATACAACACTCGCAAAGGACCTAGATTCGAAGAAAAGGGCCTCCACAAATACAGAAAACACCTCAAACCCTAAAAGAAACACAAGCCAACCAATGGTGTCTCTGCCACCATCGCCGGCGACCTCGGAGGCGAAGCCAGCGTCGAGGTCAGAGCAGAGGCTCGACCAAGCTCGAACCGGTGAGAAGAACCTCTGCATCCGGCCGCCTCTAAAACTCCGGGGATGGACCACTTGGAGAAGAGGAAGCGACGAGAACCGGCGCAGAGGAAGAGCAGCGGCGGAACGGCAGCCCTACTGCCATAAAGTCCAACGCAGAGATGGATCAAAATCCACCAAAACATGTCAAAGAAAAGCTCCAAACAACACAACAACATAGCACCACACAGGCAAGGATCTTTCACTCCCTGGAGTTGCAGAGCAAGGACTCAACTCCACTCCTCTCCTCGCCACCACGGCCGGCCGGAGAAGCAACAACAAGTACATGTCAACAGATCAAGGCAACATCCCTGCACAAATCCATCAGCCCCTCGCCACCATGGCCGGCCAGCAAGAGAGAAGCAGCAGCAATGCGCCCGGGAAAGAGGAAAACACATCACTTATTAAGCCGGCTCCCGGTCAACCCCCAACTCACCATGAGACCCCACCAAAGGGCCTCACCGGAGAGGAGCGAGCGCAGACCGCCCCAAGCCGCCATGCAAGAGAAACAGGGGCAAAGGAGCCTGCAGGTGCAGGAACGAGACGGGCCGCCGACGCCAAGCCCCCATTCCCCTGCCGCCACTGCCGACCGAAGAGTAGGGTGGCAGCCACGCCCAGGGCCACACCTGGAGGGGCCTTATTAAGGGAACATGCGGCCCTCAGCCTCCACCACGCCGCCACACAGGCAGCACGAGGAGGGGCGGACCACCACCGCCGGATCCGGCCGGAGAAACACGGTGGCGAGCCCCACGGCATGACGCCAACTACATGCACGAGGCCAACTACCTAACCCTACTATGCACAGAGGGGACGCCAGCGCCTCTCCTCCGCCTCGCTCAATCGGCGGCGCCGGTGAGCTCAGCATCTGATCGGGCCGGCGAGCACGAGATCTCTGGCTGCTACAGAAGCTGAGGGAGGGGGCGAAGAGATAAGGTCTCAGGTGGCTGCACCCATGTTGATGATATTGTGTGTTTTTCTTGTAGTACTACAAATGTCAAGGAGGGGGCAAATAATCATATAACTAGTTTATCATGTATTTCCAAAGTGAGAAGAGGAACCCGTGTCATTGGCTCATTGCTGATTGTTTGGTTTGATTAGTTTTGTAGGTTACCCTATCGTAATGTCAGCCTAGAGTGTTATTATTAACATGACAGAATAATAAGAATTGTGGATTGTACAATTATCTCTATCTTGAGTTCTCTTTGTAATTTAGTTAAAATTCATATTTAAAAATATTATTTTCAACTTGGACCAATTTTGAGCCAGAGAAAGAACATAAAAGTTGTGCTCATGTAGTGATAATGTAAGCTTAGAAAGTCTGTAGAAAAAAGGGAGACACGTGCACTTATACACTAACTAGTCTTCTAAGAGCTCTAAGCTCCCCAGAAATAAAGTGTTAGACTGTATTTGTATACAACTGTATAAGCCTCCGTAATTGTATCTGTACCGTACCTCTTGTTACCCATATATAAAGAGATATGCCACGCACCAGATGTGTTGAGCCAGTTCCCACCTAAACGTCTGTCTAACATGGTATCAGACTAGGTTTCACAAAAACCCTTGCTGTCGTCTACTGTCCGTGGCCGCCGCCGCCCCTCTCGGTCGCCGCGCCGCTGCCACGATCTTCAGCGCCATGAGTTCCTCCGGCGCCTCCTCGGCCTCTTCTGCTGCTCTGCCCGCCTCTGCGACCCCTGCGGCGGTGCCCTTCATCCCTCCACAGCTCGCAGCGATCCTCGCCGCCGGCAACTCCACCCAGATGGCCGCGTCTCACACCACGCGCCCTCTGTACCTCGGGTCATCACAGTTCGCCCCAAGGTTCTTCCCTCCGTCGCTGGCGCCGCTCGTGCCGTTCAGCGTGCCGCCAGTCTCTACCCCATCGGCCCTGCCCGGCCACGCCATCCCAGCCTCGGCCGCGCGCGAGGCTAGCACTGCCCCGATCCTCCCAACAACGGCCGCCGTCGCTGCTCCTGCTGGATCTCTGGTCGGTGACGGTCCGGGGTACTGGCCCGTACCAGCTCACCCACCTCATCACGGTCCGCCTTACGCAGGATAATTACCTGTATTGGCGGGCGCAGATTCTGCCGCTCCTCCGCAGTCGGCATCTCGAAGGCTTTGTCGATGGGAGTCATCCATGCCCGCCGTGCCTGGTCCCTGCGGTCACCACCACCGGCGTGCAGGTGTCCACCGAGAACCCTCTGTACCGCTCCTGGGTCGCGCAAGACCAGGCCATCTTGTCGGCGCTGCAGTCCTCCCTAACGGAAGGCATCGCCGTCTTAGTGGTGTTTGCCGTGACGTCCCTCGATGTCTGGTACACTCTAGCGGACAGCTTTTCCGCTAACTCCTCCGCTCGAGCATCGGCGCTTCGTCAACAGCTCCTCGAGTGCAAAAAGCTTGACTCCTCTACACACGCCTACTTCAACAAAATCAAGATGCTCGCTGACACCCTGTCCGCCATCGGCCAGCCACTCCGTGATGAGGAGTTCACGGACTTCGTTCTTCGGGGTCTTGACCACGACTACGACAATATGGTTGAGGCGGTGAGGGGCCGCGACACGCCAATGTCTCCCAGGGACTTGTACGCGCGACTCCTCTCCACCGAGCAGCGTGTTGACGCTCGTCATGCTGAGATGCAGCTTAATGATCCCCATGCTCATGCTGCCTATCGCGGTGGCTACCGCCCGCCTCGCTCCCCTGTTGGCCCGCCCACAGGAGGAGGTGGTCGCCAGCCGGCTACGTCGCCATCGCCCCCACAGCAGTACCAGCAGCGCCCTCCTGCACTCAGTCGAGGCCGCCCCAACGTTGACTGCCAACTGTGTGGCATCCACGGGCACTATGCCTCTCGCTGCCACCATCGCTTCAAGAAGGACTTCCTCAGCATCGGCAACGACGGGCGCGGGCAACGAGAAGCAGGCCGCCATCGCCGAGCAGAGTGCTGCCGGTGGAGGCTACTCTGGTGGTGGCGGGTACACGCCTTCGTATCCGATCGACCCCGCCTGGTACTTCGACACTGGTGCCACGGAGCACATGACCAACCATGCGGGTCACCTCCACGCGCAGGAGCCCTACCGCGGCTGTGACAAGGTCCGCACCGCTGATGGTTCAGGTATGCCCATTACTCATGTTGGTCAAGCTTCCCTTCTTTCTAGTTCCTCCCATCGTCTTCGCCTCCGTAATGTCCTTCGTGTCTCACTAGTTACTCGTCCATTATTATCTATTCGTAAGTTTACTCATGATAATGATGTGTTTTGTGAGTTTCACCCGTTTCATCTCTTCGTTAAGGATCGAGTCACACGGGAGGTTCTGCTTAGAGGTAGCATCCATCAGGGCATGTATGCGTTGGAGGCACCGTCCGTTCCAGAGGCTTTCAGTGTTGTTCGCACGTCAGCATATCCTTGGCATGCACGGCTTGGTCATCCCGCGTCTCCTATAGTTAGCCATGTTCTGCATCGACATGAGCTCCCTACGTCATCCAGTAATAAAACTTTAGCTATTTGTGATGCTTGTCAATAGGGAAAGATTCATCAGTTACCGTTTGTGTCTTCGTCTCGTGTGGTCACTACTCCTTTAGAGCTTGTGTTTTCAGATGTATGGGGCCCTACCCAAACCTCTGTCAGTGGTCATAAATATTATGTCAGTTTCATTGATGCCTATAGTCGCTTTACGTGACTTTACCTTCTTAAGAGCAAAGCTGATGTGTTTAATGTGTTTTTACAATTTCAAATACATGTTGAGATACTCCTACAGCTTAAAATCATTCATGTTCAGTCGGATTGGGGGTGAATATCGAAACCTCAATTCTTTCTTTAATAAGCTTGGGATCTCGCATCGTGTTTCATGCCCACACACACATCAGCAGAACGGTGCAGTCGAGCGCAAGCACCGCCACATAGTAGAAACTAGTCTTACACTCCTTGCTCATGCCTCCGTGCCATTTCAGTTTTGGAGTGACGCTTTTACCACTGCTTGTTTCTTGATCAATCGAACCCCTACTCGTGTATTAAATATGAAGACACCGCTTGAACCGATGTTTAAAGAACTCCCTGACTACGCTTTTCTTAAAGTTTTTGGCTGTGCTTGTTGGCTGCACCTTTGGCCTTACAATAGTCGCAAGCTTGAGTTTCACTCCAAAAAATGTTTCTTCCTTGGTTATAGTGCTCTTCACAAAGGCTACAAATGTCTCCATGTTCCTTCTAATAGAGTCTATATTTCTCGTGATGTTGTGTTCGACAAAAATATGTTTCCTTCTTCGAATATGCCATCTTCTCCTTTGTCGTCATCCTCCACTAATCCCTCCATTATTTCGCCTGATCAACTTGAGGATGTTGCATATTCGCCTGTCTTGTTGCCTAACCACGGTGCAGGTACCGGACGCGGTGCTCGTCTCGAGCTCCCTCACGTACCCGAGTCGCCAGGACCTGCTTCTGTCGACAGCGACGTCGATCGCTGCATGCACCATGCAGCGGATGCGCGCCCCGAGGTTTCCTCCTCGGCCCCGACTGCCTCAGCCCCTTCGTCGCCTGCGTCGCGTACGCCCGCGCGGTTGGATGGCAGTGGGCCGTCCCTGCCTATGCGGTGCTCACCGCCTGCGTCGCCTCCGCCTACCTCACCTGGGCCGGCTTCGCCACCGCCCGCCTCGCCGGCTAGTGGGCCTATGTCGCTCGCGGCTTTCCCGCCTGGGAGCCCATCTCCCGCGTCATCGCCTGCCTCTACCGATGAGGTGGTCGATGATCCACCTCCAGCAACTATGGTTCTCCGTCCGCATACGCGCAGCCGGAGTGGCATTCATCGTCCCAAGGAACGCACTGATGGTACTGTTGCCTGGATTGCTGCCTGCTTAGCTCATGCGCAGTCCGACCCTACTGCGGAACCTCGCCACTATCAAGCAGCAATGAGTATTCTTCACTGGCGTGCTGCTATGGACCTCGAGATTCAGGCTCTTCGTCAGAATGGTACCTGGCAGTTAGTACCTCCTCGTCCAGGTATCAACGTCATTGATTCCAAATGGGTCTTCAAGGTCAAACGACATGCGGATGGCTCTATTGAGCGGTACAAGGCCAGGTTGGTTGCTAAGGGCTTCAAGCAACGGTATGGCCTTGACTACGAGGATACATTCAGTCCTGTTGTTAAACCAACCACGATTCGGCTGCTTCTTTCACTTGCTGTCACACGAGGTTGGTCACTACGTCAGTTGGATGTTCAGAATGCATTTCTGCATGGTGTTCTTGAGGAGGAGGTCTACATGCGTCAGCCTCCTAGTTTTGTTGACCCTGATTGTCCTCATGATCTCTGTCGCTTGGTGAAAGCGCTCTGGGGTCTCAAGCAAGCTCCTCGTACTTGGCATGCTCGCCTGGGTTCTGCGCTTCGTGCACATGGGTTTGTGCCCTCCACTGCTGATACTTCACTGTTCATTCTTCAGCGACCGGAAGCTACTATGTACATTCTGGTCTACGTTGATGATATCATCTTTGTCAGCTCCTCTGTTGCGGCGACTGATCGTTTAGTTCTGGCTCTCAGTTCTGATTTTGCTATCAAGGATCTGGGAAAACTTCATTATTTTCTTGGCTTGGAGGTCACCTATCCACATGATGGTCTTGCTCTCTCTCAGCAAAAGTACTCTCAGGATCTCTTGCGACGTGCTGGCATGCTCCAGTGCAAGGCTGCTACTACTCCCATGTCCTCCACTGAGATTATCTCTGCTACCGATGGGGCTCTACTTTCGGCTGATGGTGCTACCGAGTATCGGAGCCTTGTTGGGGCTCTTCAATACCTCACCATCACTCGGCCAGATATTTCGTATGTAGTTAACCGTGTCTGCCAATTTCTTCATGTCCCTAGAGAGCCTCACTTGACTGTTGTCAAGCGTATTCTGCGCTACGTTTGCTCCACTTCTACTTATGGACTGCATCTGCGACCGGCTCCTTCTGGCGTGCTGTCGGCCTTCAGTGATGCGGATTGGGCTGGTAACCCAGATGACAGGCGATCCACGGGGGGATATGCAGTATTCTTTGGTCCTAATCTGATCGTCTGGAGTGCTCGAAAACAGGCTACAGTTTCTCGCAGTAGCACTGAACCTGAGTACAAGGCGGTTGCTGATGCCACTGCTGAGCTTATTTGGGTCCAGTCCCTGCTTCGAGAGTTGAAGATCTCTCACAGTCAGCCTCCTATCCTTTGGTGTGATAACATCGGTGTCACATACCTCTCATCGAATCCAGTATTTCATGCTCGAACGAAACACATCGAAGTTGATTATCATTTTGTGAGGGAACGTGTTGCACAGAAGTTTCTGCAGATCAAGTTCATTCCTTCTAAAAATCAACTTGCTGATATCTTCACCAAACCGTTGTCTCTTCCTTTGTTCATAGGCTGTAGACGTAATCTTAACTTACTGAACAACACGGTTAAGATTGAGGGAGGGTGTTAGACTGTATTTGTATACAACTGTATAAGCCTCTGTAATTATATCTGTACCGTACCTCTTGGTATCCGTATATAAAGAGATAGGCCACGTACCAGATGCGTTGAGCCAGTTCCCACCTAAACGTCTGTCTAACATAAAGAGTTGTGTCCGTTCCACCGTGTTGGTTGGTTTATGTCCCACTTGCCAACGTCTTATTATTTTTCCCATCGCTTGTGCGGCTGCTTTCCTTGTATGGGCTGGGCTCAAGTCCACCTGTTGGGATCCCGGTTTGGTCAGTTGTTGAATACATGCTACGACGAGAAGAGCCCACGACACACACAACTCCGCTTTGTCTCTATGTGCCTGGCTGCCGAGTGTCGACCACCTCTCTTGAAAACGCTGCAGCCAGCGCCACTTCTAGCTTCCGTGCGGGCGTGGGCGGCTATGCACCGCCGACCGACACATGACTACCTCGCTTCTACCCAACAACAATTCCCCTCCTCCACATCAACGTTCCTCCTCCGTACACGCCCCAACGGTGATCCCTAAGCGTCTCTCGGTTCGCCGGCTCCTCTGACCTGCCGCCTCTACCTTTTGTATCGATGCCGATGGGAAGGAGGCGGTCACAGTAACCCCGGTGGTCTGGGCAGTTCCGTCGAATAATTTTTTGCTACTACCTCGGCTCCTGCCTTTGTGCGAATGGTGTTGGTTAGGCTGTGCCAAAACCACGGCGATGTGCCTGATGTTCCTCTCCGACTCTCCCTAGTTAGGTACTCTGTTCTCTAATGCTCCCCTCCCAAACGTTTTATCTGCACAATTCTAATCACTATATTGGTTGCAGATAATAATTCTGTTAGCATATATTGTATATGATTATTACCTTCTGCATAATTGTGGTATGTGCATACATATGAGCCCATCTTCTAAGGATTGCAATATTGCTTAGCTTGGGCCGTTATTTAATTGGTGTTGTTTTTATGAATGGACGCTGAGATTTAAACTTGCGGCACAGCAGGCCGGTGTTCACGTGTACTCTGCTCCTAGCAGTAGTTGCGTTCTCTAAGTATCGAGTGTCGTTGTCTCTAGAGGCATTGATCGATGAGATTTTGAATTTGACCCTCTCATTACCAGCACACTGGTTTATATTTTAGCTAGTGACGGATGCCGAGTTCGATGCGAGGTGGAAAGAGAGGGGCGAGGGAAGAGGAAATGGCATTGCTGCTCTGCCACTGCATGTCGCGGTGGCCATGTTCTCGTCCTCACATGTGTCTATCAGGACCTTATGCTGGGGACAACAAGCAGTTAGGTAGATCGCATGACTATGCATATACTCCCTCCGTTTTAAACTATAAAACGTTTTAGCTTTATGAAAGAGGTGTATCTAGACCCTTTTTAGTGTATAGGTCCACTCTAAATCTAAATGAACCCACACACTAAAAGGAGTCTAGATACACTCCTTTCACAAAGCTAAAACATCTTATATTTTAAAACGGAGTCTAGATACACTCCTTTTACAAAGCTAAAAGGAGTAGATAGTAGTGGTTTAGATTTGAATCTGAGCGGTCAATATAATTAATAGAAGATTGGGGATTAATTAATGACGGAAGGCTAGATTGACCTTTTTAAGTTTGGGCCTCATGGAATATAAAGTATGATGGTGCAAATGAACAAGTGTTTTACGAGTAAAATGAGCTTATCTGATTAAATAGTAAGCATGTACGTATTTTAGCAAATAAATATGTAGACGATTCTTCGTGAGATTGATTGTGGAGTATAACCGTACCTTCTATGAGGGTGAGAGCAAATGGCTTCAATGTCGCAATATCAGCACCATCCTTCAGGTGACCTTCACGAGTCTGTGGACAAATATAACCGTACAACATGACAGAGTGCTATACATCTTAATGCATGCTTGCAAGATTCCCTTCTTATACTCCTTCAGTCTCAAAGTCTCAAAACTTGAGGCGGAGGGACTTCCTACCTGGATATTTGTTTTGCATAATTCTTGAAAGGATTTAGCTGTGATAGAGAAAAAAAAGAAAACTTTACCTCATGCGAGAGGGAGTAGTTTGTTATTGCACATGTGGCGGTGTTGACGCAGAGCAGCCTCCTCACATCAATGATCCTGTCCGTGGAAATCCCCTGCACCAAGTTGCTCGAGTATATTTTTTTTTATACCAGTTACACATTTCAAGGTAGAGAGATTTGCTGAAATCAAACGTGCAAGAAAGAAAATAAAAAAGAGTGCAGAAAATAGCTGCAGCTGCGAGAAGCCAAACCTTGAGAATGACATCGGACTGCTCCGGCAGATTGACGGTGATGTCAATGGCCACAGGGAGAACTAGTGGCAATTCATCAAAGAATTTTGGAAATTATCAGCTCAATCTAACAAACTACCCCTAAGGTACAAACGACTATGGCAAGCTAAATAGTCAATTGCTGCAGAGGAAAGAAGCACCTTTCTCATCTTTCTTCTTCTTTTCACCCTTGGCCTTGCCCCGCTTGCTCTTGGGCGCCATGCACGTGCCAAACAGCGAGCAAGCTCAGCACAGAGATGCCCACCTAGATCATACGGTCGAAAAGAAAACCAAAAATTCAGATGGAATTTTCGTACTCTCTCCGATCTAAATTATTGGACTCAGATTTATGAGTAGTAAATATCTAACACAAGCTGCCTGAGCATGTGGCACACGTCGAAGGAACCAGAGTAGAAGAGAGCGATGGTGTTGCTGCACAAGCAGCCCCTGAAATATTGCGGCTAGGACAAAACAAGGAGTTGTCTTTCACACTTGTATATAGTAGTACTTCCACCATTCATAGTGCCTCAGGTTCAGGGTTTAAAAAGTTAAACTTTGCAAAGTTTGACTAAAAATATGAGAAAAACACCAACATCCATAATTTCCAATGCATATAATATAAAATTTTAGTTTATAAAATTTCTAATAGAATAGATCTAACATTATTGAAGTTGATATTGTTTTCTAGATATATGGTAAAAGTATATAAAGTTTCACTCTGACTAAACCCAGGATACGGATACGAGGTAATTGTGAATGGAGGGAGTACAACGTACTACTTTGATGAGAAAGAGAAACAGTTATTTACCCTACGGCATACCAGATATATTGACCAGGAAAAACAATGCACCAACAGTGAGGGAAGTGCAAGCAACAAGTGATGGTTGATCTAACGCCACAAGATAAATTCAAGCCTAGTTCTGTTTTCATCTCTTCTTCTGGTATGTGATTCCAAAAGGACATTTATTGTAAAACTGAGGGTCCTGTTGAAAAAAAATCCATACTACTTGTATTTGTGATATATTAGAATAATTAATAAGGTAAACTGAGAATGATAAATAGGTATAATACCCCCGGTATATTGAACGTACACCAGTGAGAAAAATCGAATGAATTCAGCCAGTTGATATGTTCTGACCAACTACGAAGGGATATGGTGTAGGAGAACCAGCGGACCAAGTTACGTCTGGTCTATTTTTGAAGAAAATAATCAGTTCGGGACCAAGACAGCAGGGGACTGAAATAAAAACCATGGATGACGTAACAATGGACATGGGAACGGGCTCAAGAGGGAGAAAGTTGTGGATTCCACATATAACAACAAGGCAAAATGGTTGGGGAATTCAAATTTTACACGACCGGAAGAAGAGTATTCGACTGAAAATGGATAGAAAACATACAAATTCACAGACAGAGAGCACAACAAAGAAGCAGTGTTGGCTGTTCGATCCTCCAAACTACATATGTATGCAGGCACAACCCATGTTCTTCGCACACGCATATTGAAGAACAGAAGCAACCTGCGGTGTGAGAAGCAAGGAAAACCCCAGAACGGCTGCTACACAAATACAGAAATTACCATGAAAAATGCCACAGAGCTTGGAATTCATGCACACGCAGGCGTAAGAAACAAAACAACATGAGGAGGTCCAAGAATTTACCGACGGGGCTGGTGCACAGCTGCTCTCCGCAGTATTATTTATTACCGACACTGCCGACCCGGAGAAGCAAAATGGAAGCTCAATTTCCCAAGCAAGTAGGTAAGGTAGGAGGTAGGAGCACTGAATACTAGCTAGGAATTACTGGGATTATATGAGAAAGAGGCGCTGGAGCAGGTGTAGCAGCAGAATAGTGGGCAGACGAGGAGCAAACGAGCGTGAGAGCGAGGGAAAGATAACGAAAGGGGTAGCGAGGGGTTGATAAGGGTGGAATGGTGGAGATTTAAGATAGGGTCGGCCGCTTCTGGCTATCTCTAACGCGAGCAGGCCGGGCCCCAAATGACAGCCCAGCCAACTCCGGAAAAGAATGCAAAGCTGCTGTGAGTGCGGTTTATGGATACAGAGATCTAGCCCAAAACACCTTGGTCGACTACATTGCCTGCATGTGCATCCACCTCGAGCCGAAAATAATGATGGCAAAATGGACATGGTATGATAGGGTAGCATACCTATACCAGCGCAGCCAATGCTTATAAAATTTTATCCATTCCCGTATCTATGGGTATAAAAATTTACCCTTACACATATCCGATAGGTACCGATGGGTGGATCCAATGCTACACCAAGTTATTCACAATTTACTTTCATCAGTAACATATTTGAGAAGAAGAAAATTATCTCTACTCAATAATAAGTAGTCGAGTGCTCCATCTATACCGGTTTACTAGTCTAATACAGAGTTCAAGGAAAATGTTTGACTATAAATTTGATCAAGGAAATACGGATCATATGTCACAAAAACTATACCATTCAAAGGTCCTTTAAAATATAAATGCAATGATATAATTTTTGCGACATATAATTTATGTTTTATTGACCAATTCTATGATCAATTTTTTTCTTAAACTCTATGTTAGCCTAAACAGGTATGGAGGTAGTACATAAAATTATCAAAGTTTAGAAGTCACAATTTCATACTCATTCGCTAGGCTGCTCAGCCACATATGTTTGAACTCTACAACAAAATTTTACATGTCAGTTTAAAGGGGTAGAACATATGTTTGAACTCTACAACTAAATTTTACATGTCAGTTTAAAGGGGTAGAGTATGGGTATATCCATGAGTTGTTAGCATAACTACCTTGTGGCTAAATTCCGGAAAACTACCACTTTATGTTTTCGTAGGAAAAATCTACCAGATTTTGCGTCCGTTTTCTCAAACCGCACTGAACCGCTCCTAAACGCGAATTAACACGGGAGCTGATAGGGCTGATCCACCGCGGACGCTGACGTGGCTAGTGAAGACGGCAGCCGACATGGCCATCCACGCTCGTTAAAGGCAGGGAGTGAGACCCACTCAGGGCCGCCTCATAGCTGATGTCCTAATGCGTTAGGGTTCTTCCCCACCAGTCTTCTTCCCTGCTCGACCACACTCTCGCGACAGAGAACGCCGTCGCCGACCGCCCGCCCTGCCATTAGCGTCGCCGCCGACAGAGAGCGCCACCGCCCACCGTCGCCGCCGTCGCCATGCCTAGCTGGCACGATGGTTCTGAGTCGAGCAACTCGTACCTAGGGGTAAGCTCCAGTCCATCCCCCATTCCCCATATTTCAAATTAGGGTTCATCCGAAATTAGGGTTCGTCGGATTAAAGTCGAATTGTTCTTCGATTAGGACCTCACGGAACTCGACTATGCTCCTAATGTGATTGATGACCCGACATTTTGCGAGATAGCCGTGGGCACCGAGCGCTGTGACATGCACAATCTAGAGCCGCGCAAATATGTAGCCTTTGAAGGGACAAACACTGGGAGGAGATTCTACATATGTCAGATTGAAAATGTAAGTAATTTTCTACATTTTTTATATCATCCGAATCTGTTACTGCCATTGAAATAGTTAAGCCTTTCATCTTTGATTACCTGAATATGTTACTAAGAATGAGTTTATATAGCTTAAAGCACTAACCTAGTTTAGTTTAACTAAATTAGTTTACTGCATATAGCTTCTTCATGTTAATCTGTCAGCTGGCATTTTAATGAAATGTTTGTACTGATAGATAAAGGAATGAAATGTTGGTATTGACATACATAAAGAAATAAATTATCTTAGTATGTTAATATTTGTGTTTAGACCCATGCTTACACCCATATTTACACCCATATGTTTACACTCATGAATTTATCTGAATCTGTTTACACTCATGAATTTATCTCAACAAGCAATGAGCTATGGGTTCTAGTCCTAGGTGGATAAAGAATGGCCTGACACTCTCGACAATGCACTGAGCAAGTTGTGGTCAATGTATGATGACTGCAATAGTACTATCATTTTTGAGAAATATGAGAGAAGGAGCAGTGAGTTGCAGGAGCAGAAGAACATACAAGTTTTGAAGAATGATGTTGAAGTGCTGAAGAATGCAAAAGAAGAACTAAAGAATGTGTTAAAATCCTAGGCTGATGTGTTTAAGGTGAAACAAAAGAAGCTGGAGGCTGAAAGAGATGCCCTACTAGAAGAGAAGAAGAAGTGGGAGGCAGGTAGAGTTGCCCAAAAGGAAGAAAAGAACAAGATGGAGCATACCATATATCATATGTTCCATGCAAGTGATGTGAACAAAGTAAAGCTGAAGAAAATCAAAGATATCTGTGATGAGTGATCCTTTATATGTATGATGAGTGAAGCTTTGAGTTGTGGAACCATTTTATTTTTGTAATGTTTGTAGGTGAACCATCTGTGTAATGATACCTTGAATCCTTAGGTTGAACCATTTGTGTAATTCTTGTTGTTGAACAAAGTAATGTTTGTTGTTGAACCATATTATTAAATGCTTTGGTTCAGTTCCATGGAACATATCATATATATGCTTGTTGTTGAATAAAGTAAGGTTGTCGTGGTATTGCCGATGAGTACACCATGGAGGGGTCCTCACAATGCGTGTTTAGAGATGTGGGGTAAGGCGGAGAGTTGGCGGGTACGAGGTAACACAGCTTACCCAGGTTCAAATCCCACAATGGTGGTAGAACTCTACTCCTGCTATAAATCACTATAATGGCAATTCGCCGAGTTATAGATATAGGTTCGCTATGCGAGGTGTTGCATGTTGTACGTAGCAATCTAAGAGGTTGTCCCTAAATGCTCCCATATGCTGGCTTATAAAGGTGCCAAAACCTAGGGTTTACAGGGAAAGGTCCTTGCCGGACAAGGTAAATAGTCCTACACTAATATGAACTAGTCTTTCGTGTCTTGTACTCCAAGGCTCCGAGTATGTCGGTGACTCCTGCATAGCCTTCCTTTATCCGGCATGGGACTCTCTTCTGGATCCATCTAACTAGGCCACCCAGCAGGCCATAGGCCTTGCTACCAACTATGGGACACCCGGGTTAGGCAGATTGACATGCTATGAGGGTACCCATGCATATCCTCAACAGTAACCCCTAGAGGACTTTGAAATCTTGCGCCGTCTTGTCCATTGATCTTTGAATATCTCGTATAAGTGATGCCGACAGTTCTTCAAACAATATCTCAAAGGTCTCCCAAAGAACCCTGCAATCCTCTCTAGCTTCGTAATGTAGCCGGAGATTCCTTGAGTCTTCGTTTCCAGAGTCGGAAAATATCCGTCTTCGAAGGAATCTTCGGATGTGACCCTTTACTGCAACTGTCAGGAGGATGAAGTAGGGTACAACCTATGCTACCTCGAAACTCACAGAAAAAGAGAATTAATCATCAACTATTTTCACGCGCGTGGAATCTAAAACGGCGAAGCGGCAAAGACGGAGGACGTGGCAAAATTACCGCACACGTTCACTTCCACGTCGGCAACGCTCCATCCATTAGATCCCTTTGCACGAATCTTGACGCGGGGTCTATATATTTTCACCGCGGTTAGTTTATTTCTTTTTCACCCGCATTCGCCTCTTCGTCGTTGTCTTCCTCCGGCCATGCGACTGTTCGAGACCCCCTGCGAAAACCCTAGCCAGAGCCCTTGCTTCCTCCACCTACTCCCCTATCGTAATGGCCTCTAGCAGCTCCATCCCTGCGATGACGGTGACCCCCGAGGCTACTTCAGAGCCATCCCAGGGAGTGACCGTCCCGCTGGAGGGCGTGGCTGTCCCTGTCAACATCGTGGTGGAAACCACCGGCGATGACCAAGAACGAGCGGCGCCATAAGTTGATGAAGAAGAAAATGACTCCCACAAGGGGATGTGGAGGGGCTCTGACCTCTCCGCTGAAGATCTGCAGGAGCTGGTTACCGAGGGGTATCTCCCCGCGGCGAAGGAGCTGGTCTGGCGGGCAGCGCCGACCGGCGAGGTGGTTCCTTCTCCCCAAGACAGGTATACCTCAAGGCCCAGCTGGTATGAGGCGTAAGCCTTCCAGTCTCCGACTTCTTTTTGGACATCCTCCGGCACTTCCGGGTACTCCCCCACAATCTCTCTCCCAACAGCATCTTAGTCCTTAGCAACTTCGTAGCCTTGTGCGAAGGATTCCTAGGCATTAAACCTAGGTTAGATCTGTTCGTGTACTTCTTTACCATCAAGAGAGAGTCCGTAGAGTCCAAGGACAAATTGCGGATCTGTGGAACCATTAGCTTCAAGATCCAGCCTAGCCGGCGCTTTCCCGACATCGTAGGGCATGAGTCATGCAAGAATTGGCAGCGCACGTACTTCTGCGGCCTAGATATTCCTCTTCCTGACTGCCTTGAGACTTATCCCGACTTCGTCGATGGAGCTGCCACTGAGGTGCCCGCATGGCGGACCCCAGCCTCTCTTCCCTCCGACGACGAGGCCAATCACGCTGTAAGGCGGATTGAATGGCTCGTAGACGGAGGTCTAACGAGCTTGGATCTTGCCATGTGCTGGTTCGTTAGGCGGATCTAGCCTCTGCAGCACCACGCCGAGTTGATGTGTAAATACACTCAATATAGGAGGGATCCCATGTGAATTTCGCGGGATAACTTCTCTACTGACTCCATCAAACTCCGTCTTAAAGAAATTTTCAAGGTGAAGGACATGAAGCGTGGCTTCAAGATCACCTACGACATGTTCGATTGCGGCAAGTGCCTAGAGGTAGCTTTTGTGTTTGCTTTGTTGCTCGTTATATGCTCTAAGGCTTTTCCGACTTGAAGTTATCAATCTAACACTCCTCTGTATCCTAGCTGGCGACCTTGGTGGCAGATTAGATGGCCTCCCTGGTCTATGAACCTAAGCTGAAGGATATCCAGGTGGTCTCTGATGACGACGCCCCCAAGGATCAACCAGCTCCGGCAGCGCAAAAGCGGAAGAGCTCCACCTCTAACGCTGCTGTCGAGGCCAAGAAGAATAAATCGGAGAGTGGAGTATCCAAACGATCCACTACTGCCTTAGAGGCGGAGAAGAAGAAGAAATCCACCGACATTCCCCTCACCAAGGCTCCTGCCATGGAGTAAGTGTTTTCATTCTCCGGCTTATACTTTTCAGCTCATACCTTTTTTCAACTCTTGTACTTATACTTCGTATGTTTTAGGAGGAAAACCGGTGTTAGTTTGAAGCGATCCTCCAAAGATGTTGGAGGGTAAAAAAACATTCGTGACATGCTGACTAGGGACATGGCCGCCAAGCCCTCTCCCGCTACTGCTCCCCCTACTCTTGCCGCCAAGCCTTCTGCTGGCCCCGCTGGGCCTTCATCTCCCGTCATCCTTGAGATCTCTTCCATGGAGACAGATGTCAATCCAATCCTTGATATCTCAGGCTCTGTCGAGGCAGATGTTGCTCTCGGTGGCCATGCGATGTAGGAGAGTGTTTCTTATAAAGCGTGGCTGAAGCTTCGGCTAAGGATGCCATCGAGAAAGGGAAACAAGTGATGGAAGAGGTGGAGGTGGAAGCAACGGTCCAGGCGGGAGCCTCTGAGCCATCGTCTGTCTTGAAGACGCAAGAGACGGCTAGGGCATCATCCATGCCTCCAGCTTCAACTTCTCCATTGGCTGCGACTCCTCCAACGTTGTGCCTGGATGACCTCATCATGCAGGCCAATGCAATTTATAATAACACCGGACCTTCCATGATTCCTATGCTCATCTGGCCAACAACCTTAGAGTCATTGCCATCATAAGTCTTTTGATCTTCACTTATTTTAATTTGTAATGTATCCCATTGTAGCCCCTGAGCTCTTAGGCAAAAAATCAATAGCTTCGGCCTGAGTGCTCCAAAGAACTAAGTGTAGAACTTGTTCGTGTAGCCCCCGAGTTTATAGTTTAGAATAAAAATTCGACTAGACACTCTAAGAGAGAACAGTAGTTGATTTCAAAATCTTACACTGTAGCCCCCGAGCATTTAGTTGAAACTGGATAGTTCCGACTAGATGCTCTAGAGAAACGAAGCATGTTAACTTCTTTGTGCAGAATGAGAATAAACGGAGAATAGCCGCCAATGAGAGGTTAGCTGCCTTGCGGAAGGAACTAGACCTTGAATAGGGTAAAACAGCCTTCCTGAAGCAACATATCAAAAATAGCCAGAGTCTGTTTCTTGTAACAGCTCCTTGGTTTTCCCCATGGATTCATTTCTTCTGTCTTCTTATAGCACTTTTTGATTTCCGTTTTGCAGAAGCCATTGCCAAGGCCAAGAGCATTGTCGAGCAATCCAAGCATATCCAGGAGCTCAACGATGAGAACCAAATTTTGAAGAAAGACCTGGCCGATGTCGTCAAGGGCCATGAGGCAGCGATGAAGGTGCCACAAGAGTCTGCTAACACCGAGATGCAGCGCCTAAAGGACGAAATTGTGCAACTCAAGGATCAGAACCAAGCTGCCAAAGAGCACAATGCTAGGAACCTTGAGGTGTACAAGACAGTCCAGAAGGAGTGCGATGTCTTGGCGGAGACATGCGAGCAAGTGGAAACGAGCATCTCGGTAACCTTTCTCCGTCTTGGTCATTTCTGTACTTTGGATAATCATTCGATTTGTCTGTGCTCATGGTCCTTGTTCTCTGTGCAAACCACAACTCCCATTGGCTTAGCCAACTTGGGTGAAGGTGCTCCGGATCCCAAGGAACGCATGATTCTTGCCGGCAACTTCGTCAGCACCGCCATCGCCTAGGCCAAGGAGATAGCCTAGCCTCTGGGGATTAACATCAAGGCGGCAGACTCAGCGGCTAAGTACGCAGAGATCCAGCACCGAGCTCCTGAGAAGGTCAAGGACTGGAAGGCCTCTTGCGTCCAGGCTGCTGCTAGGATGTCTCTGTACTTGGTTAAGGCACACTACAACAACACCGACATTGACCTGGTGACCTCCGGCTTTCCCAAGCTAGATGAGGAAGGGAGGGAGATCGATAGCAATGCTATTTGGAATTCCCTCGCCGGCTTTGACACCAGGATTGCCAGGATGGTTAATGCCGATGTCTTTGTGTCTGCCGAGATCCTTGACGAAGACATGGCCTTGTCTGAGTCTAGCCCATCTCCCTCCGAGTTTGACGAGCTATCCCGGCTTGGCTCTCCTAATGATGCCACCATGAAGCCCCTACAGCAGAGCCATAAAAACAATGTTTGTATCTCTGCAACGTGTATGTGGAAAAAACTTATGTCTTGCTAAGGCGGAAAAACTTGTACTCAAGTTTCCTGATACTTATCTGTTTCCAGCTTTTGTATTTTTTTAAACAAGTGCTAGCTTATCCATTATTCTGGTTCGTATGCTTGACCTTTCATGAGATGAAATACTCGTAGCACAGAACTATGTCCTCAGGTGATGATGCTTAATAGCACTGCCAAGAACCTAAGAGCAAAATCGCCGGTTTTGAGTGCCGAGAAGTCACTACTCCGGAATCCACATAAAAACTTCAGAAAACGTGTAGACCACGGAACTTAAGGTAACGCCCGTAGGCGGAATTTTCACAAGTGCACATGCAAACTTGTGCATAAAGGGTTTATATGATCCAAAAATGAACAACTAAAGGAGGTAAAAGACTCAAAGAATATGAGTGAACCAAATGCTTTATTTTATTGATCAGATAAGAAACTTATTACATAATATAAATGTGCTAAGTGTAAAAGGGACGTAGTTGTGCTATGTTCCATGGATGATCTGTCTCCGGGTAATCATCATTGGAGTCACGTTGCTTGTGCTTGCGATTTTTTTGGCCTATCTTTCAACTCGCCAATATCGATGAGGTAATAGGAACCATTTAGCAATGCTTTGCTTATGACGAATGGTCCTTCCCAAGGTGGGTATAGTTTGTGTGATTTCTCCTACTTGAGTCTAAGCACCAGATCACCCTCTTTAAACGAGCGATGCCTTACACGGCAACTATGGTAGCCATGTAGCTTCTACTGGTAGATGGCGGATCTTTGTCGTGCCAGCACATGCTCTTCTTCAAGTAGGTCCATAAATAGGCATCTGGATTTTTCAGCGTCATCTTCCTTGTAGGCGGAAACTCTTGGTGCATCATGGAGGATGTCGGATGGAAGGATAGCTTCTGCTCCATAAACCATGAAGAAAGGAGTCAAGCTGGTGGATCTGTTGGGTGTTGTTCATAAACTCCACAAGATAGATGGTAATTCCTCTGCCCAGGCTCTAGTTGCCCTACGCAGCGATGCCTCTAAGCGTGGCTTGATTCCATGCAGAATTAGTCCATTGGCCCTTTAAAATTACTCATTTTTTATTGTGGGTGTGCCACAAATGCTAGGTCAAGGCGGATGCCTTTTTCATGACAATACTCCTCAACTTCTCCGAGAGATAAATTTCTGCCATTGTCGGTGATGATGCTATGCGGGAGACCAAATCTCACCACTAGATCCCGGACAAATTTTAGGGTTGTTGCCCCATCAAGCTTTCTAATGGGTTTAGCTTCAATCCATTTTGTGAATTTGTCCACTGCTACTAGCAAGTGTGTGAATCCATAGGGTATTGTCTGCAAAGGTCCCACGATATCCAGCCCCCAGACTACAAACAACCAAGTTATTGGTATTGTTTGCAATTCTTCAGCTAGAACACTTGGTTGTCTTGCATAGAACTGACACCCGACGCATGTTTGCACCAACTTGTCGGCATCCATCTTGACAGTTAACCAGTAGAATCCCCTTCGGAAGGCCTTAGAGACCAATGATCGGGGAGCGGCATGGTGCCTGCAATCTCCGAGATGTATTTCTCTAAGGATTTTGATACCTTGCTGCTAGGAGACGCATCGAAGGAAAACTCATGTGGTACTTCTTTTGTAAAGCTGGTCGTCAATGATTACATAGCCTTTTGCTCTTCGTACTATTTTTCGGCTTTCAACTTCGTCGACCGGCAAAGTTTCGTCTTGTAGATAGTCCATGAACGGTTTCGTCCAAGCCGGAGATGTCACTGTTATTGTGTTAATAAATGAGTCCACTCTACCCGGGTTTTCGGGGTCCGCTCCCTTCATGGATGGGGTCCGTATATGTTCCAGGAAAACGCCTGGCGGAATTGGTGGATGACCTGATCCAAGCTTTGACAGCAGATCTGCCGCTTCATTTTCCTCCATTTTGACGTACTTGATTTCGTAGTCGTCGAAGCACTTGGCTATTTCGTCTACTTTGTCTCGATATGCCGCCATCATAGGGTTCCGCACGTTCCAGGTGCCAACTACTTGCTAGGAAACCAAGCCGGAATATCCACAACAAACTATGCGCTTGATTCCAATATCCTTGGCTACGCGAAGTCCGTGAATGAGGGCATCATACTCCGCCATGTTGTTCGTAGCATTGAAGTGAATCCGCAGGATGTATTGCAACTTTTCTCCTGTTGGTGACTGTAATAATACACCAGCCCTCGAGTCGTTGAGTAGCTTTGATCCGTTAAAGTGCATGACCCAATATTCTGGCTCTAGCACAGGAGTGTCTTCTGGCAGTTCTGTCAAATCTGTGAGGAAATTTGCCAATGCTTGTGATTTGATAGCGTCGCGTCTCTTGTAGGTGATTTCAAAGGCGGCAAGTTCAATGCCCCACTTTGCCACTCTCCTCGTAGCATCGCTGTTGTTGATGATGTCGGACAATGGAGCTTTTCTCACCAGTGTGATAGGTTGCTCCTAGAAATAATGCCTTAGCTTGTGTGAAGCAAGGAAAACTCCATAAGCTATTTTTTGGTAGTGTGGGTAATGCTGTTTGGATACCGTCAAGACCTCGCTTACATAGTAAACGGGCCGCTGAACTCCATATTCGTGCATTGGTTCCTTGCACTCCACCACGATGACATGCTGATTACTCGGTTGGTTGCCGCCATGTAAACTAGCATCGGCTCCGTTGACATCGGTGCTGCAAGTATTGGTGGGGAGGAGAGTATTCTCTTCAACTCCTGAAGTGTTGCGTCAGCCTCGTCCATCCATGTGAATTTGTCCACCTTCTTGAGCAATTTGTAGAGCGGCATAGCCTTCTCACCAAGTCGATTGATGAACCGGCTTACTGCTGCGATGTAGCCTGTGAGCCTTTGTATGTCCTTTAGGCATGTCGGACGTTTGATGTCAAGGATGGCCTTGATTTCCCTGGGTTCACCTCGATTCCGTGATGCGAAACGATGAAGCCAAACAGTTTGCCGGAGGGTACCCCGAAGATGCATTTGTTGGGGTTTAGCATCATGTTGTATTTCTGGAGATTGTCGAAGGTTTCCTGCAAGTCAGCGATAAGTTCATTTGATTTCTTTCACATTACCGCGATGTCGTCCATGTAAGCGTGTACGTTGCGACCTATTTGTTCGTGTAGGCAACGTTGCATTGTCCACTGGTAAGTAGCTCTAGCGTTTTTCAACCCAAAGGGCATCATGACGTAGCAATACATGTCGTAGGGTGTGGTGAACAAAGTGGCCAGTTGGTCCGACTTTCACATCCGGATCTAGTGGTATCCTAAATAAGCATCAAGAAACCACAAAAGTTCTGAGCTAGCCATCGATTTAATGACTTAGTCAATGCGAGGCAAATCAAATAGATCCTTCGGACATGCTTTGTTCAAGCCGGTGTAATCAACACACATTCTTAATTCATTGGTTCCCTTTTTGGGGACAAGTACAGGATTTTCCACCCATTGGGTGTGAATAACTTCTCGGATAAAGCCAGCCTTAAGTAACCTAGCTATTTCTTTGCATATAGCCCTTCTTCTTTCATCACCAAAGCGTCGTAGAGGTTGCTTTACCGGTTTGGCATTAGGATCAATATTCAAGCTGTGCTCAGCAAGTTCCCTAGGTACACCTTTCATGTTGGCAGGTTGCCAGGCAAAGATGTCCCTATTCTCATGGAGGAACTCGATGAGCGCGCTTTCCTATTTGGGATCCAGGTCCATGCCAATGGTGGTGGTCTTGGAGGAATCTCCTTCAACAAGCTCCACCGGCTTGGTCTTGATGGCGACCTTGAATGCGGGTTCGGCAACAGTGATCTGCTTCTTCGAAGCTGGCATCTCCGAGGCATCGACCTTGTTTTGGATCTCCTTGAACTCCTCACCATAGAGGACTACTTCGGTGAAGGCGACCTCATTGAGCTTGCACTCCCGTGCCTTGGTGAAGCTTCCATCAACGGTGATGACGCTGTTTGGTCTGGGAATCTTGAGCTTGTTGTAGACAAAGCATGGCCTTGCAAGGAAGGAGTGGAAGATGCCGCGTCCAAAGATGACGTGGTACACGCTCTTGAAAGGCACCACTTCAAAGGTCATGCGTTCTTGGCGGTAATTGTTAACATCGCCGAAAGCGACCGGAAGGGTGATGCAGCCTAGGGAATTTGCTGGTCGGCCAGGGACAACCCCATGGAACACGGTGTTGCTCTTCCTTAGCTGGGTCTCCGTCAAGTTCATCTTGTGTGCAGTGTATCTAGGTACATGATGTTGAGGCTTCTTCCACTCTCCACGAGGCACTTGGTGAACTCTGTGCCATCAATCAAAGGGTTGATGACCATGGCATACTGGTTCTCTGTTGGGATAAGATCTAGGTGATCCTTCCTATCCCAAGTAATTGGAACTTCCGACCACTTGACGTACTGGGGAATCGGAGGGTGGGTAGCCATCAGTATCCTCAGAGAGGTTTTCTGGGCCCGGAGGGTGGGGGTACTAAGTAAGGTATGGTAACACTGAGCCTTCTTTTCAAAGGGATTTTTCCATTTATCCTCTCCCTTGTTGGAGGCTTTGGGTTCCACATCTTCCTCCATATCGCTTGATTCCTTGGGCTCTTCCTCCTTCTTCTTCCCTTTGCCTTTTCCGTGGGGTCTATTCTTCCGACTTTGCCTATAGTCGAACTCAGGGTCCTCCTTGAGGTCGTTGACAAATTTGCATCGGCGATTGGTGTGGGTGGCCTTGTTGTTTCTGTCAAGGTGGACAAAACACAACATATTATGGTACTCTTCATATGTTTGGGGAATGCGGGGCGCTGAGGGTGTAGTATCACTCCTCTGCTGGCCACTGGTAGCTCCTCGGCCACATCCACGCTGTCCGCCTCCACCTCTGCCAGTGAATGTTGTGGCGACCATGTCGGCTACTTGCTTTTCTTCGAGCGGATTTTCCGCTTGTTATTGTTGTTTTTCTGGCCTGGGTAGGGATTGCTATTGCTGATAGTAATCCGCGTGCATCGTCATCAGCAGTGGCGAACTCGCTAGCCATGGCGATCATTGCGTTGAGGGTGAGCTCATTGTTGTCTTTCTTGCGCTTCAACTTATGGCAGAGCAAAGTTCCTTTTTCCAGACCATCAATGAAGGCAACCATAGCGGTATGTTCATGCACCCCTACGTAGGAATTTTTCATATCTAGCCAGCGAGAGAGGTAGGCACGGGAGGTTTCATCCTTTTCTTGCACACACCACTGTAGGTCTCCGAAAGTGCAGGGACGTTTGTACGTACCTTCGAAATTCTTGGTGAACGCTTCATGCATGTCCAACCAATTGCATATTGATTTCTACGGTAAGTCATTGATCCATTGCCGGGCAGTGCTGGTCATCATGAGTAGGAGGTACTTGACGACGACATTGGGGTTTCCCCTTGCAATGTGAATCGCTTTGCTGTAGTCCTACAACCATGTTGCTGGCCTGATAGTGCCATTGTAAGGCTTGATGGTATTGTCTATCCGGAGGACCTTGGGGTAGGTTGTAGCCTGTATGACTGGTCCAAAGCAGCATGGCCCAAGGTACGGAAGTTCCTGAGCTTCTTGGATCTTGTCTAGCCGTGTACGCGCATCATACAGCTCTGGTTGCTTCCCTTTGCCGTCATGGGGAGGGGAGTTGTGGCGCGATCTATGGGATCCACCGTGCCCTCCGCCATGATGGCTGCTAGGTGGCGACGGTGACGGTGGAGGCGGTGGGTTAGTTTTATTGTTGTGCCCCTTCCGCGACTCCTCACGCCTGTCGTGGTTACTTGTCGGACGTGGCGGTTCCTTGTGGGACCTGCTCCTATGTCCTTCAACACCACTACGCTCTTCAGCATGCCGTGGCTGCTCACCCTGGTCGCGTATAATGATGCTGGCCTAGGGACGCCTTGGCGGTGGCATGCTTGTATGGTGGCGTGGCTCTAGTTCCTCGTGACGGCGAGATGGTGGTGGAGGTGGCGATCAACGGGGATGAGCCTTTTCTCCGTGATTAGAGGATATGGGGATGGTGCCAGTCCTGTTGCGTCCATCCCTCCGTCTTCGCTCTGTAGAGCCTATGCGCGTTCCTTCGTCACGGGGAGATTTGGGGCTTCTATGGCTGTTCAGGGTTGACTGGCAAAGCTCCGGATTGGACTTAAGCCTTTGTGAGGCAGCTTTTTCCTGTTGCCTCCCCTCTGAATCAATGTACGGGGTGGCTTTTGTCAGCTTAGATCCGTCATATCCCAACCTCCGCCGAACACCGGGATCTTCGACGATGTGAGCTGACACTTTCTTTGCCTTTTTCTTTAATGACAATTGCTTGTATTCAGCCTCCATAGCTCTTGCCGCTTTGATGGATTGCTGCGCGTTAGCCATGTCTTCGTCCAGCTTAGCGCCCTGCTCTGCAATGCACTTGGCCTCCACCAAGATTGTCGTGCGCTTCACATCAAGCTCCGTAATGCTCTAGATATGGGCGATGGTGATAGGCTCGACGAGGAGGGCGCTGTAGATTGCCTTGTTGGCGGGAGTAAGCAAACGGTTGCCAGCTGCAAACGTTGATGGTGGCATCATGGTTGATTTGATTGTCGGGCAGTACAGGGGGCTGTGGTGAGTTCCTGCGCCGACTGCGGGCGGATAAACGGAGGACGCATGGCCTTGGCCGGAGCCGGAGGCTCGGCGGCCTTCATGGCTGTTGCTACTTTGGTAACTGCTGGCGTGGGCGGAGCTCTCTCATGTTCTGGTTCCTGTCTGTCTTCTTCCATCACGCTCCCAATGGAAACTAGCACCTGGTGGGAAGTGTTGGACTTCTCGACGCGCTCCTCCTTCTCGATCTCCTGCTCAATCTCCCTCATAACAACATCATATTCCTCCGAGTTAGCGTCTAAGCATGGAGTCGGAGTTGGCTTTGGTGTTGATAATGGCGGATGTGTAGGGTGATGGAGGCGGACCGTTGTTGTTGTTTCCTCCTCTGGCTACGAAGGTAATTGCCGTTTCGGCCTCTTCTCTAGCCTCCGCGTATTCGTTGATGATGGCAACCATCTCAACAAGGGTGAGAGGACCCGCGGCCTGCTGCCTTCGGAGGGTATGCCGGAGGAGTGTTCCAGGTGTGAGCGCTTCCACGATGTGGTATACGAGCTCACTGGCGCGATCGCCCTCTAGGGTTTCCCTCACCCTCATCCATCTGGCGAGGTATTCGCGGGGAGGTTCTCCATCCCTTTGAATGCATCTAGCCAGATAGAAGATGCTGACTACACCGACAAAGTGTGACCTGCGCATCTCGAATGCTTGGGGAAGCCCAGCGGATTTGCGGGGTCCTTCCACCTTTATATCCTGCACATGGGCGGTTTGGGTGGGCCTTGAATTTTCATTATCCAAGCCACCATACTCCAAGGAGAGGTATGGCCCAGATCCTTCCGCGAACGTGTCCTGCTCATAGACGGTCTATGCGGGGCTTGACGAGTTTCCGACTTCTTGGGAGCTAGGACCCGAGTCAGTTTCGCCGATGAATATGTGGATTTCTCCGAAGGGGATGACGGAGCAGCGCGTAGGGTTCGTCTTTGCTGGAACCCAGAACTCATCTGGGGGGACGATTGGGACATTGCCAGAGAAGATAACACGTCCGATGGCTATGGTGTCGCCGATTCCTGCGAAGAGATTGGACCTTGCTCGGTGTAGAGATCGAAGCGTCTCTTGCCCCACGGTGGGCGCCAACTGTCGTGGTATTACCGACGAGTACACCATGGATGGGTCCTCACAATGCGTGTTTAGAGACATGGGGTAAGGCGGAGAGTTGGCGGGTACGAGGTAACACAGCTTACCTAGGTTCAAGTCCCACAACGGTGGCAGGACTCTACTCCTACTATAAATCACTATATTGTCAATACGCCGAGTTACAGAGATAGGTTCGTTGTGCGAGTTGTTGCACGTTGTACGTAGCAATCTAAGAGGTTGTGCCCTAAAGGCTCCCACAGGCTGGCTTATAAAGCGCCAAGATCTAGGGTTTATAGGGAAAGGTCCTTGCCGGACAAGGTAACGAGACCTATACTAATACGAACTAGTCTTCCGTGTCTTGTACTCCAAGGCTCCGAGTATGTCGGTGACTCCTGCGTAGCCTTCCTTTATCCGGTATGGGCCTCACTTCTGGATCCGTCTAACTGGGCCGCCCAGCAGGCCATAGGCCTTTACCAACTATGGGCCACCCGGGTTAGACGGATTGGTGACATGCTATGAGGGTACTGATGACCCACAAGTATAGGGGGTGTATCGCATATTTTCGGTAAGTAATAGTGTCAAACCCAACGAGGAGCAGAAGGTGCTGGCTAGAGGCTTGGAGCAGGAATTCTCTGTAAATACTTAGCAAACAGATTTTTAGGGGTTTTTGATAATGCAGGTAAATAAAGTACGAGTAAATAAAAGACAATAAGAATAAATGCAGCAAGTGGCCCAATCCTTTCTTTAGCAAAGGACAAGCCGATTGTATTACTTAAGATGACTAAACATTCTCGAGAACACACGGGAATATCGTCAAGTGCTTTCGCTTCATATAGTTGATTAATCTTCTTTAGTTTGCTAAGTGTTGTGTGGGTGAACCTGTGCTAATGTATCAACCTTCCTAGGACTAATACATACTTGTGATTATACCCCTTGCACGCATCCGCAAGTACAAGAAAGTAATTAAGGTAGAAACCTAACCACAACTTTAAACTCTAAGACCCTGACATCCCTTGTGCAATGGTTTCCTAACGGGGGTTCAGGTTTCTGTCACTCTGGCAACCCCTACGATTAGTAGCCAAATACACAATGCATTCCCCTAGGCCCATATAGGTGAAGTGTCATGTAGACGTTCACATGACACCACTAGAAGAAGTACACCACAACTTAAATATCAAACCATTGAATCTTTCTCAACACAATTCCACTACTAACAACATGACTTCTCCCATGTCCTCAAGAACTAAACAAACTACTCACAAGAAATCATATGGATCATGATCAGAGATGAAATAATGATATGTAACAATCTGAACATAAACAATAATTCAATGGTTCACTCAATAGCATCAACTACAAGGAGTAATCAACACCGGGAAAGTTTCCCCTACGAATTATGCAAGATTCAACCCAATTGTTACAGTGGTATGAGGTGGAGATGATGGTGGTGGTGATGATGATGATGATCCCGATGAAGTTCAGCTTGATGGTGGTGTTGATGGCGACGATCTCCCCTCTCCGGGAAGGAATTCCCCTGGCAGAATTTTGTCTGCCGGAGAGATCTTTCTCTCTCGGTGTTTTCCGCCCCACAGAGGCGGCGGAATCTTTCTGTGGTCGCTTCCCGAGTCTTAGGGTTCCGGGAGGATAATATACGCCAGAGGGGAGAGCCACGGGTGGACCAGGGCGGCCCACCTGGTGGCACGACCTGGGGTGGCCCGCACCAGGGGGTGGTGTGGGCCCCCTGTGGACCATCTCCACTTCCCCTTTTGGCTTTCTTCCTCTTCTGGAAAAATAGGATTTTCCATGTATTTTCCCGGATTTTCTGATATTCGCGAATTTTGCCTCCAAACAGCACCTTTTCCATCAGAATCCTGACTGCAGTGGTCTGATGGCTCAATACACGTCGCCCAGAAAGTTCTTGGTGCGTGGTGTTGATGTAGAGCTCGTTGGGAACCCCAAGAGGAAGGTATGATGAGCACAGCAGCAAGTTTCCCTCAGTTATGAAACCAAGGTTTAATCGAACCAGTAGGAGCAAGGAAACACCCCAAAGGTGTTACTAGCTGAGCTTTGGCAGGGCCCACTACCGGTGCTAGTAGCAACGTGGAGACCTGCACAACACAACCACAGAACTTTGTCCCCAACTTGCGATGAGGTTGTCAATCTCACCGTGTTTTGAGGAAAACAAAGGATTAAACGTATCAAATGGAAAGAAGCAAAAGTTTGTAGAAAGTAAACACAAACTAGTAAAAGATTGTAGATTGTATGTAAAAGAGAAGGACCGGGATCCATAGTTCACTAGAGGTGGCTCTCCTTAGATAGATAACATGCTGGGTGAACAAATTACAGCGGGGCAATTGACAAACACCGAGAAAGCAATACATGCATATACTAATCATCTTGACTCCTCTAAGACTTGATTGGGCATTACAACATAATACATAGACCGCCATCCAACTGCATCTATGACTAATAATCCACCTTCAGGTTATCATCTGAACCCCCTCCAGTATTAAGTTGCAAGCAACAGATTATTGCTTTACGAACTGCGTGTAAGGTAAACAATACGATTATTCTATGAACAAAGGATTGTTGTTTTCTCCCTAGTAGCAACGTCACATCTAGTACCTTAGAGATTTATGTCACTTCCCCAGATTACCAGAGGCATGAACCCACTATCGAGCATAAATACTAACTCTTGGAGTTGCTAGCATCTACTTGGCCAAGATAGCTACTAACAACGGAAAGCATGCAAGATCTCAAATAACAAAGACATGATAGCAATCTGAAATAGCATCTCAATATCCATCGGATCCCCGCAAACACAACATGTATGAATTATAAATAGATGATCTTGATCATGAACGGAGCTCACAAGATCTAAACATGAAAGCACAAAGGAGGAGAAACCAGCCATCTAGCTACTACATGGATCCGTAGTCCAAGGATGAACTACTCACACATCACACCGGAGGCTTGCATGGTGATGAAGAAAGCCTCCAGGGTGAATTCCCCTCTTCAGCAGGGTGCCGGGAAGAGCTTCAGATCCCCCCCAATCTAGGGATAGAGACGACGGCGGCTACAGACTCTTTTGTGGATTTTTGATCGGGTCCTTAGGGTTTTCGTCCCGAGGGCAACTTATAGTCGGAAGGGAAGGCCGAGGGGGTGCCGGGAGCGGCCACACCACCCCATGGCGCAGGCCAGGCCTGGCCGCGCGGCCAGGTGGTGTGGTGGCTCCCTGGCCCTTCTCCGTCTCGTATTCTGGCACTTGATCACTTCCAGAAAAATAGGCACTTTGGCTTTTGTCCCGTCCAATTCCGAGAATATTCATTTTTTGACTTTCCTAGAACCAAAAACAGCAGAAAACAGGCAGCTGGCGCTGTGGCTCTTGTTAATAGGTTAGTCCAAGAAATCATATGAAAAGTACTCCAAAGTTGGAACAAAACACAAGAAAGTGGATAAAACCAAGCATGGAACATCAAAAATTATAGATACATTTGCAATGTATCCACATCCCCAAGCTTAACTCCTGCTCGTCCTCGAGTAGGTAAGTGATAAAAAGAAAGAATTTTTGAGGTCACATGCACCATCAAAGACTTGATCAAAGTTATTTGCAAAACATTCAAAGCTGGGATCATAGTACTTCAATCATAACATGAAAGACAAAGTTCTAGCAATAAGCAAAGAAACTATGATGCAACATGAAAAGGCACAAACAATAGATTCATGAATAACAATGCTTTGCAAGACGTTTGTTTGTTTCACATAAAGAAAACATAGCATAAAAGTATTCAGCTTGTCCCTCAATAGAGTAGGAAATATAAATGCATAGGACACCTTCAAAGTTCATAAGAGCGACTAGATACAATAGTTTCAAACAAGCAATAACAAGTTATGCATCAATCAACTAGTCTTGGGACAATGCACATAGAACTAAGAATGGCCACCATGCTCTCAAAGTAGGTGCATAAAGATAGAAGGTGGAGACTCAATATAATGGTGGAAGAAAAGCCTTTTGTAAAAGTAAGTAGGGATTCAAGTCTCATAAAGCGCTTCCAAAAATTATGGTACTCATAGCTTTCAGCTCTCATTGCCCCTATCATAAGCATCTTGAAGTGATTAAGGTTAAAGTGAACAAACTATGGTGTACATGCTTGATGAAGTATAAGTCAGAAATCTCATGTCCCTTGTATACGAGGGTCGCTCCTCATGCTACTCAAGTTTAGTCACCGGTAAGTTCTTGTCATCGTAAGTACATGTGTATCATTGAGAACCACCAACGGGGTACCCCTTGCCCGATGATACGGAAGAATCCCCATATCAAAATGACAAGGCAAGCAGACAACGAGCATCTCAGCATTCTTCTTATTTACCATGGGAATATGGTGCTTTTTTTTCTCTCTTTCCTCTTTTCATAGTATCTCTTTTTTTCTCTTTTTCTCTTTTTTTCAGCATAGGACTCTTTTTTTTATAAGAAGAATGCTTCATAGACAGCTCATTATGGTTACGCTGCAGGTTTCCACCATGTCAGCATGGATTAGACCAGCGGCCCAGGCGTTTCTCTAACACATATACATAACTCCATGGAGTTACAAGCTCCCCTTTCATTTCACACCGACGACATCCATATACAAAAGAGCATGATATCAACTAGGTACAAGTACCAAGTGCAATGTTGAAAGCGTTCCCCATGAAAGCATGGTTCTGCTAATTCCCGACAAATAAGTGCAAGCATATACAACATAGAAGACACAATGGTTCAAGTTTATTAAGGGCAAGTAAAGTAAAGTGTGCCATCAAGTTCGTGAGAGCTTTAATCACTAGTTTTCTCATAACAAGTGGAAGGTAAACAAAAGCATGAATATACTTGGAATAGCAAAAGCTAGTAGGTAGGTATGGTGGACTCTTTGGAATATCTTGGTTTAGGGAGTTGGATGCATGAGTGGAACTCATACTTTGTTGTGGAGGCTAGCAAAAGACTGGGAGCGACAAACTAAGAGAGCAATACTGGCCATAATCATGCAAAGCGACAAAACATCATTGATCAAAGCATAAAGTGATACTACAAGTTGAAAACTAAAGGATCATAAAGGCTATGGTGACTTGAGATAGTCATAACATGGTATGAGCATGTGCCAAGTCAACCCAGATAAAGCATCAAAGGAGAATACCACTATACTATGCTTTAATATGCTAAACAACGCATGATTCATCCAAGGCACATTAAGCAATCTCAATGGTTTGTAACAAGTCATGCTACAACAAAGAATACTAAGCATAAAGCCAAAACAATATCAACCATGGCATGACAAAGCATAGGCCACAGTAAAAAAAAAGCTCTTTTTACCACATAAGCATGAACTTTCCTACTCTTTTCCAAACCAAACCAAACTATTTGCGAACCAAAGTGTGAAAGAGGGGGTCCAACCAACTTATTCATAAAACTAAGTAAACAAGAAAACTAAAAACCAAAACAAAAATGAAAAAGAAGACGCTCCAAAAAAAACACAACTGTGCATGAAACAATAAAAATGAAGCGTTTGGAAGAAACCTAGGATTTTTATTGATGAAGAAGGGGATGCCTTGGGCATCCCCAAGCTTTGACGCTTGTACTTCTTGGATATTTCTTGGGGTGACACGCGTGGCATCCCCAAGCTTGAGATTTAGTCCATGCTTCATCTCATTACTCATTCCTTCCATACACCTGGAAATTTTCCTTCATACAAAACTTCACACAATCTCATTAGCAACATTAGTGCACTTAAGATAAATAAGTCTCAAGGTTCAGTTCTAACACCAAATAAACTTCCATTAGAACACTAGCTACTGTAGTAGTTCCCTCAACAATCTCAATTCCCCAAAGGAACTCAAGAAGGAACTAACAAGAAGCAAATGCAGAAAATGGCAAAAATCTGTCAAAACAGACCAGCAGGTAAATACGAATTTTTTCAAAGACCTTATGTTTCTCAAATCAAAAAGTGTTGAACTGAAAACAACCTGGGGCAGAAGCACAAACAATTACAGCTCAATCCGACGTACAGAGCTCTCTCAAGAATTTTTACGGTGAAGCACAGAAATCTGTTTCGGTTCAGTTCTAACACCAAATAAACTTCCATTAGAACACTAGCTACTGTAGTAGTTCCCTCAAAAATCTCAATTCCCCAAAGGAACTCAAGAAGGAACTAACAAGAAGCAAATGCAGAAAATGGCAGAAATCTGTCAAAACAGACCAGCAGGTAAATACGAATTTTTTCGAAGACCTTATGTTTCTCAAATCAAAAAGTGTTGAACTGAAAACAACCTGGGGCAGAAGCACAAACAATTACAGCTCAATCCGACGTACAGAGCTCTCTCAAGAATTTTTACGGTGAAGCACAGAAATCTGTTTCGGGACATCAACTTTCCCAATCATTACTTCACTCTCATTAGAGGTTACTCTTGGCACAAAAAGCAAATAAAAAGGATAAGGGGAGGTTATTACAGAGGTAATAACTTCCAAGACTCAACTAAAACTCTTGGGTTATCTCCCAACAAGTACTTTTCTTTAACGCCTTTAAGTTTGGCATAAGAAGCAAGAAAAGAATCAAGTGTTCTCAAATGAAGAAGCATTAAAACCAACTTTCTTGCCCTTACCTCTCTTATTTTTATTCTGAACCTTTGGGAAAATATGATTGTTTGGTGGAGAAGAAAGGTGCATGGTCCCCTTTCCCACATCTATTATTGCTCCAAGAAGTTCCAATAGGGACCTTCCAAGTGTAATTTGTCCTTTTCCTGCACATTCAATAACAAGATAATCAATAGAAATCGTTTTCCCAAGGATCTTTGTAAACACTCCTTCAGCTATTCCAAGAGGTAATATGGTAGTATTATTAGTAAGAGGTATTTCTTTTCCTCCTTCAATGAGCCCCCAAGTATTCAAAGATTTATAAATATCTTTGGGCATAAGGCAAGATTCAGACATGATATCACAGTGAGCTTGAAAAGTTTCAGCGTTTATCTCAATCTTTACTGTAGGGAACCACTTTGATGGTTCAGAGTTTATTGGAACATAATCGTGATGTTCCCTAAGCATATTATAGCACCCTTCTAATCTGGTAGTGCTAGCCTCAAGAGTATCCAACCTAGCAAATATTTTTGCGAAAGAACAGTTTGGCTAGGCATGTTGTAAGTGAGGATCAATTTCTTTATAGCATTAATAGCATCATCCTCATTACATTGGAGGAAATCTCCTCCCACAACAGCATCTAGAGCATATCTATAGCAAAGAGCAATCCCAAGGTAAAAACTGCTAAGGAACAAGCTTTGAGTCATTTTAGGCTCAGTTTTTTCATGTAGATTAGAGATTCTAGACTAAGCTTCTTTAAAACTTTCCTCAATTCCTTGTTTGAAAGTGAAAATCATTTCCTCGGGTGACATAGCGATTGGATCAAGGCTAGACATAGTGACAACTTAGGAGACTTAATTTTTGTGTGGTTTTGAAATAAGAAAGCAAACAAGTAAAACTAAATTTTTTGTGTTTTTTTGAAGAACAAAACAAGCAAATAAAGCAAATAGAAAACTAACCAAAACAAAAACAACAAAGTAAAGAGATTGGTTGTGAGGGACTCCCCTTGTGAAGATGTCCTTGACTCCCCGGCAACAGCGCCAGAAAATCGCTTGATGCCTCAATACACGGCGCCCAGAAAGTGCTTGGTGCGTGGTGTTGATGTAGAGCTTGTTGGGAACCCCTAGAGGAAGGTATGATGAGCATAGCAACAAGTTTCCCTCAGTTATGAAACCAAGGTTTAATCGAACCAGTAGGAGCAAGGAAACACCCCAAAGGTGTTACTAGCTGAGCTTTGGCAGCGCGCACTACCGGTGCTAGTAGCAACGTGGAGACCTGCACAACACAACCACAGAACTTTGTCCCCAACTTGCGATGAGGTTGTCAATCTCACCGTGTTTTGAGGAAAACAAAGGATTAAACGTATCAAATGGAAAGAAGCAAAAGTTTGTAGAAAGTAAACACAAACTAGTAAAAGATTGTAGATTGTATGTAAAAGAGAAGGACCGGGATCCATAGTTCACTAGAGGTGGCTCTCCTTAGATAGATAACATGCTGGGTGAACAAATTACAGCGGGGCAATTGACAAACACCGAGAAAGCAATACATGCATATACTAATCATCTTGACTCCTCTGAGACTTGATTGGGCATTACAACATAATACATAGACCGCCATCCAACTGCATCTATGACTAATAATCCACCTTCAGGTTATCATCCGAACCCCCTCCAGTATTAAGTTGCAAGCAACAGATTATTGCTTTACGAACTACGTGTAAGGTAGACAATACGATTGTTCTATGAACAAAGGATTGTTGTTTTCTCCCTAGTAGCAACAGTACATCTAGTACCTTAGAGATTTCTGTCACTTCCCCAGATTACCAGAGGCATGAACCCACTATCGAGCATAAATACTAACTCTTGGAGTTGCTAGCATCTACTTGGCCAAGATAGCTACTAACAACGGAAAGCATGCAAGATCTCAAATAACAAAGACATGATAGAATCAATAATCAATCTGAAATAGCATCTCAATATCCATCGGATCCCCGCAAACACAACATGTATGAATTACAAATAGATGATCTTGATCATGAACGGAGCTCACAAGATCTAAACATGAAAGCACAAAGGAGGAGAAACCAGCCATCTAGCTACTACATGGATCCGTAGTCCAAGGATGAACTACTCATGCATCACACCGGAGGCTTGCATGGTGATGAAGAAAGCCTCCAGGGTGAATTCCCCTCTCTGACAGGGTGCTAGGAAGAGCTTCAGATCCCCCTGATCTAGGGACAGAGACGACGGCGGCTATAGACTCTTTCATGGATTTTTGATCGGGTCCTTAGGGTTTTCGTCCCGAGGGCAACTTATAGTCGGAAGGGGAGGACGAGGGGGTGCCAGGAGCGGCCACACCACCCCCTGGCGCGGGTCAGGCCTGGCCGTGCGGCCAGGTGGTGTGGTGGCTCCCTGGCCCTTCTCCGTCTCGTATTCTGGCGCTTGATCACTTCCGGAAAAATAGGCACTTTGGCTTTTGTCCCGTCCAATTCCGAGAATATTCATTTTCTGACTTTCCTGGAACCAAAAACAACAGAAAATAGGCAGCTGGCACTGTGGCTCTTGTTAATAGGTTAGTCTAAGAAATCATATGAAAAGTACTCCAAAGTTGGAACAAAACACAAGAAAGTGGATAAAACCAAGCATGGAACATCAAAAATTATAGATACATTTGCAAGGTATCATGGTCCATGCTCCAAAAGTCATCAACCATGCAAAAATAGATGAAATAACATAAGTATCATCTCTTAATATGAAATATATCAATGAATAACAATAAATTATTATATAGAATGGTGATGCAAAATGGACGTATCAACTCCCCCAAATCTTAGACTTCGCTTGTCCCCAAGCGAAACTGAACTCAATAAACATGACCTCAGGTTTATGGAGTGAAGAGTCGATAAAAGAATACGGACAAGAAGCATCACATTTGTCAATACATAAGTCATAATAGAAGACAACTCACTATTATATAACTTTAACTTGCGATAAGTAAGGGAAACACAATAAAGATGCATAAAGTAAATCATAATTGGTGATGGCAAACTTAGCTCTTGGTCGAAGAATAGTTGACAATTTGCTGGAGTTCACAAATAACTGATTTTCAATGATATCTTTCAAAGTAATATTCAGTAAGATAAGAGCAATGTGCAAAACAAGGAACATAAGAAACATGATTGAATAAATCATCATATGAATGAATGAAACACAACAACTCAAAATACTTGCTGAGGTAGAAGGGAAATAGGTTTACTGACTCAACTAAAAAGTAAAAGAAAGGCCCTTCGCAAAGGGAAGCAGGGATTTCAAGTTTCATAAAGAGCTTCCAGAAATTATGGTACTTATTAGCTTTCAGCTCTCATTGCCCCTATCATAGGCATCTTTAGGTGATTAAGGTTAAAGCGATCAAATATGAGGATATGCTTGACAAGTTGCAAATTGAAAATCTCATGTCCCTTGAATACGAGGGCCGCTCCTCATGCTACTCGAGTTTAGTCACCGGTAGGTTCTTGTCATTGTAAGTACATGTGTATCATAGAGAACTGCCAACGGGGTACCCCTTGCCCGATGATATGGAAGAATCCCCATATCAAAATGAGAAGGCAAGCAGACAACAAGCATCTCAGCAATCTTCTTATTTACCTTGGGAATATGGTGCTTTTTTTTCTCTTTCCTCTTTTCTCGTCTCTTTTTTTCCTTTTTCTCTTTTTCTCAATCTCTATCTCTTTTTTATAAGAAGAATGCTTCATAGGTGCTCATTATGGTTACGCTGCACGTTTCCACGACGACGACATGGATTACACCAGCGGACCTGGCGTTTCTCTAACACACATACATAACTCCATGGACTTACAAGCTCCCCTTTCATTTCACACCGACGACATCCATAGACAAAAGAACATGATATCAACTAGGTACAAAGTGCCGGTGAAATGTTGAAAGCGTTCCCCATGACAACATGGTTCTGCTAATTCACAACTGATGAAGCGCAAGCATATACGCAACATAGATGGGCACAATGGTTCAAGTTTATTAAGTGCAAGAAAGTAAAGTGTGCCATCAAGTTCGGGAGAGCTTTAATCACTAATTTTCACATAACAAGTTTAATTCGGAAGGTAGATAAAAACATGAATTTACTTGGAACAGCAATAGTGCTAATAGGTAGGTATAGTGGACACAAATGGCATAGGTTTTGGTTTAAGAATTGGATGCACGAGAAGCATTCCCTCTCAGTACGTGTTTTTGGCTAGCAAGGCTGGGTAGCAAGCATAAAAGTTGAAGGAAAAAACAAACATACAAGTGATAAAAACAAATATGCAATCTTCCTTGGAAGCACAAAAGATCTTAACTAGAGAATACTAAACTTATGAGCAAATCAAGAAAGAAAGATGATGAAATTATATTTCTTTAGAGTACTTTTATCTTTTTCATTCAACTCTCAAAAATAGTATTGCTACTGACCGAGCCAGGTTTGCCAAAACCAACTAAATGAACTCAATGATCCCAAAGTGATACCAATACTAACGACAAGATCAATCATATAATAGGAATTGAAAACTAATATAAGATATGCAAAAGAGTAAATGATAGAACTTCTCATTAATATTCCATAACAGCAACTCACACCAAGGGATACATAGATATCTAACAAGAGAGGAGACACTTCCATAATGCAAACCATCCTACATGATAACTTCTCTATTCATGATATGACTCTACTAAAAAGGTAAAAAAGATAGAAAATAGTGATATGATACCGCGACACTCCCCCAAGCTTGGAACAAACCAAGGGGATGCCAAAACCTGATGACAAATTACTCCTTCGGTGGTGGTGGTATTCTCTCAATGAGATTTTTGATCAATTTCCCCAAGTCCTCAACCTCGAAGGTGAGAGTATGAATCAACTCCGAGTTGTGCTCGATGCGGTGCATGATCATGTCAGGTTGTGAATCCCATCTCTTGTGATTCTTTCCCCACTCTTCCTCCTTATAGTCTTCTTTCTCTACATGGTTAGAATGAGGCATATCCCAATTGGAGATAGTTTCTCCTTGGGCATATTCCGGTAATGATGCTCATGGATAAGGGTATGGAAGGGACTCTTGGTGCTTGGAGAAGGTGTCTGAGGGGCCAAACAGTGACGCGGAGGCTTCCCTCTAGTTGACATCCGGGCAGTCCTTCTAATCCTGGCAGGGTTTTCCACCACTCCAATGCTTGCAATGGTAGTGCCGGTGTGCGGATGTTGACTTTGCTTTGCCTCCTCTTCATCTTTACTCTTGATCTCCTTCTTCTGCCTAGGGTCTTGGAGATCTTCCTCCATAGGCTCCTTTCCCTTATCCTTGGTGGACACCATTGTGCTTCTAAACTTTCAAGAATAGTTCCTGGTAGAAACAGATCGAAACAGAAACATGACGAGAACATGATATACAAACCTCGGGGGATCCGGGGGATTATATATTACGAAGTTTTACAACAAAAGGAAGGTACTGGGAGAAAACGGGTCGGAGACGGAGGCCGAGGTGGCCACACCACCTGGTGGCGCGGCTAGGGGTGGGCCCGTGCCACAGGGTGGTGTGAGTCACCCAGGATCCGTTTCTGTCCCTCTTTCGCTTCGTAGCTTTACTTGTTGGATAAAAATTCCAAAAATATAACTGGACATAATTTTCGCGGTGGTTTTCTTACCAGAACTATTACCTATTTGAAAACGGACTCTGCAGGTCTTTGAATTTGGTCTTTAGCAGATTCTTCCGGAGTCACCACTTGAATAACATCAATATCTTCATCTTCATACACTTATTACTCGAGTCATGAAAACCTTTCACTTCCTTTACACCATTTTCTCCAATAACCTGGAAATTTCTTTCACACAAAACTTCACACAATTCTCATTAGCAACATTAGTGTAGGCGAGGTCATAAACTTTTTAAGTCCAATTTCAACTGAAATCCATCAAAACATAAGCTATTATAGCAACTCCTTCCGAAAACCCAAAAAGAATTCAAAAAGGAAATCGATTTAAGAAGCAAAATGCAAGAGTGGCAAAATCTGTCAAAACAGACCAGCAGGTAAAGATCGATTTTTTTATAAAATCTTCTCTCGCTCAAATCAAAAATTGCAAAACTAACGAAAGTTAAATAATAACCTGGGGCAGAAGCACAAAAAATTACAGCTCAATTCAACCTACAGAGATCTCTCACGAATTTTTACGGTGAAGCACACAAATCTGTTTTGGGACAGCAAGTTCCCCACAACTTACTTCTCTCTCACTAGAGGTTGATCTCGACACAAAAACCAAACAAAAAGGATAAGGAGAGGTTATTATAGAAGTAATAACTTCCAAGACTCAAATAAACAAAAACAAACTGAAAGCAAAAATATATTGGGTTGTCTCCCAAAAAGCTATTTCTTTATAGCCATTAAGATGGGCATGATAATTTCAACGATGCTCATATAAGAACATGAATTGAAGTGAAAGAGAGCATTAAGAAGCAGAAAATGTTGGGCCACACAGAGATAAACAAAAAATTTCCCTAACGCGGAACTCCCAAGATCCAGCTCAGGTTATAGGCCACGAGATTACCGCTAGACGCGCAGATGCGGAAGTTGATGTAGCACGTCGAAGCAGTGCCGAACGATCCCAAGGACAGACCTTCCGAATCCCATGAAATCCTTCGTCAGATCCCCACGAGCTTCCCCGTCTCCAGCGCCGCACGTGCAACGCCTCTACCGGTATCCACATATATAGGAAGGAGCTTCGGACAGAGGATTGCTAGATCCTGTCTAGCCCGAAATGGAAGTGGAGAAAGTGACGACTAGGTCAGGGACTATCTCTTGTCACTCCACTTATATACACTCCTAGTTGGGCTCAACGCTTGAGGCCCATCTAGGCTGTACTCTAATATCCATATGGATCTAATCCACATGGGCTCCTTACCCTTCAGTGTGTGACCCTGTAGGTTCACGTACACCTGGACACGACATGAGCTACTCCTTCAAGTATCCCATCATGGCTTTGAGTCCAACTCACTACCATGAACACTCGGTCTCAAGTCGATAGATGGTAGCGGCCTCTAGCAAGACGTGCCAACTCCCAAGTGTCGTAAAGTCAGAAGACGAACCTTCAATGTGACTTTTGTCCAAGTCCCTTTGCCTCACGATATATCTGTTAAGCTATAGGCGAGTAGTTGCCATCCCTTAAATAGCTTAACTCTCTTCTCGTACCATGATATGTGATTCACTGGACTAACTCTTAGTCCGACTCCTCAGTTAACACTTAACTGAGTAGCGCATGGCTATGCTTCCGAATCATATCATATGAGAGGGCCAGAGAATATCTCTCCATTACGGAGGGGCAAATCCCATCTTGGTAATCCACGTCACGCAGCTTGCTTCACAACCAACCCGAACTCTACCTTTATAACTACCCATTTGCGGAACATCGTTTGATAGAACCTAAGTTGGCGATCAACAACTCGGATCATGCAATCACCTCAGGTTGAAGGATTCCATTGCTTGAGACTGCAAATGACAACATGCTCGTTGCATCTCAACTGTGGGTCAGTCCGACTCGCTAAACCCTTTAGCCAAATCAGTGTAAGTCGGAATAGCATCACCATGCCCATGACAAGTGGAACCGTGTCATCAGCCGACTTGCACATTGGTCTAAGTTGTGTGTCTAGCAGAACCTCAATGACCAAGGACAATCTAATATGAACAATCATAAATACATAGTTCCACAACTGAATCACGCATTTAGTGATATATATCTGATGTTCATATAAGGACAACTTTACTTTATGAATACTTTGGGAAATATCATCAACCATGATTTCCTCTAGGGCATATTCCCAACTGTCTCCCACTTGCACTAGAGTCAATCATCCCGACATCACATGTCTATGTAGGGGTTCCGCGCATAAAAACAATAAATTTTACTCTACGCCCCTGAACCCCTGAAGCTGCCAGGACCTATCTATTAGTAATACAGTAATGGGAGGGGCTTTTCACGAACTTACCCTCGAAGATCGAAAAGCATTGTCAACGCTCAGGAGAGCGTGGTTGATGTAGACGAGCCGAAGCCGACCTCAAGGTCGTGATGAAGTCCTTGCGCTCCTTCTGGCTCCAACGACTTGAGTGCATCAAGTGTGACACATCGTGGGAGTTACACACGTCCGGTGCCTGACGATGACTCCCGCTTCCCCGATCCAGCAGCAGTTGCGGAAGTAGAGCTCTCGGATCCGAATCCCGCAGCACGACGGCGCTCCGCGGTGAAGATGTGTCTCGCTCGCGTAGTCTAGACTTGGGACCACGGTCACGAGAGAGAGAGGGGGAGAGAGAAAATATCAATTAGAGGTCCCCCCAAAAGTGGGGAGACCTTTATTGATTATTGGGTGTATTTTCTAGGCCAAATACCCCACCTTATATAGGGGGAGGGGAGGTACTACCTTCCCTCAAGTCCCGGGGTGGGACTAAAGGAGAGGAGGGGGAGGAGGTGGCCGCCGGCCACCTAGTATGCCCCGCGGGGAGGGGGGGGGGGGGAAGGCCCAGCCGGCCACCCCCCTTTGGTCCCTCTCCCTCTCTCCTTTCCCTAATGGGCTTTCTCCCTCCGGAAATTGGCCCATAAAGCCTTTTGACCTTTTAATTGATTTTCTCTTTATTAAATAATTATGAATAAATGATTAAATCAATATTTAACATTCATTCACTCATTATCTAATCTCCGTGGCCATGGAACACTTTCCACCTCCACTCTGGACATCCTCCGGACTTACCGAAACCCTTCCGGTTTTCTCCCTTCTTTTCTTCAGTGATTCTACCGATCCTATAAACACTCTCTAAGCATCATCAAGCGCTTAAGCGTGATACCCTACGGTTCGGGAACACTCCAGACATGGCCGGGACACTCCTGCACCAATGATCAACAGAGGGACCTGGATGGCCATGTGACGCCTATGCGTTCCATGAAGATCTTTCGTCGTTTGAACCGGGACAGTCGTGTCTTATTCCCTTTGGCATTCGATACTTGCATTGTTCGAGACCTGATCAATGACATCTTCATGTCGAGTTCAATCTCGTTACTGAACAATGCTATTTGACTCGTTCTGACAAGTGATATCCCCGTGATCTAATCACACGCTGCGCAGCTATTGGATATAACTTCTCCGAGTGGGCCCTTGAGTATCTTCCCGTCACATGGACGGACAAATCCCGCTCTTGAAATATATTGCCTCTACGGTTTCCTCCGAATACCTGAACACACCTTTATAACCACTGTTTTACCAGATGGCGTTGGATGCTATCTAAGCACTCTCAGGAGACAGTGATTGATATAGCCTCACGGCCTAAGGAATAGTCTACGAGGATCCATTTCTAATCATCATAACTTGAACTTCGTGACATGATCGAATCACGATGTTTAGGTTGGGTATTGGTTCATCATCTCATTCTCAAAATGAGATGACCTCATTTCCAACTGGCATAAATGCTACCATGAGCAGGAAACATGATCATCTCTTGACCAATGAACCAGTGACTAGAGTTTCACTAGGAACCCCTGGTTTGTTTGTATATCACACGTGTATTAATGTTTCCACTCAATATAGTTATAGCATGATATAAAACTTAATCATAAACTATATGAAATATGATAATAGTCCTTACTACTATTTGTCTCTAGGGCATATTTCCAATAGTCTCCCACTTGCACTAGAGTACAAATACACTAGCTGCATTTGTTCTTAATTATTGGCACCATATAAGTAGTACCTAGAACATGCTTGCTCATGGAAGAGGTTGAGTCTTGGTTCTGTACTTTACAATCCCAGATCCTTTGCAACTTACTAATGTCACTTTGATTGACATTAATATTCTATCATCACATGACAGCATCTGTGTGTATGCATCGTCGCTATGGCAGCAGAACGAGGCCTGATTCCAGGAGCCTATAGTGATGTTAGATCAACCTCAAGGGCTTTCTCATGGGCACTGTGCCCTGGGACACATCATTCTACGTTAAAAGTGAATTATCCCCACCATAGCATTATATAACACTTTAGATGGTACCCTTATGTATTATTATAAATGTATTCATTGAAACACTAGTGCACTCGGTGCAACTTTCGATGTTTTGTTCAACTCGCTTCCTATTTGACTTTAATTGGTATCTACAGGAGTTTCCAACATATTCCCTTATAACATAACTATTTATGCTTTAAGATATGTCATCCTTTATGGATTTGGAAAATATGTCCACAGTTCTATGTTAGGCACTGTGGACAAAAGCTCAACGTTTTGTGATTCAGACTTAATCACTTTCAAACGTTCCTTATTTGGATCACATATTTTGCTAAGTTATCATCATGGTTTACTAAGATAGAACCTATGTCTTAACATAGTGGATGACGATCATCCTTTTCTTTCTTTCAACCTTTGATGTTTAAACTTAATGCTATTCCTAATTTGAGTTATTAAGGACCAGTTCCTTAATTAACTTCTATTCCGAAACACTTTTTCAGAATCCCTTAAGGAATACTACATAATATCATAATACATCTATCATCAACTTCTACATCTTATAAATCATTATTTATAAGTATTTGCGCTTTCATCCTTAACTTACTTTAAGAATTACTCCTATAAGCTCCCACTCAAAATATGTTGCTAACATATTTGGGTATAAGTCAGTACTCTTACTCAAACTATGTTCCTACATATTTGAATTTGAGTCTTATATTGCTCCCACTTAAAAATATGTCAATCACATATTGTTTTAGGAAGACTTTCATAGCTCCCACTCAATTTTATGCAAATTGCATATCTCCTTTACTATTTTGAATAACTTCAAAATCCTTTGATCAAATATCAAACTTGGAGATTTACTATGAGATACTAGTACTTTACTAGTTTTAAATCCACTAGACATTTAGCACACATGAATCAAATTCATTTGAATTTGTCCAATACTTGACAAATTGTGCTTTTGTCATTTACCCCTTTTCCTACTATGGCTTTGCAGTCATTTGGGAAAATTTCAAGTCACTCCTTTTACTTGTGAGATTCAGCAATGAATTGCTTTCTAATCTCAAGGGAAATTTTCTTCTAGGATTTCTCATAATTTAGTTTACCATCATTTCCTTTTGTAGTTCGTAGGTATGTCATGTTCCAAAAAATCATGACAAGTGATCCACAAATGTTTCCATACAAGATATGGATTTACATTTTGAATCCTACTTCATATAGTGAAAAACAATAGTGGAGGGCAAAAACACAATGATAAAAATCATTGATTCTTTCCTTCCGTGAAGAGAATCATTCAGGAATGCTGTCCATTGCGCTTCTCAACACTCTAATGCAGGGTTTTGAATCCTCATCGTGTTTTACACTGTTTTCCATTTGCTCATAATTGAGAAACATCACTAGAAGTGAGCTTTCTCAAGAATGCACCAAAATCCAAGCAATATGAATCTTGCTTTCCTTTTGGTTTGAGCTATGGGTTTTGTATTCAAAGTTTCCAATGAATATACTACAAGGACTTATTCACTATTGTTTTGGTTATATCGAATAACCCCAAAACTTTCACGAATTCAAATGGTTCACTAATTCTAATTGAGTGCTAACTATTTCTAAGCTAATGGTCTCTACATATATACTACAACGATTTATTTGGTGCCTTCTGTTCAACCCCCCTTTTTTTTGATATCTAATATCACACTGTGGTGCTTTGCATTTTGACGTTTCAAAAGACTTTGCATAAAACAATTTCTTTCATGCCATTCTTATAAAGTTGAATTTCATTACTATTGATCAAATCGTAGTAATTGGATTCCCTTTTATACTTATACTCTTTGTTGATGAAACACTTTGATCAAATCAAATAGTTTCATATTCATGTTTCCTTCGGTAAACTTACTTTACACATTTAAACAATCATTTAATGATAACTACCATTTTCGTTAAACACAATACATCGAATATGTATTCTATTTATCAATTCATCAAACACTTTGTATTCAAGTAATACACGGTGTTCAAGTTATTTTGCCGAACTTAGGCATGATTTATATGTGATAAGAAATCGAATGACTTTCACATATTATCACATAACTTTGAATTCAAACAATGGTTTCATTCATTAATGAAATATCATTAAGTTGGGTATTTTAAACAAGGCATTTTAATGTTTTACAAATGTTCATACATTATCAATCAGTTTCAAACAATAAGGATAATTCACAAGTAATCAAACAAGATATGAACACGAATAGAAATCATTCATAAAAGTGGAACAACTGTTTGTTACAAACTCATATGAATAACCGTCTCCCGAAGTGTGAGACACACTAAAGAAGTTCACAATCTCTTGATTACAAAAATCATCCTAAACACAAACTAAGTGATAAATGTCGAGGGAGAGTGTCGTCGGCCATCATCATCATGCTCGCCATCAACACGCAATGTCACCTCCTCTCTAGCAAGCACCTCTATGCAGAAGGACATGTTTTCCCAAAAACAGAACAAGTATCAGATATACTTTAACACTGCAAATGTGTTTGCAAGATTATAACATTTATAAAACTGTATATCAAATATATACCTTTGTCGTTGACGACCTGAGCGACATCTGGTTCAACCAACACATTACTGAGATGTGTCATGAACCGGTGGAACTCCAGTTCCGTGTCGCCCCTCATTACGCAAGTCCTGACTTGTCCTTGGTAGCTTGGTGGCAGCGACCGCAGCACAGCAGCATTTGCGAAAGAGCCTGAAATCCAGACGTCTAGGAAGTATGCTGGCCTCATGTACACATCATGCATGTGCTGTAAGTGGCTGTCTAGTGACGAGTTCTCCTCCATCTTAATGGCGAGGAAGTCTCCCATCAACTCATGCTCCCAGATGCGTGTCTCCTCCACGAAATGTGTCCTAAGATGCAACATCACCGAATGAGGGTTGACATCACCCACGAAAGGCCACAGCTCGTCCACCATTCTGAAACGCATCACAACTGAAATATAGGAGGCCATCTCACGATGGAGATAGCGCTCTTTCCGCTCCTCTAGGGTCTCAAGGTCTGTGGATGGATCCAGATCCATCCCGTCGAGTATGTAGTCGACCATGTCGTTCTCGCTAAGGAGAACATGGAGACTGGCAACCCAAATGGAGAAGTTCGATCCATCTAATCTGAGCTTCTCTCTCCTTCTAACCATTTAGTTGTCAACACGAAAGCACCCATCTACATTTATAATTGCAAAAGGAATTTAGACTAAGTTTATAATTAAATGAGTTAATAATAACTCCACTCAGAAACACCTATCCCTAGTGAGGGTTCCTAGTGATAACACGACCCCTATCAGCCACATCTCCCTCGATCGTCACGACCATCAATGTGGGTTCAAGGGTGGACGCTAAACGTCGGTCACATCATTCATGCGACTCGTGCTCGAGCTTTCGACCATCCGCATTCCGAGGCCACGCTTCTCTAGCGTGCTAGGCTCGCCAACTCAACCTTAGTGTATTCTCTGTGCAACATGGCTTACACCCACTGTATGTGAACATAGATATGTATGACACCTAGGCCTGTCACCCCGGATCGCCTCGTACCGAAGAACTTTCTTGGTGGTGCACACTAAGGGGGAACACAATCGTTGGTTATTTTAACAGGGATCTTCTTATTAGGCTACCGTCGAGTATCTAATACTAGCACACAATAAGACATACAAACAATAACATTGAATGTAAATGCTATGTGATATGGTCCTTCACGTCGTGATCTCCATCCGTCGTCACCGGGTTCCGGCGTCAGGGATCCGGCGCCGTAGACACCAGGGTACCGGTGTCATTCCGGCGTGGTAGTTTGTCATCACCGTGACTATCTACTACTATGCAACAAAAGGTGATTACTTTACCTTTGCCACAACCATATCACAAAGCAACGCCCCCCTGCAAAACAAAGTTAGACGCCTCTACTTTTATCTTTGCATGTTTTACGTGGCTGAATGGGCTTTTCGCACAAGAACCGTTCTTACCTACGAACTTTCAGCACAACGCTGATCAAGTAGTTGTCTCTACTACACCCCTTTCGGGGCCCTCCATTGTAAATTGTATACCAACTAAGGCGAGAGAGACAGACACCCCCCTAAGCCACTTCATACGGTACAAGCTGTATGTCAAGCGTGGACCAGTCTCACGAATGAACGCGTAAAGTCGGTTGGGGGCCGCTTCATCAAGCATTACTACGGTATACACACGTACACGTGGGAGGGTAACAACTAAAAGATCAGCGCCCACACGCTACATCTCGTGTGTTCAACCCGTACTGGCATTACTATGCATAGATCTAGCTCTGATACCACTGTAGGGGTTTCGCGCATAAAAACAATAAATTTTACTCTACGTCCCTGAACCCCTGAAGCTGCCAGGACCTATCTATTAGTAATACAGTAACGGGAGGGGCTTTTCGCGAACTTACCCTCGAAGACCGAAAAGCGTTGTCAACGCTCAGGAGAGCGTGGTTGATGTAGACGAGCCGAAGCCGACCTCAAGGTCGTGATGAAGTCCTTGCGCTCCTTCTGGCTCCAACGACTTGAGTGCCTCAAGTGTGACACCTCGTGGGAGTTACACACGTCCGGTGCCTGACGATGACTCCCGCTTCCTCGATCCAGCAGCAGTTGCGGAAGTAGAGCTCCTGGATCCGAATCCCGCAGCACGACGGCGCTCCGCGGTGAAGATGTGTCTCGCTCGCGTAGTCCAGACTTGGGACCACGGTCACGAGAGAGAGAGGGGGAGAGATAAAATATCAATTAGAGGTCCTCCCAAAAGTGGGGAGACCTTTATTGATTATTGGGTGTATTTTCTAGGCCAAATACCCCACCTTATATAGGGGGAGGGGAGGTACTACCTTCCCTCAAGTCCCGGGGTGGGACTAAAGGAGAGGAGGGGGAGGAGGTGGCCGCCGGCCACCTAGTGGGCCCCGCGGGGGGGGGGGGGGGGGGGGGGGGGGGAGGGGGCAAGGCCCAGCCGGCCACCCCGCTTTGGTCCCTCTCCCTCTCTCCTTTCCCTAATGGGCCTTCTCCCTCCCGAAATTGGCCCATTAAGCCTTTTGACCTTTTAATTGATTTTATCTTTATTAAATAATTATGAATAAATGATTAAATCAATATTTAACATTCATTCACTCATTATCTAATCTCCGTGGCCATGGAACACTTTCCACCTCCACTCCGGACATCCTCCGGACTTACCGAAACCCTTCCAGTTTTCTCCCTTCTTTTCTTCAGTGATTCTACCGATCCTATAAACACTCTCTAAACATCATCAAGACCTTAAGCGTGATACCCTACGGTTCGGGAACACTCTAGACATGGCCGGGACACTCCCGCACCAATGATCAACAGAGGGACCTGGATGGCCATGTGACCCCTGTGCGTTCCACGAAGATCTTTCGTCGTTTGAACCGGGACAGTCGTGTCTTATTCCCTTTGTCATTCGATACTTGCATTGTCCGAGACCTGATCAATGACATCTTCATGTCGAGTTCAATCTCATTACTGAACAATGCTATTTGACTCGTTCCGACAAGTGATATCCCCGTGATCTAATCACACGCTGCGCAGCTATTGGATATAACTTCTCCGAGTGGGCCCTTGAGTATGTTCCCGTCACATGGACGGACAAATCCCACTCTTGACATATATTGCCTCTACGGTTTCCTCCGAATACCTGAACACACCTTTATAACCACCGTTTTACCAGATGGCGTTTGATGCTATCTAAGCACTCTCGGGAGACAGTGATTGATATAGCCTCACGGTCTAAGGAATAGTCTACGAGGATCCATTTCTAATCATCGTAACTTGAACTTCGTGACATGATCGAATCACGATGTTTAGGTTGGGTATTGGTTCATCATCTCATTCTCAAAATGAGATGACCTCATTTCCAACTGGCATAAATGCCACATGATCAGGAAACATGATCATCTGTTGACCAATGAACCAGTGACTAGAGTTTCACTGGGAACCCCTGGTTTGTTTGTATATCACACATGTATTGATGTTTCCACTCAATACAATTATAGCATGATATAAAACTTTATCATAAACTATATGAAATATGATAATAGTCCTTACTACTATTTGTCTCTAGGGCATATTTCCAACAGTCTAGGCATCTAATGCCCATGGCTCTTACGTGCGCCTCATGCTTAGGCCGTGGAAGTGGCTTTGTCAATGGATCTGCAACGTTTGCGTCCATGTGTACCTTGCATAGCTTGATATCACCATGATCCACGAACTGGCGAATCAAGTGATATCGCATGAGTATATGCTTGTTCTTCTGGTGTTGCCTAGGTTCCTTGGCTTGTGCAATAGCACCATTGTTGTCACAATACACGTCTAATGGATTGGACGAGCCCTGAACCACACCAAGATCAATCAGGAAGTTCCTGATCCAAACAGCTTCCTTTGCGGCCGCCGAGGCAGCAACATACTCAGCTTATGTTGTAGATGCAGACACAGTCTCTTGCTTGGAACTCTTCCAGCTCATAGCCCCTCCATTCATTATGAACATGTACCCAGATTGCGAACGAGAATCATCTGAGTCAGTAAGGTAACTCGCATCCGTGTAACCCCTTACACTGAGTTCAACCTCACCTCCATAAACTAGGAACACATCCTTAGTCCTTCTCAAGTACTTAAGAATGTTCTTAACTGCTGCCCAGTGGATTTCTCCAAGGTCAGCCTGGTATCTGCTCACAACACTTAGAGCATAGGAAACATCCAGCCTAGTACAAATCATTGCATACATGATGGATCCGACTGCCGAAGCATACGGAATCACACCCATCCTACTTTTCTCATCAGTTGTCGAAGGACACTGAGTCTTGCTAAGTCTTATGCGATGGGACATCGGTAAGAACCCCTTCTTAGACGATTCCATGTTGAACTTCTTCAACAATTTGTCCAAATATGTACTTTGGCTCAATCCAATGAGCCGCCTGGATCTATCTCTATAGATTCTGATTCCTGGTATATAAGTTGCCTCACCCAAGTCTTTCATTGAGAAACACCTTTCCAATGATTCCTTGGTTTCTTGCAACATATGGACATCACTTCCAATCAATAATATGTCATCCACATATAAGATCAAGAAGTTTACTTTGCTCCCACTAAACTTCTTGTATAGACAAGAATCATGATCACTCTTGATGAAGCCAAACGATTTGACCACCTCATCAAAGCGAATGTTCCAACTCCGAGATGCTTGCTTTAATCCACAGATGGATTTCTGAAGTTTGCATACCTTGTAAGCATTAGCCGGATCGACAAAACCCTCGGGATATATCATATACACGTCCTCGGTTAATTTTCCATTAAGGAAAGCCGTTTTGACATCCATCTGCCATATTTCATAGTCAAAATAGGCTGCTATAGCTAACATGATCCATACTGATTTAAGCGTCACTACGGGTGAGAAAGTCTCATCGTAGTCAACTCCCTGAACTTGCTGGAACCCCTTCGCGACAAGCCGTGCTTTATAGATAGAAATGTTTCCATCCATATCAGTTTTCTTCTTAAATACCCATTTGCACTCGACGGTCATGCACCGTCTGGCAGATCAACCAAGTTCCAAACTTGATTATCATCCATGGACTTTAACTCGGATCTCATGGCTCCAAGCCATGACTCAGAATCATAACCCACCATCGCTTCCGAATAAGTTGTCGGCTCATTACTGTCCAACAGTAATATATCACGAACACTTCGCAATCTTTTCGATCTTCGCAGTGGAGGTGCAGCTACCGGATCAACTACCACGACTGGATCAACCTCCAAGGCTTTCACCAAATCGCTACTGACCGGTTCCTCTTGAACTTCTTCAAGCCGCACCGTACTCCCACTAACTTCCCGACCGAGAAACTCTTTCTCAAGGAAGACACCATTTTGAGCGACAAACACTTTGCCCTCTTCTCGGTTGTAGAAGTAGTAACCCAAGGTTTCCCTTGGACACCCAATGAAAATGCACTTATCTGACTTGGCTGCAAGCTTGTCGGACTGAAGTCGCTTGACAAATGCTTCACAACCCCAAATCTTAAGAAAAGACAAACTCGACTTCTTGCCACTCCACATCTCATGTGGTGTCTTCTCTACCGATTTCGATGGTACTCTGTTTAGTGTGAACGCCGCCGTTTCTAGACAATAACCCCAAAATGATAAAGGTAGATCTGTCCGACTCATCATTGATCGTACCATGTCCAACAAGGTCCGATTCCGCCGTTCTGACACACCGTTCCTCTACGATGTACCCGGTGGAGTGAGCTGAGGAACTATTCCACAACTCTTCAGATGGTCATCAAACTCATGGCTCATGTACTTCCTCCTCGGTCTGACCAAAGAAACTTTATTTTCTTGCCGAGTTGATTCTGTACTTCATTCTGGAATTCTTTGAAATTTTCAAAGGCTTCCGACTTGTGTTTCATCAAGTAGACATATCCATATCTACTCAAATCATAAGTGAAGGTAATGAAGTACTCATAACCACCCCTGGCTGTCGCGCTCATTGGACCACATACATCACTATGTACTAGTCCCAACAAGTCAGACGCCCTTTCACAACTCCTTGCAAAAGGTGTCTTGGTCATCTTGCCTAGAAGGCAGGATTCACATGTCTCGAACGACTCCAAGTCGAACGAAGTTAGGAGTCCATCATCATGGATCTTCTTCATGCGTTTCCAACTTATATGACCAAGTCGACAGTGCCAAAAGTAGGTCATATTCAGATCATTTGGTTTCAACCTTTCCACATTTACGTTATAGACCGTCCCACCATCAAGATTCAAAATAAATAACCCGTTCTGAACGGGTGCAATGTTGTGAAACATGTCATTCAAATATAAAGAACAACCATTGTTCTTAATATTAGACTCATAGCCTTGTCTCTTCAAACATGAGGCAGAAATGATGTTTCGACTAAGCACTAGAACATAATAACAATTATTTAGTTCCATTAAGAATCCTGAAGGTAAATGAATTTGCATCGTGCCGACTTCCAACGCAGCAACTCTTGCTTTGTTGCCGACCCGGATGTCAACCTCGCCTCTTGCTATGCCCCTAGTTCTTACCAGTTCCTGCAACGAGTTGTAGATATGAATGACTGATCCGGTATCATATACCCAAGAAGTACCGGGTGCATCCGCAAGATAACGATCTATAACATTGCAAAAAAGTGTACCTGAGTTGGAAGTCACACCTCCACTCTTGGCTTTATCCGCCAAATACTTGCTGCAATTCCTCTTCCAGTGGCCATCCGCCTTGCAATAAAAGCAAGGGGATCCGGCAGAAGGAGATGACTTAGTCCCTGAGGAAACGCTTGGGATCTCATCCTGAGCATTACCTCCTGACTTAGCCTTCTTCTTCTTAGTCTAAGAACTCTTCTTAAACTTAGCCTTATTCTGTACCACCAACACTTGGCTAGTACCTTTCTTGAGATCAACCTCTGCCTGCTTAAGCATCCCATGTAATTCAGTGAGCTTCTTATCCATACCATGCATGTGGTAGTTCGATATGAACTGACTATACACATTAGGAAGAGAGTTCAGAATTATATCCATAGCGAACTCTTCGCTAATGGGGTAGCCAAGCCTTTCTAGAGACTCCATGTAACCAACCATCTTGATCACATGCGGACTCAGTGGATCACCATCCTTAAGCTTACAACTCAGCAAAGCTTGAGAGACTTGATACCTCTCGGTCTTTGCCTGAGCCTGAAACATACTTTCGAGGCTTTCGATCACATCGTAGGCCTCAACATTCTTGAACTGCTGCTGCAAGTCTGGTTCCATGGGAGCAAGCATAAGACAGCTAATTTCTGTAGACTCATGACATGTTCTATGATAGGCATTGGTTGCTGCGACACTCGCATTCTCATCCGGCACATCTGGAAGTGGGTTGTCTAGAACATGGTCCCTTTTTTCTTGTTTGAGAACAATTTTCAGATTACGATACCAGTTGGTGAAGTTTGTTCCATTAAGTTTATCTTTCTCTAGGATGGTCCTCAAAGCAAAACTGGACAACTAAGGGAGACTGCTACTAGGTGCCATTATCTACAACAGAAATATGCAAAACACTTAAGACAAGTATTCATAAAAGAGCAGGCATATTAAACATTTTAAGACTTATGCTCCCACTAGAACCAACATCCCTCCGATGGTTACTTAGTGATTCAGGATCCTAAATAAGCAAGCCGACTAGTGAGCTTTAGCATCACCGCTAGTCGTCAAGTGATCTAGGTAGGCAACTCCTTGCCAATCGCATCTCATGTGACTCCTGTTGATCGGTTGGCATCTCATGCCCCAGCTCCCGATCGCCCTCTCCCCGAGCCCCACAATTATTGTGATAGACCCGTCTAGCTTACCAAGTGTTTTTGCTGTAAGAGTCTGACTCGAACCCATCTAGTCGAAAAGAATTGGCAGCACCTCAATCTTATGAGCCCACTACCAAGAATGTCCGACTTGTGATGGTGCAACACTGGCAGGGAGACCAACTAGACCTTCTTTGAGGGATTAAAGTTTAACCACTATCTCATAGAGGTAAAACTAGAGACATAACAAAAATAATCCAATTATAATGTGAAATGGTATGGCTCTCTTCATGGTGATCTCCATCTCCATGAACCTGTTCGTCATGCCTTCGGCTGTAGTGTCCTTCAAGTATTCCAAGCATGCTACACTAGCACTAAGGAATATACAAGAAGATGGCATCTCATGCCGACACGCAGGTCGTTATACAATAACATTGACAACACTCTGGCTCTAGCCGACTGACAAACCCGTGATACGCAGATCACATATGGATTACACACATCACATGCACATAAGCCATACCATTCACAACTTCATACAAAACCAAGTTATGCATAGATATGATATCTACCGACGTTGTGAACCTCGCAACGACAAGTCGAAGCGGACGGGGATCGAAGGGGCAGTGCCCCACGCAGGTGCGGGCAGTGCCCGATGATTTTTTCGAAATTGCAGATCTAATCTGCATTCCGAACCATGGATTCCTTCATTGGATAAAACACTTTTACCCAAATCTAATCCTTGTGTAGATCTGACCAATCTCATTGATCATCCGCACCTGATCTTCCATGCACCCCCGAGTGCGATTGATCCAATCAATCTTGCACAAAACCGATCTATCTCATAGATTGACCACCGAAACCCTAAGTGGATCCTATCCACCACCTCGTGCATATCATATACGCACATATCTAGACCCTAAAACCAGAAGCTTTCACTCTGATACCATTGTTGGGCCACATAGAGATAAACAAAACTTTTCCCTAACGCGGAACTCCCAAGATCCAGCTCAGGTTATAGGCCACGAGATTACCGCTAGACGCGCAGATGCGGAAGTTGATGTAGCACGTCAAAGCAGTGCTGAACGATCCCACAGACAGCCTTTCCGAATCCCACGAACTCCTTCGTCAGATCCCCACGAGCTTCCCCATCTCCAGTGCTGCACGTGCTACACCTCTACCGGTATCGACACAGACAGGAAGGAGCTTCGGACAAAGGATTGCTAGATCCTGTCTAGCCCGAAATGGAAGTGGAGAAAGTTAAGGCTAGGTCAAGGACTATCCCTTGTCACTCCACTTATATACACTCCTAGTTGGGCTCAACGCTTGAGGCCCATCTAGGCTGTACTCCAATCTCCATATGGATCTAATGCACATGGCCTCCTTACCCTTAAGTGTGTGACCCTGTAGGTTCTCGTACACCTGGACACGACATGAGCTACTCCTCGAAGTATCCCGTCATGGCTTTGAGTCCAACTCACTCCCATGAACACTCGGTCTCAAGTCGATAGATGGTAGCGTCCTCTAGCAAGACATGCCAACTCCCAAGTGTCGTAAAGTCAGAAGACAAACCTTCAATGTGACTTTCATCCAAGTCCCTTTGCCTCACGATATATCTGTTAAGCTATAGGCGAGTAGTTGCCATCCCTTAAATAGCTTAACTCTCTTCTCGTACCATGATATGTGATTCACTGGACTAACTCTTAGTCCAACTCCTTAGTTAACACTTAACTGAGTAGCGCATGGCCATGCTTCCGAATCATATCACACGAGAGGGTCCAGAGAATATCTCTCCATTACGGAGGGGCAAATCCCATCTTGGTAATCCATGTCACAAAGCTTGCTTCACAACCAACCCGAACTCTACCTTTATAACTGCCCATTTACGGAACATCGTTTGATAGAACCTAAGTTGGCGATCAACAACTCGGATCATGCAATCACCTCAGGTCGAAGGATTCCATTTCTTGAGACTGCAAATGACAACATTCTCGTTGCATCTCAACTGTGGGTCAGTCCGACTCGCTAAACCCTTTAGCCAAATCAGTGTAAGTCGGAATAGCATCACCATGCCCATGACAAGTGGAACCGTGTCATCAGCCGACTTGCACATTGGTCTAAGTTGTGTGTCCAGCACAACCTCAACGACCAAGGACACTCTAATATGAACAATCATGAATACATAGTTCCACAACTGAATCACGCATTCAGTGATATACATCTGATGTTCATATAAGGACAACTTTACTTTATGAATACTTTGGGAAATATCATCAACCATGATTGCCTCTAGGGCATATTCCCAACAAAAATAAACATGTTTAAGTCTAACCCACTTCCTATACAAGGGAATTTTGTAAACAAACAAATTGTTGAAACCAGAAGCTGCAAGCGTAGGAAGGCAAAACAAGTGCAACATAAAAACTTTCAGCATAAAACGAGGAAACTTGATATTATTGAGGTGCATAAGAACAATCTTCCCTCTCTCATAATAGCTTTCAATATCATGCATAAACTTAATAATATAACTGTCACCAGAACCATTGTAGCAATGATCACTTATCCTAACAGAAAACACAGGGACACTAGCTCTCATAACACTAATTTGTGAAACAGTATTAGAGGTATCCTTACAAAGGATAGTGTGTCCATCTTCTACATATTTAGTGACAAAGTTTTTCACATTTGCTATTATAGGTTCAACATTTTGTTCATCAGGTTCGACAACTTTACTTGTACTTTCATTAACCATACTAGCTATCATAGAATGTTCATTTATCTTAACTGGGAAAGACATTTTCTCAATGTAAGGTTTAGGTAAAGCATGATTAGCAGTATAGACTTCAGTATTTCTTGTAGGAACACACTTAGCAACATATTTATATGGTTCATGATACTTATTCCACTTCTTTTTAGGAACTTCAATATAGGAAGCAAAAGCCTTAAAATAAGTTGCAATAGCTTGAGAGTCTAGACCATAAGCATTTTTAATATTTTGAAAGTCATCAGTTCCCATAAAAGATTCAATGCATTCATAATCATAATTTATACCTGACTTTCTTCCTTTGTCATTCTCCCATGCTTCAGCATTATCTTGAATACGGTCTAGAAGATCCCATTTAGCTTCTTCTTCCATGCGAGTGAATGATCCAGCACAACAGGCATCCAATAAATCCTTATCATGTAGAGGGAGTCTTGCATAAAAGTTATTGATAATAATATTGTTGGGGAGCTCATGAAATGGACATTTGAGTATTAGTAACTTCAATATCCCCCAAGCTTGAGCTATACTCTCTCCATTAAGAGGCCAAAAATTGTATATTTGATTCCGATTATTCTGAATCTCACTAGGAGGATAAAACTTTGAATAAAAGAGAGGTACTATTTCCTCCCATTCAAGAGCTTGACCATTCTTCAGCAGCTTATACCATTCCTCAACTCTTCCTTTTAGTGATAATGAGAATAACTTCTTCTTAACTTCATCTGTTGTAATACCTGCACACTTGAACAACCCGCATAATTCGTGTATAAAGAGCAAATGATCACCGGGATGGACAGTTCCATCTCCAACATAATAGTTATCCATAACACGATCAATAATTCTTGTAGATATTTTAAAAGTATCATTCTCAGCAGGTGGTGGTTCATCTACTACCTTAGAAGTGGTAGTAGCATTACGAAATAAGAAACTTAGCGAATTATCCATATTGAAAATAAAGAAACTAACAGAAATAAACAATATTCACAGTAGATGTTTCCTTTACCAGTTCCACTTTCCAATAGCGCTTCACTCCCCGGCAACGGCACCAGAAAATAGTCTTGATGACCCACAAGTATAGGGGGGTGTATCGCAGTATTTTCGATAAGTAAGAGTGTCGAACCCAACGAGGAGCAGAAGGTGCTGGCTAGTGGCTTGGAGCTGGAATTCTCTGTAAATACTTAGCAAACGGATTTTTAGGGGTTTTTGATAATGCAGGTAAATAAAGTACGAGTAAATAAAAGACAATAAGAATAAATGCAGCAAGTGGCCCAACCCTTTCTTTAGCAAAGGACAAGCCGATTGTATTACTTAAGATGACCAAACGTTCTCGAGGACACACGGGAATATTGTCAAGTGCTTTCGCTTCATATAGTTGATTAATCTTCTTTAGTTTGCTCAGTGTTGTGTGGGTGAACCTATGCTAATGTACTGACCTTCCTAGGACTAATACATACTTGTGATTATACCGCTTGCAAACATCCGCAAGTACAAGAAAGTAATTAAGGTACAAACCTAACCACAGCTTTAAACTCTAAGACCCTGACATCCCTTGTGCAATGGTTTCCTAATGGGGGTTCAGGTTTCTGTCACTCCAGCAACCCCTACGATTAGTAGCCAAATACACAATGCATTCCCCTAGGACCATATAGGTGAAGTGTCATGTAGTTGACGTTCACATGACACCACTAGAAGAAGTACACCACAACTTAAATATCAAACCATTGAATCTTTCTCAACACAATTCCACTACTAACAACATGGGTTCTCCCATGTCCTCAAGAACTAAACGAACTACTCACAAGACATCATATGGATCATGATCAGAGATGAAATAATGATGTGTAACAATCTGAACATAAACAATAATTCAATGGTTCACTCAATAGCATCAACTACAAGGAGTAATCAACACCTGGAAAGTTTCCCCTAAGAACTATGCAAGATTCAACCCAATTGTTACATCGGTATGAGGTTGAGATGATGGTGGTGGTGATGATGATGGTGGTGATGATGATGACCCCGATGTAGTCTAGCTTGATGGTGGTGTTGATGGCGATGATTTCCCCTCTCCGGGAAGGAATTCCCCCGGCAGAATTCTGTCTTCCGGAGAGATCTTTCTCTCTCGGTGTTTTCCGCCCCGCAGGGGCGGCGAAATCTTTCTGTGGTTGGTCCCCGAGTCTTAGGGTTTTGGGAGGATAATATATGCCAGAGGGGAGAGCCACGTGTGGACCAGGGCGACCACACCACCTGGTGGCGCAGCCTGGGGTGGCCCGCGCCAGAGGGTGGTGTGGGCCCCCTGTGGCCCATCTCCACTTCCCCTTTTGGCTTTCTTCGTCTTCTAGAAAAATAGGATTTTCCATGTATTTTGCCGGATTTTCGGATCTTCGTGAATTTTGCCTCCAAACAACACCTTTTCCATCAGAATCCTGACTACAGCGGTCCATGCTCCAAAAGTCATCAACCATGCAAAAATAGATGAAATAACATAAGTATCATCTCTTAATATGAAATAGGTCAATGAATAACAGTAAATTATGATATAGAATGGTGATGCAAAATGGACGTATCAGGTACCCATTAGGCATATCCCCAACAAAGGTTGAACCATATTATGAAATGCTTTGGTTCAGTTCCATGGAACATATCATATATATGCTTGTTGTTGAATAAAGTAAGGTTGAACCATATTATCAAATGCTCACTATGGGGATAAATACCAACTGAATATCAGTAGAGAAGCATTCAACATAGTCTCAGACATATAACAACTGAATATGTCTTATAGAGTTTTGCAACATACTTAGAACAACATACATAGATAGGTGCAGCACAAATACATAGGTCCAACACAAATAGAACAACACTGATATTTTGATATCAGTGTTTTGCAAACATAAACATGAACTACTTGTTGGAAATATGCCCTAGAGACAAATAGTTATAAGGACTATTATCATATTTCATAAAGTTTATGATTAAGTTTTGTATCACGCTATAACTGTATTAAAAGGAAATATCAATACATGTGTGATATATAAATAGACAGAGGTTCCCGGTGAAACTCTAGTCACTGGTTCATTGGTCAACAGATGATCAAGGTTTCCTGATCATGTGGCATTTATGCTAGTTGGAAATGGAGACAACTCATTCTGAGAATGAGATGAGGAAACAATACCCAATCTAAACATCGTGACCCGATCATGTCACGAAGTTCCAGTTACGACGATTAGAATAGACCTAGTAGACTATTCCTTAGACCATGAGACTATATCAATCACTGTCTCCCGAGAATGCTTTGATAGCATCAAACATCACTTATGACAGAGTGATTATAAAGGTGTGTTCAGGTATTCGGAGGAACCATAGAGGCAATATATGTCAAGAGCGGGATTTGTCCATCCGCGTGACGGAAAGATACTAAAGGGTCCACTCGAAGAAGTTTTATCCAATAGTGGTGTAGCATGTGATTTGATCATAAGGATATCACTTGTCGAAACAAGTCAAGTAGCATTGTTCGGTAACGAGATTGAACACAACATGGTGATTTCATTGATCATATCTCGGGCAATGCAAGTATTGAGAGACAAAATGAATAAGACGCGACAGTCACGGTTCAAACTACGAAAGATCTTCGTGGAATGCACAGGGGTCACATGGCCATCCAGGTCGCTCTGTCGGTCATTGGTCCGGGAGTGTCCCGGCCATGTATGGAGTTTTTCTGAACCGTGGGGTATCACACTTAATGGCTTGATGATGCTTATAAAGTGTTTACAGGATCGATACAATCACCGAAGAAGAGAAGAGAGAAAACCGGAAGGGTTTCGGTATGTCCGGAGGATGTCCAGAGTGGAGGTGGAAGGTATTCCATAGCCACGGAAATTGAATGATAGGTGAATGAATTTTAAATATTCATTTAATCATTTATTCATAATTTTTTAATAAAAGAGAAATCGGTTGAAGGTCAAAAAGGCTTAATGGGGCAATTCCGGAGGGAGAAGGGCCCATGAGGGAAATGCAAGAGGAGAGAAAGGGGAAGGGGGTGGCCGTCTGGTCCTAGTACGACCACGCGGGGCCCACCAGGGCTAGCCAGCGCACCTCACCCCTCTCCCCTCCTCTAGTCCCACCCCGGGACTTTGAGGGAGGTAGTACCTCCCCTCCCCCTTTATATAGTGGGGTATTTTGACCAGAAAATACAAATAATATTCAATAAAGGTTTCCTCACTTTTGGGGAGACCTCCAATTGATCTCTCTCTCTCCCGTGACCGTGGTCCCAAGTTCGGACTGCGTGAATAAGAGACATCTTCACCCGGAGCGCCGTCATGCTACGGGATTGGGATCTAGGAGCTCTACTTCCACAACTGTTGTTGGATTGGGGAATCGGTAGTCATTGCTATGCACTGGACATGTTTAACTCTCCGCGAGGTGTAGCACTTGAGGCACTATGAATCGTTGGAGCCATAGGAGTGCAAGGACTTCATCACGACCTTGAGGTCGGCATCAGCTCGTCTACATCAATCACACTCTCTTGAGCATGGACAACACTTTTTGGTCTTCAAGGGTAAGTTCGTGAAAATCCCCTCCCATTACTTCATTACTAATAGATAGGTCCTGGCAAAATCAGGTGATCAGGGGCATAGGGTAAAATTTTGTTGTTTTCATACGCGAACCCCTACAGTGGTATGTGTTGTCTACACACTTCTATTCTTGTAGACAGTTGTTGGGCCTCCAAGTGCAGAGGTTTGTAGAACAAAAACAAGTTTCCCTTAAGTGGACTACCCAAGGTTTATCGAACTCAGGGAGGAAGTGGTCAAAGGTATCCCTCTCAAGCAACCCTGCAATCAAGATACAAGAAGTCTCTTGTGTCCCCAACACACCCAATACACTTGTCAGGTGTATAGGTGCACTAGTTCGGCGAAGAGATAGTGAAATTCAAGTAATATGGATAATTATAAGTGGTAACGGTGTCAGAAAAGAGCTTGATGGGTAGGAAGAGACTAAAGGCAATCTAAAATAAAGATGGAAGCAAGCAAACATGTAACAGATCTAGTTGCAAACGGTGTTTCAATGCTTAGAAACAAGGCCTAGGGATCATACTTTCACTAGTGAACACTCTCATATAAATATCTTCTCTTTATGATACTACTCTGAACTACTCTCTGGTAGGACACTCTAATCCATGGTAGGGCTATAACAGCACACCTCAAAGTCCGCCTTCCCCCTCTAGATAACCCCACACTGTCACCTTGAGCGCTAGATGGTTCCAACAAACACCACAGTTTCACAAAGACACCCAACTCCAAATATAACTCATAACAAGTATTTACGTAACCTTAGCCAAAGTGCCACACGGTGTGCACACTGTCAACTTCACACACGTGGGGATAAGCAGAGATTCATTAAAACACTTGAGTAGCAGAATAGATCTATAGATTACAAAGCTCATGATCTCATAAGATCACACATAGAGAGAGAGATGAACACATAGCTACTGGTAGAGCCCTTAGCCTCGAGGAAGAACTACTCCCTCATCATCATGGGAATCATCAATGGCGATGGAGATGGTGGTGGAGATCAATGGAGATTGCTTCGGGGGCACTTCCCTGTCCCGTCAGGGTGCCGGAACAGAGACTTTTGTCCCTCACATCTCCTCTTTGGTGGTGGTGGCGCTGCGGAACTTTTCATGGCTGGAGGCTAGATGATTTAGGGTTTATGCATCGGAGGCTTCTTATAGACGAAAGGGCGATGTCAGAGGGTGGACCAGGGGCCCACACCACCTGGTGGCGTGGCTAGGGGGACTCGCGCAACCACATGGTGTGGCCAGCCCCTGGCCCCTCTCCGTCTCGTCTTCTGGCTCCGTGAGTCTTTAGGTAAAATATCGACTTTGGCTTTTGTCCGGTCCAATTCCAAGAATATGTCTTTTCTGGCTTTTTTGGAACCAAAAGCAGAAGAAAACAGGCAACTGGCACTGTGGCATCTTGTTAATAGGTTAGTCCCAGAAAGTGTGTAAAAATACTCCAAAGTGTGGAGAAAACATAAGAAAGTAGATATAAAATAAGCATGGAACATCAAAAATTATAGATACGTTTGCAACGTATCAACATCCCCAAGCTTAACTCCTGCTCGTCCTCGAGTAGGTAAGTGATAAAAAGAAAAGAATAATTTTTGAGGTGACATGCACCATCACAATCTTGATCAAGGCATTTATAAAACATATAGCTAGGATCATAGTATTTTAACATAGCATGAAAGATATAGTTCTAATAATAAGACATAACAACTATGTCATAAAATGAAAAGGTAAAAACAAAATATTCATGAATAACAATGCTTTGAAAGACGTTTGTTTGTTTCACATATAGAAAACATAGCATAGTGGCATTCAGCTTGTCCGTCATGGAGTATCAAAACATAAATGCAAAGGACACCTTCAAAGTTCATAAGGGTGACTAGATACAAATAGTTCAAGAACAAGCAATATCGACATTATGAATCAATCAATAAGACTTGGGACAATGCACATTTAAACTAAGAATGGCCACTATGCTCTCTCAATAGGTGCATAAAGATAGAAGATGGAGACTCAACATGAAAGTAAAACAAATCCGTTCATAGAAGGAAGCAGGGATTCAAGTCTCATAAAGAGCTTCCCAAAATTATGGTACTTATTAGCTTTCAGCTCTAATTTCTCCTATCATAAGAATCTTAAAGTGATTAAGGTTAAAGTGAACAATCTATGGAGTATATGCTTGACAAAGTATAAGTTGGCAATCTCATGTCCCTTGAATACGAGGGCCGCTCCTCATGCTACTCAAGTTTAGTTATTGGTAAGTTTTTGTCATAGTAAGTACATGTGTATCATAGAGAACCGCCAACTGGGTACCCCTTGCCCGATGATACGGAAGAATCCCCATATCAAAATGACAAGGCAAGCAGACAATAAGCATCTAAGAAATCTTCTTATTTACCATGGGAAAATGGTGTTTTTTCTCTCTTTCCTCTTTTCTCATCTTTTTTTTTTATTTTTTTCTCAATCTCTATCTCTTTTTTTATAAGAAGAATGCTTCATAGATTGCTCATTATGGTTACGCTGCAGGTTTCCACCATGATTAGGCATGGATTAGACCAGCCGCCCAGGCGCTTCTCTAACACACATACATAACTCCATGGACTTACAAGATCCCCTTTCATTTCACACCGACGACATCCATAAACAAAAGAGCATGATATCAACTGGGTACAATGTACAAGTGCAATGTTGAAAGCGTTCCCGATGAGAGCATGGTTCTACTAATCCCCAACATATAAGCGCAAGCATGTACAACATAGATGACACAATGGTTCAAGTTTATTAGGGGAAGAAAAGTAAAGTGTACCATCATGTTCGTGAGAGCTTTAATCACTTATTTTCACATAACAAGTTTAATTCAGAAGGTAGATAAAAAAATGAATATACTTGGAATAGCAAATGCTAATAGGTAGGTATGGTGGACTCTTTGGAATAACTTGGTTTTATTTGGAGTTGGATGCATGAGTGGAACTCATACTTGGTATGGAGGCTAGTAAAAGACTGGGAGCGACCAACTAAGAGAGAAATAATGGCCATAATCATGCAAAGCGAAAAAACATCATTAATTAAAGCATAAAGTGATATTACAAGTTGAAAACTAAAGGATCATAGAGGCTATGGTGACTTGGTTTAGTCTTAACATGGTGTGAGCATGCGCCAAGTCAACCCAAATAAAGCATCAAAGGAAATACCACAATACTTTGCTTTAATATGCTAAAACAATGCATGATTCTTTCATGGCACATTAAGAAATCTCAATTGTTTATAACATGTCATGGTACAGCAAAAATCACTAAGCATAAAGCCAAAACAATATCAAGCATGACATGACAAAGCATATGCCACAGTCAAAAACAAGCTCCTTTTACCACTTAAGGATGAACTTTTCGTACTCTTTTCTAATCCAAACCAAACTATCTGAAAATTAATGTATGAAAGAGGGGGTCCAACCAATTTATTCAAGGAAACTAAAAAAATCAATCAAACAAAAACGAAAAATGAAGACGCTCCAAGAACAACACAACTGCGTATGAAACAATAAAAATGAAGTGTTTGGAAAAAACCCTGAGGTTTTTATTGATGAAGAAGGGGATGCCTTGGGAATCCCCAAGCTTTGATCCTTGTACGTCTTGAATATTTCTTGGGGTGACACAGGGTGGCATCCCAAAGCTTGAGCTTTTGTCCATTCTTCATCTCATTACATCATTCTTTCCCTACATCGGAAAATTTCCTTCATACAAAACTTCACACAATCTTCATTAACAACATTAGTGCATTCAAAAGATAATAAACCTTGGGGTTTAGCTTTAAAACAACAAAACTTTAATTAGAAAACACAAGTTACTGCAGAAATTCCCTTAAAAATCTCAATTCACCAAAAAGAACCCAAAAAGAAATCGATTAAGAGGCAAATGCAAATAATGGCAGAAATCTGTCAAAACAGACCAGCAGGTGAAAACCGATTTTTTCGAAGACCTTCTGTTGCTCAAATCGAAAAGTGTTGTACTAACGAAAGTTAGATAACAACCTGGGGTAGAAGCACAAAAACTTACAGCTCAAACCGACGTACAGAGATTTTGCACGAATGTTTACGGCGAAGCACAAAAATCTGTTTCGGGACAGCAACTTTCCCAAGCATTACTTCTCTCTCATTAGAGGTTACTCTTGGCACAAAAACCACACAAAAATGATAAGGAGAGGTTATTACAGAGGCAATAATTTCCAAGACTCAAGAAAACTTTTGGGTTATCTCCCAATAAGTACTTTTCTTTAACGCCTTTAAGTTAGTCATGATAGTTTGAGAAGATGCTCACATAAGAAATATGAATTGAAGTAAAAGAGAGCATTAACAAGAAAATTCAAAGCACATCTAAGTCTAACCCACTTCCTATGAAAAATAATCTTTTAAAGAAACAAGTCATGAAAGCACAAAGCAACCAGCATAGGAAAAGAAAACAAGTGCAACTTCAAAAAATCTAACATAAAGAGGGGAAGCTTAATATTGTTGAGGTACATAAAACCATGTTTGTCTCTCTCATAATAACTTTTAGTAGCATCATCAATAAAGTTAAAAATATAACTATCACATAAAACATTCTTATCATGAGCCACATGAATAAAAGAATTAATACTCCCCACATAAACATAGTCATTCTTATTAATTGTAGTGGGAGCAAATTCAACAAAATATTTGTCATTATTATTCTCATCTCCATAATCATCAAATATAGGAGGCATATTGTAATCATAATCGATTTTCTCCTCAATAGTAGGTGGACTGAAAATATCATATTCATTATTGTAATCATCATATATTGGAGGTATAGTATCATCATAAGCTATAAAATAGTTGTCTTCCAAAGTGTGTTCATTTGTAAACATATCATCATTGGAAGGAACATGGATAGCACTAATAGAGCAACAATTATTAACATCATCATTTTCAGAATTGGTACCAAAGAGATTTTCAATATCGAAAGTAGTGTGCTTTTCCCAATCATGATCACTACTATAGGTAATAGGCATATGAACATCATCGAGTTCAGACTCATCAAAAACTATAATAGGAGCAACATGCTTAGGGGAAAATACCGTTTCCTCTCTTCTTTTACTCCTCCTTTTATTCTTTTTCTTCTTATCTTAGGAGGGAGAGGCTTGAAAGGAAGCTTCTCCATATACCCTGGTTTATTGTTAGAGACAATAGAAGAAACTTTGGAGGATTCCTTCTTTTCATTAATAAGATAAAAACACATATTAGTCCTTTCATATTTTGGTAAAATCTCATCTTCTATAATATTTTATATGTAGGTATATGTGTGACAGTTATCAACACAATAAAGATGACAACCATGCATGACACTATTCATATCAAAAGCACTCATATCTACCAAAGAAGTTTTTCTTGATAATTCTTCACACCCCAAAAATAATGTAAGTTCATCATGCTGATTAGGAGTGATCATGTCATCACAATACAAACTTGCAGTACTCATTGGATTAGAAGGGCTATTATTATGGCCTAAGCATTGAAAATTTAAATGACCCACTTCATAGCAAAGTTCACAAATAAAAGGATAAAGGGCACAAACTTTTTTACGAAGATCATTTAGAGCCCTATACCATGTTCTAGTTTTTTCATTCCTGTCGGTATAAAATATTCTTCTTCAATTTGATTATTCTCACAAGGTCTATGTATTCCACAAAAATTAACATGCTTATAAGAAATAGAACTTTCAGAGGTTTGAGCATGTTTATTGCTATCATTAATAACAATTTCATTTTCCATGCAAGTGTCTTTAAAATGATCATGATACATGTCCCACTTTTCTTTAGGAGCATTAATATGAGAAGAAAAGGCTCTAAAACAATCAATACGAATTTGAGGATCAAGACCATATTTAGCACTAAGCTCATGAAAATTAGTAGTTTTAGCGAAAGACTTAATGCAATCATACTCATAGTTTATACCTGGTTCTTTACCTTTGTTGTTATCTCAATCTTCAGTATTGCTTTGAATTGTTTCAAGAAGATCCCACTTAGCTTTGACCTCCTTACTCGTGAAGGATCCCTCTAAACAAGTATCTAGATAGTCCTTGTAATGTCCTGAAAGCCTTGCATAGAAATTATTAATAACAATATTACTAGGGCGCTCATGAATGGGACATTTGAGCATTAGTGACTTCAGTCTCCCCCATGCTTGGGCAATACTTTCTCCATCATGTGGATGAAAATTATAAATGTAATTCCTATCTTTATGAATTTCATCAGGAGGATCAAATTTAGAGTAAAAGAGGGATTCAAGTTCCTTCCACTCCAAATGATGAGGATCATCTAGTAGCTCATACCACTCCCTTGCATTGCACTTAAGTGAAAAAGGGAATAGCTTCCTCTTAATTTGGTTCATTTAAATACCTACACACTTGAACAACTTGCATAATTCGTGTATAAAGAGTAAATGATCACCAGGATGGACAGTTCCATCTCCAAAATAACAGTTATTCATAACACGTTCAACAATTTTTATAGGTATTTTAAAATGGATGCTTTCAGTATGTGGGTTTAAAATATCACAAGTATCATTAGAATTACCACATATGGGAGATAGAGTATCATTGGAGCAATTTTTCTTCTTTAAAGCTCGGGAACTAAAAAGATCTTTTTCAGAAAAACTAACTTCCCCAAGCTTAGACGTTTCCATAGCATTATTAACAAAGGTGTTCAAAATATTCATACTAATAACATTGCTATTAGCATGCAAAGAAAGTTCCATGGGTTTTTTTAATTTTCTTTTCAGACAATTCATGTTCAGACTTAGGAAAAATACTAAAAAGCTCTGTAATTTTGTTGTTGTTTCCATTAAGCCGAACTAGTGAAAATAAAAACAAGAAACAAAAAGATGTAATTGCAGAATCTAAAGGAAATAACTTCAAGAACTCACACACCAGCAACAGTACTAGAAGATAGGTTAGTAGCTAGAAGATGTGAGTACCTTTTACCTTACCTCCCCGACAATGGCGCTAGAAAATAGCTTGATGTCTACGCACTTCTATTCTTGTAGACAGTTCTTGGGCCTCCAAGTGCAGAGGATTGTAGAACAGCAGCAAGTTTCCCTTAAGTGGATTACCCAAGGTTTATCGAACTCAGGGAGGAAGTGGAGAAGTGGTCAAAAGTATCCCTCTCAAGCAGCCCTGCGATCTAGATACAAGAAGTCTCTTGTGTCCCCAACACACCCGATACACTTGTCAGGTGTATAGGTGCACTAGTTCGGTGAAGAGATAGTGAAATACAAGTAATATGGATAATTATAAGTGGTAACGGTTCCAGAAAAGAGCTTGGCGGGTAGGAAGAGACTAAAGGCAATATGAAATAAAGATGGAAGCAAGCAAACATGTAACAAATCTAGTTGCAAACGGTGTTTCAATGCTTAGAAACAAGGCCTAGGGATCATACTTTCACTAGTGAACACTCTCATATAAATATCTTCTCTTTATGATACTACTCTGAACTACTCTCTGGTTGGACACTCTAATCCATGGTAGGGCTATAACAGCACACCTCAAAGTCCACCTTCCCCCTCTAGATAACCCCACACTGTCACCTTGAGCGCTAGATGGTTCCAACAAACACCACAGTTTCACAAAGACACCCAACTCCAAATATAACTCATAACAAGTATTTATGTAACCTTAGCCAAAGTGCCACACGGTGTGCACACTGTCAACTTCACACACGTGGGGATAAGCAGAGATTCATTAAAGCACTTGAGTAACAGAATAGATCTACAGATTACAAAGCTCATGATCTCATAATATCACATATATATATATATAGAGATGAACACATTGCTACCGGTAGAGCCATTAGCCTCGAGGAAGAACTACTCCCTCATCATCATGGGAATTAGCAACAGCGATGGAGATGGTGGTGGAGATCGATGGAGATGGCTTCGGGGGCACTTCCCTGTCCCGGTAGGGTGCTGGAACCGAGACTTTCTATCCCTCGAATCTCCTCTTCGGTGGCAGTGGCGCTGCAGAACTTTTCATGGCTAGAGGCAAGATGATTTAGGGTTTCTGCATCGGAGGCTTCTTATAGGCGAAAAGGCGATGTCAGAGGGTGGACCAGGGGCCCACACCACCTGGTGACGTGGCCTGGGGGACCCGCGCCACCACATGGTTTGGCCAGCCCCTGGCTCCTCTCCGTCTCGTCATCTGGCTCCGTGAGTCTTCCAGTAAAATATCCACTTTGGCTTTTGTCCAGTCCAATTCTGAGAATATTTCTTTTCTGGCTTTTCTGGAACGAAAAACAGAAGAAAACAAGCAACTGGCACTGTGGCATCTTGTTAATAGTTTAGTCCCATAAAGTGTGTAAAAATACTCCAAAGTGTGGAAAAAACATAAGAAAGTAGATATAAAACAAGCATGGAACATCAAAAATTATAGATACATCTGCAACGTATCAATATGAGAGCTAGATCTATGCATAGTATAGTACGGGTAGAACATACGAGATGTAGCGTGTGGGTGTTGATATTTTAGTTGTTACCCTCCCACGTGTACTTGTGTATACCGCAGCAATGCTTGATGAAGCGGACCCCAACCAACTTTACACGTTCATTCGTGAGACCGGTGCACGCTTGACATACGGCTTGTACCGTATAAAGTGGCTTAGGGGGGGGGGTGTCTATCTCTCTCGCATTAGTTGCTATGCCATTTCAATGGAGGGCCCCGAAAGGGGTGTAGATAGACAACTGCTCGATCAACGTTGTGGTCAAAGTTCGTAGGTAAGAATGGTTCTTGTGTGAAAGCCCATTCAGCCATGTAAAACATGCAAAAGATAAATTAGAGGCATCTAACTTTGTTTTGCAGGGGGCGTTGCTTTGTGATATGGTCGTGGCAAAGGTAAAGTGCTTACATTATGTTACGAAGTAGTAGTAGATAGTCATGGAGGTGACAAACTACCACACCAGAAAGACACCAGTACCCTGGTGTCTACGGTGCCAGAACCCTGGCACCGGAATCCAGTGACACCAGATGAAGATCACGACGTGAAGGACCATAGCACATCGCACTTACATTAAATGTCATTGATTATATATCTTATTGTGTGCTAGTATTAGATACTCGAAGGTAGCCTAATAAGATGACCCCTGTTAAAAAATTACCAATGATTGTGTTCCCACTTAGTGTGCACCACCAAGAAAGTTCTTCGGTATGAGGAAGCACCATGATGATCAGGTGTCAGACATATCTATGTTCGCATACAGTGGGTGTAAGCCATGTTGCACATCGAATATACTAAGGTTGAGTTGGCGAGCCTAGCATGTGTAGACATGGCCTCACAACACGGATGGTCGAAAGATCAAACACAAGTCGCATGAATGATGTGACCGACGTTTAGGCGTCCACTCTAGAACCCACATTGATGGCCATGTTGATCGATCAGAGATGTGGGGGAAAAGGGGTCGTGTAATCACTATAACCCTTCAGGGGATAGGTGTTTTAGTGGAGTTATTATATTAACTCATTTAATTATAAACTTAGTCTAAATTCCTTTTGCAATTATAAATGTAGAAAATGGTTCTCCCCGAGATTACCTTTCCTATTGATGGTTGGTTAAAAGGAGAAAAGCTCAAGTTAGATGGATCCAACTTTTCTATGTGGGTCATCCGTCTTCATGATCTCCTTAGCAAGAACAACATGGTCGACTACATGATCTGCGAGATGTATTTGGAGCCGCCCTATTTTCATGAGACCTAGGAGCAACGGGATCACCACTGCTATCGTCGTGTGATGGCCACATTCATATTAGTGACAATGCGCCTCAGGATGGATGATGGGCTGTGGCCGATTGTGGGAAGTCTTAATCCCCAAATGATTATGGCACATCTTACATCACATTTTGTGGAACAAGTGCGCATATGGGAGTATGAGCTAATGGGAGATTTCCTCTCCATAAAGATGGAAGAGAACTCTTCACTTGACATGGTACACATATATGATGCATACATGAGTCTTGCATACTACCTAGACAACTAGTTCACAAGCTCTTTTGCAATTGGCGTGTTGCTGCGGTCACTGCCACCAAGCTACCAAGCACTTGCCAGGATTTGCATTATAAGAGGTGACGCGGAAACATAGGATTTCCATGAGTTCATATCACATTTCAGGGATGTGATGGTTGAAGCCGTTCTCGGAGAGATCATTGATGACAAAGGTATATATTTGATATACAGTTTTATAAATGTTATAATCTTGCAAACACATGTTGAAGTGTTAAGTATATTTGATACTTGTTCTGTTTTGCTGAAAACAGGTCCTTCTGCATGAGAGGTGCTTGCTGGAGAGGAGGTGACGTTGCGTGTTGATGACGAGCATGATGATGATAGTCGACGACACTCTCCCTCAACGGTTTTCACTTAGTTTATGGTTTTGGATAGTTATTGTAATCGATCGATGGATATGTGAACTTCATTAGTGTGTCTCACACTTCGTGAGACGGTTATTCATATGAGTTTGTAACAAACATTTGTTTTACTTTTATGAATGATTTCTATTTGTGTTCATATCTTGTTTGATGATGTGTGAATTATCCTTGTTTTGAAACTAATTGATAATGTATGAACATTTGTCAAATATAAAAATGCCTTGGAAAATACCCAACTTAATGATATATTCATTTTGAATGAAACCATTATTTAAATTCAAAGTTATATTGATAATATGTGAAAGACACTTGTATTCTTGTCACATATGAATCATGCAAAGTTTGGCAAGATAACTTGAACACCATGTATTACGTGAATACAAAGTGTTTGATTAAAAATTTGAAAGTAAATACATAGTCGATTTATTGTATTTCAACAAAATGGTAATTATCATTATATGATTGTTTAAATTGTGAAAAGAAGTTTATCGAAGGAAACATAAGTATGAAACTATTTGATATGATTAAAGTATTTCATCAATAAAGGGTATTAAATATAAAATAGAATCTAATTACTACAATTGGATCAATAGTAATGAAATTTGAGATTACAAGAATGGTGTAGCAACTCGGAAAAAATCACTACTAGAAAATCACTTTGTGTTTCTGTTTTGCGCATCATCATGACCGCATGCTCATGTCATCATGCCATATTGTATTTGAGCATCGTCACGTCATCCTGCATATTTAGCCTAAAACTATCTCGAAAAGCCTATCTTTGTTTTCGAAATATCCTCGTCTTTATTCCAAATCTAAACCCTGGTTTTCCGGATATCGTTATTTGTAAACTATTTTAATAAAAATAAAACAAACAAATATGTTTAAATTATCCGTGCTATAGGGGAGACAGTCCAGCCGGTTGGACCAGAGGTTCAACCAACCAGACTACCTACTACCTGGCCTAACAAAACCTACCCGCAAACCCTAATCTATCTACCTACCCGGATCTACCCTAAACGCTAAACCTAACCCCAGAACCTCCCCTGCCGCCAGCCTACCTAGCCACCATGTCCAACACCATAGCGGCACACCGCCGCATGCGACCGACCCAGCTCTCGCGCACACGCACGCTTCCCCATGGTGCACAACACGTTCCGCACCTAGCCACTCCCCCCGAGACGGTACCCAGGCACACCTCACGCGACCCCCTCCTGCACACTCCCGTCGCTAGCGGCCCCACCATCCCGATCGGGAGACCGCGTAGCCCACCCCTTTTCCATCGTGATCCCCTTGCGCGACCCCCTCCTCGCTCTCTCTTCCTCCCGCTCGCCTCTCTGCATCGCGCGACGCTGCCCTGTCCCTTCCTCGCTTCCCCAATCTGCACGCGATTACCCACCCCATCCTCACCAACCCCAGCCTCCTTGCCTCGGCACCGACCCAGCCGCCCCTATTCTGGCCCGCAGTCGTGCGCCACCTGGACCGTGCCAGCATCCGCCTCTGCAGTGTTGCGAGCCGAGCCCCCTCCTCCTCCCCGGCTGTGCAGCGCCCATCGCTGAGCTTCCGCTGGGCGCCCGCCGACCGCGCGGCCCCGTCCTCGTCACCTTTGCAAGCCGCCGCGGTGCCGCCCCGGCCTCACCTCCTTCGCTTGCGAGTGGCCGCCGCCGCCTCTGCACGCCCGGCCTCGTTGGAGACCACCTCTGGCCACCTCTTCGAGCCACCGCGTCCGCCTCCGTCGCCCGACCGCTGGCTCTTTCACCCGAGCCTGGCTCCCCACCTCTATGCACATCCCCGCATGGTGCTGCCGTCCCAGGCGCTGCATCCTCCTCGTCTCTGCTCAGCCCACGGCTCTTCGCTGCCTCTGTGCGTGCCTTCTGCGGTAGGCAATGCCTCCTCTGCACACGCCGCCCCCTTGGTGCTGCTGCGTAAGACCGAAGCCGTCGTCCTCTGCCTCACAGTCTTCTCCGCCTGCGTGAGCCCTACCTTCAAGTCGTCCCGTCTACAAGTTGTTTGAGATATTTTATGAACAAGACCTGGCCTCCTTGTGTCTATGGCTGTGTGCTTGTGATATGTGATTGGAGGAAGACTATTATAGGTTCTCTCAAGCCGACAAGATCATCACCAAGATCTCCTTCACGGAGTTGAACCCCGGCCCCGGAGCCGAAGACGCGAAGGCCGATCCCGCCGGAGACCGAACCGAACCCCTTGGGATGCCAAGTTCACCTTCCTGGACGCCATGACCTTCGTCAAGGTTCCAATGGCGAGACTCCAAAGCCCAATCCCCAAGATCCGAAGGCCGATCTCGAAGACCGAACTCGAACCATAGAACACCAAGATCACCGATACCCGATATGTGACCCTTTGTCGAAGCCCTATTTTATAAAAGCCATCTATATAAATTGTTGCATCTTAAATTGTTCATATTCGCATACATATTCATTGGTTTTGGGGGCGTTATGCCGATTCACCTCATAATTAAATATGGAGGCCATATGCGGACTTTTCTAGTCTTATATTGGCTCCATTTAAATTTGTGTAGCGAATTGATGACATGTTTTGCCTTGTTAAGATAACATTTAAATTGCGTGGTAGCTAAACAACATGAACCTCCTAATTAATTGTCGGGACCCCGGTTCCGCTTAATAGTGCCTAATTGCATTGTACCTTTGCCATGTCATGCATCATATCATGAACATGCCTGACCTTCTGCTGTAGTATTAAATAGTGCATCCGGTGTTTATTTTAGCGCTTTGCTTCTTTATGGATTAGGCCGAGGAGTTGATGCGAGTATCGACAAGTTCTCCGGATATATATCTCCAGAAGTGTTTCCTAGGCGAGTATCCTCCCTCTTTCTACCTATTTTGCATTTATAGTATTTACTTCTTCCTATTGATCTATTGCTACCCATGTTACAATGCTCTAGTTCTCTGTACCATTCATATTCTTTGCAGCCTATATATTGCCTTGGACACCTCCTATTACCTATTATTTGATAGATAGTCGGTCTTGCGAGTCGTATTTGATTCCTCAGGTGCTGCTTCGTGTCGTTGTCGTTCCACCATCATTAGAAGATTGGCACATGTTTAATGGCGGAGATGATCATGACTTTCAATATAACTTGTCAATAAAAATGCCGGGAATAGATATAACTAATGCAGAGGCACTAGTGGGCAATAGCTAATATTTGGTATTTAACCGCTCACTTGTGTCCCATAGGCCCCGAGTACTTGATACCTGTTCCTTGACTATCGCACTATCCGCATGTGGGACCATGAATCCCCTTAGCAAGAGCTTGATTAATTTCTTATTTCTTGGGGCCACAAACTAGTTTGGGGCTTTATTACTATCCTGTACTTATGCCATGCTTTACTGTTTTATTTACGATTGTGCGTGGAGCACCTGTACTGTTTAGGATTGCTGAGTGTTTTCACGGCATCGACATGCCCAATCACACTTTCGGGTTCCTAGTCGTTTACAGCCACTAGCGCAAAGCTTGGGTCTGTCTCGAAGCCGGCCAACTTCGTCACGGGTAGCTTAATGGGGTGCCCCCCTAAAATATTTTATGAATCTTGTGATTTCTTTGTCGTGAAAGTCTTGTTGGGTTTTTATTTGGTTTTTCCGAGGTTGATCGTGCGTGTGTTGCTATTTGTGCACCCCTCCAGGGTAAATTTTTCCGAAAGCCATGTCAACGGTTATGGACGAATTGGAGCACAATATCTCGATCATAGACAACTATAACTAAAGTAGTACTATAAATTTGATTTTGATATGTCTAGTAATCTGTTTCACTACAACGAAATGATTAAATAAAAGTGCCAACAACTGCTGGTTTTGGGATGTCTCCTGCAAATTGTATTTGACTAATAAGTATTGCAACTACAATGGAATGATTAATAAAAATTGCCCACTACTTATGATATCAGGATGACTCATGCTATCTATATCTGAGTAATAAGTGCTGCAAGTATAATGGAATGAATAAAAACGACAACTGTGTGAGTTCCTCGGGTGACTTCCTCATTTGGTTTCGAGGGGGAAATAGTAGGATGGGTATGTTTGGTGTTAGTATCAGGTTGGTTTTCAAATAGGTCTTTCTTATCCCTCTGTAATAGCCGACAGTTGTATCGAGTCTCTATAGGTTGTGTAGTGCATTCTTCGCTGCCACTTCAGTCCACCATACCTATGTAGGCGAGAGCCGCCGAATTCTAGACTCACCGTGTACTAGCCTTAGTACTAACTGCTCCCTTTTTTCTTTTGCCCTTTGTCGGCACCCCTTTTTGTTTAATAGGTATAAGTTCGCCATCGTTAGCAGGGTTACCCTTTTGGCTTGGCCTAGGTAGGGTCATGGACGCCATTGTTTATTCTTCAGGGCTCTTAGCCCAATTTGCATCTTATCCATACTCGGATGTTGTATCGTTTTCAAGGTGATTTGGATCTTTGTACTGTATATCTGTATTCTTGACTCATGGAGTCGTTGTTGTATATATTTTTGTCTATGGGTTCCATCGTGAACTATTGTGTAATGGTATTACTTTGTTTTCCACCCGCACGCAAGTTCCTGGTGGGAACCTTTGAATCGTTTCTATTGGGTTGTGGCGGGAAAAGCTAAAACTTGCATAGGGACGATTCGAGGGTGTTACAAAGTGGTATCAAAGCCCAGCAGTTGCAATACCCCACTAGTCCATCCTTTAGGATAACCTAGCTAACGGTCGATGTAGAGTGTCAAAACTATTTTTGCAAAATCGGTTGGATAGATCTAAGTAGGTATGTTTTTACTCCTTACCCCTATGTTATTCTCCTCTTAGCTTCGCGTGTTTTCAATCTATTCTTATCTTTTCTTTGAGTCCAGGATTTCTCGTGGTCGGGTTTCCGTCGTATCTTCAGGTTTCGCTTTCTTCCTTTTATAATGGTGGAGCTACAATCATCTAATCTGCATCTCGTTGTTGTACCCTTCATCCAATCTTTTTGTCCTTGAACTCTTTATCTATATCGGCACCTTGACGGATATCCGTATCATGGAAAAACATTATGATAAGGATGAGCATTGGTGAAGTTGGAGTATACCTTGAGCATGTGTTGTTCATGCCAATGCAATCATCGCGAAACCTAATCATTCTATCTTTTCATACAGTTTCTTTTGTGTCTTTTGATGTTTTCCAACGCAACGACATCATCTGCGGTAGATCCGACGAAGAGCCTGCATTACTCCTTTGTTGTCCGCACATTGCTTGTCAAGATCTTCAGTCTAATTTTGGCTATTGGGTTACATGATGACCCTACTCAACTCTTACTATTCACTCTTGTACGTTGAACTGGTGGATCAATGCAATCTTTACTCCTTCCATAGAAGTTAGAGGTGGCCTTTTCTTTCGATACCTTTACCTTCGTATTTGTTTCACCGGAGTGTTCTCTCGACGAATGTGAACAACGCCCTCTTGTTTGTGGTGTTGCCGATTTCAAGATGTAGCAAGAATCTTTGTTAGTGGTGTCGCGAGGATCTACACGAAGCATGAAGAATCCGATCGTTGACCTTCTTCCCTGTACCATGAGGTAGATCTCGAGGGCGAGATCCATTGTTAGTGGTGTCGAATTGTAGCACCCCGGAAAAAATCACTACTAGAAAATCGCTTGGTGTTTCTGTTTTGCGCATCATCATGACCGCATGCTCATGTCATCATGACACATTGCATTTGAGCATCGTCACGTCATCCTGCATATTTAGCCTAAAACTATTTCGAAAAGACTATCTTTTTTTTCTGAATATCCCCGTCTTTATTTCAGATCTAAACCCCGGTGTTTCGGGTATCGTTATTTGTAAACTATTTGTAAAATCTTTTATTAAAAATAAAACAAACAAATGTGTTTAAATTATCCGTGCTATTGGGGAGGTAGTCCAGCCGGTCGGACCAGAGGTTCTACCGATGAGACTACCTACTACCCGGCCCAACAAGACCTACCCGCAAACCCTAATCTATCTACCTACCCGGATCTACCCCAAACCCTAAACCTAACCCTAGAACCTCCCTGCTGCCAGCCAACCTAGCCACCATGTCCCACACCATAGCGGCACACCGCCGCATGCGACCCGCCACACGCGACCGACCTAGCTCCCGCGCACATGCACGCTTCCTCGTGGTGCACAACACGTTCCACACCTGGCCACTTCCCCGACGCGGTACCCAGGCGCACCACGCACGACCCGCTCCCGCATGCTCCCATCACTAGTAGCCCCACCAGCTCGATCGGGAGACCGTGTCGCCCACCCCTTTTCCATCGCGATCCCCTTGCACGATCCCCTCCACGCTCTCTCTTCCTCCCGCTCGCCTCTCTACATCACACGACGCTGCCCTGTCCCTTCCTCGCTTCCCTAGGCCGCACGTGATTCCCCACCCCATCCGCACCAACCCCCGCCTCCTCGCCTCGGCACCAACCTAGCCGCCCCCGTTCCGGCCCGTAGCCACGCACCGCCTGGACCGTGCCAGCGTCTGCCTCTACAGCGTCGCGAGCCGCCCCCTCCTCCCCGGCTGTGCAGTGCCGGTCGCCGAGCTTCCCCTAGGCACCCTCTGACCGTGCGGCCCCTTCCTCCTCACCTCTGCAAGCCGCCGCGATGCTACCTTGCCGCCCCGGCTTCGCCTCCTTCGCTCGCGAGCGGCCGCCGCAACCTCTGCACGCCCGGCCTCGCCAGAGACTACCTCTGGCCACCTCTTCCAGCCGCCGTGTTGATACATTGCAAATGTATCTATAATTTTTGATGTTCCATGCTTGGTTTTATCCACTTTCTTCTGTTTTGTCCACACTTTGGAGTACTTTTCATATGATTTCTTGGACTAACCTATTAACAAGAGCCATAGTGCCAGCTGCCTGTTTTCTGCTGTTTTTGGTTCCAGGAAAGTTAGAAAATGAATATTCTCGGAATTGGACGGGACAAAAGCCAAAGTGCCTATTTTTCCGGAAGTCATCAGACGCCAAAATACGAGATGGAGAGGGGCCAGAGGCCGGCCAGACCACCTGGCCGCGCGGCAAGGCTTGGCCCATGCCAGGGGGTGGTGTGGTGGCCCCTGGCACCCCCTCGGCCTCCCCTTCCGCCTATAAGATGCCCTCGGGACGTAAACCCTAAGTACCCGATCAAAAATCCACGAAAGAGTCTGTAGCCACCGTCATCTCCATCCCTAGATCGGGAGGGATCTAAAGATCTTCCCGGCACCCTGCCGGAGAGGGGAATTCACCCTGGAGGCCTTCTTCATCACCATGCAAGCCTCCGGTGTGATGCGTGAGTAGTTCATCCTTGGACTACGGATCCATGTAGTTGTTAGATGGCTGGTTCTCCTCCTTTGTGCTTTCATGTCTAGATCTTGTGAGCTCCGTTCATGATCAAGATCATCTATTTGTAATTCTGCATATTGTGTTTGCGGGGATCCGATGGATATTGAGATGCTATTTCAGATTGATTATTGATTCTATCATGTCTTTGTTATTTGTGATCTTGCATGCTTTCCGTTATTAGTAGCTATCTTGGCCAAGTAGATGCTAGCAACTCCAAGAGTTAGTATTTATGCTCGATAGTGGGTTCATGCCTCTGGTAATCTGGGGAAGTGACAGAAATCTCTAAGGTACTAGATGGGCTGTTGCTACTAGGGAGAAAACAACAATCCTTTGTTCATAGAACAATCGTATTGTTTACTTTACACGCAGTTCGTAAAGCAATAATGTGTTGCTTGCAACTTAATACTGGAGGGGGTTCAGATGATAACCTGAAGGTGGATTATTAGTCATAGATGCAGTTGGATGGCGGTCTATGTATAATGTTGTAATGCCCAATCAAGTTCCAAAGGAGTCAAGATGATTAGTATATGCATGTATTAATTTCTCGGTGTTTGTCAATTGCCCCGCTGTAATTTGTTCACCCAGCATGTTATCTATCTTAAGGAGAACCACCTCTAGTGAACTATGGATCCCGGTCCTTGTCTTTTACATACAATCTACAATCTTTTACTGCTTTGTGTTTACTTTCTGCAAACTATTACTTCTTTCCATTCGATACGTTTAATCCTTTGTTTTCTGCAAAACACGGTGAGATTGACAACCTCATCGCAAGTTGGGGACAAAGTTCTGTGGTTGTGTTGTGTAGGTCTCCACGTTGCTACTAGCATCGGTAGTGTGCCCTGCCAAGGCTTAGCTAGCAACACCTTTGGGGTGTTTCCATGCTCCTACTGGTTCGATTAAATCTTGGTTTCATACTGAGGGAAACTTGCTATTGTGCTCATCATACCTTCCTCTTGGGGTTCCCAACGAGCTCTTCATCAACACCGCACCAGCACTTTTCCGGTGCCATACATAGATCCATCACGCGTCTGCCTCCGTCGCCCGGCCGCTGCCTCTATCGCTCGAGCTCGGCTCACCGCCTCTGTGCACATCACCGCATGGTGCTGCCGCCCTAGGTGCCGCATCCTCATCGTCTCTGCTCGGCCTGCACCTCGTCGCCGCCTTCATGCGTACCTTCCGTGGCCGACAGTGTCTCCTCTACACACACTGCCACCTTGGTGCTGATGCGTAAGACCGAAGCTGTCTTCCTTTGCCTCGTAGTCTTCACCGCCCGCGTGAGCCCTACCTCCAAGTCGTCCCGTCTACAAGTTGTTGGAGATATTGTATGAACGAGACATGGCCTCCTTGTGTCTACGGTTGTGTGCTTGTGATATGTCTTTGGAGGAAGACTATTACAAGTTCTCTCAAGCCGACAAGATCATCACCAAGATCTCCTTCACGGAGTTGAACCCGGACCCTGGAACCGAAGACACGAAGGCCGATCCCGCCGGAGACCGAACCAAACCCCTCGGCATGCCAAGTTCGCCTTCCTAGACGCCATGACCTTCGTCAAGGGTCCGATGGCGAGACCTCGAAGCCCGATCCCCAAGATCCGAAGGCTGATCTCGAAGACCGAAATCGAACCATAGAACGCCAAGATCGCCGATACTCGATGTGTGACCCTTTCTCGAAGCCCTATTTTATAAATGCCATCTATATACATTGTTGCTTATTAAATTGTTCATATTCGCATACATATTCATTGGTTTTGGGGGCCATATGCAGGATTTTCTAGTCTTATATTGGCTCCATTTAAATTTGTGTAGCAAACCGATGATATGTTTTGACTTGTTAAACAACATTTAAATTGCGGGTAGCTAAACAACATGAACCTCCTAATTAATTGTCAGGACCCCAGTTCCGCTTAATAGTGCTTAATTGCATTGTACCTTTGCCATGTCATGCATCATATCATGAACATGCCCGATCTTCTGCCGTAGTATTAAATAGTGCATTCGGTGTTTATTTTAGCGCTTTGCTTCTTCACGGATTAGGCTGATGAGTTGATGCGAGTATAGACAAGTTCTCCGGATATGTATCTCTAGTAGTGTTTCCCAGACGAGCATCCTCCCTCTTTCTACCTATTTTGCATTTATAGTCTTTACTTCTTCCTATTGATCTATTGCTATCCGTGTTACGATGCTCTAGTTCTCCGTAGCATTTATATTCCTTACAACCTCTATATTGCCTTGGACACCTCCTATTACTTGTTGTTTGATAGATAGTCGGTCTTGCGAGTCGTAGTTGCTTTCTCAGGTGCTGCTTCCCGTTGTTGTCGTTCCACCATCGTTAGAAGGTTGGCACATGTTTAATGGCAGAGATGATCATGACTTTCAATATAACTTGTCAATTAAAATGCTGGGAATAGATATAACTAATGCATAGGCACCGGTGGGCAATAGCTAATATTTTGTTTTTAACCACTCACTTGTGTCCCGTAGGCCCAGAGTAGTTGATACCTGTTCCTTGACTATCGCACTATCCGCATGTGGGACCATGAATACCCTTAGCAAGAGCTTGATTCATTTCTTATTTCTTGGGGCCACAAACTAGTTTGGGGCTTTATTACTATCCTGTACTTATGCCATGCTTTACTGTTTTATTGATGATTGTGTGTGGAGCACCTGTACTGTTTTGGATTGCGGAGTGTTTTCGTGGTATCGACAAGCCCCGTCACACTTTCGGGTTCCCAGTCGTTTACAACCATTGGTGCAAACCTTTGGTCCATCTCGGAGCCGACCAACTTCGTCACGGGTAGCTTAATTGGGTTGCCCCCTGAAATATTATGAATCTTGTGATTGCTTTGTCGTGAAAGCCTCGTTGGATTTTTATTTTGTTTTTCCGAGGTTGATCGTGCGTGTGTTGCTATTTATGCACCCTACAGGGTAAATCTTTCTGAAAGCCGTGTCCGCGGTTGTGGACGACTTGGAGCATAGTATCTTGATCATAGACAACTATACCTAAATTAGTACTATACATTTGATTTTGATATGTCTAGTAATCTGTTTCACTACAACGGAATGAGTAAATAAAAGTGCCAACAACTGCTGGTTTTGGGATGTCTCCTGCTAATTGTATCTGACTAGTAAGTATTGCAACTATAATGGAATGGTTAACTAAAACTGTCCACTGCTTATGATATCAGGATGACTCATGCTATCTATATCTGACTAGTAATTGCTGCAATTATAATGGAATGAATAAAACCGCCAACTGTGTGAGTTCCTCGGGTGACTTCCTCGTTTGGTTTCGAGGGGGAAATACCAGGATGGGTATGTTTAGTGTTAGCATCAGATTGGTTTCCGAATATGTCTTTCTTATCCCTCTCTAATAGCCGACAGTTGTATCGAGTCTCTATAGGTTGTGTAGTGCATTCTTCGCTGCCGCTTCAGTCCACTATACCTATGTAGGCGAGAGCTTCCGAATTCTAGACTCGCCATGTACTGGCCTCAGTACTGACCGCTCCTTTTTTTCCTTTGCCCTTTGTCGGCACCCCTTTTTGTTTAACAGGTATACGTTTGCCGTTGTTAGCAGGCTTACCCGTCCGGCTTGGCCTGGTCAGGGTTATGGACGCCATTGGTTATTCTTCAGGGCTCTTCACCCAATTTGCATCTTATCCATACTCGGATGTTGTACCGTTTTCAAGGTGATTTGGATCTTTGTACTTTATATCTGTATTCTTGACTCACGGAGTCGTTGTTGTATATATATATGTGTCCGTGGGTTCCATCGTGAACTATTGTGTAATGGTATTACTTCGTTTTCCACCCACACGCAAGTGCCTGGTGGGCATCTTTGAATCGTTTCTATGCGGGTTGTGGCGGGAAAAGCTAAAACTTGCATATGGCCAATTCGAGGGTGTTACAAATTGCATAAAGAAAATTGTTGAATGCAATGCATTTGAAATGTCAAAATGCAAAGCATCACAATATGACATTTGATATCAAAGTGGGTGAATAGATGGCGCCAAATAAATCATTGTAGTTTAGATGTAAAGACCATTAGTTAGAAATAGTGAGCACTCAATTAGAATATATAGTGAACCATACGAATTCGTGAGATCGGCACCATATATTGTATGGATCGCCGTGGAAGTTTTGGGGTTACTCGATATAACCAAAACAATAGCGAATAAGTCCTTATATAGTATTCATTGGAAAGTATGAATACGATAGCCCTAGCTAGAACCAATAGGAAAGCAAAACTAGTATTGCTTGGATTTTGGTGCATTCTCGAGAAAGTTCATATTCAGTGATATTTCTCGATTATGGAGCTAATGGAAGATAGTGAAAAACACGATGAGGATTCAAAACCCTGCATTATAGTGTTGAGAAGCACAATGGAAAGCGTTCCTGAATGGTTCTCTTCACAAAGGAAAGAATCAATGATAATGATCATTGTGTTTTCCCCACTAATATTTTCACTACATGAAGTAGGATTCAAAATGCCGCCCATATCTTATATGGTGACATTTGTGAATCATTTGTCATGGTTATCGGAACATGACATACCTACGAACTACTAAAGAAATAATGGTGAACAAGAAATATGAGAAATCCTAGAGGCAAAATTCACTTAGGATTAGAAAGCAATTCGTTGCTGAATCTTACAAGTAAAGGGGTTACTTGAATTTTCCCAAATGACTGCAAAGCCAAAGTGGAAAAAGGAGGTGAAGGAAAAAAGCACAATTTGTCATGAATAAATGAATTTGATTCAAGTGTGCTGAAAGTCTAGTGGATTTAAAACTAGTAAGGTAGTATCTCATAGTAAATATCTCAGTTTGATAATTTATCAAAAGATTTTGAAATCATTCAAAATAGTGAGTGGATATGCAATTTGCATGAAATTGAGTGGGAGCTATGAAAGTCTTCCTAAATCAATATGTGAATGACATATTTTTGAGTGGGAGCAATATAAGTCTCGAACTCAAATATGTCAGGAACACATTTTGCGTGGGAGCAAAGTAAGTCCCAAATTCAAATATGTTGAAACATATGTTGAGTAAGAGTAGTGACTCATACCCAAATATGTTGGGAACATATTTTGAGTCGGATCTTAGAGGAGTGATTCTTAAGTGTGTATACGACACATTAAGAATAAAAACGCAAGTACCGATAAATAATGATTTATAAGGATTAGAAGTTGATAGTAAGTATATTGCGATATTATGCAGTATTCCTTAAAGGATTCTGAAAAGAGATTCAGAATAGAAGTTAATTAAGGAACTGGTCCTTGATAACTCAAATTAGGAATAGAATTAAGTCTAACATCAATGGTTGAAAGAAAGAAGAGGATAATCATCATCCACTATGTTGAGACATATGTTCTATCTTAGAAAACCATGATGATAACTTAACATAATATATGATCCAAGAAGGAACGTTTGAAAAGTGATTAAGTTTGAATCACGAAACGTTGAGATAAGTTTGTCCGCACTATCTAATAGAGAGCTGTAGACATGTTTTCCAAATCCATAAGGGACAACATATCTTAAAGCATAAAGGTTTATGTTATAAGGGAATATGTTGGAAACTCCTGTATCAATAATACCGACTAAAGTCATGTAGGAAGCGAGGTGAACAAAACATCGAAAGTTGCACAGGGTGCACTAGTGTTTCGATAATTACATTTATAATAGATAAGGGTACAATCTAAGGTGATGTATAATGTTATGGCAAGGCTAGTTCTCTTTTCACGTAGAATGATGAGTCCTAGGGCACAGTGCCCATGAGAAAGCCCTCGAGGTTGATCTAACATCATTGTAGGCTCCTCGAATCCGGCCTTGTTCTGCTGCCATAACGACGATGCATACACAAAGATGTTATCATGCGATGATAAAGTATTAATGTCAATCAAGGTGACATTAGTAAGTTGCAAAGGATTTGGGACTATACAGTACAGACCCAAGACTCAACCTCTTCCATGAGAAAGCATGTTCAGGGTACCGGGACATATGGTGCCAATGATTAAGAACAAATGCAGCTAGTTTATTTGTACTCTAGTGCAAGTGGGAGACTGTTGAAAATATGCCCTGGAGACAAATAGTTATAAGCACTATTATCATATTTCATAAAGTTTATGATTAAGTTTTGTATCATGCTATAACTATATGAAACTCTAGTCACTGGTTCATTGGTCAACAGATGATCAAGGTTTCCTGATCATGTGGCATTTATGCCAGTTGGAAATGGAGTCAACTCATTCTGAGAATGAGATGATGAACCAATATCCAACCTAAATATCGTGACCCGATCATGTCACGAAGTTCAAGTTATGATGATTAGCATAGACCTAGTAGACTATTCCTTAGACCGTGAGACTATATCAATCACTGTCTCTCGAGAATGCTTAGATAGCATCAAACGTCACTTATGACAGAGTGATCATAAAGGTGTTCAGGTATTCAGAGGAACCGTAGAGGGAATATATATCAAGAGCAGGATTTGTCCATCCGCGTGACGAAAAGATACTCAAGGGCCCACTCGGAGAAGTTGTATCTAATAGCTGCACATCGTGTGATTTGATCACATGGATATCACTTGTCGAAACAAGTCAAGTAGCATTGTTCGGTAACAAGATTGAACACAACATGGTGATTTCATTGATCATATCTCGGGCAATGCAAGTATCGAGAGACAAAAGGAATAAGACACGACAGTCACGGTTCAAACAACAAAAGATCTTCGTGGAATGCATAGGGGCCACATGGCCATCCAGGTCCCTCTGTCGATTATTGGTCCGGGAGTGTCCCAACCATGTTTGGAGTGTTCCTGAACCATGGGGTTCCACGCTTAAGGGCTTGATGATGCTTAGAGAGTGTTTACAAGATCGGTAGAATCATTGAAGAAGAGAAGAGAGAAAACCGAAAGGGTTTCGGTAAGTCTAGAGGATGTCCGGAGTGGAGGTGGAAGGTGTTCCATATCCATTGAGATTGAATGATATGTGAATGAATGTTAAAGATGGATTTAATCATTTATTCATAATTATTTAATAAAAGATAAATCAATTAAAGGTGAAAAAGGCTTAATGTGCCAAATTCGAAGGGAGAAGGGCCCATGAGGGAAAGGCAATAGGAGAGAAAGGGGAAGGGGTGGCTCGCTAGGCCTAGCTCCCGCGCGGGGCCCACCAGGGCAGGCCGGCATGCCTCCTGCTCTCCCCTCCTTTAGTCCCACCACGGGACTTTGAGGGAGGTAGTACCTCCCCTCCCCCTCTATATAGTGGGGTATTTTGACCACAAAATACACACAATATTCAATAAAGGTTTCCTCACTTTTGGGGAGACCTCCAATTGATATCTCTCTCTCTCCCATGATCTTGGTCCCAAGTTCATACTGCGCAAACGAGAGACATCATCACCGCGAAGCACCATCACGATGCGGGATTGGGATCTAGGAGCTCTACTTCCACGACTGCTGCTAGATCAGGGAAGCGGGAGTCATCGCTAGGCACCGGACGTGTGTAACTCCCCGCGAGGTGTCGCACTTGATGCACTAGGAGTCGTTGGAAAAGCCTCTCCCATTACTGCATTACTAATAGATAGGTCCTAGCAACATCAGGGGTTCAGGGGCGTAGGGTAAATTTTTATTGTTTTCATACGCGAACCCATACACTTCACTGCAGCATTTGGACTGTCAGCAGCAGGCTTCTGACCCTTCTTCCTGTAACTGGCATGTTTCCTAGCACTAAGGTAACCTTGCATCTTGTGGGTAGGCTTGAATCCCCTGGAAGATACTCTAGTGCTAGAAGTATTTGTTGAAGCAAAAACTGGCCTTGGTGCTGAGAAAGGCATGGGACTTGGTGCACTAGTAGTAGGAGTAGGTGGCCTTGGTGCTGAGAAAGGCCTGGGACTTGCTGTTGTAGGCCTGCTTGCTGGAGCACTAGGAACTGGATTACTTCTTGCTGTGGCAGTATTGTTAGTACCAGAAGATTCAGTGTAGTCCTACCTGCTAGCCAGGTACAAATGCACAACACCTAACAAACATACAAGTCATATCCATGTAAGATGAAACAAGTACAACTAACAATACTGACCTCATGATCATCTTTTCTAACTTGTAGGCTTGGCCTCAAAGCAACCTGATAGCTAGTATACCTATGACCTACTAGCTTGCAGTTACTACAGGTGATAGATCCCATCCTAGATGTGTCTCTAGGGGCATGCACCTCAAACTGTCCTTTCCTTCTCTTTGTCTGCTTCCTTCCAGGTTTCTCCCTAAATACTGGTGGGTCTATCTTTCGTGTGTTGGTTCTAGTCCAATCTTCAGGGCCAGGAACATGGTAGATTGTGTGCATGAATGTCTCCATGTACATGGGCTTCTTGAAGAAATCATGTACATAATCCTCTGGGTGTTGCTGCACTTTCATGATAGCTGCAACTGCATGATTGCAAGGAATCCCTATAAGATCCCATTTCCTACATCCACATGTCTTGTTAATCAAATTGATAGCAACAAATATGCCACTTGAACTTGTTACTTGCCATAGACCAATCTCACTGTTCTGAGAATTACAATCCCTTGACCACCTCTTAGCCTTTGCAAGCTTCTCTATATAGAAAGGAGTTATCTCCCACCTTGCTGCAGCTGCTTTCACCCTAGTGCCACTAGACTTCACCATGAGTTTGTTTCTGACTCTTCAAGCATTGTCCTAATTGGCTTGTTTCTCACATTCAGGATCATCCTATTAAATACTTCACTCATATTGTTCACAACTAGGTCTGTCTTGTAGTTAGTGTCAAACATGTGTCTAGCCTATGTCTCAGCTAGAATTTTCACTAGCCACTCATATGCCTCTACACAATCTCTCTTCATTGCTACCATTGCCAAATCAAACCCATTCTTTGTGTAAGAGTAACTAGCTGCATCCATATATTTTTTAAGTTTCCCCTAAAACCCGCTGATTAGAAGTTGGCATAAATATGTCTGAGGCAGAATCTTTGTGGAGAATTTGGAAAAACTATTGAAATTGCTTTTAACAGCCCTACACAAGTGAAGTTGTGAGGCAATTAAAATAAATCATATAGATTCTGCACTACTAAGTGGTAGGAAAAAAATAGAGTTAGGAAATCTGCTAACCTTGTGCCTGTCAGAGATAATGGTGTAGTTACCAAATTTGCCAGATTCTCCAATGAAGTACCTAAGTTGAGTTAGGAACCAAAGCCAACTAGCTTGATCTTCCTTGTCAACTACACCAAATGTAATGGGAAAGATGTTGTTGTTGCCATCCCTCCCAGTTGCAGCTCAAATTTGCTGCCCAGTTGTCAATTTGGTGAAACACCCATCTACTCCTATAATTTTTAACAATAAACACATGAAATCCATAAATAAGACAAATAGATTGCACTGCAATATGTAACTTGTAAGTTTTACCTATGAATGGTCTGCATCCATTAAGAAAACCTTGGAGTGAAGCATTGAAGCATATGAATAACCCATGCAATCTTGGGTCAGGGATAGGATGCTCCACCATCTCCTTAGTTGTCACCATACACCTGTTGCCTGGGTTGGTCACCAATATAGCATTCAAATAATCCCTCAGCCTAGTGTACTGTTTTTTCTAATCTCCAATGATAGCAGCATATACCTTCATTCTAGCTTTGTAGGCTTTGCTCTTTGGCACTTCAACTCCATACTTTAACTTACTATTGTCTATCAAAGTGTCAACACAAGTATTGGGGTCTGTCCTTATTGCCTACTCAGATTGAGCTGCTAGCCAATCAATGCTCACCTTTGTGTTCTCACCATGAGCTATGCAAGTGTGCTCACAATTGAATTTCCTAATGCAAAAAGTCTGCTCATTTGCAATCTTGGAGTATATCATGTAGAAACCACACCCCTGTTTTTTGCCTTCTTCAGTGCACCACACAATAATCCTATCAGGACTGTTCCTGTGATACTAGAAGCTCCTGAGCTAGGTTATGTGGTAGTTTCAGAGAGCTATTCTAAATTTGTAAACATCTCTGAAGCATAGCTTGATGCAGAATTGCAAGTATGAGTCTAATCTGTTGGGATCATACCAAATTCTCTTATTGATCTTCTTCAACTATCTCTTCTTTCCACTAGAAAGTGTGAACTTCTGGACTGCCCCATAATAATCACTTTCCCCTATATCTTATGGACCGAGGTCCTCATCACTGGAAATAATAAAAGAAGGAAATGGTGCTTGATCTGCCTCTTGGTGACACCTGCTAGTTGGGCCTGGCTTCATTGCCTTTTTCTTGGCAAAGTAGTCAACCTCAACAGCCTCCTCATTTGTTTCATTTTTAGTTTCTACATCATCAAAACTCCTCCACATCTGTGCCCCTTCAAAATGCAGATAAGGGTCTTCTCTCTGCTTCTTCATTTTTCCATCTTCTCCGTTATTGCAGCATCCTGAGGGTCTACATCTTTCTCCCTCTTCTCGGTCCTTATTTATTAATAAGTTCTAACTAAGTAGCAACCTGTCTGTTGTGGTTTTCTGTGTTGACATGGAAAGGATACATCTAGTCCTTTTTGTCTGAGTCAACATTCTCTAAATCACCATTCTCTGAATCATCCTCATTGATAACTTCTACAACAACACTCTGTTTTTCCTTCTGAAAATTATAGCTTTCTTGAGTGCCAATGTACAACACATCAGAATAATCAATTGCCACTAGAACAACTTCTTCATCAACATATGATATGTAGTTGTAGCTGACACCATATGAGTCAACCGAGAGTTTCACTGGTTCTTGGATTAACTCTGGTTCTTCTTCTCCAATGTTCAGGTCAGCTGGCCATTCTATATTTTTCTGAGCACAGTGATATCCAAAACACTGTCATCTTCATAAATAGCCAGCATCTCCCTTACATTAGCCATGCTTTCAATTGCCACCATCCCATCTTGTCCTTTCCCCTTTTCCCTCACGAAATACATGTTGTCCCTATGTCCATACCCATGACACTCTATTAGAGCTAGCAGATTCAACACTGTTATGTCAGATTTGGAAAGTGTCCTTTCCAGATTATCTTCCCCATGAAAATGAAACCTGATCTCCCAAATGTCATAAGCTAGGATACAAAAGATTACAAATGAAACATATTCAGTACCTACTTTGGACAGGGTGATAGCCATTTCACAAAATTAAATGACTAACAGTCGTATCATCTTTTCACATTATGGACATTAGAAAATTTAAGGTTAATGTCAGTGATCAACACATTATGGACAACTAACAGTCGTATAATCTTTCAATCTCAGCGATCAATAGAGGGGAAAAATGGGGAGAGAAAAACGGAACTAAATCTTACTCAACTCCACCGAGAGGGGAAGACCACCGATGGCTGCTCTTCGACTAAGAGGAGATCACCGCCCGAGGTAGTGCATCCGCTGACCTCGCCTCCAAGGTCAGCACTATCAGCGGCTGCAAACCACTCAAGCCTAAGCCACCGCGGATCGAGCCTGCGCCGCCCGTGAACGAATCGGCACTTCCACCACCGCCGCTTGTTTTGTGTCCACCATTCCCGCCGCCGATGCTGCGAGGAGTCACCACCATTGCCGAAGGTCGAGACAGGGGAGGAGTGAGGCTCAGACACCACTAACCGAAACCCTAACGTGTTAGGACAACAACTATGAGTGGGTCCCACTCCCTGCCGTTAACGGGCGTGGACGGCCGTGTCGGCCGCCGTCTTCCCTAGCCACGTCAGCATCCACGGTGGGCCAGCCCTATCAGCTCCCATGTCAATTCACGGTTAGGAGCGGTTTAGTGCGATTTGAGAAAACAGACACAAAATCTGGTAGATTTTTTCTACAAAAACATAAAGTGGTAGTTTTTTGGAATTTAGCCACAAATGTGGTAGTTTTATGCTAACAACTCATATATCCATGGATATGAGCCTATACCCATACTCATACACGTGACTTATGGTATGATATGGGTATTACCTATAGTATAAAAGTGTGCTCATACCTTGCCCATAAAGGTACAGTACCCGCGGATATCCATACCCGTGGATAAAAGTGACATCCTTAGCCAAAAACCATTAAGGCCTTGTTCGGTTGCCAGGGGTTCATCGGAAGGAACCTGCAGGGATTGGGTTGATCCTCTCACTCAAACCACAACGATCCTTCCAAGTTCCACACAAATCCTTTTCCCTTCAACTTAAATTATATTTTCCCACCATCAGCCACCCAACAACACATGAAAATAATAAGACAAGGTATAAAGCACTGAAAGCTGAAACGCTTTGAGAAATCAAAGTTGAAAAGCTGGCAAGGAAACCAAACATGATCACAAAGCAATATGTACAACGGAATACAATGTTATAGATAAGAGATATATGGAGCATTAGTTTCTCAAAAAATTATTAATTGCTTCGAGAAAGACTCAATTTGTTTTTAGATAGTGATGCAACAACAAAATCATGTTAATCAATATGCAATATTTCTTCTTCTGAAGCTTCCTCACATAGGCTCCAGTTGTTTCCATCAGAGCTCATGCATTGCACCTCCAGGTTGCTGTCAAGCGCATGTCGCCCTTCCACTTCACCTCGGTGTTGCCTCTGACTAACAGGGGTGAAAGGGGGATTGCTGTTGTCCAAGACCACCGGAACCTTTCTCTAGGGGACCAATATTGCCCAGCCAATGCCCCTTCCCCGTTGTCCCTTCCTCCCACCGCCGCCGGAGGAGGTCGTCCTACTACGCACAGTGGCGATAGGGAGCCCCTGTGTTTCTTTTTCTTACCCCTTGGCGGTCTTACATTTCCTGTCCATGCCGATCTGACTCCAAGGTCGCTGGTCCGGTGGGCTCAGTCGCCTTATCGGCCTGTGTCGAGGAGGTTGCATCCTCTCCGGTGAAGGCAACTGAATTTCACCAGCGAGATCAGTGCAATTTGGCAAGATCGATGGCTATACTTGAAGCCTACTGCAGCCTCCGCATAGATCATGAACCTCCTCGTGATTGATCATGAGATATGCTGCTACGCAGACAGGTGAGAGGATCCTAGACATGTGGCCTAGATTCTTTTTAGATCAGCAAGAGCCTCCTTCTGATTGGTTTGCATGCGGGCTGGACCTTGTGTTTGACTTGGATGTCGTGTGGCCTATGGTGTCACCGGCAATCCATGCCATTCCTTATGGACCACTGTCTCTGAGCATGATCATCCTCAACACTAGACAAAGGTGGCTGCAATTGCTTTCCGGGGTCGGCGCGACTCAGCTCCTCGACCAGACACCCACACCCGTCAACCGGTCGGATATGTTACTTCCATTGGCCATGGATGTGGACATGTCACAATCCATTTTGTTGGCACCATCGGGTACAACATGGCTCTTTAGATGCGATTACCATGGTGCTGACAATGATGGGGAATATGAAAATGATTGTGCTGGATGACCAGTTGATCTCAATGGTTCGAGTTGAGTTTGAGACTAGAAATGATGATGGAGGTGAGGTTGGATGTGGTGAAGACCGCGAGTCAGATGATCTGTGCTTTGCATTAGTCTCGGTGGGTGGGGGAAGCAACATAGGGGGACTTCGTTCTTGGTGGTGATCTTTGGGCACCAAGTCTTGATTTCCAGGGTACCTGGTAATGGAAAATCTTCTATTCGTCTCCTTGTTAATCGCATTGTCTGGAGTTCAGTCATACTTTCTTCCAAGCGAAGACTCGTGATCTATGATCATGCGGCGACGGTGTTTGTGCATTGTTTCCTTCTTGGCGGCTTCATTCTTGGAGAACCTATTTTGTTTCTCGGGTGGGGCCTTTGGTGGTGGTAGTTCTTGCTGCCTCGCTGATCTGGTCGGTGGGGTTTTTTCTTCTTCCTTGTCTTTCTTGGCTGTGTGGATCCCTGATGTCTCGACTATCTCTTGACATTTATGTTGTTGTAGAGGTTTGTTGTAACTGATATCTTGTTGGTATTAATATATTCACTTTACTGAAAAAAATCCCAAGAACAAAAGTTGGAGGAGGCGGATGTCGATCAAGATATCCATCACAATAGGCCTCCGCTGCAAGGATCCAACAATAGAATTGTTGGATCCCAACAAGAGTATGTGGTCTTCATCTCCAAGCACTACCACTTGGCATATGAGAACCTCAACCCCTCGATCCAAAGAAAGAAGAATGTTGTGGGAATAGTCACGGTAGTCGCTACCAAGGGTAGCGATTGAATCGACTGGGAGCAAGAACGAGTCTCCATCCGCGGGTCGAGATTGAGGGCAGACACAAGGGTTTACCCAGGTTCACCCCCCGTAGGGTAAATACATACTTCCTACTAGATTGTATCGATTGCGAGTGGATTACAAGATCAGAGAGCTCAACGGCTACACAGCGAGTCGCTTGGTGGGGTAGCTAACAACACGTCAGTATAACAAGTACCCTAGGGAGGCTTATATAAGGTTACCTCGCTAGGGTTTACAAGATTACAACCGAATCAGTTTAGGTTTCGGAGAGTTTGACCTAATCCAACTAAGCCTAACTAAGGTCTTGGGCCTTCAGCTTCCAGTCGTCGGGCTTCATTTGAAGTCTCCTTCTAGTCACCATACCAGGCCCACTAGCCATGGTCCTAGGCCAGTCAAATCTCCCCTCTGGGCATACCCGATTGGCATATCCCCATCAGTAGTCCCCGAGTGCGTCAGCGGTTCGGCGGAGGTGTCGGCTTGGCAGTCAGATTAAGCGAGTCCAAGTGGACGCCCAGTCGAATCGGTGAAAAACTCCTCCAATGAAGGGAGAAGCTTTGGTATGTTCTCAGTCGCAGTTTAGCGAATAGATTGGTGCCTGATTCGCCTCGCCCGGGCGATTGGACTGAACGAGTGGAGTAGGCAAGTCGAGTGATCAATTTGATCGTTGTTGGACCATCATCTCAGTCAAACTAGCCATTAGATAACTTCTAACAGTAACTTCGGTAAAAATATCGCAAAGTAATGGCTAGCCCGTGATCGTCGGGCAACACCGCTATATAAGAAGAGTGGCGGTGGAGAGTACGGATCCTCACCTGCATTCCCTATTCTTATTCCCTCTTCCTTTCCATGCTAGCGCCCGATCCAGATTCCAAACTGTGCGAGCTTGTGTCCATGGCACATGCCTTGTCCAAATCCAAGTGCTCCATAGCTCTACTGCAGTCCTTCTAGGATGCGGGGATCCTTGTAAAGGGTTAGTGGAAAGTTTCTCTAGCAAACGACGCAAGCGAGCCCAAGCTACGATCGGGGGATTTCATCTCCTTCGTTAGCTATTTGGAGCATGGGTTAGGGTTTCCCACCTCCATCTTCTTTAGGAAGTTCCTCCATTTCTACTAGATCAAGCCCTCTGATCTAGGGCCACATAGCATAGAGGAGGTGGTGGTCTTCATCACATTCTATGGAAGTTACCTGGGTTGCCGCCAACACTTCCTGTTCTAGCTCGAGCTATTCCAAGGGCAGGCCAGCCACAAGGGGAAAGGCGGGCTTTTGCTGGACGCGGGTGGTGTTACCTTCCAGGTAAAGCCCCATGCCAGCTTCTTCAAGCTGATGATGCCGAAGAAGGTGGCCAGTGGTCAACACCCGGATTTTTAATCCCAGATGCCTGTTATGTCATTCATCGCAATCCCATGATTACCATTTTTGCGAGACATAACAGATTGGATATCACAGTACATCATCCATTACAACACATACATACGGTCTTACACAAATAAGGATCTCATGATCCAGTATTAATACAACAAGCAGCGGAAATAAAAGATAAGCGTAGAAGTGGGGTCCATCTTCAGGGGCACAGGCAATGCTGACGAAGGCAGATAGTCCTAATTATCATAGCCGTCCTACTGGCCATCATCTTGGTAATCTCCTTCATAGTCTGGCCATGAGAATAGCCAGGGACAAAAGCCATGAGTACTCTTTAATTACTCGCAAACTACCACTAACAAGTACTATAGTTCAAAGTTAGAGTGCTAACTCTAAGTTTAACTATCAAGTTAAGTTTGAAACATAAGCTGAGTTTAGAAGCAAAGAAAGATAAAATAAAGTTCTAGAATAACTTAAGTTGGGAAGCTAGTGTCATAGTCACAACCCTGTTGTGGTCAAGTCAAGATTCATCATTCATTTCATAAGTTATTTAGAAAACATCTGACAACGAAACAGTATGGCCATTCCAACTGTCCATAACCACGGACGTGGCTATTCGAATAGTTTGACACTCTGCAGAGGTGGTACACTTTCACCACAATATTCGATACATCTATCAGGGATAACCCTGAATCATCATACTTAGTATGCAGGTAATCAAACATAACCTTTCCTTTACACACCATAGTATAAGCACTTCTCCTATGAGTATGGCCTCCCAACCATGACTATCTGTCATCTTGGGCACTACATAGGTGGACAACATTGACAGGTAGCCTCAGCTCAAACCTCTCCCGCGAGGGAGCTAATACTAATGCATATAAACTTCCAGCTAAGCCTTACCCAATTCAGGTAATGTGGTTGTACGGTAAATTTGGAATGGTTTCGCATCCGAATCCAACCATCAGTTTTGTAAAAGGGTTAAGGCTCATGCCTCAACATTTTCACCATCATAAACCATTTGTGTTTCTCAACACATGTCAAAACATCTCAATAATGACTCATCATTCCAAGGTTTTCACAATTCATTTTCACCAAGTGTTCCCATCTAAAGTGACTCTTGATCTACTCTAAACTACTAAGTTAAGAGTGTTCACTAAGGTGGAAATGATAGGATCAATCTCATGCCATAGAATGACATCTAAAGGGTTCTATATAGGTCAAGTTTTATACTCTTTATGCTACCTTCTAAACAAGTAAAGAACTTTGGGTAAAGTAAAGGAAGTAAAGCTTGGAAAATAATTACTAGTCAAGGTAGTGTAACTAAAGCATGCCTAAAGCATCTTTGCTAAACCATCTAGTTTAGTTCTAGATTGCTAAGCATTATACTTGCAAGTGCTATCTTGCATTGTTAATGGTGGCTTGCCTTGGTTGGTGCAGTGGTTGAAGTTTTCTTCTTCTTCTTCTTCTTGGTAGAACTCCTCCTCCTCGTAGACTTGGTCGGTACTATCGTCGATAAATACATACGGCGTACATAATCACCAAACAATACTTAACTAGTCTAATTAGCAATCTAAGGCATATAGTTGATGATCTATTATCATCACAAGCATCACAAGTTTTATTCAATAGTTTCATTCTTTTTATTTTAGAAAAGTAATTTCTACTCATTGAAACATTAACTAAGATTTAATATTCACCACTTAAAATATGGGATCATGTCGACACATGTAATCAACACATATTCTAACACGTGGGAATGTGATTTAAGGGTTGGATCATAATTACTTTGGTTTAAGTTCATTATTTAATGATTTAAAGTGACTAGAAATTCCTATATAGCATTCTTTTGGTACTAGTCCAAAGTCACTGCATGTAAACCTTAATATTATTACATATTCAGATAGGTATGGTGAAATGTGATTTTTGAGAGTTGGAATCAACTCAAAAGCTAACTTAGTTGATTTTATAAAAATGTTGCAAGGTGTAAATGCTTCTGTTTTATTATTTTTACTAGGAGAGATCTATAATTCTAATTGAATTAAATCGAACGGGCTTGGATAGATCTTTTCAGTAGCTTTGTAACAAAATTGGAATTGCTCCATTTGGATTTGCAAATCTCTCTAAATTGAATTTCAAACTCAGAGACAGAACTAGGTTTAAACTAAAAAGAAAAATCCTAATTCAAACTAACTGGGTTGCGTGGGAACGCTAACGGGCCGGCCCAGTGACACTACGCGGAGCGGGGCTCAACTGACAGGGGGTCCACCAGTCAGCGGCTCATAACGTGTGAAGCGGTACGGGGCGATATGGGTCGTTGGATTAGAACTGGGATCGACGGCTGGGGATCGTCGTCGACGACGAATAGGTCACCGACAAGCTCTAACCCTAGCGGCTCGGTGGGGGTGCTTAGGGGGCGTACCAGGGCTACAGCGACAATGACGAGGCGTGCAAACGGACTGGTAGACGACGGCGAGCTCAGGGACGGTCGAGGCAGCTCCAGGGGTGGACGAAATCGACGTCGCCCTCTCCTCCTCTGTTGCGGGATACTCCGGCCAAATTCCGGTGAACGGCTGCTCGCCTTGCTCTGGCTAGAGGTGGGGGACGATCAGTGAGGTGAGGGGAGGTGAGTGGTGTGCCGAATGGGGTTGGGGGTGGCCTCTATTTATAGGACGACGACGCAACCGAGAGGCAGGGGCGGGCAGCTCCGGCGAGGGCTGCACATCGTACTAGCGGCGTGGCTCGAGGTAGGGGGCGGTCGCTGGTCTCCTGGCAGTGCTCTACATGATCAATGTGGGACTAGGGGCGGTGGTATGCGGTCGGGCGGTGCTGGCGCTCTGAGCAGTAGAGGCGGCGGTGTCCATGGCGAGCGGTGGCTGTGGTGCGTTGGGCGGCAAACGGGCATGTCTGGCATGCTCCCTGGGTCGTGGCGAAGCGGTGGACGCGGGCTGCAGTCGAGGGGCAGCGTGTATGCGCGTGTCGGGCGCGGCGCTCTGGCGCGTGCTCGGCATGGCGCACACAGGCAGTGCGCGGCGCGCTGTGGGTGGTCCATGGCTTGGCCTGGCTCGGGGAGGGGACAGAGGGTGGCGGTGAGGTGTGAGCTAGCTGCTAGACATGGTGAGAGGGGGCGAGGTGGTCTGCTGCGGTGGTGGCGTGGTCGGCCGGCCAGCATGTGCTCGGCATGGCATGGCATGGCCACTAGGGGATATGATAGGGGGTTTAAATGGCCTAGTTAGATGATTTGGGGACAGAGGGAGGTTTTTGAGGAAAATTGGGTGCAAAACCCTGTTGCAAATAGTGAGCTATGTTTAGAGTTCAAACCTTGCCTGCCAAGTGTTTGATGAAATGGCCGCAAGAACTTTCTTTTTGAATTTTGAAAAGATTTTTGGTGGGTGTGCTAGTACTAAGCTTGAGACTCTGTGGGTGCTTGGGTTTTGAAAATTGAGCTTGTTTGAGTGGGTTTTGAAATAGTGGGATCTTCCCATATGAAATAGATTCCATTTTAAACTGCCATTTAAATTAGTGTTTGAATGTTTTTAGCAGATCACAAAGTGGGCCTTGGTACATCATTATGTGTACTAGCAAGGGGTGCAAAGATCCACAATTGTTTCTGTTAGGTTTTGAGTACTAGGAATAGCCAAAGTAGGCATGTTGATTAAAATGGCACAAATGACCATTCACTTCATTTATTCATTTTGATTTGTTTTTCTTTGGGAAATGTTTGGGAATGATTTAGATGATGTTTATTTCACCTAAGAATCATTTTACAAGCAATGGATCACAGAACCATGGCAATTCAAACAACTCCTATTTTAAATGCACATACACATGAATGCTTTCATATTTTTAATTGGAAAAGTTTTTGTTAACCCTAGTTTTGAGGATTTGGATCTTAATAACCTTGGATTAGAGTTTTGGGATGTTAAAAACCTTCCCCCCTGAAACAAAATCTTGTCCCGAGATTTACAAGGAAAACTAGGAACTAAAAAGATCTGGGAACTCTGTCCTAATGTAATATTCTCGCTCCCAAGTGGCTTCTTCCTCGGTATGGTTGCTCCACTAAATCTTGAGAAACTTGATACTCCTAGTCCTGGTGGTTCTGTAAGCTTCCTCTAAGATACGGATGGGAACTTCACGACATGTCAGGTCATTATTGATCTCCATAGCACTGTGATCGATGTTCTTGAAAACTTCTGTCTTCTCTGGCACTTCTAAGCATTTACGAAGTAATGAGATATTGAACACATTGTGGATGGCTGACATCTCTTTAGGTAGTTGCAACTGATACGATACTTCTCCTCGACGGTTCAGAAACTTGAAGGGCCCAATATATCTGGAGGCTAACTTTCCTTTCAGACTAAAGCGCTGTGTTCCCTTCAATGGTGAAACCTTGAGATATACAAAATCTCCGACATTGAAAGTCAGGTCTCTCCTTCTCTTGTCAGCGTAACTCTTCTGTCTGGATTGGGCGGTCTTGAGGTGCTCACGGACTTTGTGAACCTTCTCTTCGGCTTCTCGGAGAATGTCGGGTCCAAAGATCTGACTTTCTCCTACTTGCGACCAATTCAAAGGGGTGCGACACTTTCTTCCGTATAGGAATTCAAATGGTGCCATATATAAACTAGCTTGATAACTGTTGTTATATGAGAATTCTGCGAAAGGCAGGAAGTCTTCCCATTTTGATCCGTATTCCAACACACAAGCTCTTAAAATATCCTCCAGGATCTGGTTGACTCTCTCAGTCTGTCCATCAGTTTGCGGGTGATAAGCGGTACTGAAGTTCAACTTGATTCCCAATCCTTCCTGAACATTCTGCCAAAATCTTGAGGTAAACTGGGTTCCTCGATCTGATACTATGGTCTTGGGGGTTCCATGCAGACTAACAATCCTAGCAATATACAGTTCTGCTAGCTTCGAACTTTGGTAGGTAATCTTGACTGGGATAAAGTGAGCTACCTTGGACAGTCTATCAACTATGACCCAGATTGAGTTATTTCCCCGACTAGAAGTAGGCAAACCGGTGATAAAGTCCATTCCGACGGAATCCCATTTCCATTCCAGAATATGCAATGGTTGCAATAGTCCTGCAGGCCTCTAATGCTCTGGTTTGACTCTTTGACAGATGTCACACTTGGCGATGTAGCTTCCGATTTCTCTCTTCATCTTGTGCCACCAAAATTGCTCTTTCAAATCTTAATACATCTTCGTTCCTCCGGGGTGGATAGAATAAAGAGTATCATGAGCTTCCTTCATGATAACTTGCTTCAGCTTTGAATCTGCTGGCACACATAACTCCTTCTTCATCTTCAGTGAATCCAGGTACCTTTCCTGTACCAATACGACGTTTGATGCCGTCGATACTTTCATTCCCCTTTTGAGCTTCCTTGATTTGGCTAATCAAAGTGGGTTGAAGTTCAATGCTGGCTAAGAATCCTTTGCTAACTAACTCAGTTCTGAACTGCTCCAACTCCTCATACAAACTTGGCTGCTTTTCCTTGTTCATGGTGTTAAGCCTACACGACAATCTTCTAAGAGCATCGGCTACCACATTGGCTTTACCGGGGTGATAGTGAATGTCAAGGTCATATTCCTTGATTAACTCTATCCATCTCCTTTGACTCATATTTAGCTCCTTCTGAGTGAAAATATACTTCAAGCTCTTGTGATCTGAGTAATTCTCACAACAATTACCCATCAGATAATGACGCCATGTCTTCAATGCCAAAACTACGACTGCTAGTTCAAGATCATGGGTCGGATAGTTCTGCTCATGCTTCTTTAGTTGTCGAGACAGATACGCGATGACTTTGCCTTCTTGCATCAATACACATCCGAGACCAATCTTGGATGAATCACAGTATACATCAAACGGCTTCTTGATGTCTGGCATTATCAATATTGGTGCTGATATCAATCTCTTCTTCAGCTCCTGGAAACTGGCTTCACATTTGTCTGTCCATTCAAACTTCTTGTCCTTCTTCAAAAATTGGGTCATGGGTCGGCGATGCTCGAAAATCCTTCTACGAACTTGCGATAATATCCCGCTAATCCGAGAAATGCACGTACTTGGGTTTGAGTGGTTGGGGCTTCCCATTCTTCGACATCTTTGATCTTGGTGGGATCAACAGAGACTCCTCTGGCAGACACAATATGTCCTAGGAATCCCACTTCTTTCAGCCAAAACTCACACTTGCTGAACTTGGCATATAACTGATGCTCTCTCAGGTTTTCTAGGATGATTCTCAGATGTTGCTCATGCTCTTCTTCTGACTTGGAGTAGATAAGGATGTCGTCAATAAACACCACTACAAGCTTATCTAGAAAATTCATAAAGATCTTATTCATGAGATTCATGAAATAAGCAGGGGCATTGGTTAATCCAAAAGACATAACCGTATACTCGTATAAACCATAGCGAGTAGTAAAGGCGGTCTTCGGAATATCCGTTGCACGAATCTTAAGTTGGTGATAACCAGTCCTAAGATCAATCTTTGAGAATACCTGGGCTCTAGTCAAATGATCAAATAGATCCTCTATCTTTGGCAAGGGGTACTTGTTCTTGATGGTGACGTCATTCAACTTTCTGTAATCTATGCACAAACGATTGCCTCCATCTTTCTTGTCGACTAATAACACGGGTGATCTCCATGGCGATGCACTTGGTTGAATCAAGCCTTTTTCTAACATGGCATCCAACTGCTTCTTCAGTTCCACTAACACTGAGGGGTTCATGCTATAGGGTCTCTGGGCTATGGGTCCGGTTCCTAGGATTAGTTCGATAACAAACTCAATATCCCTATCCGGGGGCATACCTAGCAATTCATCTGGGAATACGTTGGGGTATTCACAGACTACTCTTACTTGGTCTAGGGTAGGTAGGGCTAGACTCTTGTTGCACTTGAATTGACGAGGTAAGGTTTCAGAGATATGCTCTACTGTTACTCCAGAGCTACTGGTCATGGTGATAGCTTTCTTAGCATAGTCTATCAGTCCTTTATGCCTTGACATCTAGTCCATACCTAGTACTACTTCCAATCCTTTGGTTCCAAGTACAATTAGGTTGGCATAAAAATCTATCCCATGTATTCTGATAGGCACAGCTTTGCAAATTTTTCTAGCTTTGGTTGTTGAACCGGGGATTTGAACTATCATGACATGCTTCAAGTTGGTTGGGTGAATCTTACAAGTGCATGCAAATTCTTCGGTGACAAATGAATGCGATGCTCCCGAATCAAACAAAACTCTAGCTAAAACTGAGTTGACAGAAAACATACCCAGCACTACATCTAACGCTTCTTGGGCTTCTTCGGCGTTCATGTGGAAAAGACGACCGTTGCGGTTGTGAGGGTTCCCTGGGGCAAATCTTCTCCCTGGTTGAACACGACGCTGCTGTTGAGCTGGGGCATTCACATTGGCATTGACTGCCATCTTCTTGGGACACTCATTGGAATAGTGACCCTTCACTCCACACTCGAAACAAGTTATCTGGGACTTGTCCTTTGTTGCGACAGGCACAACATTGCTGCCAGTTTTGGGTGCAGTGATGTTGTTGTTGTTGTTGCTCTTGGGAGGTGCACGGTTGAAATTTTTGGTATTTCCGGAGTTGTGATTGTTTCCTCCGGACTTCACATTGCCTCCACTACGGTTGGGGTAGCTTGGGCGAGACATTAGGGGTCGATTGTTCCTTGGTGCATATCCTGGTGAGGGGTTGGGATGGTACTTCTGGTGGCTGCTGGATCCAGATTGCTGTATCATACGATGTTTGCGGTTGTCGTTTGCCTAGTTAATCTTCCCTTCCATCTGAATGGCAGAGTCGACTAGCTCTTTGAGATCTTGGAAACGGATGTTGACGAGGACAGTCTGCATCTCATCATGCAGTCCGTTCAAGAATCTCTCCTTCTTCTTGGCCTCCGTGTTGATCTCATTAGGGGCATATCTAGCAAGCGATAGGAATCTATCACGGTACTCGACCACAGTCATTCTGCCCTGCTTTAAGTCGCGAAATTCATCTCTCCACCTGTTGACTAGACCTTGCAGCACGTGGGTGCGGCTGAACTTGACTTTGAATGCTTCCCATGTCATCACTTGACCATGGTTCATGTTGCGGCTACTAGTCCACTATGCTCTTGCATATCCTGCCAAATAGGGGGTGGAGAAGAGAACTTTCTCGTTGTCATCAACTCCTACAACTTCTAAGTTGTTTTCCATGGTCTATAACCAGTCATCAGCATCTAGTGGGTTTTCAGCTTGGTTAAAGTTTGGGGGATTGGTGTTCTGAAAGTTTTAAAGTTTGGACCCATGGTGATCCTGGTTTCCATGCCCTTGGTTGTTTTGGGCCATCTGGGCTATCTGCTGCAATGTTGCTAAATTGTCTTGGCGCTCTGCCCTGCTTGCTTCACGGTCTGCAACTAACATCTGCATAATCTGCAGCATTGGGTCTTGCGACGAGCTGCTCCCTCCTTGGTTTCCACGAGTCATCTGAAGATCGAGATAGATACAGGGGTAAGAGGGAAAGTTCTAAGGTTCATAGTTTTGGTTTCAAAGCTAAAACTTTGAGTTAGACTCGGGTTTTTCAACTAACTCCATTTCATTCATGCAAACAAGCAGACAATACAACACACACCACAACAATCAAAGGAAAACAGATGGTTTGAAGAACCATTCTGCAAGCTACGATACAGTGGGACCAATACATCTCATGCTACGACAGTACTCTAGTGCATCTACTCATCATCGATGAAGTCGGAGTTCTCATCGTCAGTGTAGAAGTCCACAACATCTTCCTCCAGAAAGTCATCATCAATGCTGAGGTAAGAATCTATGTCTCCCTGGATGTCTTCACCCTCGTCTTCTTCCTCCTTTGCTACAAGCTGAGCTTCCTGCTCCTTGACAGTCTTCTTGAGGTCGGCCACCTTCTTGCGAAGACGGGCGATGGTGCGATCCTTATTTGCACGCTGGCGGCAAAGAGACTGACAATCCTGGACGAGCAGTGCGAAAGTCTGGGCCTTCTGGTTAGCAATGGCACGGTTCTGGTTGGCTAACTCTCTAGCATTGTCCAGTTCCTCCTGTCTGTCGTGTAGCAAGAAGTCAAGATTTTCCACTTGACGCCTCAACTCTGGGTGACTTTGCATATCCATCGGCATTCCCATGAAGTCACATCTTGCATAATAAACAAAACGGCTTCCTTGGAGTTGGTTGACGCTGAGGGCACATAGACGTGTGAGAGCTTCATGCATTGCCGTGGCTAATCCATCTAGCCAGTTGTTCTCTCTCACGGGGAACTGGATTCTCCCGGACGTTGGTTCTTCGATGCTTCCTCTAAGATCAGCGGTGACTAGCCACTGTAAGTCTCCTACTAGGGGTCCTAGAAGTTGAGCTCCAAGAAACTCCGGGTGTGGGCGTCCAAGTAACTCCGACAGTGAATCTAGATCCCTCTCGAAGATCAGCTGACCTCCGTTTCCCAACTAGTAAAACTTGTTGAACTGAGTCTCCATCTACAAGAATTAAGGATGAGGAAATTAGTGAAGTGATCAAGTGTGTGAAATTTTAAGTAGTAATGTAAGAATTTGGAGGAACATGAATTTTTTGAGAAAGAATGAATTCCCAAGGATAAGAGAGGAAATAGTTTTTTATAAATACTCACTTTGGTTTTGAAACTAAGTTTTTCTTCGGATGTCCATTCTAACTAGGGTCTCCTATGGTCAGGATGGCTCTGATACCAACTTGTTTACACCCAGATTTTTAATCCGAGATGCCTGTTATGTCATTCATCGCAATCCCAAGATTACCATTTTTGCGAGACATAACAGATTGGATATCACAGTACATCATCCATTACAACCCATACATAAGGTCTTACACAAATAAGGATCTCATGATCCAGTCTTAATACAACAAGCAGCGGAAATAAAAGATAAGCGTAGCGGTGGGGTCCATCTTCAGGGGCACAGGCAATGCTGACGAAGGAAGATAGTCCTAGTTATCATAGCCATCCAGTTGGCCATCATCTTGGTAATCTCCTTCATAGTCTGGCCATGAGAATAGCCAGGGACAAAAGCCATGAGTACTCTTTAAGTACTCGCAAACTACCACTAACAAGTAGTATAGTTCTAAGTTAAAGTGCTAACTCTAAGTTTAACTATCAAGTTAAGTTTGAAACCTAAGCTGAGTTCAGAAGCAAAGAAAGATAAAATAAAGTTCTAGAATCACTTAAGTTGGGAAGCTATTGTCATAGTCACAACCCTGTTGTGGTCAAGTAAAGATTCATCATTCATTTCATAAGTTATTTTGAAAACATCTGACAACGAAATAGTATGGCCATTCCAACTATCCATAACCGCGGACGCAGCTATTCAAATAGTTTGACACTCTGCAGAGGTGGTACACTTTCACCACAAGATTCGAAAAATCTTTCGGGGATAACCCTGAATCATCATACTTAGTATGCAGATAATCAAACATAACCTTTCCTTTACACACCCTATTATAAGCACCTCTCCTATGAGTATGGCCTCCCAACCATGACTATCTGTCATCTTGGGCACTCCATAGGTGGACAACATTGACATGTAGCCTCAGCTCAAACCTCTCCCTCGAGGGAGCTAATACTAATGCATATAAACTTCCAGCTAAGTCTTATCCAATTCAGGTAATGTGGTTGTACGGTAAATTTGGAATGGTATCGCATCCGAATCCAACCATCAGTTTTGTAAAAGGGTTAAGGCTCATGCCTCAACATTTTCACCATCATAAACCATTTGTGTTTCTCAACACATGTCAAAACATCTCAATAGAATGACTCATCATTCCAAGGTTTTTACAATTCATTTTCACCAAGTGTTCCCATCTAAAGTGGCTCAAGTTTTTGATCTACTCTAAACTACTAAGTTAAGAGTGTTCACTAAGGTGGAAATGATGGGATCAATCTCATGCCATAGAATGACATCTAAAGGGTTCTATATAGGTCAAGTTTTATACTCTTTATGCTACCTTGTAAACAAGTAAAGAACTTTGGGTAAAGTAAAGGAAGTAAATCTTGGAAAATAATTACTAGTCAAGGTAGTGTAACTAAAGCATGCCTAAAGCATCTTTGCTAAACCATCTAGTTTAGTTCTAGATTGCTAAGCATTATACTTGCAAGTGCTAGGTTGCATTGTTAATGGTGGCTTGCCTTGGTTGGTGCAGTGGTTGAAGTTTTCTTCTTCTTCTTCTTGGTAGAACTCCTCCTCCTCGTAGACTTGGTCGGTACTATCGTCGATAAATACATACGGCGTACATAATCACCAAACAATACTTAACTAGTCTAATTAGGAATCTAAGGCATATAGTTGATGATCTATTATCATCACAAGCATCACAAGTTTTATTCAATAGTTTCATCCTTTTTATTTTAGAAAAGTAATTTCTACTCATTGAAACATTAACTAAGATTTAATATTCACCACTTAAAATATGGGATCATGTCAACACATGTAATCAACACATATTCTAACACGTGGGAATGTGATTTAAGGGTTGGATCATAATTACTTTGGTTTAAGTTCATTATTTAACGATTTAAAGTGACTAGAAATGCCTATATAGCATTATTTTTCTACTAGTGCAAAGTCACTGCATGTAAACCTTAATATTATTACATATTCAGATAGGTATGGTGAAATGTGATTTTTGAGAGTTGGAATCAACTCAAAATCTAACTTGGTTGATTTTATAAAAATGTTGCAAGGTGTAAATGCTTCTATTTTATTATTTTTACTTGGAGAGATCTATAACTCTAATTGAATTAAATCCAACGGGCTTGGATAGATTTTTTCAGTAGCTTTCTAAAAAAATTGGAATCACTCCATTTGGATTTGTAAATCTCTCCGAATTGAATTTCAAACTAAGAGACAAAACTAGGTTTAAACTAAAAAGAAAAATCCTAATTCAAACTAACTGGGTTGCGCGGGAATGCTAACGGGCCGGCCCAGTCACACTATGCGGCACGGGGCTCAACTGACAGGGGGGTCCACCAGTCAGCGGCTCATAACGCGGGTCCACCAGTCAGCGGTCATAACGCGCGAACCAGTACGGGGCGATATGGGTCGTTGGATTAGAACTGGGATCGACGGCTGGGGATCGTCGTCGACGACGAACAGGTCGCCGGCGAGCTCTAACCCTAGCGGCTCGGTGGGGGTGCTCAGGGGGCGTACCAGGGCTCCAACAACAACAGCGAGGCGGGCAAACGGACTGGTAGACGATGGCGAGCTCAGGGACGGTCGAGGCAGCTCTGGGGTGGTCGTAATCAGCGGCGCCCTTCTCTCCTCTGCTGCGGGCTACTCCGGCCAAATTCTGGGGAGCAAGTGCTCGCGCTGCTACGGCTAGAGGTGGGGAACGGTCAGTGAGGTGAGGGGAGGTGAGTTGTGTGCTGCTAATGGCTGGGGAAGGCCTCTATTTATAGGACGACGACGCGACTAAGAGGGATGGACGAGCGGCTCCGGTGAGGGCTGCACAGCGTGCTAGCAGCATAGCTTGAGGTAGGGGTCGGTCGCTGGTCTCCTGGCAGTGCTCTACGTGATCAATGCGGGACTAGGGGCGGTGGTATGCGGTCGGGCGGTGCTGGCGCTCTGAGCGGCAGAGGAGGCGGTGTCCACGACAGGCGGTGGCTATGGTGCGTTGGGCGGCAAACGGGCATGTCTGGCGTGCTGCCTGGGTCGTGGCGAAGCGGTAGACCCGGGCTACGGTCAAGGGGCGGCGTGTATGCGCGTGTCGGGCACGTCGCTCTGGCGCGTGCTCGGCATGACGCACACCGGCAGTGCGCGGCGCGCTGTGGGTGGTCCATGGCTTGGCCTGGCTCGGGGAGGGGCAAAAGGGTGGCGGTGAGGTGTGAGCTAGCTGCTAGACATGGTGAGAGGGAGCGAGGTGGTCTGCTGCGATGGTGGCATGGTCGACCGGCCAGCATGTGCTCGGCATGGCATGGCATGGCCACTAGGGGATAGGAGAGGGGGTTTAAATGGTCTAGTTAGATCATTTGGGGACAGCCGGAGGTTTTTGAGGAAAATTGGGTGCAAAACCCTATTGCAAATAGTGAGCTATGTTTAGAGTTTAAACCTTGCCTGCCAAGTGTTTGATGAAATGGCCGCAAGAACTTTCTTTTTGAATTTTGAAAATATTTTTGGTGGGTGTGCTAGTACTAAGCTTGAGATTCTGTGGGTGCTTGGGTTTTGAAGATTGAGCTTGTTTGAGTGGGTTTTGAAATAGTGGGATCTTCCCATATGAAATGGATTCCATTTTAAACTGCCATTTAAAATTAGTGTTTGAATTATTTTAGCAGATCACAAAGTGGGCCTTGGTACATCATTATGTTTACTAGCAAGGGGTGCAAAGATCCACAATTGTTTCTGTTAGGTTTTGAGTACTAGGAATAGCCAAAGTAGGCATGTTGATTAAAATGGCACAAATGACCATTCACTTCATTTATTCATTTTGATTTGTTTTTCTTTGGGACATGTTTGGGAATGATTTAGATGATGTTTATTTCACCTAAGAATCATTTTACAAGCAATGGATCACAAAACCATGGAAATTCAAACAACTCCTATTTTAAATGCACATACACATGCATGCTTTCATATTTTTAATTGGAAAAGTTTTTGTTAACCCTAATTTTGAGGATTTGGATCTTAATAACCTTGGATTAGAGTTTTGGGATGTTACACCAGCGAATGGAAGAAGTACTGGTTCTACATGAAGGAGTTAACCCCGGCCGGGGAGGTGGTGATCCCGACATATGTGGCAGAGCGGAAGAATCTCCAACGGTTGTCGGTGAATGTAACACCCTCAAATCGGCCCTATGCAAGTTTTAGCCCTTTCCGCCAAACCGCATAGAAACGATTCAAGGACGCCCACCAGGCACTTTCGTGCGGGTGGAAAACGAAATAATACCATTACACAACAGTCCTCGATGGGACCCATAGAACATATATATACAACGATATCCAAATATCCAAATCACCTTGAAAACGATAGAGCGTCCGACTACGGACAAGATGCAAATGGGGCTAAGAGCCCTGACGAATAACCAATGGCGTCCATAACTCTGCCCAGGCCAAGCCGGAAGGGTAACCCTGCTAACGACGTTGATCTCAAACCTGCTAAAACAAAAGGGGTGCCGACAAAGGGCAAAGGAAAAAGAGGAGCGTCAGTACTGAGGCCAGTACACGGCGAGGCTAGAATTCGGCGGCTCTCGCTTACATAGGTATGGTGGACTGAAGCGGCAGCGCAGCAACATTAAACAACCTATAGAGACTCAGTAAAACTGGCGGCTATTAGAGAGGGATAAGAAAGATCTATTCGGATCCAACCTGATTCTAACACCAAACATACCCATCCTGGTATTTCCCCCTCGAGACCAAACGAGGAAGTCGGACCAAGGAACTCACATAGTTGGCAATTTTACTCATTCCGTTATAGTTGCAGCGCTTACTAATCAGATATAGATAGCATGAGTCATCCTAAAGCATAAGTAGTGGGCAGTTTTAATTAACCATTCCGTGGTAGTTGGAACATTTACTTGTCAGATATAAATGTCCCGAGGAATCCCAAAACCCAGCAGTTGTTGGCACTTTTATCACATTCCATTGGAGTTGCAATACTTACTAGGCAGGTATAGTATGACACAGATCACCACAGATCCACCAGTTGTTGGCATTTTTATTATCCATTCCATTGTAGTGAAGCTGAATTACTAGTCACATATTAAGTCAGATTTATAACACTACTTTAGTTATGCGTGTCTATGATCGAGATACTGTGCTCCAAGTCGTCCATAACCGCGGACACGGCTTTCAGAAAGATTTACCCTGTAGGGGTGCACAAATAGCAACACACACACGATCAACCTCGGAAAAACCAAATAAAAACCCAATGAGGCTTTCACGACAAAGCAATCACAGGATTCATAAAATATTTCAGGGGGCCACCCCACTAAGCTACCCGCAACAAAGTTGGCCGGCTCCGGAACAGACCCAGGGTTTGTGACGACGGCTGTAAACGACTGGGAACCCGAAAGTGTGACTGGGCTTGTCGATACCGCGAAAACATGGCACAATCCAAAACAGTACAGGTGCTCCACGGACAATCTTAAATAAAGCTGTAAAACATGGCATAAGTACATGATAGTAATAAATCCCCAAACTAGTTTGTGGCCCCAAGAAATAAGAAATGAATCAAGCTCTAGCTAAGGGGGATTCCTAGAGTCTCCCGTATGTGGATAGTGCGAATAGTCAAGGAACAGGTATCAAGTACTAGGGAGCTACCGGACACAAGTGGGCATAAAAAACCAAATAGCATATATTGCCCACCAGTGCCTCTTTCATTAGTTATCCCAACAATTTAATAGTTGTATTTAAAGACATGATCATCTCCACCATAAACATCTGTCAGCATTCCAACAACTGTGGTACTTGACAACACGAGATCGCACCTGAGCAAGCAACTACGACTCGCAAGGCCAGCTATCTACCAAACACAGGTAATAGGAGGTGTCCAAGGCAATATAGAGGCTACACGGGATATAACTCGTGTATGGAAACTAAAGCATCGCGACACGGATAGCAATAGATCAACATGAGGAAATAAAGACTATAAATGTAAAATAGGTAGAAGGGGGAGAGATGCTCACCTGGGAAACACTGCCAACGGATCATATCCAGAGAACTTGCCGATACTCGCATCATCTCATCGGCCTAATCCGCGAAGAAGCAAACACTAGAACAAACACCGGATGCAATATTTAATACTACGGCAGAAGATCCGGCATGATTATGATATGATGCAGATGCGGTGCAATTAGGCAGTATTAAGCGGAACCGGGGTCCCGACAATTAATTAAACAGTTCGAGTTATTTAACTACCCCGCAATTTAAATGTTGTTTTAACAAGGCAAAACATGGCTGCGGTTCGCTACGCAAATTTAAATGGAGTCCGGAATAAGACTAGAATAACCCGCTTATAGACTCCATATTTAATTTAGGTGAATTGACTATTTAACCCAACCCACCAGATGACATGAATGCAAGCATGAACAATTTAATATGCGACAGTTATATGTCATTATAAAATAGAGGCTTAGGGTCACACATCTGGGGCGAAGGTTGAAGGAAATATGCCCTAGAGGCAATCATAGAGATGATTGTATTTCATGTGTATCCATGAGTTATTATAATGTTCCTTGAATATCCATATACCAGGCAACTTGTATTGATTGGCAATTATGTGAATTTTTTGTGAAACTCTTTACTTGTATGGTTATCTAATAATTGTCCCTAGTCGGAGTTCATGCGAGGACACACGTGAATATTAGACTAGCACATCGATTGGTTAATGACTATGTTTCGCAAGTCATTGACATGGAGATGTCAAACCAATGATGTGGACACATGTTATGAACATGGGGTTGGACTGACCCAACATGAGACTAGCAATAATACTTGCAGCTCTCTCCACACATCGTGTACGTTTTGTCCTTAGACCTGAGATTGTCGCATGTACTTGAGATGTGGATCGACCTACTTTGGGGCTATCAAACACTACTCCGTAACTGGGTAGTTATAAAGGTAGCTTTCGGGTTTGTCCTGATACATGCTGCAAGGCATCGGTCAATCAAGATGGGATTTGCCCCTCTCTAGTTGAGAGAGATATCTCTGGGCCCCTCGAGTGATCGGATCCAGAAATGCATGGCCGTGCTACATATGGTTAAGAGTTAACCTAGTAAAGGGATTCTGAATCACAGTATCGAGAAAGAGAGGTCAGCTTAGAGCTAGACCAAATATCGTGAGGCAAAGGGAAAGACATGTACTCAACCTTGTGATGGTTCGTCTGAATGACCTTTATATGCGTTTAGGAGTTGGCACGTCTTGCTAGAGGCCGCTACCAACTATTGACGGAGTAAGTGTACTCGCGTCATGTCTATACGTGTATGAACCTATAGGGTCACACACTTTAGGGGCTGGAAGCCTAATGAGGATTGGATCCGAATTAGACCAGGCTTAGGCTGCTAATGGGATGCTAATGTAGAAGCCCACCAGGGATGCCTATATAAGAGGGAGTGAGGCGAGCTGAAAAAGTGAGAGCATTCCACCCAGCCGCCACTCCTCTTCCGCCTGTGTTGCACGCGCAGACCTAGCAGTCTGGCGTGTGACGACTTCCACTCCGGACGTGTGGATACCTCGGAGGTGCTGCATCTGTAGCACTTGGACGAGCCACGCAAAGGGGAGCTGCTCGTGGGACGAGGACGAGGAGGAGACGTAGAACATCTACACTGCCGCAACGTGCTTCATCGAGTTCCGCACCTGCGCGTCTAGCGGTAATCCCGTGATCTATGACAATAGTATTCCTGGTTGACGCGGTAGAAATTTTTGATTTTACGCTAGTGTAGCCTACCCGTTACCCCTTCAGTGGTATCAGAGCCGATGCTATTCAGTCATAGGTTCGGGAAGTTTGCATATGGTGATATGTAGATTGATATGAATGATACGATCGTTTGTATGGCGGTGTTTCTGGATTGATCTATGATCTTAATTTCCGTGATCGTGATTCTAAGGTCGTCGAACGACTTACCCCTACCGGTCGGTTTCCGCCATCGGGGTAGACAGTGACACATAAATCCTTCTGAATCACGCGAAGATCAATATGATTGATCGAATCAGGAATTAGATCTGAATCGACGTACCGTGGTCAAAGGAGTTTGGTCAAATCGGAACTATGGTCGGTTTATGGTAAATTGGATTTGCCGATCAAAATCCTTAAAGAAAATTGTATAGATTTGATCTCTCATTGGTCAAACCGCGAGGGGCGCTGCCCCTTCGAACCCCGCAGGGGGAGACCCCCTAGACCCCCCTTAGTCGTAGCCCCCTTTTTGTATCTCGTTAAGGTTCATAGGTGGTACGATTTCACATGATCCGGTAGAATGCGATTCTATGCACAACTTGTTTTTGCAGGATTTATGTGATCAGTATGGCCCAAAAATGTATGTGATGCATGTATGTATTTTTTCATGACCTGCGTGTCGTGAGTTGGGCAACACGGCTGGAGCCATATGTGTTGTCAATTATTGTAATGGCCTGCGTGCCAACTTGTGATGATCCCAATACCATGTAATTTTGATTACTAGATGTTAGGAGTAATAGCTTGTATTAGTTCTTGGAGAACTCATCACTTGGAGGATGGCTCGCATAGAGCATGAAGATGGAGATCATCATGGTGGACAGGTTCTATGGCGATGGAGATCACCATGAGAAAATGGGCCATACTGTATCACATCTATGTGAATGCTATTCTTATACGTTTTACTACTATGCATGCTTAGATGATAGAAGTAGAACGATCCCTCACAAAGTTTAAGTTAAACCATGCCCTCCCAACCAAACCTTGCACCATCCTATGCCCTGTACAATCGTTGGTGGGTCTATGAAATTAGGGTGCCACGGTTTTCCTTGGCTGGATGGGTTTGTATCGGATACCTACACGCATAAGGGTTGGTGAGCTTAACAAGGTCATCTTAACAGTTAAGGACCTTGGGGCATAAAGGTTGGGCAGCTAGGTTTGACATAGAGATGTCACCCAACAACAAGAGTCATATGTGATATGATTAGCAAAGGTTGCTTACCGATTTACCTTGTCTTCTAGCAGTGATGCTAAAGCTCACTAGTCGACTTGTTAATTGTGGATCTTGAATCACTTAGTATCAATAGAGGGATGTTGATTTAAGTGGGAGTATATGCTATTAAATTGTTTAATATGTTTTACTCTTTCATGGTTACATGGCTTAGTATTTTGCATATTTTTTTTGTTGTAGATCAATGGCACCGAACAATTCATCACCTTTTGCTTTGCGTTCGATTCTTGAAAAGGATAAACTAAATGGAACAAACTATTCGGACTGGGTCCGTAACCTGAGAATTGTTCTCAGGGCTGAGAAAAAGGAAACTATTCTGGATACCCCAATCCCGGATGAACCTGCTGATAATGCAACTGCTACCCTTAAGAATGCCTACAAGAAAGCATGTGATGAATCTCTTGAGGTCAGTTGTCTTATGCTTGCATGCATGGAACCTGATCTTCAAAAACAGTTTGAGGATCAGGAAGCGTACGATATGATCGTTGCGCTTAAGGACATGTTCCAGACTCAGGCTAGGACTGAGAGGTACAATGTCGCTAAGTCCTTTGTGGAATGCAAGCTGGCAGAGGGAGCAGCTGTAGGCCCCCATGTGATCAAAATGGTTGGTTACAGTCAGACTTTGGAAAAGCTTGGTTTTCCATTAGGCCAACAGTTGGCCACTGACTTCATTTTGGCATCTCTTCCATCTAGCTATGGGCATTTCATTTCGAACTACCATATGCATGGGGTGGAGAGGGGCCTTAATGAATTATGTGGGATGCTGAAAACAGCAGAATGTGACATTAAGAAGTGTGCAGGGCATAGCCATGTGATGGCTGTGCAGAACAAGCCTAGCTTCAAGAAAAAGGGCACTTCTTGGCAGAAGAAGAAGGGCAAGGCTAAGGATACGATCCCTAAGCCAAACCCTGCACCCAAGCAAAAGGCTGGTCCTGCAGGAGACACTGAGTGTTTCTTTTGTCACGAATATGGCCACTGGAAGAGAAACTGCAGCAAGTACCAGGCTTCTTTGAAGAAAAGTGGAAGTAAGAGTACTTCCCACTCAGGTACACTTGTTGTAAATGTTGTGGACATTTTTCTCGCAGATTCTTATGTTAACTCTTGGGTATTTGATACCGGATCGGTTGCTCATATTTGCAATTCGATGCAAGGGCTAATAAGGACTAGAGAAGTGCAAAAAGGCGAAGTGGATTTTCGCGTCGGAAATAAAGCAAGGGTTGCTGCATTGTTCGTCGGCGTCATGCAACTTCACCTTCCGTCAGGATTTATCATGGAGTTGAATAATTGTTATTACATTCCTAGTATGGGTCGAAACATTTTATCACCTTCATGTTTGATGAGGGATGGTTATTCATTCGCGAGTACAAACAATGGTTGTGTAATCTCTAAGAATGCTATGTTTGTGGCTGATGCTCCCATTGTGAATGGGTTATTTATTTTAAATCTTGATAATGCATGTGTTTACAATGTTAGTGCTAAAAGGCTTCGGCCAAATGATTTGAGTCCTACCTATCTATGGCATTGTCGTTTGGGGCATATAAGTGAAAAGCGCATGAAGAAGCTCCATGGTGATGGTCTTCTAACTTCGTTTGATTTTGAATCATACGAGACATGTCAAGCTTGTTTACTTGGAAAGATGACCAAGACGCCTTTTACGGGGTTTCCCGAGAGAGCGACAGACTTGTTGGAACTCATACATACTGATGTATGTGGACCAATGAGCACGACAGCCAGAGGAGGATATCACTACTTCATTACTTTCACTGATGATTTCAGTAGATATGGCTATGTCTACTTGATGAAGCATAAGTCTGAAACTTTTGAAAAGTTCAAAGAGTTTCAAAATGAGGTAGAGAATCAACGTGGCAAGAAAATAAAGGCCTTGCGATCTGATCGCGGAGGCGAATATTTGAGTCACGAGTTTAGCAATCATCTTAAGAGTTGCGGAATTGTTCCACAGCTCACGCCGCCCGGAACGCCTCAAAGAAACGGGGTCTCTGAACGGCGTAATCGAACTTTGTTGGACATGGTTCGATCGATGATGAGCCAGTCGGATTTACCATTATCATTTTGGGGTTACGCGCTAGAAACAGCAGCTTTCACACTAAATAGGGTACCATCTAAATCCGTAGTTAAGACACCATATGAGATGTGGACTGGAAAGAATCCCAGTTTGTCTTTTCTAAAGATTTGGGGTTGTGATGCATTTGTCAAGCGACTTCAGTCGGACAAGCTAACACCCAAATCGGATAAGTGCATTTTTGTGGGATACCCAAGGGAAACCTTAGGGTATTACTTCTACAACCGAGAAGAGGGCAAAGTGTTTGTCGCTCGTAGCGGTGTTTTCCTAGAGAAAGAGTTTCTCACAAAGGGAACGAGTGGAAGGTCGGTGCGACTTGAAGAAGTTCAAGATGAGCCAGTCGGGGATGCTTCTACGAGTGATGCTATTGTAGCAGAACAAGTTGAGGAACCCGTGGCAATAGAAGCACCACAACCACGAAGGTCGGCGAGGCTCCGCGAAGCGCGAGAGTTATTATTGTTAGACAATGATGAGCCTGCGACCTATGCAGAAGCGATGGTGGACCCAGACTCTGAGAAATGGCTGATTGCCATGAGATCCGAGATAGAGTCCATGGGAGACAATCAAGTTTGGAACTTGGTTGACCTGCCTGATGGTTTTAAAGCCATCGAGTGCAAGTGGATCTATAAGAAGAAGATTGATATGGATGGAAATGTTCACATCCATAAAGCTCGACTTGTTGCAAAAGGTTTTCGACAAGTTCAAGGAGTTGACTATGACGAGACTTTCTCGCCCGTAGCGATGCTTAAATCTATACGGATCATTCTAGCCATTGCTGCACATTTCGATTATGAGATATGGCAGATGGACGTCAAGACGGCTTTCTTAAATGGAATCCTTTCTGAGGACGTGTATATGATGCAACCCGAAGGTTTTGTCGATCCAAACAATGCTGGAAAGGTATGCAAACTTCAAAAGTCTATTTATGGGCTGAAGCAAGCATCTCGGAGTTCGAACATTCGATTTGATGAAGTTGTAAAGGAGTTTGGCTTCACCAAAAACGAACAAGAACCTTGTGTGTATAAGAAAGAAAATGGGAAATCACTTGTGTTTCTAATCTTATATGTGGATGACATATTATTGATTGGAAATGACATTCCTATGCTCGAGTCTGTTAAGACCTCATTGAAAAATAGTTTTTCTATGAAGGACTTGGGAGAAGCGGCATATATTCTGGGTATCAAGATCTATAGAGATAGATCAAGGAGGCTAATTGGATTAAGCCAGAGTACGTACATTGACAAAGTGTTGAAACGGTTCAGCATGGAAGAGGCTAAGAAGGGGTTCTTGCCCATGTCTCACGGCATTAAACTCAGCAAGACTCAGTGTCCTTCGACCACTGATGAGCGAGAACGCATGAGTAGGGTTCCATATGCTTCGGCTATTGGATCCATCATGTATGCAATGACATGTACTCGCCCAGATGTTTCCTATGCTCTAAGTGTTACGAGCAGATACCAGGCTGATCCAGGTGAGATTCACTGGACAGCGGTAAAGAATATCCTTAAGTACTTGAGAAGGACTAAGGATATGTTCCTAGTTTATGGAGGTGAGGTTGAACTTAGTGTAAAGGGTTACACATATGCGAGTTACCTTAATGACTCAGACGACTCGAAATCGCAATCAGGTTATGTGTTTGAGTGGGTTTTGAAATAGTGGGATCTTCCCATATGAAATGGATTCCATTTTAAACTGCCATTTAAAATTAGTGTTTGAATTATTTTAGCAGATCACAAAGTGGGCCTTGGTACATCATTATGTTTACTAGCAAGGGGTGCAAAGATCCACAATTGTTTCTGTTAGGTTTTGAGTACTAGGAATAGCCAAAGTAGGCATGTTGATTAAAATGGCACAAATGACCATTCACTTCATTTATTCATTTTGATTTGTTTTTCTTTGGGACATGTTTGGGAATGATTTAGATGATGTTTATTTCACCTAAGAATCATTTTACAAGCAATGGATCACAAAACCATGGAAATTCAAACAACTCCTATTTTAAATGCACATACACATGCATGCTTTCATATTTTTAATTGGAAAAGTTTTTGTTAACCCTAATTTTGAGGATTTGGATCTTAATAACCTTGGATTAGAGTTTTGGGATGTTACACCAGCGAATGGAAGAAGTACTGGTTCTACATGAAGGAGTTAACCCCGGCCGGGGAGGTGGTGATCCCGACATATGTGGCAGAGCGGAAGAATCTCCAACGGTTGTCGGTGAATGTAACACCCTCAAATCGGCCCTATGCAAGTTTTAGCCCTTTCCGCCAAACCAAACGATTCAAGGACGCCCACCAGGCACTTTCGTGCGGGTGGAAAACGAAATAATACCATTACACAACAGTCCTCGATGGGACCCATAGAACATATATATACAACGATATCCAAATATCCAAATCACCTTGAAAACGATAGAGCGTCCGACTACGGACAAGATGCAAATGGGGCTAAGAGCCCTGACGAATAACCAATGGCGTCCATAACTCTGCCCAGGCCAAGCCGGAAGGGTAACCCTGCTAACGACGTTGATCTCAAACCTGCTAAAACAAAAGGGGTGCCGACAAAGGGCAAAGGAAAAAGAGGAGCGTCAGTACTGAGGCCAGTACACGGCGAGGCTAGAATTCGGCGGCTCTCGCTTACATAGGTATGGTGGACTGAAGCGGCAGCGCAGCAACATTAAACAACCTATAGAGACTCAGTAAAACTGGCGGCTATTAGAGAGGGATAAGAAAGATCTATTCGGATCCAACCTGATTCTAACACCAAACATACCCATCCTGGTATTTCCCCCTCGAGACCAAACGAGGAAGTCGGACCAAGGAACTCACATAGTTGGCAATTTTACTCATTCCGTTATAGTTGCAGCGCTTACTAATCAGATATAGATAGCATGAGTCATCCTAAAGCATAAGTAGTGGGCAGTTTTAATTAACCATTCCGTGGTAGTTGGAACATTTACTTGTCAGATATAAATGTCCCGAGGAATCCCAAAACCCAGCAGTTGTTGGCACTTTTATCACATTCCATTGGAGTTGCAATACTTACTAGGCAGGTATAGTATGACACAGATCACCACAGATCCACCAGTTGTTGGCATTTTTATTATCCATTCCATTGTAGTGAAGCTGAATTACTAGTCACATATTAAGTCAGATTTATAACACTACTTTAGTTATGCGTGTCTATGATCGAGATACTGTGCTCCAAGTCGTCCATAACCGCGGACACGGCTTTCAGAAAGATTTACCCTGTAGGGGTGCACAAATAGCAACACACACACGATCAACCTCGGAAAAACCAAATAAAAACCCAATGAGGCTTTCACGACAAAGCAATCACAGGATTCATAAAATATTTCAGGGGGCCACCCCACTAAGCTACCCGCAACAAAGTTGGCCGGCTCCGGAACAGACCCAGGGTTTGTGACGACGGCTGTAAACGACTGGGAACCCGAAAGTGTGACTGGGCTTGTCGATACCGCGAAAACATGGCACAATCCAAAACAGTACAGGTGCTCCACGGACAATCTTAAATAAAGCTGTAAAACATGGCATAAGTACATGATAGTAATAAATCCCCAAACTAGTTTGTGGCCCCAAGAAATAAGAAATGAATCAAGCTCTAGCTAAGGGGGATTCCTAGAGTCTCCCGTATGTGGATAGTGCGAATAGTCAAGGAACAGGTATCAAGTACTAGGGAGCTACCGGACACAAGTGGGCATAAAAAACCAAATAGCATATATTGCCCACCAGTGCCTCTTTCATTAGTTATCCCAACAATTTAATAGTTGTATTTAAAGACATGATCATCTCCACCATAAACATCTGTCAGCATTCCAACAACTGTGGTACTTGACAACACGAGATCGCACCTGAGCAAGCAACTACGACTCGCAAGGCCAGCTATCTACCAAACACAGGTAATAGGAGGTGTCCAAGGCAATATAGAGGCTACACGGGATATAACTCGTGTATGGAAACTAAAGCATCGCGACACGGATAGCAATAGATCAACATGAGGAAATAAAGACTATAAATGTAAAATAGGTAGAAGGGGGAGAGATGCTCACCTGGGAAACACTGCCAACGGATCATATCCAGAGAACTTGCCGATACTCGCATCATCTCATCGGCCTAATCCGCGAAGAAGCAAACACTAGAACAAACACCGGATGCAATATTTAATACTACGGCAGAAGATCCGGCATGATTATGATATGATGCAGATGCGGTGCAATTAGGCAGTATTAAGCGGAACCGGGGTCCCGACAATTAATTAAACAGTTCGAGTTATTTAACTACCCCGCAATTTAAATGTTGTTTTAACAAGGCAAAACATGGCTGCGGTTCGCTACGCAAATTTAAATGGAGTCCGGAATAAGACTAGAATAACCCGCTTATAGACTCCATATTTAATTTAGGTGAATTGACTATTTAACCCAACCCACCAGATGACATGAATGCAAGCATGAACAATTTAATATGCGACAGTTATATGTCATTATAAAATAGAGGCTTAGGGTCACACATCTGGGGCGAAGGTTGAAGGAAATATGCCCTAGAGGCAATCATAGAGATGATTGTATTTCATGTGTATCCATGAGTTATTATAATGTTCCTTGAATATCCATATACCAGGCAACTTGTATTGATTGGCAATTATGTGAATTTTTTGTGAAACTCTTTACTTGTATGGTTATCTAATAATTGTCCCTAGTCGGAGTTCATGCGAGGACACACGTGAATATTAGACTAGCACATCGATTGGTTAATGACTATGTTTCGCAAGTCATTGACATGGAGATGTCAAACCAATGATGTGGACACATGTTATGAACATGGGGTTGGACTGACCCAACATGAGACTAGCAATAATACTTGCAGCTCTCTCCACACATCGTGTACGTTTTGTCCTTAGACCTGAGATTGTCGCATGTACTTGAGATGTGGATCGACCTACTTTGGGGCTATCAAACACTACTCCGTAACTGGGTAGTTATAAAGGTAGCTTTCGGGTTTGTCCTGATACATGCTGCAAGGCATCGGTCAATCAAGATGGGATTTGCCCCTCTCTACTTGAGAGAGATATCTCTGGGCCCCTCGAGTGATCGGATCCAGAAATGCATGGCCGTGCTACATATGGTTAAGAGTTAACCTAGTAAAGGGATTCTGAATCACAGTATCGAGAAAGAGAGGTCAGCTTAGAGCTAGACCAAATATCGTGAGGCAAAGGGAAAGACATGTACTCAACCTTGTGATGGTTCGTCCGAATGATCTTTATATGCGTTTAGGAGTTGGCACGTCTTGCTAGAGGCCGCTACCAACTATTGACGGAGTAAGTGTACCCGCGTCATGTCTATACGTGTATGAACCTATAGGGTCACACACTTTAGGGGCTGGAAGCCTAATGAGGATTGGATCCGAATTAGACCAGGCTTAGGCTGCTAATGGGCTGCTAATGTAGAAGCCCACCAGGGATGCCTATATAAGAGGGAGTGAGGCGAGCTGAAAAAGTGAGAGCATTCCACCCAGCCGCCACTCCTCTTCCGCCTGTGTTGCACGCGCAGACCTAGCAGTCTGGCGTGTGACGACTTCCACTCCGGACGTGTGGATACCTCGGAGGTGCTGCATCTGTAGCACTTGGACGAGCCGCGCAAAGGGGAGCTGCTCGTGGGACGAGGACGAGGAGGAGACGTAGAACATCTACACTGCCGCAACGTGCTTCATCGAGTTCCGCACCTGCGCGTCTAGCGGTAATCCCGTGATCTATGACAATAGTATTCCTGGTTGACGCGGTAGAAATTTTTGATTTTACGCTAGTGTAGCCTACCCGTTACCCTTCAAAGGTCTTGGGGTTCCGGAGGGGTTCGGGTTCGGCGGGATCGGTCTTCGGACTCCGGGATCGGGGTTTCGGAACCATGTAGAAGATCTTCGATCATCCGATCCGTGTCGGTGCACCAGGGGTCGGGGCTTCATATCCGGATCGACGAGGAGGCAGAAAGGCGCTGAGGTTCAGTCTTCAGCTTCCAGGAGGGAGAGCTCGGCATTCCGTGACGAAGAAATTGGGGTCTCCAGCTTGGATGCCGAAGGCAGACTTGGTTTCGGTACAGGGGATCTTCGAGTGGCGCAAAATAGGGACCGCAGACGCTCATAAAATGTTGGCACCAGCCGCTCTCCATGTTGTCTGCTCTTTGCAGAGCCACACCTTGGACACACATGGAAAAATAGCCTGACAGAGAAACGGTCCGATGGTGACGTTGTACAAACCAAAGCAGGGGAAGCGAGCTCTCAATTGACATGTAGGGAAGCTTCACGGTGCTCAGCGACGCGAGGGAGCCGACATAGTGTGGGGTCGAAGCAGAGGCTCGTGACGGTGAGCGGGAAGGGCGGCCACGCGCGTCGGCGCAGAGAAAGGCGGGACACCGGACTTCAGCGGCCGAGGCGGCACGGTGGCGGCGCGCTTGGCACGGGTGGAGGATGCGGGGCCCCCTGCGACAGAAGGAGCGGCCGGCGGCGCACTGCTTGGCCGGGCCGAACAGCGGATGGGGTCGCAGGGGGGGGCCGGCCGGAGGTGGGGTTGGCGCGGCCTCGGGGAGCGTGAGGAGCATGCTCGACGGCGTCCGGGAGGGCTCCGGGGTGGCGACGCCCAGCGTCCGGGGCCACGTGGTGGCGACGCATCCGTGCCGGGAGGAAGACAGAGGCGGTGGCGCGTGACGCGGACGTTGCAGTGGCGTGCTCGGGCAGACGGTGAGCTTGCCGAGGAGCGGTGACCCGCAGAGAGGGAGCGGGGGCGTCCATGCTGCGGCCCAGAGAGGAGAGGGAGGCGAGGCCGGCGGCCGAGCTTGGTCGTGCAGGAGCGGAGCGGCCGGTCATGGCGTGCTTGCGGTCGGGGTCGAGGAAGGGTGGCTAGGGCAGAGAGAGGAGGGCGCCAGGCAGAGTAGGGCGGCCATGGCGGCGGCTTGCCGACGAGTAGGAAGAGGTGAGACGAAGAGGAGCGGGCACACGGGGCCGACCTTGAGGGAGGCGGCGGCCGGTGGCCGACGAGGAGGCGGGGCAACGGCGAGGCCTGGCGGAGGAGGGAAACAGGAGAAGGGGCGGGGCGCGTCGCTAGCGGAGGAGGCGTCGGGGATGCGGCTCGGGCGACCACGCGAGGAGAGGGAGGCGCGGGTCACGGGGGAGGAGGTGGACGCATGTGGGGGTGGGACCGCGAGGTGGGGCCCGGAGCGGTAGGTGGGAGGGGTTCGCGCTGGGATCGAGGTGGTCGGCCAGGTCATACGCGGGGTGGTTGTCCATCCCGGGAGAGGTGGGGCCCGCGCGACGTGGGGAACGACAGGTGGGGAGGCGGGAAAAGGAGGTGGGGTTCGGTCGGTGGGGGGGGGGGGGAATTGGGCCAAGGGCGAGTGGGAGCGTGTCCGCGCGTGAGTGCGTGCGTACAGTGTGGTTTGTGGGGAAGCGTGCAGGTGGCGACCAGGTGGGTGTGGGGGAGAGGGCAGGTGGCGAGGTGGCGATCAGGGAGTGGCCAGGGTGAGGTGGCGGCTTGGAGGGAGAGACCAGGTGGCGGCTGGGGTAGAGAATAGGTGGGGGGTGTGGCGGCTGGGGTGGAAGGGAGTGGGTGGGGTGTTTGGTTGGTTAGCTTAGGTAGATTAGGGTTTAACTAGAGGTGGCCGACTGGGCTGTTGGGCCTGGCTGGCTGCCTCCTAACAAAATAAATTAAACTTTTATTTATTTTGAAAAACCTTTTGTAATCCGTTTTTAGACAAAAAGAAAAGACTCGGAAAAGCCTAGAGTTTTGAGTTGAAATTAAGAAGGGGAATATTTAGAAAACAAAACTAGGCTTTATTTGAAAATAGTTTTAGGGAAACCAGGTGTGATGTCATGACGATGCTCAAATGCAATGTGGCATGATGACATCAGCATGCGGTCCTGATGATGCAATGCACAAAAACACTGCGATTTTCTAGTGGTTTTAGCGGGATGCCACAATTCGACACCACTAACAAGGGATCTCGCCCTCGAGATCCGCCTCATGGTACCGGGAAGAAGGTCGGCGATCTAAATTCTTCTCGCTTCGTGTAGATCCTCGCGACACCACTAACAAGGGTTCGTTGTCCGTGATCGTCGAGAGAACACTTCGGGAACAAAGGGCGAAGGTAGAGGTATCAACAAATAAAGCCACCTCTAGCTTCCATGGACGGAGTAAAATTGCTGGATCCACCGATTCAATATACAAAAGCGAATGATAAGAGTAGTCGGATGGTGATCAGTCCATCGCGCACCCAAACCATTACTCTGCACACAAATAGGAGAATTATGCAACCAACTCTCGGAATCAGACTGAAGATCTCGACAAGCGAGGTTCGGAAACAAGGAGGGATGCAGACTCTGCATCGGATCTGGCGTAGAGTATGCCATCGCGTCGGAAAACACCGGAAGGCACAAACAAGGAGCAAAGAATGGTAACACAGATAAAGGATCACTTGGATAGCACTAAGTCCGGAGGTAGAAGCACCGTTGCCAAAGGAGGAACTGAAACCCTGAAGGTACGGCGAAAACCCAACCTCGAGAATTCCTGGACTCAAAGAATGGGAAGAGAGTAGATTCAAAACACGCAGAGGTAAGAGGAGAATAGCAGAGGGGTAAGGAGTAAAATCAGATCTAATTAGATCTATCCAACCGATTTTCCAAAATAGTTTGGACACTCTACTTCGGCCGTTAGCTAGGTTATCCTACAGGCTGGACTTGTGGGGTATCGCAACTGCTGAGCTCTGATACCACTCTGTAACACCCTCAAATTAGCCATATGCAAGTTTTAGCCCTTTTCGCCAAACCCGCATAGAAACGATTCAAGGACGCCCATCAGGAACTTTCGAGCGGGTGGAAAACAAAGTAATACCATTACACAATAGTCCTCAATGGGACCCACAGAACATATATATACAACAACGACTCCATGAGTCAAGAATACAGATATACAATACAAAGATCCAAATCACCTTGAAAACGATAGAGCGTCTGACTACGGGCAAGATGCAAATGGGGCTAAGAGCCCTGACGATTAACCAGTGGCGTCCATAACCCTGCCCAGGCCAAGCCAAAAGGGTAACCCTGCTAACGACGTCGATCTCAAACCTGCTAAAACAAAAGGGGTGCCGACAAAGGGCAAAGGAAAAACAGGAGCGTCAGTACTGAGGCCAGTACACGGCGAGGCTAGAATTCGGCGGCTCTCGCCTACATAGGTATGGTGGACTGAAGCGGCAGCGCAGCAGCATTAAACAACCTATAGAGACTCAGTAAAACTGGCGGCTATTAGAGAGTGATAAGAAAGATCTATTCGGATCCAACCTGATTCTAACACCAAACATACCCATCCTGGTATTTCCCCCTCGAGACCAAATGAGGAAGTCGGACCAAGGAACTCACACAGTTGGCAATTTTACTCATTCCGTTATAGTTGCAGCGCTTACTAATCAGATATATATAGCATGAGTCATCCTGAAGCATAAGTAGTGGGCAGTTTTAATTAAACATTCCGTGGTAGCTGGAACATTTACTAGTCAGATATAATTGTCCTGAGGAATCCCAAAACCCAGCAGTTGTTGGCACTTTTATCACATTCCATTGGAGTTGCAATACTTACTAGGCAGGTATAGTATGACACAGATTACCATAGATCCACCAGTTGTTGGCATTTTTATTATCCATTCCATTGTAGTGAAGCTGAATTACTAGTCACATATTAAGTCAGATTTATAACACTGCTTTAGTTATGCGTGTCTATGATTGAGATACTGTGCTCCAAGTCGTCCATAACCGCGGACACGGCTTTCAGAAAGATTTACCCTGCAGGGGTACACAAATAGCAACACACACATGATCAACCTCGGAAAAACCAAATCAAAACCCAATGAGGCTTTCACGACAAAGAAATCACAAGATTCATAAAATATTTCAGGTGGCCACCCCATTAAGCTACCCGCAACGAAGTTGGCCGGCTCCGGAACGAACCCAGGGTTTGTGACGACGGCTGTAAACGACTGGGAACCCGAAAGTGTGACTGGGCTTGTCGATACCGCGAAAACATGGCATGATCCAAAACAGTATAGGTGCTCCACGCACAATCTTAAATAAAGCAGTAAAACATGGCATAAGTACAGGATAGTAATAAAGCCCCAAACTAGTTTGTGGCCCCAATAAATAAGAAATGAATCAAGCTCTAGCTAAGGGGGATTCCTAGAGTCTCCCGTATGTGGATAGTGCGAATAGTCAAGGAACAGGTATCAAGTACTCGGGGCCTACGGGACACAAGTGGGCATAAAAACCAAATAGCATATATTGCCCACCAGTGCCTCTTTCATTAGTTATCCCAACAATTTAATAGTTGTATTTAAAGACATGATCATCTCCACCATAAACATCTGTCAGCATTCCAACAACTGTGGTACTTGACAACACGAGATCGCACCTGAGCAAGCAACTACGACTCGCAAGGCCAGCTATCTACCAAACACAGGTAATAGGAGGTGTCCAAGGTAATATAGAGGCTACACGGGATATAACTCGTCTATGGAAACTAAAGCATCGCGACACGGATAGCAATAGATCAACATGAGGAAATAAAGACTATAAATGTAAAATAGGTAGAAGGGGGAGAGATGCTCACCTGGGAAACACTGCCGACGGATCATATCCAGAGAACTTGCCGATAGTCGCATCATCTCATCGGCCTAATCCGCGAAGAAGCAAACATTAGAACAAACACCGGATGCAATATTTAATACTACGACAGAAGATCCGGCATGATTATGATATGATGCAGATGCGGTGCAATTAGGCAGTATTAAGCGGAACCGGGGTCCCGACAATTAATTAAACAGTTCGAGTTATTTAACTACGCTGCAATTTAAATGTTGTTTTAACAAGGCAAAACATGGCAGCGGTTCGCTACGCAAATTTAAATGGAGTCCGGAATAAGACTAGAATAACCCGCTTATAGACTCGATATTTAATTTAGGTGAATCGACTATTTAACCCAACCCACCAGATGACATGAATGCGAGCATGAACAATTTAATATGCGACAGTTATATGTCATTATAAAATAGAGGCTTAGGGTCACACATCTGGGGCGAAGGTCTTGGGGTTCCGGAGGGGTTCGGGTTCGGCGGGATCGGTCTTCGTACTTCGGGATCGGGGTTTCGGAACCGTGTAGAAGATATTCGATCATCGGATCCGTGTCGGCGCACCCGGGGTCGGGGCTTCATATCCGGATCGACGAGGAGGCAGAAAGGCGCTGAGGTTCGGTCTTCGGCTTCCAGGAGGGAGAGCTCGGCATTCCATGACGAAGAACTTGGGGTCTCCAGCTTGGATGCCGAAGGCAGACTTGGTTTCGGTACCGGGGTTCTTCGAGTGCCGCAAAATAGGGACCACAGACGCTCATAAAATGTTGCCACCAGCCGCTCTCCATGTTGTCTGCTCTTTGCAGAGCCACACCTTGGACACACATGGAAAAATAGCCTGTCAGAGAAACGGTCCAACGGTGACGTTGTACAAACCAAAGCAGGGGAAGCGAGCTCTCAATTGACGCGCAGGGAAGCTTCACGGTGGTCGGCGATGCGAGGGAGCCGACATAGTGTGGGGTCGAAGCAGAGGCTCATGACGGTGAGCGGGAAAGGCGGCCACGCGCGTCGGCGCAGAGAGAGGCGGGACGCAGGGCTTCAGCGGCACGGCGGGGGTGCGCTTGGCACGGGCGGAGGATGCGGGGCCCCCTGCGACAGAAGGAGCGGCCGGCGGCGCACTTCTTGGCGGGGCCAAACAGCGGAGGGGGTCGCAGGGGGGGCGGCCGGAGGTGGGGTCGGCGCGGCCTCGGGGAGCGTGGGAGGGCTCCGGGGCGGCGACGCATCCGTGCCGGGAGGAAGACAGAGGCGGTGGCGCGTGATGCGGACGTTGCAGGGGCGCGCTCGGGCGGACGGTGAGCTTGCCGAGGAGCGGTGACCCGCAGAGAGGGAGCGGGGGCATCCACGCTGCGGCCCGGAGAGGAGAGGGAGGCGAGGCCGGCGGCCGAGCTTGGTCTTGTAGGAGCGGAGCGGCCGGTCATGGTTTGCTCGCGGTCGGGGTCGAGGAAGGTGGCCAGGGCATAGAGAGGAGGGTGCCAGGCACTAGAGGGTGTCCATGGCGGCGGCTTTTCGACAAGCTAGAAGAGGCGAGACGGAGAGGAGCCGGCACGCGGGGCCGATCTTGAGGGAGGCAGCGGCCGGTGGCCGACGGTGAGGCTCGGCGGAGTAGGGGATGCGGAGAAGGGGCAGGGCGCGCCTCCAGCGGAGGAGGCGGCGGGGATGCGGCTCAGGCGACCACGCGAGGAGAGGGAGGCGCGGGTCACGGGGGAGGAGGTGGACGCATGTGGGGGTGGGACCGCGAGGTGGGGCCCGGAGTGTTAGGTGGGAGGGGTTCGCGCTGGGATCGAGGTGGTCGGCCGGGTCATACGCGGCGTGGCTGTCCATCCCGGGAGAGGTAGGGCCCGCGCGACATGGGGAACGGCAAGTGGGGAGGCGGGACAAGGAGTTGGGGTTCGGTCGGTGGGGGGAATTGGGCCAAGGGCAAGCGGGAGCGTGTCCGCGCGTGAGCGCGTGCGTGCAGCGTGGTGTGTGGTGAAGCGTGCAGGTGGTGACCAGGTGGGTGTGGGGGAGAGGGCAGGTGACGAGGTGGCGAGCAGGGAGTGGCCAGGGTGAGGTGGCGGCCGGGAGGGAGAGACCAGGTGGCGGCTGGGGTAGAGAATAGGTGGGGGTGTGGCGGTTGGGGTGGAAGGGAGTGGGTGGGGTGTTTGGTTGGTTAGCTTAGGTGGATTAGGGTTTAATTGGAGGTGGCCGGCTGGGCTGTTGGGCCTGGCTGGCTGCCTCCTACCAAAATAAATTAAACTTTTATTTATTTTTAAAAACCTTTTGTAATCCATTTTTAGACAAAAATAAAAGACCCAAAAAAGCCTAGAGTTTTGAGTTGAAATTAAGACGGGGAATATTTAGAAAACAAAACTAGGCTTTATTTGAAAATAGTTTTAGGGAAACCAGGTGTGATGTCATGACGATGCTCAAATGCAATGTGGGATGATGACATGAGCATGCGGTCATGATGATGCAATGCACAAAAACACCGCGATTTTCTAGTAGTGGTTTTAGCGGGATGCCACAGTGAACAAACTCCCCAAGGCCCCGGAGGCAGTCGTGGTCGAGATTCTTGCACCAATATCCAAGAAGGCCTTAGCATGTACAAGCCGAACGGCAGGCTGCCCCCTGTCAGTGCTTTCATATGTCCATAGTCTCTCCCTTTTCCAGTCGCATTTCCTAGTCGCTTATTCGATTCGTTTGTTGAATTCATTTGCAGAACTTCCAGATCCTAGAGCACTAGTTTCCTCTACTAGATGAGGAGATACCGGACGAGCTCCTTGACGAGGACGAGGGAGACTCCTCCAACAAACAGGAAGATGAGGAAGAGGCCGAGGAGGAACATGAGCCTCCCTTAGTGGGTCGAAAGACACGCGGTCAGAAACATCATGGGATCGAGGCTAGTCGCATCCTCGAAGAGGGGGACAATGACCCGGAGATCATTTTGGAGGAAAACTCCAAGCGAGCCCCGACGCCATCCAAGCCTCCGACCGAGCTAAAGGCTCGCCAAAGACACAACGACATGCAAGCTTTATCTAGTTAAGCATATCATGGACGGTCGGGCCCGAGCTAGAGAAACCCGCGCACGTCAACACGGGATGTGGATCCTCCCAGTATCCAAGTGAGTTCCTTTGATCATTTGCTTGTGTTATTCTGTTACTTGTCTTGGAATTTCTAAGTTGCATGTTCCTTTGATCATTTTGCTAATTTTCGTGTGTTTACAAGAGTGGCCCCAAGAAGATCAAGCGCATCATGGTGGCGAAGGTCCAGACAAGCCGTGCCGAGGCTGGGGACGACCCTTCCAAGAAGAGGAAGGGGAAGACCGCCGAGGTGCCCTATGCGGGTACCAAGAAGAAGAACACCAATCCCACTGAAGCGGACGTGGCGCCTGTGAAGAAGGGCAGTGTCACGTCCCCTCAGAAGGGCGATTTGCTCGAAGAAGAGGAGGAGGAACCTGTGAAGGTCGATCCTCCAACGGAGGTGTCCTCACAGGTGGCCAGCGAGCCAAGGACGATGGCCCCAACTTTCCTAAGGTTCGTCGTGAAGGAAGCGACCGCGACTATCAATACTCATTCGTCGTGCATGGCTGAGGTTATTGACGGTCATGTCGGGTTGATGTCACAACATCCTGGTGGCATGGCATCTCCGCTACCCTCCATGGACATGATCGAGCTCCATCGCTTGCTAGGCGTGACCCTCCAGGTATGTCCAGTCCTCGAGGGTATAGTCACTATATTTTAGCGATTGGAACCTTTGGAACCTAAACTCCCCCGGTCCCCAAGGGTTGGGTCACTAGGAACTGGCGAGCCAAGTCTTGATGATTTTTTGCTGATGTGACTTTGCTTTTTTTTCCCGGGGTTGCAGTGTGACTTGGCAGAATAGTGAGCCACAATGGAGCGAATGGAGGACAACCGGAAGACGGCTCAGCAAGCCAATCACCAGCTCCGAACTACCACATGTGAGTTCCTATCTTGAGGTATGTTTGTCCAATGGTTGTGGCGATTGTTAACTTATTACTTCCTTTGTGCAGATGACCATGCCTCCTTGCTTGTAAAGGCCCGTGAGGGATATGTGCCCCTTTTCGACCTAGATGCCGCAAAGTCAATAGTGACCGGGGCTGAAGAAAAGGCTAAGGCCTTGGCGGCGGAGCTAGAGTCTGCGAAAGCTACGGCTTCTGCATCGGAGGAGAAGGCCAAGGAAGCATCCATGGCAACGAAGGAGGACCGTAAGTCCTCTGACTCCGTGATCGTGGAGCTGCAGGGAAAGCTCTCATCTCTGGAGAAGTTCATTAGGGAGAACTGCCGCAAACTCCTTAGTGAGTTTGTTTTTATACATTTCTTTCAAGTGGCGAGTCCTCGAGCGGGTCGAGTCCCCGGGCGTGTTTGGAATCGGAATTTGATACACTGACACCTTGCAAATGTTATTAGCTAGAGGGATCTAGCAGTGCAAGGGTTTAATGCCGAGAAATGCGTGACGGTAGTGTTGAGCGCAGCCACGGTATCTGCGATGTGTTTCCATGCTATCCTCCAATGCATCACCCCCATCAAAGTGATTCCTCGGGGATTCACGAAGGTGTGGAAGTACCTCGAGGAGGCCCCTGCTATTGTGGAGTGGATGACACACTCCACATTCCATCAGGGGAGATCGTGGCGCTGAGTCTTGGGCTCACCCACTTCCTGGAGGAATTCGAGCTCGACGACGTCACCAACAAGTTCACTTCGGCGACAGGAAAGCTGGAGATCGTCGACGTTCTTGCGCTTAATGCAAAGGTCGCTCCATACTTGGAGCGTGTGTTGGTGATGAACAACCTCCTGCTGTTGCAGGATATCCATGTGGCGCCGGGTGACGCCGATCCAAAGCACCACGACCTTTCGTCGGAGAGGCCATTCCAGTAGGTGATCGCGAAGTCCCTGATGACCTATCCTATCAACCCCTAGAAGCCCTTTGCGAGGGTCAGGGGCACGAGTGAGGCTTCTTCGTTGAAGCCTGTAGAATGAGAGACGCATCTGTAAAGTAGAATTATTGCCGAGTGGCCTTTTGTAACGATACTTGGTACAAGTTGGATGTATAAAGTATTTTGCAGTTTGTGAGTTGATTCCGATTGGTTTGTTTTATTCTCTAGTCGACCCGTGGAGTCTGTCGTTGTGCGTCATATAGTTGTGGGTACTATGCAGTCCATGAGCATATTTTCTTATGGGAATCAGTCACATGCGCATGGTTAGCGCGGATGATATTTTTTTTGTTTTGAAGCTATTTGAATAGCTTAGGTCAACTTACCATGACTCGTGGAGCCAGTCGCATGGCGACCCTAAGGGGTACTCTGTATTTGGTGTTTTCCCTGGACACGTGCGGGTTTGAGTTGGTGAGTCACCGAGCATGGTACTTAACCGTTCGAGTCATATGCCCAAGGTAGGGAAGGACGTGGTACGCCGTTTATCATGTAGCGTGTCTCTCCTCCTGGCTCGGAGAGCCAGTCGCTTGGCGACTCCAAGGTGCGATCTCATACTTGGTGGTTTCCCAAGGCGCGTGCAGGTTCGTTTTGGCGAGTCCTAGAGTGTGGTACTTAACCGTTCAAGTCGCTACATCGAGGGATGAGGAGGACGAGGTGTTGTGGGAAGCACATCCAATCGTCTTGGCTTGGAGAGCCTGTCGGGCGAGGCGATCCCAATGGTTGCTCCTAGTTTGGAGTTTTTCATGGATGGTGCAAGGCCCGAGTGGCATCTATGCCCTTGAACCGCACTACTTGCCCAAGTCGGGTCGGAATGCCAAGGGTTGATAGTTGGTGTTAGCGTGTTTGCTATGTTATACGAGTGCGAGTGGCACAAAAGTTGGCGAGTAGACACAAATTGTGGACACAATATTTTTTATTTAGCAATGGTACATGAGTGTAAAAATTTCAGGTCTATGTGTAGAACTTCGGTAGTAGGTTCATGTTCCAAGGTCGCTCAATATCAAGCTTGCCATTACCTCGGACGTTGACGAGGTAGTAGGCATCATTGCTAAGGACTAGCCCTATGGCGAACGGCCCCTCCTATGGGGGAGAGAGCTTGTGCATGCCCTTTTTGTCCTGGATGAGTCTTAGCAAGAGGTCGACCTCCTGGAAGGTGCGAGTCCTGACTCAGCGGCTATGGTAGCAGCGGAGACCTTGCTGGTAGATAGCGGTGCGAGAGGGAGCTAGCTTGCGCACTTCGTCGAGTACGTGGATCGCATTTTGATGAAAGACTTCATTGTCCTCACCCGCGTAATAGACGAGTTGGGGAGAGTCGTGCTCGAGGTCGGTTGGCATGATAGCTTCGGTGCCATACACCATGAAGAAGGGGGTGAGCCCTGTTGATCGGTTGGTGGAGGTGCGGATGCCCCAGAGCACGGAGGGAGGCTCTTCGACCCTGTCATTAGATTGAGGACAAGTACGCCATGAGGGGGTCCTCAGGGCATGTAGAAGAGAAGGGTGTGAGTCGTACGGTGTTCTAGTACGATGAGCACACAAGTTTACCCAGGTTCGGATCCACCGACGGTGGATGGATCCCACTCTTGCTAGCAATCTAGTAATTCGGCAGAGACGGAATATGGGTTACAAGGGTTTTGCCTGTGCAAGTTGAGGCTGTAGACTGTGTTGCCCTAAAGGCTAGTCCCTAGGACGGATTATATAGATATCTAGCCTAGGGTTTACAGGAGAGACCTATCCGACTACGATACAAAGTCGGTTATAGAGTACATCTTGGACTACAAGTAACTAAACATGCCTATGTCGGTAAGTCTTCTGGGCCTTCCCGTAGCTGGACTGGACTCCGTCTCTTCTCCCTGACTGGACCGCCCATGGAGCATAGCTCTAACCCAAAGTGGGCCACCCTGGTTAGCGAGGCACAGTGAGGATGCCCAGAAAGTATATCCCCAACAGTAGCCCCCGGAATCCTCTAAGATCCAAGTCGGATTTCATCATCTAGCTTGATCTTTCTTCGTCTTGCCGAATCTTGAAGGGTTCCTGAAACTTTCAAAACAAAGGATAGGATCCAAATCTCAAGTTGAGTCAGATTCGTTAGCACTTCACTTGTTCTTTTCCTGCCTGATTTCAAACTTAGCAGGAAGATAGCCTCTGATGTCATATGACACCAGTCAAGGTCTAGTCATGTCACTAACAGACATTCTTGTCAACCTGACAGTTGGTGGGTCTGGTTTGCACGGAACCGAGGCGCCGTTTTAATGCATGCGTGGAGATCGAGGAGGCGTAATCTTCTCGAGGAAGTTACCCTAGCTCCTTCCATGACGCGTGGCTAACACCACAGTGTTCATACATGAATCTTAATGCAGGTCTAGTACATAAGGGGTTGAGATTTCCTCTTTCTCCTCTACCTATTCTTTCCTTCTCCTTTCTCCAGCGATGCAGCGCTTCCCAGCCTCCTTTTCCTTCCCCAAACTCCACAGCGCCACCTATCCTAGGTCACTAGACTAGACCAAATGGCTGAGGCATCCTCCTACGGCACGACAGCGACATCGGTGATGGCGGCAGTAGCAGCAGAGAAGGAGAACTTCCACAACCTCGAGAGCCCCTGCGTGCTTGACGATGATAAGCTGCGTTTCTTCGAGAAGGAAGTCCTTCTCTGTGCAGGGAAGTGGCGGAGCAGATTTGGAAAAACCATTCCCGCCCCACACGATGACGAGAGAGTTCACTTTAGTACACATCTTGACCGAGGTCTAAGTTTTCCTCCTTTAGAGTTCTTCTACGAAGTGATCTAGCATTATGGAGTTCAACTCCATAACTTCCCCCCAAATTTGATCCTAGAGCTTAGTGCCCATGTTTCTCTTTGTGAGGTTATCTCGAAATAAAGCCGAGTCTCACTCTTTTCCGGTACTATTTTGGTACACGGAGAAATTCCATCACTGCCGGCAATCCTTATATTACCGGAACGCTTAGCTTGTCCCTTAGGAGAGAACGATCCTATCCTAAGGTTATATCCAGCGAGCCAGTGAAGAAATGGCCGTCCATGTTCTTTTATCATAAGGTCAAACCAGCTTCCAACAAGCAAGAAGCATTACCAACTTTCATCGATGGAGCTACAACTCCCCAAGAGTCTTGGGACACTGATCCTCTGACTCTCACTGATGACTTGATCCTTGCCAAGAGGCAGATCAAATACTTGATCAAACACAAGGGTTTGAAAGGATCCGACCTTGTCCATTGCTGGCTCGCACGCCAGATTCAGCCCCACCAACACCACCTTGATTGTCTCATGCATACGATTACCAACAGTAAATAAGATAGCCTGCAAATCAACCCAAAGTCAATCCCGGATAAGGAGTACAAATCCCGGATCAAGTGGCTGATTAAGGAGTGGGTTAAGAGGAAAATTCCAGAGATCTCTCTGGATATGTATATAGCTGGAAACCCTCTTACTCTAGTAAGTTTTCTGACTTACTCTTTCCTACTGTTGAATTAGTTATCCGTTTGCAATACTAATATATTTATTTGTCTTTCAGCTTGCTAACCTCCCTAAGTTGGAGCTTGCTCCTCTTGAGGGATATCCACCCGAGGATCCGGTCCATCAGGAGGATGAAGAACTTGAATTACTACCAAATGCGTTTACCCAGAAACGCAAAACTCCTACTGTATCTATTGGTACGAAGGAAGTGCCTATTGTCAAGAGGTAACTTTCCTCACATGGTCTCATAATTTATTTATGTTCTTTCTGAATTGTGATGCTCTTATTCTGTCACTCTTTAGAGCTAAACAACTTGCGAAGGGCAAAGGGAAATGAAATACGGAAAAGATCCTGTGCCAGTAAAAGTTAGTTTCGACTTTGCCTGCTCCCCTGCCTCCGACTCCTACCCCAACGCCCTCTATAGCACCGGAGGTTACTTCATCTCCCCATGCTGTAGAAGATCCGACTTAGCACTCAGAGCCAGCGATCCTTGGCTTGCAAATCGACGTCACCATAGGTGATTCGACATCTGATAAGGGTGAACCCTCAAAGGGTAATGATTCCTTAGCAGAGACTTTTGTGGATAACCTCCTGAATAATCCGGGTATCACCAAGCTTGGCATTACTCGGAAAAGCGTAGAAGATATCCAGAAGTTGGCTCACCAATGTTTGGAGAGCCAGAATATCACTGCTGAATAAGAGGCACAAGAAGCCGAGGATGTCAAACTCGTCGAGCTTCTTGAACAAGTTCGTCTCTGTGACAACAAGCTGAAGACTGGTGTGGCTCCGCCACCCCAAATAATCCCTCTGACTCTCGCCGAGAAGCTTTCTTCCTAGGTGAACATGAGTCAACAAGCTAACTCACGAACATCATGTAAGTCGAAATTTGACTCTCTTTTTACTTTATTTCATATCATATCCCCTAGCCCCCAAGCATGAAGTTGGATAGGAAATTTGAATTTGTTCTTTCATAGGATTCTAAAGAAAGAACTAGTATAGCCCCCAAGGCTCGTGCTAATATTTAACTTAGTTAAAATATTAGCTCGAGTCTTTAAAGACTTCTAACTCTGCGTATTTACAGAAAGTTAATGCTTATAACCAGGAATTGTTGAAGAATAGCTACAATAAATAGAGAGATGTTACAGCTCTCCGTCTAGAAAATGCCAAACTAAAAATTTCCAAGGATGAAGCTGAAGGTAATCATTTTATTCCTCACGCTTGTTGTTTCATTTTATGACTCATAGCCAAATTTTTGTTCGACTTCTGTCTTGATTTTACAGAACTAGTTAAAAAGACTTGCACAATGATTGAAGAGGCCAAGAATTTCAAAACCCTAGAGGTTGGAAATGCCGATTTAAGGAAAGAGCTGAATAAGCTTAAGGAAGATCATGAGCGCAGTATTAACAGCGTTCTTGAATCATCCAACATGGCCACCGAAGAATGTGATCGCAAGATCGCTGTCTAGGATAAGAAAATTTCGGATTTGAAGGATGATCTGGACAGAGAGAGGGACACCACCAAGGCTCTCTAGGATGAACTCTAGAGTCTTCGAGCGAAGAAAGCCAAAGTTAATGATTACATCTTTGGTAAGTTTTCCTATCTCTGACCTTTCTTTTTTCCGACTCTAGGAGTATGGATATATTTTTGACTTTGCTTTATGTATGCAGGTCCTTTGAATATTATGGATTCTTCCTCTTCCAAATCTCGCACCAGCCGGCTTACTTCAGTCGGAGATCTGCTTCACGATTTCCACCAATCACTGGAGGACATTGGTGAAGCCTTAAGGGTTTCTGACATGAACAGAATGTCTGCCTTTGAAGTGCAGGACAAGGCAAAGTAGATGCCTCAGATCATCCAGGATTGGAACATGTCTTATGCGCGAATTGCTACACAGAATGCCCTAACCATGGTTATGAGCCACCACGGAAGCATGGAAATATGGCAAGTAACCAAGGGTTATTCAATTGTTGATGATGACGGCAATGAGAAGAACATCAAAGACATCATGGATGCTTGCGCTAGATATGGGTGTCGTGTGGCCGAGCTGACCAACTATGACAAGCCATTCTTCACTCCCGTGGAAGCGCCACCTCCTCCTCGAGAAGAAGTTGCTGAAGTTTCCGACGACGAGCAGACCGAGTCTAATATCCACATCTCGAAAAGATATCAAGGCAAAGGAGATGTACTGGTGAGACGGCTGATCCTTCATCTTCACCTGTCGCATAAGAAGTGCCAGAAAAAATGTTATTCTGATAAACAAATCTTGGGGTAATAACTAGAATATTTATTTTGATGTGCTAGCTAGTAAGATCCTTTGCCTTTACTTCTTTAGAACTCTAGTTCTTAAATTTTTTCGTGCTTGAAAATTCATTAAGCACTTAGTTTCATTTGCACTTATCGTTTATCTGGCTTTCTGGCTTGTTCCTTTTGTGAGCCGGCAAACTGTCAGCACGGAAAACTTTGCTGAGCAACTGAACTCAATTGCTAAACAAGTTTAAACTCGGAAACAAAGCCGGCTTTCAGTACCTACAATTCACTACTTGGAAAATACCCGTGTCCGGCAATCAGACAAAAACCAAAGTACAAACAAGAAAACTGATTTATACCCAAATGTAGCATTTTTACAATCAGAAACTAACCAGAACAAGCATGAGCATAAAGTACTTTCAAGTATTATGGGATTTTCGGCTTATGTCATGATCATTCAGAAATAAGATGGTACTATAAAACTTCTCAGAAAAACATTGAGGTAACAAATAGTTTATTTCTCATGGAACATGTACATATATATGATTACAAAGAAATATAATTTTAAGAATAAAGGGGACGTAGCTAAGAAATATTCCACGGTCTATCTAATTCTTCCGGGTTTGTAATGTCTCCAGCTCTCTTTCTCTTCTTAGTAGCAGGTATTTCTTTGACTGGCCTTATATCAGTTAGGTTGTAAGAACAATTGTGCAATACTCGACTAACCAAAAAGGGCCCTTCCAAAACTGAGAAAAGTTTGTGCTTTCTTTTTTGCACAAGCCGGAGAACCAAGTCACCCTTATTGAAAGATCGATTCTTGACTCTCTGACTATGATACTTGCATAACTTCTGCTGATAGATAGTTGATCACTTCTTAGCAACGACACGAACTTCCTTGATTATATCAAGATCATCTTGTCCCGATCTTTCACAGCGAGTAAACCAGATAATAACCCTTCCAATAATGCCGATGAACATCACCTGAAGAACATGAATAGATCCAGCAAGTAATGTGATGAAGATCACCACGCCTCAAACCAAAACAAGACAATCCTTGATGAACACAAGAACCCCCGCGACAATATCAATACGATAGATACCATGACATCACCGTCCCCGGAGGGATGCTCACCAAGCAACTCACACAATAGTTTTAGACTCCATTTCAAGCTAACCCTAAAAACCATGATTTACAGGCCAATATAAAGGCTGCTGGACGTTCACCATAGAGTTGGGGTGAAAACCAACATATCTCTAACTTTCCTAACTTAAAAGGACTCTATTTGTAAACCGACAGAAAACGTCCATCAACTTGTTTCGGTTGCCGCGCATAGATCGTATCGAACCAGGAAACGTGCGAGTATCTGTTGGAAAGATCTCAGAATTATCTTTCCAACAAATACTTATTTTCTTAATTCGGAGTTAGTATGTGGAAACCACGTCCGTTTCCATTTCAGAACTTCTGTCTGTCCGAATTGAACCTTCCTTCCTGGTCGCCTTCCATCTCTCGGTCGCCTTTGTTTTGATGATATTCTCTTGTGCCTTCCTCCCCCTCCTCCCTCGCGCATATCGTGGCTATATTATCATCCCCCCTTCAAGAAGCGTTGTCCCCAATGCTTGCGGGTCGGGTCAGAAAGGTGGCGTGATATGAACAACGGCTTCACGCGTCTTTGCCATCTTCAAGTCTTGCCTGCCTTCCACTCCGCAACCTCCCTCTCGGCGTGCTTGACATGAAACAGCCCTTGGCGCCTGCACCTCCTTGTGTCTCCATACGAGCTTTGACCTAGGCGCCACCGTATTCTTCTTCTCAACTCTTGTTGAAACTCGTGGTTGCTGAACATGGACCTTCTTTGCACGACCTAGCATAAGATGAGTAATGCCTGGACCACACAACTTATGAACATGTCCATCCTTGCCTCTATGCATCCGCACAACTGTCCCAACAAAATGCCTCACAAGTGTGCTAATAAAACTACTCTTGTTACCCTACTGCACCTCATGCACTGGAACATAAGGAGCACAACTATCATCCGTCTGAACACCCGTGTAAACACAAACAACCTTCTGAACACATGTTGCAACATCCGTACTCTCAGCAATAAGAGGATGCACTTCAACTGGCTTGTCACTAACAAGTTCCACTGGCTTGTCATCTACAGGCATAGCTGAAGCAATATCAACATTGTCGCACTGTGCATCATGCTCTCCATCCTGCACCTTAGCTAGCCCAGATTTTGGCTTAGCCTTGCGCACCTCCTCCTTATGTACCACCAACTCTACATCAGACTTTATGTGATCATCCTTCATAGGCTTTAAAGTCTGTTGTTTGCCACCATGCACAAAAGAATATGTATGTTCTCGTCCAGCATGTATAGCGTTTCGATCATACTACCATGGACGACCAAGTAACAGCCCACATACCTCCAATGGCAACACATCGCACTCAATCTCATCAACATAATCACCAACTATAAATGGCACACGCACCTTATGAGTTACCTTCACCATACCATAGCTATTTAACCATTGTAGATGCTTCGGTTCAGGAATATGCCATGTGGACAAACCCAACGCTACCACCATTGCCTTGCTAATGCCATTAGTATAACTTCCTCCAACTTGCATGCTTTTCCTTTGATCATACACTACGCCTGGAATAAATTCCAACGCTGGCCCTTGTCAATTGTCATGCAAGCATCGCCTTGTGCCTTATTGAGTTGAAAATTCAGCCAACTCAATGGTACAATATCCTCCACTGCAGTTGCAGTGCACACAACAACCTTGTCAACATCAGACTGCTTCTCTTCAGAAAATTTTGGCACTGCCACACTGACTGGTTGCACTGGAACAACTGCTGGAGCCTCCTTTATATGAGATGGAATAGACATAACTGCAACTTTGGGCGATTGCTGGACTGCCTTCACGGGCTTGGTGCAAAATACCTTACGACGAGGAGACATAAAACAGCCACGCAAAAACTTACCGAAGTACTTCCAAGTTGCATCAATAATATCCTTCTAACGCACCTCCTTATCTTACCAACGAGCTATCTCCTCATCCACACGTCGTAATGCAAGAAGCATACATGTAGGATTATCCAAATACTCATATGTATCACATCTGTAAAAACTATCTTGCATATGACGTTCCCACGGCTCATATTCATCATATGTCGCCATATGGACCAGTGTCCACCTGATTTGAGAATCATCACATACCACACCGTGGAAGATGTCAAGATAATCATTGTACACATCAACAGATGTCTTCCTAGAAGTGCCCCGTTTGCCAAAAAAAATCACCCTGGCACGACGGCAAGCTTCCTAGCATGACTGTAGAACAGAAAAATTTCTGGGCCGGATTGTCCAGTGTTGGAGGGCCGGACTATCCGGGTCGGCCGGATACTCTGGGTGGAAACCGTCAAACACTCCGGTGCGTGGACGTCGAGATCCAATCTGCTCCGCCTCAACTCAATCTCCACCAAGAACACACTCGGCCGATCAATCAACACAATCTCGCCGTGAGCAACCTGGTGCTCTGATACCATATGATACAGATCAAGCCGATGATCCTATAGATTTGTCCTGATCTTTCACAGTGAGTAACCCAGATAATAATCCTTCCAATAACACTAATGAACGTCACCTGAAGAAGAGGAATCAATCCAGCAAGTAACGTGATGAAGATCACCACGCCTCAAACCAAAACACGACAATCCTTGATGAACACAAGAACCTTCATGACAATATCAATACGATAGATAACACGACATCGCCGTCCCCGGAGGGATGCTCACCAAGCAACTCACACAATAGTTTTAGACTCCATTTCAAGCTAACCCTAAAAACTATGATTTACAGGCCTATATAAAGGCTGCTGGACGTCCAACATAGAGTTGGGGTGAAAACCAAACATATCTCTAACTTTCCTAACCTACAAGGACTCATTTGTAAACTGACAAAAAACATCCATCGACTTGTTTTGGTTGCTGCGCACAGCTCGTAAAGAACCAGGAGACGTGCGAGTACCCGTTGGAAATATCTCAGAATTATCTTTCCAATAAGTACTTATTTGCTTAATTCGGAGTTAGTATGTGAAAATCACGTCCGTTTCAATTGCAGAACTTCTGTCTGTCCGAATTGAACCTTCCTTCTTGGTCGCCTTCCATCTCTCGGTCGCCTTCGTTTTGATGATCTTCTCTTGCGCCTTCCTCCCGCTCCTCCCTCGCGCATATCGTGCCCATATCATAAGGTGTTCTAGAAAAGCACCATCCGAGACCATTTTCCGTGCATAGCCTATTTGAGACAATGCATCTTCTTCCTCATTTTCGGTTTGAGGGATGTGTTAAATATCAAATCCTTCGAATGATTTAGATAGTTCATCCATGAAAGCCCTATAGTATGCCATGTGTTTGTTTGCATTATAGTGATCCAACACTTGTTGAGCAACAAGATCCGAGTCTCCATAACACATAAGTCATCGGATGTCGATGTCTTTAGCAATCCGGATTCCATGCAGCTGTGCTTCATATTCGGCAATGTTGTTTGTTGTCGTGAAGTGTATCTGTAACACATAGAAAAGCTTATCTCCTTGGGGTGATTTGAGCACCACGCTAGGCCTGAGCCCCCGAGCACCTCAGACCCATCAAAGTGCATGGTCTAGTATTCTAACTCTGATAGGGTCATATTCTCCTTTGTCTCTGTCCAATTACTGAAAAAGTTAGCGATGATTTGGGATTTGATTGTTGTGCGAGGTTTATAATCAATGTCGAAAGCTAAGAGCTCTATTACCCACTTTGCGACACGCCCTCTAGCGTCGCTATTGTTGATTATGTCTCTCATGGGAGCTGTGCTCACCATGGTAATCTAGTGTTCCTGAAAAATAATATCGTAGATTTCTAGATGCGAAGAACACACCATAGGCTAGCTTTTGATAGTGCGGATACCGCTGCTTGGATTCAGGCAAGACCTTGCTGAGGTAGTAGGTCGGATGCTGCACCAGGTGTTCTTGCTTTTCCTCTGGCCGTTCCACCACCATGACGACGCTGACAACTCTGTTTGTTGCAGCTAGATATAGCAACATCAGTTCCTGAGGTTCCGGCGTTGCAAGGATGGGAGCGGACGAGAGTACTATTTTTAGGTCTTGTAGTACAGCTTCAGCTTCATTAGTCCAGATGAACTATTTGGTCTTTTTTAGGAGTTTGCAAAGTGGTGCAGTTCTCTCACCGAGCCAGCTTACAAACCGACTGACTGCTGCAATGCAACCAGTTAGTATTTGTACGTCCTTCAGGCGAGTTGCCCTGGCAATGTTGAGTATAGCCTTAATCTTGTCGAGGTTGACCTCTATGCCTCTTTGAGACATGATGAAACCTAACAATTTTCCGTCTGGTATTCCAAAGAAACACTTATTTGGGTTAAGCATTATGTTGTATTTGCGTAGATTGGCAAATGTTTCCTCCAAGTCGGAAATTAGTGTTTCCTTCTTTTTGGACATTACCGCTATGTCATCCACATATGCATGTACATTGCGTCCGATTTGATCGTGGGGGCAACGATGCATAGTGTGCTGGTACGTAGATCCTGCGTTCTTGAGCCCAAAAGGCATCGTAACGAAACCGAAGGTTCCGAAGGGGGTTATGAATGAAGTTTTTTACTTTGTCTGATTCCTTCATCCGGATTTGGTGATAACCGGAATATGTGTCGAGAAATCATAGGAGTTCCGAGCCTACTGTAGAGTCAATTACTTGATCGATTCTAGGCAGAGCGAACGGATCTTTGGGACAAGCCTTGTTCAAGGCAGTATAATCAACACACATCCTTAAATCAGTGGTGTCCTTTTTACGGACCATTATAGGATTGTTGGACCACTTAGTGTGGATAACCTCTTCTATGAATCCGGCTAACTCGAGCCGGGCTAGTTCTTTAGCTATCGCCTTTTTCCTTTTATCGCCGTACCGTCATAGAGACTGTTTGACGGGTTAAGCGTTTGGGTGTACATTTAGAGAGTGCTCGACAAGTTCCCTAGGTACTCCGATCATGTTAGAAGGTTGCCGTGCAAAGATATCTTTATTAGCTTTGAGGAACTCGACGAGCGCACTTTCCTATGCACGATCTAAACCTACACCTATCTCCATCACCTTGGAGGGATCTTCTTGCTACAATGGCGTCATCTTCATCTCTTCCGATGCCTTGAACTCCGGAGTTGGCTTCGTCACATCCTTCTTTGTCGCGGGCATCTCAGATGGGTCGATGGTCTTCTTGATCTCCTGGACATGCAGCACGGCTTCAGCAAAGGCGGCATTTCCGTCTTTGCATTCTCGTTCCTTCTTCAGGTCTCCCCTAATGGTAATCATGGCCTTGGGACCTGGAATTTTCATCATATTGTAAATGTAACACGAACAAGCCATAAAATCCTAGTAAGCCAAATGTCCAAAGATAGCGTGGTATGAGATCTTGAATGGGGCCACTTCGAAGGATAGTGCTTCCATCCGATAATTCTTTGGAGTTCCAAAGGTAACATCCAAAATGATCTCTCCTAGAAAATTTGCTTGTCTTCTGATTCAGCTACGTTTCTGACAACTCCGTGGAAAACCACAGAACTATGATTCAGCTCCGTGGAAAACCATAGAACTGTGATTCAGCTATGTTTCCGAGATCCTCATCCGACAACTCCGTGGAAAACCATAGAACTGTGATTCAGCTACGTTTCCGAGATCCTCATTCGACACAGAGTTTCGATGTAGAGGATGTTGATGCTGCTGCCGCCGTCCATGAGGGTCTTTGAGAAACCATAGCCATCAATGAGTGGATTGATGACTAGAGCATACTTTCCTCACATGTGCAACTTAGGCAGATGATTGCCATGGCCAAAGGTGATTGTTACTTCCGACTAGTCCAAAACCTGGGGGACAGCCGGAATAGTCGCGTTAAGCTCGTGCATTACTTCCTTCTTGACTTTGGCTGGTTGAGACTGAAGGAAAGTGACATAAGTGTCTTTTTTTGTTGGAACATCTTCTTTCCATCCGACTTGGGGTTTGAAGCTTCCGCCTCTTCCATGTCGGAATCTTCCTTGGTCTCTTTTTCTTTGTCGGAATTTTTCTTTCCTTTTCATCGCTTGGCCCTATAGCCAGCATATTCGTCTTTCTTGATGTCATCATTGAAACGACACTCAGCATTTGTGTGGGACAAGCCCCCATTGCCGTTCGGGTGATGCACACACAAATTGTTGGCAATGTCGTGCCAAGAGTAGGTTTTTCCAAGTTGCTTGTCTCCTCTACCTTGGACCCTAGATGTTCCACGACCGTGTCCGCGGCCGCCTCGGCGCCCACCTCATCCTCTAGACCTCAAAAGTAGCGTTAACTATAGTTGTTTTTGAAGTGAGTTTTTCTTCCGAGGTGTCCTTGCGCTTCTGGGCCTGCTGATTTGGCTGTTTTGCCGACTGTGGCATAGCTAGCACGTTCAACAGTCCTTCTTTGAATCATCATCAACATCTTAATATTTGCTTGCCGTCTCTATCATCTCCCTCAGATCAGTAACTTTGTCGCACTTCTAGCGATGACACATCAAACCAATTGGGAGTCCCGCAATGAAAGCTTCAATCGTAGTTTGATCGTTTACTCCTTCACAGGAGTTCTTGGTGTCGATCCATCGTCTGAGATAATACTGGCAAGTTTCTCCGGCCTTCTTGTGTGCAATGTTGTAGGTCTCCTACCGTACAGGGCCTTCGGTATGTGCCTTTGAAATTCTGAAAGAACGCGCTTTGCATGTCATACCAATTGTGGATGGTGCTTTCTGGAAGTTCGTTGAGCCATGATCATGTCATCTTCCTCAGCATGAGTGGGAGATACCGGGTTGCAACCAAGCTGTTTCCTCCTTTGGCGATGCAACAAGCCTAGAAAAGATCCTAGAGCCATGTGTCTGTCCAAGCTACACCGTCGTAGGGATGGATGTGCCTTGAGATGGCAAACCCTTCCGAGAAGTTTGTTTGTCGAATGCGTGGTTCGAACCATTTTGGACCCATGTAGATGTTGTCCGACTCATAGCATCGCGCCTCTATATTAGAGTTGATCCGGTGCCTCGCATCACTTAGTGATAGAGAATGCTGTCGTGGTTGCTCGCTCTGGCCATGGTGCCTTGGAGCCAGACTTCTGCTTCTGCCACCACCTCCTCTGCCATGACACCCTCCATGGATCCCTTGAGAGCCACTATGATGGCTGCTTGGTGGAGAGGGTGGGGTAGGTAGATTGTTTTCGGCTAAGCGCCAGCCTCCATCTAGAGCATCATTATTTCGTTCCAGGGAGGGTCTTGATTACGACGAGCCCCCTACTGGCTTGACTCAGTGTGGTGTTCGTCGTTCCTTCGTCTGTCGTTACTTCCATTGTGATGAGGTTCAGCCGAATGGCTTGTGTGTCTAGGAGGTGGCATTCTTTGTTGGTCCTCCTGCCGACGTCACTCTTCTTCATCTTCCCTATGATTGTTTGAATGTCACCAGGGAGGCTGTCTTGGAACTAGTGCTGCAACTACATCTCGCTCTGCGGCTGGAGCAACATTACTCTAGTCACGTAATTGTCTATGCCATTGTCTTGAAGATCTAGTTCTTGAGTAATTGTCTTCCTGACAGTCGGGACGGTATCGTTGTTCCGGATCCCGTCGGGGCCTTATTGTAACACCCTACCATTAGAACTTAGAAATAAGCTGAACACAGGTGTGTGCATTGCATTCATGCATAGAAAATTCGAATAATTTTCGCGCTTTTAAAATAAAACTTGCCAAAGTGATTGAAGCTTCTCTTAACGTGGTGGAACTGAAGTAGATCATCAAGTTGACTGCGATAAGTTTCAATATGACCTTTGCTAAAACCTTATCTTTGGGTAATGTAATTTGATCTAAGGGTAGATCAGATGTAATAAAACTAAGTCACAACACACTACTTAATAAGGAGTACTTGATCTTCTAGAGATCATTACATGGTATTCCATACCACAACTCAAGGATGAATACTTAATATTCTAAAGATGATAATAAGATATTACCTACCATAAACCCAGTATACCAAGTTAAGTATACAACATAAGAAAGAGAAACTCTATAACTAAATCTTGAAACACTTGTTTCCCATAGTTACTCTTAGCATGGGTATCATGGTAATTCTTAAACATTAACTTTTGTCACAGATAGAGTAGAAAGGAAGTCAAGCCAAGACCATCTAGCACAAACCCTTAATATTATATTAAGAGGTGACATTCCTACTTAACCAAGTCCTAGTGTCTATTGATCTTCAATGTAGGGGGATTAGTTCTTGACCTATAACTTATTGACTCATAGCCTTTGGCTTATTGTGTTGACCTTCCAAATACCTTAAGTAAGTTAATCTGCAGGAAGAACTAGATATGGTTGACTGTACCATCATCAATGGAATGTGATCCTTAGTGGAGATCAAACCATCTGATGCTGGAGGAGTTAACTCACTCATGAGTTAACTAGAAGCAGTACCTAAACTCAAGGGTTGAGCTAGTAATTGAGGAGCTATGAGAAAGCTAGTTGTATTAGTACATTAGATAACAATCTTGTTAGGACAAGTGGATATAGACTTAGAATAAGCTTCCTTAATAAGATGAGTCTATAGAGAGACTAATACAAGTTTACTACTTAGATGAGTATAGATCTTGATCAAACAATTAGAAGCCTAAGCTTTGTATGATCAAAGGATGGTGGTCATTATTCTCTAGTCACTTGAGAATAGATGATTAGGTGTTGAAGAAGAGTTATGAATATACCAAGTTAGGCAAGTCCTAGTAAGCTGAATCATCTAGCTTGATCATTAGAACTCAAGCTAGAGTATGATGAAGTATTTGATGAGTTGTATGGAGTAGTTGGAGGCATAGTAGCTTAACCAAGTTAATATAAGGACAACTGGTATTATGGGAGTAGTACTGTACCTATTTCAAAGGATTGATATCCTTTCTGTGTATAGTAAGGATTGTAGTCTTGCAAACCTTGGAAGTAGTTGCAAGATGAAGTTAAGGAAGTTAACAGATGGAGTTAGCAGTAGCTACATTGATAGGTGCATCAATGGTAGTTAATTATGAGGAGTTATATACTAGGAGTAAGAATGGAGTAATGTTGAAGTGGCATGACCATGTCATCATATGATGATGGATATGGTGGAGTCAGATGATTGTCTTATTCAGGAAGATGTGATCTTTGTGAATAAGATAAGTGATATATATATAGAGTATATTTAGGAAAGGAATTCCTTATCTTGAGATATCCTTAGTGAGGTATTAAGGTAAGGATTCTTTAGAAGCCTTAACCAAGATCATGTCAAGCCATGACAAGAACCATGTCTACCTCTTCGTTTAACATCCTAGAATAAAGAGGGTAGTAACCAATTCCTATTTTTAGGCAGCCAATGGATAGTATCTCTTAGTCAAATGAGATGTCTAAGAGATAAGTAGAATTTCAGATGAGTGTTTATGTATGAAAACCTTGTCTGTTTTATTATCTTAAACCGTAATAGAAACTTAGCCTTCATATTCATACCTATCAATAATTGAATATGAGTATTAAATCTTTGCAAAACCCAGATATCTATATTTGAATAAACCTTAGTATTTCTCAACCAATGATTATTATTGGTTCATTATTACCTAACCAAAAGTGTTCTATGGTGATTCTAAATTTTACAAACCAAGTAGAATTGGATTTGGCAAATTACCAAATATGGAGAATCATGAAATTTAAATTATGACATTATGAACCACCAAGATTAATGCCTCCTTATGTATATATGTAAATCCTTTATAAAGATAAGTAGGAACAAGATTTTGTATACACGAATACACATCTCAAACCAGTACCATTAAGATTGTCAAGTGAAATCGGAATCATCTTTGTGAAATCTTATTATAAGAAACAAACCCTAAAACCCTAAATTATATTTATTTTATTTAATAAAAGAGTCCTTCATATAGTTATGAATATCTTTATACACAATAACAAATACAGAGGAAAGAGTTATAATCCTTTATACAATAATAATTTATAGCTTACAAAATCTCTGGATATTTAAAGCCTTGAGGAAATTCATATTTGAAAAGGTTTTATATAAATAGAAATAGAAAATCGTAAGAAAAAAAGGAGAGTACTAACAGAACCGGCCCATGGTCCAGGTCGCGCTTGCGTTAGCTGCCGCCCACGTGCGCCCTCTAGAATTTTCCACTCACTATGCAAAAGCCTAGCACCAGCCCGGTATGTCCATCTCTCTCACTGACCTATGGGACTAGAGGAGGACTGTGGGTTTAGACAGAAATTACCCTAGGGGTTTTCCTACAAAAAGTCGCACCGTCGTCTTCCTCCAGCTGGAACCAGCTCGGTGGAGCTGCCGATGCCGTCCATTGCCGTCGCGTGCCGCGATGCCCGCTGCCGCCGTCATCTAGTGGAAACAAGGATAAGAACACCACGACGACATCCTCATCCTCATATTCTCACTCGCTCTCGCTCTCTTCCTCTCTGCAACCCGAAACCTAGCGCCACTGTCGTTGCCTCATGCCGCTGTTAGAGACCGCCCCAAGGCTAGCCGAGAGTGCCACAAGATCCGTTGTGTTGTACTTCGTCTACTCGATGAAGGAATCAAGCCACGACAGTCGCAATCGACCGTATCGACTTCATCTTCTCGAAGTCTGGCGACTGTTGTCGCGCCCTTCGCTGTTGATTCGGTCATCCACTGCTTCGTCTGAGGCCACCGTCGCATCAAGGGTAAGCATACCAGTCTCTCCGTGTTCTTCGCTCGCTTTCTCCTGCCCTGCATCGCCGAGCACCGCCGCCAGTCATCGCTGCTATCTATGCTCCGGTGATTATTAATGAGCGAGACACTCTTAGCTAGGTTCCCCTTGCTCCCCTCGTTCGAACGCACCTCTCCGCGTTGCCCCTGATGCCATATTCTAGCATCGCCGTCGTAATCTGGCGAGGTGACGTCAGGTGCCGGCGAGGTGACATCACCTTTGACTGGTCCGTGCCCATGTGGCAAGTAATGTGGCCCCGGGGCCATTTGTCATTGAACCTGGGTAGATCTAGGGTTAGTACTCAAAGTCATTTGACTAAGTCTTCGCCAACGTGGTATGCCAACAACTCTCTGACCCCACTTGTTTGTGACTCAGGCTAGGTTCGATGTGAGTACATAAAGTAATTCCTGTGTAAGAAATAGGTTAAAAATTATAAATTTGATTATAAATAGATTTCAAGAATTTAGGAAAATGATTAAATCTTATAAATTGAATATCTTTTGTTTTATAATTCAGAAAAATACATATAATATATCAAAATGTTCAGAAAAATAAACTCTATATTATAAACTTATTATCAAATATTATTGTGTTAACTATTTAAATAATAATTATTTAATAAAGGTTTTATAAGTAATAATACTTTGCAAATTCATATTTTAATATTGGTACATAAGAAAAATATAAATAATATACTAAAATTCTTGGAAAAATAAGAACTAACAATTAAAAATATAAAATTCGAATATTATATCATTTAACTAATATTTATTATTTATTAAGTGTTTATAAAGTGATAAAATTTGTAAAAATCATATCTTATTATTTAAAAATCACAAAATTACTTATATTATACCAAACTGATCACAAAAATGAAATCTACACACTAAAAGTATCAACTCATACTTTTGAATTAAAATAAAAGGTAAAGGTCTAATAAATCTTATTTAAACCCTTTTCTTTTATTTTAGTTCATTAAATACATATAAACCTTTACTATTACCTTTAGCATTATTTGTTTGAAGTCTAAAAATGTAATAACAAGTAAATTAATGTTTAAGTGAAGTTAAAATAGGTAAAATCATTTTAAAATACATCTACTAAAACTTTCATCTCAAATTAAGGATATTTTAGTTTTCCTAAAAGATTTTTACCAATTATAAAATCAACTAAAATGGTATATTGTTCATCACAAGAATCCTATTCACTTATAACTTTAATAAAATACCACCTCATTCAAGTAATAAAATTTAAATTCTAACTTTGTGGAATGTTAAGAAGTAAACCATCTACAATGTGATGCCTTATTCAGTACATGCAAATTTCCACCACTTATGCTAAGATTTTTTAATGTAGTAATGTTTTCCTCTTTAATAATCTTAGCTAATAAGGAAACCTTAAAGTGTTAGTTTTAAGTTTGAATACTTTTTACTTTGTAAAAGTAATCTTTCCGCAAAAGTTATTCTTTGAAGAAACATTAAAAGTAATCCTTAAACACTTCTTTAATAGCTCTAGTTGATTCTTAATCTTGTTTAAAAAATACTTTAGATACCATGATCCATTTGAATGCTTTAGTATTGCATATTACTTGTTGTATCTACGTATTGTTTCACACACTCTCACAAGCCTTAATAAGAAGCACAATTGCGAATCTGGTATAAAAGTGCAACACATTCCAAAGAACTCATCACATACTCCAAACCCTAGATTAGATACGACTATTCCGGAGATTCTCGTTTATCGAATTGCATTACATTACTTATGCATCACTGCGTCTTGATTCTTTAAACATTAGCCGTTACCTGACCAATGATGCTATTTACATAATTTGGATCTTCTATTGTCTTGAAGAACATGAGTGCATAATTTTGCATTCACAAAAGGCAAGTTCACAACTTGCTCATGTCCTTTGCTTATTTTCTATGCTTGTGATTCAACTGTGTCATCACCTACTATAACATCCCAAAACTTCAATCCAAGGTTATTAAGATCCAAATCATCAAAATTAGGGTTAAAAAAGTTTTTCCTTTTAAAATATTTAAGCATGCATATGAGTGTTGCATTAAATAGGATTTTTTTTGAATTACCATGATTGAGTGATATAATTGTTATAAAATGAGTCTAAGGTGAATTACACAGCATCTAGATCATCCCCAAGCAAATCCCAAAGAAAAAGAAATAAAAAATAATTAAGTAAAGGAAATGGTCACTTTTGCCATTTTAATCATCTAGCTCACTTTGGGTGTTCCTAGCACTCAAATGCCACTGGACTACTCAAGGCAAGCTAGAACCAAGCAAGTTAACACTTGCCCCCTTAACTTGAGCAAATGCTTTAGGCATGCTTTGGTTATACATTTTGACTATTACCTACCCCAAGTTTACCTACAAGCTTTACTAGTTTTTACTTTACCAAAGTTTCTTGATTGTTTATAGATAGCATAAAGAGTATAAAATATGACCTATCTAGTTAGAAGTAGATGTCATTCTATGGCATGAGATTGATCTTAGCATCCCACATTAGTAAACACTCTTAACTTAGTGATTAGAGCCAAACCAAAAACTTGATCACTTTAGATGGGAATACTTGGTGAAAATGACTTGTGAAAACCTTGGAATGATGAGTCATTCTATTGAGATGTTTTGACATGTGTTGAGAAACACAAATGGTTTATGATGATGAAAATGTTGAGGCATGAGCCTTAGCCCTTTTATAAAAAACTGATGGTTGGGTTCGGTGCGATACCATTCCAATTTTACCGTACAACCACAATACCTAAATTTGGTAAGGCTTAGCCAGAAGTTTATATGCATTAGTATTAGTTCCCTCGTGAGAGAGGTTTGAGCTGAGGCTACCTCTCAATGTGGTCCACTTATGCAGTGCCCAGGATGACAGATGGTCATGGCAAGGAGGCCAAGCTCATAGGAGAGGTGCTTATACTAGGGTCTGTAAAGGAAAGGTTATGTTTGATTATCTGCATACTAAGTATGATGATTCAGGGTTATCCCTGACAGATGTATCGAATCTTGTGGTGAAAGTGTACCACCTCTGCAGAGTGTCAAACTATTCGAATAGCCGTGTCCGCGGTTATGGACACTTGGAGTGGCCATACTGTTCCGTTGTCAGATGTTTTCAAAAATGACTTATGAAATGAATGATGAATCTTGACTTGACCACAACAGAGTTTTGACTATGAAACTAGTTTCGCAACTTAAGTGATCCTAGAACTTTATTTTATCTTTCTTTGTTTCTGAACTCAGCTTAGGTTTCAAACTAAACTTTACAAAGAAACTTAGAGTTAGCATTCCTACTAGAACTACCTTACTTGTTAGTGATAGTTTGCGAGTACTTAAAGAGTACTCATGGATTTTGTCCCTGGCTATTCCTATGGCCAGACTATGAAGAGGAGTACCCAGATGAAGGACAGTAGGATGGCTATGATAACTAGGATCATCTCCCATCGTAAGCATTGCCTATGACCCTAAAGAAGGACCCCACCGTTACACTTATTATTTATTCTGCTATTTGTTGTATTAAGACTGGATCATGAGATCCTTTATTCGTGTAAGACCTTATTATGGTTTGTAATGGATGATGTACTGTGATATCCAATCTGTTATGTCTCGCAAAAATGGTAATCCTGGGATTGCGATGTATGGCATAATAGGCATCTGTGATTAAAAATCTGGGTGTTGACAAGTTGGTATCAGAGCCATCCTGACCATAGGAGACCCTAGTTAGAATGGACGTCCGAACAAAAACTTAGTTTCAAAACCAAAGTGAGTATTTATGAAAACTATTTCATCTCTTACCCTTGGGATCCTTTCTCTCAAAAAATACACGTTCGTCCATATTCTTACATTACTACATAAAATTTGACACACTTGATCACTTCACTAACTTTCTCATCCTCAATTGTTATAGATGGAAACTCAGTTCAGCAAGTTCTACTAGTTGGGCAACGGAGTCCAGCTGATCTTCGAGAGGGATCTTGATGCACTATCGGAGTACTTGGAGCGTCCTCATCAGGAATTTCTTGGAGCTCAACTTCCTGGACCCTCAGGAGGAGATTTGCAATGGCTAGTGACTGCTGATCTTAGATGTAAGATAGAAGCACCAACGTCCGGGAGGATTCAGTTCTCCGTGAGAGAGAACAACATGCTAGATGGATTAGCCAGGGCAATGCATCAAGCTCTCGCTCGCCTTTGCGCACAGAATGTCAACTTGATCCAAGGAACCCGCTTTGCTCACTATGCAAGGCGTGATTTCATGGGAATGCCCATGGAGATGCCAAGTCACCCGGAGTTGAAGCGTCAAGTGGAGAACCTTGACTTCCTGCTGTACGACAGACAGAAGGAGTTGGACAATGCCCAGGAGTTCGCCAACCACAACCTCGCCATTGCCGCCCAGAAGGCCCAGACTTTCGCCCTGCTCGTCAAGGATCGTCAATCACTTCACCGCCAGCGTGCAAAGAAGGATCGCACCATCGACCGTCTTTGCAAGAAGGTCGCCGACCTCGAGAAGACCATCAAGGAGCAAGAAGCTCAGCTCGCTGCAAAGGAAGAAGAAGAGGAAGGTGAAGAAATCTAGGGATGCATTGACTCCTACCTCAGCAATGATGATGACTACCTGGAGGATGATGCCATGGACTTCCACACCGACGATGATGACTCCGACTTCATCGATGATGAGTAGATGCACTAGAGCACTATCATAGGAGTGAGGAGTATCGGTCCCATTGTATCTTAGCTCATAGAATGGTTCTTAAAACCATTAGTTTTCCTTAAGTTGTGGTGTGTGTGAGTTTGTATCGTGTGCTTTGCTTGAATGAATGAAAATAAGTTAGTTGCAAAACCTGAGTCAAACTCAAAGTTTTAGCTTTGAAACCAAAACCATGAACCTTAGAACTTTCCCTCTTACCCCTTTATCTATCTCAATCTTCAGATGACTCATGGAAACCAAGGAGGGAGAAGCTCATCATAGGACCCAATGCTGCAGATTCTGCAGACGCTCATAGCAGCCCGTGAAGCTAGTAGGGCAGAGTGCCAAGCAAATCTAGCAACCCTGTAGCAGATCGCCTAGATGGCTCACAACAATCAGAACTATGGAAATTAGGATCATCAAGGATCCAAACTCAAAAACTTCCAGAATACCAATCCCCCAATCTTTAGCAAGTCTTAGGACCCTTGGATGCTAATGACTGGTTGCAGACAATGGAGAACAACTTAGAAGTTGCCAGAGTGGAGGACAACAAGAAAGTTCTTTTTTCCACCCACTATTTAGCAGGGGATGTAAGAGCATGGTGGAACAACACCCGCACAATGAACCATGGTCAAGTGATGACATGGGAAGCTTTCAAGATCAAATTCAGCCGCACCCACGTGTCGCAGGGTCTAGTCACCAGAATGAGAGATGAATCCAGAGAGTTAAAGCAAGGCAGAATGACTGTAGTAGAGTATCGTGACAGATTCCTGTCGCTTGCTAGGTATGCACCTAATGAGATTAACACGGAGGCCAAGAAGAAGGAGAGATTCCTGAACGGACTACACGATAAGATGCAAACTGTTCTTGTCAACATACATTTCGAGGATCTCGAAGAACTAGTCGACTCTGCCATTCAGATGGAAGGGAAGATTAATCAATCAATGACAACCGCAAACATCGGATGATGCACCAAGCTGGATCCAACAGTCACCAGAAGTACCGTCCCAACCCTTCTGCAGGATATGCACCAAGAAACAATCGACCCCCAATGTCTCGCCCAAGCTACCCCAACCGTAGCGGAGGCAATGTGAAGTCCGGAGGAAACAACAACCACCCTGTCAACTCAAGCAATTTCAACTGTGCACCTCCCAAGAACCACAACAACAACAACGCTGCACCTAGAACTGGAAGCAATGATGTACCCGTGGCAGCAAAAGACAAGTCTCAGATCACTTTTTTCGAGTGTGGAGTGAAGGGTCACTACTCCAATGAGTGTCCCAAGAAGATTGCCGCCACTGCCAATGTGAATGCCCGGCTCAACAACAGTGTCATATTCAACACGGAAGGAGATTTGCCCCAGGGAACCCTCACAACTGCAACGGCCGTCTCTTCCACATGAACGCCGAAGAAGCCCAAGAAGCGTCAGATGTAGTGCTAGGTATGTTTTCTGTCAACTTAGTTTTAGCACGAGTGTTGTTTGATTCTAGAGCATCATCACACTCAATTGTCACCAAAGAATTTGCATGCACTAGTAAGATTCACCCAACAAACTTGAAGCATGTCATGATAGTTCAAATCCCTGGTTCAACCACCAAAGCTAGTAAAATTTGCAAAGCCATACCTATCAGAATACATGGGATAGATTTTTATGCTAATCTAATAGTACTTGGAACCAAAGGTTTGGAAGTAGTACTAGGAATGGATTGGATGTCAAAGCATAAAGGACTGATATACTGTGCTAAGAAAGCCATCACCATGACTAGTAGCTCGGGAGTATTAGTAGAGCATATATCTGAAACCTTGCCCCGCCAATTCAAGTGCAACAAGAGTCTAGCCCTACCCACCATAGACCAAGTCAGAGTAGTCTGTGAATACCCCGACGTATTCCCAGATGAATTGCCAGGTATGCCCCCGGATAGGGATATTGGGTTCATTATTGAACTAATCCCCGAAACCGGACCCATAGCCCAGAGACCCTGTAGCATGAACCCCTCAGAGTTGGTGCAACTGAAGAAGCGGCTAGATGCTATGTTGGTAACAGGCTTGATTCAACCAAGCGCATCGCCATGGAGATCACCAGTGTTATTCGTCGGGAAGAAGGATGGAGGCAACCGTTTGTGCACAGTTTACAAAAAAGCTAAATGATGTCACCATCAAAAACAAGTACCCACTGCCAAAAATAGAGGATATATTTGATCAGTTGACTGGTGCCCAAGTGTTCTCAAAGATCGATCTTAGGACTGGTTATCACCAATTTACGATTCGTGCAACGGATATTCCAAAGACCGCCTTTACTACTCGCTACGGATTGTACGAGTATACGGTTAGGTCTTTTGGGTTTACCAATGCCCCTGCTTATATCATGAATCTCATGAATAAGATCTTTATGAACTTCCTGGACAAGTTTGTCGTTGTGTTTATCAATGATATCCTTATCTAGTCCAAGTCAAAAGAAGAGCATGAGCAACATCTGAGAATAATCCTGGAAACCCTTAGAGAGCATCGGTTGTATGCCAAGTTCGGCAAATGTGAGTTTTGGCTAAAAGAAGTAGGAATCCTCGGTCATATTGTGTCTGTAGGAGGAGTCGCTGTTGATCCCGCCAAGATCAAAGATGTTGAAGCATGGGAAGCCCCAACCACTCAAACCCAAGTCCGTGCATTTCTCGGATTAGCGGGATACTACCGCAAGTTCGTCGAAGGATTTTAGTGCATAGAAAGACCCATGACCCAATTGTTGAAGAAGGACAAAAAGTTTGAATGGACTGACAAATGTGAAGCAAGTTTCCAAGAGCTCAAGAGGAGATTGATTTCAGCCCCAATATTGATCATGCCAGATATCAAGAAGCCGTTTGATGTGTATTGGGATGCATCCAAGTTGGTCTTCGATGTGTATTCATGCAAGAAGGAAAAGTCATAGCATATCTGTCTCGACAACTGAAGCAGCATGAGAAGAACTATCCTCCCCATGATCTTGAGTTAGCAGCCGTAGTGTTAGAGTTGACATGGCGTCATTACCTTATGGGTAATCACTGTGAGATTTACTCAGATCACAATAGCTTGAAGTATATTTTCACTCAGAAGGAGCTGAATATGAGGCAAAGGAGATGTATAGAGTTAATCAAGGATTATGACCTTCACATTCACTATCACCCTGGCAAAGCCAATGTGGTAGCGGATGCTCTTAGCAGATTGCCGTGTAGGCTAAACGCCATGATCAAGGAGAAGCAACCAAGTTTGCATGGGGAGTTGGAGCAGTTTAGAACTGAGCTTGATAGCAAAGGAGTTTTAGCTAGAATTGAACTTCAACCAACTTTGATTAGCCAAATCAAGGTAGCCCAGAAGGGAAATGCAAGTATCGACAGAATCAAACGTCGTATTGGTACAGGAAAGGTACCTGGATTCACCGAAGACAAAGAAGGAGTTTTGTGGTACAAAGTACGTATCTGTGTGCCAGCAGATTCAGAACTGAAGCAAGTCATCATGCAAGAAGCTCATGATACCCTTTATTCTATCCACCCGGAGGAACAAAGATGTATCAGGATTTGAAGGAGCAATTTTGGTGGCACAAGATGAAGAGAGAAATCGGAAGCTACATCGCCAAGTGTGATATCTGTCAGGGAGTCAAAGCGGAACATTAGAGACCCGCAAGACTGTTGCAACCATTGCAGATTCCGGAATGAAAATGGGATTCCGTCGTAATGGACTTTATCACCGGATTTCCTACTTCTACTAGGGGAAATGACTCAATCTGGGTCATCGTTGGTAGACTGTCCAAGGTAGCTCATTTTATACCCATCAAGAGAACCTACTAGAGTTCGAAGCTAGTAGAGTTGTACATTGCTAGAATTGTTAGTTTGCATGGAACCCCCAAGACCATAGTATCGGATCGAGGAACCCAATTTACCTCGAGATTTTGGCAGAAAGTCCAAGAAGGATTGGGAACCAAGTTGAATTTCAGCATAGCTTATCACCTGCGGACCAATGGACAGACTGAAAGAGTCAACCAAATCTTAGAAGATATGTTGAGAGCTTGTGTGTTAGAGTATGGATCAAAATAGGAAGATTGTTTGCCTTTCGCAGAATTCTCAGACAACAACAGTTATCAAGCCAGTTTGCAAATGGCCCCATTTGAGTTATTATATGGAAGAAAGTGTCGTACTCATTTGAATTGGTCGCAAGTAGGAGAGAGTCATATTTTTGGACCCGACATTCTCCGAGAAGCTGAAGAGAAGGTTCACAAAGTCTGTGAGCACCTCAAGACCGCCCAATCTAGACAGAAGTGTTATGCTGAGAAGAGAAGGAGAGACTTGACTTTCAATGTCGGAGATTTTGTGTATCTCAAAGTTTCTCCATTGAAGGGAACCCAACGTTTTAGTTTGAAAGGGAAGTTAGCCCCCAGATATATTGGACCCTTCAAGATTATGAATCGTCGAGGAGAAGTATCGTATCAACTGGAACTGCTAGAGGAGATGTCAGCCATCCACAATGTCTTCCATATCTCGTTACTTCGCAAATGTCTAGAAGTGCCGGAGAAGACTCAAGTTCTCATGAACATCGATCACCAAGCTGTTGATATCAACAAGGATCTGAAGTATCGTGAAGTGCCCATCCGTATCTTGGAGGAAGCTTATAGAACCACCAGGACCCGGAGTATCAAATTTCTCAAGATTCAATGGAGCAACCATACTGATGAAGAAGCCACTTGGGAGCGAGAAGATTACATTAGGACTGAGTTCCTAGATCTCTTTAGTTCCTAGTTTTTCTTTCTTAAATCTCGGGACGAGATTTTGTTTAAGGGGGGAAGGTTTGTAACATCCCAAAACTTTAATCTAAGGTTATTAAGATCCAAATCATCAAAATTAGGGTTAACAAAAACGTTTTCCTTTTAAAATATTTAAGCATGCATATGAGTGTTGCATTAAATAGGATTTGTTTTGAATTACCATGATTGAGTGATATATTGGTTGTAAAATGACTCTAAGGTGAACTACACATCATCTAGATCATCCCCAAGCAAATCCCAAAGAAAAAGAAATCAAAAAGAATTAAGTAAAGGAAATGGTCACTTTTGCCATTTTAATCACCTACTCACTTTGGGTGTTCCTAGCACTCAAATGCCAACAGAAACAATTATGGATCTTTGCACCCCTTGCTAGTACAAGTAATTATGTGCCAAGGCCCACTTTTTGATCCCCCGAAAACATTCAAACTCTAATTTTAAATGACATTTGAAAATTGAATCTAGTGTATGTATCAAGATCACACTATTTCAAAAACCATCCAAAGAATTCCATTTGGCAAATCCTAGCAACCACAGATGTTTAAGCATGTGAAAAACCACTCCACAAATTTTCAATTCAAAATTCAAAGTTTGAATTCTTGCGGCCATTTGTTCGAACACTTGGCATGCATAGATTACACTCTAATCTAGCCTCACTATTTCTACAGGGTTTTTCCACCCAATTGCACCCCATTCACTCCATTTGTCCCTCTTTGATCTAACCAAGCCTTAAACCAGATGTCCCCTAGTCCCTAGCAGCACTACACCGCCACACTGAGGACATGCCCGCCGGCCAACCTTGCCAACGCCAGAGCAGACCGTCAGCCCTTGTCCGCCGCTCTAGGGAGCACGGCGTGACCTCACTGCCGTCCACGGTCCACCCCATGATCACTGCCAGCCCCTGGACCACCCTAGAGCAGCGCCACACTATCCTCTTTGCGCCGCGCTAGAGCGCCCCAGAGCGCCATCACCGCCAGCATGCCATAGACCGCGCCTCAACCATAGACCGTGCACGCCGCTCCGCCTTGACCACCTCACCCCGCCAGACACGGCCGTACACCGCTGTGCGCCGCATAGTCGCTAGGAACCCCGTCGAGCACTGCCCCTGTCTCCCAGAGCACGCGACGCTCCCGACCGATAACCACTACCCCTAGCCTCGCCATAAAGCCGTAGAGGACCGCCAGGAGGCAAGCCATCATCCGCTTATGCTACCCATGCCGATAGCCCTCTGTATCATCATCACCGACGAGCTCCGCCCACACCACTCTGCCGCTTCTCCGCGCCTATAAAAGGAAGCCTCCCCAGCACGAATTCCTCACACCATTCAACTCCCCTCTCACCCCAGTCCTTCCCTACCTCTCGCTGGAGGAGCTCGAGCAGCAGGCCGCCAGAATTTCATCGGAGGCAGCCGTACCAGAGGAGGAGACGCGGCCGTCGATTCCGTCCACCCCAGCCTTTGCCGTGACTTCGCCTGAGCCCGCCGTCGTTGATTTGTTCGTTTGCCCGCCTCGCCGCACTCGCTGGAGCCCTGGAACACCCCCACTGCACCCCCGCCGCATAGCTAGGTCACCGTCTCGCCGGCGACATGTTCGTCGTCGACGACGACCGTGCGTCGTTGATCTGTTTCTAATCGTGCGGTTTATATCGCCTCGTATCGCTTCGCGTGATATGTACCGCTGACATGTGGACCCCCCTGTCAGCTGCCTTTTGTGCCACAGAGTGTACATGGGCCGGCCTAGTTAGTTTCCCGCGCGACCCATTTAATTCAAATTAGGATATTTCTAATTTAGCTGAAACTTAATTCTGTCTCTTAGTTTAAAAATATATTTAGGGAGTCTTACAAATCCAAATTAGATGACTCCAATTTTTTTGGAAAGGTAATTGAAATCTTTATCCAAGCCCGTTGGATTTAAATCATTTAGAGTTGTAGATCTCTCCTAGTAAAAATAACAAGACAGAAGCTTTTTCACATTCAAACATTTTTCTAAAATCAACCATAATAGGTATTGAGTCGATTCCAACTCTCAAAAATCACATTTAACCATACCTATCTGAATATGTAATAATATTAAGGTTTTCATGCAGTGACCTTGGACTAGTACCAAACTAATGCTATATAGGTATTTCTAGTCACTTTAAATCATTAAATATTAAACTTAAACTTAGTAAAATGTTCAACCTTTAAATCACATTCCCATATGTTAGAATATGTGGTGATGACATGTGTCCACATGATCCCATATTTTAATTGGAGAATATTAAATCTTAGTTAATTTTAATGAGTAGAAATTAATTTTCTCAAGTAAAAAGAATGAAACTAGTTCATTAAACATTGTGATGTTTGTGATGATACAAGGTCATCAATTGTGTGGCTTAGTGTGATAACTAGACTAGTTTAGTATTTTTTGGTGATTGTGTATTCCGTATGTATTTATAGACGATAGTACCGACCAAGCTTTCGAGGAGGAGGAATTCTACCAAGAGGAAAAAAAGAGAATTTCAACCACTTCAATACCCAAGGCAAGCTAGAACCAAGCAAGTTAACACTTGCCCCCTTAACTTGAGCAAATTCTTTAGGCATGGTTTGGTTATACATTTTGACTATTACCTACCCCAAGTTTTACCTACAAGCTTTACTGGTTTTTACTTTACCAAAGTTTCTTGATTGTTTATAGATAGCATAAAGTGTATAAAACTTGACCTATCTAGTTAGAAGTAGATGTCATTCTATGGCATGAGATTGATCTTAGCATCACACATTAGTGAACACTCTTAACTTAGTGATTAGAGCCAAACCAAAAACTTGATCACTTTAGATGGGAATACTTGGTGAAAATGACTAGTGAAAACCTTGGAATGATGAGTCATTCTATTGAGATGTTTTGACATGTGTTGAGAGACACAAATAGTTTATGATGATGAAAATGTTGAGGCATGAGACTTAGCCCTTTTATAAAAAAATGATGGCTGGGTTCAGATGCGATGCCATTCCAATTTTACCGTACAACCACAATACCTGAATTGGGTAAGGCTTAGCCGGAAGTTTATATGCATTAGTATTAGTTCCCTCGTAGGAGAGGTTTGAGCTGAGGCTACCTCTCAATGTCGTCCACTTATGCAGTGCCCAGGATGACAGATGGTCATGGCTGGGAGGGCAAGCTCATAGGAGAGGTGCTTATACTAGGGTGTGTAAAGGAAAGGTTATGTTTCATTATCTGCATACTAAGTATGATGATTCAGGGTTATCCCTAACAGATGTATCGAATCTTGTAGTGAAAGTGTACCACCTCTACAGAGTGTCAAACTATTCGAATAGCCGCGTCCGTGGTTATGGACAGTTGGAGTGGTCATACTGTTCCGTTGTCAGATGTTTTCAAAAATGACTTATGAAATGAATGATGAATCTTGACTTGACCACAACAGAGTTGTGACTATGAAACTAGATTCCCAACTTAAGTGATCCTAGAAATTTATTTTATCTTTCTTTGTTTCTGAACTCATCTTAGGTTTCAAACTAAACTTTACAAATAAACTTAGAGTTAGCATTCCTACTAGAACTACCTTACTTGTTAGTGATAGTTTGTGAGTACTTAAAGAGTACTCATGGATTTTGTCCCTAGCTATTCCTATGGCCAGACTATGAAGAGGAGTACCTAGATGAAGGACAGTAGGACGGCTATGATAACTAGGATCATCTCCCATCGTCAGCATTGCCTATGACCCTGAAGAGGGACCCCATCGCTATGCTTATTATTTATTCCGCTGTTTGTTGTATTAAGACTGGATCATGAGATCCTTTATTCGTGTAAGACCTTATTATGGTTTGTAGGATGCTGTACTGTGATATCCAATATGTTATGTCTCGCAAAAATGGTAATCCTGGGATTGCGATGTATGGCATAACAGGCATCTGGGATTAAAAATTCGGGTGTTGACACCTACATTTCAAAAAGGTAGGAAACATTATTTTCACAATTAACTGGAAATATCGGTTACTGATCCAGGGTGATCAGCTAATCTATCATAAATGGCAATGGAAACGCCATTGTGCAGTAATGTATCATCTAGGACCGAACAACCAAAGTCGCCAATGATTCTAGCGCCATATATTACGCGTCAACCATGAGATTTGGAATGGGACGGAGAAGTCAGCTGTATCTTCTTCCTTTCATATGGAGGCAATATGACCTTATGATGACGCTTTGATTCCTTGTGTGGATCCAACATATAGGTGGGCACTCTTAGGCCCCATGATTTTGGTGTCTAGATTATCTATGAGTGGCTGCCGGAGGTATAGTCAGACCTTTATGGAGCTTGCCAGGGGCATCACCAGCTCATAGAGTCTTCGGGAACTCATCAGGGTCATAGCTTGCCCTAAATTGGGGGCTTAACAGAGATGGAGCTTGGCCCGGAGGATTGTGCAGACATATGGGATCACGTAGAGGGCAGCGATTGGATTGGATCTTAAGTTGGGCCTCAAACCATGGAAGTTTGAACGGGGACATACTCCCGGCTGTGCAACAAAGCTTAAGGTCTCTTGTGGGAAAAGTGATGCACCTCTACAGAGTGTAAGAATTGTGACATGTTAGTCCCTGTTCCAGGAAGTGAAGGGAAACGGGTAGGCTACACTAGCGTAAAATCAAAATTTTCTACCACGTCAACCAGGAATACTATTGTCATAGATCACGGGATTACCGCTAGACGCGCAGGTGCGGAACTCGATGAAGCACGTTGCGTCAGTGTAGATGTTCTACTTCTCCTTCGCGTCCTTGTCCCATGAGCAGCTCCCCTTTGCGCGGCTCGTCCAAGTGCTACAGATGCAGCACCTCCGAGGTATCCACACGTCCGGAGTGGAAGCCGTCACACGCCAGACTGCTAGGTCTGCGCGTGCAACATAGGCGGAAGAGGAGTGGGGGCTGGGTGGAATGCTCTCACCTATTCAGCTCGCCTCACTCTCTCTTATATAGGTATCCCTGGTGGGCTTCTACATTAGCAGCCCATTAGCAGCCTAAGCCTAGTCTAATTCAGATCCAATCCTCATTAGGCTTCCAGCCCCTAAAGTGTGTGACCCTATAGGTTCATACACGTATAGACATGAAACGAGTACACTTACTCCGTCAATAGTTGGTAGCGGCCTCTAGCAAGACATTCCAACTCCTAAACGCATATAAAGATCATTCGGACGAACCATCACAAGGTTGAGTACATGTCTTTCCCTTTGCCTCACGATATTTGGTCTAGCTCCAAGCTGACCTCTCTTTCTCGATACTTTGATTCGGAATCCCTTTACTAGGTTAACTCTTAACCATATGTAGCACGACCATGCATTTCTAGATCCGATCACTCGAGGGGACCAGAGATATCCCTCTCAAGTAGAGAGGGGCAAATCCCATCTTGATTGACCGATGCCTTGCAGCATGTATCAGGACAAACCCGAAAGCTACCTTTATAACTACCCAGTTACGGAGTAGTGTTTGATAGCCCCAAAGTAGGTCGATCCACATCTCAAGTACATGCGACAATCTCAGGTCTAAGGACAAAACGTACACGATGTGTAGAGAGAGCTGCAAGTATTATTGCTAGTCTCATGTTGGGTTAGTCCAACCCCATGTTCATAACATGTGTCCACATCATTGGTTTGACATCTCCATGTCAATGACTTGTGAAACATAGTCATCAACCAATCGATGTGCTAGTCTAATATTCACGTGTGTCCTCGCATGAACTCCGACTAGGGACAATTATTAGATAACTCATGGATACACATGAAATACAATAATCTCTATGATTGCCTCTAGGGCATATTTCCTTCAAGAAGGAGCTACGAACGCGACAGGAAAGGAACCCCATGAAGGTTCTGGTTAACCTTTGAAGGCTGTCGGACATAGTTTTCAGAATAAAAAAAACATTTGAAAAAATGTTTACGAAAACCTGCATTGCCTACGACCTATGGTCTGTGGCTGTAGAGATAGTGCATCATACACTCCTTTTTAGTGAACTTCCTGAGTACGCTCGTACTCAACCATACCTTCTTAACCCTTGCTATGTTCTAAGCCATTGAAGAGGACGTCAACATCAATTTCAGCTCAAGAAACCATCATCGACAACACAAGTTCTTCAATAAAGTCAATGAAGTCAACATATACATCAGCTGAAGTGAAGATAAAGTGTCAGTTTAGATAAGAGTAGATTCTCCAGCCATAAAACCTATTTCTATAGAGCATTGCAATAGCCACAATGGCAAGCCAAATAGTTTAGATGCTAGTCTTAGTTACTAGATATTCATGAGTTATTACTTCTGGTTCTTCTATGTAAGAAGTTCTTTCTCTCTCTAACCTAGAGTGTTCTCTGGATCTTTTGTAAAGAGTCGTGTTGTAATCAATAGTCATGTCTTGGACCTGCTGTGTTTCTATTGTACCACTATGAGGGATGTAATACTAGTGAACGGTGTTTCATTAGTGTTATGTCAACGATTATAATGTACTACATCATGTAGTGGTATGCTGGGTCACCGCACTTATGTCCTGTCAAGCCAGATCTATGCGACATTGGTCAGATTTAGAGACCAGTTTCCGCTTCTAGATTTGGCGGCTTTCTGCTGCTCGAGGCCCTTAGGTAAGTATTTTTACTCCTAACCGAATTTAGTCTGGGTTTGGATTGTTCGCTAGGATATCTCGAGCCGCGGCAGTGTTTTCCACTAGTGTGCCATACACTATATCTCCCTGTCGAGCCGAGGTTCTCCGTTGACGGTGGCATCTCCTTCAAAGAGGGTCTTGTGGACTTCCGGATTTTTGTTAGCACGTATAGGGCCGCTCCGAGTCTTCTATTGCTGCAGGGAGTTGAACTGCCCCGCAGATGCGATGCACTTTTTCTCCTCAAGGATATTGTTAGCTTCATCCAGGAGTACTTGGCAATGTGCTTCTAGGGCTAGAGCCCTGTCTTCTAACTCCGCAGGTGTAAGATCTGTAATAGTAGGGATTGGCGTAGTGAGCGCGTCTCTGAGGATTGTATGGGCACCAGGGGTAACCATGTGTCCATCCACCAGAGTAGTTTTCGGCTCATCTGGGATTAAAGCTCCACCTGAGTCTTCATCGTATTCTTTGGCGACTACCTCCTCAACCGGAGGGTCCTTAGCCTGAGTCTTCTTCTTCTTTGCCCTCTTGGGTCCATTTCCTGGAGTTAAGATCTGATCAGTACTTTCGGACATCTGGACGTCGGGATTTTCTCCGAGATCCATGTCATCCTGCGCTTTGGGAGAGTTTTCTCTGGATCCTTGATCCATAGCTTCTCCTTCTTCTGCAGCCTTGGAGTTGAACTCCCCTTCATATTCCATAGAGAACTTCGAAAATCTGCCGACGTCATGGAGTCATCCGAGGATGCCGGTAAGTTGACGTTTGATCTGATTGCCTCCAACACTGAGTCGTTGTCGTCTCCAGCATCGGCAGAGCCAGATCCGGATCCAAAATATCAGACAAAGTGTGATGCGTGCGTCCTGAGGTATTTGCATCTTTCTTCATTGGCTTCCTCGAAACACTTGATGGTCTCAAGAATCTCCTCCGTGCTGGCGTCATGCAGCATCATACGCCTCAACTATGCCTCAAGAAAGATTGTCCTTCTCCAGCATCAGTAGAGCTAGATCCAAAGCTATTGTTGCTTTGTTCCTCCTGATATTTGACCTTGCTGAGGTGATCGTCTTGGGATTCGACCTCGCTAGGGAGATCCACTTCAGATTCCACCTCCACAGGAAGAACTGCTTTAGGTTCAGCTTTCTCCACTATCTCCGCATCAAGTGTGGGCTAGGTGGGATTAGGGTTTTCTAGGATCCGGAACTCTCTCGGCTTCGCTGACAAAGTGGACCCAGAAACTTCTTCTGCCTCTATCATCACCGCTGGGGTGGGTGGGACAGGTTCAGTGAAATCGAGGTAAATGTCGATCTCGCCAAAAGACATGATGGTGTAGCTAGTCACGGCCTCCCTGACCGGAATCCAAGTCTCATCGAGAAGAACGAGAGGGACATCGCTAGCATAGAGGACGCGACCGACCATGATTGTCTTGCCGATTGTGATTCTTGTAGATTCTGCTCGGAACACAGATCCGAAGCTCACTTGCCCCACGGTGGGTGCCAACTGTCGTTGAATTGAGGACAAGTACACCATGAGGGGGTCCTCGGGGCGTGTCGAAGAGAGTGGTGTGAGTCGTACGGTGTTTAGGGATGGTGAGCACACAAGTTTACCCAGGTTCCAATCCACTGACGGTGGACAGATCCTACTCCTACTAGGAATCCAATAATTTGGCAAAGACAGAATATGGGTTACAAGGGTTTTGCCTGTGCGAGTTGAGGTTGTAGACTATTGTGTGTTACCCTAAAGGCTGGTCCCTAGGACGGCTTATATAGATATCCATCCTAGGGTTTACAGGAGAGACCTATCCGGCTATGATACAGAGTCGGTTACAGAGTACATCTTGGACTACAAGTAACAAAACATGCCTATGTCGGTAAGGCTTCTAGGACTTCCCATAGTCGGACTGGGCTCCATCTCTTCGCCCTGACTGGGCCGCCCGTGGAGTATAGCTCTAACCCGAAGTGGATCACCCTGGTTAGCGAGGCACAATGAGGATACCTAGAAAGTATATCCCCAACTGACCCAGCATCCTGGCGTCCATTCGAGGGGGACTTGTAGTCGCCACTTGAGGTCATGGAGGATGCTTTGATTGGTGTGCTCGGCTTGTCCATTTGACTCCAGATGGGTGACTGAGGCAAGGTCGAGTCAGATTACATGTTCCTTGTTGAACTGGGCCATGGCACCTTTGGCGAAGTTGGTATCGTTGTGGGTGATGATGCTGTGCGGGTAGCCGTACTGGTAGATCACTTCGTGGAGGAACTTGGTGGTGGTCTTGCCGTCATACTTCTTGATGGGCTTTGCCTCGACCCACTTCGTGAACTTGTAGACTGTGACTAGCAGGTGGGTGTAGACAGATGTGGCGGTCTTGAACCTTCCCACCATGTTGATGCCCCATACAGCAAATGGCCAGGTAATGGGGATAGTCTTGAGAGCCGAACCAGGGAGGTGCGTTTGGTTGGTGTACTTATGGCACCCAATGCAGCGCTAGACGACGTCGATGGTGTCCGTGTGGGCGGTGAGCCAGTAGAATCCGTGGCACATAGACTTGGCGACTAGCCACCTTACACCAGCATGGTGGCTGCAGTCCCTACTGTGGATGCCCTACAGGATCTTCCGACCCTCTTCTGGTACTGTTGGTACACGCCTGTCATGCTGCATTTGTGGACCTCGCCATTGATGATGACGATTGACTTGCAGCAGCGTGCTATCATCCGTGCTTCTGCCTCGTCCTTGGGCAGGATTTTGTGCTCAAGGTAGGGTATGTAGGGCTCGATCCAGTCGATGGTCTTCATTCAAAGTCTCCTTCTAGTCGCCGTACCAGCAGGCCCACTCGCCATGGTCCTGGGCTAGTCGAATATCCCCTCTAGGCATACCCTGATTAGCATATACACATCAAAGAATGAGATTTGTAGTTATCCATCATGATATGGGGTGGCCCGATCATCTCAGAAGTGAGGGTGGTAGATTATGATAGTTGGTGGCAATAACTTGTATGACACTCAGAAACCTCTCGATCGACCCCTGATGCCAATGCAACAACTCTCAACCCTTGTAGATATTCACAACTTCACACATTTGTGCACGTAGACGCTGACCACGAAGCGGTGTTGCAATATTCTAATTCCTAATGGAGAAACATATCACATAAAACTTGCAATTGGCTAAATCCCAATTGATTAAATAATCACACTTGATTAATAGTAGCAAATAGACCAGATTGGTGTTGGAGTTCAATTTATGCAAGTAGCAACTCAACGGATCTAGGGTTTACTTTAAACGTGGTCTAAGCTGAGCTAAGGGGGCGTCCTAGGGCTTATATGGGCGGTTGGGATGGTCAAAAACCGAAACAAAAACGTGTCTGACTCAAACTGATACAACCGATTCAGAACAAATCCATTGGCGGCCGGACATTCCGGTCCATATGGGCCGAACACTCCAGGTGATGTACACCGGATAGTCCAGTTCGGGAGGATACTTCAAAGTTTCCGGCTGGATTCCGGCTGGCTTCTGATTTGGGTCTCTGTCTGGCAGCCACCTTCGTGGGTCTCTGGGCAGGCTGAATTGTCCGGTTGTTGTGCGCCGGACACTCTGGTCTTATGGAATTTCTTCACGACCTTCTTGATGATTTTCTCCTCGTCCCGTGCGACTGCATACTGCTCCTCCCTCGCGCATCCATGGATGATCATCACATTGGGCTCCTCTTGCAGCAACCCTTCTCCTCCTTGCAGCATGCTTATTTCCTCAACGAACCTGATCATAGACAAATGCATAGACTTAGGTTGCATAAAATTCTCCTCAATGAAAACACCAGATTCATTTAGGAGTGAATTCACCTGTTGTTCCAGTAGCTTGGCACGAGCTCTAGTAGTGGGTCCAATCCTGATCTTGTTGGACTTGGTCATGGCAGCAACATCGAGAGCTTCATTAGGAGTTGGAGATAGCGAGTCAGTAGGGATGTCATCATCACCTCCCCCCTTCAAAAGGCATCGACCTCGACGATCTAACGTCTTCTCCATCATATGGTGTCAAATCAGCAACATTAAAACTAGCTCTGACACCTCCAAATACATCTTGAGGAATACCTATCTCGTAGGCATTATCATTGATCTTGGCAATCACTTGGAAGGACCAACACCACGTGGAAGTAACTTGGATTTACGCAATTCCGGAAATTTGTCCATGTGAATGTGTACCCAAACCATATCTCCAGGCTAAAACAACACCTCCTTGCGCTTCTTGTTAGATATTTCAACATTGTGCTTACCCTTATTTTCAATAGCCTCTTTCGTCTTCACATGTATCTTCCTCACAAAATCTGCTCCTTTGATCCTTCCATATTGACTCTCTCTAGGATAGGAAGAGGCAGCAAATCAAGTGGTGTAATGGGTTTGAAACCATAGATAACCTCAAAAGGACAAAGTTGTGTGGTAGAGTGAACCACTTGGTTATATGCAAACTCCAAATGCAGCAAAAACTCCTCCCATTCAGTAAGATTCTTATTGATCATAGCTCACATCAATGTCGAAAGTGTTTGATTCACCACCTCCATTTGACCATCAGTTTGGGGATGACAAGTATAGTAACTCCGTCCCTAGATTTCCCCAAAGTGTCTTCCAGAAGTATCTCATGAACTTCATATCTCTATCATAAACAATCGTCTTGGGTACTCTATGTAGATGCACAATGTCCGTGAAAAATAGGTTAGCAATATGCGACACATCGTCACTTTTGTGGCAGGCAATAAAATGTGACATTTTAGAGAATCTATCCACTACCAAAAAAATTGAATCACGGCCCCTTTTAGTTCTAGGAAAACCTAAGACAAAAACCATGCTTATATCTTCCCATGGTGTAGTAGGTGCAGGTAATGGCGTGTACAAACCATGAGGCTTGAACTTGGACTTGGACTTGTTGCAAGTAATGCATCTCTTAACAAACCTGTCCACATCACGCCTCATCTTAGGCCAATAAAATTGATCAGAGAGCATGAGTAGCTTCTTCTCACAGCCAAAGTGACCCATCAAACCTCCAACATGTAATTTCTGCAACAATAGCAAATGCATACACGACTCCGGAACACATAGTTTGTTAGCACGAAAAAATACCCATCATGAATGTGAAATTTATCACATGCCCTCCCAATAGTACACATACATTATGGTTCAGCAAAGTCATGAGCAGTTGCATACAAATCACATAAACTCTCTAAACATGGAACTTTGATATCCAATTGTGTTAATAACATGTTCTTCCAAGATAGAGCATCAGCAACGACATTATATTTTCCCTTCTATGTTTAATGATGTATGGAAAAGAATCAATGAACTCATCCCACTTAGCAAGACGCCTATGCAAGTTAGATTTAGCTTTTAGATATTTCAAAAATTCATGATCATAATGTATGATGAATTCTTTTGGCCACAAATAATGTTGCCAAACCTCAAGAACTCTAACAAGCGCATACAATTCTTTATCATAGAAAGGATAATTTAACTTTGCACTAGAAAGTTTCTGAAAAAATATGCACTAGCAATACACCTTCTTGTCCCTCTTGCACTAGAAACTTTGTCCCACTTGCATCAATACACCATCAATTCCTATGCCACTAGCATCACATTAAATTTCAAATTGCTTAGAAAAATTTGGTAGTGCAAGAAAAGGTACAGAAGTTAATTAGTGTTTTAGTTCATCAAAAGAATGATCTTGGGCTATGACCCACTCAAAAAGGTACACCTTTCTTTGTTAGTTCATTCAAAGGAGCAGCAATAGTACTAAAGTATTTCACAAACCATCTATAGAAACTATCTAGAACGTAAAAACTTTGTACTTGACTCATGTTCATGGGAGTAGGCCAATTTTGAATTGCTTCAATTTTAGATGAATATTCCTCTACTCCATGTTTAGAGACAACATATCCTAGAAATTTGACCTTATCTTTGCAAAATATACACTTTTCAAGATTACCATATAGGTTAGCATGTCGTAACACATGGGACTTGTCTAATATGATCACTATGTTCATGTTCATTGCGGCTTTAGATTAATATGTCATTAAAATACACAACCAAAAACTTGCTAATAAAGTTCCTTAATACATGGCTCATTAATCTCATGAAAGTAGTAGGTGCATTAATTAACCCAAAAGGCATTACTAACTGAAGGGAATATGCCCTGAGAGGCAATAATAAAGTTGTTATTATATGTATTCCAAGTATATGATAGATGTTTATTTTGCATGCTACAATTGTATTAATACGGAAACATTAATACATGTGTGTTTAATAAACAAATAGAAAGTTCCTAGTTATGGCTCTCTTTAAACTAGCTCGTTGATTAACAGGATGATCAAAGTTTCCTGATCATGGACATTGGATGTCGTTAATAACGAGGTCACAACATTTGTGAAATGATGTGATGAACATTCATCTGAAGTATAGCATTATGATCAAAGTCATTGTGTTTATATTTCTATAACATCATACAAAGTAATCCTAGTCCTTAGACCATGAGATCATGTTAATCACTAACACCGGAAGAGTATCTTGATAACATCAAACGTCACGCCGTGAAAGGGTAACTATAAAGGTGGGTTCAGTGCTACAAAGGTGTTATGTAGAGGCTCATGGATCAAGAGTGGGATTTGTCCATCCCGATGATGGATAGATATACTCTCGGCCCTCTCGGTGATATCACATTAAGAATAGCTTGCAAGCAACTGATATGATCACTAGAATGTTATATCGTGGGAACGAGAAAAGAGTGCATGTCGGTAACAAGATCAAACTAGGTATTTGGATACTGATGATCGAATCACCGACATGTAATATATCGCGAGACAAAGGGATTAAGTTACTATCATTAAAGGTTCTCACGATCTTGGAAGTCGTCGTTGAATGTGTAGGAGACATAATGGATCTCCAGGTCCCGCTTCTGATTATTGATCTGAGAGGGGTCTCAATCATGTCTGCATTATTCGTGAACCGTAGGGTGACACACTTAAGGGTTGCCAAACACCATTCAGAGAAAATATGTTCTAGACGAAAGAATTGCAAAGCGCTAGAATTATTTCAATGGACACCGGAACTGTTTCAGGTGAAATTGCTGAAATTGGTTCTGCATATGATATTGAAATATTGCAGGGGGTTTTATGTGAATGTTTGTTAATTAAAGTAATTAAAAAAATTCTGAATAAAATAAATAAAAGAGTTTTATTAAATGAGAGTTGCATTAAATTTGGTGGAAATTTAATGCATGTGAGTGGGAATTTGAGTGGAGGCTAGATTTATGTGAGTGGAGCTTCACCACATGAATGAAGGAAGAGGTGGGGGCACCTCCCCTTGGTGCCGGCCATGGGAGGGGGCTTCCCCCTCTCCCTGTAAAAGGCCCCCTCTCCTCCTTCGCAATGCACACCTCCTCGTGAAGGATCTCACTCCCCCTCTAGATTTATTCCCCCATGGTCTCGGATTAGCGAGATACATGTTCCCGGTGGCATTTCGTCTGGAAGGAGTTGCTGCTTCCGCTGATTCGTTGGAGCGAGGAGGTGGAGGTTGTTCAGTGGCCCGGACGTGTGTGCGAGGATGGATGCGCTGCTGATTTGCGGCGTTAGGACTTCCACATGATCTTGAGATCGGCAAGCGTTCGACTACATCATCCACGAGTTCCATCTCGTTAACAAAGCTCTATGCCGGTATGTTCTCCATGGATGTATATCCACTCGTTGCTTGTATCTAGTAGATAGATCTTGGCATATAATAGTTCCCATCATAGGAATTTTTTTGTTTTGCTATGCTGCAAACCCAACAGTGGTATCAGAGCCTAATCTATGCGTATGTTCTTTGGACGGGTAGTACACATATGTTTATGTGGGCGATGATGATCATATTATTTGTTGTTTCATGTATTTTGGATATTGGTGGCATAGTGAGATGAAGCGGTCTAGACTAACTTTACATGTCCTCGCACATGAGACCAGTTCCATGCTTGACATGCAAATAGTTTTGTATAAGTGGCTAGCGGGTGTATGTCTCTCCTACTATAGTCAATATCTGATTTACAATGAGTTGCCAATAATTTAGTTATCATCGATGTGGTTCCATGTTCGCAGGTAATACCGGTTCTATCTTCGAAAGCCTAAGCCACGTAAAACTTGCAATGGATAAATTAGAATCGTCTATTTTAGATTGTTGCTGGGCTGGTGTCATGATATGGTAATGTTGTAAGTTGATGTATAGTTGATACTCTTACAACACACCTAACGTGTAAGTTCCATAGAGCTTGGCCTTACAGACAAAGGAATGATAAAGATCATACCACGATACACATGATAGTGATCAAATGCATATACCACATCATTTCACTTTACACATATGATGTTTGCATCTTATATTCTTACTTTGGCATTTTAGTAGCATTATAAGATGATCCCTCATTTAGATATCAAGATAAAAATGTGTTCTTCCTTAAGTATGCACCATTCTATGGATCGTGTTTTGAGACATCATGTGATGATCGAGTGTACTCGACTCTGCACTTTCATACAACGGGTGTAAGACAGTTTTACACACGCGAGTACTAAGGTTCTTACTTGGCGAGCCTAGCATGTACGGACATGGTCTCAGAACACGGACCGAAAGGTTAAGCATGAGTCATATAGTTGATATGATGCCCATATTGATGCTCGCCTTTGTAGCTACACCAACTCACGTGATGATCAGACTTGGGGTAGTGGATTTGGTTCATGTAATCGCCAAAAAGACACGAGGGATATTGTTTATGAGTGGGAGTTCATTCGTAATTTGGATTAGTTGAACTCTATCTATCATAAACTTAGTCTAAACTTTACAAATTCTATTGTAGATGGCACTACCTGCTTTTAATTTCAATGTGTTCATGGGGAAAGAGAAATTTGCGACGAATGGTAGCAACTTTACCGACTGGGCCATGAATTTGAGGATTCTCCTCAATGCTGCACACAAGTTATATGTGGTATAAGCACCGCTAGGCCCTCCATTTGCTCCTGATGCCCCTGAGGAGGAAAAGAACATCTATTTGACTCGTCAGGAGGACCACAAATTAGTTCATTGCGGCATACCTTATGGGCTAGAGCCAGAACTTCGAAAGCATTGTGAAAATGGCAATTCCTTTGATACGATGGGTGAATTGAAAATGATTTTCGATACCCATATTGTCGTAGAGAGTTATAATGCTTCTCAAAAGTTCTTTAGCTCCATGATGGAAGAGAACAGCTCCGTTAGCGAGCATGTACTCAAAATGTCTGGGTACGTCGATAGGCTTGTGTCCTTGGGAATAACGATTCCCATTGACTTAGGCATACATCGTGTTCTCCAATCTCTCCCACCTAGCTACAAGAGCTTCATTATGAACTATAATATGCAGGGCATGAAGAAGTCTCTCCCCAAGCTTCAGTCAATGCTTAAGACTACAGAGGTGGAGATCAAGAAAGAACATCAAGTGTTGATGATCAATAAGACCACCTGTTTCAAGAAAGACAAGAAGGGATAGCAGAAGGGAAAGAGGGGCGGCAAATCTATTGCCATGCCTGAAAAGAAATCCCGAGATGGCCCTGAGTCTGATACCGAGTGCTACTATTGCAAGGGGACTAGCCATTGGAAGCACAACTGCCCTTAGTAGTTGGCAACCAAGAAAGCCGAGAAGACAAAAAAGGTATATATGATATACATGTTATTAATGTGTACTTGACTAGTACTCGCAGTAGCTGTCAACACCCAGATTTTTAATCCCAGATGCCTGTTATGTCATACATCGCAATCCCAGGATTACCATTTTTGCGAGACATAACAGATTGGATATCACAGTACATCATCCATTACAAACCAATATAAGGTCTTACACGGATAAAGGATCTCATGATCCAGTCTTAATACAACAAGCAACGGAACAAGTAAAAAGCGTAGCTGTGGGGTCCATCTTCAGGGGCAGAGGCAATGCTGACGAAGGAAGATAGTCCTAGTTATCATAGCCGACCTGATGTCCGTCATCTTGGTAGTCTCCTTCATAGTCTGGCCATAGGAATAGCCAGGGACAAAAGCCATGAGTACTCTTTAAGTACTCGCAACCTACCACTAACATGTAAGATAGTGCTACGGGGAAATGCTAACTCTATGTTTATTTGTAAAGTTAAGTTTGAAACCTAAGCTGAGTTCAGAAACAAAGAAAGATAAAATAAAGTTCTAGAATCACTTAAGTTGGGAAGCTAGTGTCCTAGCCACAACCCTGCTGTGGTAAGTCAAGACTCATCATTCCTTTCATAAGTCATTTTGAAAACATCTGACAATGAAACAGTATGGCCACTCCAAATGTCCATAACCGTGGACGCGGTTATTCGAATAGTTTGACACTCTGCAGAGGTGGTACACTTTCACCACAAGATTCGATACATCTGTCAGGGATAACCCTGAATCATCATACTTAGTATGCAGATAATCAAACATAACCTTTCCTTTACACACCCTAGTATAAGCACCTCCCCTATGAGTATGGCCTCCCAACCATGACCATCTGTCATCTTCAGCACTGCATAGGTGGACAACATTGAGAGGTAGCCTCAGCTCAAACCTCTCCCGCGAGGGAACTAATACTAATGCATATAAACTTCCAGCTAAGCATTACCTAATTCAGGTATTGTGGTTGTACGGTAAAATTGGAATGGTATCGCATCCGAATCCAACCATCAGTTTTGTAAAAGGGCTAAGGCTCATGCTTCAACATTTTCATCATCATAAACCATTTGTGTTTCTCAACACATGTCAAAACATCTCAATAAAATGACTCATCATTCCAAGGTTTTCACAATTCATTTTCACCAAGTGTTCCCATCTAAAGTGACTCAAGTTTTGATTTAGCTCTGAGCTACTAAGTTAAGAGTGTTCACTAAGGTGGGATGCTAATCTCAATCTCATGCCATAGAATGACATCTAAGGTTATCTAGATGGGTCATGTTTTATACTTTTTATGCAACCTTCAAAACAAGTAAAGGACTTTGGTAAAGTCAAGGAAGTAAAAGCTTGAAAGTAAAACTTGGGGTAAGTAGTGTTCAAAGTGGTATAACCAAAGCATGCCTAATGCATCTTGCTTAGGTTATCTAGCTTAGTCTACTTGCTAACAATAGCTTGCTTTGTTAATGATGGCTTGCTAGTATAATACTTGCAAGTGTTAGCTTGCCTTGGTTGGTGCAGTGGTTGAAGTTTTCTTCCTCTTCCTCCGGGTAGAACTCCTCCTCCTCGAAAGCTTGGTCGGTATTATCATCTATAAATACATACGGGATACACAATCACCAGACAATACTAAACTAGGCTACTTAGCATACTAAGGCATACATTTGATGATCTATTATCATCACAAGCATCACAAGGTTTTATTAACTAGCTTCATTCTTTTTATTTGAGAAAAGTAATTTCTACTCATTGAAAATAACTAAGATTTAATATTCTCCAATTAAAATATGGGATCATGTGGACACATGTCATCACCACATATTCTAACATATGGGAATGTGACTTAAAGGTTGGATCACATTTAATTAAGTTTAAGTTTAATAATTAATGATTTAAAGTGACTAGAAATGCCTATATAGAATTATTTGGTACTAGTCCAAAGTCACTGCATGTAAACCTTAATATTATTACATATTCAGATAGGTATGGTTAAATGTGATTTTTGAGAGTTGGAATCAACTCAAAAGCTATTATGGTTGATTTTATAAACATGTTTGAAAGTGCAAAAGCTTTTGTCTTGTTATTTTTACTAGGAGATATCTCTAACTCTAAATGAATTAAATCCAACGGGCTTGGATAGATCTTTTCAGAGGCTTTCCAAAAAAATTTGAATCACTCAATTTGGTTCACTAGATCTTCTTGAATTGATTTTTAAACTAAGGGACAGAAGTGAGTTCAAACTAAAATAGAAAAATATACATTTGAACTAACTGGGTCACGCGGGAAAACTAATGGGCCAGCCCAGTGGCGCTCCGCGGCATGGATGACAACTGACAGGGGGGTCCCGCAGGTCAGCGGCACATCAAACTTGAAGCGGTACGGGGCAACATGGACCGTGCAATTAAAAGGAAGATCTACAGCTGAGGATCGTTGTCCCCGGCGAACAGGTCGCCAGCGAGAGCTAACCCTAGCGGCTCGGTGGGGGTGCAATGGGGGCATACCAGGGCTCCAGCTAGCGTGGTAATGGGGGCGATCGAACGTATTGTCGACATCGGACTCAGGCGTGGTCGCGGTGGCTCCTGGGGTGGACGAAATCGACGGGGCACTTCCTCCTCTGCTGCGGCGGCTCCGGTAGAAATTCCAGCGAACTAAGGCTCGAGTGGCTCTGCTGAGAGAGGGGAAATGCTTAGGGGAGAGAGTGGAGTGGGATGGTGTGATGAGTTTGTGCTGGCGTGGCCTCCTTATATAGGTCGATGAGGGGACTAAACGGCACGACGGTGAGCTCATCGGTGACGTTGATACAGGCGGCTAGAGGCATGGGTTGGGTAGGCGGACGGTGGCCTGCCTCCTGGCGGTCATCTACGTGGTAAAGGCAACACTAGGGGCGGTGGCATTTGGTCGGGCGAGGCTAGTGCTCTGTGGGGCAGAAGCGGTGCTCGACACAGCGCACGGCGACTGTGGGTCGCATGGCGGTGCACGGCCGTGTCTGGCGGGGTGCTGGGGTCGAGGCGGAGCGGCGTGCACAGAATGGCGGTAAGGCACGGTCTGTGGCATGCTGGCGGTGAGGGCGCTCTGGCGCGCTCTAGCTGCACGCAGAGAGAATGGGCGGCGAGGCTGGGGAGTGGTCCAGTGGTTGGCAGTGGCCGTGGGGTGGACCGTGGGCGGTGGTAGGGTGGCGCCTAGCTTCTTGGAGCACCGGAGAGGGGCTGGCGGTCTGCTGCTGCGTTGGCAATGTTGGCCGGTGAGCATGGCGTCGGGGCGACGTAGCACTGGCGCCAGGGGCTAGAACTAGGGTGGGTTTTGGTCTGGTTAGGCTCAGGGGAGACAAGAATGATCAATGCAAACTAAATGGCTCGACAAGAATTGATCAAAACAGTAATAGTTAGGCTAATTTGATTCTGTCTACAAGGTGTTCGACACAATGGCCGCAAGAGAAAAATGTTTGAATTTTGGGCTGAATTTTGGTGGAGTGTTGTATCTTATGCTTGAGCTTCTAGGTGTGCTTGTGTTTTGAAAATGGACTTCATTTGAGGGGGTTTTGAATAAGTGAGATCTTGATACCTACACTAGATTCAATTTTCAAATGCCATTTAAAATTAGTGTTTGAAAGTTTTTGTAGATCACAAAGTGGGCCTTGGTACATCACTACATGTACTAGCAAGGGGTGCCAAGATCCACATTTGTTTCTGTTAAGAATTGAGTCCTAGGAATAGCCAAAGTAGGCATGTTGATTAAAATGGCACAAATGACCATTTGCTTCCTTTATTCATTTTGATTTTTTTGGGAATGATCTAAATGATGTTTATTTCACCTAAGAATCATTTTACAATCAATGTATCACTTAATCATGGCAATTCAAAACAACTCCTATTTAAATGCACACACATATGAATGCTTTAATATTTTTAAAGGGAAAAGTTTTTGTTAACCCTAATTTTGATGATTTGGATCTTAATAACCTTGGATTTAGAATTTTGGGATGTTACAAACCTTCCCCCTTAAACAAAATCTCGTCCCGAGATTTACGAAAGAAAACTTTTTTTTGAGGGTGAACAGTGAGCAAAAGCCCACAACAATTTTTATATTAAATTATAAGGAGTGTACAAATATATTTACAAAGGTCTAACTAACAAAAGAAAAGAAAAATAACTAAGTCTGGGGTTGAAGCCAAGCTTTGAAGTTTGCAGCAAGGTTTCTTTTGATTCTAAAGCTAATCCATCTTAGCTCTTCCTCATAAATTGCCTTCCAACTGTTGAAACTTGGTCTTTGATTGTTGAAAATCTTATTATTTCTGATAATCCAAATCCCCCAAGCCGCTAGGATGATGATTTCCATAGCAAAGGGTAAATGCAATTTCCCCTTAATATCTTCAATGGCCTCAAAAACTGATAAATCCCTGTGTCTTTGTGGGCAAATAAAGTCCCAACAATTTTCAGCAAAAGGACAAGTCCAGAACAAATGAGAAAGGGTTTCTTCTTGTGAACATTCCATAACAGCACATGAATATGATTGGAGTTGCATATTTTTCCTTCTTAGAAGATTCCTTGTGTTCAAACGGTCCTGAAGTAGTAACCAAAAAAAGAATTTATGCTTCGGTTGACAGGAGGTATTCCAAATCCAAGAGAAATTTGGTGGGGTAGGTTGATACCCAATCATGACTTTGTAAGCTTTTTGAGATGTGAACTTGTTATTTCCCCAAATGTATGACTAACTGTCTTTTCTGCCTTCTTGAATTTTAACCAAAGCTTTTTGACAAATTACTTCCATCTGCTCAAACTCGTTGAAGGCTTGTTGGGATAAGGGTAAGAGAAATAAGTCTTCTAGGAACTCAGTTTGTACCACTTCTTTTATAGTGTAGCTTGTATTTTTTGCAAATGATAGCAGATGAGGGTATTTTTGATGGAGACACTGCTCCTCCCAATGGTCAGTCCAGAATAAAATTGAGTCCCCATTACCCAGATTTCCTCTAGCCATGGCCTTGTAGGAATCAATTAGTTTGAGATGAGATCTCCACCAGAATGAGCCTTCAAGGTTATGACTAGGGACATACCCATCCACATAATAGGAACTTTTCACCAGTTTCACCCAAGGAATGTCATGATCATTATAGAACTTATCCAAAAAAATTAGTAGTAAAGCATTATTCTGGATGGTTATGTCAAGGACACCCAATCCTCCTTGATCCTTTGGCCTACAAATTTTTTCCCAAGCCACAAGGGCAGATCCTTTTGCTTGGACATCAGCACTTTTAGAGCCTTTTTCTCCATAAGCAATGTCTAAAATATTTGATCAATTGATGCTTGATAGTTGGTGGAATCTCAAGGTAGCTCATGTAAAACATTGGCAGGGATGATAAAACTGACTTAACCATTTCATGTTTACCACCATAATTGAGGAAGTAGGCAATTCCACTTAGTCTCTTCTCCACTCTTTGAACCATTGGTATGAAATATTCTATAGAGGGCTTGGTAAGGCCTAAAGGTAGACCAAGGTAAGTAAAAGGGAAAGTACCTTTTAGACAATTCAGTGTTTTTGCAAAGTGGTCCACTCTTTCACTGTCCATATTGATGGGTATCAGACTTGATTTTTGATAATTGACTTTCAACCCAGTTGAATTAGAGAAGGTGTTTAGTAAGGATTTTAGGCAAATCAATTCTTTGACATCAGCTCTCATGATCAGAAGTGTGTCATCAACATACTGAATTACAGGATAATCAGGGCATGCAGGGCAATTGAGGGGTGCAGAGATTAAATTCAGATTCATTTCCTTATTCAAGATAGATTGGAGCAAATCAGCAACAAGGACAAACAGAAGTGATGATAAAGGATCCCCTTGTCTAACACCACTTTTGCAGTAAAATTTCTTCCCAGGAATACCATTCAGTAGAACAGATGAGGTGCTAGAACAAAGTAAGAGTTGCATCCATTTTATCCACTTTTCTCCAAAACCTCTAGCCTTGAGAATCTCAAGTAATGCATTATGTTCAATATTGTCAAAAGCCTTCTCAAAATCAAGTTTTAAAACAAGAATCTCCTCTTTTGATTGGTGACATTGGAAAAGATATATCCCCATCCAAGGCATTCTTGGATAGATCTTTGTTGCAGAAATCCATATTGATTTTTATGGACAAGCTTTAAAATAATCTTCTACAATCTATTTTCCAGGATTTTGGTGATGATCTTTAACACACTATTGAGAACAGATATGGGTCTGAACTCTGAAGGTGTCTCAGGGCAGCTCTTTTTAGGAATCAGAGTAATGAATGAGGAGTTGATGCTTTCAAGGGAGATTTTCTCATCATAGAAGTCATGAATCATCTTTTTTATGTCTTTACCAATTATAGGCCAACATCATTTAATGAACTCATTATTAAAACATCTGGACCAGGGGACTTGTCATTGGGGAGATCCTTCACTACGTCATCAATTTCTTTATCTAGAAAAGGGGTTTCCAAACTTTCTCTTAAGTTTGAGCTCATTCCATCTCCAAAAAAATCAGCCAGGTTAAAATGCATAGTAGTTTTGCCAGAAGTGCCCATTCTATTTTTGAAAGCATTCCATAATAAAGCAGCTTTACCCTCATGATCAGAAATTTCATCCATATTAGTATTGTTGAGAGCAGAGATGCAATTATGTCTGTAGTTGATAGTTGCCTTTGAGTGAAAGAACTTTGTGTTACCATCTCCAAGTTTGACCCATTTAATCTTCCCCCTTTGTTTCCAATACGACTTTTGGTTTTGTAACAATGTAATGACACGACATTTCAGCATATCTCTCATGTTCCATTCAAGGATGTTCAAACATCTAAACTCTTCAAAATTATCCAGAAGTTCAATGATCAGATTAACCTTGTCAATCAGTTGTTTGAGGCAAGGAAGGTTCTTTGCCCAAAGCTTTAAGCCTCTTCTCACATTTTTAAACTTAGCATTCACATTTTTTGCACTGTCATGATAGGAAACTGGAATGTTCCAAGCATTTTGAACAATGCCAAGAAAATCACTGTGCTACAACCAGTAATTTTCAAATCTAAAAACTTTTGCCCTAGGAATTTTGGTGCCAATGTTAATAACACAAGGAGTATGATCAGATGTAGGTTTGACCAGAGGATAAACAAATGTTTATGGATAAGAGGAAGTCCATGAGCTTGAGGTGAAAAACCAATCCAGTCTTTCAAGAAGAGGGTCCTTTTGCATATTACTCCAGGTAAACTTGTTTCCTTTCAGAGGTAATTCAATCAGCCCAAGATTACTAATGGCTTCATTGAAAAGTAACATATCATTTATATCACCTCCACCTTTATTTTTGTCAGAAGGTTTTCTTATTAAATTAAAATCCCCCACCACAAGCCAGTTCACACCATCATTAAAATAAATATTATGAAACCACTGAATAAAAACTGCTTTTCTATAAGTGTCACAGGGGCCATAGATATTGGTAAGATACCAGGTCTCATTTGATAAATTGGACTGAAACTTGATGGAGATAGAGAAATCATTTTTAAAGTCCAGGCTCCCAGCAAATAGAGCCCCATTCCAAATGGTAATAATTCCACCAGAGGCACCAACTTATGGCAAAAACTCAAACCTATTGAATTTTAAGGGACAAAATTTCTTTATATACTCCAGATCAAAGTATTCTCTTTTTGTTTCTTGTAGGCAGATGATATCACATCCTGATTCAACAATTTTATTAAATAGGGCTACCCACTTTTTGTCAGAGTTTATCCCTCTAATATTCTAGTTCATAAATTTCCAACTTCTTGTGTTATAAATTTGAGACGTAGATCTATATTAGGAAGCAAAGTATAGTTCCAGATAGAACAAATGCCAATGCACTGAAAAGATCTTTCAAAATAGTCAGGAAACCATCTCATCATCCATAGAAAGTAAAAGTGCATCAAAAGGCAAGAGAGAATAGGTCTATTACAGTACCCATGACAACAAAAGTAATTCTTGCCACCACTCTGATAATAAGAGATCTAAACCATTAAAATCATTTCTTGGGTGGTTTCTTGTGCTGTTGAGAGCCATCTCTAGCAGAAGCATTTCTTTTTTCTATGACCTTGTCAGAGTTTGCTGCAGATCCTTTCCCTCTAACAGCAGTGGATGAAGAGGTTCTTGGCCCTGGTGCCACCTTCACCTTTTCAACAATCTTACTTTTTTTCAGGAGCCTCTTTTCAATTCCTTCATCAGCAACCTTGCAAAAGGAGGTAGCAAGCTTTTTAACAATTTGTTTGCTAATATCAGGTGGAGCAGCATTGCATGTAAGACAGTCTTTGCTAGTGCAATTAGCATGACTCTTAAAACCATCATTTAACTCAATGATCCTAGGACTCCTCGTCACCTCATTTTCAACAAGAGTGGAGGTTCCCCTTCTCTTCCTTATGGGGGTAGTAGGTGAGTTGGAGGCTCTCTGAGTTTCATTCCCAAGAGCACCTTCCCCCTAAAGAATACAAGTAGGTGCTGATTGAGTGACACAAGCATCAGAAATAGAGAAAGGGATTGTCTTCTCATTTAAACTGGATTCCTTTAAGATATCCCACAAGGAGGATTGCAAGAAATGGTTTGCCTAATCAAAATTTTCAGGTGTCAAGAGTAATAGAGTGATGTAATTAAACCAACTTACAGGGATATCAAAATTTCTAACCCTGCCATTGACTTTCGAATGAGGAGCAAAAAATATGTCCCATAGGTCTAATCCTTGTTTTGAGAAAGTCAATTTTGCAGCATGAAGATCAGGAATCTGAGCAAAATGAGTATGCATAAACCCAACCTGAAAGTGGGCCTAGTTGGGTGAAAGCATCTCAGAGTCATCCAAGAACCCACCTGGGTTATCCGTACCAATGTTCTTAGTGTTGTCCACATTCTCAACATCTTCTGATTCTGAGTTGTAAGCATTCATTAGTTGTTCCAAACCTTCTCCAAGTGCTGCATTCAGATTATCTTGTAAAACCTCATCCTCATCAAGTATAAAATTGTTATTTTGTGACATTCCCCCACTGTTATCAGAGCCATTTTGAGCATGGATAGAAGAGGAATACTAATAGCACTTCTGTTTTGTGGAGGAGGATGCATGGGATCCTCAGGTAGGACATCTTCCATAATGGCATCCATTAACTGATTGAAAGCAGCATTTGGTTGATCTTGTTGGTTTTCATTCTGATTATTTCCCATAGCCCAGTGTCCCCACCCCTCATCATCATTGTTGCCAGCATCCTGAGGATTGATAGGAGGTGGGACAAACATATTGGCAGCATGGTTTAAGTTGGGAATTGGATGTGGGTCAATCCCCTCATTAGGTAAAGGGTCTTCATCTGGTGGGCCACCACCCAGCATATTCTACAACAGAACCTCCACAGAAAAAGTCCAGGACTGAGACTCAGGAGAATCCCCTTCAGTGAACCTGACACTTTTAGGAATGTCTTCAAGATCAGTGACTCTGACCTTAGCCATGATTCTTCCTTTGTGGTTGGGGATGTTTTCCCACATAATAGGCTTGCCAAAGTCAGAAAAATAGCATCCAGATCCTCAGTATACAAGTGATCAAGAGGGGGTCCAACAAGAAGAACCCAAACCTCCCTATTGAACTGAGCCCTTCTCCAATTAATGCCTTCATTGTGCTTGGAAAAGGAGATGTCTACCTCTTCAAACAGAATAGGGCTTTCTCTAATCAACCTGTCTCTATCGCTAGTCAGCACAAATTTGACATATGCAGACCCAAAAGGACAAGCTTGTATGTCTCTAAAACCCACATGCATCTCATTGGCCAGAAAATCTTGTAGAACCTCCTCAATGTTTGCGAACGGAATCTGACCTGTAGGAACTAGAGCAATGGTGGCGATGGCATATTATTCATGAAGCAGAGGTCGGTGAGCCACGACCACCCGCTTGGCTCCGACCCGGCTAGGTACCTGAAGAATCTCGAAGCCTTGAGGCACGAATGACCTAAGATCAATGGGGATGTTTGCCATTGCAGCCAGTGAAGTGGCCGACGGAGTAGAACAAGGAGGAGAGCAATCAGCGGAACTGGGTTTGTACCAGGCGAGAAGACATGGTCCTGGCTTTCTTTTCCTTTAGAGAATATACCGAATTCCCTAAAACTAGAAAACTGCCGAGGTTCTTGGGCCTTGAACCAATTAAGATAGTTATTATTGGGCCAAGCCCGTTTAGGGAAAGAAGCGTATTCCCGAATAGGCAACTTACGCTGATTATTCTCTGCCAAATTAACACCCAGGTTGACCTAGTTTGGCCCATTTAAAGCAGGCAGGAATGTCGCACCGTCCAAACAATTGCCATTAAATTTGTCATTATAGCAAATGGCTTGATTGACGCCCTGAGAAGAATGCCAATTAAGCTGCCCAACGGGAATATTATTGGGGTAGGAAAGGAAGTTCAAATTGACCGAATTGGCGTTGGGCCAGGTCAGGCGATTAAAAACCGAGTTCATCTCTTTCTCTTTTGAAACCATGGTCCATTCCGAAGCCAACTCCTGATAATATATTTTCTCCTCAGCTCGCCAATTAGGACCACCATTTCCCCAGAGATTAGAAAAGCATTCAAACATATCCCCTAAAAATTTACCCATATTGTAGATTTCAAAACCCACAGCTCTAGAGGCAACAGAGAACTTAAATGTTCTATCATGCAAGAGTTTGACATGGTAGGAAGAGGTGTTTCCTCCAAAAATAGCCTGGATGGTTAGTCCAACAAAATGAATATCTAGCTTGAATTTTGCTCTTCCAAAAGAAATAACCAAAATGAATTCTCTCCTTATGAAATCCCCAATGAAGTTGACTGCGTAACCAAACTTTTTCATGATGCCAGCTTCAAAGTTAAGGCCAACAGAAAAATCCAGGGCAGGCGCAGGAACAGAAATATAAGCCTTTGAATTTTCTGGAATTTTATCTTCAGCAGATCCTAACGAATTCAAAAGAGCTTGATCTCCAACAATAACTTTATGAAAAGTCATAGCAATGATACTACCATGATCAAAAGATTCATCCTAAAAAAAGGAACCTAGGATCAAGAACTGTTTCCTTATGATCAAGCAGAATAATTCTTCTAGCCTGTGGCCTTAGAATAAGGAATGCATCTCGCATGATATTGGCATCAGAATTAATAGATCCACAAGTGACTTTCCATCTCAAAGGGGGAATAACCAATCCAGAGGAAGATCGAGGAGATCTAGGGCCAGATTCATGAACACCAACTTGCAACTCATTGATCCTAACCAAATGAAAAGGGAGACGTACCACTGTGCCGATGTTGAAACTTTCATCCTCCAGGGATTCTATGCCTTCAAGAGCAAACCCTTTTGTATTGTTCAGCACCAACCAATTCCTAGAAGGCCAAAAAACCAAGGAACCCTCAAGAAACTTGCCATCCTCCAAAGCACCAGTGTAAGAAACCTTCCAAGACCTAACCAAATCCTCCATGGAAAAACACCAACAAGAGATGGGTAGGTAGATCAGGAGGAGGGGAGACAAAGATTGGAGTAGAAGGAGAGGTTGGACGCCAGAGGGGGGGATCGCCGGTGATGAGGGCTTGCATGTGGGGCTAAGGTGGAGCTCTCATTTTCCCAACCCCGAAAGAAAACTAGGAACTAAAGAGATCTGGGAACTCTGACCTAATGTAATCTTCTCGCTCCCAAGTGGCTTCCTCTTCGGTATGGTTGCTCCATTTAATCTTGAGAAATTTGATACTCCTGGTCCTGGTGGTTCGGTAGGCTTCCTCCAAGATACGAATGGGAACTTCACGATATGTCAGGTTATTGTTGATCTCAACAGCTCGGTGATCGATGTTCTTGAAAACTTTAGTCTTCTCCGGCACTTCTAGGAATTTGCGAAGTAACGAGATAAGGAACACATTGTGGATGGCTGACATCTCTTCAGGTAGTTCCAGTTGATACGATACTTCTCCTCGACGGTTCAGAATCTTGAAGGGCCCGATATATCTGGGGGCTAACTTTCTTTTCCGACTAAAGCATTGCGTTCCCTTCAATGGCGAAACCTTGAGATATACAAAATCTCCGACATTGAAAGTCAGGGGTCTTCTTCTCTTGTCACCATAACTCTTCTATCTAGACTGGGCGGTCTTGAGGTGCTCATGGACTTTGTGACCCTTCTCTTCGGCTTCTCAGAGAATGCCAGTTCCAAAGATCTGACTTTCTCCTACTTGCGACCAATTCAAAGGGGTGCGACACTTTCTTCTGTATAGGAATTCAAATGGTGCCATCGGCAAACTAGCTTGTTAACTGTTGTTTTATGAAAATTCTGCGAAAGGCAGGAAGTCTTCCCATTTTGATCCATATTCCAACACACAAGCTCTTAACTTATCCTCTAGGATCTAGTTGACTCTCTCAGTTTGCGGGTGATAAGTGGTACTGAAGTTCAACTTGGTTCCCAATCCTTCCTAAACTTTCTGCCAAAATCTTGAGGTAAACTGGGTTCCTCGATCTGATACTATGGTCTTGGGGGGTTCCATGCAGACTAACAATCCTAGCAATATACAGTTCTGCTATGTTTTCTTTATGTGAAACAAACAAACGTCTTGCAAAGCATTGTTATTCATGAATTTTTGTTTGTGCCTTTTCATGTTGCATCATAGTTTCTTTGCTTATTGCTAGAACTTTGTCTTTCATGTTATGATTGAAGTACTATGATCCCAGCTTTGAATGTTTTTCAAATACTTTGATCAAGTCTTTGATGGTGCATGTCACCTCAGAAATTATTCTTTCTTTTTATCACTTACCTACTCGAGGACGAGAAGGAGTTAAGCTTGGGGATGTTGATACATTGCAAATGTATCTATAATTTTTGATGTTCCATGCTTGGTTTTATCCATTTTCTTGTGTTTTGTTCCAACTTTGGAGTACTTTTCATATGATTTCCTAGACTAACCTATTAACAAGAGCCACAGAGCCAGCTGCCTGTTTTCTGCTGTTTTTGGTTCCAGGAAAGTCAGAAAATGAATATTCTCGGAATTGGACGGGACAAAAGCCAAAGTGCCTATTATTTTGGAAGTGATCAAGTGCCAAAATACGAGACGGAGAAGGGCCAAGGAGCCACCACACCACCTGGCCGCGTGGCCAGGCCTGGCCCACGCCAGGGGGTGGTGTGGCCGCTCCCAGCCTATGTATTGCCCTCGGGACGAAAACCCGAAGTACCCGATCAAAAATCCACGAAAGAGTCTGTAGCCGCCATCATCTCCATCCTTAGATCGGGAGGGATCTGAAGCTTTTCCCGGCACCCTGTCGGATAGGGGAATTCACCCTGGAGGCCTTCTTCATCACCATGCAAGCCTCCGGTGTGATGCGTGAGTAGTTCATCCTTGGACTACGGATCCATGTAGTAGCTAGATGGCTGGTTCTCCTCCTTCGTGCTTTCATGTTTAGATCTTGTGAGCTCCGTTCATGATCAAGATCATCTATTTGTAATTCATCCATGTTGTGTTTGCGGGGATCCGATGGATATTGAGATGCTATTTCAGATTGATTATTGATTTTATCATGTCTTTGTTATTTGAGATCTTGCATGCTTTCCATTGTTAGTAGCTATCTTGGCCAAGTAGATGCTAGCAACTCCAAGAGTTAGTATTTATGCTCGATAGTGGATTCATGCCTCTAGTAATTTGGGGAAGTGACAGAAATCTCTAAGGTACTAGATGTGCTGTTGCTACTAGGGAGAAAACAAAAATCCTTTGTTCATAGAACAATCGTATTGTTTACTTTACACGCAGTTCGTAAAGCAATAATCTGTTACTTGCAACTTAATACTGGAGGGGGTTTGGATGATAACCTAAAGGTGGATTATTAGTCATAGATGCAGTTGGATGGCGATCTATGTATTATGTTATAATGCCCAATCAAGTCTTAGAGGAGTCAAGATGATTAGTATATGCATGTATTGATTTCTCGATGTTTGTCAATTGCCCCGCTGTAATTTGTTCACCCAGCATGTTATCTATCTAAGGAGAGACACCTCTAGTGAACTATGGATCCCGTTCCTTTTTCTTTACATACAATCTATAAACTGTTTCTTCTTTGTGCTTACTTTCTGCAAACTTTTAATTCTTTCCATTCGATACGTTTAATCCTTTGTTTTCCACAAAACACGGTGAGATTGACAACCTCATCGCAAGTTGGGGACAAAGTTCTATGGTTGTGTTGTGCAGGTCTCCACGTTGCTACTAGCATCGGTAGTGCGCCCTGCCAAAGCTTAGCTAGTAACACCTTTGGGGTGTTTCCTTGCTCCTACTGGTTCGATTAAACCTTAGTTTCATAACTGAGGGAAAACTTACTGTTGTGCTCATCATACCTTCCTCTTGGGGTTCCCAACGAGCTCTACGTCGAAAGTCGACCGCATCAAGATCTTTTCTGGCGCCATTGCCGGGGAGTCAAGGACATCTTCACAAGGGGAGTCCCTCATAACCAATCTCTTTACTTTGTTGTTTTTGTTTTGCTTAGTTTTTTTTGCTTTGTTTGCTTGTTTTGTTATTCAAAAACACACAAAAATTAGTTTTACTTGTTTGCTTTCTTATTTGAAAAACACAAAAAAATTAGTTTCTATCTTAAGTTGTCACCTCTTCCTTAGTTCACCATGTTGATCCCTACTTTCACCTTGAAAGACCTTTCAATTGGTAGTGGTTCTATAATTGGGAAAGATAATATTGAAGAATTCTTTAATCATGTTAGCAAACATGAAGATACCGAGGATAGATCCCTTGTAGAAGTTGCTCCAAACTATGAGACTGCTGCAACTTCTTTAATTCACATGTTAGAAGCTAGGTTTGTTAATATCAACCCCTTAATGCAAGTAATGTTTCTCAAGCTTAAAGAAATTGAAGACCCTGAAAAGAGGGATTTTATTCTAGAAACTTTGTTTAAGGAGTTCTATGATGTTGCCAAGGAAGCCAGAAAAGTTTTTGAACGTTACAATATGCTAGGATCATGTGTAGATGTTGTTGGTACACGAAAAAAGATGAACAAAACCAAACCTAATGGGGAGGAACCTAAGATACCAACACCCTTTAAACTAGTAGCAATACATGATGCCATAGAAAAGAATCTTGATTGGATTGTTCCTGCAAACCCGTTTGATGAGAATAGTGAACCTAAGAGCATTGAGAGAGGATCCTCTTGAACTTATTTGGATGATATACCTTGCCTTGTGGAAAATATTTTTGGTTTTGGTCTTAATGCTTCTTCATTTGAGAACACTTGATTCTTTCTTTGCTTCTTATGCCTAACATAAAGGCGTTAAAGAAAAGTACTTATTGGGAGATAACCCAAAAGTTTTGGATGAGTCTTGGAAGTTATTACCTCTGTAATAACCGCTCATTATCCTTTTTATTTGCTTTTTGTGCCAAGAGTAACCTGTAATGAGAGAGAAGTAATGATTAGGAAAGTTGCTGTCCCGAAACAGATTTTTGTGCTTCACCGTAAATATTCGTGAGAGAGCTCTGTATGTCGGATTGAGCTGTAATTGTTTATTCTTCTGCCCCAGGTTGTTATCTAACTTTCGTTAGTTCAACACTTTTTGATCTGAGCAACAGAAGGTCTTTGAAAAAATTTGTCTTTACCTGCTGGTCTGTTTTGACAGATTTCTGCCATTTTCTGCATTTGCTTCTTGTTGGTTCCTTCTTGAGTTCTTTTGGGGAATTGAGATTTTTGAGGGAAGTGCTACAGTAGCTAGTGTTCTAACGGAAGTTTATTTGGTGTTAGAACTGAACCTTGAGACTTATTTATCTTAAGTGCACTAATGTTGCTAATGAGATTGTGTGAAGTTTTGTATGAAGGAAAATTTTCAGGTGTATGGAAGGAATGAGTAATGAGATGAAGGATGGAATAAAGCTCAAGCTTGGGGATGCCACGCGTGTCACCCCAAGAAATATCCAAGAATTACAAGCGTCAAAGCTTGGGGATTCCCAAGGCATCCACTTCTTCATCAATAAAAATACCAGGTTTCTTCTAAACGCCTCATTTTTATTGTTTCATGCACAGTTGTGTTTTTCTTGGAGCGTCTTCTTTTTCATTTTCGTTTTGGTTTTTCGTTTGCTTTGGTTTGCTTAGTTCTCTGAATAAATTGGTTGGACCCCCCTCTTTCATACTTTGGTTTGCAAATAGTTTGGTTTGGTTTGGAAAAGAGTAGGAAAGTTCATACTTATGTGGTAAAAAGAGCTCGTTTTTGACTGTGGCCTATGCTTTGTCATGACATGCTTGATATTGTTTTGGATTTATGCTTAGTATTCTTTGCTGTAGCATGACTTGTTATAAACAATTGAGATTTCTTAATGTGCCTTGGATGAATCATGCGTGGTTTTAGCATATTAAAGCATAGTATAGTGGTATTCTCCTTTGATGCTTTATTTGGGTTGACTTGGCGCATGCTCACACAATGTTATGATTATCCAAAGTCACCATAGCCTTTATGATCCTTTAGTTTTCAACTTGTAGTATCGCTTTATGCTTTGATCAATGATGTTTTGTTGCTCTTCATGATTATGGCCATTATTGCTCTCTTAGTTTGTCGCTCCCAGTCTTTTGCTAGCCTCCACAACAAAGTATGAGTTCCACTCATGCATCCAACTCCCTAAACCAAGTTATTCCAAAGAGTCCACCATACCTACCTACTAGCTTATGCTATTTCAAGTATATTCATGCTTTTGTTTACCTTCCACTTATTATGAGAAAACTAGTGATTAAAGCTCTCACGAACTTGATGGCACACTTTACTTTATTGCCTCTAATAAACTTGAACCATTGGGTCCTTCTTTGTTGCGTATATGCTTGCGCTTTATAAGTTGAAATTAGCAGAACCATGTACCATGGGGAACTCTTTCAACATTGCACTTGTACTTTGTACCCCGTTGATATCATGTTCTCTTGCTTACGGATCCCGACGGTGTGAAATAAAAGTGGAACTTGTAAGATCATGGAGTTTGTATGTGTGTTAGAGAAACGCCTAGGCCGCTAGCCTAAGCCATGCCTAATCATGGTAGAAACTTGCAGCATCACCATAATGAGCACTCTATGAAGCATCCTCAACAAAAACCTATGCAAATAGCAAATAAAAAGATCGCTGAGATGCTCATTGTCTGCTTGCCTTGTCATTTTGATTATGGGAAAGCTCCCATATCATGTGCAAGGGGTACCCCGTTGGCGGTTCTTAATGATACACATCTACTTACAATGACAAGAGCTTACTCTTGCCTAAAGTTGAGTAGCATGAGGATCGGTCTTCGTAAGTAAGGGGCATGAGATTTCAGTTTATAACTTGTCAAGCATATCCTCTTAGTTGTGTCACTTTAACCTTAACCACCTTCAAGATGCTTATGATAGGGGCAATGAGAGCTGAAAACTACAAGTACCATAATTTTTGGAAGCTCTTTATGAGACTTGAATCCCTACTTCCTTTTACAAAAGGCTTTTCTTCCACCATTATATTGAGTCTCCACCTTCTATCTTTATACACCTACTTTGACAGCATAGTGGCCATTCTTAGTTTTATGTGCATTGTCCCAAGACTAGTTGATTGATGCATAACTTGTTATTGCTTGTTTTAAACTATTGTATCTAGTCACTCTTATGAACTTTGAAGGTGTCCTATGCATTTATATTTGCTACTCTATTGAGGGACAAGCTGAATACTATTATGCTATGTTTTCTTTATGTGAAATAAACAAACATCTTGCAAAGCATTGTTATTCATGAATCTTTTTTTGTGCTTTTTCATGTTGCATCATAGTTTCTTTGCTTATTGCTAGAACTTTGTCTTTCATGTTATGATTGAAGTACTATGATCCCAGCTTTGAATGTTTTTCAAATACTTTGATCAAGTCTTTGATGGTGCATGTCACCTCAAAAATTATTCTTTGTTTTTATCACTTACCTACTCAAGGATGAGCAGGAGTTAAGCTTGGGGATGTTGATACATTGCAAATGTATCTATAATTTTTGATGTTCCATGCTTGGTTTTATCCACTTTCTTGTGTTTTGTTCCAACTTTGGAGTCCTTTTCATATGATTTCTTGGACTAACCTATTAACAAGAGCCACAGTGCCAGCTGCCTGTTTTCTGCTATTTTTGGTTCCAGGAAAGTCAGAAAATGAATATTCTCGGAATTGGACGGGACAAAAGCAAAAGTGCCTATTTTTCTGGAAGTGATCAAGTGTTAAAATACGAGACGGAGAAGGGCTAGGGAGCCACCACACCACCTGGCCTCGCGACTAGGCCTGGCCCGCGCCGGGGGGTGGTGTGGCCGCTCCCGGCACCCCCTCGGCCTCTCCTTCCGCCTATATATTTCCCTCGGGACGAAAACCCTAAGTACCCGATCAAAAATCCACAAAAGAGTCTGTAGCCGCCATCATCTCCATCCCTAGATCGAGAGGGATCTGAAGCTCTTACCGGCACCCTGTCGGAGAGGGGAATTCACCCTGGAGGCCTTCTTCATCACCATGCAAGCCTCCGGTGTGATGCGTGAGTAGTTCATCCTTGGACTACGGATCCATGTAGTAGCTAGATGGCTAGTTCTCCTCCTTTGTGCTTTCATGTTTAGATCTTGTGAGCTCCGTTCATGATCAAGGTCATCTATTTGTAATTCATACATGTTGTGTTTGCGAGGATTCGATGGATATTGAGATGCTATTTCAGATTGATTACTGATTTTATCATGTCTTTGTTATTTGAGATCTTGCATGCTTTCCGTTATTAGTAGCTATCTTGGCCAAGTAGATGCTAGCAACTCCAAGAGTTAGTATTTATGCTCGATAGTGGGTTCATGCCTCTGGTAATTTGGGGAAGTGAGAGAAATCTCTAAGGTACTAGATGTGATGTTGCTACTAGGGAGAAAACAACAATCCTTTGTTCATAGAACAATCGTATTGTTTACTTTACACGTAGTTCGTAAAGCAATAATTTGTTGCTTGCAACTTAATACTAGAGGGGGTTCGGATGATAACCTGAAGGTGGATTATTAGTCATAGATGCAGTTGGATGGCGGTCTATGTATTATGTTGTAATTCCCAATCAAGTCTCAGAGGAGTCAAGATGATTAGTATATGCATGTATTGCTTTCTCGGTGTTTGTCTATTGCCCCGCTGTAGTTTGTTCACCCAGCATGTTATCTATCTAAGGAGAGCCACCTCTAGTGAACTATGGATCTCGGTCCTTTTTCTTTACATACAATCTATAAACTGTTTCTGCTTTGTGTTTACTTTCTGCAAACTTTTACTTCTTTCCATTCAATACGTTTAATCCTTTGTTTTCCGCAAAACACGGTGAGATTGACAACCTCATCGCAAGTTGGGGACAAAGTTCTGCGGTTGTGTTGTGCAGGTCTCCACGTTGCTACTAGCGCCAGTAGTGCGCCCTGCCAAAGCTCAGCTAGTAACACCTTTGGGGTGTTTCCTTGCTCCTACTGGTTTGATTAAACCTTGGTTTCATAACTAAGGGAAAACTTACTGCTGTGCTCATCATACCTTCCTCTTGGGGTTTCCAACGAGCTCTAGATCGAAAGTCGAGCGCATCAAAGCTCTCAACATATCCTCTAGGATCTGGTTTACTCTTTCAGTCTGTCCATCAGTTTGCGGGTGATAAGCGATGCTGAAATTTAACTTGGTTCCTAATCCTTCCTGGACTTTCTGCCAAAATCTTGAGGTAAACTAGGTTACTCGATTTGATACTATGGTCTTGGGGGTTCCATGCAGACTAACAATCCTAGCAATATACAGTTCTGCTAGGTTCGAACTCTGGTAGGTTGTCTTGACTGGTATAAAGTGAGCTACCTTGGATAGTCTATCAATGATGACCCAGATTGAGTCATTTTCCCTACTAGAATTAGGCAAACCGGTGATAAAGTCCATTCCGACGGAATCCCATTTCCATTCTGGAATCTGCAATGGTTGCAACAGTCCTACGGGTCTCTGATGCTCTGCTTTTACTATTTGACAGATGTCGCACTTGGCGATGTAGCTTCCAATTTCTCTCTTCATCTTGTGCCACCAAAATTGCTCTTTCAAATCTTGATACATCTTCGTTCCTCCGGGGTGGATAGAATAAAGAGTATCATGAGCTTCCTACAAGATAAATTGCTTCAGTTCCGAATCTGCTGGCACACAGATACGTCCTTTGTACCACAGAACTCCTTCGTCATCTTTAGTGAATCCAGGTACCTTTCCTGTACCAATATGGCGTTTGATTCCATCGATGCTTTCATTTCCCTTCTAGGCTTCCTTGATTTAGCTGATTAACGTGGGTTGAAGTTCAATGCTAGCTAAGAATCCTTTGCTAACCAGCTCAGTCCTAAACTGCTCAACTCCTCATACAAACTTGGTTTCTTCTCTTTGATCATGGTGTTTAGCCTGCAAGGCAATCTGCTAAGAGCATCCGCTACCACATTGGCCTTGCCGGGGTGATAGTGAATGTCAAGGTCATAATACTTGATTAACTCTATCTATCTCCTCTGCCTCATATTCAGCTCCTTCAGAGTGAAAATATACTTCCAGCTCTTGTGATCTGAGTAAATCTCACAGCGATTACCCATCAGATAATGACGCCATGTCTTCAATGCCAAATCTACGGCTGCTAATTCAAGATCATGGGTCAGATAGTTATGCTCATGCTGCTTCAGTTGTCGAGACAAATAGGCGATAACTTTTCCTTCTTGCATTAATACACATCTGAGACCAATCTTGGATGCATCACAATATACATCAAACGGCTTCTTGATATCTGGCATGACCAATATTGGGGCTTATATCAATCTCTTCTTTAGTTCCTGGAAACTGGCTTCACACTTGTCAGTCCATTCAAAATTCTTGTCCTTCTTCAACAATTAGGTCATGGGTTTGGCGATGCTCGAGAATCCTTCGACGAACTTGCAGTAATATCCCGCTAATCCAAGAAATGCATAGACTTGGGTTTGAGTGGTTGGGGCTTCCCATTCTTCGACATCTTTGATCTTGGAAGGATCAACAGAGACTCCTCCGACAGACACAATATGTCCTAGGAATCCTACTTCTTTCAGCCAAAACTCACACTTGCTGAACTAGGCATACAACCGATGCTCTCTCAGGGTTTCAAGGATGATTCTCAGATGTTGCTCATGCTCTTCTTCTGACTTGGAGTAGATAAGGATATCATTGATAAACACAACGACAAACTTATCCAGGAAATTCATAAAGATCTTATTCATGAGATTCATGAAATAAGCAGGGGCATTGGTTAATCCAAAAGACATAACTGTAGACTCGTATAAACCATAACGAGTAGTAAAGGCGGTCTTTGGAATATCAGTTGCACGATCTTAAGTTGCTGATAACCAGTCCTAAGATCAATCTTTGAGAATACCTGGGCACCAGTCAACTGATCAAATAGATCCTCTATATTTGGCAAGGGGTATTTGTTCTTGATGGTGACGTCATTCAGCTTTTTGTAATCTGTACACAAACGGTTGCCTCCATCTTTCTTGTCAACAAATAACACTAGTGATCTCCATGGCGATGCGCTTGGTTGAATCAAGCATGTTGCTAACATAGCATCCAACTACTTCTTCAACTCTACTAACTCTGAGGGGTTCATGCTATAGGGTCTCTGGGCTATGGGTCCGGTTCCGGGGATTAGTTCGATAATGAACTCAATATCCCTATCCGGGGGCATACCTGGCAATTCATCTGGGAATACGTCGGGGTATTCACAGACTACTCGGACTTAGTCAATGGTGGGCAGGGCTAGACTCTTGTTGCACTTGAATTGTCGAGGTAAGGTTTCAGATATATGCTCTACTGTGACTCCGGAGCTACTAGTCATGGTGATGACTTTCTTAGCACAGTCTATCAGTCCTTTAAGCCTTGACATCCAGTCCATACCTAGTACTACTTCCAATCCTTTGGTTCCGAGTATGATTAGGTTGGCATAAAAATCTATCCCATGTATTCTGATAGGCACAGCTTTGCAAATTTTTCTAGCCTTTGTAGTTGAACTAGGGATTTGAACTATCATGACATGCTTCAAGTTGGTTGGGTGAATCTTACTAGTGCATGCAAATTCTTCGGTGACAAATGAATGCGATGCTCCCGAATCAAACAACACCCTTGCTAAAACTGGGTTGACAGAAAACATACCTAGCACTAGGTCTGGCACTTCTTGGGCTTCTTTGGCGTTCATGTTGAAGAGACGACTGTTGCGGTTGTGATGATTTCCTGGGGAAAACCTTCTCCCTGGTTGAACACGACGCTGCTGTTGAGCTAGAGCATTCACATTGGCAGTGGTGGCAGTCTTATTGGGACACTCATTGGAATAGTGACCCTTCACTTCACATTGCGCTTGTCGTTTGCCTGGTTAATCTTCCCTTCCATCTGAATGGTAGAGTCGACTAGCTCTTCGAGATCCTCGAAGCGGATGTTGACAAGGACAGTGTGCATCTCATCATGCAGTCCGTTCAGGAATCTCTCCTTCTTCTTTGCCTCTGTGTTGATCTCATCAGGTGCATACCTTGCAAGCGACAGGAAGCTGTCACGGTACTCCACCACACTCATTCTTCCTTGTTTCAACTCTCTGAATTCATCCCTCATTCTGGTGACTATGCCCTATGGCACGTGGGTGTGGCTGTAGTTGATTTTGAAGGCTGCCCATGTCATCACTTGACCATGGTTCATCAGGCGGATGCTGTTCCACCAGGCTCTTGCACCTCCTGCCAAGTAGTGGGTGGCAAAGAGAACTTTTTCATTGTCATCAACTCTGGCTACCTCCAAATTGTTCTCCATCGTTTGCAACCAGTCATCAGCATCTAGTGTGTTCTTTGAGGTGCTAAAGATTGGGGGATTGGTATTCTGGAAGTTCTTCAGCTTGGATCCTTGATCATCCTGATTTCCATGCCCTTGGTTGTTGAGAGCCATCTGGGCGATCTGTTGCAGTGTTGCTAGATTAGCTTGGTGCTCTGCCCTGCTTGCTTCTCTGTCTGTGATGAGATTCTGCAGGATCTACAACATTGGGGCTTGCGACGAGCTGCTCCCTCCTTGGTTTCCACGAGTCATCTGAAGATTGAGGTAGCTAAAGGGGTAAGAGGGAAAGTTCTAAGGTTCATGGTTTTGTTTTCAAAGCTAAAACTTTGATTTTGACTCAGGTTTTGCAACTAACTCCATTTCATTCATTCAAACAAGGCACACGATACAAACACACACACACCACAACAAGGAAAACAGAAGGTTTTAAGAACCATTCTACAAGCTACGATACAGTGGGACCGATACATCTCATGCTACAACAGTGCTCTAGTGCATCTACTCATCTTAGATGAAGTCAGAGTCCTCATCGTTAGTGTATAAGTCCACGGCATCCTCCTCCAGAAAGTCATCATCGCTGAGGTAAGAATCCATGTCTCCCTAGATGTCTTCACCCTCCTCTTCTTCCTCCTTTGCTGCAAGCTGAGCTTCTTGCTCCTTGATGGTCTTCTCGAGGTCGGCCACCTTCTTGCGAAGACGGGCGATGGTACGATCCTTCTTTTCGCGCTGGAGGCGAAGAGACTGACGGTCCTTGACAAGTAGTGAGAAAGTCTGGGCCTTCTGGTCGACAATGGCACGATTGTGGTTGGCAAACTCCCTAGCATTGTCCAATTCCTTCCAGCGATCGTACAGCAGGAAGTCAAGGTTCTCCACTTGACGCTTCAACTCCGGGTGACTTGGCATCTCCATTGGCATTCCCATGAAGTCACGCCTTGCATAATGCACATAGAGGGTTCCTTGGATTTGGTTGACACTGAGGGCACATAGACATGCGAGAGATTCATGCATTGCCCTAGCTAATCCATCTAGCCAGTTGTTTTCCCTTACGGAGAACTGGATTCTCCTGGACGTTGGTGCTTCTATGCTTCCTCGAATATCAGCGGTGACTAGCCACTATAAATCTCCTCCTGGGGGTCCTGGAAGTTGAGCTTCAAGAAACTCCGGATGCGGGCGTCCCAATAACTCATAAAGTGAATCTAGATCCCTCTCGAAGATCAGTTGGCCTCCATTGCCCAACTGGTAGAACTTGCTGAACTGAGTCTCCATCTACAAGAATTAAGGATGAGGAAGTTAGTGAAGTGATCAAGTGTGTCAAATTTTATGTAGTAATGTAAGAATTTGAGAAAGAATGAATTCCCAACGGTAAGAGAGGAAATAGTTTTTCATAAATACTCACTTTGGTTTGGAAATTAGGTTTTTGGTTCGGACGTCCATTCTAACTAGGGTCTCCTATGGTCAGGATGGCTCTGATACCAACTTGTCAACACCCGGATTTTTACTCCCAGATGCCTGATATGTCATACATCGCAATCCCAGGATTACCATTTTTGCGAGACATAACAGATTGGATATCACAGTACATCGTCCATTACAAACCAATATAAGGTCTTACACGAATAAAGGATCTGATGATCTAGTCTTAATACAACAAGCAGCGGAACAAGTAATAAGCGTAGCGGTGGGGTCCATCTTTAGGGGCACAGGCAATGCTGACGAAGGCATATAGTGCTAGTTATCATAGCCGTCCTGCTGCCCGTCATCTTGGTAGTCTCGTTCATAGTCTGGCCATAGGAATAGCCAGGGAAAAAAGCCATGAGTACTCTTTAAGTACTCGCAAACTACCACTAACAAGCGAAAACGCTAGAAAAAGGGCGCCCTCATGGGAGTACGCTCCGCGACGCCCTCTTGTTTTCTCGACACGTGTAGTTCTTGCAGCGCTTATGGATGTTTGGGTTGGGGCATTCGGCGGTTTTGTTCCGTCACGGGATGTCTCCCGGTTTTTTCGTTGTTTTGTCGGGTTTTCTCTTTTCCGGTTCGTATGAACTACGGTTTGCGTTGCTTGCACTGCTTGTAGGAGGAATTCTAGTTACTCGTAGGACTGGAGGCAGTGCACAATAATTTGTCTTGGTAGTGGCGCACTGCTATGGTTACTCTTTTTTGGTCCTATTTTTATCTTTGTCAGTCTTTTTTTTCTCTTTTTCGGTAGTTAGTATCTGCTTTATTTTTTTACTTTTATTTAATTTTGTTTGTTTTCTTTTATTTACGGGCAATGGAGATTTTGTGGGGTGTAATGGGAGGAGTCCTACTTTGAACTCCTATTTATCTATACTTTGAACAAAGTCTTTTAAGGTTACTGTTTTCAATGCTAGTGTGATTTTAATAGAATGTGAGGCAGTGCAGTGTCTAATAGAAATGGAGGAAGTTCATCTATTTATACCGTAAGCATATGCGCTTTGCTAAGCAGTGCACTACTTACAGTAGGATTTCGAGTAGCTTGCTGGTAGCACAGGGAGGCAGTGCATTGTTTGTATCTTGAGCAGTGCATGGCGTGCAGTATTGAGCATCTGCGCTTTGCTGGGCAGTGCAGTGCTTACAGTAGGATTTCGAGTGGCTTGCTGGTAGCACAGGGCCGATGTGCATTGTTTGTATCTTGGGCAGTGCATGGTGTGTAGTGCTGGGCATCTGCGTTGTACTGAGTCGTGCACTGCTTACAGGAGTCCATGCACTAGTTACCGGAGTAGTTCGAGTGGCTTGCTGGTAGCACAGTGAGGCAGTGCACCGGTTGTAGATTGAGCAGTTCACGGAGTGCCCTGCTCAACATCTGCTCTGTGCTAGTCCATGCACTCCTTAGACTAGAAGTTCGAGTGGCTTGCCCATAGGACATAGAGGCAGTGCATAGCTTGTATCCCAAGCAGTGCGTGGCGTGCAGTGCTGTGCATCAGGAGGCCATGTTGTGCTTACAGGAGGAGTTCGAGTGGGTTGCTTGTAGGACAGGGAGGCAGTTGATTGTTTGTATGTCCAGCAGTGCACGACGTGCCATGCTGAGCATCTGTGCTTTGCTGGGCAGTGCACTGCTTACAGTAGGATTTCGAGTGGCTTGCTGGTAGCACATGGCCGCAATGCATTGTTTGTATCTTGGGCAGTGCATGGCATGTAGTGCTGGGCATCTGCGTTGTACTGAGTCGTGCACTGCTTACGGGAGTAGTTCGAGTGGTTTGCTGGTAGCACAGTGAGGCAGTCCACCGGTTGTAGATTGAGCAGTTCATGGAGTGCCCTGCTCAGCATCTGCTCTGTGCTAGTCCGTGCACTGCTTAGACTAGAAGTTCGAGTGGCTTGCTCGTAGGACATAGAGACAGTGCATAGCTTGTATCCGAGCAGTACGTGGCGTGCAATGCTGTGCATCAGGAGGCCATGCAGTGCTTACAGGAGGAGTTCGAGTGGCTTGCTTGTAGGACAGGGAGGCAGTTCATTGTTTGTATGTTCAGCAGTGCACGGCGTGCAGTCCTGAGCATCAGCGCTTTGCTGGGCAGTGCACTGCTTACAGTAGGATTTCGATTGGCTTGCTGGTAGCACAGGGTCGCAGTGCATTGTTTGTATCTTGGGCAGTGAATGGCGTGTAGTGCTGGGCATCTGTGTTGTACTAAGTCGTGCACTGCTTACAGGAGTCCATGCACTGCTTACCGGAGTAGTTTGAGTGGCTTGCTGGTAGCACAGTGAGGCAGTGCACCGGTTGTAGATTGAGCAGTTCATGGAGTGCCCTGCTCAGCATCTGCTCTGTGCTAGTCCGTGCACTGCTTAGACTAGAAGTTCGAGTGGCTTGCTCGTAGGTCATAGAGACAGTGCATAGCTTGTATCCCGAGCAGTGCATGGCGTGCAGTGCTGTGCATCAGGAGGCCATGCACTGCTTACAGGAGGAGTTCGAGTGGCTTGCTTGTAGGACAGGGAGGCAGTTCATTGTTTGTATGTTCAGTAGTGCACGACATGCAGTGTTGAGCATCTGCGCTTTGCTGGGCAGTGCAGTGCTTACAGTAGGATTTCGAGTGGCTTGCTGGTAGCACAGGGCCGTTGTGCATTGTTTGTATCTTGGGCAGTGCATGGTGTGTAGTGTTGGGCATCTGCGTTGTACTGAGTCGTGCACTGCTTACAGTAGTCCATGCACTGGTTACCGGAGTAGTTCAAGTGGCTTGCTGGTAGCATAGTGAGGTAGTGCACCGGTTGTAGATTGAGTAGTTCATGGATTGCCCTGCTCAGCATCTGCTCTATGCTAGTCCATGCACTGCTTAGAGTATAAGTTCGAGTGGCTTGCTCGTAGGACATAGAGGCAGTGCATAGCTTGTATCCCGAGCAGCGCGTGGCGTGCAATGCTGTGCATCAGGAGGCCATGCAGTGCTTACAGGAGGAGTTCAAGTGGCTTGCTTGTAGGACAGGGAGGTAGTTCATTGTTTGTATGTTCAGCAGTGCACGACGTGCAGTGCTGAGCATCTGCGCTTTGCTGGGCAGTCCACTGCTTACAGTAGGATTTCGAGTGGCTTGATGGTAGCACAGGGCTGTAGTGCATTGTTTGTATCTTGGGCAGTGCATGGCGTGTAGTGCTGGGCATCTGCGTTGTACTGAGTCGTGCACTACTTACAGTAGGATTTGGAGTGGCTTGCTGGTAGCACAAGGCGATAGTGCATTGTTTGTAACTTGAGCAGTTCATGGCGTGTAGTGTTGGGCATCTGTGTTGTAATGAGTCGTGCACTGCTTACAGGAGGCCATGCACTCCTTACAGGAGTGCAGTGCATTGGTTGCAGATTGGGCAGTGTATATAGTGCATTGCTGATCATCTACGCTTTGCTGGGTCTTGCACTGCTTATAGGATGAGATCGATTGGCTTGCTCGTAGCATAGGAGGCAGTGCATTTGTGGTAGCTTGAGCAGTGCATAGTATTCAAGGTCCAAGATTCACATATGCAATATTTAGAAGATGATTAAAGTGTTCAACTTACTGAGTACATTTATTGACATTACAGTAGATTAAAGATGTTCAATTTACTAAACAACACGGGTACAATACACTTCAGCACTAGATTAAACAAGAAAAGATGACTATCTGAACAGTGTTTTCCCAAGTTAACCACTAGATGACAATCTCAACAAAGTTGAGACCAAGGTGCTCCTGCATATGCTCTACTTTAATGAGAAGTAGTGATGCCCATCCAACATCAGCAGCAAATGTGAAGTCAGACCATCCTGTGGTGAAGCTAACACATCCATTGTCCCTTTGTACAGTATATGCGCATGCAATATAATTCTCTTCTTCTCCTTCAAGATCATGTCCTTGCCTATACAGATGTGCTATGCCCTGAGTTGGGTACTTGAAACCATCTACAGCCTCAATTGGCATGAACTGCAATAAAGAAAAAAGTCAGTATTTTAACAAGCATTCTAAATTAACAAGTTTACTAAATTATATGTTTAATCTGAACATAAAATATTATTAAATATGTGGAAACTAACCAGTGCATTATGGTCATGGTTATCCATATTCATCATGTGTACCCAGAAATTCTTTTCATCTTTACTTTCAAAAAACTGATATTCTGTGACATGAAGATCTTTGTAAATGCCAAACAGGATTGAAGCCATTTGCTGCTCAGTTAGTGCATTTATGTCTGAGAAGATGGTCCTGTGCAGAATGCTTTTGATGGATGTAGGCACAATTCCCACCTCTGATGAATGAGTGGAAATACATGTTGAGTATTAAAGAATGTTATTATGATGAAATAATAGTAGGACAAGGAAAAACTGTATGTGCAAATTATTTACAGTAAATAAGGGAAATACCAGTTGCTTCAAGAATCTTTTTATCTTCACCATTAGAGTAAACCGTGACATGAAATAAGTTGGTCAAGTTCAAACCAACATCATCAAGTTGGTCGTCATCATATTCAAAATGCACTACATCTCCAAGTGCTATATCATAAACCCTCATCAGGGACTTCCAGTATGGACCACAAATTATTGTCCTAACATTAGACTTCTTGAGGAACAAATCAAAATACCTTAATGCTCACTGTTTGCAACCATCCAATTATTTGGAGTGAAATCATTCAGTCTTTCCCTAAATGAGCATGACACTACCTGAAGGTAAAAAACATGGTTCAGTTCATGTGACAACAAGACAGTAAAAGAAACATTACATAAAATGAAAATTTTGAAAATTTTGAATAAAACCTTCGAAAACTTTCTCCTAAATATGTAAAAACTTACCACACCATTGATGGGAAAACCTTGAACAATATTAACCTGGAAGCTGGTTGCTCTCCTCTGTGCCCTACCACAATTGTTGGCAGGTTGGCCACACACTGTATAGTCCATTCCAAGAAATACCTGATAAAATTAATAATGCATTTAAGGAGTGAACTGTGCATTAACTCCTAATCTAGAAAGTGTCAAATAGATCATTTATCACGCATAAATTACACCATAGTATTACGGGGATAAGATGATAGGAAGAACACATAAAGGATTACGAGGAAACTAAAAATAATAATCGGAAGTGTGATGCAAAACTCACCGTCGATTTGTACTAAGACAATGGACTGGAGATTAAAATAAAAGAACAAAGCTTCTTGAAATGAAGAAACAAATTAGGATTAGGACTCAAACCAATAAAGAAAAGGAAAGGGATACGGAATTATAGGAGAAAACTCGATCAGGAGGGGACGAACTTTTTTGAAAAACTGCTCTGCTCTGAGGAACTGTTCTCGGGAAGTTCTCTGTACGTGCGTAGTGGAAGAGCGGTGGAGAGAACTGAACGGGGTCCCTTCGGTTTTCCTGCATTTATAAATCAAGCAACTAAAACGGTTATGTGCTAACGCTTCGACGGGCTGTTCCCCTGTCCAGTATCTGAGGTATCCTATCGTTTACCATCTGAGACTGACAACCCCTCTGTCCCTATGCAACAAAATTGAAAGTCTTACAGACTAACAACAAATCTGAACTTATACATCCAGGCAGTTCATAGTTGACACTTTTGGCAGTGCATATTATGTTTTTTTATTTACGGGTAATTGAAATTTTATAGTTCATTTTACTCAAAGTAGTATAATTTTTATCAAATTTCTACTTTGAGTACTGCACAGTTTATCTGTGTGCACTGCATTATTATTAGCTTGTTAAAGTGCCCTAGTATTGTATTATGTTGAACTGCTCTATTTTTACTGAAGTGTCATGCGTATTGTTGTTCGCAACCTCGGTAAACTTAACTTTCGATCCACGTGTGCTGTTTCATTTGCTGAATTGGTCATTGCGTTTATATTAGGCATAGTATTATAGGTTTGGTCAATCTTTGGTCTTGGATGATGTGTGGGGTGTGTTTTATTGTTGGTAGGTGAGACGACCGTTCAATGTGTATAAGTACATTATAAATTCAGACGTCGATGCTTAACATTTCGCATTCCAGTCCTAGTTCCTCTTCTACTAGACGGTTTGTTTTCCTCTAGACGGTTCTTCTTCCAGTTCTATTTTTAGTTCTTTCTGCCATGGATCCAATGAGGAAGCCTATGTCTAGAAAGCAGCAGATAGCTGTTACGAAACGTTTGGAAGCTGCTAAGCGGAGGAGACGGGGCTCGGAGGGCGCTCCCCTGTCACCCACCATCGTGGATTCCTTTGCCAAAGGTTCGTCGTCATCTCGATGCAACCGTCGCAAGATCGACGAGTCTGGGTTAGTTTTCCTTTTTTATCTTTTCTTGTATTCATTTTTAAGTTTGCGGATTAGGTATTTGAAACTCTTGTTGTGTCATTGACGTTTGGAACTTACATATAGGGCTTACTCCTCTAGTGTTCATGGTTGCTCGCATTTGGCATCTACTCCGTCGCCGTCTGTTCCTGTGGTGCATCCGAGCAGGCTAATCAATGTGTGTGTATTTGTATGTTGGCTATTTTTTAGTACGATCAGTTCTATTTACACTAAATCTTGTTGTTGTTTTCTGTGAAAATATTAGGATTCATTGCCATTAGTTACGGGAGTTTCGGATGGCAGTAATCATGTTGATGCAGAATATCAGAGGCTTCGTAATGAACTTGCTGTTGAGAATGCTAAGGTATCAGAATTGTGTGTTAAGCTCTCCGAGAAGGAGGTAGAAAAGATGACTATTACTGTAGAGTGTGGCCGTCTTCGACACGAGATTGTCGGAATGCAGCACATTGTCGAAGATGCTGCTATGATGAAGGTGGAGTTGAACAAGTATAAAGCTGGTGCTGCAGCCTGGGACTTAGAGCGGGATACTCTGACGATGGATATGGCTCAGATACTAGCTGATAGACAGAAGCTTGATGAGCAATTGGCCGACATGATAGCCAATCGTTTTGAAGACATTGAAACAACAAAAAATGCACGTCTGGACAGGTTACATGCAATGCAATCTCTGATGGACATTATTGAGCGCCTTGTAACTGCACAGAGTGCATGGATGACATTCACAAAGAAGTCAAGGAGCTTGATAAGAAACTGTCCAAATAACTTGTGAAGCGTCTTCCATGTTTTAAATGCTAGCTAAATTTGGCATATCATGTTGTAAGTGTTTGTAACGGTGTTTGTGAAGAGCACTTAATGAATGTGATGGAGCAAGATTGTATGTAATTTAGTAAGTACGTACGTGCAAGTGTCTATCTGTCAGTGAATTTTTCTATTTGCACTGCTCTGACTAGCTACGGTGCACTGCAGTGTTCTTTCCGTGTGTGCTATATAGCTTATTTATTCTGCCTTGACCTGACTGGTTGCACTGTCGTATTTACTCATGTACTCATGGTTCTATGTTAGTGCAAAGATATCTATTTAGAAAGTTTTTGAAATGATCATCTAGAAGCAGTTTATACTCTATTGAGTGCGCTGAAAATATAATTTTCACACATAGGAATGAAAGAGTGTTTTTAGTGGTGCATTCACTACCCACGTAAATTTATGTGCACTGCCTCGTACATACGTATAGTCTGCCTTGTGCTGATTTTTGGCACTGCCTTCTTTAGTTATATATGCAATTTGTCCATGGTAGTGCAAGGATATCTATGTAAGCAGTTTTTTTAAAGACTACTTAGAAGAAGTTTATACTGGGTTGATTATTATCGTCATGTGGAAGTAGTTTATACTTGGTTCAGTGTGATGAAAATATAATTTTTACACATAGCTATGCAATTGTTTTTATCGGTGTATGTGTTTGTGATATGCACTGCTCACATAGATGCCAGTTATTATTTGGTTCATTGTGATGAAATTATAATTTTTACACATAGCTATGCAAGAGTGTATGCAGATGCACTAGCCCATAGATGCCGATACACTACAAGTAGATATTGCACTACCAACTTAAAATCAGAAAACAAGTTATCTGTTACAGATTAACAAGCGTGTACTTACACCCACAAATATTGTTATTTCCTTTGCCTCTGTCTAGTTAGATGCAATATGTGCATGCAATCAGGTTTGACGAAATAATGTACATGTTTCGGAATCTTCTTCTAATCACTTAATGTTATTGCAATTTGTGGCATCTCCATGTCTGGGCCCAACTCCCTAAGATCTGCTGGTAGGTTCTTTAGTACTTGGTTAGATCTTTGGAACAACATTGTGTACAGTTGTTCATCTCTGATACTGGAGCTTGTGTCCTGATAAGTATTATAAAGTCTTGTTAGTTTTCAAGTATATGTAATCAAAAAATTTGAAAAATTTCTATCTAACTACTGCTTACACTTGACATCTTTCCTTTTTCTGTAATTTCGCCATTGTATCTCTGTAGGTAATATAATGTCCACAGTCCACATGCGTCTTCATCTTGTTTTTTAGTTCTGACGTAGCGTGCACTTTTGAATGATGCACTCCATCTTGGCAATGTGTCATCTTTGTAAATGCACTCTAGCACTTGTTCGAACCTGCTTAGTTATATATTGAAACATTATTGTGACATTGTTAGATAAAAAGGCTAGTAAGTTCTGATATGTTTTTTTAGAAATAACACTCTTACTCTAGTAAAAGTTTTCTAGTAATATCTACATTTTGGTAGGAGTCTTACCATAGTTTGTCCTATGTTACTGTGGTAATCCTGCGTCTCTGTACTGTTATTGTATGCGAAGGAGTCTATGATCTTAACCTTTGGATTCCGAGCAGACCCATTTAAGACATAAACTGAAAAATGTTTCTTGCAATGAACCGGTAGTAGTATCTGTGTATGGAAGTAGATATAGTACTCCAGAAAGTTTTAAACATGTGGTAATTTTTAGTTTTATGAGGTGTCTTAATACTGAATATAGAAATTTATGCTTATTTTAAAATAACTCGCCGTGCCTGCTTTTGTAAGGTCGTCTGTTCCTATGAGGTAATCAATTGTGCGTGCAATATCTTCAGGTTTGAAATTTTTGTTTTTGTCCATAAAATCTAATACTGATGTTACCTGTGTGGGTAGGACTACCTTTTTACCTTCCTGGAAAAGATATTTGAACTCATCATTACTTCTCCATGTGTGGACGACGGCATCTAAAAATTCATTGTCTATCCATCCATTCTCTTTGAAACTATTTGCTAGTTCACGTGCAGTATATGTCAGATTAAAATCTATTGATTCATTGGATCTAGTTGTCTTGATAAAAACTCTCCTGTTGTATTACCAAAAACATGATTAGTATTATAGGGGTGTTAGTTTAGATTAGATCAAAAAATATCTAGGCTAATTTAAAGAGATCTGGTTGTATGAAGTTAAGCTTTACACTTACTCTCCGTAATCTGGTTTTGATGCATATTCAATTAGTTTTTTCCGTACTTTCCTTGCATTCTCCGGTTCTTTCAATTCTGCTGGAATGAAAACAAGTCTTTCTTCTGGATTTCAATTTTTCTGTTCTTCCATGGAAACCTTGCACCTTTTTGGATTTCTTCTATATCTTTCTCTGAAGATCTCTTTCCCCTTAGTTTCTTTTAGTTGTATCGTTGATTTGTTTGTCATCTTGTTTCCTTTCTCTTGAATTCCTAGCAATATATCCCTCTTCAAGTCCTAGAAATCTCTTGTTGTGAATAGCTCTTGATATTCAGAATGGCCTGTAGATGCAGCAAATTTGTAAATACTTGTGTGGCACTTGATAGTAACAATGTTATGAAACAACATACTGTAGTATGAACAATATTAGTCAAAAAACTATGTAAAGGATTACCTAATATTCTATCATTTAATGTTTCGATGTTTACGTTGAAGATGTCTGATGTTAGCATCCTCATGAGAAGCATTTCCTTGTAATCCGGAATATCTTTTTTTGTGAATTCCAGAACGTGATCTCTGGTGCAGTTCTCGATCATATAGAGCATGAAGAACCCACAGTCACATCTGCATAACGTTTTTCGTTTTAGTTGTTGTCAGATGGTTAAAAGTTGACAAAGATAAGTAGTTCAATGCAAGACTATATTTTATGTTATGTATGAACATTTACCCGTTATCTTGTAGAGGCATGTGTTCATATACTATCTCAAAATCATCCAGCGTTTAGACTTTTGTTTCTGTTGTTCCAAAACCTTCACTCCACAATGTCTTTATTTTCCTGATCAATTTTGAGCATACTTTTTCAAGATCAATATCCCCTGGCTCTCTCAACGAATCATAAATTCTGAACTTCTTCTCCAAAATATCTACTATCAATTTGAACCAGTGACCTACTGAACCTGAAGTTCCCTTAGGAGGTCGCTCGAGAAAAGGAAACATTATCTGCGTGAGCAATTATTTAAAATTAGTTAACATATTTTTTCTGTTTAAAAAATGAATATAGAAGCTTGTATTTTCGCAGTATGGTGTTCTTCAAGTTGTCAAAAAATATACGGTAATGAACATTATTGTTCTACTTACTAGTTCGTATTTGTCTAGACGGTCTGCCGCGTCTGGTTTAAACAAGTCCTCTACCCAATGCATACTTCTTTTATCGTCTTTCACTGCTCTAATGTTAATAAGTTTTTGCTGCAAAATAACCGTTAGTTTGTTTGCTCTTAATATATAAAACCTTTGTTTATTATTTATAGTTGCTTTTTCTGTAGTACTTACATTTGCTCTGTAATGAATAATTTTCTTCTTCGACTTGGTTCTCCTAAGTTGTTCTTCAAGATAGGTTAACACAAATTCACCCTCTATATCGCCTAGCAGTCCTTCGTTTCTAAAAGCACTTGATATGTAATACAGTGGCACCTTCATATTGGTTTTCTCGTGCTTCAAGATATACCGAGATCTGCAGAGTGGAGTAATTTTTATTATAACACAGTATGGTTCTGAAAAATATGCAAAGTGTAAAATGATAATTTTAAAATCATCTCACTTTAATATAGATGTATCTTCTTTTGACAGTTTTTTGTCTGTGAACTTGCATATCAGGTAATATATTTTTGTCCATTCTGATTGTATTTGCCTGCTGTCCTTGTTTGCTTGGTCTCCACTATCTGTATCTGTGGAAAGAAAAAATCGTTAGTGTGTGAAAAAATGAAGTGCAGAAAAATCAGTGCAATGACTGATGTTAGGCAGTGCATCAGAATGGTAGTTCGATGACAGCTCATTTACAGTAGTTGAGGCAGTTTACTGGTTCAACTGTCGTGCATGACAAGTGCAAATGGTAGACTATCTAGTACTTGTAACCATAATCGTTCATACAAATATCTTCATGGTCATTACAGCCAGATTTTTTGATATGTTTAGCAAGCTCTATTTTGCAAGTGTATCTTTAATTTATTTACATCAGTAGAAACATGGTATGTTTACAAATGAATCAAATTTTTCAACAAATTAATTTTCATAGAGACCTTCTGCTGTCAGATTGGTACTGACTGGCAGTAAATCTTCTGCTTTGTGTCCAACTTCACTGTCTTTAACTTTGATCTTCTGTTTTTCTTTATCTTTTATCTGATGTTCCTCTTGTTTATCCTGTTCCTGCCTGTTCGCTGTGTCAGATGAGCGTATGCTTGTTTCTGCTGTTGTTGCTGCTTCGTCAGAGGGGGTTTGGTTGTTTGTATCTCCTCCTGCGTCCTCCTATAATCATAAGTTTATATTAGTTCTTTGTTGAATTGTTATGAATGTTATAACCATCATCAGATTTTTCTTTTTGATTTATATTATAGCAAATTGTCCCCTTTCTACTAAATGAGCGTCTACCTTTAGAGATTTGTCTTTTGTTATTGATGATGTTGCATGGTCTTGTCCTTCTACTGCAGTTTTATTATTGGTATCATCTGCCTGATTGTCCAATCCATTTAGAAATAAAAATACAGCACAGTTAAACTAGGAGCAACCATTCTTATCATATCGTGCAATAACTTGCAATAGGTATATAAATTAACTTTGTAGCTTCGATCGTTGTGTCTTCTGTTTTTTTAGACGTATCAACACTGCCAGAGTTGTTTTTCTCAGTTTCATTTTGCGGCAATGAACATGATGCAGGATCTTCCATTCTGGCAGGTCCTATTTTTGTTGTTAATCTAACTACTATATCTTTCGTCGACTCCATGTATAACTTAATCTTATCCATTGAGTCTAGAATCTCAAGTCATGCTCTATTGACATCTTGTCTGTAGTTACTGATGAGGCCTAGTTCATTATTAGTTTCTAAATTTTGACATATGTTTTCTGGGTTGTCTGCAATCGATCTCAGGAGATCCATTGCTTGCTGCATCTTCTCAACATCCGTCATGAGACCTCTGATTGGATTTGGCTGGACAGAAGGTTCTTCAGTTGGAATGTTTGAGTTGTCTCCGACGAGAACGATTGCATACTTGTTCTTCCAGTTCTCCTGGTCATTATCCACCACCGTATTTGAGGAACTGTTTTTCTTTGTATGAAAACCTTTGTTGTAGTGCTACAGCTCGGAACTAGTCTTAACCTGTTTCATGTGAAGAGGAAATTTTAGATATTTTTATGCTCAATCTTATTATGTTATGGAATTAAATCAGATATGCAATAAAGAAATACAAAGATACATATGAGCAGTATGTGTACTTACATATTTCAATGCTCCGAATTCCTCAATGTTATGTTTTTTTCTGTCCTTCTTCACAATGGATGACAATAATTCATTGTCAAGAACATGCAGTCGTGGTGTTTCAATCGCGTTGATTGAATTCTCAAACCTTTTAGTGTCCAGATAGACTATTAAAGGCAGAATTGCGCATCCCTTAGCTCCTTTGGTATTTTTTTAACAGGACCCTTACCCTTTTTCTTGTTTCTATTTTTCTTTTCTGCAAAAAAATTCTGAACTCCTCTCTTCAGTTCATCCACTACTACGCGACACATATCCATTTTTTGAAGCTTCTTGTAGTCTACATTGTGTATCATTCCAGCCTCTCAGCCTATCCTAGCGTGTAGAGTGGGGCAGACAATACTCTTGAAAATGACCAGAAATATGCATTGCATTGTGAAAGGACTTGTGCCACCTTTCTTTTTTTTGCTTATACAAATCATTAAGTTGAACTTGTTTTGTCGCTGTTATTCCAAGTTCTTTCATTAGCCATTTTAGATCTTCTGTGTTACCATCCACTGATGGTAATGGAGCCACGTTAGGTCGGTCAGGGAAGCCGAAACACTGATTTCACAACTTCTGGTGTTATTTCAATGTCCACGCCGGCTCCAAGTTCCATTACCATTGTAACTCTATCAATTTTCTCGTATAACCACAAGATCATTGGCCGTGACAGGTTTGATGTTACTCTGTAATTAAACAGGAATCCCCAACCAACATTTGATAGCTCGGTTTTTTGATCTTCGCTAAGGACCTCTGTAAGCATTTTGTTGAGCTCTTTGAGTGAACACCTTACTGTGTAGTTTGTGTCTTTGTCCTTGCGTAGCTTTTTGTCACCTATTGTCAAGGTTCCTTGATTCATATTCTTGCTGTGATCCGTTTGCGTTTTCTCCCAGCTTGCTGCATATAAGATTTTATGATGTCAGTTCATGATATGGATTTTCCAAAATGAATGTCATATGGTTAATTTATTTATGTAAATCTTTACTAACCTGATTATCCAATTCTCCTTCATTTTCTTTTGTATCACCTACAACATCATCATCTTCTGTTTCAGATTGTGTTCCTTCTGGAAGAATGTTGTAGTCTTCATCGTCGTCGTCACTGCTCTCATCCTCATCCGTGTTGTTCTCTTGCTCTTTCAGATGTCCTTTTTCTTCCTTTGATATTCTAGATGCTCTCCTCTTTTTTTCCTGAGGGTTATCTTGCTCTTCTAGTACTATTTCTTTCCTCTTCTTCAATCTTCTTGTACTGGACTATAAATCTAATGTGGTACTGCTGTCCGGAAGCTGAACACTTAGTGGGATTGGGTCATCCTGGGGTATGTTTTGTTCATTTTTTTTCATCGTCCACACTTTCTTTAGAGGTTGATGGAAGAGGTAGATTCTTCTTAACTTTATCCAGGTTCGGTTTCCTTTTTTTACTACTTTCTTATTATTTTTCTTCCCTTCCTCTTCTGCTAGTTGATCTTCCACTTGCCATTCCCGTGTGGGTGTTTATGTGCAGTCCACACTTTGTGATGGTGTTATTGATAGCTTGCTGGTGTGGACCTGACTATTGTCCTGATTATCTATTTTGGGGCAATATTTTACCTTACTACATGAAGAAGAAACACTAATAATATGTACTTTTACTTTGCTTTACAACATTACCTTGGGTCAACAATGACTTTTTTTCGTCAGCATCCGTATTATCAGGTATGCTCTGCAAAGAAGTTGTATTAAATAAATGCTATTTCTATATTTATGTTAGTGATGACTACAAGGTATGTTGTATATTGCTCGATACCTTCCCAGGACTAGGACTTCTGTTGTCCTCCATTTCACCTAATAATTAAATAATATTTTTAGCATAAGACAATTCTTAATAAGTGTGGCAGAAAATTAGTAATTCTTTAGGCAATCTTCTAATCCTTAGTAATTATTTTCACTGATTCGATGTTTTAATATATTTCTCTATCCTTTCTATATACGAGTTCTATTTCCCTATTTTTCTCAATAATTACTTACGAAAAACAACTGTACATATGTAATCTCTAAACTGTTAGTCACATATGCTTTGTATGGCAATAAGGAACTGAAATGAATGAATTAAAAGTGGAGTTAGATAGTATGTACTATAAATTTTACTTTCCGTTACATATTTGTGAAGAATCTAGTGTTAAACCGGAATTATATGATTTTGATTGATATGAATTCAGCGTACCTCATGTTGTAGGTTCCTACGCTTACTTGTTTCTTGAATAAGAGGAAGTAGGGGCCTTCCGCTGCGCTCTTGCCTTCCGCCGTTTACCTTTTTTGTGAATGTATCCTCTCTATCGAGATCGCTGGGGAGTTCCGTTTCAAATCGGTGTAGGTTGCTGAGGACGAACTTGCTACCGTCGGAGGATTGTTTGGTGCGGGCGGTGGTGGGTTGGATTTGAAGGATTGGACTAGACTCCGTTGGGGTGGGTCGGCGGGGGAGGGGTGATCTGGGGTGGTTGCTGTTGGCGGAGCGTGGTGTGTGCTTTGGTGTTGGGGGTGTGGGAAGGTGGTTATTTTCACGGTTGTCGGCGTTGGGCGGTTTGCTCCTGGTCGACGGCGATGACGGTAGCAGAATGAGTCTATTTTCCGCGAGTTTTGTTTCTTCGGACTACCTTTCTGTCGGTTGGATACTAGAGGGAACACTAAATTGTGTATGAGGTGGTAGTTTTGGTTGCTCTTCCTTGTTTAGAAGCAATGCACTGCCTTGTGTCTGCTTAATTTTGACGCCTCGGGTGATCGTGAGTGATCTGCCGTAATTTTATTTGACTAACTGCCTTATTAGATTTTATTGATGCACTGCACCAGCTGTATCTAAGTTGTACGGAGTGTACTGCCTAGGTTCTAATTCGTGCACTACTTTCTTATTGACCAATATATGTTTACTTTTCTTTGCTTGCACACAGTTTGTATTTGATGTAAGTCCTATTTACTTTAGTGTTGGGGGAGCGACATTGTATTCTCTTGGTCGGGTGCACTGCCTAAGTTGTACGGGTGCACTGCCTAAGTCCTATTTACTTTAGTTCTGCCATTTGCACTGCCTAGGTTTTAAAGGGTGCACTGCCTAATTTATGCGCAGTTTTGTGTTAACTGCTTTAGTTCTGCCATTTGCGCTGCCTAGGTTTCAAAGGGTGCACTGCCTAATTTATGCGTAGTTTTGTGTTAACTGCTTTAGTTCTGCCATTTGCACTGCCTAGGTTTGAAAGGGTGCACTGCTTAATTTATGCGTAGTTTTGTGTTAACTGCTTTAGTTCTAACATTTGCACTGCCTAGGTTTTAAAGGGTGCACTGCCTAATTTATGCGCAATTTTGTGTTAACTGCTTCTACGTTGGGCATAAGCACTGCCATAGCCGGTAATGTCAAAACGTGTGTTTTGATAAGTTTTGCACTGCCGGTCATACAGTTTATGTACTGCCCTGATAATTTTTTTCCACTGTGTTTTCGGCTTTCGAGTTCTTAGGTTTTGATGCACTGCACAAGTTCTGCCATTTGCACTGCCTAGGTTTTAAAGGTGCACTGCCTAATTTGTGCGTAGTTTTGTGTTAACTGCTTCTAGGTTGGAATAAGCACTGCCGTAGCCGTTAAGGTTAGAATGTGTGTTTAGATAAGTTTTGCACTGCCGGTCATACGGTTTATGTACTGCCCTGATAAGTTAATTTTTTTTCACTATGTTTTCGGCTTTCGAGTTCCCAGATTTTGATGTACTGCACAAGTTCTGCCATTTGCACTTCCTAGGTTTGAAAGGGTGGACTGCCTAACTTATGCGCAATTCTGCACTGTTGATCATACGGTTTATGAGCTGCCTGAATATTTATTTGTTTTTGTCCACTATGTTTTCCGGTTTCCGAGTTTTTATGCATGGAGTCATACTAACTGATCTTCCTTCACTAGTAAATATGCACTTCCATTGAGTGTTCGTGTATGCACTGCATTTTTACTTGTATTTGTATCTTTATTTATTTTTGTATTCTATACAGTTAAATGATGAGAATAACCATCATAATCCTACACAAACTAGAATATTGTATTTAAAATGCATATATGATTTGTTTTACCAGAATAAAACATTTAGAATGCACAGACTATATATAATTACACATTGTTCAAAGTATTACACACACTAAGCAGGGTTTCAAGCTTTTTAAAATGACATTGTTCGAAAAACATCAAACGCTAAATCAAATCCACATTTTATATCTGGTTATCAACTAAAATCACCAAACTGATATAATATCGTAGCCATGCTACGAAAGTCTTTACTGAATTCACATTTACTTCTAGCAATCTTCTTGCTTCTCCGATCTGTCGACATCTTCTTCCGGACCGATGCCGTATTGCTCCATCTACCATATCTTCTTGGTATCCTCTAATGGACCTGCTTGTTTATGTCGTTTGTATGGTTTATAACCTCCATGACATATGATGCAAAGCTTGTCATCCAAGATTGGTTTATCTAAACCGAGGAGATTCCTGATGAATGATATCCTCTTGTACGACTCGTATGTGACATATCCATCTATTGTTGAGTAACGCAGATTCTCTGGCGACATTGGCTTCCACTCCCATATGTCATGCATGTTTGAGTTACGGGCTAGTATCTTCATCTGAATGTATGACCTAACAATGAATGTTGCTGCAAGATTGTACATGCCATCCCTATGATTATCTCGTGGCACTGACTTGAATATATCCTGTATGTCGACGTGGTACTGTCAGGGAAATTTCTCTTTCTGTATCATCTTTATGTTTGTCCACTTGTCCACACTAACAAACGTGATCTGTTTTTGTTTTAGAAAATCCCATAGCCCCTGGCATTCCTTAGTGCTCCTGGCGTAATGATACACTAGGACGTGCTCCCTCATGGAGAGTTGTACTACGGTGATGGTTTGTTGTTTGCCTCTAGGAGTGTATTCGAGGTCGAGTCCTATGTACCTGCTGCTGTCGTCTTGTCAAGTAAAATTTGATCATTTAGTAAGTAGCAGAATCTAGTGAAACATGTTTGATTCTTATGGCGTGAAGAATAGGAGTAGGGGAAAATGTAGAATCGCATTTTCCATGCCCACTCTAAGGCTCCATTTGGCTTCTTGGCTTTTGTCAAACGAAAATATTCTAAAACCATAGTATATCAATGCCGGGCAATCAATACTACAGTTTGCACAAAAACATAGTATTTGTAAAAAAAATAGGTCCAGACCTCTTTCTTGAAACGTGCAAAAAAACCTCAGTTTTTGCAATACCACAGTTTTGAAACTTTTGCGTTTTACTGTGGCCAAACTCCCAAACTATTGGAAACTACAGTATTTTTAGATACTACATTATCTTCCGAATATTGAGAAAAAACAGCATGCGCCAAATAGGAAAAACGTATGTATGGGGTTACATTAATTCGTATTACAAATAGTTTGCTTGATCATAGGAAAAAACAATGGATCCTGAAAAATGATGTATGGGGTTAATGTTTGATTCGAATGAAAACTGGTTCAACGTACTGGTTAGGAAAAGATACTGCAAAATTTCTGCATAATTGGATAAGTACTAACCTCGTCAAGCTAATCTTCATACATTGCGTGTATTTTGTCGACAGTGGATTCCTCGTTGGTGTACACCACAGTAAGAACCGTTGTTCCATGAGCAAGAATGTGATGAATCTCCGTTGTCTGAAGCCCGTCGTCCATGGGAGGAAGATGTCTGGTACCACGACTTGAATCTGTTTATTTCTGCAATAGTAAACAAGGATGGATCTAATAAGAACAGGTATGTGATGGACTACAAAATAATATATAATTATGCGCTAGATAGACACCTTGTTCTTCTGAGTTTAGTCGCTTTAAATGATGAACTGGTGCGCCGTTGTTGCAACTTACGCCTTTACCGCTTCCACGACTCCTCGTATCCTTATAACCAACCGATCGTGCAAATCGTGCTAGTAGTTATAAAAAAAGGCCCACTACGAAATTGTCCATACAAGACCTCAAAACTTCGCAACCATGTAACTGTTCCTTATATACATTAAAGGCCCACTGATATAGTTCACATGCCCATTGGTAGTTGTAGCATAGCACTGATTTTGTAAAGTATTATGCACCGCCTCATATTACATAAAAATACAAAAAACTAATTAAAAACACTACATTTTAGACCTTAAAAGTATGTAACCACAGCTCTGCTTCTTAAACACACGCCTGTTATACACATGCCCATTTGATTTGGTAAAAAACTTAAGGATCCGACAGTTTGTCAGCCGATGGACTTTTAACTTAAAGAGCCCCAGCGTCAGACAAATAGCGCAAAGACTTCTTTGTTGCTTCCATACATTGTTGATGAGGAGATGGCAATTTTAAAGCAGGCAGCCCATGAAAAGGAGCACTGCCTTTTAACTACTGCATTTCAAACCTGCTATGCACTGCATTGGTTTGTAATATCTGGATGTATATTAATAAAGGTCATGCACTACCCGGTACGATGACTATGGACCGGATTTCTTCTGTGGTTACTGCTAAATCGATGGAATTTTGCGAAATTCAGATAAATTAATAGTCCATCCAAATCAGGAGATATTTTACAAGATTTGAATGACATTTATGGATATATAAAGAAAAACCTAATATAAAGCTAGATCCCCTAATCGTCTTCGTCGCTGTATATGTGGATGACGTATGATGGACCTGCCTCGTCGTCGTTCGTCGCCACCGTTGGAGCCATAGCCGCTTGCGATGCTGCTTTCGCTGCCGCGTGTTGGTTCCTCCTCGCCTCCGCTGTCCGTCGAAACTGATTGGTCATCTCCAGATCTGCTATGCTGTTGGCCTCATGCACGGCGGCCCTATGCGCCGTATAGGCAGCGACCCTCTCGCAGTTCCGGGCATCCTCCCTCCTCTTTTTTTTCCTTTCCAATGAGTCGACCTCCTCCTTCTCCTTCTTGACCTCCTCCTTCTCCTTCTCCGGTGCCGCTGGAGCAGAGATACACTCGCTCTTCATGGAAGCGAGGAACGCGGTCTATTCCTCACGGTTCCTTGCATCCTCCTGCCTCTTCTTCTCGTTACCGAACGAGTAGAATTTTGTTGAGGTTGGCGGCAACATCAGGTCGTAGGATTGGTTGCTGTCGGCGGAGGAAGAGGCGTATTCATGTAGGTTCTTGTAGCTTCGCTCCTTCTCCGCAGAGGCCACACCTTGAGCCGTGACCGACTCCTGCGACGAGACCTCCTCTTTCTCTTCTTCGTCGTCGGAGCTAGGCGGCGTTGGAAGTGGTATGCGAGAACCCGGAGGGAACTTGGCCCAACAGGTGGGTAGGCGGCGAGGCATTATGAAGCTGGTGGTAGGTATGTGAGATCGAATAGTTATCCCTGGTACTGATGCTGTTTAGAAGTGTGAAGAGGTGCCGGCACTATTTATAACCTTGAGAGGAGTACATCTCACACCAAATCCATAATGCCTCACCGCTTGGGTGTCGCGCTCTCTTTAATAACGCTTACCGACCGTTTTTAACGCGTGCGCAGGCAGTGCAATGACCGTGGAATGGACTACACCTACCATGCACACCAAGATACACTGCGTCTCTTCGCTATCCAGGAATGCACTGCTATTGACATCTATATGCACTGCCTGTGTTGACTGCATGTCGTGTGATGTCCTGATAAGTTATGGTTGCACTGCCTGTGCGGTCTGTGCAGTGTGTTCTCCACCCGCGATGAACGTATGGTTGTGTAGAGCATATGCACTGCATCCTTATGTTGGAATGCGCTGAGCCTGCCATGCAGCCGCATATGCACTGCCTGTGGAAATCTTGTGCACTGCATCCGTAGGCAGGAGTGAACCACTCTTTCTTAAAATATGCATTGCCCCTGTGGAGTGCATGTCGTGTTCTACAATATGGTGTTGTGCGGTATATGCACTGCCTATGTGGACTGCTTCTTGTGTGCTACAAATAATTGCACGCTTATACAGCTCACACCAAATCCATAATGCCTCGCCGCTTGGGTGCTGCGCTATCTTTAATAACGTTGACCGACCATTTTTAAAGCGTGCGTAGGCAGTGCAGTGACCGTGGAATGGACTACACCTACCATGCACACCAAGATACACTGCGTCTCTTCGCTATCCAGGAAGGCACTGCTATTGACATATATATGCACTGCCTGTGTTGACTGCATGTCGTGTGCTACCCTGATAAGTTCTGGTTGCACTGCTTGTGTAGACTATGCAGTGTGTTCTCCACCCGCGATGAACGTATGGTTATGCAGAGCGTATGCACTGCATCCTTATGCTGGATTGCACTGAACCTGCCATGCAGCCACATATGCACTGCCTATGGAAATCTTGTGCACTTCATCCGTAGGCAGGAGTGAACCGCCCTTTCTTACAATATGCACTGCCCTGTGGACTACATGTCATGTTCTACAATATAGTGTTGTGGAGTATATGCACTGTCTATGTGGACTGCATGCCGTGTGCTACAAATAATTGCACGCTTATACAGATCACACCAAATCCATAATGCCTCACCGCTTGGGTGCTGCGCTATCTTTAATAACACTTACCGACCGTTTTTAACGCGTGCGCAGGCAGTGTAGTGACCATGGAATTGACAGCTATATGCATTGCATGTGTTCACTACATGTCGTGAGCTGCCCTGATAAGTTATGGTTGCACTGCATGTGCGGTCTGTGCAGTGTGTTCTCCACCCGCGATGAAGGTATGGTTGTGCAGAGCGTATGCACTGCATCCTGATGCTGGAATGCACTGAACTTGCCATGCAGCCGCATATGCACTGCCTGTGGAAATCTTGTGCACTGCATCCGTAGGCAAGAGTGAACCGTCCTTTCTTACAATATGCACTGCTCCTGTGGAGTGCATGTCGTGTTCTACAATATGGTGTTGTGCGGTATATGCACTGCCTATGTAGACTGCATGTCGTGTGCTACAAATAATTGCACGCTTATACATCTCACACCAAATCCATAATGCCTCGCCGCTTGGGTGTTGCGCTATCTTTAATAACGCTGACCGACCGTTTTTAACGCGTGCGCAGGCAGTGTAGTGACCATGGAATGGACTACACCTACCATGCACACCAAGATACACCGCGTCTCTTCGCTATCTAGGAAGGCACTGCTATTGACATATATATGCACTGCCTGTGTTGACTGCATGTCGTGTGCTACCCTGATAAGTTATGCTTGCACCGCCTGTGCGGTCTGTGCAGTGTGTTCTCCACCCGCGATGAAGGTATGGTTGTGCCGAGCGTATGCACTGCATCCTTATGCTGGAATGCACTGAACCTGCCATGCAGCCACATATGCACTGCCTGTGGAAATCTTGTGCACTGCATCCGTAGGCAAGAGTGAACCGTCCTTTCTTACAATATGCACTGCCCCTGTGGAGTGCATGTCGTGTTCTACAATATGGTGTTGTGCGGTATATGCACTGCCTATGTAGACTGCATGTCGTGTGCTACAAATAATTGCACGCTTATACATGTCACACCAAATCCATAATGCCTCGCTGCTTGGGTGTTGCGCTATCTTTAATAACGCTAACCGACCATTTTTAACGCGTGCGCAGGCAGTGTAGTGACCATGGAATGGACTACACCTACCATGCACACCAAGATACACCGCGTCTCTTCGCTATCTAGGAAGGCACTGCTATTGACAGCTATATGCATTGCATGTGTTCACTACATGTCGTGAGCTGCCCTGATAAGTTATGGTTGCACTGCATGTGCGGTCTGTGCAGTGTGTTCTCCACCCGCGATGAAGGTATGGTTGTGCAGAGCGTATGCACTGCATCCTGATGCTGGAATGCACTGAACTTGCCATGCAGCCGCATATGCACTGCCTGTGGAAATCTTGTGCACTGCATCCGTAGGCAAGAGTGAACCGTCCTTTCTTACAATATGCACTGCTCCTGTGGAGTGCATGTCGTGTTCTACAATATGGTGTTGTGCGGTATATGCACTGCCTATGTAGACTGCATGTCGTGTGCTACAAATAATTGCACGCTTATACATCTCACACCAAATCCATAATGCCTCGCCGCTTGGGTGTTGCGCTATCTTTAATAACGCTGACCGACCGTTTTTAACGCGTGCGCAGGCAGTGTAGTGACCATGGAATGGACTACACCTACCATGCACACCAAGATACACTATGTCTCTTCGCTATCCAGGAAGGCACTGCTATTGACATCTATATTCACTGCTTGTGTTCACTGCATGTCGTGTGGTGCCCTAATAAGTTATGGTTGCACTGCTTGTGCGGTCTGTGCAGTGTGTTCTCCACCCGCGATGAAGGTATGGTTGTGCAGAGCGTATGCACTGCATCCTTATGCTGGAATGCACTGAACCTGCCATGCAGCCACATATGCACTGCCTGTGGAAATCTTGTGCACTGCATCCGTGGGCAAGAGTGAACCGTCCTTTCTTACAATATGCACTGCCCCTGTGGAGTGCATGTCTTGTTCTACAATATGGTGTTGTGCGGTATATGCACTGCCTATGTAGACTACATGTCGTGTGCTACAAATAATTGCACGCTTATACATCTCACAGCAAATCCATAATGCCTCGCCGCTTGGGTGTTGCGCTATCTTTAATAACGCTGACCGACCGTTTTTAACGCGTGCGCAGGCAGTGTAGTGACCATGGAATGGACTACACCTACCATGCACACCAAGATACACTATGTCTCTTCGCTATCCAGGAAGGCACTGCTATTGACATCTATATGCACTGCTTGTGTTCACTGCATGTCGTGTGGTGCCCTAATAAGTTATGGTTGCACTGCTTGTGCGGTCTGTGCAGTGTGTTCTCCACCCGCGATGAAGGTATGGTTGTGCAGCGTATGCACTGCATCCTTATGCTGGAATGCACTGAACCTGCCATGCAGCCGCATATGCACTGCCTGTGGAAATCTTGTGCACTTCATCCGTAGGCACGAGTGAACCACCCTTTCTTTCCCTATGCACTTCCTCTGTGGAGTGCATGTCGTGTTTTACAATATAGTGTAATGCGTTATATGGACTGCCTATGTGGACTGCATGTCGTGTGCTACAATATAGTGATGTGCCAAGTGTACAAGACTTTCGGCACGTGCGGTGGACACGAACACGTACTATTCATTTAGAACGGATGCACTGCCTGTGGAAATCTTGTGCACTGCTCTTTAAGTCTTTGATATAGTGATGTGTGGACGACGTAAGATAACATGCAACGGCAGTGCATTCACCGTGGTATGTAATCGACTTTCGATGGAAACGGTCATATGGAAAATGTATCCACTGCATACATAGTACTGCCCGTATAGTTTAGATTGTACTGCTGAGGGAACTGTGCAATACAACGTGGTTTGGTAGTGTATCGCCTAGCATAAAGGTCATACACTTATAAATGTAGCATCAGGCGCGTGGTTGCCCTTACCATCCCGACCTAGTCATCCCCAGCCGCCAGGACTAATAGAGAGAGCTCACCTCCTATTTCTATCTCCCCTCCCTCTCAATTGTTCCCCTAAAAACCATCGGATCTGAAGGATTTCACCGTTGTTTAGCTCCCTAATCTCCCTCTCAAGGTATGGTCAACTTATTCCCTCGTTTTTATCCTATAAATCTTGCACATTTTAATCTTGTTTGTTTTGAACCATAGTTCTACATAAGATGTATTCATATTTTTGGTCGATTCATATTATAAATTGTACAGATAAAAAAATTTCGACAGCGTTTTAGATACTAAGTTTTTTGTTCAATTTATATATATATGGAGATATTTAGTTTTTTAGTTAGCATTCAATGTGATGATGCAATGAGGATACACTTTTAGGTTGATTATGCTTTTGTACTTTCATTTTCCTATTTATTAGTTATAATATGATTATGAAATGAAGGGTTGGGGTGGTGTGATTTATCCTTCTGGTATATGAAAAAAATATTTATTTGTGCTTCCTACTTGGCTCACTTACTCCGTCCCTAAAATTAATTTATGTTCATTCCAAATATGATGCCCTTTTTTTTATCTTAGCTAGCTTTATTATAAATTAACGAGTGCTTTTCATTTTTTAGGACATGGCACTGTGTCAGGTTTATTTCACAGACTGTAGTGATGAAAAAAAATTAGCCTCGCTATTCCTTGTCCGTCTTGTACATGGTCGATTTGAGCGTTCATTGGTATGCATATAATTCTTGCTTTCTACATTTATTGAACTTTCTTTCCATACAGTTGTCATTTATTTAATTATTTTATTCAATTTAGACTATCCCATGCAATATAAGGAGAGAATTCAATAAAATAACAGGACAAAGCATTGAGTTTCAAGCTCTTGGGCGAATTTATGTTGTGGATGTGTGCAAAGAGCGAGGAATGACTCGCCTTGCAGGTTCTTCATGGAGAAGATTTATTGCTAAAAACATGTAACATCCCAAAACTCTAATCCAAGGTTATTAAGATCCAAATCATCAAAATTAGGGTTAACAAAAACTTTTCCAATTAAAAATATGAAAGCAATCATGTGTATGTGCATTTAAAATAGGAGTTGTTTGAATTGCCATGGTTATGTGATCCATTGATTGTAAAATGATTCTTAGGTGAAATAAACATCATCTAAATCATTCCCAAACATTTCCTAAAGAAAAAAAATCAAAATGAATAAAAGAAGTGAATGGTCATTTGTGCCATTTTAATCAACATGCCTACCTAGAACTCAAAACCTAACAGAAACAATTGTAGATCTTTGCACACCTTGCTAGTACATATAATGATGTACCAAGGCCCACTTTGTGATCTGCTAAAAACATTCAAACACTAATTTTAAATGGCAGTTTAAAATGGAATCCATTTCATATGGGAAGATCCCACTATTTCAAAACCCACTCAAACAAGCTCAATTTTCAAAACCCAAGCACCCACAGAGTCTCAAGCTTAGTACTAGCACACCCACCAAAAATCTTTTCAAAATTCAAAAAGAAAGTTCTTGCGGCCATTTCCTCAAACACTTGTCATGCAGGGTTTAAAATCTAAAAATAGCTCACTGTTTACAACTGGGTTTGGCCCCCAAATGATCCCCATTTAATACCTTTGTCCCCTCTTGATCTAACCAGGCCATTTAAACCCCCTCTCATATCCCCTAGTGGCCATGCCATGCCATGCCGAGCACATGTTGGCCGGCTGACCATGCCATCACCGCAGCAGACCACCTCGCCCCCACTCACCATGTCTAGCAGCTACCTCACACCTCACCGCCACCCTCTGTCCCCTCCCCGAGCTAGGCCAAGCCATGGACCACCCACAGCGCACTGCCTGTCTGCGCCATGCTGAGCACGCGCCAGAGCACCGCGCCCGACATGCGCATACACTCTGCCCCTCGACCGGAGCCCGCGCCCACCGCTTCGCCACGACCTAGGGAGCATGCTGGACATGCTCGTTCGCCGCCCAACGCACCACAACCACCGCTAGCCGTGGACACCGCCGCCTCTGCCGCTCAGAGCGCTAGCACCACCTGATCGCATACCACCACCCCTAGTCCCGCATTGATCACGTAGAGCACCGCCAGGAAACCAGCGACCGTCCCCTAGTCCACGCCGTTAGCATGCTGTGCAGCCCTCGCCGGAGCCGCTCGCCCATCCCTCTCGGTCGCGTCGTCGTCCTATAAATAGAGGCCTTCCCCAGCCATTTGCAGCATAGCACTCACCTCCCCTTACCTCACTGACCGTTCCCCACCTCTAGCCGGAGCAGTGCGAGCACTTGCTCGCCGGAATTTGGCCGGAGTAGCCCGCAGCAGTGGAGAGAAGGGTGCCGCTGATTGCGACCACCCCCGGTGCTGCCTCGACCGTCCCTGAGCTCGCCGTCGTCTACCAGTCCATTTGCCCACCTCGCCATCGTCGCTGGAGCCCTAGTACGCCCCTTGAGCACCCCCACCAAGCCGCTAGGGTTAGATCTCACCGGCGACCTGTTCGTCATCGACGACGATCCCTAGCCATCGATCCCAGTTCTAATCCAACGACCCATATCCCCCCGTACAGCTTCGCGTGTTATGAGCCGCTGACTGGTAGATCCCCCTGTCAGTTGAGCCACGCGCCGCATAGTGTCACTGGGCCGGCCCGTTAGCGTTCCCGCGCAACCCAGTTAGTTTGAATTAGGATTTTTCTTTTTAGTTTAAACCTAGTTTTGTCTCTAAGTTTGAAATTCAATTCAGAGAGATTTACAAATCCAAATGGAGTGATTCCAATTTTGTTCGAAAGCTACTGAAAAGATCTATCCAAGACCATTGGATTTAATTCAATTAGAGATATAGATATCTCCTAGTAAAAATAATAAAACAGAAGGCTTTACACCTTGCAACATTTTTATAAAATCAACCAAGTTAGCTTTTGAGTTGATTCCAACTCTCAAAAATCAAATTTCACCATACCTATCTGAATATGTAATAATATTAAGGTTTACGTGCAGTGACTTTGGACTGGTACCAAAATAATGCTATATAGGCATTTCTAGTCACATTAAATCATTAAATAATGAACTTAAACCAAAGTAATTATGATCCAACCCTTAAATCACATTCCCACATGTTAGAATATGAGATTATGACATGTCTCCACATGATCCCATATTTTAAGTGGTGAATATTAAATCTTAGTTAATTTTTCAATGAGTAGAAATTACTTTTCTAAAATAAAAAGTATGAAACTATTGAATAAAACTTGTGATGCTTGTGATGATAATAGATCATCAACTATATGCCTTAGATTGCTAATTAGACTAGTTAAGTATTGTTTGGTGATTGTGTACTCCGTATGTATTTATAGATGATAGTACCGACCAAGTCTACGAGGAGGAGGAGTTCTACCAAGAAGAAGAAGAAAACTTCAACCACCGCACCAACCAAGGCAAGCCACCATTAACAATGCAAGCTAGCACTTGCACAGTATAATGCTTAGCAAGCTAGAACTAAACTAGATGGTTTAGCAAAGATGCCTTAGGCATGCTTTAGTTACACTACCTTGACTAGTAATTACCCCAAGTATTATTTTCGAAGCTTTACTTCCTTTACTTTACCCAAAGTTCTTTACTTGTTTAGAAGGTAGCATAAAGAGTATAAAACTTGACCTATATAGAACCCTTTAGATGTCATTCTATGGCATGAGATTGATCCCATCACTTTCCACATTAGTGAACACTCTTAACTTAGTAGTCTAGAGTAGATAAAAATTTGAGTCACTTTAGATGGGAAAACTTGGTGAAAATGAATTATGAAAACCTTAGAATGATGAGTCATTCTATTGAGATGTTTTGACATGTGTTGAGAAGCACAAATGGTTTATGATGATGAAATGTTGAGGCATGAGCCTTAACCCTTTTATAAAACTGATGGTTGGATTCGGATGCGATACAATTCCAAATTTACCGTACAACCACATTACTTGAATTGGGTAAGGCTTAGCCGGAAGTTTATATGCATTAGTATTAGCTCCCTCGCGGGAGAGGTTTGAGCTGAGGCTGCCTCTCAATGTTGTCCACCTATGCAGTGCCCACGATGACAGATAGTCATGGTTGGGAGGCCATACTCATAGGAGAGGTCCTTATACTAGGGTGTGTAAAGGAAAGGTTATGTTTGATTATCTACATACTAAGTATGATGATTCATGGTTATCCCTGACAGATGTATCGAATCCTGTGGTGAAAGTGTATCACCTCTGTAGAGTGTCAAACTATTCGAATAACCGCGTCTGCGGTTATGGACAGTTGGAATGGCCATACTGTTTCGTTGTCAGATGTTTTCAAAATAACTTATGAAATGAATGATGAATCTTGACTTGACCACAACAGGGTTGTGTTTTTGACACTAGTTTCCCAACTTAAGTGAATCTAGAACTTTATTTTATCTTTTTTTGCTTCAGAACTCAGCTTAGGTTTCAAACTTAACTTTATAGTTAAACTTAGAGTTAGCACTTTAACTTAGAACTATCCTGCTTGTTAGTCGTAATTTGCAAGTACTTAAAGAGTACTCATGGCTTTTGTCCCTGGCTATTCTCATGGACATACTATGAACGAGACTACCAACATGATGGCTAGCAGGACGGCTATGATAACTAGGACTATCTACCTTCGTCAGCATTGCCTGTGCCCCTAAAGATGGACCCCACTGCTACGCTTATCTTTTATTCCGCTGCTTGTTGTATTAAGACTGGATCATGAGATCCTTATTTGTGTAAGACCTTATGTATGGTTTGTAATGGATGGTGTACTGTGATATCCAATCTGTTATGTCTCGCAAAAATGGTAATCCTGGGATTGTGATGTATGACATAACAGGCATCTGGGATTAAAAATCTGGGTGTTGACAAAACCAAATCGACTCTGGTGTGTATCTGGTATTTTCAATGGGAGCTCCTTGTCCAAGTATCACTGTTATGCATATGAACGATGAGGGGGATGAGGATGAGGATGATGAGACTGAGGATGACGAGTGTGATGACGAGGATGAGGGTGAAGAGGGTGAGTCTGATGAGGAGGATCGGGAGGATGAGGAGGAAGAAAGACCATTGGATAATACAATTGTTTCTCAGAGATGCAAGCTTACTAGGAGTGAAAAGTGTTATCTTCTCCACATCATTCCTTCAAAAGAATTGTACGTTGGCCTAGCACTTGTTACTCGCTTGACCAGGACGCATGTTCGCTGTCATGATATGGTATGTTTTCTACTTGCTTGCTTTTTTATTGCTTGTTAGTTATTAGATTTCTAACTTCTGCAACTTAATTAGAAACTACCTTCGAGAATGGTTTTTCTCTTGAAATTGCCGAAGAAGGCGTGGCTGGAGTACGGCTTGGTGCAAATGGTGCCGTGAGCTTCATTTCATACAAGACAAGGAGTGATGGTCGAATTATCTTCAGCACCCCTGAGTGGAAGACCTTTGTTGAATGTCATCATGAATGTCTTGAAGTTGGGCAAGCAATTGTTATCACTGGCAGTACCACTTCAAACCAAAACATTAAGATAATGTTGTCATTGACATCATCTTATATGAGGATTGCAGTTCCTTCTGATTGTTTATTAGTGCAGATGTAAGTTGTGTTGAACCGCTTGTTGTTATGAACCGCTTGATGTATGTTTTGAACTACTTGTTATGTGGTAATGCATTTCATTATTTCTATTGATTTTGTTTGATGTGCTATGAATATTCAACTGGATGCATCAGAATTCGTTTCAATTGTCAAATGTTCAATTATTTTTTTAGGAAATTTTAATTGTTAATGGGATTTTTATTATTTATTTGCAATTAACTTGCCTGCCTTCGAGACTAAATTAAGAATGTACATATGAAATACAAGTATACATTCATATGCTGTAATTACAAACATTACAGAATAATGATAAAAAGTAGTTTAATTTATACACACACACACACATTAATTACATTGTACTCCTAATATAATATACTAGATCATAACCACTTTTGTCTAACTGAATTAACGAACTGAATTAAAAGATTGCTAGCAGACCGTACTCACATAATCACAGTCTTTAGCTAAATTCAGTCTTCTTCCTCGTCGTCTCTCTTCATCCACCATTCATCGTTCTTCGTCCACCTGTAGATATCTGCTGCCAGACACATCGTGTATTCGTCGTCCCACTTATTATTGTTATCAGCTGATGGACCTACCTCCAAAAATGTTTGTATGATTTATATCCTTTACCTCCTTTACACCCGGTACACAACCTATCATTGAGAATTTGTCTTCCTAAACTGAGGCAGTAGCTGCTGAATGTTATTCTCTTGTACAACTCGTATTTTACATACCCATCTTTTGCTGAGTAATGCAGATTCTCCATTGGCATTGGCTTCCACTCCCATTTGTTATGCATTTCTGAGTCACTTGCTGCTATCTTCATCTCACTGTATGATGAATCAATGAGTACTACTGCAATACTAGCCATGCTATACCTGTAATTGTCACCTTGGAATGTATTGAATATTCCATGTATGTCTACATGGTACTCTTCAGGGATGAAAAACTTTTCTTTCATCAACATCTTTAAATCAGTCCTCTTGTCGACGCTAATGAAGGTGATCTGTTTTTCCTTGAAAAAATCACGGAGTGCCTGGCATTTTTTCATGGCCCTAGCGTAATGATAAACTAGGACGTGCTCTCTCACGGTGAGTTGTATGACGGCGATGGTTTTTTCACTTCCTTGAGCAGTATATTCAACGTCTAGTCCAACATACCTGCTCTTATCCTGGTGTCAAATGAAATGTGATTATTAGTACCAGAGTCTGGTGAAATAAACACTAGAAGGATACAATTTAGAACTTGTATTATTGATTCTTATGACATGAAAGACGTAGGAGTATTGATAATGTAGGAATGCATTTCCTATATCCACTCTAATCCTATAGAGATTCATATGATACACAGTATATTTGTTTCTACCGTTGGAAAATCAAGGGATTCTGATAAAATATGTATGGGTTGATGTTTGATTCGTATCTAAACGAGTGAAAAGGACTTGTTAGGAAAAACTAGTTCAAATTAATATGGTAAACTATTTTATACGAATCAAACTACCTTGAATTCATTTGTGTTGTACTGATGCATAATTAAATATGACAATCATTTTAATAGAATCAAACGGTAAGTTGGATGGGTACAAACCTCTTCAAGCCAAGCCTCGTACATGGAGAGGATTCTATTCATCGTTGATTCCTTGTTGGTGTACTCCACAGTAAGAACCGTCGTTCCGTGAACAGTAATGCTATGAGTTTCTGTGGTCTGAAGCCGGTCGTCCATCATGTATGGAACGAAGATGTCTGGTACCACGCCTTGAATCTGTGATTCCTCGCTGTAGGGAACAATGATAAATCTATTAAGAACAAGTATGTGATGGAATAGAAAAGGAATAAATAATTCAACGCTCGAGAGGCACCTTGGTTTTTTTGAGTTTCGTCGGTGTTAATGATGAACTGCTACGATCTTGTTTCAACTTGCCCCCTCCGCTTCCACGACTCCTCGTATCCTTATAACCAACCGATCATGCAAATCGTGCTAGTAGTTATAAAAATTAAGGCGTAGTACGAAATTGTCCATATGATACCTCAAGAGTTCGCAACCATAAAACTGTTGCTTCCATACAAGAAAGGCCCACTAATACAATTCACAGGCTCATTGTTGTTTGAAGCATAGCACTGCTTCTCTAAAGGATTATGCACTGCTTTATTTTGTTTTATCCTGATGTATTTTAATGCAGTTCATGTACTGCCAGCGATGTTAGTTATGTACTGCCCTGGTTCCTTGTTTATTTTTTAATTCCCTGATTCATCTGTTATATTGTGATTGCATAGATGTACGAGTGGTCTATCTTATAGTCTGTAAGAATAATATGTAAATTATTTCAAAAAAGAATATGTAAATGTTCTACTTTTTTTGTTAAATAAAATACTTCTAGTTGTTAAGTTTGTATGATATATATATATAATTCAATTCTTTTTTTAAAGCATTGTTCCATTGAATATCCGGTACAAAACTATTCTTTCGAACTACAATAGATTGTTCTAGAGTTTCATGGCTATTGTGTGTAATGTTTTTATCTTATTTGCAAAACCGGTGTAATGGTATGTATGGTTGTAGTAAATTTATCCTTTTTATACCAGTAAATAACAAGTGATGCCATGATATAAAAAACTTTCCTCTATAACTTTATGGTAAGTTGATAAGAATACAAAATCTGCTCTATAATTTCTTACATTTATTATGAGTGAATTTTTTATTCCGAGTCTGTCTGCTACAAAACAATATTTGTATCATGACCTGATCCTGCTGCTTCTCGTGCATAAAATAGAGAAACATTGTTAGCAATCATTTTTTATAACATGTATGTAGAGCAAACTATTTGGGCAATCCTAATTGTAATGTTTTAAATATTATGAAATTTAAAACTTGCCTTGGCTCTTGAACTTGTCCAGTCAAATACCATTGTAGACGGCCATGTCCTTTTCTAGGGATTTTTAAACTGCTTGTGCCTTCCTTTTTATTATTGCTTTTGGACCGATCACTGTCGAGATCTTCATCTTGAACGGTGCTTTGTCTTGTTCTGACGGTTCTAATCACCGTACTTTTTGTACTATTCCTTTTATGTACATTGAACTGTACTTAATTCACAGGACTGCTTCTTGTATGTACATTCCTCTCAACTGATGCTTGAGGTCTTTCGTGGCTTGACACGGATGTCTGCACTAGATTGCTCCTTGTAATCACTGTTCTTTTTATTTGTATTTTTGTACTGCTCTTCCTCTTTGGATTGTTCATTGCTTCTGCCGTTCTGCAGCTTCGTTCTGTATGACCATAACTTGGAGAAACATTTCCATCATATCCACTGAGGTTAGCATCTCTCTGAGGGATTTCATGCATATTCACAACATTCCGTGTGGGATATGGATGAGATCTTTCTTTTCTGATGTCAGACTTTTGTCCATCAATCCCTCTTGTATAATTGCTTTCTTCTCTTGATTTTCGTGGTGTTCCTAATGAACTTCTCCTCTGCTTCTATGGTTTTGATATCATCTGCATCACATGTATCAAGCGTTTTATTTTCACGACTTAACAAATATCATGTCCAATAATTTCCTATTTTCAAAGTCAGCAGCTATAAATTTCATATAATAATTACTCTATCTGAATCAGTTGAGTTGCTATCACTTGATGTTGCTGATGGACTTTGTTGATCCTTCTCTTTCCATACTCTTCTTCTTTTCTGTGGTGTCAAATTTTTCTTTACAAAAAGAAGACAAAATGTTAGTCTTGTGTGGTTATAATCATGTTCAAGATATGCTGTAATAGGTATCATTGTGTAAAATTAGCTTACTTCATCTGTACTAGTGTTGTCAACATAACTGCGTCCATGTTTTGATTTACTTTTCTGGCTTGTATTTTTCTGAAAAAATCTTCTCTTGGGTGGTGTCAGGTCGTCCTAAAGATTATTTGTTATAATATTAGTTCGACTTAATGTATCGAATATTATTATTTTTTACAAGAAAACTTATACACCAGTAGCATCAGTCGTCTCGTAATCACTGCTTGAATTTGGACGTTTCTCTGTTGTAGTTTTTGATCTTATCTTGCGCTTCTTCTGGATCATTGTGGCCTGCAAACAAAAGTTAATATATAGTTCAATAACCTCAATCTGCAATAGTAAAAACTACATAGAAATACTTTGTCGCTAGGTACGATACTTTATAAAATATAAGAAAAAAATATTCATGTATATATATACCTCTCTCTCCTTAAGCCAGAATTCACATTTAGGTTTTGTGTGTCCTCTCTTTCCGCAGGTACCGCATTTTCTTTTCGTCTTCTCTGACCCTGGTTTTAGTCTCTGTCCTTTTTTCCTACCCTTTGTTTTTATTATTGGGGGATCTCTCAACGCAATACGAATTGTTTCATGTAAGTTATCGATCCCATCTGCCATGCCCTCTATGTTGCTTTGCTCATCCTGGTCTACTGAAGCATTCACTTTCTTCTCAATTTCATCAATGCACTCTACCAGAACTCGATATGATTTGTCTGTATTGCATGCTTTTGATCAGATCTTAGCAAAACGAGTCAACTCAATCACATAACGTATTGGACCTGCTGTGTTGCTCTTGTTACCGTCAGTAAGACGAAAAACATAGTTGGATGGATGATGTGGGTTGCATCTTTTCCATCTAGGGTTCACAAAACTGTCTGGCATCTTATGTACTAAACCAAGACGTACCACAACCCTGAGGACGTGACAACACTCGATTCCATCCCTTGACATTTTTTTTGCAGTTGCACGAGAAAATCTTATTCTCATTATCCACTTCAACTATAAAAACATTTATGTTGAAATCTGGATGTGTGACATGACTTCTTTTGGTCAGTTCGTATTTCATTCCTCTATCAGTTGTTTCTTCCCTTATTATTTTGAAAGCTGTGTTATCTGCTAGTTGCTTCTGAAACTTGATAAATATGTCTATAGTGTAAATGTTTATTGCATCTGTCTCAAGTCCATATCTGCTCCAAGTTGGTGTTGTCTTCTCTAAAGTCCTATTCCTTTTCCTGTCGAGCGCACTCAAGCTTTTCTCCTGAATTGCCTCATATGAATCTAGGAATTTCAGTATTTTGTCTGTGTGGTCGACATAGTCTTTCCACATGGAGTTGGTGCTCTCGCTTCTTGTAGTTGACAAGGAAATGGGGTAGAAGCAGTCCATGAAATAGGCTGGCACCCAGTGATCTCTGATATCCCATAAATCTAGCAAATGCTCGTTGTTTGCAATTCCGTATTTTTCCAATACTTGCCTCCAGCATTTTTCAAACTCTTATAGAGTCAATGAGTTTTTTATCACATGTCTTAGTTCTTCCGACAGGCCTTCATTTCTTGCCAAAATGCTAGCAAGCTTTTCTAGCATCTTTTTGATGATGTGCCACAGGCAGAACCTGTGGATTGTGTCAAGCAGTATATTGAGTTCATCAATTGCTTTCTTCATTGCTCTGCACTGGTCAGTGATTATGTACTTTGGTGCTTTACCACCCATTTCCAAGAGAAAAGTTTTGAACAGCCACTTGAACGTTTCAGCTGACTTGTCCTGCAGGAGACCGATTCCAAACAAAACCGTGTTTCCATGGTTGTTCACGCCAATGATTGGTGCAAAAGGCATGTTGTATACGTTCGTCTCGAACGTTGTGTCAAATGACATGTATTCACCGTACAGTTCGTAGTTCATCCTGCACATTGCGTCTGTCCAGAAGATGCTACGAACGGTGTTTGTGTGGTCAGTGTCGAATTTATATGAGAACCCAAGAACGTTTGATTGAAGACGGGTAAACCTCTTCAAGCATTTCTCGATATCTTTATTTATGTTTTCTTTCTTGTCAGCATACTTAAAGTTTGACACGTCTTTGTTGTCGAAACCAACTCCTTTGGTTAGAAGTTTCATTCCACTGTATATTTGCATCACTCTCCTCGGTGGAATCTTTCCATGGTGTAGTATACGTATAAATTCCTTGTCTTGTTGTGTCATTGACTTGTGGCATTTTGAAAACCTGATGAGCCAATCTGTTGGGTGCAAAGGGTGATTGTGGTCCAGTTTTACTGTTTTGTACATCCATCCTTTTTCTGTTTTCTTTACCATAATAGATAGTGGCAAGAGCACCTGATAGTAGAACTTGTTTTCCTTTATTTTACAACTTTCTCACGTATTTGAGTTTAACCTTGTTTTGTGCAAACAAATGTCTGTTTAATCATTTCTCTTGTTTTCTTGGAGTTAAGGCTGGTGTGTTTTCTTATAGAAAAACCGGTTTTCCTTGCATACAGTGCAAAGAATTAGAAAGCATTCTCCCTTGACTAAAATTCCATTCCTTCTTCCGGTGTCGTGGCATCACCAATTTCATCCACAGTTGGGTACTCATTCTTCAACATTCTGTCCATCTCTAACTCTTCTTCCGTAGGTTCTCCTGGATTAATCTCTTTTTCAGGAATAGTGTCATCGCACTGGGGCACAGACTGCTCATTGCTCATTGCTTCCGAGTTGGTGTTAGTGCATATAGTTTCTGCCAGTTCCTCTGAACAATTGACATTCTGATGACTAGTATTCTCTTCTCTTTGTGTGTTCAGTATGCTGGTTGAATCTCTCTTGCCTGCATCAGAACAATTAGGTCTATCAATGCTTCCAGCTTGTGACTCTATTGTACTTGTAGCGATGGTTGCTGGCTGCACTGGAAAAAAATGGTGCTGACTGGTTCACTTGCAACACTCTGCTCATGTGTAATCTGTTCATGTATGATCTTCTCTTCTGAATTTGTTATGCTGCTCTTGTATCCAGGATATACTATCTTGCTTTCGATTTTTTTTCTCATCGTTGCTCAGCACTCTCCTATCATGGCAATTTCGAACAATCATGCTTGTTTTGAGTACGTTCGTTGTGATGATTGTTTTTGTTTTGTCTTCTGTAGAGCTACCAGCATACCTTACTAAAGCTTCTCTTTCTGTGCCTCTCATTGCCATTCCGACAGCTATTAGGTCGATGTTTGCGTGTGTTTGACCATTCTTTGTTGAAGTATTCGTGAGGATTCTCTGGCTTGCAGGAGCTGCTTGCACTGTATCTGATTTTTTCTCGCTGTACCTGAACTGAATGTTGGTTACTTCATTTGTGTCCTTTGATGTCCTTGTCTGTGCAGAAGATGCTGCAGTAGTACCACTCTTTTGTTGCATTAAGACCATCACATCAACTTGCACCTGACAAAATAGAAATAGAATAAAATAATTGTTAGTAGTACTCATTCAAAATTATTTTCTTTTTAATTTTTTTTACTAATTACAAGAGAAAACTCACCAAACTATTCTCATTACACTTTGCGTCTTTCAATTTACAACTAGTCTTGACTGCGTTGTTGCCTTTCACTGAAACATCTGATTCATCTTGGCATCGTAGCTTTGTTATACCACTAGGGTCTCTAGAAATTACTTGTAAAGCAGACATTGTGATGTTAATTTTTTCCAGCTTTGGCTTCAAGTTTGTGCGTGCTGCGTTACATCTTCATACAATTTCTGTTGACGTCGCAAGAGCTATCAGTTTCTGCTCACGCTCTTTATCCCACTTATCATGTAGTGCTCTAAGACGTCTCTGCCATGATATAATTAATATAGTAGCACAGTAATTATTCAAGGTAAATCTTTTTATTTTTAAAGCATTTAAATAAAAATAAATTCATATATTATTCTTAAAATTATATATACCATCCTGAATTGATGTGCAACACGTTCTGTTACGCCTGGAGCTTGGAATTTCGCACCTTTCATCATCTCTATTTCAGCCAATGTACGATCATTCAAATGAGATAATCTGGGTCCCTGCTGAATTTTGCAATTTGGTGTAATGCAACATATATCGCATTCTCTAGATTTAGTGAAAAAAATAACTCACAGATAAAAAATCAACACTCTGCTTGCGTATCTGTAACATCAACAATAATAATCTATCTGCTATATAACTTATATAAGTAGGCTTCGATGCAAAAACAATTAGTTGAAATATGTATGCCGAAATATTTTGAAATTTACTATGGTATTATTTCCTCCTTTTACCTTTTTTGCAACAACCACCAACAATTTATTAAGAGCTTAGTTAGCTGAATTATAATAAATACTATTTGTCAGGAATAGCTGAATTATATTAAGAGCTTAGTTTTATTGTACATCGACTAAACTTCTCAATGTATTGTATAATCTCTTGCTATTAAGTACACAGAGTAATAAATTACTTTGATAGAAAATGAACGAATTGGTGTAGCCTACAATTGAAGTGATGCACTGTGAAAAAGTTTTTGTGATTACACATAGTGCTATCTACTGCTCAAACTACATGCATAGCAAATGGTCATGTAGTTTCATATATAACTATTTTCGCTATATCAATTGTACTACACTATGATGGTTATTAAACTGTTTCCATCACTGTAGAAACTATGCTCCGTGCTCTAAAACTAGGAAGTTATATCTCCGTTGAATCCCAAGATAAAAATCAGCTACGTTGTTGGAATTTTTTTTTAAAATATTGTTGCGTTGTCGCTACAATGTATCTGCCGGCCATGTCTACCATGTAGAGAGCAAGTACAAGATAAATCGCCTCATCACATATATCCCTAGAATTTCAATCGTTTGAGCAGGTTCGATATCTGGTTACCTGATTTGTGGCACCAGTGATGACGACGTCTCTCTCCATTGCCTTGCCTTGGTGAGATGGAAATATCTTACTGCTTGTTTTGAAGCGTGGTTGAAACTTTCTTTAGATCAACATGCGGGCGGCGTCCGTAGTGGCTAAGAAAGTTATGGGTTGTTCCAGCATTAGCTGGTTATAATATTTGAAGAAGATATGTTTTCCTACCTTCCCTTACTTCTTTAAACACCTACGATGGGTGGGAAGGTTTTATCTCCCGAAAACAAGTTGTCTGACAGGTGGGTCCTAATTCAGTACGAAAATGCATTGCCCCTTTTCCAAGAAGAACACTTCAGTATTGATAGCGACATATATGCGGGGTCTACTGTCTAACCAGTCCTTCGTCAGGGGAGAGGCAGTACATTTGTGCTAGGTTTCGTGGCTCTGTTTATCTGTTTTGCGCTGCTCTTATGCAACCAGCAATGTGCACCGAGATGCACAGCTCGTATACAACGGATGCACTGACCGTGAGTGCTTTGTGATACTGCTTTTATAATGCCATGGACAAGGCGATGCAGTGCTCGTGAACTATATATGAAGTCCCTTACAAGTGCTTCATAATGCACTTATCATCAAATAAAAAATGAGCTGCCTATGTGGTGTACGCATGGTGCAAGATAACAATCTTTGGCAGTGCACTCACCTTGCAATACACCCCACAAGTTTTGTGAAACTCCTTTTAAAGGAGTTTAAAGTAGCATTTATTATATGTTATAAATGAATATACGGAGTATTTCTGTATGTTATTAATGAGTTATGTATAAAAAACGTACCATCTTAGCTTTGTGATACTGCTTTTATATACAGATGCACTGCTCGAATACAAATCATGCACTGCTCGTTGAGTACTTCGTGATGATGTCATTACAATGCCATACACACAAGATGCATTGTCCTAAAGATGTAGATGAACTTCCTTAGAAATTATTTTGTAAACTGTTGTGCGCAAAGGTGCAAGATAACATGCGTGGACAGTGCACTTACCGTGCAATGCACCCCGCGTGCTACGCATACTCATATGCACTGCAAGTAAACAAAGCATACACTGCCCATGGAGCGCTTCAGGATACTACTACATTAATGCGGTTAAAAACATGTATCCACTGCAATTGGAATACGTATGAACTGTCTTCCAAATGCTCCGTAAAGTGTTGTACGCGTGGTGCAAGACAAGTTTCTATGGCTGTTCAATGACCGTGCAATGCACCCCACCTGCTATGCACAGCGATGTGCACTACCGGTGTACGTAGTATGCACTGCGTAACGTTTTCTGTATCGACGTAGACTTTTGACGTGTGGGGTGTTGTTTCCATAACGAGGACCTTTTCGTTTTTCTCCTACTGTGCACTGCTCGGTAAAAGATAATATTAAATAGCAGTGCACTAGCCATGCAATTCAATCCCACCTGCTATATACACTAAGATGCACTGCTCGTTGATTGCATCGTCATGCTGTCATTATAATGCTATGCACACGAGATGCACTGCGCTGAAGCTCTGTATGATCTACTTTAGAAATGCTTTGTAAACTGCTGTGCACAAAGGTCCAAGATAACATGCGAGGGCAGTGCAATGACCGTGCAATGCACCCCGCATGCTACGCACACTCATATGCACTGCAGGTAAACAAAGCATGCACTGCCCACGGAGCGCTTCAAGATACTACTACAATAATGCGGTTAAAAACAGGTATGCACTGCCATTGGAATACGTATAAACTGCCTTCCAAATGCTTCGTAAAGTGATGTACGCACGGTGCAAGACAAATTTCTATTGCAGTTCAATAACCGTGCAATGCACCCCACCTGCTATGCACAGCAATATGCACTACCGGTTTACGTCGTATGCACTGCGTAATGTTATCTGTATTGACATAGACTTTTGACGCGTGGGGTATTGTTTCAATAACGAGGAACTTTTCGTTTTTCTCCTACCATACACTTCTCGATGAAAGATAATATGAAATGGCAGTGCACTAGCCGTGCAATTTAATCCCACCTGCTATATACACTAAGATGCACTGCTTGTTGATTACATCGTCATACTGTCATTATAATGCCATTCACACGAGATGCACTGCACTGGAGCTCTGTATGATCTGCCTTAGAAATGCTTTGTAAACTGCTGTGCGCAAAGGTGCAAGATAACATGCAAGGGCATTGCACTTACCGTGCAATGCACCCCACGTGCTACGCACACTCATATGCACTACAGGTAAACAAAGCATGCACTGCCCACGGAGCGCCTCAGGATACTAGTACAATAATACGGTTAAAAACAGGTATGCACTGCCATCGTAATACATATGAACTACTTTCCAAATGCTTCGTAAAGTGTTGTACGCACGGTATAAGACAAGTTTCTATGGAAGTTAAATGACCGTGCAATGCACCTCACCTGCTATCACAGCGATGTGCACTGCCGGTGTACGTAGTATGCACTGTGTAATGTTATCTGTATCGACGTAGACTTTTGACACGTGGGGTATTGTTTCAATAACGAGGACCTTTTCGTTTTTCTCCTACTGTGCACTGCTCGGTGAAAAATAATATTAAATGGCAGTGCACTAGCCGTGCAATTCAATCCCACCTGCTATATACACTGAGATGCAATGCGCGTTGATTGCATCGTCATACTGTCATTATAATGCCATGCACACGAGATGCACTGCACTGAAGCTCTGTATGATCTTCCTTAGAAATGCTTTGGAAACTCTTGTGCGCAAAGGTGCAAGATAACATGCGAGGGCAGTGCACTTACCGTGCAATGCACCCCGCATGCTACGCACACTCATATGCACTGCAGGTAAACAAAACATTCACTGCCCACAGAGCGCTTCATGATACTACTACAATAATGCGGTTAAAAACAGGTTTCCACTGCCATTGGAATTCGTATAAACTGCCTTCCGAATTCTTCGTAAAATGTTGTACGCACGGTGTAAGACAAGTTTCTATGGCAGTTCAATGACCGTGCAATGCACCCCACCTGCTATGCACAGTGATGTGCACTGCCGGTGTACGTAGTATGCACTGCGTAATTATCTGTATTGACATAGACTTTTGACGCGTGGGGTATTGTTTCAATAACGAGGACCTTTTCATTTTTCTCCTACTGTGCACTGCTCGGTGAAAGATAATATGAAACGGCAGTGCACTAGCCGTGCAATTCAATCTCACCTGCTATATACACTGAGATGCACTGCTCATGGATTGCATCGTCATACTGTCATTATAATGCCATGCACACGAGATGCACTGCGCTGAATCTCTGTATGATCTGCCTTAAAAATGCTTTGTAAACTGCTGTGCGCAAAGGTGCAAAAAAACATGCGAGGGCAATGCATTTACCATGCAATGCGCGCCGCGTGCTACGCACACTCATATACACTGCAGGTAAACAAAGCATGCACTGCCACGGAGCGCTTCAGGATACTACTACAATAATGGGGTTAAAAACAGGTATGCACTGCCATTGAAATACGTATTAATTGCCTACCAAATGCTTCGTAAAGTACCGTACGCACAGTGCAAGACAAGTTTCTATAGCAGTTCAATGACCGTGCAATGCACCCAACCTGCTATGCACAACGATATGCACTGCCAGTGTACGTAGTATGCACTGCGTAACGTTATCTTTATCGACGTACACTTTTTACGCGTGGGGTGTTGTTTCAATAACGAGGACCTTTTCGTTTTTCTCGTACTGTGAACTGCTCAGTGAAAGATAATATGAAATGGTAGTGCACTAGCCGTGCAATTAAATCCCACCTGCTATATATACACTGAGATGCACTGCTCGTTAATTGCATCGTCATACTATTATTATAATGCCATACACACGAGATGCACTATGCTGAAGCTCTGTATGATCTGCCTTAGAAATGCGTTGTAAACTGCTGTGCGCAAAGGTCCAAGATAACATGCGAGGGCAGTGCACTTACTGTGCAATGCACCCCGCATGCTACGCACACTCATATACGCTGTAGGTAAACAAAGCATGCACTGCCCACGGAGCGCTTCAGGATACAATTACAATAATGCGGTTAAAAACAGGTATGCACTGCCACTGGAATACGTATGAACTGCCTTCCAAATGCTTCGAAAAGTGTTGTACGCACGGTGCAAGAAAAGTTTCTATGGCAGTTCAATGACCGTGCAATACACCCCACCTGCTATGCATAACGATGTGCATTGCAGGTGTACGTAGTATGCACTAAGTAATGTTATCTGTATCGACGTAGACTTTTGACGGGTGGCGTGTTGTTTCAATAACGAGGACCTTTTCATTTTTCTCCTACTGTGCACTGCTCGGTGAAAGATAATATGAAATGGCAGTTCACTAGCCGTGCAATTCAATCCCACCTGCTATATACATTGAGATGCAATGCTCGCTGATTGCATCGTCATACTGTCATTATAATGCCATGCACACGAGATACACTGTGCTGAAGCTCTGTATGATCTGCCTTAGAAATGCTTTGTAAACTCCTGTGCGCAAAGGTGCAAGATAACATGCGAGGGCAGTGCACTTACCGTGCAATGCACCCCGCATGCTACGCACACTCATATGCACTGCAGGTAAACAAAGCATGCACTGCCCACAGAGCGCTTCATGATACTACTACAATAATGCGGTTAAAAGCAGGTATCCACTGCCATTGGAATTCGTATAAACTGCCTTCCAAATGCTTCGTAAAATGTTGTACTCACGGTGTAAGACAAGTTTCTATGGCAGTTCAATGACCGTGCAATGCACCCCACCTGCTATGCACAGCGATGTGCACTGCCGGTGTACGTAGTATGCACTTCGTAATTATCTGTATCGACATAGACTTTTGACGCGTGGGGTATTGTTTCAATAACGAGGACATTTTCATTTTTCTCCTACTGTGCACTGCTCGGTGAAAGATAATATGAAATGGCAGTGCACTAGCAGTGCAATTCAATCCAACCTGCTATATACACTGCGATGCACAGCTCGTTGATTGCATCGTCATACTGTCATTATAATGCCATGCACACGAGATGCACTGCGCTGAAGCTCTGTATGATCCGTCTTAGAAATGCTTTGTAAACTGCTGTGCGTAAAGGTCCAAGATAACATGCGAGGGCAGTGCACTTACCATGCAATGCACCCCGCATGCTACGCACACTCATATGCACTGTAGGTAAACAAAACATGCACTGTCCACGGAGCGCTTCAGGATACTACAACAATAATGCGGTTAAAAACAGGTATGCACTGCCATTGGAATACGTATGAACTGCCTTCCAAATGCTACGAAAAGTGTTGTACGCACGGTGCAAGAAAAGTTTCTATGGCAGTTCAATGACCGTGCAATACACCCCACATGCTATGCATAATGATGTGCACTGCCGGTGTACGTAGTATGCACTAAGTAATGTTATCTGTATCGACGTAGACTTTTGACGGGTGGGGTGTTGTTTCAATAACGAGGACATTTTCATTTTTCTCCTACTATGCACTGCTCGGTGAAAGATAATATGAAATGGCAGTGCACTAGCCGTGCAATTCAATCCCACCTGCTATATACACTAATATGCACTGCTCGTTGATTGCATCGTCATACTGTCATTATAATGTCATGCACACGAGATGCACTACGCTGAAACTCTGTATGACCTGCCTTAGAAATGCTTTATAAACTGCTGTGCACAAAGGTCCAAGATAACATGCGAGGGCAGTGCACTTACCGTGCAATACACCCCGCATGCTACGCACACTCATATGCACTGCATGTAAACAAAGCATGCACTGCCCATGGAGCACTTCAGGATAATACTACAATAATGCGGTTAAAAACAGGTATGCACATCCATTGGAATATGTATGAAGTGCCTTCCAAATGCTTCGTAAAGTGCTGTACGCACGGTACAAGACAAGTTTCTATGGCAGTTCAATGACCGTGCAATACACCCCACCTGCTATGCACAGCGATGTGCACTGCCGGTGTACGTAGTATGCACCGCGTAACGTTATCTGTATCGACGTAGACATTTGACGGGTCGGGTGTTGTTTCAATAACGAGGACCTTTTCATTTTTCTCCTACTATGCACTGCTCAGTGAAAGGTAATATGAAATGGCAGTGCACTAGCCGTCAATTTAATCCCACCTACTATATACACTAATATGCACTGCTCGTTGATTGCATCGTCATACTGTCATTATAATGTCATGCACACGAGATGCACTGCGCTGAAGCTCTGTATGATCTGCCTTAGAAATGCTTTGTAAACTGTTGTGCGCAAAGGTCCAAGATAACATGCGAGGGCAGTGCACTTACCGTGCAATACACCCCGCATGCTACGCACATTCATATGCACTGCATGTAAACAAAGCATGCACTGCCCATGGAGCGCTTCAGGATAATACTACAATAATGCGGTTAAAAACAGGTATGCACTGCCATTGGAATACGTATGAACTGCCTTCCAAATGCTTCGTAAAGTGATGTACGCACGGTGCCAGACAAGTTTCTATGACAGTTCAATGACCGTGCAATGCACCCCACCTGCTATGCACAGCGATGTGCACTGCCGGTGTACGTAGTATGCACTGCATAACGTTATCTGTATCGACATAGACTTTTGACGCGTGGGGTGTTGTTTCAATAACGAGGACCTTTTCGTTTTTCTCCTACTGTGCACTGCTCGGTGAAAGATAATATGAAACGGCAGTACACTAGGAGTGCAATTCAATCCCACCTGCTATATACACTGCGATGCACTGCTCGTGGATTGCATCGTCATACTGTCATTATAATGCCATGCACACGAGAGGCACTGCGCTAAAGCTCTATATAGTCTGCCTTAGAAATGCTTTGTAAACTGTTAGACGTAAAGGTCCAAGATAACATACGAGGGCAGTGCACTTACCATGCAATGCACCCCGCATGCTACGCACACTCATATGCACTGTAGGTAAACAAAGCATGCACTGCCTACGGAGCGCTTCAGGATACTACAACAATAATGCGGTTAAAAACAGGTATGCACCGCCATTGGAATACGTATGAACTGCCTTCCAAATGCTTCGAAAAGTTTTGTACGCACGGTGCAAGACAAGTTTCTATGGCAGTTCAATGACCGTGCAATGCACCCCACCTGCTATGCACAGCGATGTGCACTGCCGGTGTACGTAGGATGCACTACGTGATGTTATCTGTATCGACGTAGAATTTTGACGCGTGGGGTGTTGTTTCAATAACGAGGACCTTTTCCTTTTTCTCCTACTATGCACTGCTCGGTGAAAGATAATATGAAATGGCAGTGCACTAGCCGTGCAATTCAATCCCACCTGCTATATACACTAATATGCACTACTCGTTGATTGCATCGTCATACTGTAATTATAATGCCATGCACACGAGATGGACTACGCTGAAACTCTGTATGACCTGCCTTAGAAGCGCTTTATAAACTGCTGTGCATAAAGGTCCAAGATAACATGCGAGGGCAGTGCACTTACCGTGCATTGCACCCCGCATGCTACGCACATTCATATGCATTGCATGTAAACAAAGCATGCACTGCCCATGGAGCGCTTCAGGATAGTACTACAATAATGCGGTTAAAAACAGGTACGCACAGCCATTGGAATACGTATGAACTGCCTTCAAAATGCTACGAAAAGTGTTGTATGCACGGTGCAAGACAAGTTTCTATGGCAGTTCAATGACCGTGCAATGCACCCCACCTGCTATGCACAGCAATGTGCACTGCCGGTGTACGTAGTATGCACTGCGTAATGTTATCTATTATCGACGTAGACTTTTGACGCGTGGGGTATTGTTTCAATAACGAGGACCTTTTCCTTTTTCTCCTACTGTGCACTGCTCAGTGAAAGATAATATGAAATGTCAGTGTACTAGCCGTGCAATTCAATCCCACCTGCTATATACACTGAGATGCACTGCTCGTTGATTGCATCGTCATATTGTCATTATAATGCCATGCACACGAGATGCACTGCGCTGAAGCTCTATATGATTTTCCTTAGAAATGCTTTGTAAACTGCTGTGCGCAAAGGTCCAAGATAACATGCGAGGGCAGTGCACTTACCATGCAATGCACCCCGCATGTTGCACACACTCGTATGCACTGCAGGTAAACAAAGCATGCACTACCCACGGAGTGCTTCAGGATACTACTACAATAATGCGGTTAAAAATAGGTATGCACTGCCATTGGAATACGTATGAACTGCCTTCCAAATGCTTCGTAAAGTGTTGTACGCACGGTGCAAGACAAGTTTCTATGGCAGTTCAATGACCGTGCAATGCACCCCACTTGCTATGCAAAGCGATGTGCACTGCTGGTGTACGTAGTATGCACTACGTAATGTTATCTGTATCGACATAGACTTTGCCGCGTGGGGTATTGTTTCAATTACAAGGACCTTTTCGTTTTTCTCGTACTATGCACTGCTCGGTGAAAGATAATATGAAATGGCAGTGTACTGCTTGTAAACAGAAAATGCACGGCCTACGGAGTGCTTCAGGATACTGATATAATGCTGGTAAACAAAGTAGAGCTCTGACATGTGCAGTCTTGGTTTATCAATAAGAACCTTCTTGTTTCTCAAGAATCACCGGTTGTGGCAGACGGATATAGCGTTTAATGAACGCTGCTCTCTCCTTGTTCTTTTTCAGGGTTGTTCTTCCACATTTTCAAATCTACTTTTACTGGAGAAGTTGATCTATTCATCTTGCATCCCTCTATGTCTATGTGATTCGTTGTATCCCAGAAGGTTGATTTTCTGTCTAACTCACTTGTAGATCTCTGTATTATGCATATGTTTAGCTACTTCATATAAATCTTTCCACGCTCACGACGAAAGCGTTTGTTGCTAGCGATATATTACTTGCACATCCATAATTAAGAACGATATAGGACGATTGTTGGTTAAGCACGCTTCAATTCCTGTTTATTATTTCATTTTATGATCATTGTATAGTGTTTGCGAGGTGTTTTTTTAATTTCGAATTATTTTTTTGTACTGGTTCTATCCTGTGTGCTGCGTCGAATGTATAACTTTGAAATCTGACATATATGACTTACTAAAAAAATCTATACCTCGTTAACTGATAACATTTTTTTACCCTATCGACAGAAAAAATAATCTCATACAGAAATGGCTGATCATGTTTTCACCACACAGTTATCTCTTCCAAAGTTTATAAAACTTGTGAAAAGGCTGAGTAATGACCAAAAGGTTTTGCTAAGGAGCATACAATTTGATGGTATGCTTGGTATGTGTTGTGAACAGTTGCCAAGGTCACTAGTTTTGTGGCTTATTGCTCACTTTAATGTTACTACAAGAAGTTTTGAATTTCCCAACGGATGCGGCTTTGAACTGAAGCCCTTTCACTTCAACAAGATACTTGGCATCCCCTTTGGGGGTAGAACCATAAAGAAGGTGTGTCCACAATGGATACGCGATATGGTCAGAGAATTAACTCACTGTGCAGGGCCAACGCCAACTATCAGTGAGCTCGAAAAGGTGATTACTCCTAACCTGGTAGGATCTCAGTTCAAAACATGTTTTGTTCTATTTGCAGACACTATTATGCTGTGTCCGAGCACATATGATGGAGCCAACCCATACTACTTCTCTGCAATTGGAGTGTTTGATGAGATTGACTCCTATGACTGGTGTCTTGCTGCATTCAACAAGCTTATTGGCTGTATTGACACTTTCTAGAAAAATGGTTTGAAAGGTGCACTTGGTGGTTTCCTTCCAATTATTCCGGTTAGTTACCCACCGTGATAATTATTTTCTATAATATTAGTTGTCAGTAGTTTCTATGGATTTGTTGTTTTAATATGGTTGTAACAATTTTAATGCAGGTAATGTACTTTGAACTACTGGACACAAATGCTCTGCTTCTAGGCCATGCACTGCTTAGAATATCTTTCTGGTCAACTGAAAATATGGCGTTATATGAGAGTCTTGACCAGATGCCTCATCAACAAAACGTTTATGGTGTTCACAAGGCAAGACTCCCATAGTTATTCATATTATGTGCAATTATTATTACGGTCTTGTTGCTTCTTACTCATATTATTGTATTGTATTTTCTGTTTTGTCCATGCTGAATATGCAGTTGAAGGATATAAATGAAACTGTGTTTTCTAATGCTGAGCTAAACAAAGAGATAGTTCAGAATGTTACAACTTTCATTGAAAAGTTTGTAATAGACCCACTTATGCATGCGGAGGTAAGAATTTTTATAATCTTCCCAATTCTTTCATTCGTGATCATGACGAATCTTGTTATGTTTGTGTTCTACATATACATTGCCTACTTGACCTTAAGCATTCATGTTTTTTATTTCTCGACCTTGTTGGAGTAGAGTATTAAATTCTCTCATCGTTTCCATTGTACGATTTTTCTGCATGCTTTAGCTACTTCCAACTAGGATGAACATTCTTTCTACAGCTGCATGTTCTACTAGGTTTAATTAGGTAACCATACTACTGGTGTTTGATCATAGTGTTACCTATTCAGTTATCTCAGCAGTGCACTATTATATTTATGATATTAAAAATAGGTGATAGCGATAATGCTTATGATGTGAAAACTTCCAGGCTGCTAGAGAAATACATGCCATAGTGACGGATATGTATGCTGACATGTTGTCTGCGATGAATCCCAATATGAAGATCTATATTAGAAAGATTTCTATAATATCTATGCTCAATCATGAGAACAGGGGTATGTACTCTACACCTCAAGGGTCCCTATGCGCAAGAGAAGATAATGAGCGCGATGTTGAAGACAAAGGCAGTGTGCTGGATAAATCAACATATGGGCTAACATCTGTATGTAGAAGGCTAGCAGAAGACTGTGAGGTACTTGTCAAGTCAAATTTTGCGGACCAAAGTTATGGATCCCCTGCAAATATGAAATATATGCAGGAGTTGGAATCTTGTTGCAAGGCCCTGGTACATATGTTACCGACACGTGATAATTTGTCCAGAATTGAACAATTACCAAAGATGAACTCTGAACCAACAGATTGTAGTGCTACTGATGATGTCCTGCGATCAGATGAAGTGACAATTCCTGTCGCAAATTCAACGCAATCCATGCAATCTGTCACAGAATATGCAGGTCAGGGTTCTGGTAACGGGATGATCGCTAAGCCTGCTACAACTACAAATGTGTAGCAACAAGTGCAACTTCAGTCGAAAATCAGCAAGTTCATACAGTTATTGTTCAGGGCAACAATAGTACAGTATGTACAGCGACTTCCATTACATGTACTGATAATGAATCCAAGGCAGAACTTTCGTCAGGAACAAGGTGTATAGAGCATGCAATGAACGAGGTGGACACTGTATATATAGTTCATGAGTCAGAAGCAGTATTTCAATGGAACAGAACTAATGCACAGATTGCCATGTTGGTTGTTTCCAATGGCGTGTCAAATACATTTGACAATGAAGATAGATCAAGAATCAGGTGCAAACACGTGGTTTCGATCATAGCCATTTTTTACACGTGGTTTCGATCATAGCCAATGGCGTGTCAGCAACTCATTGTGCACAAAATAATTTTGATGAGAGACTGCCTGGTTCTGAACATACATTTCGTGATGCTCAGAAGATGGGCTTGAACCACCTTAAGGTACAGGTCGGTGCAGAAGCTGCTGGTTCGGTGCATGCTGCATCGTTTGACATTACTAATCCAGTTACAGTTCCTGTGCCAAAACTGGATATTGGAAATTACGAAAGACAGCTACAAATTTCCAACCCACAACATGTCCCTGTGCCTGGTACGGATGTTTTCAACCGCTTGAATGCAAGCCTTTGCATCCCAAGTGCGGAAGCAGGACCAAGTCATCATGCAAGTGATCAAGAAGAAGAGAGGCAGCCTGCTGCAAATGGTATAGATACATTTCAGCTCTTACAGAACTCCAACTGTCTCGATGAAAAAACAGGTGGTTGCGAGATCACTTCAATTTGAGTTTGATCTTGTTTCTGATGATCGCATTTCAAAGAAATAGAAGACAGAAGATAACAGTGATGATTCGTTTTCTTTTTGGGAAGGAAATGATGAATTTTGGACAGAAGTTTCAGATCTGGCTGACCTTACACAGAGAGCGAAAGAAAAACCTGTTATCACTTCAGCAGCCCAGCCTGAAATAGAAGCTAATCCAACACAACTTAACTGTCTGTGAAGTGAAACATACGGACCAACATTTGCAAATGTGCATTCATCTGGTATTCAGCACGAGACAAGTCTCTGATAATTATGATTCGTATGGTTCTATATCAATAAGTGGCAGCACGTCAGTGGCAGACATGTCTATGACACTGAAAAACATAAACCTAGGCAATGACAATGGCGATGCGGGAACATTCTCCTATTCTGTGCAGCTTCAGCAGTCTGCCAAAAGTTATACACCAATTAGTGGAGCTTCTACCACAAAACATTTCTCTAGAGAAACCAATTCCAGCATAAGAGGTTCAAGTATCGATCATTTATCTGGAGGAATCAATTCCAGCATAAGAGATTCACTTACAAATGAAACCACTGATAACAGGAAAAGGTATAACGATACGACAACTCCTAATTTTGCAGTTTAGATACCAAGAGTCAGCAGCATCACTCGCAGTGAAAACATCTCTGCTAAACATGCACAATGTTTGGTCGATACTATTACAAGTCAAACAGTAGCACAGCCTGCCATCCAACATTCTATTGGAATGCTAGATCATGAGAGAAATATGTGCAATCGGAGCACGTTATGCAGCAGGCATCCACACAAGGGCCTAACATGTTGAACAGGAGAAGGTCTACCGAGACAGCAAGATCGGATAAGACTACAGAACAGGACAAATCAATGGATGGACGTGGCTTCATAGAGCAGGACAGAGGAAGCGGAACAAACTCAAGAACAACATTGCAAGACCATGACTCTGAAAATCTAGGACATACAAATCACAGAGATTTTCATACATCAAGTCAGTATTCAAAATCGTGTTCGCGCATACAAATGCAATAGTAGTACGAGGCAACGCATGCTACTACTAGGATGGCAGTATCTCAGAGCCAACTACTAGGAAGTAGTTACTATGTCAGACTAATGCACCAACCTTACAGTCCTCGGCGTAACATTGTTAGCAGTCAAATGTACAGCAAAAATACAATATCCTCGAGTATGCCTAGGTCAATTTTGAGAAATACTGGAAACCACAACCCAGCTACACAAGAAGCTGTCCTGAACGAGAAAACTCTCGAGACCCTAGACTACAGCATAATAATGTATCATTCCGCACCACTGGACCATCATTTGAGCAGGAAGCTTGCAGAAGACATGTCCCTTTTGCATCAGCATCCATACCAAGCATTGGATCAGGTATGCAAACAAACAGTGCTGACAATGCTGAAACAAGAACAAGCATTAATCACCGCCGAATTCCATATCCTGCTGTGAAACAATCAAAAGATGTTGACGTAGATTTATTTGAATTCATAGTAGAGACCACTCCGAATCAAAAGGCGAGAAGGTAACGTTTTGTCTCGCATACTTTACTATGAAAATATATTTAATTATTTTCACCGCATTGTAATAATAGAGTATTTCGGTCCTATTTTTCTGTATTCTACCAACGACAAGGTGGTTCTGTGCAGGAAGAAATGGGCTTACCAGAGAGTGTTTGGCTTATCAATGCAGGTTTATAGAAGTGTGAATTCACACGTAATGAACTATATGGCAATGCTGGTTATGACAGAACAGAAACACAACCTAGATAATAATTAACACAATCATGAATTGTTCCCAACCAGGTACATCATGATGCACGAAGATGTGGTAATCAGAGTTACAAAGTTTTTTTAGTAATACATGTTCTATCTATACATGTTTTCATGTGCAACTGAACATGCATACATCGATCCATGAATATAGAAATTATGATATCTACTAACTGGTTTGTTTTTTCTAAAAAATTATGTTATTAGCTTTTGCTCACAAGGCCAGAATTTAATCCAAAATCGCTCAAACGATACTTATCAGAGAATCACACTGGATGGAACCTGGCGAATGTATCAATGGTAATTTTTAAATTTTAGTGTCTATGTTATTTTCTAGTGACATTGTTTTTAGATCTGCAAGCCAATTGTTTCGTCTCTTTGTTTGTTTAGATCATCATACCTCTACGACCAAATGATGTGTGGTATGCCGTGATTGTTGACCTTCAAGGTCAGAAATATGATATTGTTTGTTCGAACGTCATGAACGAGACTGTTGAAGAGGAAGCAGCCATTGTGATAAATAACTTCAAGTTTGCGTTTGAAGAAGCATACAGTTTTTCGTACAGGGTTGAATTTCGAAATATCAGAAGCACACATGTTCAGTGGATATCTGACAATGAAAACCAGTTAAGTATCGTTAGCACTGCGTGATCCTTGCCCTATTAAAAGTTATATATCAAACAAGCAACTAAAATATGGGTTTGTCTATGAAATGAGCAGGAAAGACAGCGGAGTAGGTTTGCTGAGGTTGCTCAAATCTTACGATGGTGTTGCTCACCATTGGTTCCAATCTGTAAGTATAATTTCGAGGCAGACTTAATTTCGTACTTGCACTAGTATAAAACAACACTAAATTAAAATTTATTTGATATGAACTTTTATTTGTATAGACTGATACTAAAGCCTTGCGGGAACAGCTGATGTTTGACATGGTTTTGTCAAAGTTCAATGAAAAGTACACAAGAAAGATTAAGGAACTTGTCAATCAATACAGATATATGTACTTCTATAATTGCACCAAAATAATAGCTATTTATTCAGTGTCTATCATCATTCAGTGAAGTTTTATTTGTTTTTTGTTTCACTCACAGGAGTGATGAATATGATGAATAATGCTGCTTCATTCAGAAACAAATTCCTGACGTGCGTTTCCGGCATGACTAGAAATTTATTGATGGAATTGTTGGCACTCCAAAAAATAGTCCGAATTAATTATAATAGGGATTAGTAACATTTAAATATTCAGACCACTGTCGGATCATTAAATTTATAAATTTGTTTTGAAAGCAGTTTACAAAGCATTTTTAGGGCAGTTCATCTACAGCTTTGGGACTCATGTGCATGGTATTATAATGATAGCATCACGAAGTACTCAACGATCAGTGCATGATTTCTATTCGGGCAGTGCATCTCAGTGTACGTAGCAAGTGGGAATGCCCTTTCATATTATCTTGCACCGAGCAGTGCATAGTTTGTGAGAAATAAAAAGTTGGTTATTAGCGGAAAAACGTACTAATGCACGCACTGTCTATACTATAAATATAACACTGTCATCTATACTGCACAGAACTTCGTTTAGACGAATAAGCAACTAGTATTTAGTACAATTCTCGACCAGCATTAATCATTAATGGAAATTCGTTATTTTTAATTAAAAGCAATATGCAATCACGTAAAAAATGAGCAAATTCAGAGCGCTTCAGGATAATACTAATACGATGTGGTTAAAGACAGGTATGCACTGCCAATGAAGTATATATGAACTGCCTTCCAAATGCTTCATAAAGTGTTGTACGCACAGTGCAAGTCAAGATTCTATGGTAGTTCAATGAGCGTGCAATGCACCCCATCTTCTATGCGCAGCGAGGTGCACTGCTCGTGTACGTAGTATGCACTACTGAACGTTATATGTATCGATGTATACTTCTGACATGTTCGGTCTTGGTTCAACCTTTTCGTTTTTCACCTACTGTGCACTGCTTGGTGAAAGATAATATGAAATGGCAGTGTACTAGACATGTAATTCAATACCACCTGCTATATACACTGTGATGCACAGCTCGAATATCAATCATGCACTGCTCGTTGGGTGCATCGTGGTACTGACATTATAATGCCATACACACAAAGATGCACTGCTCATGAATCATTGTTCTGCCAACTAGTTTACTATTGAACTACACTTTAAAAAAATTATTTGCACTGCCCTGGAAAAATCTTAATAAAATAGGGTATTACAACAGTTATTATGGACGAAGGGAGACACAGTTCTCCGTTACTGTATCTAATTAGCCATCATCTACTTCCTCTACTATCCATCATCAGAAGAGAAACAACTATTCCGCAGATTGCGGAAAATCTGTAGTAGGAGGAACCGGCGATGCCGTCCTCTTTCCGAGGTAAGGATTCTCTATAGCAACTTAACAAAACATCTCCATTGATAAGATTCGAGATCATCCCTGCTACTACTCAATTACGAAGAACTTACCACTCTTACTTGGTCCCATGATCAGAAGAGAAGCAACTCTTCCGCAGATTGCGAAAATCTGCAGAAGAAGGAACCGCCGGCGCCGTCCTCTTTCCGAGGTAAGGATTCTCTATAGAAACTTAACAAAACATCCCCATTGATAAGGATTCGAGATCATCCCTGCTACTTCTAAGTTGCAAAGAACTTACCGCTCTTACTTGGTCCCATCCCCAGAAGAGAAGCAACTCTTCCGCAGATTGCGAAAATCTACAGCAGAGGGAACCGCCGACACCATCCTCTTTCTGAGATAAGGATTCTCTATATCAACTTAACAAAACATCCCCATTGATAAGGATTCGAGATCATCCCTTCTACTACTAAGTTGCGAAGAACTTACCACTCTTACTTGATAGCAAAGATTTCCTTGTAGAATCATTGATGCATCGTCCATACTATGGAAACCTTGGTATTGAGATCAAGTCCACGATAAATTGAAAGAATATTATAGTCTAAATTAGTTTTTCAAGTTTGTTTCAGCGAAATACGATTGTAGACAGTATTTAGTACTCCCTCCGATCCATATTAATTGACTTGGATTTGTCTATATTCGGATGAACCTAGACATGTTTTAGTACTAGATACAACCGAATTTATATAAATCCAAGTCAATTAATTTGGATCAGAGGGAGTATATAGGTACATCCAAATTCAAACAAACTTTTGATATCCTTTTTAGGACGGAGGGAATAGGTTAGTAAAATTTAAATATTGAAACCCTAGCTTTCTACATCTAATACTTCCTCTGTTTGAAAATATAAGATGTTTTAGCTTTGTGAATGAACTGTATCTAGACTTCTTTTAGTGTGTAGGTTCATCAAGGTGTGGAGTGAACATGGATACTAAAAGGGGTCTAGATACACTCATGTCACAAAGCCAAAACATCTTATATTTTGAAACGGAGGGAGCATTTCGTTACTACATCATATTTTTTCTATGAGAAATCCTGTTGCATAAATCGTACGGTAAGTAAAAAATATATTTATTATGCACTCGGACAAAATCCACAATATTTTTCACAAGTAGGATCAGCTTCAGTAAATTATATTTTACTGTTACTTCAAGTCAATTCCGATATTCAATGAATGATTAATAATACGTTCTGGTTAGTTTAATTTTTTTTCTCGGTTTTTATTGCATGCATAATTTTATAACTACTTGCACCTGCACCTGCACATGTCCTATTCTGCAACTTGATGTTACACTGTACAGCTAGGTGTAGTTATAATTTAAAGTTTAAATTAAGCACGTCGAATTGAAGTGCTTTAGGTGGTCGGTTCAAAAATTATAACGTGAAATAAGATTGGTATGTCTCTTCCACCAGGGAAAAATGAGCTCTTGCAATGCTAGCGATGGAGAATCTTTCGATGGTATGGCACAGACTGACGATGAGTTTCATGTGTCAGAAAATGAACTTAACAGGAAGATTGAGAATTACAAAATAAACTGGAGCTGAAAAAGAAAAGCAAAATAGGTTCAAACATCAAAGACGGTGTACGTAAGAAGAAATGAAAGATTGGTGGAGAACAACATGGCAGTCCGAACAACCAGAATAATGTTGTCATGGTAATCTTACATAATGTTAATGCATGTCATATTCCTTAATCGAGACTACAGTCTGCACTAAGAAATTTTGAAATAAGTTTATGAATATTTGATACGTTTTTTGTAAACTACTAGGATATGTCCAAGAATCATCTGATGGCAATTGAAAAATATACAAGGAACAAGAAGAAGCCCCATAGTAGGACTGGATCAAATTACACGGTAAGGTGCTCTCTCAAAGAGCTCAACAGATTGATTAAACATGATCTGAACGATCTCCAAAAAGTAGAGCTCGTGAAGATTGGCTGGGGTTTCATCCTGGAATACAAGATAGATTCAAACATTAGTAGGCCCCTGATTATTAAGCTATACAAGAAGATTGATGTAGAAACTCTGAAAATGGATTTTGCCGGTGGTAGGACTATAGCTCTGACAACAGATGTAGTGCATTATGCCCTTGGTCTACCCAACGGCATTATAAAGGTGCCTCGGCCTTCAGAAGCCGGCGATACCTTTGCTTTACTGTGGCTTAAGAATAAATTGGGTTTGGAAGAGAGGGACACTTCAACGGTGCAACACCTGACCCGTCATATCAAAAAGGGTGCAACGGACAAGTTTACAATGAAATGCATAATACTAGTAATTTGCACAAAGCTTATATGTCCAGGTTTAAACAACCACATCAGCCGGGAAGTTGGGGTATTGAAAAGCCTTGATATCGAGAATTCTAGAAAAATGGACTTTTGCCAGCTTGTAATTGATGAGATCAAGAGGGCAGCAATAAAGTTTCATGTTGATGATATGAATCAAAGTGTTGCCGAAGGTTGCGCAGTCCTTCCTCTAATAATATACCTGGATTCGCTCAAGTGCAGAAAATCACTTATGACAAAAGAAACACCAAGGATCAAATATCTGGACAAATCAGATCTGCTTGCTGTATTGAAAGCGGATTTCATTGACAAAGAGAGGTGGGGACCACTGAATGTAAGTATTCTACTTGACCTCATCTTGTTTCACATAAAGAATCATTCTATCAAATGAACTATTTTAAAATTATCTCTTCTGACAGTTATTCATGATCCATGGAAATAATATTTGATTACTGTTTGAAGTGGAAAAGTTGTGATGAAAGAAGCTATTATTTGAAACCTCCTATGGCAGAAACGACTTGTAACAAGATAACCTCAACCTCTAATAGAGAATTAGAGGGTTCAGGAACAAAGTCCCAGAGGCTAGATCAATGCATGGACAAGTATATAGATATACTACTAGAGGAGGAAGCAGGTGATGAAATCATAAGTGATGATACAAATGCTGCAACGATATATAAAGAACTTACCATGAATCACAGGGACCTGAAAAGAAGTGAACTGGAAGCAATGGCTAACTGCTTTCGAGCATCCCATTAGTGTGCAACTGACGTGCTGAGATGTTTTGATAGATGCGAGAATGACCTGACCAACGTTGCAAACATTTCAGGCACCGGTCGAATCAAGCAATCAAAGCATACAGCCGAGGCAGCAACTCATGACCTTAATGTTGGCAATGATTGCTCTACTACAGGCAAGTCAGCAGCGGTAACAGTGAATAAAATGGATTCAGCTGATAACAACACGCCCTGGAATTTTGACGATAGAGGAATCATGTACATGGACAGAATAAAAAATATAGCAGCACCAGAAGAGGAGCACGGCATTGTAACCACAAGAGCCTTGGATAAACAGGTTCGTATATCTTAGACGTGTATTAGCTACTTCCATCGCACGAGCACATACAAATAATAATCTATGAAATAGAAGTGTAATGTAACAACTTGTCCATTTTTTATATTTTTTACTGATATATTTGATGTGTTATTCAGAGTTGTTCTACGTGCATGTCGACACCTACACAAGTAACAACGCATACTACGGGAGAAGGAGAAGACAATTCTAAGCAATTTGAAACTGACCAACAGCCATCAACGGCACATCTAAGCAATGGTATTGTTGTATTCTGTAGATATGCTGCTAATAGCAAAATTACTAGTGGGCTTGACAGGAAAACTACTTGTAATAATGATACAGGAGGAAACTCGTCTAAACAAGTGCAAGGATGTAACAAAGATGCTGTAGGAGCCGAGGAAGACAGGTTAACCACGCAGTTCAACAATGGTACTGTCACATTATGTCAAGATGCTTGGTTTTTACATTAATAACATGTAAGAGGAAATAACACAGTTTTTTACAAATATTGCTGCAGGTGTGACCATGTTGTTACTAGAAATTACTCACAAAGAAGGTTCCTCTAACCATGAGGTCGCTGTTGTTGAAAAAGTAATTCAGAAAGGACATCAGCATGACACAACTGATGTTAGAACACAGATTGACAATGCAGATACCTCGTGTATCGGATCAAAATGCCATGGAGAAGATGCAACTAAAACATTTTCGTTGCCAGAGCAAGGATTAAGAACACCTGTTACAAGCAGCAAGGCTCTTGGTCATAATTCCCCAGATAATATCAAATCTTACAAGAGGTCTCTACAAAACATCTTAAAACTTAAGTTGTCTGCATACGTTCCCCCCACATTTAAGTACAAGGGAGATGCCACAGTTGCTCGTAGATTGTTACTAAGCAAGGATTTTCTAGAGAAGAATTAAAAGCAAGCACCAAACTATGCTTTGTGGATTCCTTTAGTAAAATATATGTGTATGTTCTCACACAATAATGGATCCCGGTTTTTATATTTGATCCTTTTTCGCTTGTCTATGGAAATTCTCACGCTGGTTATGGTGAAATATTCATCAACTCTGGAACAACTCCTGGAAATACCAAAATATTGGACTGCGGCAAGGCTTGCAGCATGTTTCAATGGAAAAGGCAAGCTAGATGATGACATGATTGACTTCATAATTTCAAGCTGGCGCAGTATCCCGGACTACAAATGTCTGTTCAGGAATCGAAGGATAGTACTGCCACTAGGGGTTGCTCGTTTATGTGACATTGGGAAAAGGAGAATTTCACAAATTCAGGAGGACAAGATGAAATTTATCAGTTTGAAGCCGTCTCCAGGATTGAACAGTTCAAACTTCTAATTGGAAATGCAGATTTGAGCAAAGCTAAGATGGTACATTTTTTAATACATAACTCATTAATAACGTACATAAATATTCCGTATTTTCATTTATAACATATAATCAATGTGACTATTTTCCTTGCCCATCACAGATATTTTTGCCTGTGTCATTTGACAATCACGTGTCTACTTACATCCTAGACAACTACCCCCAAGGTGGTCGCATTGAAGTTATTGACACACGGGATTACAGAACACAGAGAAAAGGATTGTCTAAAACAGCTTACCACAATCAAATTGGGGAAAAATGGTGTGGTTTTTTACTTTTATAACTTTATAATAAAGCTAAAGACAATCTGCATAGTTTGAAAAAAATTATGTCACTAACTATGCTCTACATACTGGTTTTTTCAGCTAAAGAGATTTGACAAGTTCGTTGACGAAGTCTATCCAAAGAACAAGTTTCCAAAGTGGGGAAATATTGTATCTAGATCAAAACATGTGAAGCTACAAAAAGGAGTTGAAGACATGAATGGTTTTTGGATTCTAAAGAGCATTGAGAACTACAACGGCATTCAACTTGTACATGATCTTAAAGATGTAAGTAATGCCAATTTTGAATCAATAGTTTTACCAAATACAAATTTTTGATTGACATTAACAATATATCTTCTTGATTCGTTTGAACCATTCGGCCAGATGGACGCGAGCTCAGTCATGGAGGAGTATCTGTTCGAGGCACTGTTCTCCAAGGCCAACGAAGCAAAAGATGAACTACCGGAAGAACTGAGAGCTTTAACACCCAAGTCGAGCTGAAAATAAACAACGATGATGTGTACTATGGTGTTATATAAAACGATGAATTAATTTGTTGATTATGTAGCAGTAGAGTTGCTGTTTTCCAAGCAGTGCAGTTCTCTGTGGTAAAGAAAAACAACTTATCCCTGTGTATTTGATAGGCACCACCGTGCCGGATGCAGATATATAAGCACTATTTGCGCTTCCATTTTACAATAAGAGTTTAATATATAACGAACCACCTGAGTTCGACATGCAGAACTGATTGCTGTTCAGACCATGAACTATTAAATGGTTTTCGAAATGAAATCGTCTACAGTAAAAGACATTTGATATTCCGTTTGAATCTTATGGATTAACCACCATTAGATATACTACTTGATTTGCCGTATGCTTCCTTTTCTTGGCTATCACGCAGAGCTAGCGCATCATGTCTTTCTCCATAAGTTCATCAATCTTTCCCACCGTCTTTCTCGATTAGTTCATCAATCTTTCCCGCCACTAACATGTATTTATCCCGCCATGCAGGAAATTTAGCAAAGCTGGATTTTTATTTATAGCCCTCAACATTGTGCACCTGCAACTACACGAATCAACAATGTTTCGCCGTCGCCAACAATGCCACCCACCATCGCCCTTGTCGCCAGACCCAAACGGAGCAAACTCCGCCAGCTTTACACCTTTCCGATCAACCAAGAGATGCTACGCACATAGATCCGAGTTGCCAGCACCAGTAGTACAACAAATGGAGGAGGACATCCAGGTGGAAGGAGTCTCTTAGAAGCGGTGGAGCCTGAAGCGGAAATAGCAGAAAATCAACAAGGACCTCAAGTAGAAGAAGAAGAAGAAGACGATGAGGAAAAGGATCAGGAAGAGCCTGGTTCACAAAATCAAGATTCAGAAGATGATCCTGGCGTGGTTGAACCAACCACAGGAGAAGAACAAGTTGTCGATCCAGAAATTTCTGCAGAAAAGGGTCAAACAATTCCCTCATAGATTCAACAATGCAAGGAAAAAGAAGTTGTTCAACAGTATCCTGTTCTAAGCATAAGTTCGTGGAATGTATTAATTAGGATGCTTATTTGCAATTCAATATTGTTTCCATGCGTGTGTGTATATGAATATTACTGCCAGACAAATTTCATCTTACCTTTGTGTTTATCATGTGGCTTGAAATCATCGAGATAACAAAGATATTATTCAAGTCTATACCTATACACTTCCTTGTAAACATATATATGTAAGGATGCTTCTCTATTCGTTCTTTACATTGTCTGTGGCAATTATATCGCACTGCCGAGACTATAGGTGTAGTTGATTGCGCCAAAGCTGAGAAAAGGGTGATTTCTTGACACATAGTGTTATGCTCTTGTCTGCTCTTGTGCGTGTGCACTGCCTTGTGAACAAATAATGCACTGCTCTTTACATTGAAGTATGCTTTCTTCACTAGTTGGTGTTTGTACTGCCTTCGAAAGGTATATTGCACTTCCTGTGCTATGGACGTAGCGACATATGACTTACATTTTGCGTCGGATGGGCTGCTTAATACATTTTTTTGACGGCAACGTATTACTGCCTTGTCAATTCATAGCGCACTGCCTTTGTATATGTGCACTGCTTCAGACCAATAATTGCACTGCTTATTTTATTTTTTCATAAAGTTGCTTCCTATAGACGTAGCTGACTGCGAACCTAAGCACTGCCTTGTGAACAAATATAAGACTGCCTATACTCTTGACGTAACCATATATATTACTTTGCTCATGCAGTGCAAAGGGTCTATAATGCATCGAACACTACTCTTATAGATGTGCACTGCCTTGTGACCGTGTACTGTTTTTTTTACATTTTTTAATGATTTCTTCTCTAATCGTTATTTGCGCTGCCTGTGGTTATTTCATCCAACTGCCTATAGAAATGTAACTGTGCTCACGGAGTGCAGGATGTCCATTTTGCTTACGATGATCTGCTAAAGGGCATTCTTTTCTTCCGCACCATATACTGCCTTATTAATAGACAATGCGCTGCTATTGTTATAATACTTAACTTTGTTAGCGTATAGTTATTTGCACTGCTTATGAACGTTCTATCGCACTGTGTTTAATATTGCTACAATATTCACGTGCAATAGATTGTTTTCTCCGACAATTAGATTAACTGAACTTCCGTTCGAGCATGAATTTCAATGTTTTTTGATATTCTAATATAGTTGGTTCTCTTATGGCTTTATGCGCTGTCAGTTTCAGTTATATCCTCCTGCCTGTAATATGGACTAAAAGATATATTTCTTATTATATTTCTGTCAGACACAAAACAATGCAGTGGAATTATTAAGATTGAAGTTCACTTAATTTTGTTTACACTGCTCTGAAATAGTACAATAGCTCTGCGTTCAGTCCTGACAATTTTTTATCAGGTAGAATCTATCTATTTTGCTGGCAATCACAAAACATTGCATGGCCATTTTTAAAAGTATTGTTTCCTGGTAATCTTGTATAACTGATAAAGATAATAACAAAATTTAGGTGTCCTACAACACTAGTCACATAACGTAAAAACACAAAAATAAAACAAGCGACTGCGGTGAAATTCAGTTTCCAGGTGGCTAGTAATTATTCAACCATTCAACGTGGGTGAACTGCAATGTGAACACTAATTGTCCTACCTATTTCGTTTTAATATAGTTGTTTCGCTGTAGTTTGTTTGCACTGCCTCTAGTACTACTATTACACTGCGGTGAATATCGATAAAATAAATTGATATACGTGCCTCTGTTACACAACGGTAAATTTCCATAGATCATGAACAACTATATGTTGCATTTGTCAAGTGTGAAAATATATTCTATTACATAGCAATCTCCAAGCAGTGCACCTTCGCATCTATACGCAGTGCTCCTTAGTTGGGCTCATATGTAAACTACGTGGCATCAACCCGCTGACGGTTAACATGCGTGCATACAACAATACATCCCAACGGACGGCTATGATTACACTGTTACTCTTTTTTCCTCTTCTTCTCCGACACTGCTCCACTTTCTCTCTCTTCCTCCATCCTAACTGCACGGGGCAAGCAACGGCGGCAACTCCTTGGCGACAAAAAGCTTCACCAGCGCTAAGGACTACTGCTACTCTAGATTCTCGACCGGTGGTACGGCGACAAGACAGGTATCACAGATTCTCCATTCTCGTCCTAGATTCGGCCTAGTGTTGTCCGAAATTCCATGAAGTATTTTCCTCTCGTTCTCCATTTAGTTTGGACACGATTTTACGAGCACTAATTGAAGTTTTATTAGGGTTTTCTCAGGGGGAAAAAGGATAGATATAACGCGGATCGAAATCGCCCATAGAAGGTTCCTGGAATTTTCATCCCCAAAACACTTATTCATCGATTTCATGGCTGACAAAAATCGCGGTCACGAAGGTTCAATGCATGTATTTTGATTATTTCTAGCCAAAGTTTAGAGTGAAACATATATTAAAAAATGGCCAACGCACATGGTTTGAATAATTTTGAGAATAACAAACCACGAGCAAGAAAACCACTAATAAAACTAATCTAGGGTCTCTTTCGATTTATTGTTTTTAATGTCCGTAGTGAAGTAACATTTTTCTCACCAACATGGTTGAAATTCGAAACAATGACATAGTTTTCAGATAAGAACTGCCAATTATAACTTCAATGAACTGTTCCTCTACCGAGTACACAGATTAATAGTTCAAATTTTGGTGGGAAAGTTTGCACCTTAGCTGCACCAATTTAGTAACTGAAATGCACTTCCAGGAATTTTGTTTACCTGTGTTGATTTCGTACTAGTTGATTCTTCTTGATTCATAAGCTCTTTTCTGACTATACATCTTTTAATTTATTCACTTGATTCTAGTAATTTAAATTACGTATGTGTTTAACTGTTGCTCTGTTATTAATTTTTTTAAATAACATCATAGTGTAAAATATAAATTATAATGCATGATTTAATTTTTTCAACATAAACTTCTGTAGTTGGGTATTTGTTAATCTCATGGAACACGACGATTAACCAAAAGGAAACACAACAGTATGGATGAAAACATAGAAGCTGGGTCTAGTACTAAAGAAAACCCTAATGCTGCTCAAGCTTTCATAGATAAACCTGGTTTCAAGAAGCAAAAACGTGACACAGTTCACAAAGAACTAGCAGACATGAAGGATGGTGAGATCATAGTGAGATGGTCACTTTCAGAATTACACAACTTTCTGAAAAACTATGTAACAAATGAATAGAAGATTTATTTGAGGAATCATGGTTGTGGTTTCGTAGTTGATTTCAAATTGAACGGCAACATTTCCAAGAAGATGATGCTATGGCTATACAGTAAATTCAGACCTGGTTCTCTAACAATTGTTATTGAACAAGGGGAAGAGCTTGAAATAACAGAAGATGTGGTGCAAGCAATTTATGGTTTCCCAAAGAAGAATATATTTGATGCTCCACGACCTTCAACTGACCGCGATACAAAAGCTTTGCGGTGGCTGAAACAGCGGCTCAGTTTGAGTGAGTCGGATAACATTATACCGAGTAAGCTTTACGATCATGTGAAGAATGGTGGAACATCAGATCTGACAATAAAGCTCATATTTCTTGTGTTCTTCATCAAGACAACATGCACAACGAGTAATGCACGTATAGGACGGGAGGCTGGTATGGTCATGGATCTCGATATCAAGAAAATTCAACAGATGAACCTCTGTAAAGTTCTGCTTGATGAGCTAAGGAGGGGGCTGAGAAAATACCAAGATAAGAACAGAAATAAAAACACAGTTGAGGGTCCAGCAACATTGCCTCTGATCTATTATTTGGACACTCGTGCACACAAGAAAGCAAAGTTGACTAACCTTGCACCAAGAGTTGGTCACCTCAATATTTGGAGGAAATCAGATCAGATGACTGGAGCAGTGACACTAGAAGCTACGGAAGCCTTAGGGTAAGTTGTATTTATTATAAAAATCATGTTTATATCTTCATCTAAGAATTTTTCTGGTTTGTTTTGAGACAAATAAATTTAAACTATGTTAATTATCCAAGTCAACAAAAATTAATCACTACTACGAAAAAATCTACACTAATGCAACAAAACACCTGCGATAAAGAACATACCGTCTGACTGTGTTTATTTAATTTTTTTATATTGCAGGCAAGAAGTGATTATCAACTTTCAGACTTAATTAGATGTGTCAATACTACTTGCCTAACGGTTTCTCAAAGGTCAGATGCTGCCGCAGGTTCTGAAACGACAAATATCGTTTTAACCCAAACCATAAATACAATTGGTAACAGCACTCCATTGGTACAAAACATAGATGATGAAGCATCTAACTAAGAGGAGATTGGTAAGCTCAATGAGATTGTTCGGTCAAGAAAGGAGGATCTGGAAGTATGTCTGGCTAGATTAAGGATTGTGAAGGTTGACCTCATGGAAAAGAACAATATTATGGCCAAGGAGAAGGAAATGGCCATATCAAACATCATCATACACAATGCAGAGTATGAACAAGTTCTGGCAAACATGGACCAAATGGAGGAAGTGGACGAAGCAGATAAACCAGAGAAGGTGGTGCTAAAAGAATCTAATGAACCCTCTTCATCTAAGCCAGAAGCAGATTCAAGTGAGGAGACCCCCGTCATACATGCTGAAGACACCGCCATACCATCATTGAGTACACCTAGCACAGACGTCAATGAACTGATCAATGACCAGACAACGGAATTAAGTAAAGGAGCTACAGAAGTTGTGGACGATGGAAAAAAAGAATATAGCGACCAGAGAATGAATGATGCTAGTACAACTCAAATTACACATGAGATTGCGGCAGACAAGATGCCTTGTTCTGGTACAACAGATACAAATGTATATGATATAGATCTGACAGACAACATGGAGGATGTTAACAACGAGAGACAACTTGGATATGGTAATGATAAAGTTGATGTTTGCGTGCCTCAATTATGCATAGTTTCAGTTATAACCACAAGGAACCAGGATCATAATGTGGAACATGATGAAACAGGAGTAGAGAAGCAGGCAGGACAAGTAGAAGACAAAACCAATATCAACGCTGAATATTCAATGACAAGTGATCATCTAGAAGAACTATCAGATGCATCAAATGTTATTGAAACAACTCAAATACCAGTAACTGCAAACACTGCAGCGTCTGCAGTTACAACACCTGTTGGGTCTGTCGAGCAAAACACTGAAGATAATTCCACCTCACATGCTGAAGACACCACCGTACCATCATCAAGTAAACCTGGCACAGAAGTTGCTAAACTTATCAGTGAGCAGTCAGAAGCACTTGTTGACGAAGGAATGAAAGAAGACAGTGACCAGAGAATGAATGATCCCAATGATACAATAATTACACCTGAGATTACGACAGAAAAAAAATGCTTGTTATGGTAAAGCAGATACAAATGCATGTCATGATGATTTAACAGAGGGGATTACTGATATTCAGATTGAAGATTACAACGATGAACTTCAACACACTAAAGATGAAGTTCATCAATTCGTGACCGAGGTACAAATTGATCCAGGCAGCACACGGGACCAAGAGCAGGATGTTGAAGTCAACGAAACAGAAACTGAGCAGCCGGCAGAACGAGGAGAAAACCAAACATCAATTGATGATGAGTATTCAACGAAGGGTGATGTTTTGGATGAATTGACGCATGCACAAATTGTTATTAACACATTGCAAATACCAACACCTACAAACACTACGTCAAATGCAGTTGTAACACCTGTTTCATTTGTGGAGCAAAAGATTGACGACAACACAGATGGTAATCTGGCTGAGCAGGAAAGACACAATGAAGAAAAAGAAGATGACTTATGCAACATGGATAATAATATTATACAAGATGAAGCAATGAGGAATCCTGATGACAGACTGCCATATGACAACGTAAAGAATCCCACACCTGAATATCAAGCAGAACCAGAAGCATCTTCTTTTGAAAATAACTCAATTCCAGATGAAGAAATGATAATTATCGATGGCATGAAAGATTTCAACGGCGTTGATAATATGGATCAATTGAATTTGCAAGGAGTTCAATTTAATGAAACCATGCCATACCAACAGGTTATCTATCTTTTAGATCTTACCAATGATATTTATTCTTTTTATTTCTACGTATATTTATAAACATTATATTATGTTATCTGATCACTTTTAAATGTATAATTTAACCAGGAAAGCTGCATAGATAACGGTAAGAACATAGCAAACCCAGAACTTGATGCCGAAGTAGATAGTTGCATTACTGACGACAATGCTTCTATAGATTTACATGGTTGTAATCTCCAAGAAGGTAAGTGCAGTTATAGTGAAAAGATATTTTGTAAAAAAAAGGTTTACCTGTGAATAACTGGAAAAAATAAAAAAATGAATGGCTATCAAGATTGTTATTACAAATAACCATGATGATATCAATATGTTTCTACTCATGGAATAGGCAAATAGCAGTACGAACAACCTGGTGCTCTAGTACCTGTTCGCGATGAGGCGCCTTTCAACCAAGGTGATTTTTACAAACAAAAACAGTAATAAGGAAAAAATTATAATCCTACGTAAACGAAATAACACAGTTTATCACAAAGTTGCAGAGGAGAAAGCACACGAAGACTGGTGGATTAATAGTCAAAAGTTTCACAGTATGATGTTGAGATTTCACACTACAAAAAAACGCAAAGGCAATTTTTTCAAGAAAAAATTATATACAGTAATCTAACATATATTAGTATTGCTATAATATACTAAAATTTATTATCAAACTAACTTATTCACAATAATACATGCAGGTCATACATTTTGATAAAAAGAAAATGAGGAAAGATAGTAACTGCAGGAGAAATTGCAGATTTATTCCGTGATAGAGGAACTATATAAAAAAATGTTCTCGATTTTGCTGTAGGTTATCTTGCAATTTCTAAAGCAGAATAAGGAACGAAATGTTTTGGTCCTAACATAGGGGTAAGCTCACAAAACTAGTATATCATATATAATGTTAATAAATATGTTTACATATATTTCAACATAACCTTGTTGTTCATGCAAAAAATAAAAAAATAAACTTTTTTCAATTCTTTAAATGATAGCAAACAATGTAAGCTTGTTACAGGTATTTTTTACTGTCGATATCAACCAAATTCCTCAAAGGACAGGAATCTATTTTCGGCTCAAGCAGAAGACACGTTACCCGCATATAATTTTGTAAGTTGAATTTTTCCAAACAATAGTGAATAATCATCAAGTAATATATTTCAGAAATTTTACATTAAATTGTTTACATATTACATAATTAGTAATGACACCTATTATTTTTATAGGTAATGATTATTCTACCAGACACCACGTATGCATAGAAGAATCGAGTGAAAAATCACTACTTCTTATTTATAGTTGATTCCGTATCAAGGAAGATGAGAATACTGGACTCAGGAAGAAATCCAGACGATGAGAGTTTGTAAACAATAGCTATCAAAGTCGCAAACAATGTTAAAAATTTATTGCTACATGGGTTCCGTCAAGAGCATCGAGAATTAATGAGCTTTGACATTGAGTTTGGTGATATGTCAAAACATATCAATGTGTAAGCACTAACTGCTCCCCTTGTTTTTAAATTTAGATATATCAATTTATGTTTTAGAATTAATTGATAATTTATTATTATATTTTATTCAATTCCCAGTGAAGACAGTACCTTTATGATGCTACAAGCGATGGAAACCACAGTAATGGATTCTTACATAGAATTTACAGCAGAAGACATGCCTATTATTCGCAACGTGTGGTTCTATAGAATGTTCAACGAAATGGAAAACACCAATATACTATTGAGTGGGTTGACTACAAATACCGAAGGTATGTTGCGTTATAATGTAACAATAATATAATAACAATTAGAAGTTCAATTTATACAATTAGAATCATGATGTATGCAGACTAACAACATGCTTTTGATTTTGTTTTGTAGGAATTCTTGAACTTGATTTGAGTACAGATGCAAAACAAAACACTGTCATCCAGTCTCTTGAGTCGGCGGCTAAAGAAACAAAGAGATTGCTGATTGACGAAAGGAGTCCAGCTCAACTCTATTTCACAGACATGGAAGTACTCAGATTGGCTAAGGACATTGAAAATGAATCTAGTCAGGACCGTGGGAAAAAATCAAGAAGTGCGTCCGGAAAACCTTGGCTATGATATCAACAATGTCTCCAGAAAAGGCTGGAACATCCGGAAGAGTAACCAGAAACAAAAAATCAGGGATGAAACACCTATGCTGAAAATGTCACAATCTGAATCTATTACAGCACTACCAGAAACATCGAGGATGCCATCAAGGCCGGCTCGGAAAGGTCAAAATACCTTTCCAATTTTCAAGCATGTGCCTTTTAAATACAAGAAGCATGCAACCGCTGCTCGAAAGGCTATCTTGGATGAAAGTTTTCAAGATAAATATGCTGAGTAAGACATAATATAGAGTTGTGTTTACATACTAATGTTGTTCTAAAAAAATACATATTTCACAGGTTTCATTTAAAATACTCCCGCGAGGGCGCCCTTTTTCTAGCGCTTTTGTTTAAAACATGCAAATATAAAAGTAATAGATAGTATGCTAACTTTTCAATGTTCCAAGGATAAAACTTAAATGCATGAAGATTTGTTAAATTTTATAATAAAATGTTAAAAACAAATTGCAATTTTAGAAGATAAGTATCAGTACTTGCTTTACCATAATAATTTGGAGTAATGACAACAAACTTCTCTGATCTGTTACAGCAAAATCATTATTCAGATTCGAAGAATACAATCTGGAATAATGATAGAAACACAATGGACAGGCCGAGATCTGAGAAACAATATTAAACAAGGAGGGATGGCTGACAATCAATTGGTTCAGCATTATATATACATATTTATGATAAGCAATTCCTGCAAAGGCTTTGTGGATGGAGGAAAAAGATTCATATGCAACCTTTCAGTCTCTACGATGACAGAATTCGAGAAGGGAAACTAGATCTGCACAGAACAACGTGTGAAGCAATTCAAATCATTGATGAAAAATTTTAAACCTGACATGGCAAAACTGGTAAGTTTCTCTAAATTTTCAAAACATCTATTTCGAAGAGGATTATACAATAAATTTCGAGAGCTTACTATTAATGAAATAAACTTTTATTTTAATGGACTTACTGTTATGTATTCATTGCAGATTGAAATACCTGTTGTCTACAGCTCTCACTTTACAATTTACTCCCTCAACTTGTATATCAGTGGGGGTCACCTTGGCATAATTGACTCAAGGAAATACACCAAGGATTACTTGTTTAAAACAAGAGCAGAATATCACAGCAACATTGGACCAATCATGGTTAGAGCATTACTTTCATATTAATCTTCGAACTGCACTATTTAGAATACTGATCAATAAATGTTGCATTTCATGAAAACAACTTAAAAGAATAGATGAACTTCTTAAAGCGGCATATCCTAGTCACAATTTTCCAGAATTCGCAGAGAAGTTCAACGAAGCAAAGTTCCCTAGGTGTCCAAAGCAAACAGAGAATGAGTGTGCTTACTCGATCCTGAGAAGTATACAGTGGTACAATGGAGACACGATAAAATGCAACCAAGAAGAGGTAAGTCGCGTTGTTTATGTTACAATATAATCCTTCGTATTTTTTCTATTGGCAACATACGTTCAAAACATACCGATTTCTGATTGTTGAACAGTTCTCCCCTTCCGCAATGAGAGAAGAATTTAACTACAAGATGGTATACGGGATAGAAAACGATCTACTTGATGAACTTCCAGAAGAATTGAGAGCATTCAGACCTACTGTCAATGAGAAGGACATCCCCGACTGAAGATGGTCATTAGATTGATACTTGTAATAATATTAATACACTAGGTTGTTCAGTAAACCTATGTAAATAAAATATTTCTTATATTTAAGATGTTTGTATGTATCAATATGCTAATAATACAAACAACTAATATATGCACTTTGAATGTACATGTGTATGGCGTATGCACTGCTATCCTATTTTCATAAAATACATATGCGCACGGTGCAACGTAAGGTGCCATGATACTGCACTGAACATGCATTACACATCACCTATAATACAAACAGAAACGAACTGCCTGTGAAGGAGGTATGCACTGCCTTACTATGGTCCGTAAAATTACTGTGCGTACGGTGCCAATTAACGTGCCGAGACAGTACACTGACCGTGCAATGCATTGCTCACCCAATGCACATTGAATTGAAACTACCTGTGCAACACGTATGCACTGCGTTATTATGGTCCCCGACTAAAGTTTTTGTGAGAAACATTCAGCACAAGGTGCCACAGCAATGCATTGATCATGCAGTGCACAACAACTACAATGCACAGTGACACGCACAGCCTGTGAAGCCGATAATACACTGCGATCCTAATATGCAAAATAAGGTGCCACGGCAGAGCAATAAATGTGCAATGCACTACACCTGTAACAAATAGTGATACGCACTGCCTCCAACATAAATATGCACTAAGGTCCTATGCTTCTTAAAGCTGCTTTGCGAACAGAAAAAGATAAGGTGCCGCGGCAGTGCATTGACCGTGCAATACACTTCACCTGCAGTTCACTACACCTGTACCTGCAATACACTGCACATAATAAATAAGTATGCACTGCGTTCCTATGGTTCGTAAAGATACCGTGCGTATGGTTCAAAATAAGGCGCCAAGGCAGAGCAATAACCCTGCAATGTGCACTGCACCTAAAATTTAAAGTACCACGCACTGCACGTGTAACAAATACTGACACCCACTGCCTCCGAAATAACTATGCACTCCGGTGCTATGCTTCTTAAAACAGCTTTGCGATCGATGTAAGATAAGGACCCGCGGCAGTACACTGACCGTGCAATAGACTGCACCTGCAGCGCACCACACCTGTAACTGCAATACACTACACCTGACAAATAAGTATGCACTGCGTTCTTATGCTTAGTTAAATTACCGTGAGTATGGAGAAAAATAAGGGGCCAAGACAGAGACATAACCGTGTATTGAACTGCAACTAAAATTTACAGTACCACGCACTGCTTGTTAATCACGTACGCACTGCATTGACATCATCGATGAAACTACTGCGCAAACGGTTCAATATATTGAAACTTCTGTGCACCAGGCGTACTGCATTCCGTCTTTCTACACTGCCTATCCTATCTACCGATAACTGCATAAAACGGAAGTACACAAAGGGTTTCGTTGAAATAATTAGCATTATAGTATCTTTCTATAAAACGAAGCGACGCAACCTATCCATTTAAGTACTCCTTTTCCAAATTCCTCTAAAGCTAGTTCCCGTTTCTGCCGCCGCCAAGAAACCAACTCCTAGTCGAACTTCTGTCGCCGCCTTCAACGAAAGATTATCGATTCCCCACTCCCGCGTCTTCGGTAAGAAACTAACATCATTTAATTTTTTAGCAAATCGTTTACATTGTATAAACATTAGCAAAAATGTTTGCGTGCTTATATTCCTCCAGATCTAAATCAATGTACTGAGATTTATACTGTCTAGATTTTTACAAATATGAGTCCATTAGTATAAGTTAAAGATAGAACGCGATATATCTATATGATGTTGAACTAACACTAAAGTTCTTATACTTTTTGTAATGGTATGATGAGAATGTTCATTTGTTTAATTTGACAAACATCAATAGTAGTTTAATTACTAGATTAACCCTACTTATTAGTTCCAGTCTAAACGAACCATATCTACAGAATCAGATTATTAGAAGCAGCATAATTACAAAATATAAAAAAAATTCCAGGCACAAATTATAAAATATTTTATATATGTATAGAGATTTAATAATACACAACTAGTTTTATTGCAGAAGAAATGGCGCCATGTCAAGTTTGTTTCAATCACTATGGTAAAAATTTAGGACATTCAGGCTCAGAATTCATTGTTCGTCTCATAGAAGGTCGGTTCGAGCATTCACTGGTATGTATACACTATGTTTCAATATATATATCCATTTCTTAATATTTGTTAACATAATAGTCCTCTCCTTCACTAAATCATTCCACAGACTATACCATGCAATCTAAGGTTGCAATTCATTGACATAACTGAACTTGGAGTGGAATTCCAAGCCCTTGGAAAAACATATTATGTTGAAGTCCACAACAACGCACAATTACTCGCATTACCGGTCCAGGTTGGACAAGGTTCGTCATAGAGAACAGGATCGGCGCAGGAGCACACCTATTATTTTCATTAGGAGCTCTAGGTCCAAAGATCACTATGATATATTTTGATTCTGAAGAAGATAACAGCAGCAGTGATGATGAAAACAGCAATGTCCACGTGCTTAATTCTACAATTTTTCCAAGATATGCACCCTTACAGATTCTAAGGAAAATTACTTATTCGATATCTTCCCCTCGGCCAATTCATTTGTAGGGTTGCCATTTGTGACTCGTTTGACAAAATCAAACATTAAACAACACAATATGGTATGTTTCTAAATTTAACTTTATTTATTTGTTTATTGATTTCACATTAGTTTAATACATTCATAATGTTATTCCTAAAAAACGTCTTCCTTCTATTGCAACTCAGAAACTACCACTGAAGTTCATTTCTACACTTGAAATTTCTAAAGAAGGTCTTGTTGGAGTACGCTTAGGAGCAAGTGGTAATGTCAACACCATGACGTACAAAACAACAAAAGATGGATGCTTCTCATTCAACAAATACGCATGGAAGAACTTCGTTGAAACTACAAATCTCAGTGTTGGACAAGCAATACTGATTACACTGAAAAAATATTCACAGCTTAACCCTGAAATAATGTTTGTCATGAACATCATTATTCATAATAGCCAGGCATTAGCAGAGTCGTCGGAATCAAACTCCGATTGATAATTTGCTTATTTCTTATGTCTGTTAAGAATATGTACTTGTTTATCTCTTATGTCTATTTAATTTGCAATGTATTGAAACGAAATGTTTGTGTCCTGCTGTTATCTCGTAACACTATTATCGGTGCTTTAACTACGCACTGACTGTTATAAATTCTATGTGGAATCAAATTACCAGAATATAAACAATAGACATTGTGCTCCTAGAGATTTGATTAGTGCACAATATACATATTTAACATGAACATATTGTAATTACAATGGAAAAATAATATTAGATTAAATAATGATTATCTGCTATAAGTGTATAGCCATACAATGGAAAAATATATAACTCAAGCGGTACATGTACAAACCAAGTTTTCAAAGAACTGCAACATCTACACTAATAGTTTAGCCCAACAAGGCCCACCAAATGGAAACCCTAGATCAACCAAGGAATTGTATATAAAGACATACAACGACCATAACTAGTCTCACACAGCTCAGAAGCCGCCACCTTCCATTTTGCAGCATGCTAAGCGGGTCGATGAAAAAATACATGCTTGTAGATGGAATCATAGGTCCAAGAAATATTAGATACAAATCAAATTGTTCAGTTAGAGGTGAAGCCAACCAGAGAATTACATATAGGAAGGGATCTACCAATTCAAGAGCAAATCGATATCATCAAGTGCATCTGCCATGCCCAAGTCGTTTTACACACCCAAGATACTACTTTATGTATAAGTTTACTATACAATAGCGATATACAGAAGTTAATATGCTATAGATTTATACTAATCTTGGTGTATGAGACAAACACCTAACACTGCTACACAATCTAAAAATATGTATATTATTTCGGTCACACTGTATAAGAAATCCTTTGTTCGAGAGGGATACCAGCATGCTTGCAAATCCAGACCTTGAATACCGAGGTGAGAGTTTTACCTAGTAAAAAAATGACTGAACACTCAAAAAATTATAACTCATATACTTAAACTAATATATTTGTTTTCTACCTTTGTCTCTACAGGGTGCAGCATATTGCAGCATGTCACAATTTGTTCTGCAGTCCGTTGCTGCTGTGATGTTTTGGTGCACTGCATAAGATACATTTTTAATTAAGAGTGTCTTATACAGTGTGACCGAAATATCACATGAAGGTAACGACGATTGGACTACATTATGTACAAATCAAGAATATTAGTCTGTAATACATCGACCGCAATAGAAATAACGAACTAATGTGCTACGACTATGTATTATAACCGCACTACCATTATATTCATATATGTCATGCTCTATGTAATGCTACGCGCAGCCTAGTTTAATTTCGAAGCACTGTAACTGAACTTGTTAGCCCGTGTGTACTACCTTATAAATAAATTACTTGCAGTCATATAGAAAACTGCTTTCGCTTATCCTGCAGGAACACCTCTTTACTTTCGAAGAACTGCCATATTTATCCTGAGTGCACTGGATTACCTAAAAGTTACAGTGCACTACAAGTGTACACTGGTTTAGATAAGAACCACTGTGCTTCTACACTACATGCACTGCCTGTGAAACCAATTAACCGTGGTGTTCTACCAACACAAACAAATATGCAACGACAGTGTCCTCTTCCTGCACTGCCATTATTAGAATATATGCACTGCTCTGCGAGTTGATCCAGCAAAATTAGTTTACTATGAGGCATTGCCATATTTAACCCTCGTGTGCACTGCCCTGTACTGCTCAGACTACTTGCACTGCCTTTAATTCGACAATTGCACTGCTTTATGTAATGCTGCAGGTACACTGGTTTTTTCGAAGCACTGCGCTTCCTCAGCCACGTGCACTGCCTAACCTAGAAACTATACTAGCCCCTAACGAATGCGGGACGACCGTGCACTCTAAGTGCACTGCCCGTATAGTCATATAGAAAACTGCATTCTACACGGATAGGCACCTATGTACTTTCGAAGAACTGCCCTATTTATCCTATGTGCACTGCCCTTATTTCGACAATTACACTGCTCTATGTAATGCTGTAGGTACACTGGTTTCTGTTCGAAGCACTGCGCTTCCTCAGCAACGTGCACTGCCTAACCTAGAAACTATACTAGCCCCTAACGAATGCGGGACAACCCCGCACTCTAAGTGCACTGCCCGTATAGTCATATAGAAAACTGCTTTCTACACGGATACACACCTATGTACTTTCGAAAAACTTCCCTATGTACTCTAAGTGCACTACCCATATAGTCATATAGAAAACTGCTTTCTACACGGATACACACCTATGTACTTTCGAAGAACTGCCCTATTTATCCTGCGTGCACTACCCTTATTTAGACAATTGCACTACCCTATGTAATGTTGCAGGTACACTGGTTTTTGTTCGAAGCAGTGCGCTTCCTCCGCCACGTACACTACCTAACCTAGAAACTATACTAGCCTCTAACGAATGCGGGACGACCCCGCACTCTAAGTGCACTGCCCATATAGTTATATAGAAATCTGCTTTCTACACGGATACACACCTATATACTTTCGAAAAACTGCCCTATGTACTCTAAGTGCACTGCCCTTATGTCGACAATTGCACTGCTCTATGTAATGCTGCAGGTACACTGGTTTCTGTTCAAAGCACTGCGCTTCCTCAGCCATGTGCACTGCCTAACCTAGAAACTATACTAGCCCTAACAAATGCGGGACGACCCTGCACTCTAAGTGCACCGACCGTATAGTCATATAGAAAACTGCTTCCTACACGGATACAAACCTATGTACTTTCGAAGAACTACCCTATTTATCCTGCGTGCACTGCCCTTATTTCGACAATTGCACTGCTCTATGTAATGCTGTAGGTACCCTAGTTTCTATTTGAAGCACTGCGCTTCCTCTGCCACGTGCACTGCCTAATGTAGAAACTATAGTAGCCCCTAACGAATGCGGGACGACCCCGCACTCTAGGTGCACTGCCCGTATAGTCATATAGAAAACTGCTTTTTACACGGATACACACCTATGTACTTTCGAAAAACTGCCCTATGTACTCTAAGTGCACTGCCCGTATAGTCATATAGAAAACTGTTGTCTACATGGATACAAACCTATGTACTTTCGAAGAACTGCCCTATTTATCCTGCGTGCACTGCCTTTATTTCGACAATTGCACTACTCTATGTAATGATGCAGGTACACTGGTTTCTGTTCGAAGCACTGCGCTTTCTCAGCCACGTGCACTGCCTAACATAGAAATTATACTAGACCCTAAGGAATGCGGGACGTCCCCACACTCTAAGTGCACTGCCCGTATAGTCATATAGAAAACTGCTTTCTACACGGATACAAATCTATGTACTTTCGAAAAACTGCCCTATGTACTCTAAGTGCACTGACCCGTATAGTCATATAGAAAACTGCTTTGTACACAGATACACCTATGTACTTTCGAAGAACTGCCCTATTTATCATGTGTGCGCTGCCTTTATTTCGACAATTGCACTACTCTATGTAATGCTGCAGGTACACTGGTTACTGTTCGAAGCACTGCGCTTCCTCAGCCACGTGCACTGCCTAACGTAGAAACTACACTAGCCCCTAACGAATGCGGGATGACCCCGCACTCTAAGTGCACTACCCGTATAGTCATATAGAAAACTGCTTTCTAAACGGATACACACCTATGTACTTTCGAAGAATTGCCCTATTTATCCTGCGTGCACTGCCCTTATTTCGACAATTGCACTGCTCTATGTAATGTTGCGGGTACACCGGTTTCTGTTCGAAGCACTGCGCTTCCACAGCTTTGTGCACTGCCTAACCTAGAAACTATACTAGCCTCTAATGAATGCGCGACGACCCCGCACTCTAAGTGCACTGCCCGTATAGTCATATAGAAAACTGCTTTCTACATGGATACAAACCTATGTACTTTCGAAGAACTGCCCTATTTATCCAGCGTGCACTGCCTTTATTTTGACAATTGCACTGCTCTATGTAATGATGCAGTTACACTGGTTTCTGTTCGAAGCACTGCGCGTTCTGAGCCACGTGCACTGCCTAACATAGAAACTATACTAGCCCCTAAGGAATGCGGGACGCCCCCACACTCTAAGTACACTGCCCATACAGTCATATAGAAAACTGCTTTCTACACGGATACAAATCTATGTACTTTCGAAAAACTGCCCTATGTACTCTAAGTGCACTGAGCCGTATAGTCATATAGAAAACTGCTTTGTACACGCATACACCTATGTACTTTCGAAGAACTGCCCTATTTATCATGCGTGCACTACCCTTATTTTGACAATTGCATTGCTCTAAGTAATGTTTCAGGTACACTGGTTACTGTTCGAAGCACTGCGCTTCTTCAGCCACGTGCACTTCTTAACGTAGAAACTATACTAGCCCCTAAAGAATGCGGGACGACCCCGCATTCTAAGTGCACTGCCCGTATAGTCATATAGAAAACTGCTTTTCTACACGGATACAAACCTATGTACTCTTGAAAACTTCCCTATTTATCCTGCATGCACTGCCCTTATTTCAACAATTGCACTGCTCTATATAATGCTGCGAGTACACTGGTTTCTGTTCGAAGCACTACGTTTCTTCAGCTTTGTGCACTTCCTAACCTAGAAACTATACTATCCCCTAACGTATGCGGGACGACCCCGCACTCTAAGTGCACAACCCGTATAGTGATATAGAGAACTGCTTTCTACATGGATACACACCTATGTACTTTCGAAAAACTGCCCTATGTACTCTAAGTGTACTGCTCGTATAGTCATATAGAAAACTGCTTTTTACACGGATACAAACCTATGTACTTTCGAAGAACTACCCTATTTATCTTGCGTGCACTGCCCTTATTTCGACAATTGCACTGCTCTATGTAATGCTGCAGGTACACTAGTTTCTGTGTGAAGCACTGCGCTTCCTCAGCCACGTGCACTGCCTAACGTAGAAACTACACTAGCCCCTAACGAATGCGGGACGACCCTACACTCTAAGTGCACTGCTCGTATAGTCATATATAAAACTGCTTTCCACACGGATACACACCTATGTACTTTCAAAAAACTGCCCTATGTACTCTACATGTACTGCCCGTATAGTCATATAGAAAAATGCTTTCTACACGGATACAACCCTATGTACTTTTGAAAAACTGCCCTATTTATTCTGCATGGACTGCCCTTATTTCGACAATTGCACTGCTCTATATAATGCTGCAGGTACACTTGTTTCTGTTCGAAGCACTGCGCTTCCTCAGCCACGTGCACTGCCTAACCTAGAAACTATATTAACCCCTAACGAATGCGGGACGATCCCACACTCTAAGTGCACTGCCCGTATAGTCATATAGAAAACTGCTTTCTACACGGATACACACGTACGTTCTTTCAAAAAACTGCCTATGTACTCTAAGTGCACTACCCGTATAGTCATATAGAAAACTGCTTTCTACACGGATACAAACCTATGTACTTTTGAAGAACTGCCCTATTTATCCTATGTGCACTGCCCTTATTTCGAAAATTGCACTACTCTATATAATGCTGCAGGTACACTGGTTTCTGTTCGAAGCACTGCGCTTCCTCAGCTTTGTGCACTTAATAACCTAGAAACTATACTAGCCCCTAACGAATGCGCGACGACCCCGCACTCTAAGTGCACTGCCTGTATAGTGATATAGAAAACTGCTTTCTACACGGATACAAACATATGTACTTTCGAAAAACTGCCCTATGTAGTCTAAGTGCACTGCCTCGTATAGTCATATAGAAAACTGCTTTCTACATGGATACACACCTATGTAATTTCGAAGAACTGCCTTATTTATCATGCGTGCACTCCCCTTATTTGGACAATTGCACAACTCTATGTAATGCTGCAGGTACACTGGTTTCTGTTCAAAGCACTGCGCTTCCTCAGCCACGTGCACTGCCTAACGTAGAAACTATACTAGCCCCTAACGAATACGGGACGACCCCGCACTCTAAGTGCACAGCCCGCATAGTCATATAGAAAACTGCTTTCTACACGGATACACACCTATGTACTTTCGAAAAACTGCCATATGTACTCTACGTGCACGGCCCGTATAGTCATATAGAAAACTGCTTTTCTACACGGATACAATCCTATGTACTTTTGAAGAAATGACCTATTTATCCTGCATGCACTACCCTTATTTCGACAATTGCACTGCTCTATAAAATTCTGCGGGTACACTGGTTTCTGTTTGAAGCACTGCGCTTCCTCAGCTTTGTGCACTGCCTAACCTAGAAACTATATTAGCCCCTAACGTATGCGGGATGACCCCGCACTCTAAGTGCACTGCCCGTATAGTGATATAGAAAACTGCTTTTTACACGATTACACACCTATGTACTTTCGAAAAACTGCCCTATCTACTCTAAGTGCACAGCCCGTATAGTCATATAGAAAACTGCTTTCTACACGGATACAAACCCATGTACTTTCGAAGAACTGTCCTATTTATCCTGCGTGCATTGCCCTTATTTCGACAATTGCACTGCTCTATGAAATGCTGCAGGTACACTGGTTTCTGTTCGAAGCACTGCGCTTCCTCAGCCACGTGCACTGCCTAACCTAGACACTATACTAGCCCATAACAAATGGTTTCTGTTTTCATATATCACTACATGGATACAAACCTATGGTTTCTGTTTGAAGCACTGCGCTTCCTCAGCTTTGTGCACTGCCTAACCTAGAAACTATATTAGCCCCTAACGTATGCGGGATGACCCCGCACTCTAAGTGCACTGCCCGTATAGTGATATCTGAAAACTGCTTTCTACACGCATGACCCCGCATTCTAAGTGCACTGCCCATATAGTCATATAGAAAACTGTTTTCTACACGGATACACACCTATGTACTTTCGTAAAATTTCCCTATGTAGTCTAAGTGCACTGCCCGCATAGTCATATAGAAAACTGCTTTCTACACGGATACAAACCTATGTACTTTCGAATAATTGCCCTATTTATCCTGCGTGCACTGTCCTTATTTCGACAATTGCACTGCTGTATATAATGCTGCAGGTACACTGGTTTCTATTCGAAGCAGTGCGCTTCCTCACCCACGTGCACTGCCTAACCTAGACACTATACTAGGCCCTAACGAATGCGGGACGACCTCGCACTCTAAGTGCACTGCTCGTATAGTCATATGGAAAACTGCTTTCTATACGGATACACACCTATGTACTCTAAGTGCACTTCTCGTATAGTCATATAGAAAACTGCTTTCTACACGGATACACACTTACGTACTTTCGAAGAACTGCCCTATTTATTCTGCGTGCACTGCCCTTATTTCGACAATTGCACTACTCTATGTAATGCTGGAGGTACACTGGTTTCTGTTCGAAGCACTGTGCTTCCTCAGCCATGTGCGCTGCCTAACCTAGACACTATACTAGCCCCTAAGGAATGCGGGACGACCCCGCACTCTAAGTGCACTGCTCGTATAGTCATATAGAAAACTGCTTTCTACACGGATACAATCCTATGTACTTTTGGAGAAATGCCCTATTAATCCTGCATGCACTGCCCTTATTTCGACAATTGCACTGCTCTATATAATGCTGTGGGTACACTGATTTCTGTTTGAAGCACTGCGCTTCCTCAGCTTTGTGCACTGCCTAACCTAGAAACTATATTAGCCCCTAACGTATGCGGGATGACCCCGCACTCTAAGTGCACTGCCCGTATAGTGTTATAGAAAACTGCTTTCTACATGGATACAAACCTATGAACTTTCGAAAAACTGCCCTATCTACTCTAAGTGCACTACCCGTATAGTCATATAGAAAACTGCTTTCTAAACGGATACAAATCTATGTACTTTCGAAGAACTGTCCTATTTATCCTGCGTGCATTGCCCTTATTTCGACAATTGCACTGATCTATGTAATGCTGCAGGTATACTGGTTTCTGTTCGAAGCACTGCGCTTCCTCGGCCACGTGCACTGTGTAACCTAGAAACTATACTAGCCCCTAACGAATGCGGGACGCCCCCGCACTCAAAGTGCACTGCCCGTATAGTCATATAAAAAACTGCTTTCTACACGGATACACACCTATGTACTTTGGAAAAACTGCCCTATGTACTCTAAGTGCACTGCCCGTATAGTCATATAGAAAACTACTTTCTACACGGATACAAACCTATGTACTTTCGAATAACTGCCCTATTTATCCTGCGTGCACTGCCCTTATTTCGACAATTGCACTGCTCTATACAATGCTGCAGGTACACTGGTTTCTGTTCGAAGCAGTGCACTTCCTCACCCGCGTGCACTGCCTAACCTAGACACTATACTAGCCCCTAACGAATGCGGGACGACCCGCACTCTAAGTGCACTGCTCGTATAGTCGTATAGAAAATTGCTTTCTACACGGATACACACCTATGTACTTTCAAAAAACTGCCCTATGTACTCTAAGTGCACTTCCCGTATAGTCATATAGAAAACTGCTTTCTACATGGATACACAACTATGTACTTTCGAACAGCTGCCCTATTTATTCTGCGTGCACTGCCCTTATTTCTACAATCGCACTACTCTATGTAATGCTGCAGGTACACTGGTTTCGGTTCGAAGCACTGCGCTTCCTCGGCCACGTGCACTGCCTAACCTAGAAACTATACTAGCCCCTAACGAATGCGGGACGACCCCACACTCTACGTGCACTGCCCGTATAGTCATATAGAAAACTGCTTTCTACACGGATACACACCTATGTACTTTAGAAAAACTGCCCTATGTACTCTAAGTGCATTGCCCGTATAGTCATATAGAAAACTTCTTTCTACACGGATACACACCTATGTACTTTCGAAGAACTGCCCTATTTATCCTGCGTACACTATCCTTGTTTCGACAATTGCACTGCTCTATGTAATGCTGGAGGTACACTGGTTTCTGTTCGAAGCACTGCGCTTCCTCAGCCACGTGCACTGCCTAACCTAGACACTATACTAGCCCCTAAGGAATGCGGGATGACGCCGCACTCTAAGTGCACTGCTCGTATAGTCATATAGAAAACTGCTTTCTACACGGATACACACCTATGTACTTTTGAAAAACTGCCCTATATACTCTAAGTGCACTGCCTGTATAGTCATATAGAAAACTGCTTTCTACACGGATACACACCTATGTACTTTCGAAGAACTGCCGTATTTATCCTGTATCACTGTCCTTATTTCGACAATTGCACTCCTCTATGTAATGTTGCAGGTACACTGGTTTCTGTACGAAGCACTGTGCTTCCTCAGCCACGTGCACTGCCTAACCTAGAAACTATACTAGCCTCTAACGAATGCGGGACGACCCCGCACTCTAAGTGCACTACCTGTATAGTCATATAGAAAACTGCTTTCTACACGGATACACACCTATGTACTTTGGACAAACTGCCCTATGTACTCTAAGTGCACTGCCCGTATAGTCATATAGAAAACTGCTTTCTACACGGATACACACCTATGTACTTTCGAAGAACTGTCCTATTTATCCTGCATGCACTGTCCTTATTTCGACAATTGCCCTGCTCTATGTAATGCTGCAGGTACACTGGTTTCTGTTTGAAGCACTGCACTTCCTCAGCCACGTGCACTACCTAACCTAGAAACTATACTAGCCCCTAACGAATGCGGGACGACCCCACACTCTAAGTGCACTGCCCGTATTGTCATATAGAAAACTACTTTCTACACGGATACACACCTATGTACTTTCGTAAAACTTCCCTATGTACTCTAAGTGCACTGCCCGTATAGTCATATAGAAAACTGCTTTCTACACGGATACGAACCTATGAACTTTCGAAGAACTACCCTATTTATCCTGCGTGCACTGCCCTTATTTCGACAATTGCACTGCTCTATGTAATGCTGTAGGTACACTGGTTTCTGTACGAAGCAGTGCGCTTCCTCACCCACGTGCACTGCCTAACCTAGACACTATACGAGGCCCTAACGAATGCGGGACGACCTCGCACTCTAAATGCACTGCTCGTATAGTCATATGGAAAACTGCTTTCTATACGGATACACACCTATGTACATACGAAAAACGGCCCTATGTACTCTAAGTGCACTTCTCGTATAGTCATATAGAAAACTGCTTGCCACACGGATACACACTTACGTACTTTCGAAGAACTGCGCTATTTATCCTGCGTGCACTGCCCTTATTTCGACAATTGCACTACTCTATGTAATGCTGCAGGTACACTGGTTTCTGTTCGAAGCACTGCGCTTCCTCAGTCACGTGCACTGCCTAACCTAGACACTATACTAGCCCCTAAGAAATGCGGGACGACCCCGCACTCTAAGTGCACTACTCGTATAGTCATATAGAAAACTGCTTTCTACACGGATACAATCCTATGTACTTTTGGAGAAATGCCCTATTTATCCTGCATGCACTGCCCTTATTTCGACAATTGCACTGCTCTATATAATGCTGCGGGTACACTGGTTTCTGTTTGAAGCACTGCGCTTCCTCAGCTTTGTGCACTGGCTAACCTAGAAACTATATTAGCCCCTAACGTATGCGGGATGACCCCGCACTCTAAGTGCACTGCCCGTATAGTGATATAGAAAACTGCTTTCTACAAGAATACAAACCTATGAACTTTCGAAAAACTGCCCTATCTACTCTAAGTGTACTACCCGTATAATCATATAGAAAACTGCTTTCTAAACGGATACAAATCTATGTACTTTCGAAGAACTGTCCTATTTATCCTGCGTGCATTGCCCTTATCTCGACAAATTCACTGATCTATGTAATGCTGTAGGTACACTGATTTCTGTTCGAAGCACTGCGCTTCCTCAGCCACGTGCACTGCGTAACCTAGAAACTACACTAGCCGCTAATGAATGCGGGACACCCCCGCACTCTAAGTGCACTGCCCGTATAGTCATATAAAAAACTGCTTTCTACACGGATACACACCTATGTACTTCGGAAAAACTGCCCTATGTACTCTAAGTGCAGTGCCCGTATAGTCATATAGAAAACTGCTTTCTACACGGATACACACCTATGTACTTTCGAAGAACTGCCCTATTTATCCTGCATGCACTGTCCTTATTTCGACAATTGCCCTGCTCTATGTAATGCTGCAGGTACACTGGTTTCTGTTCGAAGCACTGCGCTTCCTCAGCCACGTGCACTGCGTAACCTAGAAACTACACTAGCCCCTAACGAATGCGGGACGCCCCCGCACTCTAAGTGCACTGCCCGTATAGTCATATAAAAAACTGCTTTCTACACGGATACACACCTATGTACTTTCAAAAAACTGCCCTATGTACTCTAAGTGCAGTGCCTGTATAGTCATATAGAAAACTGCTTTCTACACGGATACAAACCTATGTACTTTCGAAGAACTGCCCTGTTTATCCTGCGTGCATTGCCCTTATTTCGACAATTGCACTGCTCTCTGTAATGCTATAGGTACACTGGTTTTTGTTCAAAGCACTGCGCTTCCTCAGCCACGTGCACTTTCTAACCTAGCAACTATACTAGCCCTTAACGAATGCGGGACGACCCCGCACTCTAAGTGCACTGCCCATATAGTCATATAGAAAACTGCTTTTTCTTCACGGATACACACCTATGTACTTTGGAAAAACTGCCCTATGTACTCTAAGTGCACTGCCCGTATAGTCATATAGAAAACTGCTTTCTACATGGATACACACATATGTAGTTTCGAAGAACTGCCCTATCTATCCTGCGTATACTGCCCTTATTTCGACAATTGCACTTCTCTATGTAATGCTGCAGGTACACTGGTTTCTGTTCGAAGCACTACTCTTCCTCAACCACGTGCACTGCCTAACCTAGAGACTATACTAGCCCCTAACGAATGCGGGACGACCCCGCACTCTAAGTGCACTGTTCATATAGTCATATAGAAAACTCCTTTCTACACGAATACACACCTATGTACTTTTGAAAAACTGCCCTATATACTCTAAGTGCACTGCCCGTATAGTCATATAGAAAACTACTTTCTACACGGAAACACACCTATGTACTTTCAAAGAACTGCCCTATTTATCCTGCGTGCACTGCCCTTATTTCGACAATTTCACTTCTCTATGTAATGCTGCAGGTACACTGGTTACTGTTCGAAGCACTGCGCTTCCTCAGCCACGTGCACTACTAACCTAGAAACTATACTAGCCCCTAACGAATGTGGGATGACCCCGCATTCTAAGTGCACTGCCCGTATAGTCATATAGAAAACTGTTTTCTACACGGATACACACCTATGTACTTTCGTAAAACTGCCCTATGTACTCTAAGTGCACTCCCCGTATAGTCATATAGAAAACTGCTTTCTACACGGATACAAACCTATGTACTTTCGAATAACTGCCCTATTTATCCTGTGTGCACTGCCCTTATTTCGACAATTGCACTGCTCTATACAATGCTGCAGGTACACTGGTTTCTGTTCGAAGCAGTGCGCTTCCTCACCCACGTGCACTGCCTAACCTAGACACTATACTAGCCCCTAACGAATGTGGGACGACCCCGCACTCTAAGTGCACTGCTCGTATAGTCGTATAGAAAATTACTTTCTACACGGATACACACCTATGTACTTTCAAAAAACTGCCCTATGTACTCTAAGTGCACTTCCCGTATAGTCATATAGAAAACTGCTTTCTATACGGATACACACCTATGTACTTTAGAAGAGCTGCCCTATTTATCCTGCGTGCACTGCCCTTATTTCGACAATTGCACTACTCTTTGTAATTCTGCAGGTACACTGGTTTCTGTTCGAAGCACTGCGCTTCCTCAGCCACGTGCACTGCCTAACCTAGAAACTATACTAGCCCCTAACGAATGCGGGACGACCCCACACTCTAAGTGCACTGCCCGTATAGTCATATAGAAAACTGCTTTCTACACGGATACACACCTATGTACTTTCGAAAAACTTCCCTATGTACTCTAAGTGCACTGCCCGTATAGTCATATAGAAAACTACTTTCTACACGGATACAAACCTATGTACTTTCGAAGAACTGCCCTATTTATCCTGCGTACACTGTCCTTGTTTCGACAATTGCACTGCTCTATGTAATGCTGCAGGTACACTGGTTTCTGTTCGAAGCACTGCTGTAACATCCCAAAACTTTAATCCAAGCTTATCAAGATCCAAATCATCAAATTTAGGGTTAACAAAAACTTTCACATTTCAAAATATGAAAGCATTCATATGTATGTGCATTTAAATTAGGAGTTGTTTTCAATTGCCATGGTATTGTGATTCATTGCTTGTAAAATGTTTTAGGTGAAATAAACATCATCTAAATCATTCCCAAACTTTTCCCAAAGAAAAACAAATCAAAATGAATAAAAGAAGTGAATGGTCATTTTGGCCAAATTAACTATCATACCTAATTTGGCTATTCCTAAAACTCAAAACATAACAGAAACATTTGTGGATCTTTACACCCCTTGCTAGTACACAAAATGAGGTACCAAGGCCCACCTTGTGATCTGCTAAAAACATTAAAATAATAATTTTAAATGACAGTTCAAAACTGAATTCAATGCATATGCCTAGATCACCCCTATTTCAAAAACCATCCATTTGAAGTCCAATTTCAAAACCCTTGCAACCAGAGACTACCTAGTACTAGTGGAGATCACTCAAAAATTTTGAACCCAAAATTCAAATTTTTGCTCCTTGCGGCCATTCTGTCGAGCAGGTGGCAGGTACAAATCTTGCAAAATTCTAAAACACTATAGTGAGCAGTAGCTTGGTCACCACTTGGGCCTAACTTGGTCCCCTGGTTCCCCCAGCTAGAACCCCGGCCCTAACCCTCTTTCCCTCCCCCATGTCTACTCTAGTAGCTAGCCGCCCGACGCCATGCCCCATGTCGACCACGGACCGCTCGCCCCAGCCCGTCCCGCGCTCTCCTTCGCTTGCTGGGAGACAGGCGCCATCACACCGCTTCACCTCGACCAGCCCCCGACCAAAAATGAGCAGAGGACAAGCCTGAATTGCTCACGCCCATGCCGCTGTCCGCCATGCCGATCACCCTAGAGCGCCGCGCCCGCCAGAGCAGCACTGACCACGCCTAGCCCTATCATTGCGTGTCAGCAGCCGTAGCAGGCCCAGCAACCGCCCCGACATCGTTGTTCGCCGCCTCGTGACCAGCAGACCAGAAGAACATCGTTGAACACCGTCGTCCACGCGCAGTTCACCGCACGCTCTCGACCAGTAGAGACTCCGCCTTACCGCGCCTTTAAGCCTCAGAGGACCGTTGGGGAACAGAGCATCCAACGCCGCTCTCACCCATGCTGAGAGAGCCCCGCAGCATCGTCACCGATGACCTCACCGTCGCCCGCTCTGCCCCCTCGTCGACCCTATATAAAGCGGCCACCCCAGCCACATTTCTCCACACTCACACACTTCCCACCTCTCACTAAACCTTACCCACCTCTAGCCGAAGCCGCTCGAGCTCTGTCTCGCCGGAATTGGAGCCGAAGCCGCCGCAGCAGGAGGAGAAGGGCGTTTGCGATTTAGGGCACCCCAAGCTCCGCCGCAACCGCGACTCGCCTCGCCGTCGTCTACCAGCCCATTTGCCCGCCTCACCGACCTTGCTGGAGCCCTGGTATGCCCCCAATCGACCCCCACCACCGCGTCTAGGTCACGTTCTCGCCGGAGTGATCCGTCGTCGACGATGACTCACCACCGTTGGATCCCCTTTAGATCGTGTGGCCCAGGATGCTAGATACCGCTTCGGTTAAACTGTGTCGCTGACCGGTGGAGCCCCCATGTCAGGCAGCCCGTTGCACGCACTATCCGTAGATGGGCCGGCCCAGTTAGTTCCAGCGCATGTTAAAGTTTCAAATTTAGTTTTATCTATTTAGAGTTAATCTAGTTTTTGTCCACTAGTTTAAACATCAATTCAAAGAGATTGACAAATCCAAATTGCATGAAACCAATTTTGCCTGAAAGGTATTGGAATGATCTATCCAAGCCTGTTGGATTTAATTCAATTAGAGTTATAGATCTCTCCTAGTAAAAATAACAAAACAAAAGCATTTGCACCTTGCAACATTTTTATAAAATCAACCAAGATAGGTTTTGTAATTTTATTCTAACTCTCAAAATTCACATTTCATCATACCTATCTGAATATGTAATAATATTAAGGCTTACATGTAGTGACTTTGGACTAGTACCAAAATAATGCTATATAAGCATTTCTAGTCACTTTAAATCATTAAATAATGAACTTAAACCAAAGTAATTATGATCCAACCCTTAAATCACATTCCCACATGCTAGAATATGTGGTGATGACATGTGTCCACATGATCCCATATTTTAAGTGGTGAATATTAAATCTTAGTTAATTTTTCAATGAGTAGAAATTACTTTTCTAAATTAAAAAGAGTGAAACTATTAAATTAAACTTGTGATGCTTGAGATGGTAATAGATCATCAAATGTGTGTCTTAGAATGCTAATTATACTAGTTAAGTATTATTTGGTGATTGTGTACTCCGTATGTATTTATAGACGATAGTACCGACCAAGCTTTCGAGGAGGAGGAGTTCTACCAAGAAGAAGAAGAAGAAGAAGAAGAAAACTTCAACCACTACACCAACCAAGGCAAGCTATTGTAGCAAGCTAGAATTAAGCTATTTAACTTGATCCAAAATGCTATAGGCATGCTTAAGTCATAGCACTTTGACTATTAGTTACCCCAAGTCTTATTTACAAGCTTTACTTCCTTTACTTTACCCAAAGTTCTTTACTTGTTTTGAAGGTAGCATAAAGAGTATAAAACTTGACCTATTTAGAACCCTTTAGATGTCATTCTATGGCATGAGATTGATCCCACCATTTCCACCTTAGTGAACAGTCTTAACTTAGTAGTTTAGAGTAGATAAAAAACTTGAGTCACTTTAGATGGGAACACTTGCTGAAACTGAATTGTGAAAACCTTGGAATGATGAGTCATTCTATTGAGAGGTTTTGACATGTTTTGAGGAACACAAATGGTTTATGATGGTGAAAATGTTGAGGCATGAACCTTAACCCTTTTTATAAAACTGATGGTTGGATTCGGATGCGATACCATTCCAAATTTACCGTACAACCACACTACCCGAATTGGGTAAGGCTTAGATGGAGATTTATATGCATTAGTATTAGTTCCCTCGCGGGAGAGGTTTGAGCTGAGGCTACCTCTCAATGTTGTCCACCTATGCAGTGTCCAAGATGACTGATGGTCATGGTTGGGAGGCCATGCTCATAGGAGAGGTGCTTATACTAGGGTGTGTAAAGGGAAGGTTATGTTTGATTACCTGCATACTAAGTATGATGATTCAGGGTTATCCCTGACAGATGTATCGAATCTTGTGGTGAAAGTGTACCACCTCTGCAGAGTGTCAAACTATTCGAATAGCCGCGTCCGTGGTTATGGACAGTTGGAATGGCCATAATGTTTTGTCAGATGTTTTCCAAACAACTTAGGAAATGAATGATGAATCTTGACTTGACCACAAGAGGGTTGTGTTTATGACAATAGCTTCCCAACTTAAGTGATTCTAGAACTTTATTTTATCTTTCTTTGCTTCAGAACTCAGTTTAGGTTTCAAACTTAACTTTATAGTTAAACATGGAGTAAGCACTTTAACTTAGAACTATATTACTTGTTAGTGGTAGTTTGCGAGTACTTAAAGATTACTCATGGCTTTTGTCCCTCGCTATTCTCATGGCCAGACTATGAAGGACACTATCAAGATAATGGCCAGCAGGACGGCTATGATAACTAGGACTATCTGCCTTCGTTAGCATTGCCTGTGCCCCTGAAGATGGACCCCAGCACTACGCTTATCATTTATTTCCGCTGCTTGTTGTATTAAGACTGGATAATGAGATCCTTATTTGTGTAAGACCTTATGTATGGTTTGTAATGGATGATGCACTGTGATATCCAATCCGTTATGTCTCGCAAAAATGGTAATCCTAGGATTGAGAGGTATGGCATAACGGGCATCTAGGATTAAAAATCCAGGTGTTGGCAACTGCGCTTCCTCAGCTTTGTGCACTGCCTAACCTAGAAACTATACTAGCCCCTAATTCATGCGAGACGACCCCGCACTCTAAGTGCACTTCCCGTATTGTCATATAGAAAACTGCTTTCTACACGGATACAAACCTATGTACTTTCGAAGAACTTCCCTATTTATCATGCGTGCACTGCCCTTATTTCAACAATTGCACTGCACTATGTAATGCTGCAGGTACACTGATAATATGAAATTTAGCATACTGCTCTATGTAATGCTGCAGGTACACTGATAATATGAAATTGCACTGCATCAATTAGCAATTACAATAGCAGTACTAGGACGCCAAATTTAGCATACAGTGCAAGAAGATTACAAAAAAGCAACATAGTACATAATTGAAGTCAGAATAAAGTGCTAGAAGATCAAAAGAAGCAACAAAAGGCTTACTGTTCTGACATTACAAAGAGATATTTAATTTTTATTGCATTTCGGTCAATCACTATAGAGCAGGTGGCCAGGCTTCAGACATTGTAAAAGCACTACGGACAACTAATAGTGTAGATAACTTGGATAAAACTGATACAGTCTTCTTCAACATGTCTGCATAGAACAAGCTTACATCAAAATCAACTGTCATCAGAACATAAAGACCATCAGCTGACATTGTTATAACACGCAACACACCAAAAACTGGGAGATTGCAATTCTCACAGATAGTACGAAGTCTTTCCTTCCAGTAATCTTCAATATCCCAGCCAAAAGCAGTTCTGCATGCAACAGGCAGATCTAACATTGTCTGGATGATCCACTTATTTTGACCATTGTTGTAGTCAAGGAGCCAAGTTGTCAGTATACCATCACTAGAAAAGGCAGCTAGTAAAATGTTTCCTGATCTATCCTCTGAAATACAATAATTCCTCTGATCCTTTGTTGTCTGCCTCACTAATTCAGGGAATTGTATCACACAAGTTAAATGTGTGGATATGTTGTAACACAGAAGAAGTCCTACAACATACGCCATAAACAGGTCTTTGCCTATCAAGATTCCTTCAAGCTGACTAAGGTAAGTGGTTGGTGTTGGCACAGGAATTGGGTCAGAAATATGCATCTCCCATTGACCATTTTGCTGAATACAGACATGCAAAAATATTCCAGATGTTGTATTAGCAATAACACCATGATATGAAACCTTGCAAGCATTGAATATATTTCTACGAAAGAATGCCATTCCTGATCTAGCAGCACTTCGAATCAAACATAATTTCCCATATGAATGATCTGTATCACTCTTCAACATTGATGGCATTCGTGTAATAGGTGAGGCAAGGAAAGTGAACAAATCTGGAGACCTGGAAGGATAATTAACATAGTACCCAGGATCTCTAGAACCATGTGGAAACACCTGAATGAGCACTGCTCCGTTTTGACAGCAGACGACCAATTCCCATAGAAGATATGTTGAATCTATGTTCAAACAAATAGCTAGAGATGTTTCATCTTTAGATGAATATTCAAGCTCCTATAGCCTATTACCAACCTCAGGCATCCAATGATAATCAACAAGAAATCCTAGGCATGATGGCGAATTTTTCTTCATATAACGCGCAAGAAATCCAGGCTCTTTGAGTGCAGTATACCAAGCTTTGTTGAGGATACTGCAACGGATCAAAGATTTCATAGACGCTAACCTTAAAACAATCTCCTGCACCAAATCTAGGTCCTCACCCACGCGACTGATCGAGGAACTAGATCTAGTAAAATCCATCGCTATTCAATAGATTATTTTCTTTTGCTCCAGACAGAAGAAGAAGGGTTTGTTTCTTTTCGTGGAAGAATGAGGCCGTAACGTCGTATGCTAGCCGTATCCATCTGTTAACATCCAAACTAAAATATATTGAATGAGAAACTGCTTTGTAGAAACGTGCGTACTGCTCTATAATTGTAGATGTGGTAGCCGATAAACTACTCTGTTAACCTACGTGCACTGCCACAGGCGGAGCCCGCAACACACACTCCGAAATACAAGGCGTTCCGAAATACAAGGCGCTCCGAAATACACGACGCTCCGAAATACACGACGCTTCAAGATCTATATGAATGCTTGATGCACCGAAGGCGCCGTGCCACGGGTGGAGCCCACAACACACACTCCGAAAAGGCGCTCTGAAATACAAGGCGCTACGAAATACGCGGCGCTCCGAAATCCACGGCGCTTCAAGATCTATATGAATGCTTGATGCGCCGAAGGCGCCGTGCCACGGGCGGAGCCCGCAACACACACTCCAAAATACAAGGCGCTCTGAAATACACGGCACTACGAAATACACGGCGCTTCAAGATCTGTATTAATGCTTGATGTGCTGAAGGCGACGTGCCACGGGCAGAGCCCACAACACACACTCCGAAATACAAGGCCATCCGAAATACAAGGCGCTACGAAATACACGGCGCTCCGAAATACATGTCGCTTCAAGATCTATATGAATGCTTGATGCGCCGAAGTCTCCGTCCCACGGGCGGAACCCGCAACATACACTCCAAAATACAAAGTGCTCCAAAATACAAGGCACTACGAAATACACGGCGCTCCGAAATACACGGCGCTTCAAGATATATATGAATGCTTGATGCGCCAAAGGCGCCGTGCCAACGGGCGGAGCCCGCAACACACACTCTGAAATACAAGGCACTACGATATACATGGCGCTCCGAAATACACGGCGCTTCAAGATCTATATGAATCCTTGATGGGCCGAAGGCACCGTGCCCACGGGCGGAGCTGGCAACAAACACTCCAAAATACAAGGCGCTACAAAATACACGACGCTCCGAAATACACGGAGCTTCAAGATCTATATGAATGCTTGATACGCCGAAGGCGCCGTGCCACGGGCGGAGACCGCAACACATACTCCGAAATAGAAGGCGCTCCGAAATACAAGGCGCTCCGAAATACACGGTGCTCCGAAATACACGGCGCTTCAAGATCTATATGAATGCTTGATGCGCCGAAGACGCCGTGTCACGGGCGGAGCTCGCAACACACACTCTGAAATACAAGGCGCTCTGAAATACAAGGCGCTCCGAAATACACGGCGCTCCGAAATACAAGGCGCTCCCAAATATATATGTGTACTACTCTTAATATACAAACGCACTGCGTTACTGTAATCAGTTCAAAGTCAATATATTCCGCTGCGCTGAATCATGTTTGTACGGCTCTTAATATATAAACGCACTACATTACTGTAATCCGTTCAAAGTCAATATATTCCGCTGCGCTGAATCATCTGTGAACTGCTCTTATTATACAAACGCACTGCGTTACTGTAATCCGTTCAAAGTCAATATATTCCGCTACGCTGAATCATCTGTGAACTGCTCTTAATGAACAAACGCATTGCGTTACTGTAATCCGTTCAAAGTCAATATATTCCGCTGCGCTGAATCATCTGTGAACTGCTCTTAATATACAAACGCACTGCGTTACTGTAATCCGTTCAAAGTCAATATATTCCGCTGCGCTGAATCATCTGTAAACCGCTCTTAATATACAAACGCACTGCGTTACTGTAATCCGTTCAAAGTCAATATATTCAGCTGCGCTGAATCATCTGTGAACTGCTCTTAATATACAAACGCACTGCGTTACTGTAATCCGTTCAAAGTCAATACATTCCGCTGCGCTGAATCATGTTTGTACTACTCTTAATATATAAATGCACTGTGTTACTATAATCCGTTCAAATTCAATACATTCCGCTGCGCTGAATCATCTGTGTGCTGCTCTTAAGGTACAAATGCACTGCGTTACTCTAATCCGTTCAAAGGCAGTTCATTGTGTTGTACAAACCAGACCACTCCCATTACACCCCATAAAATCTCCATTGCCCGTAAAGAGAAAAAAAGATAATAAAAATAAACGAAAAATGGAAAAGAGAAGAATGAAAATAAACAAAAATGAAAAAGAAAAAAAAACTAAAAACGGAATTGATAGAAAGTGTATACTTAATGTGTGGAGCGGATAACAGTGTACAAAGAGAACAAACCAGAAAGAGAAAAAACCGGAAAAGAGAAAAAGCCGGCGACATTTGCGCGACCAGTTTCCTGGGATGATTCCGCGATGACATGTGCCGGATACCCACGGCGGGTTGCTCGCGTGTTCTCGCGGCGCGCAGCGCGCGCGCGCTAGTCGCTCTCACTAACAAGTAAGATAGTGCTACGGGGAAATGCTAACTCTATGTTTATTTGTAAAGTTAAGTTTGAAACCTAAGCTGAGTTCAGAAACAAAGAAAGATAAAATAAAGTTCTAGAATCACTTAAGTTGGGAAGCTAGTGTCCTAGCGACAACCCTGTTGTGGTCAAGTCAAGATTCATCATTCCATTCATAAGTCATTTTGAAAACATCTGACAACGAAACAGTATAGCCACTCCAACTGTCCATAACCGCGAACGCGGCTATTCGAATAGTTTAACACTCTACTGAGGTGGTATAATTTCACCACAAGATCCGATACATCTGTCAGGGATAACCCTGAATCATCATACTTAGTATGCAGATAATCAAGCATAACATTTCCTTTATACACCCTAGTATAAGCACCTCTCCTATGAGTATGGCCTCCCAACCATGACCATCTGTCATCTTGGGCACTGCATAGGTGGACAACATTGAGAGGTAGCCTCAGCTCAAGCCTCTCCCGCGAGGGAACTAATACTAATGCATATAAACTTCTGACTAAGCCTTACCCAATTTAGGTATTGTGGTTGTACGGTAAAATTGGAATGGTATCGCATCTGAATCCAACCATCAGTTTTGTAAAAGGGCTAAGGCTCATGCCTCAACATTTTCATCATCCTAAACCATTTGTGTTTCTCAACACATGTCAAAACATCTTAATAGAATGACTCATCATTCCAAGGTTTTCATAATTCATTTTCACCAAGTGTTCCCATCTAAAGTGACTCAAGTTTTGATTTAGCTCTGAGCTACTAAGTTAAGAGTGTTCACTAAGGTGGGATGCTAATCTCAATCTCATGCCATAGAATGACATCTAAGGTTATCTAGATATGTCAAGTTTTATACTTTTTATGCTACCTTCATAACAAGTAAAGGACTTTGGTAAAGTCAAGGAAGTAAAAGCTTCAAAGTAAAACTTGGGGTAAGTAGTGTTCAAAGTGGTATAACCAAAGCATGCCTAATGCATCTTGCTTAGGTTATCTAGCTTAGTATACTTGCTAACAATAGCTTGATTTGTTAATTATGGCTTGCTAGTATAATATTTGCAAGTGTTAGCTTGCCTTTGTTGGTGCAGTGGTTGAAGTTTTCTTCCTCTTCCTCCGGGTAGAACTCCTCCTCCTTGAAAGCTTGGTCGGTACTATCGTCTATAAATACATACAGGCTAGACAATCACTAAACAATATTAAACTAGGCTACTTAGCATACTAAGGCATACATTTGATGATCTATTATCATCACAAGCATCACAAGGTTTTATTAACTAGCTTCATTCTTTTTATTTGAGAAAAGTAATTTCTACTCATTGAAAATAACTAAGATTTAATATTCTCCAATTAAAATATGGGATCATGTGGACACATGTCATCACCACATATTCTAACATATGGGAATGTGACTTAAAGGTTGGATCACATTTAATTAAGTTTAAGTTTAATAATTAATGATTTAAAGTGACTAGAAATGCCTATATAGCATTATTTTGGTACTAGTTCAAAGTCACTGCATGTAAACCTTAATATTATTACATATTCAGATAGGTATGGTTAAATATGATTTTTGACAGTTGGAATCAACTCAAAAGCTATTATGGTTGATTTTATAACAATATTTCAAAGTGCAAAAGCTTCTGCCTTGTTATTTTTACTAGGAGAGATCTCTAACTCTAAATGAATTAAATCCAATGAGCCTGGATAGATCTTTTAAGATGCTTTCCAACAAAATTTGAATCACTCGATTTGGTTCAGTAGATCTTCTTGAATTGATTTCTAAACTAAGGGACAGAAGTGAGTTTAAACTAAAATAGAAAAATCTACATTTGAACTAACTGGGCCGCGCGGGAAAACTAATGGGCCGGCCTAGTGGCGCTCCGCGGCGCGGATGACAACTAACAGGAGGGGCCCTCAGGTCAGCGGTACATCAAACACGAAGCGGTACGGGGCAACGTGGACCGTGCGATTAAAAGGAAGATCTACGGCTGAGGATCGTCGTCCCCGGTGAACAGGTCGCCGGCGAGAGCTAATCCTAGCGGCTCGGTGGGGGTGAAATGGGGGCATACCAGGAATCCAACTAGCGTGGCGATGGGGGCGATCAAACATGTTGTCGACGGCGGACTCAGGCATTGTCGCGGTGGCTCCTGGGGTGGACGAAATCGACGGGGCGCTTCCTCCTCTGCTGTGGCGGCTCCGGTAGAAATTCTGGTGAACTAAGGATCGAGTAGCTCCGGTGAGAGAGGGGAAATGCTCAGGGGAGAGAGTGGAGTGGGATGGTGTGAGGAGTTTGTGCTGGGGTGGCCTCCTTATATAGGTCGGCGAGGGGACCAAACAGCACGACGGTGAGCTCGTCGCTGACGTTGATACAGGAGACTAGAGACATGGGTTGGATAGGCGGACGGTGGCCTGCCTCCTGGCGGTCATCTACGTGGTAAAGGAAACGCTAGGGGCGGTGGCGTTTGGTCGGGCGAGGCTGGCGCTCTGCGCGGCAGAAGCGGTGCTCGACGCGGCGCACGGCGAATGTGGGTCGCGCGGCGGTGCACGGCCATGTCTGGCGGGGTGCTGGGGTCGAGGCGGAGCAGCGTGCGCGGAATGGCGTCAAGGTGCGGTCTGTGGCGTGCTGGCGGTGAGGGCGCTCTGGCGCGCTCTGGCTGCGCAGAGAGAATGGGCGGCGAGGCTGGGGAGTGGTGCAGTGGCTGGCAGTGGCCGTGGGGTGGACCGTGGGCGGCGGTAGGGTGGCGCCTAGCTTCCTGGAGCGGCGGAGAGGGGTTGGCGGTCTACTGCTGCGTTGGCAATGTTGGCCAACGAGCATGGCGTCAGGGCGGCATAGCACTGGCGCGAGGGGCTAGAACTAGGGTGGGTTTTGGTCTGGTTGGGCTCAGGGGAGACAAGAATGATCAATGCAAACCAAATGGCTTGACAAGAATTGATCAAAATAGTAATAGTTAGGCTAATTTGATTCTGTCTACAAGGTGTTCGACATAATGGCTGCAAGAGAAAAATGTTTGAATTTTGGGCTGAATTTTGGTGGAGTGTTGTATCTTATGCTTGAGCTTCTAGGTGTTCTTGGGTTTTGAAAATGGACTTCATTTGAGGGGTTTTCGAATAAGTGTGATCTTGATACCTACAGTAGATTCAATTTTCAAATGCCATTTAATATTAGTGTTTGGATGTTTTTGGTAGATCACAAAGTGGGCCTTGGTACATCACTACATGTACTAGCAAGGGGTGCAAAGATCCACATTTGTTTCTGTTAAGAATTGAGTCCTAGGAATAGCCAAAGTAGGCATGTTGATTAAAATGGCACAAATGACCATTTGCTTCCTTTATTCATTTTGATTTGTTTTTCTTTTGGATTTGTTTGGGAATGATCGAGATGATGTTTATTTAACCTAAGAATCATTTTACAATCAATGGATCACTTAGTCATGGCAATTCAAAACAACTCCTATTTAAATGCACACACATATGAATGCTTTAATATTTTTAAAGGGAAAATTTTTTGTTAACCCTAATTTTGATGATTTGGATCTTAATAACCTTGGATTTAGAGTTTTGCGATGTTACAGTAGCACTTGGGTATTTGATATAGGATCGATTGATAATATATGTAACTCGATTCAGGGGCTGTGGAACAAGCGATAGCTAGCAAGGGATGAGGTTACAATGCATGTCGGCAATGGATCAAGTGGATCACTGTAGGAATGCTACCTCTCCACCTACCATCGGTATTAGTTATAAATATGAATAATTGTTATTTGGTGCCTACACTTAGCATGAACATTATATCTGGATTGTGTTTGATGCGAAGTGGTTATTTATTTAAGTCCGAAAACAATGGTTGTTCGATTTATATGAATGATATCTTTTATGGTCATGCACCTGTGATGTATGGTTTATTTATGTTGGATCTCGATAATAGTGTTACGCATATTCATAGTGTTGATGCTAAAAGGACTAAACTTTCTAATGATATATCTGCATATATGTGGCACTGCCGTCTAGGTCATATTGGTGTTAAACGCATGAAGAAACTCCATTCTTATGGACTTTTTGAATCACTTGATTTTGAATCATTTGATACATGTGAGCGATGCCTTACGGGCAAGATGACTAGAATGCCATTTTCTGGTTCAATGGAATGGGCGACAGATTTATTGGAAATCATACATACTGATGTATGTGGTCCAATGAGTGTGTCGGCGCGAGGTGGATATCATTAGTTTGTTACTTTCATGGATGATTTGAGTAGATACGGGTATATCTATTTGATGAACACAACTCTGAAACCTTTGAAAAGTTCAAGGAAGTTCAGAATGAAGTGGAAAATCATCATAATAGAAAGATTAAATTTCTACGGTCTGACCGTGGAGGTGAGTATGTAAGTTACAAGTTTAGCGCACATATGAAAGATTGTGGAATAGTTTCACAACTCACACCTGCCAGAACACCACAACATAATGGTGTTTAAAAACGTAGTAATCGTAGTTTATTAGATATGGTTCGATCTATGATGTCTCTGACTGACTTGCCACTGTGATTTTGGAGTTATGCACTAGAAACTGCTGCATTCACTTTAAATCGGGCACCATCTAAATCTGTTGAAACGACACTGCTGACTTGTGGTTGATATCCAGCTCGTTGGGGAACCCCAAGAGGAAGGTATGATGAGCACAACAGTAAGTTTCCCTCAGTTATGAAACCAAGGTTATCGAACCAGTAGGAGCAAGGAAACACCTCCAAGGTGTTGTTTCCAACTTGGAATCCTGCACAACACAACCATAGAACTTTGCCCCAACTTACAGTGAGGTTGTCAATCTCACCGGTTTTGCTGAAAACAAAGGATTAAACGTATTGTGTGGAAGAAAGTAATAGCTTGCAGAAAGTAAACAGAAAGTAGTAAATAGTTGTAGATTGATCGTAAAAGAAAGGACCGGGGTTCATAGTTCACTTGTGGTGGTTCTCCTTAAGATAGATGACATGTTGGGTGAACAAATTACAACGGGGCAATTGATAAACATCGAGAAAGCATACATGCATATACTAATAATCTTAACTCCTATGAGATTTGATTGGGCATTACAACATTATACAAAGACCGTAATCCAAGTCATCTATGACTAAGAATCCACCTTCAGGTTATCAATCCGAACCCCCTCCAGTAATAAGTTGCAAGAAACAGATAATTGCATTACGCATTGCATGTAAAGTAAACAATATGATTGTTCTATGAACAAAGGATTGTTGTTTTTCCCTAGTAGCAACAGCACATCTAGTTCCTTCGAGATTTCTGTCACTTCCCCAAATTACTAGAGGCATGAACCCACTATCGAGCATAAATACTCCCTCTTGGAGTTGCTAGCATCTACTCGGCCAAGATATCTACTAACAACAGAGAGCAGGCAAGATCACAAATAACAAAGACATGATAGAATCAATAATCAATTTGAAATAGCATCTCAATACCATCGGATCCCTGCAAACATAGCATGTAGGATTACAAATATATGATCTTGATCATGAACGGAGATCACAAGATCTAGACATGGTAGCACAAAGGAGAAGAACCAACCATCTAGCTACTACATGGACCCGTAGTCTAGGGATGAACTACTCACGCATCACACTAGAGGCTTGCATGGTGATGAAGAAGGCCTTCAGGGTGAATTTTCCCCTCAGGCAGGGTGCCGGGAAGAGCTTCAGATCCCTCCCGATCTAGGGATGGAGATGACGGCGGCTACAGACTCTTTCGTGAAATTTTTGATCGGGTACTTAGGGTTTCTGTATTAGAGGCATCTTATAGGTGAAAGGGGAGGCCGAGGGGGTGCCCTAGGCGGCCGCACCACCCCCTAGTGCGGGTCAGGCCTGGCCGTGCAACCAGGTGGTGTGGCCGGCCCCTGGCCCCTCTCTGTCTCGTATTTTGGCTCCGTGTCCCACTCGGTGAAATATTGACTTTTGCTTTTGTCCCGTCCAATTCCGAGAATATTCATTTTCTGACTTTCCTGGAACCAAAAACAACTGAAAACCGACAGCTGGCACTGTGACATCTTGTTAATAGGTTAGTCCAATAAAGTGTATAAAAAGTACTCCAAAGTGTGGACAAAACATAAGAAAGTGGATATAAACCAAGCATGGAACATCAAAAATTATAGATACGTTAGCAACGTATCAACATCCCCAAGCTTAAGTCCTGCTCGTCCTCGAGTAGGTAAGTGATAAAAAGAAAGAATAATTTTTGAGGTGACATGCACCATCACAAACTTGACCAAAGTATTTGTAAAACATTGATAGCTGGGATCATAGTACTTCTACATAACATGGAAGATAAAATTCTAGGAATAAGACATAGCAACTATGTTGTAACATCAAAAGGCACAAGCAAAATGACAAGGCAAGCAGACAATGAGCATCTCAGCAATCTTCTTATTTACCATGGGAAAATGGTGCCTTTTTCTCTCTTTCCTCTTTTCTCATCTTTTTTTTTCTTTTTATCCTTTTCTTAATCTCTATCTCTTTTTTTATAAGAAGAATGCTTCATAGACAGCTCATTATGGTTACGCTGCAGGTTTCCACCATGATTAGGCATGGATTAGACCGGCGACCCAGGCGTTTCTCTAACACACATACATAACTCCATGGACTTACAAGATCCCCTTTCATTTCACACGGATGACATCCATAGACAAAAGAGCATGATATCAACTAGGTACAATGTACAAGTGCAATGTTGAAAGCGTTCCCCATGAAAGCATGGTTCTGCTAATCCCCAACATATAAGTGCAAGCATATACATCATAGATGACACAATGGTTGAAGTTTATTAAGTGCAAGAAAAATAAAGTGTGCCATCAAGTTAGTGAGAGCTTTAATCACTAGTTTTCTCATAACAAGTTCTACTCGGAAGGTAGATAAAAACATGAATATACTTGGAATAGCAAATGCTAATAGGTAGGTATGGTGGACTCTTTGGAATAACTTGGTTTTATTTGGAGTTGGATGCATGAGTGGAACTCATACTTGGTTATGGAGGCTAGCAAAAGACTAGAAATGACCAACTAAGAGAGCAATAATGGCCATAATCATGCAAAGCGACAAAACATCATTAATTAAATCATAAAGTGATACTACAAGTCGAAAACTAAAGGATCATAGAGGCTATGGTGACTTGGGATAGTCATAACATGGTGTGAGCATGCGCCAAGTCAACCCAAATAAAGCATCAAAGGAGAATACCATAATACTATGCTTTAATATGCTAAAACAACGCATGATTCTTTCAGGGCACATTAAGAAATCTCAATTTTTTATAACATGTCATGCTACAGCAAAAATCACTAAGCATAAAGGCAAAACAATAGCAAGCATGACATGACAAAGCATAGGCCACAGTCAAAAACAAGATCCTTTTTCCACTTAAGCATGAACTTTTCCTACTCTTTTCCAATACAAACCAAACTATTTGAAAACTAATGTATAAAAGAGGGAGTCCAACCAATTTATTCAAGCAAACTAGGAAAACCAAGCAAACGAAAACAAAAAACGAAGATGCTCCCAGAATAACACAACTGTGCATGAAACAATAAAAATGAAGTGTTTGGAAAAAACCTGAGATTTTTATTGATGAAGAAGGGGATGCCTTGGGCATCCCCAAGCTTTGACGCTTGTACTTCTCGGATATTTCTTGGGGTGACACGGGTGGCATCCCCAAGATTGAGCTTTAGTCCATTATTCATCTCATTACATCATTCTTTCCATACACCTGAAATTTTTCCTTCATAGAAAACTTCACACAATCTTTATTAGCAACATTAGTGTACTCAAGATAATAAGTCTTTGGGTTCAGTTTCAACACCAATAAAACTTTCATTAAAACACAAGCTACTGTAAAACTTCCCTTAAAAAGATCAATTCCCCACAAAGAACCCAAAAGGGAATCAACAAGAAGCAAACGCAAATAATGGAAGAAATCTGCCAAAACAGACCAGCAGGTAAAAATCAATTTTTTTGAAGAGCTTCAGTTTCTCAAATCAAAAAGTGTTGAACTAATGAAAGTTAGATAACAACCTTGGTCCGAAGCAAAAAAATTTACGCCTCAAACCGACGTACAGAGATTTTACACGAATTTTTACAGTGAAGCACAAAAATCTATTTCGGGATAGCAACTTCCCCAAGCATTACTTCTCTCTCATTAGAGGTTACTCTTTGCACAAAAAGCAAATTAAAAGGATAAGGAGAGGTTATTACAGAATTAATAACCTCCAAGACTCATCTAAAACTTTTGGGTTATCTTCCAATAAGTACTTTTCTTTAACGCCTTTAAGTTAGACATAAGAAGCAAGGAAAAGAACCAAGTGTTTTCAAATGAAGAAGCATTAAGATTGATACCAGAAATATCTTCAACGAGGCAAGGTATCTCATCCAAGTAAGTTCTAGAGGATCCTCTCTCAATGCTCTTGGGTTCACTACTTTTACCAAACGGGTTTTTAGGAACAATCCAATCAAGATTCTTTTCTATGGCTTCATGCATTGCTACAAGTTTGAAAGGTATTGGTATCTTAATTTCCTCCCCATTAGGTTCGGTTTTGTTCATCTTTTCTCCTGTACCAGTAACATCTACACATGAGCCTAGCTTATTAAAATGTTCAAAGACTTTTCTATCTTCCTTGGCAACATCATAGAATTCCTTAAGCAAAGTTTCTAGAATAAAATCCCTCTTTTCAGGATCCTCAATTTCTTTAAGTTTAAGAAACATTACTTGCATTAAGGGGTTAAGGTTAACAAACCTAGCTTCCAACATGTGAACTAAAGAAGCTGCAGAAATTTCATAATTTGGAGCAAGTTCTGCAAGGGATCTATCCTCAATATCCTCATGCTTACTAACATGATTAAAGAATTCTTCAATATTATATTTTCCAATTATAGAGCCACTACCTATTGAAAGGTCTTCCAGGCTGAACTTAGGGATCAACATGGTGAGCTAAGAAAGAGGTAGCAACTATAGAGAGGCTTAATTTTTTGTGTTTTTAATATAAAGAAGCAAACTAGAACAACTAATTTTTTTGTGTTTTTTGATATAGAAACAAGCAAACAAAGCAGAAATAAACTAAGAAAAACAAAAATAACAAAGAAAAGAGATTGGTTGTGAGGGACTCCCCTTGTGAAGATGTCCTTGACTCCCCGGCAACGGCGCCAGAAAAATACTTGCTGACTCGTGGTTGATATCGAGCTCACTGGGGAACCCCAATAGGAAGGTATGATGAGCACAACAGTAAGTTTCCCTCTGTTATGAAACCAAGGTTATCGAACCAGTAGGAGCAAGGAAACACCTCCAAGGTGTTGTTTCCAACTTGGAATCCTGCACAACAGAACCATAGAACTTTTCCCCCAACTTACGGTGAGGTTGTCAATCTCACCGGTTTTGCTGAAAACAAAGGATTAAACGTATTGTGTGGAAGAAAGTAATAGATTGCAGAAAGTAAACAGAAAGAAGTAAATTGTTGTAGATTGATGGTAAAAGAAAGGGCCGAGGTCCCAAGTTCACTAGTGGTGGTTTGATGACCCACAAGTATAGGGGTTGTATCGCAGTATTTTCGAGGGAAGTTAAACCCAATTTATTGTTTCGACACAAGGGGAGCCAAAGAATATTTATAAGCCTTAACAACTGAGTTGTCAATTCAGCTGTACCTGGAAACAATCTTGCTCACAGCAGTTTATCAGTAGCAACAGTTTTGTAGTAGGAATAGTAGAGTAGCAGCAGTAGTAAAGCAAAGACAGTAGTAACAAAAGCAGTAAACAATGGGATTCGAGTGCGGTAGGCATAGGGATGGATGGACGGGCGTTGCATGGACAAGACAATTCACATAGCAATCAGAACATAGGGCAATTGCAGATAAATAAGATAAATCATCCAAGTACTAGACAATCCTAGGCATGTGTTCCATATATAGTCATATGTGCTCGCAATGAGAACTTGCACAACATCTTTTGTCCTGCCAGCCCGTTTGCAGCGGGGCCTCTAGGGAACTACTAGCAATTAAGGTGCTCCTTTTAATAGAGCACCAGAGCAAAGCATTAACACTCCATGAACACATGTGATCCTCACATCAAAGCCATTCCCTTCCGGTTATCCCGATTTCTATCACTTCGGGGCCATAGGTTCCGGACAACAACGTGTGTATACAACTTTTAGATAAGACCAAGAACAATACTATCATAATGAATCACTAATAAGTTCAGATCTGAAATCATGGCACTCGGGCCCTAGTGACAAGCATTAAGCACAACAAGTCACAACAAAGTCATAAAGCACTAATAAAATATACTAGGCACCATGCCCTAAAAATCTGATGCCATTACATGAACGATCTCATCAAATCCCTACCATCCCCATAGCCTACAGCGGGGGATTACTCACTCATAGATGGGGGAAACATGGATGGTCGATGGAGAAGCGATGGTGATGATGATGGCGATGATCTCCTCCAATTCCCCGTCCTGGCAGGGTGCCTGAACGGAGTTTCTGGTGCTGTTTCAAGGAATCTGGTGGTGGCGGCGGAGCGGAACTCCTTCTGGAAAAACGTCGAACCCCCTAGAGTTTTTAGGTTAGAAGGCTTCTTATAGGCAAAGAGGGAGACCGAGGGGGTGCCTGGGGCCACCACACCATGCCCTGGCGTGGCCAGGCCCAGCCCGCGCCTAGGGGGTGTAGCCAGGCCCTGGCCCTCCTCCGTCTCGTATTCTGGTTCCGTGAGTCTTCTGGAAAAATAGGCACTTTGGCTTTTGTCCCATCCAATTCTGAGAATATTCATTTTCTGACTTTCCGGGAACCAAAAATAGCAGAAAACAGGCAGCTGGCACTCTGTCTCTTGTTAATAGGTTAGTCCAAGAAATCATATGAAAAGTACTCCAAAGTGTGGACAAAACACAAGAAAGTGGATAAAACCAAGCATGTAGCATCAAAAATTATAGATACATTTGCCATGTATCAACATCCCCAAGCTTAACTTCTGCTTGTCCTCGAGAAGGTAAGTGATAAAAAAGAAAGAATAATTTTTGAGGTGACATGCACCATCAAAGACTTGATCAAAGTATTTGTAAAATATTCAAAGCTGGAATCATAGTACTTCAATCATAACATGAAAGCCAAAGTTCTAGCAATAAGACAAATAAACTATGATGCAACATGAAAAGGCACAAACAAAAGATTCATGAATAACAATGCTTTGCAAGACGTTTGTTTGTTTCACATAAAGAAAACATAGCAAAGTGGCATCCAGCTTGTCCCTCAAAGAGTAGCAATCATAAATGCATAGGACACCTTCAAAGTTTACAAGAGTGACTAGATACAAATAGTTTAAGACAAGCAATATCAAGGTATGCATCAATCAACAAGTCTTGGGACAATGCACATAGAACTAAGAATGGCCACTATGCTCTCAAGAAAGTGCTCATAGAATGTGTGGAGACTCAACAAGGAAATGAAAAGGTTTTGAATAGTTTGAAAGGCTTCCAAATGCTGAAAGTATGGTACTCATTAGCTTTGAGCTCTCATTGCCCCTATGATAAGCATCTTTAAAGTGGTTAAGGTGAAAGTGAGGTCCAATCTGAGTTATATGCTTGACAGACTATAAACTGACAATCCCAAGTCCCTTGAGTACGAGGGCCGCTCCTCATGCTACTCAACTTTAGTTACCGGTAAGTTCTTGTCATCGTAAGTATGTGCGTATCATTGAGAACCGCCAACGGGGTACCCCTTGCCCGATGATCCGGAAGAATCCCCATATCAAAATGACAAGGCAAGCAGACAATGAGTATCTCAGCAATCTTCTTATTTACCATGGGAAAATGGTGCTTTTTTCTCTCTTTCCTCTTTTCATAAAACTCCCTTTTTTTCTTTTTCTCAATGGCTATCTCTCTCTCTTTTTATAAGAAGAATGCTTCATAGATATCATTATGGTTACGCTGCAGGATTCCACCATGTCAGCATGGATTAGACCAGCGGCCCATGCATTTCTCTAACACACATACATAACTCGATGGACTTACAAGCTCACCTTTTATTTCACACCGACGACATCCGCAAACAAAAGAGCAAGGTATCAACTGGGTATATATTTACAAGTGTTGAAAGCGTTCCCGTGACAGCACGGTTCTGCTAATCCCCAGCCTATAATTAGCAAGCATATAACTTTCATGGAGAGTTCACATTGGTTCAGGTTTATTAAGTGCAGGAAATAAAGTGTGTCATCAAGTTCGTGAGTGGTTTACTAACTAACTTTCTCAAAACAACCAAACATTTTATTTGGAAGAAAACAAGGCATATTGAATATGCACGGAAGTAGAAAATGATGCTAATAGGTAGGTATGGTGGACACTTGGGCAATATTTGGTTTAGGGAGTTGGAAACTTGAGTAAAACATACTCAGTGAAAGTGAAGGCTAGCAATAGTAAGGGAGCGACAAACGAGAGAGCAATAATGGCCATAATCATGCAGAGCGACAAAAGATCATTAATCAAAGCATAAAGTGATACTACAAGTTGAAAACTAAAGGATCATAAAGGCTTATAGTGACTTGGGATAGTCATAACATGGTGTAAGCATGTGCCAAGTCAACCCAAATAAAGCATCAAAGGAGAATACCACAATACTATGCTTTAATATGCTAAAACAACGCATGATTCATCCAAGGCACATTAAGCAATCTCAATTGTTTATAACAATTCATGCTACAGAAAAGAATACTAGGCATAAAACCAAAACAATATTAAGCACGACATGACAAAGCATAGGCCACAATCAAAAACAAGCTCTCTTTACCACTTAAGCATGAGCTTTCCTACTCTTTTCCAATCCAAACCACACTATTTGAACACCAATGCATGAAAGAGGGGGTCCAGCCAATTTATTCAGAAAACTAAGAAAACAAAAGCAAACGAAAAACATGACGCTCCAAGAACAACACAACTGTGCATGAAACAATAAAAATGAAGCGTTTGGAAGAAACCTAGGATTTTTATTGATGAAGAAGAGGCATCCCCAAGCTTTGACGCTTGTACTTGTTGGATATTTCTTAGGGTGGCATGCGTGACATCCCCAAGCTTGAGCTTTAGTCCATCCTTCATCTCATTACTCATTCCTTCCATACACCTGAAATTTTTGCTTCTTACAAAACTTCACACAATCTTTATTAGCAACATTAGTGCACTCAAGATAAATAAGTCTGAAGGTCCAGTTCTAACACCAAATAAACTCCCATTAGAACACTAGATACTGTAGCACTTCCCTCAAAATGCTCAATTCCTCAAAAGAACTCAAGAAGGAACTAACAAGAAGCAAATGCAGAAAATGGCAGAAATCTGTCAAAACAGACCAGCAGGTAAAGACGAATTTTTTCGAAGACCTTATGTTGCTCAAATAAAAAAGTGTTGAAATAACGAAAGTTATATAACAACCTGGTTCAGAAGCACAAACAATTTCATCTCAATACAACATACAGAGAACTCTCACGAATCTTTACGGTGAAGCACAGAAATCTGTTTCGGGACAGCAACTTTCCCAATCATTACTTCTCTCTCATTAGAGGTTACTCTTGGCACAAAAAGCAAATAAAAAGGATAAGGAGCGGTTATTACTGAAGTAATAACTTCCAAGACTCATCTAAAACTTTTGGGTTATCTCCCAATAAGTACTTTTCTTTAACGCCTTTAAGTTAGGCATAAGCAAAAACTAAAATGGATAGAATAGAAGTAAGCGGAGATAATCATGGTAAAAACATTGTTTTGTTCAATGAAATCCTTTTGTTAACAAGGTTGATCATGTCTTGTTACCAAAACAATTTCATATGAGACAAAACATTGTATTCCACTAATGATTATGTTCGGATGTGAAGAACGGCAACATCAAGAAGAAATGGGTGCATACAACGGGTGCAAGCCAGATTTGCACATGCGGAAACTAAGGTTATCTTGACGAGCCTAGCATGTATAGACATGGTCTTGGAACACGGAATACCGAAAGGTAGAGCATGAGTCATATAAATGATATGATGAACATGAAGATTGTTCGCCGATGAAACTACATCTTCTCTCGTGAAGGTCGGACTTGGTGTAGTGGACTTGGTTCGTGTAATCACTGAGACAATGTGAGGGATGTTGTTTTGAGTGGGAGTTCACCTAGTTAGTTTAAGAATTAAATTTGAACTCAATTTGTCATAAACTTAGTCTAAACTACTTGCAAATTGTTGTAGATTATGGCGACCCCCTCCATCAATTTCAATGTGTTCCTAGAGAAAGAAAATCTTAAGAACAATGGAAGCAATTTCACGGACTGGTTCCGTGGACTGAAGATCGTCCTCAGGGCTGGTCAGTTGACCTATGTGCTCGAAGCACCGCTAGGTGACCCACCTGCAGATGATGCCACCGATGACGTAAAGAATGTTTACGCCACTCGGAAAAATCATTATTCCAAAGTTTAGTGCGCCATCCTGTATAGTTTAGAAGCAGAGCTCCAAAAGCGTTTTGAGCACCAAGACCCGTTCGAGATCATTAAGGAGCTCAGGCTAATTTTTGAGACTCGCGCGGCCATGGAGAGCTATGAGGCCTCTGAAAAGTTCTTTAACTGTAAGATGGAAGAGGGAAGCTCCATTAGCGAGCACGTGCTCACCATGTCTGGGTACGCAAACAAGCTCCAAGAGTTGGGAATATCGATTCCTAATGAATTGGGGATTCACCGTCTCCTTCAATCACTGCCACCAAGTTACAAGAACTTTGTGATGAACTACAACATGCACTGCATGAACAAGACGTTGCCTGAACTATCGTCCATGCTGAAAACTGCTGAAGTGGAGATCAAGAAGGAGCACCAAGTGTTGATGGTCAATAAGACCACCAATTTCAAGAGACAGGGCAAGCCTAGGAACAAGGGCAACTTCAAGAAGGACGGCAAGAAAGCTGCCGCACCTGCTAAGAAGCCCAAGGCTGGTCCTAAGCCTGAAACTGAGTGCTTCTACTGCAAGGGTGCTGGTCACTGGAAGAGTAACTGCCCCAAATACCTGGCGGATCTGAAGAACGGCAACATCAAGAAGAAAGGTATATTTGATATATGTGTTATAGATGTGTATCTTACTAGTAATCGTAGTAGTGCCTGGGTATTTGATACTGGTTCGGTTGCTCATATTTGTAACTCGAAACAGGAGCTGTGGAATAAACGAAGACTGGCAAGAGACGAGGTGACGATGCGCGTTGGAAATGGCTCCAAGGTTGATGTGATCACCGTCGGCACGCTCCCTCTACATCTACCTTCGGGATTAGTTTTAAATTTGAATAATTGTTATTTGGTGCCTGTGTTAAGCATGAACATTATATCTGGATCCTGTTTATTGCGAGACGGTTACTCTTTTAAGTCCGAGAATAAAGGTTGTTCGATTTATATGAGTAATATCTTTTATGGTAATGCACCTGAGATGAATGGTTTATTCTTACTGAATCTCGATAGTAGTGATACACATGTTCACAACATAGATGCTAAACGAATAAAATTAAATGATAATTCTACATACATGTGGCACTGTCGTCTTGGTCACATTGGAGTGAAGCGTATGAAGAAACTCCATTCTAATGGACTTCTTGAATCACTTGATTTTGAATCACTTGAAAGATGCGAAGCATGTCTAATGGGAAAAATGACTAAGACTCCATTCTCTGGAATAATGGAGCGAGCTACAGACTTATTGGAAATAATACATACCGATGTGTGCGGTCCAATGAGTGTAGCATCGCGTGGTGGATATCGTTATGTTCTCACTTTCACAGATGACTTGAGTAGATATGGGTATGTCTACTTTATGAAACATAAGTCCGAAACTTTTGAGAAGTTTAAGGAATTTCAAAGTGAAGTGGAAAATCATCGTAACAAGAAGATTAAGTTTCTGCGTTCTGACCGCGGAGGTGAATATCTGAGTTATGAGTTTGGCATGCATTTAAAGAAATGTGGAATACTTTCGCAGTTGACACCGCCGGGAACACCACAGCGTAATGGTGTGTCCGAACGTCGTAATCGAACTCTCTTAGATATGGTTCGGTCTATGATGTCTCTTACAGATTTACTGTTATCATTTTGGGGCTATGCATTAGAGACAGCTGCATTCACTTTAAATAGGGCACCATCTAAATCCGTTGAAATGACACCATACGAATTGTGGTTTGGTAAGAAACCTAAGTTGTCGTTCCTTAAAGTTTGGGGTTGCGAAGCATATGTAAAGAAGTTACAACCTGATAAGCTAGAACCCAAAGCGGAGAAATGCGTCTTCATAGGATACCCTAAAGAAACATTTGGGTATACCTTCTATCATAGATCCGAAGGAAAAGTTTTCGTTGCAAAGAATGGATCCTTTCTTGAGAAGGAGTTTCTCTCGAAGGAGGTGACTGGAAGGAAAGTAGAACTCGATGAGGTTATTGAACCTTCTCTCGGATTTGAGAGTAGCGCAGCACCGGAAGATGTTTTGGTGCCGCCTGCACCAATTGGAGAGGAAGCTAATGATAATGATCATGAAACTTCAAACGAAGTTACTACTGAACCTCGCAGGTCAACGGGGGTTCGTACCACTCCTGATTGGTATGACTCTGCCTTGAACATCATGTTGGTGGACAACGCTGATGACCCTGCAACGTATGAAGAAGCTATGGTGAGCCCAGATTCCGACAAATGGCTAGAAGCCATGAAATCCGAAATGGGATCCATGTACGAAAACCAAGTGTGGACTTTGGTGGACTTACCGGATGGCCGTAAGGCTGTCGAGAACAAATGGATTTTCAAGAGAAAAACAGATGCTGATGGTAATATTACTGTCTATAAAGCTCGACTTGTCGCGAAAGGGTTCCGACAAATTCAAGGAGTTGACTATGATGAGACATTCTCACCAGTAGCGAAGCTAAAGTCTGTGAGGATTTTGTTAGCAATTGCTACACATTTCGATTATGAGATTTGGCAGATGGATGTCAAAACAGCGTTCCTTAATGGTGACATTGAGGAAGAGTTGTATATGGTACAACCCAAGGGTTTTGTCGATCCTAAAGATGCTGACAAGGTATGCAAGATTCAGCGCTCCATTTATGGACTGAAGCAAGCATCCCGGAGTTGGAATCAACGTTTTGATAAAGTAATCAAAAACTTTGGGTTTATACAAACTTATGGAGAAGCTTGTATTTACAAGAAAGTGAGTGGGAGCTCTGTAGCATTCCTAGTACTGTATGTAGATGACATATTGTTGATTGGGAATAATATAGAACTTCTTAATAGCATCAAAGCCTATTTGAATAATAGTTTTTCAATGAAGGATCTTGGCGAAGCGGCATACATTCTAGGCGTCAAGATTTATAGAGATAGATCAAGATGCCTAATAGCGCTTTCACAAAGTACATACTTGGACAAAGTTCTAAAGAAGTTTAGAATGGAAGATAGCAAGAAAGGGTTCGTGCCCATGTTGTCAGGTAAGACCTTGAGTAAGACTCAAAGTCCAGCTACGGCAGAAGATAGAGAGAAAATGAATAATATTCCCTATGCCTCAGCCATAGGTTCTATCATGTATGCCATGCTGTGTACAAGACCGGATATAGCACATGCTGTTAGTTTGACTAGCAGATATCAAAGTGATCCTGGAATGGAGCACTGGACAGCGGTCAAGAATATGCTAAAGTACCTAAATAGGACTAAGGATATGGTTCTTTCTTATGGAGGTGATGAACAGCTTGTTGTAAACGGTTACACCGATGCTAGTTGGAACGTAACCGATGCTAGTTGGAACACCGATCCGGATGACTCGAAGTCACAGTCGGGATACGTATTTATTTTGAATGGTGCTGTAGTGAGCTGGAGGAGTGCGAAGCAAAGCGTTGTGGCAAAATCTTCAACTGAATCGGAATACATAGCTGCTTCGGAGGCTGCACAAGAAGCCGTTTGGATGAAGGAATTCATTACTGAACTTGGCGTGGTTCCCAGTGCGTTGGACCCGATGGCCATCTACTGTGACAACACAGGTGCCATAGCTAATACACAGGAGCCAAGGTCACATACCAAGATGAAGCACATCAAGCTACGTTTCCACGCTATTCGCGAGTATGTCCGAGATGGTGACATAAAGATTTGCAAAGTACACACTGATCTGAATGTGGCAGATCCGCTGACTAAACCTCTCCCTAGGGCAAAGCATGACCAACACCAGAACGCCATGGGTGTTCGGTATATTACCATGTAATCTAGATTATTGACTCTAGTGCAAGTGGAAGACTGTTGGAGATATGCCCAAGAGGCAATAATAAAAGTGGTTGTTATTATATCTTTGTGTTTATGATGAATGTTTACATCCCATGCTATAATTGTATTATTAGGAAACACTAATACATGTGTTTTTGTAAACATAAGAGAGTCCCTAGTAAGCCTCTTGTTGAACTAGCTTGTTGATTAATTGATGATCATGGTTTCCTGATCATGGACATTAGGATGTGATTAATAACAAGGTTATGTCATTAGGAGAATGATGTGATGGACACACACCCATAGTAAGCGTAGCATAAGATCAAGTCATTAAGTTCGTATTGCTGTAAGCTTTTAAATGCATAGTAACCTAATCCTTCGACCATGAGGTTGTGTTAATCACCATCACCGGATGGGTACTTTGATGACATCAAACACCGCTTCGTAACTGGGTGGTCATAAAGGTGTCATTGGGTATTCTGAAAGTATGTGTTGAAGCGCATGGACCAAGATTGGGATTTGTCCATCCATATGACGGATAGATATGCTCTGGGCCCTCTCGGTGGAATGTCATCTAGTTAGCTTGCAAGCATGTGACTGGGTCACAAGGGATGACATATCACGGAACGAGTAAAGAGTACTTATTAGTAACGAGGTAGAACTAGGTATGGAGATGCTGACGATCAAGCCTCGGATAAGTATAATATCGCGAGACAAAGGGAATTGGTTTCGTATGTAAATGGTTCAATCGATCACGAAGTCATCGTTGAGTATGTGGGAGCCATTATGGATCTCCAGGTCCCGCTGATGGTTATTGATAGGAGATGTGTCTCTGTCATGTCTACATATTCACGAACCGTAGGGTGACACACTTAAGGTTCGAAGTTGTTTTAAGTAGATATGGAATGTGCGTTGGAGACCGAATGTTGTTCCGAGTCTCGGAATGGATCCGGGACATCACGAGGAGATCCGGAATTGTCCGGAGAATAAGATTCATATATTGGGGATCATTTTGTAAGTTAGGAAATGTTCCGGAGTATTTGTATGAGGATTCTAGAAGGTTTCGGAATTTTCCGGAAGGTTCTCGAAGATTTCTTGGAGTTTGCTTGAAAATCAAGATAGGGATCAAGGAGTCCTGGTGGGTCAAGACAAGGAGTCGTGGGGGAGGAGGACTCCTCCCCACCCTCCCCAAACCGCCGGCCCTAGGAGGTGGGGAGTCCTACTAGGACGCCCCCTCCCCAGGCGCCCTCCCTCCATTAAATAGAAGGGGGAGGCGCCACCCCTTGCCCCTCCTCTACAACACCCAATCTCCGCCGCCTCTCTCCTCCTCCTTTCTTCTGCACAGGCATAGGCGAAGCCCTGCAGAATTCTCTACTCCACCACCACCACCACGTCGTCGTGCTGCTGTGATTCCGTGGAGAAGATCTACTACCTCCGCTGCTCGCTGGAACGAGGAGAGGAAGGTCTGCTTCGACTCCGGACGTGTGACCGACTGCGGAAGCGCTGCCGGAACGCGGCGCCGGAAGGATCGTCCACACGATCTTGAGATCGGCAAGTGATCGACTACATCAACCACGAGATCTAATCTCGTTAACACTTTCGGATCTACGAGGGTTAGTTCCTATCTATCTCATTGCACATGTCTAATAGATTAGATCTTGGCTTTTATCTAGATTAGATCTGGGTTTTGTTCGTTCTTGCGGTAGAAATTTTTTGGTTTCCATGCTACGAACCCATCACCTTGTTGTGTCAACGCGTCCGTGGTGTGGGTCGCGTGTACCACGCGCGGGGCTGGGGCAGGTCGGCAGTGTTGCAGGGTTGGGCTCGCGCGCGCGGTGTGGGGCTCCTGGCGGCTGGCGGCTAGGAGGTTAGGTGTAGATATGGTTTGGGTAGTCTAGGTTTAGGTCTAGATCTTTAAGGTTTGATCAAACGGGTTGGGCCCGCCAGGGTGGTAGGTGGCCTGGACTACGGTCCGGGCTGCCTCCCCTGGTACAAAAACATTTTGTTTGTTACTTATTCCTTTTAATTTTAAAAGACTTTTATAAATAATTTTTAGACAAATAAAAGATCCGGAAGAGACCGGGGTTTGATTTCAATAGAGAAGGGAATATCTAGAAAACAAAAATAGGTTTTAGAAAAAGAGTTTTAGGTAAAATATGCATGATGACATCACGATGCTCAAATGCAATGTGGCATGTTGACATGAGCATGCAATCATGATGATGCAAAAATAAAAATAACACGCGATTTTCTAGTATTGGTTTTATCGGGGTGCTACAATTCGACACCACTAACAATGGATCTCGCCCTCGAGATCCGCCTCATGGTACGGGGAAGAAGGCCGACGATTGGAATCTTCTCGCTTCGTGTAGATGCTCGCGACACAACTAACAAGAGGTCGTTGTCCGTGATCGTCGAGAGAACACTCCAGGAAACAAAGGACGAAGGTAAAGGTATCCACAAATAAAGCCACCTCTAACTTCGATAGAAAGAGAGAACCGATGCATTCTCATCCACTTCAATGTACATGAGCAAATAGAGTGAGTAGTCGGCATGGGGGCCAATCCATCACGCACCCAAACTATTACTCCGCACAATCAGTAGAAAAGCGTGCAACCATTCTCGGAATCCGACTGAAGATCTCGACAATCGAGGTTCGAAAACAAGGAGTGATGCAGACTCTGCATCGGATCTGGCGTAGATGATGTCGTTGTGTCGGAAAACACCAGAAGGCACAAACAAGGAACAAAGAATGGTACCACAGATAAAGGATCACTCAGATAGCATGAAGTCCGGAGGTAGAAACACCATTGCCAAAGGAGGAAGCGAAACCCTGAAGGTACGACGGAACCCAACCACGAGAAATCCTAGACTTGAAGAAAGGTAAGAGAGAAGATTTAAAACACGTAGAGGTAAGAGGAGAATAGCAGAGGGATAAGGAGTAAAATCAGACCTAATCAGATCTATCCAATCGATTTTGGAAAATAGTTTTGACATTTTACTTCGGCCGTTAGCTAGGTTATCCTACAGGCTGGACTAGTGGGGTATTGCAACTGCTGAGCTCTGATACCACTCTGTAACACCCTCGAATCAGCCCTATGCAAGTTTTAGCGATTTCCGCCCAACCCGCATAGAAACGATTCAAAGATGCCCACCAGGCACTTGCGTGCGTGTGGAAAACGAAGTAATAACATTACACAGTAATCCATGATGGAACCCACGGAACATATATATACCACAACGACTCCATGAGTCAAGAATACAAATATACAATACAAAGATCCAAATCACCTTGAAAACGATAGAGCGTCCGACTACGGACAAGATGCAAATGGGGCTAAGAGCCCTGAAGAATAACCAATGGCGTCCATAACCCTGCCTAGGCCAAGCGGAAGGGTAACCCTGCTAACGACGTCGATCTCAAACCTGCTAAAACAAAAGGGGTGCCGACAAAGGGAAAAGAAAAAAGAGGAGCGTCAGTACTGAGGCCAGTACATGGCGAGGCTAGAATTCGGCGGTCCTCGCCTACACAGGTATGGTGGACTGAAGCAACAGCGCAGCGACAATAAACAACCTATAGAGACTCTGTAATACTGGCGGCTATCAGAGAGAGATAAGAGAGGCCTATTTGGATCCAACATGACACTAACACCAAACATACCCATCCTAGTATTCCCCCTCGAGACCAAACGAGGAAGTCAAGCCGAGGAAACTCACACGGTTGGCAGTTTTATTTAATCTTTCCATGGCAGTTCTCCAACTTACTAGTCATCATAGATGTAAGTCAAATTATAACAGTAAACATTAGTCATAGTTGTCTATGATCGAGAAACTATGCTCCAAGTCATCCATAACCGCGGACACGGCTTTTCGAAAAGATTTAACCCTGCAGGGGTGCACCAAAGTATCCACAAGCACTTCGACCCTTTTTGCCAGATCAATTAACATACACCCATCGGTATGTTGGCGGGGCCTAAGTCATGACGTTTCCCAGACCCAAAGCAAGTACATGGGGGGCCTACCCACTAAGCTACCCGCAACAAAGTCGGTCGGCTCCGAGGCGGACCTAGGTTTGTGCCAATGGCTGTAAACGACTGGGAACCCGAAAGTGTGACTGGGCTTGTCGATACCGCGAAAACATTGCACATCCTAAACAGTACAGGTGCTCCACGCACAATCTTAAATAAAGCAGTAAAGCATGGCATCGGTACAGAATAGTAATAAAGCCCCAAACTACTTGTGGCCCCCGATAAAATACTTTGAAATCAGCTAGTAAGCCAATGGGGGTGCCCACACACCCCACCTGTAATTAGCGCGCTCGATCTCGGAACAGGTGTCAAGAACTCGGGTCCTAGGGGACACCAGTGAGTGGTTAAGAACCAAATAATTACTATTACCCACCGGTGCCTCTGCATTATTTCTACCATCAACATTAATTAAAAAGTTATAATTAGAAACATGATCAATGCCACTATTAAACATGTGCCAACCTCCCAACAACTGTGGAACAACGACGATGCGAAGCAACACCTGAGCAAGCAACTACGACTCGCAGGGCCAACTGTCTATCAAGCAACAGGTAATAGGAGGTGTCCAAGGCAATATAATGGCTGCAGGAATATAACTGGTGCACGGAAACTAAAGCATCGTGACACCGATAGTAATAGATCAACAGGAGGAAATAAAGACTATAATGCAAAATAGGTAGAAGGGGGAGAGATGCTCGCCTGGGAAACATAGCCAAAGATTCATTATCCGAAGAACTTGCCGATACTCGCATCAACTCAATGGCCTAATCCGCGAAGAACCAAAGCACTAAAAGAAACACCGGATGCAGTATTTAATACTACGGCAAAAGACCGAGCATGATGCATGTATGGTGCATGACATGGAAAATATGCGATGCAATTAGGCAGTATTAAGCGGAACCGGGGTCCTGACAATTAAATAGAAGGTTCAAGTTATTTAGATACCCTGCAATTTAAATGTTGTATTAACAAGGCAAAACACGGTATCGGTTCGCTACACAAATTTAAATGGAGCCGATATAAGTCTAAATTAGTCCGCATATGGTCTCCATATTTAATTTAGATGGATCATTGAAAAAGCCCCAAACACCCACAATATGTATGCAAGTATGACCAATTTAATATGCAACAATTTAATATCATGTTATAAAAATATAGGGGCTTAGGGTCACACATCGGATCGACGGTCTTGGGTCCGAGGGTTTGCTTCGGTCTTCGGACTCCGGAACTGGGCCTTGAGGTTCCGTGAAGGAGAGCATGAAGCTGGTGCCAGGGTTCGGGCTTCGGATCCAGGATCGAGGCTTCAGGCTTGGTCTTCGGATCTTCGGATCCGGGAAGGAGAACTTGGCGTCCGGGTACGAGTGTCTTTGGTCCCTTCTGGTTGTACACGGTGACTTCGGGTTTGGTGTAGGAGGTCTTCTCATGCATAGGCGATTTTGTCGACGAACATGAATGGCCACGGTCGATCTTGCATGGGTGAATAGACCGTGGTAGAGGTCTTACCGTTGCTCTTCGAGTAGCCAGGAGTAACACCACGTAACCCTCGACCACAACTTACTGTCACAACACACAGAGTCCCATCAGCTAGCAACATTGCAGAAAACAACAACAACAACAACAACAGACATAGTGCCTTCACCAGGACGGGAGGAACAACGACCTTGTGAACACATGGCACAGGGACGAGGGCCAACAAGAGGACGGGGTCGATGCATAGGAGGGTTGCGCCTCTGCTCATAGAGGAAAGATGGCGACGACCCTAGCGGTGGAGGATGGAAGGCGCGCAGAAGACGCAGTGGCGAGGCAGCACGTCCACGGGGAGGAGGCGTGCGACGATGTGCGGACGCGGTCCTTGGCTTGACCGGCAGAGGGAGGTGGCGGTGTTGCCTTGTGGGGGCGGAGACAGAGGCGTGGCGTGGCTTGCTGTAGGCTGCCGCAGACGGCTGGAGGTCGAGGTCGCCAGCGCGTGCAAGCTCGAGGCCGGGACACGCCCTATAGAGAGGAAGCTCCGGGAGGCAGCGGCTGCGGCGACGGGGAGATCGAGGAGCGGGCGTGTGAGGGGGAGGTGGGGCGCTCGGCGGTGCTGCAGTGGCAGCCGAGGTCGGGGGCAGCGAGACACAGGGCAGCGGAGCTTCGGCGAGGTCTACCCGGAGGGGCTGAACACTCGGGTGGGAAGGAAGGGCGCCGGAGAGGGAGCGTTGGTGGTGGCTCCTGGTGCGATGCGGGCAGGCACGGGCCGAGCGAAGGAGAGCCCGCGAGTAGTGGCCGAGGAGGGAGGAAGAGGGCGACGAGGTCTAGGTTGCAGGGAGCGAGCGGAGGAGGGGCTTACGGGATGAGGATGGGGCTCGCGTTCAGCTGGTGGGTGGCCCCGCGAGCGTGGGGCCAGGCGGGGTGGGTAGATGCGGGATTGAGAGGAGAGTGCGATGGTTGGCGGCGGCAGGGAGTGGGATGGATGGGGAGAGGGCAAGGCGAGCGCAGGGGTTAGTGGGGCCGTGTGAGGGAGAGGCGCCGGGGATGCCTTGCTGTGTCAACGCGTCCGTGGTGTGGGTCGCGTGTACCACGCGCGGGGCTGGGGCAGGTCGGCAGTGTTCCAGGGTTGGGCTCGCGCGCGCGGTGTAGGGCTCCTGGCGGCTGGCGGCTAGGAGGTTAGGTGTGGATATGGTTTGGGTAGTCTAGGTTTAGGTCTAGATCTTTAGGGTTTGATCAAACGGGTTGGGCCAGCCAGGGTGGTAGGTGGCCTGGACTACGGTCCGGGCTTCCTCCCCTGGTACAAAAACATTTTGTTTGTTATTTATTCCTTTTAATTTTAAAAGACTTTTATAAATAATTTTTAGACAGATAAAAGATCCAAAAGAGACCGGGGTTTGATTTCAATAGAGAAGGGAATATCTATAAAACAAAAATAGGTTTTAGAAAAAGAGTTTTACGTAAAATATGCATGATGACATGACGATGCTCAAATGCAATGTGGCATGTTGACATGAGCATGCGGTCATGATGATGCAAAAATAAAAATATCACGCGATTTTCTAGTAGTGGTTTTATCGGGGTGCTACAGATTACTCACTCATAGATGGGGGAAACATGGATGGTCGATGGAGAAGCGATGGTGATGATGATGGCGATGATCTCCTCCAATTCCCCGTCCCGGTAGGGTGCCAGAACGGAGTTTCTGGTGCTGTTTCGTGGAATCTGGTGATGGCGGCGGAGCAGAACTCCTTCTGGAAAAACGTCGAACCCCCCGGAGTTTTTAGGTCAGAAGGCTTCTTATAGGAGAAGAGGGAGACCGAGGGGGTGCCTGGGGCCACCACACCATGCCCTGGCGTGGCCAGGCCCAGCCCGCGCCCAGGGGGTAGCCAGGCCCTGGCCCTCCTCCGTCTCGTATTCTGGCTCCGTGAGTCTTCTGGAAAAATAGGCACTTTGGCTTTTGTCCCATCCAATTCCGAGAATATTCATTTTCTGACTTTCCTGGAACCAAAAACAGCAGAAAACAGGCAGCTGGCACTGTGGCTCTTTTTAATAGGTTAATCCAAGAAATCATATGAAAAGTACTCCAAAGTGTGGACAAAACACAAGAAAGTGGATAAAACCAAGCATGGAGCATCAAAAATTATAGATACATTTGCAATGTATCATGGTTCTCCTTAAGATAGATGACATGTTGGGTGAATAAATTACAGCGGGACAATTGACAAACATCGAGAAAGCATACATGCATGATGACCCACAAGTATAGGGGGTGTATCACAGTATTTTCGAGGGAAGTCAAACCCAATTTATTGATTCGACACAAGGGGAGCCAAAGAATATTTATAAGCCTTAACAACTGAGTTGTCAATACAGCTGCACCTGGAAAAAATCTTGCTCACAGCAGTTTATCAGTAGCAACAGTTTGGTAGTAGGAATAGTAAAGTAACAGCAGTAGTAAAGCAAAGACAGTAGTAACAAAAGCAGTAAACAGTGGGATTCGAGTGCGGTAGGAATAGGGATGGATGGACGGGCGTTGCATGGACAAGACAATTCACATAGCAATCAGAACATAGGGAAATTGCAGATAAATAAGATAAAGCATCCAATTACTAGACAATCCTAGGCATGTGTTCCATATATAGTCATACGTGCTCGCAATGAGAACTTCCACAACATCTTTTGTCCTGTCAGCCCGTTTGCAGTGGGGCCTCTAGGGAACTACTGGCAATTAAGGTGCTGCTTTTAATAGAGCATCGGAGAAAAGCATTAACACTCCGTGAACACATGTGATCCTCACATCAAAGCTTTTCCCTTCCGGTTATCCCGATTTCTGTCACTTCGGGGCCATAGGTTCCGGACAACGACGTGTGTATACAACTTGCAGATAAGACCAAGAACAATACTATCATAATGAATCAATAATAAGTTCAGATCTGAAATCATAGCACTCGGGCCCTAGTGACAAGCATTAAGCACAACAAGTCGCAACAAAGTCATAAAGCACTAATAAAAGATACTAGGCACCATGCCCTAACAATCTGATGCCATTACATGAACGATCTCAGCCAATCCCTACCATAACCATAGCCTACAACGGGGGATTACTCACTCATAGATGGGGGAAACATGGATGGTCGATGGAGATGATGGTGAAGATCGATGGAGATGGCTTCGGGGGCACTTCCCCGTCCCGGCAGGGTGCCGGAACAGAGACTTTCTGTCCCCTGAATCTCCCCTTCGGTGGCGGCGACGGGAACTTTTCAGGGAAAAACATCGAACCCCCCGAAGTATTTAAGTCAGAAGGCTTCTTATAGGCGAAGAGGGAGACCGAGGGGGTGCCTGGGGCCACCACACCATGCCCTGGCGCGGCCAGGCCCAGCCCGCGCCTCGGGGTGGTGTGGCCAGCCCTTGGCCCTCCTCCGTCTCATATTCTGGCTCCGTGAGTCTTCTGGAAAAATAGGCACTTTTGCTTTTGTCCCGTCCAATTCCGAGAATATTCATTTTTTGACTTTCCTGGAACCAAAAACAGCAGAAAACAGGCAGCTGGCACTGTGGCTCTTGTTAATAGGTTAGTCCAAGAAATCATATGAAAAGTACTCCAAAGTGTGGACAAAACACAGGAAAGTGGATAAAACCAAGCATGGAGCATCAAAAATTATAGATACATTTGCAATGTATCAACATCCCCAAGCTTAACTCCTGCTCGTCCTCGAGTAGGTAAGTGATAAAAACAAAGAATAATTTTTGAGGTGACATGCACCATCAAAGACTTGATCAAAGTATTTGTAAAACATTCAAAGCTGGGATCATAGTACTTCAATCATAACATGAAAGACAAAGTTCTAGCAATAAGACAAATAAACTATGATGCAACATGAAAAGGCACAAACAAAAGATTCATGAATAACAATGCTTTGCAAGATGTTTGTTTGTTTCACATAAAGAAAACATAGCAAAGTGGCATCCAGCTTGTCCCTCAAAGAGTAGCAATCATAAATGCATAGGACACCTTCAAAGTTTACAAGAGTGACTAGATACAAATAGTTTAAAACAAGCAATATAAAGGTATGCATCAATCAACAAGTCTTGGGACAATGCACATAGAACTAAGAATGGCCACTATGCTCTAAAGAAAGTGCTCATAGAATGTGTGGAGACTCAACAAGGAAATGAAAAGGTTTTGAATAGTTTGAAAGGCTTCCAAATGCTGAAAGTATGGTACTCATTAGCTTTGAGCTCTCATTGCCCCTATCATAAGCATCTTTAAAGTGGTTAAGGTGAAAGTGAGGTCCAATCTGAGTTATATGCTTGACAGACTATAAACTGACAATCCCAAGTCCCTTAAGTACGAGGGCCGCTCCTCATGCTACTCAACTTTAGTTACCGGTAAGTTCTTGTCATCGTAAGTATGTGCGTATCATTGAGAACCACCAACGGGGTACCCCTTGCCCGATGATACGGAAGAATCCCCATATCAAAATGACAAGGCAAGCAGACAATGAGTATTTCAGCAATCTTCTTATTTACCATGGGAAAATGGTGCTTTTTTCTCTCTTTCCTCTTTTCATAGAACTCCTTTTTTCTCAATAGCTATCTCTCTCTCTTTTTTGTAAGAAGAATGCTTCATAGATATCATTATGGTTACGCTGCAGGTTTCCACCATGTCAGCATGGATTAGACCAGCAGCCCAGGCGTTTCTCTAACACACATACATAACTCCATGGACTTACAAGCTCCCCTTTTATTTCATACCTATGACATCCGCAAACAAAAGAGCAAGGTATCAACTTGGTATATATTTACAAGTGTTGAAAGCGTTCCCCGTGACAACACGGTTCTGCTAATCCCCAGCCTATAATTAGCAAGCATATAACTTTCATGGAGAGTTCACAATGGTTCAGGTTTATTAAGTGAAGGAAATAAAGTGTGCCGTCAAGTTCGTGAGAGCTTTACTAACTAACTTTCACAAAACAAGCAAACATTTTATTCGGAAGAAAACACGGCATATTGAATATGCACGGAAATAGAAAATGATGGTAATAGGTAGGTATGGTCGACACTTTGGCAATATTTGGTTTAAGGGAGTTGGAAACTTGAGTAAAACATACTCAGTGAAAGTGAAGGCTAGCAATAGTAAGGGAGCGACAAACGAGAGAACAATAATGGCCATAATCATGCAGAGCGACAAAACATCATTAATCAAAGCATAAAGTGATACTACAAGTTGAAAACTAAAGGATCATAAAGGCTTATGGTGACTTGAGATAGTCATAACATGGTGTGAGCATGCGCCAAGTCAACCCAAATAAAGCATCAAAGGAGAATACCACTATACTATGATTTAATATGCTAAAACAACGCATTATTCATCCAAGGCACATTAAGCAATCTCAATTGTTTATAACTAGTCATGCTACAGCAAAGAATACTAAGAATAAATCCAAAACAATTATCAAGCATGGCAGGACAAGGCATAGGCCACATTCAAGAACAAACTCTCTTTACCACTAAAGCATGAGCTTTTCCTACTCTTTTCCAAATCGAACCAAACCATTTGGAAACCAATGCATGAAAGAGGAGGTCCAACCAATTTATTCAGCAAACTAAGAAAACCATGCAAACTAAAAACCAAAATGAAAACGAAAAATAAGACGCTCCAAGAACAACACAACTGTGCATGAAACAATAAAAATAAAGTGTTTGGGAGAAACCTGGGATTTTTATTGATGAAGAAGGGGATGCCTTGGGCATCCCCAAGCTATGATGCTTGTACTTCTTGGATATTTCTTGGGGTGACACGCGTGGCATCCCCAAGCTTGAGATTTAGTCCATTCTTCATCTCATTACTCATTCCTTCCATACACCTGAAATTTTTCCTTCATACAAAACTTCACACTATCTTTATTACCAACATTAGTGCACTTAAGATAAATAAGTCTTAAGGTTCAGTTCTAACACCAAATAAACTTCCATTAGAACACTAGATAATGTAGCACTTCCCTCAAAAAACTCAATTCCCCAAAAGAACTAAAGAAGGAACTAACAAGAAGCAAATACAGAAAATGGCAGAAATCTGTCAAAACAGACCAGCAGGTAAAGACGAATTGTTTTGAAGACCTTCTGTTGCTCAAATAAAAACGTGTTGAACTAACGAAAGTTATATGACAACGTGGGGCAGAAGCACAAAAAATTACAGCTCAATATGACATAAAGAGATGTCTCACAAACTTTTACGATGAAGCACAGAAATCTGTTTCGGGACAGCAACTTTCCCAATCATCACTTCACTCTCATTAGAGGTTACTCTTGGCACAAAAAGCAAATAAAAAGGATAAGGAGCGGTTATTACTGAGGTAATAACTTCCAAGACTCAACTAAAACTTTTGGGTTATCTCCCAATAAGTACTTTTCTTTAATGCCTTTAAGTTAGGCATAAGCAAAAACTAGAATGGATTGAATAGAAGTAAACATAAATAATCATAGTGAAAACATTGTTTTGTTCAATGAAATTCTTTTGTTAACAAGGTTGATCAGGTCTTGTTACCAAAACAATTCCATATGAGACAAAACTTTGTATCCCACTAATGATTATGTTACTTCAACCTTGATAATGGTCCCAATCATAATAGTTTCGAAAATTTCTCTTCGTATGGGACAATATATTTCTCCAACTTGAATGCCCTCAACATGTTCAATTGAATTCAAACCATAAGTCCTTTCAATCTTCTTGAGGAAATAGACAATGTTTTCATTGAAGGTCACCTTCCCTTGATTACAATTAATAACAGCTCCTGCAGTATTTAAGACAAGGTCTCCCAAGAATAATAGACATATTATCATCTTCAGGCATAAAAGTTTGAGAGGATGCTCTCATAAGAAATATGAGTTGAAGTAAAAGAGAGCATAAAGGATCAAATCTAAAACACATTTAAGTCTAACCCACTTCCTGTGCATAGGAATCGTGTATGCAAATAAATTTGCAAAGAACAAAGTCATAGGCATAGGAAGATAAAACAAGAGGAACTTCAAAACTTTCAGCACATAGAGAGGTGTTTCAATACCATGAAAACTTCTACAACCATATTTTCCTCTCTCATAATAATTTTTAGTAGCCTCATGAATAAACTCAACAATATAACTATCACATAAAGCATGCTTTTCATGATCTACAAGCACTAGAGCTTCATCATAAACATTATCAAGAGAAACCTCAGGAACATAACAATCATTCTCCTTTAGTAAGCAAGGGGGACAATCAAATAATGTAAGGGATAAAGAGTTACTCTCATTAGAAGGTAGGCATGGGTAGCTAATCCATTCTTCCCCCTTTTGTTCATCACTCTCCTCCTCTTTTTCATCTAATGAGATTTCAGGTTCATCAATTTCTTCTTCCATAGGATCCTGCAAAGGCATTAGTCTCTTCCATTTGTCGAAAGCATCTATTAAAATATTCAAGAATATAGCAATTTTCATCCTTGTAATTATCAAAGAAAAATTTAAGTATACCATACACCTCATATTTCTAAGGTGAATCATCAATATTTTCAAGCAAACTAGCAAGTTCAAAAGCACCCTTCCAAGCAATAAATTCTTCAATTTGTTCCGCATCATAAAAGTCATAAATTCCTTTAGCATAGGAAGATATGGTATCATTATCACTATACTCACATTGAAAAGGGAGGTGTTTATACCTCTTTCTGCAACAAGACTCATCACAGCAATAAGTAACATTATAAGTAGAGCACACATTCCTAGCAATGGTATACAATCTATCAATTTGTTCCCATAAGTGTTTCCCTTTTTGTGACAAGCGGTGTTCCTTATAATAATATTTTTGAGCTTCCGTGAACCCACCTTGCCAATAAGCTTCAGTTTCAAAGAAACCAACCATTGCCAACAAGCATGATAAAGCAAGACAATAACAGATCAATGAAAATAACAACTAGAGTAGGAACTAATTTTTTGTATTTTTTATAAAGAAACAAGCAAACAAGGAGAAAATAAACTTAGCTTGAACAATAGTGAATCCAAGTGGACTTGATAAATAAAGCTATGCTCCTCGGCAACGGCACCAGAAAATAGTCTTGATGACCCACAAGTATAGGGGGTGTTTCGCAGTATTTTCGAGGGAAGTTAACCCCAATTTGTTGATTCGACACATGGGGAGCCAAAGAATATTTAGAAGCCTTAACAACTGAGTTGTCAATTCAGCTGCACCTGGAAACAATCTTGCTCACAGCAGTTTATCAGTAGCAACAGTTTTGAAGTAGGAATAGTAAAGTAACAGCAGTAGTGTAACACCCTCTAATCGTCCCTATGCAAGTTTTAGCGCTTCCTGCCAAACCCGCATAGAAACGATTCAAGGATGCCCACCAGGCACTTTCGTGCGGGTGGAATTCGAAGTAATACCATTACACAACAGTCCTCGATGGGACCCACAGAACAGATATATATACAACACGACTCCATGAGTCAAGAATACAGATATACAGTACAAAGATCCAAATCACCTTGAAAACGATAGAGCGTCCGTCTACGGACAAGATGCAAATGGGGCTAAGAGCCCTGAAGAATAACCAATGGCGTCCATAACCCTGCCCAGGCCAAGCCGGAAGGGTAACCCTGCTAACAACATCGATCTCAAACCTGCTAAAACAAAAGGGGTGCCGACAAAGGGCAAAGGAAAAATAGGAGCGTCAGTACTAAGGCCAGTACACGGCGAGGCTAGAATTCGGCGGCTCTCGCCTACATAGGTAGGGTGGGCTGAAGCGGCAGCGCAGCGGCACTAACAACCTATAGAGACTCGGTATCACTGGCGGCTATTAGAGAGGGGTAAGAAAGATCTATTCGGATCCAACCTGAAGCTAACACCAAACAAACCCATCCTGGTATTTCCCCCTCGAGAAAAAACGAGGAAGTCGGACCAAGGAACTCACATAGTTGGCAGTTTTATTCATTCGATTATAGTTGAAGCACTTACTAGTCAGATATAGATAGAGTGGGTCGTCCTGATAGCATAAGTAGTGGCAGTTTTAATCACCATTCCGTTGTAGTTGGAACATTACTAGTCAAATATAATTGTCCTGAGGAATTCCAAAACCCAGCAATTGTTGGCACTTTTATCGCATTCCATTGGAGTTGCAATACTTACTAAGCAGGTACAGCATGTCGCAAAACCACCCCAGATACACCAATTGTTGGCATTTTAATATCCATTGCGTGATAGTTGAATCTGATTACTAGTCATATATTAAGTCAAGTTTATAGCACTACTTTAGTTATGCTTATCTATGATCGAGATACTGTGCTCCAAGTCGTCCATAACCGCGGAAACGGCTTTCAGAAAGTTTTACCCTGTAGGGGTGCACAGATACCAACACACACTCGATCAACCTCGGAAAAACCAACTCAAAACCCAACGAGGCATTCACGACAAAGCGATCACAGGATTCAGAAATATTTCAGGGGGCCACCCCACTAAGCTACCCGCAACGAAGTTGGCCGGCTCCGGAACGGACCCAGGGTTTGCGACGACGGCTGTAAACGACTGGGAACCCGAAAGTGTGACTGGGCTTGTCGATACCGCAAAAACGTGGCGCGATCCAAAACAGTACAGGTGCTCCACGCACAATCTTAAATAAAGCAGTAACATGGCATAAGTACAGGATAGTAATAAAGCCCCAAACTACTTTGTGGCCCCAAGAAATAGAAATGAATCAAGCTCTGGCTCAGGAGGGTCCATAAGGCCTCCCGGATGTGGGTAGTGCGAATAGTCAAGGAACAGGTATCAAGTACTCGGGGTGCTACGGGACACAAGTGAGCGTGGAAGAAGCAAATAACATCTATTGCCCACCGATGCCTCTGCATTACTTATATCTAGAATTTTAATAGTTGTATTTAACATCATGATTATCTCCACCAATAAGCATCTTCAAAAATAAACATCTGCATCATTCCAACAACTGTGGTACTCGTCAACACGAAATCGCACCTGAGCAAGAGACTACGACACAATTGCCAGCTATCTACCAAACATAGGTAATAGGAGGTGTCCAAGGCAATATAGAGGCTGCACGGGTATAACTGGGGTACGGAAACTAAAGCATCGCGACACGGATAGCAATAGATCAACAGGAGGAAATAAAGACTATAAATGCAAAATAGGGAGAAGGGGAGAGATGCCCGCCTGGGAAAACACTGCCGACGGATCATATCCGGAGAACTTCTCGATACTCGCATCAACTCATCGGCCTAATCCGCGAAGAAGCAAACACTAGAAGAAACACCGGATGCAATATTTAGTACTACGGCAGAAGATCCAGCATGATTTTGATATGATGCAGGTGCGATGCAATTAGGCAATATTAAGCGGAACCGGGGTCCCGACAATTAATTAAACGGTTCAAGTTATTTAGAACCCCGCAATTTAAATGTTGTCTCGACAAGGCAAAACATGTCATCGGTTCGCTACGCAAATTTAAATGAAGGCAATATAAGACTAGAGAAGCTCTCATATAGTCTCCATATTTAATTAGAAGGTGAATCGACATAATGCCCCCGAACCCACATGATGCGATGCGAATATGAACCATTTAATATGCAACAAGTGATAATGTTATTATTATAAAAATAATGGGGGTCTCGGATAGGGAATCACATTAGGGTTCGGCGAACTTGGGCTCCGAGGGGTTCGGGGTTCGACAGGGATCGGTCTCGGCGGGAATGTTCTCGGACAACAGAGTAGATCTTGGCGTTCCGAGACGAAGGACTTGGTTTGGCGTCGGGGGTGCTTCGGATTCGCCCGGGTCAGTGTCGATCTTGTCGTCGCGAAGATCTTGTCGGCTCCGCGGGTCGGGTCGGACTTGGCGTCCGAGGAAGTAGAAGTTGGCTTCCTCGAGGAAGTACTTGGTTTATCCGTGTCAGCGACCTTGGCGTCCGGGTCCTCGGCGCATCGGTGCCGGAAGAAGGTCTTGTCGCATCCATGGAGATCATGGTTTGGCCCCGGTCAAAGCGTTCAGTAGCAGATCTTGGTGAGGGTTTTTTTGCCGAGAAGATCTTGGCAGCTCCCAAATTGTTGTTGGTTCCTCTTCGGAAGTCATCAGCGATGGTTATACTCACGACAAGATTTTACACTGCAAAACACGTGGCAACAGGAAGGACTCGATGCTACTCCAGCACTGACAGAGGATCCAACCGCTCCATCTAGCAAAACTTAGACACCCACACATACCTGCACGCACGAACAGCGGGCAAGCAAAACGCAAGGGGCGGGGAGGAGGACAACATGCCATGGAGCACGGCAGGAGGCAGAAGGGTCGCAGGGTCGCTGTGGAGGCCGGGCGGAGGCGAGGCTCCAGTGACGGGTGGATCTCGGCACGGGAGGCGGCGAGCGGCCAGCGAGGCGGGTAGGTGCAGGGTTGCGAGACGGCAGGTCCCTAGAACGCGGGCGGAGGCGCGCAGACGCTGGTCGACAGCGAGGAGGCGGCAAGGGGCGGCGACCTCGTTGTCGGGAAGAGGCGGCGAGACAGCAAGCGGGGACGGGGCCGCGGCACCTTGGAGAGAACGGCGACGATGAAGGGGATCAGCCAGAGGGGTTCCCGACCGACAGTGGAGGTTGCTTGCGCATCCGCGGTGGCAGAAGATGCAGAGGTGGCGACGAGGCGAGGAGCTCGTGACCATGGCGCTAGCGGCGAGGAGGCAGAGCCCCGGCCGGCGCGGAGGAGGCTGTCGGGCACAGCGAGGACCAGGCCGCGCGTGTCCGAGATGGACGACAGCGGCGAGGCGGGGCCGGCGCGGGCCTGCAAGGCAGCGAGGAGGGTGGACGACCGGCGGCTCGCGGACGGGCGGAGCAGAGGGCAGAGGGGCGACGGCGGGGGGGCCTGCAGATGGAGGGCAGCGGGGTTGTGGGGGAGGAGACCGAGCGGGGTGGGGGTCGCGGTTGGTGGGAGATGGTGGGACCACGAGGTGGGGCCGGGAGGTCAGGGAGTGCAGGGCCGGGTGTGTGGGGCGCGTGGGGGCTGGGGTGGGGCGACGTGGCCGGGTGGGAGTGGTCCGGTGGGGTGTGGTGGGTGCGGCTGGGTGTGTGGTGTGCGTGTGTGTGTTGCAGGGTGGGGAGGAGGTGGCAGATGGTGGTTGGGTGGATGGAGGGAGGAGAGGTGAGGTGGCGTGCACCGATTGGTGTAGGTGAGGTGGAGGGGGCTGGGTAGGAAATAGGGTAGGGTTTTTGGTAGAAAAGGTTTGGGTGTTTTCTGGGATAGGTAGGTTTTGTATCTGGAGGTGGCCGGCTGGGCTTTCGGGCCTGGCTGGCTGCCTCCAAAAAAATAATTTAAATGTTCTATTGTTTAAAACGGGGCTATTAAAATCCGTTGGTAGACAAAACAAAAGATTCCGGAGACCCGGGTTTTGATTTGAAATAAAGACGAGGCGTTTAGAAAACAAAAACAGACTTTTCGAAAATAGTTTTATGCGAAAAAATGCAAGATGACATGACGATGCTCAAATGCAAGGTGGCATGATGACATGAGCATGCGGTCATGGCGATGCAATGCACCAAAAACAACGCGATTTTCTAGTAGTGGTTTTTGCGGGGTGACACAATTCGACACCACTAACAAAGGATCTCGCCCTCGAGATCCGCCTCATGGTACCGGGAAGAAGCTCGGCGATCTGAATCTTCTCGCTTCGTGTAGATCCTCGCGACACCACTAACAAGGGGTCCTTGTGTGTTATCGTCGAGAGAACACTCCGGGAACAAAAGGCGAAGATAGAGGTATCAACAAATAAAGACACCTCTAGCTTCCATAGACGGAGTAAAATTGCTGGATCCACCGATTCAATGTACAAGAGCGAATGATAAGAGTAGTCGGATGGTGATCAGTCCATCGCGCACCCAAACCGTTACTCTGCACACGAATAGGTGAATTATGCAACCAACTCTCAGAATTAGACTGAAGATCTCGACAAAGGAGGGTCGGAAACAAAGGAGTGATGTAGGCTCTGGATCGGATCTGGCATAGATGATGTCGTCGCGTCGGAAAACAACGGAAGGCACAACAAAGAACAGAGAGAAGTCTAACAGAAGGCGGATTCCTCAGATAGCATGAAAACCGGAGGGTAGAACACCGTTATCAAAGGAGGAAGCGAAGCCCTGAAGGTACGATGGAACCCAACCACGAGAAATCCTGGACATGATGGGAGGTAAGAGAGAAGATTTAAAACACGCAAAGGTAAGAGGAGAATAGCAGAGGGGTAAGGAGTAAAACAGACCTAATCAGATCTATCCAACCGATTTTGCAAAAATAGTTTTGACACTCTACATCGGCCGTTAGCTAGGTTATCCTACAGGCTGGACTTGTGGGGTATCGCAACTGCTGAGCTCTGATACCACTCTGTAACACCCTCTAATCGGCCCTATGCAAGTTTTAGCACTTCCCGCCAAACCCGCATAGAAACGATTCAAGGACGCCCACCAGGCACTTTCGTGCGGGTGGAATTCGAAGTAATACCATTACACAACAGTCCTCGATGGGACCCACAGAACAGATATATATACAACACGACTCCATGAGTCAAGAATACAGATATACAGTACAAAGATCCAAATCACCTTGAAAACGATAGAGCATCCGTCTACGGACAAGATGCAAATGGGGCTAAGAGCCCTGAAGAATAACCAATGGCGTCCATAACCCTGCCCAGGCCAAGCCAGAAGGGTAACCCTGCTAACGACATCGATCTCAAACCTGCTAAAACAAAAGGGGTGCCGACAAAGGGCAAAGGAAAAAAGAGGAGCGTCAGTACTGAGGCCAGTACACGGCGAGGCTAGAATTCGGCGGCTCTCGCCTACATAGGTAGGGTGGGCTGAAGCGGCAGCGCAGCGGCACTAACAACCTATAGAGACTCGGTATCACTGGCGGCTATTAGAGAGGGGTAAGAAAGATCTATTCGGATCCAACCTGAAGCTAACACCAAACAAACCCATCCTGGTATTTCCCCCTCGAGACCAAATGAGGAAGTCAGACCAAGGAACTCACACAGTTGGCAGTTTTATTCATTCGATTATAGTTGAAGCACTTACTAGTCAGATATAGATAGAGTGGGTCGTCCTGATAGCATAAGTAGTGGCAATTTTAATCACCATTCCGTTGTAGTTGGAACATTAATAGTCAGATATAATTGTCCTGAGGAATTCCAAAACCCAGCAATTGTTGGCACTTTTATCACATTCCATTGGAGTTGCAATACTTACTAAGCAGGTACAGCATGTCGCAAAACCACCCCAGATACACCAGTTGTTGGCATTTTAATATCCATTCCGTGATAGTTGAATCTGATTACTAGTCATATATTAAGTCAAGTTTATAGCACTACTTTATTTATGCTTATCTATGATCGAGATACTGTGCTCCAAGTCGTCCATAACCGCGGACACGGCTTTTAGAAAGTTTTACCCTGCAGGGGTGCACAAATAGCAACACACACTCGATCAACCTCGGAAAACCCAACTCAAAACCCAACGAGGCATTCACGACAAAGCGATCATAGGATTCAGAAATATTTCAGGGGGCCACCCCACTAAGCTACCCGCAACGAAGTTGGCCGGCTCCGGAACGGACCCAGGGTTTGCGACGACGGTTGTAAACGACTTGGAACCCGAAAGCCTGAATGGGCTTGTCGATACCGCGAAAACATGGCGCGATCCGAAATAGTACAGGTGCCCCACGCACAATCTTAAATAAAGCAGTAACATGGCATAAGTATAGGATAGTAATAAAGCCCCAAACTACTTTGTGGCCCCAAGAAATAGAAATGAATCAAGCTCTGGCTCAGGAGGGTCCATAAGGCCTCCCGGATGTGGGTAGTGCGAATAGTCAAGGAACAGGTATCAAGTACTCAGGGTCCTACGGGACACAAGTGAGCGTGGAAGAAGCAAATAACATCTATTGCCCACCGATGCCTCTGCATTAGTTATATCTAGCATTTTAATAGTTGTATTTAAAGTCATGATTATCTCCACCAATAAGCATCTTCACAAATAAACATCTGCCATCATTCCAACAACTGTGGTACTCGTCAACACGAAATCGCACCTGAGCAAGCGACTACGACTCGCAAGGCCAGCTATCTACCAAACACAGGTAATAGGAGGTGTCCAAGGCAATATAGAGGCTGCACGGGTATAACCGGGGTACGGAAACTAAAGCATCGCGACACGGATAGCAATAGATCAATAGGAGGAAATAAAGACTATAAATGCAAAATAGGGAGAAGGGGAGAGATGCTCGCCTGGGAAAACACTGCCGACGGATCATATCCGGAGAACTTGTCGATACTTGCATCAACTCATCGGTCTAATCCGCGAAGAAGCAAACACTAGAAGAAACACCGGATGCAATATTTAGTACTACGGCAGAAGATCCAGTATGATTTTGATATGATGCAGGTGTGATGCAATTAGGCAATATTAAGCGGAACCGGGGTCCCGACAATTAATTAAACGGTTCAAGTTATTTAGAACCCCGCAATTTAAATGTTGTCTCGACAAGGCAAAACATGTCATCGGTTCGCTACGCAAATTTAAATGAAGACAATATAAGACTAGAGAAGCTCTCATATAGTCTCCATATTTAATTAGAAGGTGAATCGACATAATGCCCCCAAACCCACATGATGCGATGCGAATATGAACCATTTAATATGCAACAAGTGATAATGTTATTATTATAAAAATAATGGGGGTCTCGGATAGGGAATCACATTAGGGTTCGGTGAACTTGGGCTCCGAGGGGTTCGGGGTTCGAAAGGGATCGGTCTCGGCGGGAATGTTCTCGGACAACGGAGTAGATCTTGGCGTTCCGAGACGAAGGACTTAGTTTGGCGTCGGGGGCGCTTCGGATTCGCCCGGGTCGGTGTCGATCTTGTCGTCCCGAAGATCTTGTCGGCTCCGCAAGTCGGGTCGGACTTGGCGTCCGAGGAAGTAGAACTTGGCGTCCTCGAGGAAGTACTTGGCGTATCCGTGTCGGCGACCTTGGCTTCCGGGCCCTCGGCGCATCGGTGCGGGAAGAAGGTCTTGTCGCATCCGTGGAGATCTTGGTTCGGCCCCGGTCAAAGCGTTCGGTAGTAGATCTTGGTGAGGGTTTTGTTGGCGAGAAGATCTTGTCAGCTCCCAAATGGATGTTGGTTCCTCTTCGGAAGTCATCGGCGATGGTTATACTCACGACAAGATTTTACACTGCAAAACACGTGGCAATAGGAAGGACTCGATGCTACTCCAGCACTGACAGAGGATCCAACCGCTCCATCTAGCAAAACTTAGACACCCACACATACCTGCACGCACGAACAGCGGGCAAGCAAAACGCAAGGGGCGGGGAGGAGGACGACACGCCATGGAGCACGGCAGGAGGCAGAAGGGTCGCAGGGTCGTTGTGGAGGCTAGGCGGAGGCGAGGCTCCAGTGACGGGTGGATCTCGGCACGGGAGGCGGCGCGCGGCCTGCGAGGCGGGTAGGTGCAGGGTTGCGAGACGGCAGGTCCCTAGAACGCGGGCGGAGGCGCACAGACGCTGGTCAACGGCGAGGAGGCGGCAAGGGGCGGCGACCTCGTTGACGGGAAGAGGCGGCGAGGCAGCAAGCGGGGACGGGGCCGCGGCGCCTTGCACAGAACGGCGACGATGAAGGGGATCAGCCAGAGGGGTTCCCGACCGACAGTGGAGGTTGCTTGCGCGTCCGCGGTGGTGGAAGATGCAGAGGTGGCGACGAGGTGAGGAGCTCACGACCATGGTGCTAGCGGCGAGGAGGCAGAGCTCCGGCCGACACGGAGGAGGCCATCGGGCACAGCGAGGACCAGGCCGCGCGGGTCCGAGATGGACGACGACGGCGAGGCGGGGCCGGCGCGGGCCTGCAAGGCAGCGAGGAGGGTGGATGACCGGTGGCTCGTGGACGGGCGGAGCAGAGGGCAGAGGGGCGACGGTGGGGGGGGGCTGCAAATGGAGGGCGGCGGGGTTGTGGGGGAGGAGACCGAGCGGGGTGGGGGTCGCGGTTGGTGGGAGATGGTGGGACCACGAGGTGGGGCCGGGAGGTCAGGGAGTGCGGGGCCGGGTGTGTGGGGCGTGTGGGGGCTGGGGTGGGGCGACGTGGCCGGGTGGGAGTGGTCCGGTGGGGTGTGGTGGGTGCGGCTGGGTGTGTGGTGTGCGTGTGTGTGTTGCGGGGTGGGGAGGAGGTGGCAGATGGTGGTTGGGTGGATGGAGGGAGGAGAGGTGAGGTGGCGTGCACCGATTGGTGCAGGTGAGGTGGAGGGGGCTGGGTAGGAAATAGGGTAGGGTTTTTGGTAGAAAAGGTTTGGGTGTTTTCTGGGATAGGTAGGTTTTGTATCTGGAGGTGGCCGGCTGGGCTTTCGGGCCTGGCTGGCTGCCTCCAAAAAAATAATTTAAATGTTCTATTGTTTAAAACGGGGCTATTAAAATCCGTTGGTAGACAAAACAAAAGATTCCGGAGACCCGGGTTTTGATTTGAAATAAAGACGGGGCGTTTAGAAAACAAAAACAGACTTTTCGAAAATAGTTTTATGCGAACAAATGCAAGATGACATGACGATGCTCAAATGCAAGGTGGCATGATGACATGAGCATGCGGTCATGGCGATGCAATGCACCAAAAACAACGCGATTTTCTAGTAGTGGTTTTTGCGGGGCGCCACAAGTAGTAAAGCAAAGATAGTAGTAACAAAAGTAGTAAACAGTGGGATTCGAGTACGGTAGGCATAGGGATGGATGGACGGGCGTTGCATGGACAAGAGAATTCACATAGCAATCAGAACATAGGGCAATTGCAGATAAATAAGATAAAGCACCCAAATACTAGACAATCCTAGGCATGTGTTCCATATATAGTCATACGTGCTCGCAATGAGAACTTGCACAACATCTTTTGTCCTACCAGCCCGTTTGCGGCGGGGCCTCTAAGGAACTACTGGCAATTAAGGTGCTCCTTTTAATAGAGCACCGGAGAAAAGCATTAACACTCCGTGAACACATGTGATCCTCACATCAAAGCCTTTCCCTTCCGGTTATCCCGATTTCTGTCACTTCGGGGCCATAGGTTCTGGACAACGACGTGTGTATACAACTTGCAGATAAGACCAAGAACAATCCTATCATAATGAATCAATAATAAGTTCAGATCTGAAATCATGGCACTCGGGCCCTAGTGACAAGCATTAAGCACAACAAGTCGCAACAAAGTCATAAAGCACTATCGCAACAAAGTCATAAAGCACTCCATCCACGAGCATGTCAAGGATGGAGATATGAAGATTTGTAAAGTACACACGGATCTCAATGTAGAAGATCCATTTACTAAATTTCTCCCTAGGGAAAAACATGATCAGCACCAGAACTCCATGGGCGTTAGATTTATCACTATGTAACTAGATTATTGTCTCTAGTGCAAGTGGGAGACTGAAGGGAATATGCCCTAAGAGTCAATAATAAAGTTGTTCTTATATGTATTCCAAGTATATGATAGATGTTTATTTTTCATGCTATAATTGTATTAATACGGAAACATTAATACATGTGAGTTTAACAAACAAATAGAAAGTTCCTAGTTATGCCTCTCTTTAAACTAGCTCATTTATTAACAAGATGATCAAAGTTTCCTGATCATGGACATTGGATGTCGTTAATAACAAGGTCACAACATTTCTGAAATGATGTGATGAACATTCATCCTAAGTATAGCATTACGATCAAAGTCATTGTGTTTATATTTCTATAACATCATACAAAGTAATCATAGTCCTTAAACCATGAGATCATGTTAATCACTAACACCGGAAGAGTATTTTGATAACATCAAATGTCACACCATGAAAGGGTGACTATAAAGGTGGGTTCAGTGCTACGAAGGTGTTATGTAGAGGCTCATGGATCAAGAGTGGGATTTTTCCATCCCGATGACGGATAGATACATTATGGGCCCTCTCGGTGATATCACATTAAGAATAGCTTGCAAGCAAGTGATATGATCACTAGAATGTTATATCACAGTAACAACAAAAGAGTGCAGGTCGGTAACGAGATCAAACTAGGTATTTGGGTACTGATGATCGAATCTTGGACATGTAATATATCGCGAGACAAAGGGATTAAGTTACTAGCATTAAAGGTTCTCACGATCACAGAAGTCATTGTTGAATGTGTAGGAGTCAGAATGGATCTCCAGGTCCCGCTTCTGATTATTGATCTGAGAGGGGTCTCAATCATGTCTGCATTATTCGCGAACCATTTAGAGAAAATATGTTCTAGACGAAAGAATTGCAAAGCTCTAGAATTATTTCAATGGACACCGGAATTGTTGCGGGTGAAATTGCTGAAATTGGTTCTACATGTGATATTGAAATATTGCAGGGGTTTTATGTGAATGTTTGTTAATTAAATTAATTAACAAAATTCTGAATAAAATAAATAAAATAGTTTTATTAAAGTAGAGTTGCATTAAATTTGGTGGAAATTTAATCCATGTGAGTGGGAATTTGAGTGGAGGCTAGATTTATGTGAGTGGAGCTTCACCACATGAATGAAGGAAGAGGTTGGGGCACCTCCCCTTGGCGCCGGCCATGGGAGGGTGTTGCCCCCCTCTCCCTATAAAAGGCCCCCCTCTCCTCCCTCTCAATGCACACCTCCTCGTGAAGGATCTCATTCCCCTCTAGATTTATTCTCCCATGGTATCAGATTAGCGAGATACATGTTCCTAGTGGCATTTCATCTGGAAGGAGTTGCTACTTCCTATGATTCACTAGAGCGAGGAGGGTGAGGTTGTTCGGTGGCCCGGACGTGTGTGCGAGGACGGATGCGCTGCTGATTTGCGGCGTTAGGACTTCCACATGATCTTGAGATCGGTAAGCGTTCGACTACATCATCCACGAGTTCCATCTCGTTAAAAAGCTTTGTAGGTCTACGAGGGTATGTTTTCTATGGATGTATATCCACCCGTTGCTTGTATCTAGTAGATTGATCTTGGTGTATAATAGTTCCCATCGTAGGAAATTTTTTGTTTTCTAAGCTGCGAACCCGACAGTGGTATTAGAGCCTGATCTATGCGTAGGTTCTTTGCACAGGTAGTACACATATGTTTATGTGGGCGATGATGATCATGTTATTGCTTCTTTCATGTGCTTTGGATATTGTTGGCATAGTGGGATGAAGCGGCCCGAACTAACTTTACAAGTCCTCGCACATGAGACCAGTTCCATGCTTGACATGCAACTAGTTTTGCATAAGTGGCTAGCGGGTGTCTGTCTCTCCTACTATAGTCAATATCTGATTTACAATGAGTTGCTAATAATTTAATTATCATCATTTTGGTTCCATGTTCGCAGGTTAGACCGGTTCTATCTTTGAAAGCCTAAGCCACATAAAACTTGCAATGGATAAATTAGAAGCGCCTAGTTTAGATTATTGCTGGGATGGTTTCATGACATGGTAATGTTGTAAGTTGATGTATAGTTGATACTCTTACAACACACCTAACGTGTAAGTTCCATATACCTTGGCCTTACAGACAAAGGAATGACAAAGATCATACCATGATGCACATGATAGTGATCAAATGCATATACCATATCATTTCACTTTACACATATGATGTTTGCATCTTATATTCCTAGTTTGGCGTTTTAGTAGCATTATAACATGATCCCTCATTTAGATATCAAGATAAAACTGTGTTCTTCCTTAAGTATGCACCATTCAATGGATCGTGCTTTGAGACATCACGTGATGATCGGGTGTACTCGACTCTGCGCTTTCATACAACGAGTTTAAGATAGTTTTACACACGCGAGTACTAAGGTTCTTACTTGGCGAGCCTAGCATGTACATACATGGCCTCGGAACACGGACCGAAAGGTTAAGCATGAGTCATATAGTTGATATGATGCCCATATTAATGCTCGCCTTTGAAGATACACCGACTCACGTGATGATCGGACTTCGTGTAGTGGATTTGGTTCATGTAATCACCAAAAAGACACGAGGGATGTTGTTTTTGACTAGGAGTTCATTCGTAATTTGGATTAGTTGAACTCGATCTATCATAAACTTAGTCTAAACTTTACAAATTATTTTGTAGATGGCACCACCTGCTTTTAATTTCAATGTGTTCGTGGAGAAAGAGAAACTTGCGACGAATGTTAGGAACTTTACCGACTGGGCCATGAATTTGAGGATTCTCCTCAATGCTGCACACAAGCTATATGTGGTAGAAGCGCCGCAAGGCCTCCCACCAGCTCCTGATGCCCATGCCAAGGAAAAGAACATCTTTGACTCGTCAAGAGGACCACAAATTGGTTCATTGCGGCACACTGTATGGGCTAGAGCTGGAACTTCGAAAGCATTACGAAAATGACAATGCCTTTGATACCATGGGTGAATTGAAAATGATTTTTTATACCCATGCTGTCGTAGAGAGTTATAATGCTTCTGAAAAGTTCTTTAGCTGCATGAGGGAAGAGAACAGCTCCGTTAGTGAGCACGTACTGAAAATGTCTGAGTACGTCGATAGGCTTGTGTCCTTGGGAATAACGATTCCCATTGACTTAGGCATACATCATGCTCTCCAATCTCTCCCACCTAGCTACAAGAGCTTCATGATGAAGTATAATATGCAGGGCATGAAGAAGTCTCTCCCCGAGCTTCGATCAATGCTTAAGCCTGCAGAGGTGGAGATCAAGAAAGAACATCAAGTGTTGATGATCAATAAGACCACCGGTTTCAAGAAAGACAAGAAGGGAAAGCAAAAGGGAAAGAAGGACAGAAAATCTGTTGCCACGCCTGAAAAGAAATCCCAAGATGGCCCTAAGTCTGATACCGAGTGCTACTATTGCAAGGGGACTGTCCATTGGAAGCGCAACTTCCCCAAGTATTTGGCAGCCAAGAAAGCCGGCAAGACAAACAAAGGTATATATGATATACATGTTATTGATGTGTACTTGACTAGTACTCGCAGTAGCACCTGGATATTTGATACAGAATCAGTTGCTAATATATGTAACTCGATTCAGGGGCTGCAGAACAAGTGACAGCTAGCAAGGGATGAGGTTACAATGCGTGTCGACCATGGATCAAGAGTTGATGTGATCGCCGTCGGAACCCTGCATCTCCACCTACCGTCGGGATTAGTTATAAATATGAATAATTGTTATTTGGTGCCTGCACTGAGCATGAACATTATATCTGGATTGTGTTTGATGCGAAGTGGTTATTCATTTAAGTCCCAAAACAATGGTTGTTTGATTTATATGAATGATATCTTTTATGGTCATGCACCTGTGATGTATAGTTTATTTATTTTGGATCTCGATAATAGTGTTACGCATATTCATAGTGTCGATGCTAAAAGGATTAAACTTGCTAATGGTATATCTGCATATATGTGGCACCGCCGTCTAGGTCATATTGGTGTTAAATGCATGAAAAAAATCCATTTTGATGGACTTTTGGAATCACTTGATTTTGAATCATTTGATACATGTGAGCGATGCCTTATGGGCAAGATGATTAGAATGCCATTTTCCGGTTGAATGGAACAGGCGACAAATTTATTGGAAATCATACATACTGATGTATATGGTCCAATGAGTGTGTCAGTGCGAGGTGGATATCGTTATTTTGTTACTTTCATGGATGATTTAAGTAGATACGGGTATATCTATTTGATGAAACACAAGTCTAAAACCTTTGAAAAGTTCAAGGAATTTTAGAATGAAGTGGAAAATCATCATAATTGAAAGATTAAATTTCTGCGGTCTGACCATGGAGGTGAGTATCTAAGTTACAAGTTTAGCGCACATATGAAAGAGTGTGGAATAGTTTCACAACTCACACATGTTGGAACACCACAACGTAATGGTGTGTCGGAACATCATAATCGTACTTTATTAGATATGGTTCGATCTATGATGTCTCTGACTGACTTGCCACTGTCATTTTGGGGTTATGCACTGCAAACCGTTGTATTCACTTTAAATTAGGCACCATCTAAATCTGTTGAAATGACACTATTTGAATTGTGGTTTGGAAACAAACCTAAGATGTCATTTCTTAATGTTTGGGGTTGCGATGTTTGTGTGAAGAAACTTCAGCCGGATAAACTCAAACCCAAAGCGGAAAAATGCGTCTTCATAGGATACTGTAAGGAAACTATTGGGTATTCCTTCTATCACAGATCCGAGGGCAAGGTTTTCATTGCTAAGAATGGATCCTTTCTAGAGAAAGAGTTTCTCGTGAAAGGCATGTGTAGTCGGAAGGTAGAACTCTAAGAGATTATTGAACCTTCTCTTCATGAAACGGCAACTGGCGTAGCGCCAGAAATTGTTCCAGAGTTGACTTCACTGAATGAAGAGGGAACTAATGATAATGATCACGAAACTCCGAAAGAGGGCACTACCAAACCTCGCAGGTCAAGAGGACACGTGCAGCTCCTGAACTATACGGAAATCCTGTTATGAATTTCATGGTTGATGAAAGAGATGACCCTGCGACATATGAAGAAGCGATGATGAGCCCGGATTCGAACAAATGGCTAGAAGCCATGAAATCCGAGATAGAATCCATGTACGAAAACCAAGTTTGGACTTTGGTGGACTTACCTCATGATCGAAAGGCCGTTGAGAATAAATGGATTTTCAAAAGAAAAACTATTGTTGATGGTAATGTAACCATCTATAAAGCTCGACTTTTCGCAAAGGGGTTTCAAAAAATTCACAGTTGACTACAATGAGACATTCTCTCCCATAACGATGCTTAAGTCAGTTAGGATTATGTTAGCAATTGCTGCATATTTCGATTATGAGATCTGGCAGATGGATGTCAAAACTGTGTTCCTCAATGGTAACATTGAAGAAAAGTTGTATATGATACAACCAAAGGGTTTTGTCGATCCTAAGGATGTTGACAAGGTATGCAAGCTTCAGCGATCCATCTATGGACTGAAGCAAGCATCCCGGAGTTAGAATCTCTACTTTGATGAGTTGATCAAAGAGTTTGGATTTGTCCAAACTTATGGAGAGGCTTGTATTTACAAGAAAGTGAGTGGGAGCAATGTGGAATTTCTAATATTATATGTGGATGACATATTACTGATTGTAAATGATATAGATCTTTTAAAGAGTGTTTAAAGTTATCTAAACAACAAATTTTCGATGAAGGACCTTGGTGAAGCGTCATATATATTACGCATTAAGATCTATAGAGATACATCAAGACGCCTAATTGGGCTATCAAAAAGTACATACCTTGATAATAGTTTAAAGAAGTTTAAAATGGACGGAAGTAAGAAGGGGTTCTTACCAATGTCATAAGGCAAGACATTGAGTAAGACTCAAAGTCCGGCTATGGTGGAAGAAAGAGAGATAATGGATAAGATCCCCTATGCTTCAGCCATAGGCTCTATAATGACACCATGCTATGTACAGGATCGGATGTGGCACATGCTATTCGTTTGACTAGTAGGTACCAATATGATCCAGGTTTGGAACACTGGATAGCGGTCAAGAATATCCTTAAGTACTTAAGAAGAACTAAGGATATGTTTCTTGTATACAGAGGTGACGAAGAGCTGGTCGCAAAGTGTTATGCCGATGCTAGCTTTGACACTGATTCGGATGAATCTAAGTCTCAATCTGATACGTATTTCTCTTGAACGGAGCAACAGTTAGTTGGAGGAGTTCCAAACAACCTGTGGTGGCTGGATCAACAACGAAGGTGGAATATGTTGCTGCTTCAGAAGCGGCACAGGAAGAGGTTTGGATGAAGGAGTTCATAACCGAACTAGGTGTGGTTCCTAGTGCGTTGGACCCAATGGTGATCTATTGTGACAACAATGGAGCCATAGCCAACACCGAGGAACCAAGGTCTCACAAGAATTCCAAGCATATTAAGCGTTGGTTTCACTCCATTCACGAGCATGTCAAGGATGGAGATATAAAGATTTGTAAAGTACACACAGATCTCAATGTAGAAGATCCGTTGACTAAAGTACTCCCTAGGATGATCAGCACTAGAACTCCATGGGCGTTATATTTATCACTATGTAACTACATTATTATCTCTAGTGCAAGTGGGAGACTGAAGGGAATATGCCCTGAGAGGCAATACTAAAGTTGTTATTAATATATTCCAAGTATATGATAGATGTTTATTTTGCATGCTATAATTGTATTAATACGGAAACATTAATACATGTGTGTTTAATAAACAATGGAAAGTAACTAGTTATGCCTCTCTTAAAACTTGCTCGTTGTTTAACAAGATGATCAAAGTTTCCTGATCATGGACATTGGACATCGTTAATACCGAGGTCACAACATTTGTGAAATGATGTGATGAACATTCATACGAAGTATAGCATTAAAATCAAAGTCATTGTGTTTATATTGCTATAACATCATACGAGGTAATCCTAGCCCTTAGACCATGAGATCATGTTAATCACTAACACCGGAAGAGTATCTTGATAACATCAAATGTCACACTGTGAAATAGTGACTATAAAGGTGGGTTCAGTGCTACGAAGGTGTTATGTAGAGGCTCATGGATCAAGAGTGGGATTTTTCCATCCTTATGATGGATAGATATATTCTGGGCCCTCTCGGTGATATCATATTAAGAATAGCTTGCAATCAAGTGATATGATCACTAGAATGTTATATCACGAGAATAAGAAAAGAGTACATGTCAGTAATGAGATCAAACTAGGTATTTGGATACTGATGATCAAATCTTGGACATGTAATATATCAAGAGACAAAGGGATTAAGTTACTAGCGTTAAAGGTTCTCATGATCACAGAAGTCATCGCTGAATGTGTAGGAGTCAGAATGGATCTCCAGGTCCCTCTTCTGATTATTGATCTGAGAGGGGTCTCGATCATGTCTGCATTATTCGTGAACCGTAGGGTGAGACACTTAAGGGTTGCCAAACACCATTTAGAGCAAATATGTTCTAGACGAAAGAATTTCAAAGCGCTGGAATTATTTCAATGGACGCGGAATTGTTTCGGCTGAAATTGCTGAAATTGGTTTTGCATGTGATATTGAAATGTTGCAGGGGGTTTTATGTGAATGTTTTTTAATTGAAGTAATTAAAAAATTCCGAATAAAACAAATAAAAGAGTTTTATTAAATGAGAGTTGCATTAAATTTGGTGGAAATTTAATGCATGTGAGTGGGAATTTGAGTGGAGGCTAGATTTATGTCAGTGGAGATTCACCACATGAATGAAGGAAGAGGTGAGGCATCTCCCCTTGGCGCCAGCCATTGGAGGGGGCTGGCCCCTCTAACTATAAAAGGCCCCCTCTCCTCCCTCTCAATGCAAACCTCCTCGTGAAGGATCTCTCCCCCTCTAGATTTATTCTCCATGGTCTCAGATTAGTGAGATACATCTTCCCGGTGGCATTTCGTCTGGAAGGAATTGCTACTTCTGCTGATTCGCTGGAGCGAGGAGGTGGAGGTTGTTCGGTGGCCCATACGTGTGTGCGAGGACGGATGCGCTGCTAATTTGAGGCGCTAGGTCTTTCACACAATCTTGAGATCGGCAAGCGTTCGACTACAACATCCACGAATTCCATCTCGTTAACAAAGCTTTGTAGGTCTACAAGGGTATGTTCTCTATGGATGTATATCCACCCGTTGCTTATATCTAGTAGATAGATCTTGGCGTATTATAGTTCCCATCGTAGGAAAAAAAATTCTATGCTGCGAACCCAACACTAACCACTCATATAAACCAAACTTAGTCTTAAGGAAGTTTTCCATTCATCCCCTTCCTTCATCCTAATTTGACGATAACCACTACGCAAATCAATTTTAAAGAAAACAACAGCACCACATAATTCATCTAACATATCTTCCAAACGTGGAATAGGATGACGATATCAAATAGTGATGTTATTTATAGCTCTACAATCTACACACATGCGCCATGTACCATCTTTCTTAGGAACTAAAATAACAGGAACAACACAAGGGCTTATGCTCACATGAATATACCCTTTGTCAAGAAGCGCTTGCACTTGTTTATGAATTTCCTTCACCTCTTCGGGGTTTTTGCGATAGGGTGCACGGTTGGGTAGCGATGCTCCTGGAATCAAGTCAATTTGATGCTCAATACCTCGCAATGGTGGCAAAACTGCAAGTACTTCTTCTGGAGACACGTCGCTGAATTCATGTAACACATTAGAAACACCAAGAGAAAGAGGGGTCATATCATTAGAAACTAAAACCTCACTCTTGTACATGAGCACAAGAAGCATGATTGTAGGATCCTCACTAAATTTGCTCATGTGTTTTTTGGTGGCTAATATAAGAAAATTGGGCACTCTCTCCCTTTTCATTATATCACTCGCAAATGTTACACTCTCTTTTCTATCAACTAATGTAGATGCATCTACCAAGTTGACTTTAGTTTTCTAACGAGATTTATACACAATATCCTATGGTGACATAGGTTACAAATTGTTTTTTCCCTTGAACTCCGATTGATATGTATTGGCTCGGCCATTATGTTGTACAGAATGATCAAATAGCCATGGTCGACCCAATAACAAATGACAAACCATCATAGGAACCACATCAAATTCAATGGAATCCTTGTATGGTCCTATCTCAAAATCAGCACGCACCATGTGACTGACCTTCATCTCACCATTGTCACTTAACAACTGGATATAATATGGATGAGGGTGCAGTAGATATTTAAGTTTCAGCTTGGCACATAACTCCTTGCTTGCTAAATTGCACAAACTACCACCATCAATGATTACCTTGCAAGCTTTATTTGGTCCAACAACTGCCTTTGTTTGGAACAAATTACAGCGCTGACTTGCAGCACTACACTGAGGCGTCACATTGAGAATCTGCTGTGAAACAATAATGGTTGGTGCCGGCGAGGCAAACTCATCAACACCATCATCCCTAGGGTAACCATAATCATCTAAAGCATCCGGATCAGCATCATCTCCTGTCTCATACTCATTAGCCTCATTAAGATACATGACCTTCCGGTTAGGACAATCCCGGTTGAAGTGACCCTTGCCACCACATGTATGGCACTCCACATCACGATTATGTGATGTAGACATGTTCGAACCAGTACCACTCTCTTCATGGGATGTTTTCTTTGTGTTGGAAACATTGGAAGTAGGTCTTGTTAATGTAGACAAACGATCAGCAGGGCTTGCACTAGGTGTGAGCACATACGAGCTAGTCTAATGCCCACCTCCCGTGGAACAAGCTTTGAATAGAGTTTATTCGGCAAACTATGCTTCTGCCTCACGTGCATGATGTAATAACTCATTCATATCATGATACTGATGGTGCCTAACACCACTCTTGATAGTATGCTTAAGTCCATGAAGAAAATGATGCATGGTCATCTCAATAGACTCACGTACTCTTGCTCGTTGTAGAAGTATCTCCATCTCCATGTAATAGGAATCAACAATCATAGAATCTTGCTTTACTTGTTGCAACTTGTTGAAGAGAGAACACAAATAATTGGGAGGAACAAAATGAGCTTGCATAACCTCCTTCATGGCGCGCTAAGTAATGATATGTGGATCACCATCTTCTTTCCATGCTCGTATAGTGCCATCCCACCGTCGTAATGCATAACCATCAAACTCTGAACTAGCAAGATTGCTATTTCTATCTTCCGTATAGTCATGTAAGCACCATAATTTCTCTATATTCAGCTCCCAGGTGAGGTCCTCCCTCAAATCTTGGTATGGAGAATTTGGGCTTACCCAATCCATCATCAGGCTATGCAAGTGCTTGTAGGGGATACCATTGAGCATCAATGGGGGAAAATCCACGCCCACAACCTCCATGAGCACCACCACGACCTCCATGGCCATCACCATGACCGTTTCCAACCACAGGGGCATCGACAATATTACCATCATTGATGCTGGCATCATCATCCTCAGCATGTGGGTGTTGTTGTTGCTCCACTAGCAGCCTCAGACCATTCATAGACTCTGTCAAATTTTTTATACTTGTTTGAATTGTAGTGACCTGTGTTTGGATAGTAATGAATGTTGTGTCAGTATCTTCCAATTGTATCTATATGGATTGAGCATCTTTCGCAATTATATCAGTTGTGCGAGTAACGAGCCCTTATAAATGATCTCGCAATTCTTTATAGTCTTGCCAGGTAACAGTAGTATCATCATCCTTTTTCTGCATCACATGAACTTCACTAGAAGACATGATTAGTAGATTAGTGCACGAAATCAAAAATATTTTGGTGGCTCACTCACAACTGCAAGAAAATGAAATCTTACTATTCCAAAGTGAATTAGTAAAGCTTACCAACTTGGACAAATGACACATGCATGGATGTGATGAAGTGAATACCGAGGGTACAAGAATGATCACACAAGAAAGCATGAGTATGTAGTGGAGCTGTAGTTATGGATACCTAACTACACCAAAGCAAATCCTAGTGTTGATCGTGTGATAAACACCCAAGGAAACACACATAGTGGAGATAAACGTGGCAAAGCAACTTATGGATAGGAATATTGCAATGCTCAAGAGAGATGCTAGTAATAGCTAAAAAATAAATAGGCACAAGATTACTCAATCTACAAATGCTATTATGAACTAGGCCTCCAAACAAACTTTGATATCTGCCTTTTGCCACTTTTGTATTTCTTTTCACTTTTTTTGATTTTTCAACTATTTGGCACAATGCAATACAATGTAAAATTTCTGAGCAAACTAAGCCGGATACTCTAATATTGCATGGCCAGATATTCCGAGGCTCCGGATTGTCCGATGTTCTATCGCCGGACACTCCGACCTAACTGGGCGAAAAATTTGCACTTCCAAACCCTAATGAGCAGCATGTTCAGAGCAAAGCAACTAGTCTCGTAGATATGTTCCGAGGCACATATGCTGTAGAAAGGATGTAGCTAAGTTGAAGATAAAGGTACGCTATGCAGAATCGAATAAGTAGATGTAAAATAGCGAAAACCGATGATGAACGACTCAACAAATGAAGAAGAAACGAAAATCACAAGGAAAACCTAGACACTATGACTCGTACTGGAAGAGATCGGATCAAAGACCTGACAATGGCCATCAACTACGACTCAACTCCAATGCAATCTAGGCTATGGCAAAGACTAACCCTAATCTTTTTGTATGGTTTTTTCTATATATGACGAAAAACACTAAACTATGGATGAATTTGTGGATGCTTACTCAGGAAACGCTGGAATCTGATACCAAGATGATATGGGGTGGTCCGGTCTTCTCAGTAAGTGGGGGTGGTAGATTATGATAGTTGGTGGAGATAACTTGTATGACGCTCATGAATCTCTCGATTGATCCCTGATGCCAACACAATAGCTCTCAACCTTTTTAGACATTCACAACTTCAAACACTTGCGCACATAGCCGATGACCACGAAGCGGTATTGCAATCTTCTAATTCCCAAATGGAACAACAGATCACACAAAACTTGCAATTGGCTAAATCCCAATGGGTCAACTAATCACACTTGATTAATAGTAGAAAATACACCATATTGGTGTAAGGGTTCAATTGATTGCATGTAGTAACTCAACCGATCTAGGGTTTACTTTAAACATGGTCTAAACTGAGCTAAGGGGCGTCCTAGGGCTTATATGGGTGGCTGGGATGGCCAAAAACCTGAAACAAAAACGTGTCTGACTCAAACTGGTACAAGCCGATTCGGAAAAGATCTGTCAGAGGCCAAACATTCTTGTCCATATGGGCCGGACATTCTGGTCCGGCCGGTCACTCCGGGTGATCTACACTGGACAATCCGGTCCAGACGGAAACTTCAGAGTTTTTGGCTGGATTCCAGGTGGCTTTCGATTTGGGTCTCTGACTGGCAGCCACCTTGGCGTGTCTCTGGGTAGGCCGGATTGTCCGGTTGTTGTGCGCTGGACACTCCGGTCATCTGGAATTTCTTCGTGACCTTCTTGATGATCTTCTCCTCATCCTGTGCGCCTGCCTCCTACTCCTCCCTCGCGCATCCTTGGATGATCATCACGTCGGGCTCCTCTTGTAGCAGCCCTTCTCCTCCTCGCCCCATGCTTTTTTTCCTCAATGATCGTGATCATATACAAGTGCATAAACTTAGATAGTATAAAATTATCATCAATAAAAACACCAGATTCATTTAGGAGTGAATTTACCTATTGTTCCCGTAGCTTGGCATGAGCTCTAGTAATGGGTCCAATCCTGATCTCGTTGGACTTGGTCTTGGCAGCAACATCGACAAATACATTAGGAGTTGGAGATAACAAGTCAGTAGGGATGTCCTCATCACATCATGTACCTTTTTTAGCAAAAAATGCCCTGAAGTTTGTAGAAGCTACATTAAATTACGGGTGGGTAGAAATATACAAAAATCCCAATGTAATTGTCTATTTCACTGAAATATCTAAAATTCTTAGAAGGGGGCTCGTACTTTACAAAAAAGACTCTAGCACAAAATTAAGAAAAGCAATCTTGTGGCTAAGATCCATCTCCGTTGATCGTCGGTGGCCTCAAGGTGCTGGCCGTCCCGAGGTCCGAGAAGAAGGTGCTCAAAGGAGTCTCGTAGCTGGCACAGAACCACTCCCGCCAGCTATCTCGACGCCACCGGGGACAACCCACTTGGGGGTGACGAGATGCCGAGCTCCGGCAACTGGCTCCAGGTAGGGACTCCATAATGGAGGTTTGATACAAGCCGCCATTCCGGCCAAAGATCACAACGGCATCTGACGCTGTGTATTCCGCACGAAGGAGCGCAGATTCAGGAGGACTTCCAACCGCAGCACCTCCATCTTCCCATGACCTCAGCCTCACACCGTCCGCTGCCCCCAAGCTCCTCCAAAGCCCCCCTCACCGCCACAACAGTCTAGGAGCATCAGAAGAAGAAGGACACGATGAAGATTGAGGCAAGAGCGCTTATTTCAAGAGCCAGCTGAGCGGCGCTCCGCCACCGTCTTCCTCCTTGCAATCCCGACGGATAACACCTTCAGCACCTCGCCGCAGCCACGCCCAGGCAGCAGCTCGGGGAAGCTCAAAACACCAGCCTTATTGACGGAGATGCTCAGCCTCCCCGTCGCCATGACGGAGAGCACCAAGGCGACCTAGATCTGGCTGGTGAGGACTAGAGCTCTACTCCCAAGCACCAATACGGGGCAAACTCTAGGACCTAGCCCAAAACTACACCTAAAACCTACATTGGCACCTCTCCATCACCAACTCTAGCCAGCCTCGCTGGTGGAGAGGTCTCCGGATCAGGCCAGACTGCATGGGCGATTCTCAAGGGAAGGACACGTGGAGGAAGGGGAGGGAGCACTTATGGCCCAGAGACGTAGATCCAAGCGCTAGAAATCGCTATGGTTGTGTGCCATACGGGGTGGGGCATGGGTTCTTGAAGGCATGGCACTCGACACGTGTTCAGGGAAGGTGGAGGAGGTGAATATGGCGCAACGGCTGCGGGTGAACGGGGTGGCTGCCTATTGGACAGCAGGGAGAAAAGGAATCTAAGTCGTGCCGTCTTCTTTGGGTGCACCTCCGTCTTCTCCTTTGTTTGCTAAATCCTTGCCTAAATCCGCCGCCGGTGTCGCCTCAGAATTGTTTGAGAGAGAGAGAGCGAAGTACCAGTTCGGGAGGAGATGCGGGGAACTCTTCCACGAGCTGTGCGAGATGTTTTTACCCCGCGGAATGGACGGTATTGGCAGGTAATTAGTCCAGTGAGAATCCTATAGGGGATAACTGAAATGCAGTTTTAGCGTAGCCTAGGATTCAACCCCGGCCGGCCCAATTGTCGTGGAATTACCACAGTGGGTATCATCGCGAGAGGGACCGGTGAAGAGGGGCGTACCAATATTAGGTGAATCGAGAATAGAATTGGTACACACGAGTTACCCAGAGTTACCCAGGTTCAACTCCTCACTCTTGGAGATAAAGATATACTCCTGCTTTGCTGTATTGATATTTGTATTGAGTTACAATGTTCCGTTGACCTAGATTTGCGCTTTAGTCATTGGGTTCTATGGCGCTATCTCATGGGGAGATTTTGGATCTGATATGTCGTTAGCTTTTCTATTGTGTACTCCCTAGACGACTTATATACATGTCTACCTTAGAGTTTACAAAGTCTCGATGCTGAATAAACTCACCTTGTCTTGTAATTCAAGTCCTTAGTATCCATATCATCCGTGACTCCCCTGAACTGACTAAGGCTCGTGCCTTAACCGGCCCAGGTCCGGTTTCCCGTGTAAGCCCACTAGAAGCAGCCATGGGCTACCATGTCTACTATTATTCGACTTGGTGAGCATACCCAGTTTGACATATTGCCGACATTACCCTCGGACTCTTCGAGTGCTATCAACCAGCATCCATCATAACTTGGTTTCCTGTCATCGAGGCGCCGGTTTACTTTCAAACTTGAGGAGCTCCTGAAATGAAAAACAACAAAACTTTGGGCCGGTTAAGTAAAATTCCCGGCCTTCTATCGACTCTTTATCGTGCTGGCTCTGGTCCTCTGTGGAGCATTTTCTCCTTATGCCGACTCAAGACTAGGGATATCATCATTCGTCAGGGCATGTTTCTAATTTTGGACTTTAGCACTTATCTTTGTTAGAGACTTTGACTGAAGTGACGTTTCAATGCCACCGACTGATTCTTGCATATCCCGAGGTACAAAATCATCATTATGTTTTTTCTAGTGCATCTCATCAGTTCCTTCTCCCACAATGCTCATTGGCACATCTAACAACACGGCAGAAAATACGCGCATGTCCTCTGGATTTCTAGGATAATTTGTTAGACATCATAACAGAAAATCCCACGGTAATCGACGATTAGTTTTCTAATCAACTTTATCCAAATGATTTGCTTCTTAACCTAAGTCTTTAAATAAGGAGGAGAGGGCTATCTCGCTGAGTCCTTCCTCATTCTCCCTTCTTCTTCCCTTCCTCCTCCATTACTAATGTTCCTCCCATCCCCTTCTTCCTCTACTACGGGGTACCGAGAGCATCACATCATCGACATGTGCTCAAGATCTAGCGCACTTAGCGCAATGGGACGGAGGAGAGGTGGTAGTGTCCACCAGCGCCAGCGATCTAACCCGAAGCTCTACTCTGAGCGCCGTCACGGAGAAGAAAAATATCTCATGCGATTGGGATGGCTCATATGTCACCGATGAGACATTGAAGGCCTTGGAATAGGAAGGTGTTCTCCCCATGAAGGAGACGATCCATTCGCGGGCGGCGCTACCAGACGAGCGGATTCCAGCGCCCGCTCCGGGCAAATCTATTGTCTTTTTCTCGCATCTAGAGCGAGGCTTCACCCCACTAGGCGACAAGTTCTTCCAGCAACTTCTTTGATACTACAATCTGCGCTTCGACGATCTCTCCACCAACAACATCCTCTAGGTATCCGCACACAAATTATGTTGCGAGTGCTTTCTCCAAATTCCACTGTCTATAGCGCTTTGGTTAGAGTTGTTTTACTTCAAATGGCAAAAATCCGGTGGCAAAATTCATGGCATGCAGTTGATACATTTGATCCGCATGCAATATAGTAACTTTTTCCCTAGAAAAGACCTAGGTTTATTGAACCTTGGGAAACACTTGCTAAAAAGGAATTGAGGAACTTCTACAAGACTTGTTGATTCTTTTTTTTCGTTTACCGGATATTTCCAGTTTACTTTGTATCTTTTGGTTGTTTCCAATGATGGAGATAGGCCAGGGTTGAAGATTGACTTGCATCTATGCGTACAAATGGGATAAAATAATAAGATTAAGCATAGTCATGTGTCAAATGATCTAATAGTGATAGCAATTATGGGCAGTATATCCTCAACTACTAGACCCCCTGAAACCACATGTGACAATAGTCTATTGGTCTAACAGTCATACCACGAAACCATGAGTTAAAATGATTATTAAGTAAACCAAACCAAAACCTTAAGATCAGAGATGTTACTATTGATGCCAAGAAGATCACTAAGCGAATACCATACTCTCCCTTGCTGTCACTGGGGTTTCACATGTCGGACGTCGTTCTACCCTCATCTCACCACACACCTTGATCAATCCATGGGGTCTCGGGTGCCTACAAGTCCCTAGATCGAGGTAGAGACAAAGATACAAGATAACAAAGCTCCTATTTAATCACCATACAAATATTCCCATAGAATTAGATGCACATAGACACTGTAAGGATTCACCCCAACCTGCAACACATGACGGCTACTCACTCATAATAAATAAGATCAATAATATAAATCATTGGAAAAATACTTAGACTGAAATCAATTATCAGGGGTAAATAATAGCGTAGATTGGTTTGGCTCAAACTGCTATCTACGTCATCTCGATTCTTTTTAGTAGTGGGATGGACGATGAAAAGGACACGCGACGATGTCACAACGAAACCCTGCTACACTACAAGAAATGTATTGACTAGTGACCTTATCTTAACGACTATGTTTTTTGGTCATATATCTATGAACATTTCGAACTAGTTGGTCGTAGGCCATTTGGGAGGGTCTAGACCCTAAAAAATCATGATTTTTGTTAGAAAGGTCATAGTTTTTCTTATAAAGTTGGTAATAACCAAAATAGTAATGGTCCATGACCTTATTTTGAACCGATTACGACCAATTTAAATAGTCATGGCCGCTAATTCACAATTCTTAAAACAACTGGTCAGCCAGCTCAATAATTTTGCCTATGTGTCGTGTCCATGTATCAACTCCCCCTAACGTATCATGTCCATGTGTCAACTTCTTCCTATGTGTCATGTCCATCTGACTATGAACTTCCGCTTACGTGTTGTGCAACCTGCTATGTGGCATTGACTTGTTCCAACTACTGGTTAGCCACCTCAATAATTTCTCCTACGTGTCATGTCCATGTATCAACTTTCCCTTACATGTCGTGTCCATGTGTCAACTTCTGCCTATGTGTCATGTTCATGTGTCTATGAACTTCCGCTTATGTGTCATGCAACCTTCTATGTGGCATTGACTTGTTCCAACTACACAACTATCCAATGCCATGTGGGGCCTGCTTGTTAGGCGACTTGAATGGGACTTGTCCCAACTACAACGCCACTCCATATGCAAATTGAGAAGAAAAATGGAGCGTCGGGGGATTGAACCTACCACTACACCAGTTGCACGCTTGTGTTAGTAAAGCCTCACGGCTTCCTTTTAAAGACCCTACAACGTTGTTGGGCTTGACCATCGCATGGAAAAGGCCTTCGCTTCTTTTTCTATTATTATTGTGTTGCTCCATGGAGTGGTCCTACAACCCATAGGCCATTAGAAGTTTGATTTTGAAGGGGTTCCACCGTAGAAAACAAAAAATTACTACTTTGGAATGCCCGAATGCCTAGGATCTATCTAAGAAGTAAAGCGGTAACGAAAGAAGATAGTAGTAAAATACCTTGAAATCGAGAGAGTGGTACGCTCATGTAGAAGCGTGGATGATATAGTCGTACCCTTCCGACCTCAAGGTCGTGGAGCTCCTAGCATGTAACCTCTTGTCCAGGTCCTTGAACGACAGTTAGGTCACTACTATTGGTAGCTCCCCCCGAGTTATCACACACACATGGTGCAAGACAACGAATCCCAGGCTTTGATCCCTGCCGAGGTTGGGGAAGTAGAACTCCTAGCTGGAATCCCTGCAGCACAACGGCGTGCCATAGTGGTATTGACTTTGCATGTACAGTCCTTCTTCGAGACCGTGCCACCGCAAAGACAACTGAGAGAGAGGGGGATTTTTCTAAGGAAAAGTTCCTTAGAGAATATCTTGATTGGATTTATTTAATCTCTCCCATGGGCATGCCGTTATATAGGCGGAAGAGGGATACTCCCACCCAAAGTTTAGCCATGTGGGACTAAATTAGACAAAAGAAATAAAAGGGAAAGGGCTCCTAGTCGGCTGGGCCACCCCGCCGGGCCCAACACAATAGGAAGCACCCAGCAGCACGCGTAGTAGCTGGAGCAAGCAAAAATAGCGGCCAAGGCCTGCTGCGCTGGTCGGGTGGGACAGCCACCTGCCCATGGCCTGCCAAGCGGCGGTCAATAGCGTGTGATAGCCAGGCGGCCTGTGTGGGCCGGCCTCTCTTGCTCGCAGCCCAGCTGAGCGATAGAGCCTACTGTTGTAGTGCTCTCTGCCAGGTTGGGCCGGTTACGGCTACGACCCACTAGCCCCGCACGGTGCACGTGCCCTCACACATGAGTGGGCCGAGCGGCGGTGGCCCATGAGCAGTGCTAGCTTCCCCCCTCAGCGCTTAGAAGTTGCTTGCCTTCATAGGCTAGGACGATGCGGCCCAATAGCAGCTTTGGCTGATTTTTTTACTTCCTTTTTCCTGTGGCTTTCTCTTGGGCCAATTCCCTCCAGGGTTTTGGTGTAATGAGGAAGTTGCACTATAAATTTTAATTTGAATATTTATTTAATATAATTAACATATAATAAATGCATATTATAAATTTCCATTTATCCGAAACACCTTTCGGTCTTTTCCTTTCTTTCTCCGAATAACGTCGGATTTCTCCCGGAAAGATTCTGATTTCTCTCTCTTCTGTGATTCCATCTTACAGGAAGATCTCTAAGCGTCGTAGTTCCCTTAAGTGTGTTTCCCTGTGGTTGAGAAATGTCACAGAAATGATCTCAAGCAATGATCAATAGCAGGATCAGGATGCCCATATTGCCCCTTGTGCACTCCACGAATCACCATCTTGTCGAACCTTAAATGATATGTCCAATTCCCATTGATACTTGATACTAGACTTGTCTGAGATCTGATCATCAGTATCATGTTACCTTATTCAATCTCATTTCCAACAAGTACTATTTTAGTCGTTCAGGTGAAATTCTCATCCCATGACCTAGTCAAACGTTGCGCAACTTATGGATGTAATTCACCAAGTGGGCCCAGTGTATCTTCCCGTCACATAGGAGAACAAATCCCTATATTGATGCATAGGTCTCAACATGCCCCTTTGGAATACCGAACATACACCTTTATGGTCACTCATTTATGAACATGACGGTTGATGCAGTCAAAGCAATCCTCGGGTAACAGTGATTAATATGATCTCATAGTCTAAGGATTAGGACACTCCATTTCTGACAATTGCAAATGTGAACTAAGTGACATGATCACGTTGCAACAATCATCGGTGGGAAATTTCCATCATACCATCTCTAGATGATATGACATCATTGTCAGTTGGCTCAAGCAGCACCATGATTAGGAAACCTTGATTATTAGCTGCACAATGAACTAGTTGAATAGAGGCTACCAGGGACCTATGTATGTTTATATACCACACATGTATCAATGTTTCCCACTGATACAGTTATAGCATGACATAAAACTATTACGAACTAATGAGATATGATAACAAAACACTTTTATTATTTTACTCTAGGGCATATCTCCTTTAGTCTCCTACTTGCACTAGAGTACAAATAATCTAGCTGCATTGCTAGTAATCATAAACCATATCACATATGCGTTTATTGATCATGCTTGCTTATGGTGGACTATCTTTCCTAAATCTATTTAACCAGATTCATAAGGTCCTATTTTCCAAATTGTTAATGTCACATGTTTGACATTCATATCATTTTGTTTCGGTGACAAAGTGACACTTTTGTTTTCTAGCATAAAATGATGATCTATCAATCATTTAGACTTTCAAGATGTCATGTGTATCTATAAACACACTTAGTCGATAGTCGAACTTTCTTTAAACTAAACCCACTTTTGCTAACTCTGAAGTATTCTAATACTTCTATATCTATATAGACTTGAAAAATGCAATATTTGCAACTTTGATCTCAAACCATGCTTCCATTGCGCTAAACTTAACTCTGGTTCAGTGATTAACTTTAATCACTCAGAAACCTATTCTTACCTTTTAAAAACTTGGGTCACATTGTGACAAGTATAAACATCATGGGTTTTCTAGAAAACTTATGGCCAAGGCACATGTGATGTGATACATCTCTCTTTCCTTTTAATCACTATCATGAATACCGAGTCACTACTTAATACTTCTCCTAATTTCTCAAGTAAGAATCAATTCTTCACTTGAATCCATTCTGAACTATTTTTAGAATCTCAACTAGGCCCTTCTGAACTTCTTTGAGAATAATCCAAGTATTTTTATTGTTTATTAAACATCTTGATCTATTCACATAGATCCTCTGTGTTTAATCTATGCTCAATTTCATCCATCTAACGATCTAATCATTCCTAATATCAAACACATTGTTCACTAATATGTGAATTACATATTCAAGAACATTGTTACGCTCCCACTCAAGTATGTCATCAATATTTGATATTCTAGGATATCACTCATCTCCCAGTCAAAATATGTCGTCCACATATTAGACTTGGAAAACTTCTTAGCTCCCACTCAATTTACATACTTTCTCGATAATCTTGGCAAATCCAAAATTCTTTGATCGTACATCAAATCGAGAATTTTTTGCTACAAGACTTCAGCAATTCCAAATTGGTAAAAACCTACCTGTTGTACTAGCTATAACCTTTTCTTAAAATCTTTGAAGACTTTGCAGTTTTGATCAATGTATTGCCAATTTCAAATTGGAGTTATTTGCTGATTAAATCCAACAGACATTAAACATTTGTCAAAACATTTTTATGACAAAACAAGCTTTTATGTCTTCTTATTAAGTTTCATTTTCATCCTTTCAACTTTGCAGTTTACTAGGAAGGACTAAGTAAATATCATTACTTATTGAGATCAAGTAAGTTTTACTTCATAATCTCAAATGTAACTTGATTTGGGATTTCATAACTCTATGTCATTTCTTGCACTTAGGTCCATCAACCTTTTTTTATAGTTCGAGGTATGTCTTACTTCAATAACAAGACAACCGAATCAAGAATGAAATTCTACAACTAGCAAAACAAAATCTTTAACCCTACTTTTATAAAGTATTAGCTGAAACTTCAGCTTACACTTATACCCTTTCCACTAACACTTATAAGAAACTTTTCTCAAAGAAGTACCACACTGATACAATATGAACTTTGTCTTCTTCGAGTATTAGTTTGGAATTGGTATTCATAGTTTCCTACTAAGAATACACCACAAAGATTTAATATTTGCAACGATCTCAAACTATAGAAATCTCTAGAAACTCGATCTTGCCATATCTCATATGGTGTTGTTTTCACATATCCTTAGATGTTCCTTATACTTAATTGAGTGTTTACTATTCCAATCTCTAACTCTAATTCCTAACATTAATCCATTAAAAGATCATTTTGGACCATATGTATTTCATACATTATGACTATGATATTTAGACAAGTTAATACAGTTTGAATGTGTCCAATTATCATAATTTGTGAAAAAGTTTTTCACAAGTCATTTTATGCCAATTTTATTTAATTTGAATTCATAGTCACTTTGATCAAATCGTAGAGATCTTGAATTCTTGTTAATCTTAATATACGCTTTATTCTAAAATCATTTGAATTCAAATAGTTTCATTAAGTAAATACACATATTTACTTAAACTCACCATAAAATTTATGAAATAACGATTTCCACTATCTGTTGAAAATACAGTACATCATATGAGAAAGTTCAATAATTCTTTGCATATTACCGTTTTACCAGAATGCGGAGTTTTAGTCATTCTGCCCAACGAGGCATCATTTTGCAAAGTCTCTAGATCAAATATCTAAGACCCCGATTTTCATTAGAATGAAAAACATGCAATAACCACAATGACCTAAACAATAGTGTTATTAAATATCTAGACTCAGATATATTTTAGCATTTATAATTTGTATATCTAACATATATCTTTTCTATTGACGATGATCCAAGCTTTGGGTTAAACCTTCGTGGTCCTTAGCTTTGCTATGAACTCATGAAAGGCATACGATATATGTTTCATGACATATTCGGCAACAATGTCTTTGTAGCTAGGATGAAGCATACGTAACACCCCATCTATTGGAAAGTCGTCAGTCAACCAGTCGTTCATAGCATCCACAAGGCATTCATGGATCTCTACCATATTGTCCAGGTGGATTTCCAAGATTGAGTTTTCTTCCATTCTGGTAGAAGTAAACTCGTCCATGTACTCATATCGCATGCGCCTGATCTGTTCTTGGAACAAGCTTTTCAATCCATCGAGCATATCAAATCCGTTGATTTCATGAAACTGCAACCTCAAGCTAGATTTAGTGACATGGATAGTGGTGTACTTGACGGTCATAAAGGTATCACAATAGTCACAAACATTCGCATCTTCTCTTCCATCAGATTCATCATGGAAATCTTCCAGGGGTTCACGAAGTACATAGAGGAGATGGTTTTCTATGATGTTCTGTCTGACGTTGGTACCAGTCGATGAAATTTGACCCATTTAACTTATGTTTCTCCCCATTCATTAATGGACCAAATATGTCCTGAAGTAAGGGGATGGCCATAATCTACAAGACTTTCGCAAATGGATTTAGACTAAGTTCATAATCGGATTCAAATGTGCAATCATATTAACAAATGGGCTATCACTTAAACTATCATCCCTAAAGACAGTTTAGTGATTACATGACCCCTTTACACCACATCATCCCTGACCATCACGGCCTTTGATGCGGCTGTCAGGGTGGACTATATATGTCGATCACATCATCCATGTGACTCGTGCTTGATCTTTCGATCTTCATGTTCTGAGGCCATGTATGTACATGCTAGGCTTGCCAACTCAACCAGAGTGTATTCACTATGCAGACATGGCTTGCACCCACTGTATGCGAATGTCGATGTTCTTGCTCCCGATAATCATGGCCTGCTCTACAACGATATACATTCTTGGTGGTTGCGCACTAATGGGAGAACACTTTCATTGGTATTAAATTGGGATCATCCTATTTAAATGCTACCATTATGTATCTAATACTAGCACTCAAACAAGATGCACACAAAGATTAAATCATATCTAATCTAATTGTGACGTTACATGGTTGTCTTCACGCTCCATGATCTCCATCAGGTGCTCCGGCACGATCTCCATCAGACCACCAGTTTTACGCCAAGTCCACAACGCCACTGGTCTTGTCTTTCATTGTTGTGATGACTACTACTATATGACTTAGTAATAGGAAAGTAAACTACCTTAATTTTTCACGACTCTAACCATATCATATTATATCACAAAGCCTTCACTGCAACATAAAGTTAGACGCATGTACTTTATCTATTGCAGTATTTACGTGGCTATTAGGCTTCCGTGACATGGATCCAATAGTTGTCTCTACTACATCCCTTTCGGGGCCTTCCATTGTAGATGCTATAAAAACTCCTGTGAGAGAGACAGACATCCTCTAGCGACTTACACGGTACAAGCCATATGTCGAGCGTGGAACCAGTCTCGCGTAAGATTACACTTAAGGTCAGTCCGGGTCACTTCATCTCAAAGTGCAGCGATATAAATAAATGCACGTGGGAAGGTAACAGCTACAATATAAATGTTGTAACACCCCAGCATTAGAGCATAGAAATAAGCTGAGATAAGGTGTGTGCATTGCATTCATGCATAGAAAATCTGGATAATTTTCTTGCTTTTAAATAAAAGTTGTCAAAGTGATTGAAGCTTCTCTTAACTTGGTGGAACTGAAGTAGATCATCAAGTTGACTACGATAAGTTTCAATATGACCTTTGCTAAAACCTTATCTTTGGGTAATATAATTTGATCAAAGGGTATATCAAATGTAATAAAACTACTTAATAAGGAGTACTAAGTCACAACACACTACTTAATAAGGAGTACTAGATCTTCTAGAGATCATTACATGGTATTCCATACAACAACTCAAAGATGAATACTTAATGTTCTAAAGATGATATCAAGGTATTATCTACCACAAACCTTGAATAACAAGTTAAGTATATAGCTTAAGTAAAGAAACTCATAACTAAATCTTGAAACCCTTATTTCCATAGTTAACCCTACCATGAGAATCATGGCAGTTTTTCTTAAACATTAACTCTTATTACAAATAGAGTAGAAAGGGAATTCAAACCAAGACCATCCATCACATACCCTCAGTGTCATGTTAATAGATGAAAAACCTATTTAACCAAGTCCTAGTGTCCATTGATCATCAATGTGTGTGATCAATTATTGACCTAGAACTTATTGACTCATAGCCTTTGACCTATTATATTAACCCTCCAAAGACCTTAAGTAAATTAATAAGAAGAATGAACTAGTTATGGTAGTGTGTACATCATCAATGGAATAAGATCCTTAGTGGTGATCAAACCATTGGATGTTGGAGGATTAACTCACTCATGAGTTAACTAGAAGAAGTACCTAAACCCCAGAAGTAACTAGTGATCATTGAGCTATGAGGAAGCTAGTAGTATTTGAGTATCCAATGATAATCCTGTTAAGCCAAGTGGGTATAAACTTCAAGTAAGTTTTCTTAACAAGATGTATCCTATAGGGAGACTAGTACAAGTCTACTACTTAGTGGATAATAGATCTTGATTAGACAATTAGAAGCCTAAGATTTGTATGATCAAAGGTTGGTGGTCATTATTTCCAAGTCATTGGAGAATAGATGACTGGATAATGAAGAAGTGAGGTGAGCATACCAAATTAAGTAAAGCCCTAGTAAGATGAATCATCTAGTTTGAACATGAAAAGTCAAGCTAGAGTATGATGAAGTATATAACATAAGTTTTATGAAGTAGTTGGAGGCATAGTATTTTAACCAAGCTAGTACAAGAACAAACTTGTATTATGGGAGTAGTACCATGCCCATCCTAGAGGATTGTTATCACATGTGATGTAGAGAGAATTATAATCTTGTAAGCCTTAGAAGTAGATGCAAGGTGAATATGAAGGAGTTTATGGAATGAAGTTAGTACTAACATATTTGGTGGATTTAGTAAGGGTAGTTTAGTAATGGAAGTTATATAGATACTAGGAGTTGAAGTGGCATGACCATGTCATCATGTGATGAGGGATATGGTGGAGTTAGATGACTGACTTATTCAGGAAGATGTGATCTTAGTGAAGTAGATGAGAGATTTAAATGGAGTATATTTAGGAAAGGAATTCCTTATCTCAACATAAGCTTAGTGAGGTATTAAGGTAAGGATTCTTTAGGCACCTTTAATCAACAGTATATCAAGCCATGATAGAATCATGTCTACCTCTTTGTTTAAAACCCTAGAATAAAGAAGGTAGTTAAACCAATTCCTATTTTTAGGCAACCAATGGATAGTATCTCTTAGCCAAATGAAATGTGTAAGAGATAAATAGAATACCAGTTGAGAGTGTATTGATGGAAGCCTTGTCCACCTTATTGTCTTAAACCCTAGTAGAAACCTAGAATGATAGAACTATCAGGATCACATTATGAAAGCAATCCCAATAACTCACTTTAAGTTGAGAGGTTATTCAGGATCACAAAACATGGTGGCAGTATGTCTAGCCTTAGTAATCATCCACATCTCTAAGTTAATATGAGTTATTAAATCCTCTCAAAACCCATAATACCTATATTGAATAAACATTGGCATTTCTCCACCAATGTTTATTATTGATTCATCATTACCTAACCAAAAGTGTTCTGTGGTAATTCTAAACTCTACAAACCTAGTAGAGTTGGATTTGGAAAATCATCTAATATGGAGGATCATGAAACTAAAACCACCATTTTATGAACCCTCAGCTTTCACTCATTATAAGGTTATTTATACAATTCCTTTGTGAGGTTAAGTATGAATCAGATCCTATCTATATCATTCAACATTTTAAACTATTGCCATTAAAACATTATCAAGTGAAAATAAATCATTTTTATAAGGTTTCTGGATACTAAACAAAATATTAAACCCTAAGGAATAAATGTTGCCATCAATAAACTAGGTTCTTTACTAGTTTAAAATTTATAAAGAAACATAAAATATATAAGCATCAATTAGTCTCAAAGCTCACTTTAAGATTTCACAAACTTTTTGAATGAATAAATAGTTTAGAAATCAAATTTAAAAGGAATTTGAAGTGAAAATGCTTTATTGAAAACATAAAACCAAATTAGAAAAAGAGAAAACAACACCATAGTACCGGCCCACGGCCTAGGGAAGTTTCTCGCCTAACCGACGGTCGCGAGCAGCAGTAGTCAATTTCCGCTCGCTCGGCTGCAGCCCACCTAGCCCACAGCGGCCCAACAGTAGCAGCCCAACTTTCCTCTCTCTCACTGATAGGTGGGACCATAGATGGACCGCAGGTTAATTCGTAGAAACATTAGGGGGTTTTCTGCAAAAGTATTGCCGTCATCATCATCCCCACGCACATAGACAGTTGTGTGTGCTCATCGATGACCATCCGCCGCCGTCAGCAGAAATCAACAGCTGTGATGCCCGCCGCCGTCCTGGCCGAAGATAGGAATGACACTGGGACGTCTCTCGTCCATCCTCATCCACTCTTCCTTTCTCTGATGCTCTCCCTCTCTTATTCCCAACTAATACCGAAACCCTAGCCGCCCAGACGCTGCTCGTCATCGTCGCTCCGAGCCGCCCCGTGACCGGTAGAGTAGCTCAGGAGGTCCACCATGATCTCCTACATCTTCCAGCCTGAGGAATCGAACCAGGGTTCGCAGAATCGAGCCCCACGACATCTTCTTCCTCGTCTCTGACGAGGTCCACCGTTGTTCGTGTCGTTGTTTCCGACCTTCTCAGCCTCGCCGTCACATCCTTTAGCTTTCCGGTGAGCTACCGGTTCTCACGTACCTCTCCTTTATCTCCCATCCCCTCTCAGTTGTTCCCTCCATAGGCACCTGCAAGCGCCGCCGCTATAGCTCGTTGCCGGTCAGCGTCCCGTGACCATTTACGGGCTACGCTGCTACTGTTAGGATCGCCGTGAACTCCTCTTTCCAGCGCACCTACCGTGTGTGCTCTGGCGCCATAGTTCGCCGCCGGTGACAACAAACTGGCGGTGGTGGCCGTGCTTGCGTCAGCACGACGCCACGCCCACGTCATCCCGACCCAGTCAGCCAGTTTGACCAGTCTTGCTCACGTGGCACCCGACGTGGCCCTGACCCCACTGGTCAGTGGCTGGGTCTAAATTAGGTCCGGGTATAAAATGTACTCCTCTATTTAAAATCCAGTTAGAAATGAATAAACAATATAAATTTAAATATAAATAAATTTCAGGAATTTAGAAAAATGACTAAATCTTAGAAATTGAATATCTTTTGTTTTATAATTTAGAAAAATAAGTATAATATATCAAAATATTCAGAAATATAAAATCTATAATTTAGCTTTATTCTTAAATATTATTGTGTTAACTATTTAAATAAATATTATTTAATAAAGATTTTATAACTAATAATACTTTGAAAATTCATATTTTAATATTGCTAGAAGAGAAAAATATAAATAATATAACAAAATTCTTAGAAAAACAAAATCTACATTTACAAACTTGTTTCCATTATTTTTGTGTCACTTAACTAAGTATTTATCATTTATTTAGTGTTAATAAAGAAATAAAACTTATAAAAATTATAGTTTAATATTTAAAAACACAAAAATACATATAATATACCAAAATAATCACAACAAATAAAACCTACACATTAAAAATATAATTTTACATAATTGAAGTAAATAAATGGTAAAAGCCTAATAAATCTTATTAAAACCCCTTTCTTTTGTTTTAATTCCTTAGAAATATATAAATCTTTACTATTGCCTTTACCATTATTTGTTTAAAGTTTAAAAATGTAATAACAAGTTCGATAAATGTTTGATGAATTAAAATTAACTGTATTCTAATTTTGTGCATTATAATATCATCAAAGTAGTATATTGGTTATCAAAAAGATATTATGCATATATAAAATCATTAAGATATTAATTACCAATTATTTTACAAGCTGGGAAAACTACTCAATGGTTTAAACCAAGTTTTTAAGTAATTTAAGTAATGCCATTTCTATGTTTATAAATGGTAAGCATTAATAATAAAGTAATACTATTCACTTTTGACTTCAATAAAGCACCACCACATTCAAGTAATAACATTTAAATCCTAACTTTGTAGAATGTTACGAAGTAAACCATCTACAATGTGATGCCTTATTCAACACATGCAAATCTCCACCACTTATGCTATGATTGTTTAATGTATTAATATTTTCCTCTTTAATAATATTAACTAATAATAAAACCTTAAAGTGTTAGCCTTAAGTTTAAATACTTTTTACTTTGTAAAGTAATATTTTCCTCAAAAGTTATTATTTTAAGAAACATTAAAAAATGATCCTTGAACACTTCTTTAAAAGCTCTAATTGATTCTTAATCTTGTTTAAGAAATATTTTAGATACCATGACCCATTTGAATGCTTTAGTATTCCATACTATTTATTGTATTTACATATTGTCTCACTCACTCACAAGCCTTAATAAGAAGCACATGTGTAAAGCTCGTATAAAAGTGTAACACACTCCAAAGAACTCATCACAAATTCCAAACCCAAGATCCGATACGATTAGTCCGGGGATTCACATTTATCAAATTGCATTACATTACTTATGCATCATTGCATCTTGCTTCTTTAAACATTAGTCCTTACCGGACCAATCATGCTATTTACAGAATTTGGATCTTCTATTGTCTCAAAGACCGTGAGTGCAGAATCTTGCAATCACAAAAGGCAAGTTCACACTTTCTCATGTCCTTTGATTATTTTCTATCAAATGCTTGTAACTCGAATGTTTTCATCACCTGCATTTCAAAAAGATCAAAAACACCATTTTCATAATTAATGGAAATATCGGTTACTGAAGTAGGGTGATCAGCTAATATATCATAACTGGCAATGAAAACGCCATTGTACAGTAATGTAAAATCTAGGACTTAACAACCAATGTCGTCAGTGATTCTAGCGCCATATATTATGTGTTAACCATGATATTTGGAATGGGACAGAGAAGTCAGTTGTATCTTCTTCCTCTCGCATGCATCCGGATGGCCAAGTTGTGGTTGTTATCCTCGTAGCGTGCACTTATTGGTAATTCATAGAGGATATGCAGCATATGGGTGGGAGCCCTCAACGTCCCACGATAGTTCTGGCATCTGACGGTATGTGCTAACCATTGCCGTTATTCAAGATGTGGGCATAGCGTACACCAAGGGGACATGGGGGGTCACGAAGGGGGTAGTGATTGGCTTGGATCTTAGATTGGGCCTCAAACCATGGAAGTTGGAATGGGGACATACTCCCGGCCATGCGACAAAGCTTAAGGTCTCTTCTGGGAAAAGTGATGCACCTCTGCAGAGTGTAAAAATTGTGACGTGTTACTCCCTCTTCTGGGAAGGAGCTACGAACACAGCAGGAAAGGAACCCCACGAAGGTTCTAGTCAACCTGTAAAGGCTATCAAACATAGTTTTCAAAATAAAAGCAATCTTTGAAGAAATGTTTATGAAAACCTGCATTGCCTGCAACCTTTGGTCTGTGGCTGTAGGGATAGTGCATCATACACTCCTTTTTAGTGAACTTGCTGAGTATGCTCGTACTCAATCGTACCTTCTTAACCCTTGCTAGGTTCTAAGCCGTTGAAGACGATGTCAACATCAATTTCTTCTCAAGAAACCATCATCGGCAGCTCACGTTCTTCAATAAAGTCTATGAAGTCAAAATATACATCAGCCGAAGTGAAGACAAAGTCTCTATTTAGATAGGAGTAAATACTCTAGCCATAAAACCTACTTCTATAGGGAATTGAATTAGTAGCAATTGCAAGCCAAATAGTTTAGGTGTTAGTCTTATTAGCCAGATAGTTCTGAATTATTATTTCTGATTTTGCCTTGTAAGAAGTTCTTTCTCTCTCTTTAACCTAGAGTGTTCTCTAGATCTTCTATAAAGAATCAAGTTGTAATCTATAGTCATGTCTTGGACCTGCTATGTTTCTGTTGTACCACTCTGAGGGATGTAATACTAGTGAACGGTGTTTCATTGGTGTTATGTCAACAACTATAGTGTACTACATCATGCAGTGGTATGTTGGGTCCCCGCAGTTGGTATCAGACCATATGCTTTTACCTTAGGATTAAAACCCTTTTAGGAAGATCTGTAGGTTGAATAGTGACTATAGGAGCCATATTATATAAACCAAGACATGTGATGGATATCCACTTGAGGATAACCTTGTCACACTTGTTGGATGTTTTTGTCATTTTTCTTATGGATTACTTATATGTTTTCTCTAGAGAAAGGTCATTAGAGTGTAGCTCTAAATAGGTATAACACCACTAAGATATCTTAAGTAAGTTAAAGTATCAAAGAAGATTAGGACTAATATTAGGATATCATGTGGAGTAGTTTTAGTGATGGAGTCTATAGTTAGAATCCCTATGAAGCCGCAGAATCTTACCACTAGTTGATACCACTATACCACTTCAGGTAGACCATTAGAGTAGGTATAGATAAAATTGGAGGTAAATCATGTGGCATTCACTTGAGAATTCCATGTGCTGAAGTAGAATTCTGTTAAGAATCATTAATAGTAAGCGAAGAAGAAGAGTCGTCATGGTGAGATTATCTCTTTAATCATGATGACTAGGTAAATCTTAACAAGTTCGTGGTGAGAATAGCTCCGAGACCATGATAAGTCTGTAATTAGGACAGGTACTTAATAAATAATCTTGTAACAATAGTAAGTAAAGAACAATGTAGGTCTATGATAGAAGTCATGGGTATCATAACATTACGATGATTTTTGGATTAAGGTAGTAACTACAATTTTGTTAGTAGTTTTGAGAGATCATGTGAGGATAGTTTACGATAGAATGGAAAGTTGGTAGTCTTTAGTAATCCCGAAAGAAAAGTAAGAGGTTAGTCAAAACCAAATTGAGACCACTTTGCTCAAGATTATCTAGTTGCAACTGAGAAAATTGGGTAGATATTGAGACAAAGAGTAGTTTAACCCCTAAGTGCTAAGTATCACAAAGTAAACCTATACTAGGAGGTGTCATATACTACACAGCTAAGCCTGAATTCTAGAGGTATTATACTCAACTAGTATATTCTAGGCTTAGAATGATGTGTGTTATATGTACCATATTTGGATTTCTTGATTTTCTTGCATCTTCTTGATTGACTAGATCTGTACATGAAGTTTGACTTGGTGTGCAAATCCATGTTGCATCATCAAGTTATTACTTGATGTTATAGACCTAGATAGAAAAGGAAATTCATGTAAGGGAGTGACGAGTTCCGAAGATCAAGATGAAGACTTGTAGAAAGAAGGAAGCTAAATATAAGGTGTATCAACACTATTTTGAAGGATGGATCAACCCCAACTCATTATGAGCTGGCAATAAGAAGGATTATTAGTGCATAAAAAGGTGGAGAGAAACATGTAGGATGAACTTAGGTTCATTTAATGTAGGTGATGTTGCTCAGAAGCTAATGAAGTAGTTGTACCTAGTTCACGGAAGTATCATGAATCAGTGCAAAGAAGAAGTCTTTGAACAAGGGTGGTATTCAAGCTCTGACAATTCAGAGAGAATGCCAATAAGAAGTCAAAAACCCGTAGGGTAATCCATACACATAGGAGGATCCGTAGCTGGTATCCGTAGCTGTTTAGATAATTAGATCATCTTGGTATGATTTAAAGAGCATAAAACTTGGCCTAAGTTAAGAAAGGCACAAAGAAGTCTAAAAATTAAAAGCGAATGACTTTCGAGACGTTTCACGAAATTGGGGTTATCAGTGAGAAGTAATGTATAAGAAGACAAAAGTAAGACAAGTAACATTGGAAGATTCATTTCGGAGATCCACAACTATGTGGGTGTACCGCATATTCTTTCATGAGATCTTATATATAGACAAAGTATGAACTAGATAGAGGCCAATATCCTTACTATCGAGTCAATGGATATTATACGTGTAGATTATAAACCATTAGGAGACCCCAAGGGGGAGAGTAAACAATAAACACTGAAGTGTTGTTGTCTAACTTCCTGACTAAAGGTTGGAGAAGATTTACTAGACGACGATGAGGTTAAGCCTTATTTTCATAAGGATACAAGAAGCCATCATTATAGAGTATTTCTGAGAGTATGTCCGGATGAAAGATCGAAGGAGATATAATAGATTAAACTTAGTGGACTAGTTCTAAAAGAAACAACTCATAAGTTGTCCTTAAGAAGGAGTAGAGCATTCAAAAATAGTCTAGTGTAAAAAAGTAGGAAAACTAGATTGGAATGGACAAAATGTGTCCACAACCAATTCTAAATAAGACTGTAAGGACATAAACCAAAGGGTTTATTAGAAGGATTTATGCTACATATTGGAAATGATAGTGGATATTGTCAAGGATGAAGAGAATTCAAGGAAAAAGATCTGGATATGGGATACTACAATTATCCCTATTGGTGATCACAATGGCATTATGAAAATGTCGTGATCAATACAAGTCAACACCTCATTGTGAAACGTAAGAGAGTACCAACTTCAGGGATGAAGTTTATTTTAAGGGGGAGAGTCTGTAACACCCCAGCATCAGAGCTTAGAAATAAGCTGAGATAAGGTGTGTGTATTGCATTCATGCATAGAAAATCTGGATAATTTTCGCACTTTTAAATAAAAGTTGTCAAAGTGATTGAAGCTTCTCTTAACTTGGTGGAACTGAAGTAGATCATCAAGTTGACTGTGATAAGTTTCAATATGACCTTTTCTAAAGCCTTTTCTTTGGGTAATATAATTTGATCTAAGGGTAGATCAAACGTAATAAAACTAAGTCACAACACACTACTTAATAAGGAGTACTAGATCTTCTAGAGATCATTACATGGTATTCCATACAACAACTCAAAGATGAATACTTAATGTTATAAAGATGATATCAAGGTATTATCTACCACAAACCTTGAATAGAAAGTTAAGTATATAGCATAAGTAAAGAAACTCATAACTAAATCTTGAAACCCTTGTTTTCCATAGTTATCCCTGCCATGAGAATCATGGCAGTTTTTCTTAAACATTAACTCTTATTACAAATAGAGTAGAAAGGGAAGTCAAACAAAGACCATCCATAACATACCCTCAGTGTCATGTTAATAGATGACAAACCTATTTAACCAAGTACTAGTGTCGATTGATCATCAATGTGTGTGATCAATTCTTGACCTAGAACTTATTGACTCATAGCCTTTGACCTATTATATTAACCTTCCAAAGACCTTAAGTAAATTAATAAGAAGAATGAACTAATTATGGTAGTGTGTACCATCATGAATGGAATAAGATCCTTAGTGGTGATCAAACCATTGGATGTTGGAGGAGTTAACTCACTCATGATTTAACTAGAAGAAGTACCTAAACCCAAGAAGTAACTAGTGATCATGGAGCTATGAGGAAGCTAGTAGTATTTGAGTATCCAATGATAATCCTGTTAAGCCAAGTAGGTATAAACTTCAAGTAAGTTTTCTTAACAAGATGTATCCTATAGAGAGACTAGTACAAGTCTACTACTTAGTGGATAATAGATCTTGATCAGACAATTAGAAGCCTAAGCTTTGTATGATCAAAGGTTGGTGGTCATTATTTCCAAGGCATTGGAGAATAGATGACTAGATAATGAAGAAGTGAGGTGAGTATACCAAATTAAGTAAAGCCCTAGTAAGATGAATCATCTAGTTTGAACATGAAAAGTCAAGCTAGAGTATGATGAAGTATATAACATAAGTTTTATGAAGTAGTTGGAGGCATAAGAATTTAACCAAGCTAGTACAAGAACAAACTTGTATTATGGGAGTAGTACCATGCCCATCCCAGAGGATTGTATCACATGTGATGTAGAGATAATTATAATCTTGTAAGCCTTAGAAGTAGATGCAAGGTAAATATGAAGGAGTTTATGGAATGAAGTTAGTACTAACAACTTTGGTGGATTCAGTAAGGGTAGTTTAGCAATGGAAGTTATATAGATACTAGGAGTTGAAGTGGCATGACCATGTCATCATGTGATGAGGGATATGGTGGAGTTAGATGACTGACTTATTCAGGAAGATGTGATCTTAGTGAAGTAGATGAGAGATTTAAATGGAGTATATTTAGGAAAGGAATTCCTTATCTCAACATAAGCTTAGTGAGGTATTAAGGTAAGGATTCTTTCCTCTCTCTCACTGATAGGTGGGACCACAGATGGATCGCATGTTAATTCGTAGAAAAATTAGGGTGTTTTATGCAAAAGTATCGTCGTCGTCATCCCCACACACATAGACAGCTGCGCGTGCTCGCCGATGAACGTCCGCCGCTGTCAGCAGAAATCGACCGCTGCGATGCCCACCATCGTCCTGGCCGAGGATAAGAATGACACCGAGACGTCTCTCGTCCGTCCTCATCCACTCTTCTTTTCCCTGGTGCTCTCCCTCTCTAATTCCCTACTCAGACCGAAACCCTAGCCACCCAGAGGCCGCTCATCGTCGTTGCTTCGAGCTGCCCCATGACCGGTAGAGTAGCCCAGGAGCTCCACCATGATCTCCTACGTCTTCCAGCCTAAGGAATCAAACTAGGGTTCGCAGAATCGAGCCCCATGACGTCTTCTTCCTTGACTCCGACGAGGTCCACCATTGTTCGTATCGTCGTCTCCGACCTTCTCCAGCCTTGCCGTCATGTCCTTCAGCTTCCCGGTGAGCTACCGGTGCTCATGCACCTCTCCTTTATCTCCAAGTCCCTCTCAGTTGTTCCCTCCACGGGCACCTGCAAGCGCCGCCACTGTAGCTCGTCGCCGGTCAGCGTCCGGTGACCATTTTTGGGCTACGCTGCCACAATTAGGATCGCCGCAAACTCCTCTTTCCAGTGCACCCTACCGCGTGTGCTGGGGCGCCGTAGTTCGCCGCCGGCGACCACAAACTGGCGGTGGTGGCCGTGCTTGCGTCAACACAATGCCACGCCCACTACATCCCGACCCAGTCAGCCAGTTTGACCAGTCTTGCTCATGTGGCACCTGACATGGCCCTGACCTCACTGGTTAGTGGCTGGGTCTAGATTAGGTCCAGGTATAAAATGTACTCCTCTGTTTAAAATCCAATTAGAAATGAAAAAAAATATAAATTTATATATAAATAAATTTCAGGAATTTAGGAAAATGACTAAATCTTAGAAATCGAATATCTTTTGTTTTATAATTCAGAAAAATATGTATAATATATCAAAATATTTAGAAACATGAAATCTATAATTTAGCTTTATTATCAAATATTATTGTGTGAACTATTTAAATAATTATTATTTAATAAAGATTTTATAAGTAATAATACTTTGAAAATTCATATTTTAATATTGGTAAATGAGAAAAATATAAATAATATACCAAAATTCTTAGAGAAACAAAATCTAAATTTACAAACTTGTTTCAATTATTTTTGTGTCACTTAACTAAGTCACTATTATTTATTTAGAGTTAATAAATAAATAAAACTTATAAAAAATATATTTTAATATTTAAAAATCACAAAAATACATATAATATACAAAAATAATCACAAAAATAAAACCTACACATTAAAAAATATCATTTTACATAATTGAGGTAAATAAAAGGTAAAAGTATAATAAATCTTATTAAAAGCCCTTTCTTTTATTTTAATTCCTTAGAAATATATAAATCTTTACTATTGCCTTTACCATTATTTGTTTAAAGTTTAAAAATGTAATAACAAGTTCAATTAATGTTTGATGAATTAAAATTAAGTGTATTCTAATTTTATCCATTATAAAATCATCAAAGTAGTATATTGCTTTTCAAAAAGATATTATGCATCTATAAAATCATTAAGAGATTAATTACCAATTCTTTTACAAGTTGGGAAAACTACTCAATGGTTTAAACCAAGTTTTTAAGTAATTTAAGTAATGCCCTTTCTATGTTTATAAAAGGTAAGCATTAATAATAAAGTAATACTATTCACTTATAACTTTAATAAAGCACCACCACATTCAAGTAATAACATTTAAATTATAACTTTGTAGAATGTTAAGAAGTAAACCATCTACAATGTGATGCCTTATTCAACACATGCAAATCTCCACCACTTATGCTACGATTGTTTAATGTAGTAATGTTTTCCTCTTTAATAATCTAAGCTAATAAGAAAACCTTAAAGTGTTAGCCTTAAGTTTAAATACTTTTTACTTTGTAAAGTAATATTTTCCTCAAAAGTTATTCTTCTAAGAAACATTAAAAAATGATCCCCGAACACTTCTTTAAAAGATCAAATTGATTCTTAATCTTGTTTAAGAAATATTTTAGATACCATGACCCATTTGAATGCTTTAGTATTGCATACAATTTATTGTTTTTATATATTGTATCACTCACTAACAAGCCCTAACAAGAAGAACATGTGTAAAGCTTATATAAAAGTGTAACACATTCCAAAGAACTCATCACAAATTCCAAACCCTAGATCTGATACGATTAGTCTGGGGATTCACATTTATCAAATTGCATTACATTACTTATGCATCGTTGCATCTTGCTTCTTTAAACATTAGTCCTTACTAAACCAATGATGTTATTTACAGAATTTGGATCTTCTATTGTCTCGATGACCGTGAGTGCATAATCTTGCAATCACAAAAGGCAACTTCACACTTGCTCATGTCCTTTGATTATTTTCTATCAAATGCTTGTAACTCAAATATTGTCATCACCTGCATTTCAAAAAGACCGAAAACACTATTTTCATAATTAACTAGAAATATCGGTTACTGATCCAGGGTGATCAGCTAATCTATCATAACTGGCAATGAAAATGCTATTGTGCAGTAATGTATCCTCTAGGACTTAACAACCAATGTCGTCAGTGATTCTAGCGCCATATATTACGCGTCAACCATGAGATTTGGAATGGGATGGAGAAGTCAGCTATATCTTCTTCCTCTCGCATGCATCCGGATGGCCAGGTCGTGGCTGTTATCCTCGTAGCGTGCATTTATTGGTAATTCATAGAGGATATGCAGCATATGGGTGGGAGCCCTCAATCTCCCATGATAGTTCTAGCATCTGACGGTCTGTACTAACCATTGCTGTAATTCAAGATGTGGGCATGGCGTACACCAAGGGGACATGCGGGGTTGCGAAGGGGGCAGTGATTGGCTTGGATATTAGGTTAGGCCTCAAACCATGGAAGTTTGAATGGGGACATACTCCCGGCCGTACAACAAAGCTGAAGGTTTCTTGTGGGAAAAGTGACGCACCTCTACAGAGTGTAAAAATTATGACATGTTACTCCATGTTCCGAGAAGGAGCTATGAAGGCGGCAGGAAAGGAACCCCACAAAGGTTCTGGTCAACCTGTGAAAGCTGTTGGACATAGTTTTCAGAATAAGAGCAACCTTTGAAGAAATGTTTACGAAAACCTGCATTGCCTATGACCTTTGGTCTGTGGCTGTAGGGATAGTGCATCATACACTCCTTTTTAGTGAACTTGTTGAGTATGCTCATACTCAACCGTACCTTCTTCACCCTTGCTAGGTTCTAAGCCGTTGAAGACAATGTCAACATCAATTTCTGCTCAAGAAACCATCATCGGCAGCTCAAGTTCTTCAATAAAGTCTACGAAGTCAAAATATAAATCAGCCGAAGTGAAGACAAAGTCTCTATTTAGATAGGAGTAGATACTCTAGCCATAAAACCTACTTCTATAGAGCATTGCATTAGTAGCAATTACAAGCCAAATAGTTTATGTGTTGGTCTTATTAGCCAGATAGTTCTGAATTATTATTTCTGGCTTTTCCTTGTAAGAAGTTATTTCTCTCTCTTTAACCTAGAGTGTTCTCTAGATCTTTTATAAAGAGTCGAGTTGTAATCTATAGGCATGTCTTGGACCTGCTGTGTTTCTATTGTACCACTCTGAGGGATGTAATACTAGTGAACGGTGTTTCATTGGTGTTATGTCAACAACTATAGTGTACTACATCATGAAGTGGTATGCTGGGTCACCACAGATTCCCACACTCTGCATGTGTCTATTGATACGTTGCTAACGTATACATAATTTTTGATGTTCCATGCTTGGTTTTTATCTACTTTCTTATGTTTTGTTCCAACTTTGGAGTACTTTTCATACACTTTCTTGGACTAACCTATTAACAAGAGCCACAGTGCCAGCTGCCTGTTTTCTGCTGTTTTTGGTTCCAGGAAAGTCAGAAAATGAATATTCTCGGAATTGGACGGGACAAAAGCCAAAGTCAGTTTTTCACCGAGGGACACAAGGAGCCAGAATACGAGACATAGAGGGGCCAGGGGGCCATCACACCACCTGGCCGCGCGACCCAGCCTGACCCGCGCAAGGGGGTGGTCTGTCCGCCTCCGGCACCCCCTCGGCCTCCCCTTTCGCCTATAAGATGCCTCCGATATAGAAACCATAAGGACCCGATCAAAATTCCACGAAAGAGTCTGTAGCCACCGTCATCTCTATCCCTAGATCAGGAGGGATCTAAAGCTCCTCCCGGCACCCTGCCGGAGAGGATAATTCACCCTAGAGGCCTTCTTCATCACCTTGCAAGCCTCCGGTGTGATGCATGAGTAGTTCATCTCTTGACTACGGGTCCATGTAGTAGCTAGATGGCTGGTTCTCCCTCTTTGTGCTATCATGTTTAGATCTCGTGAGCTCCGTTCATGATCAAGATCATCTATTTGTAATCCTACATGTTGTGTTTGCGGGGATACGATGGATATTGAGATGCTATTTCAGATTGATTATTGATTATTGTCTTTTTTATTTGTGATCTTGCATGCTTTCCGTTGTTAGTAGCTATCTTGGCCAAGTAGATGCTAGCAACTCTAAGAGTCAGTATTTGTGCTTGATAGTGGGTTCATGCCTCTAGTAATCTGGGGAAGTGATAGAAATCTCTAAGGTACTAGATGTGTTGTTGCAACTAGGGAGAAAACAACAATCCTTTGTTCATAGAACAATCGTATTGTTTACTTTACACGCAATGCATAACGCAATTATCTGTTGCTTGCAACTTAATACTGGAGGGGGGTCGGATGATAACCTGAAGGTGGATTATTAGTCATAGATGCAGTTGGACTACGGTCTATGTACAATGTTGTAATGCCCAATCAAGTCTCAAAAGATCCAAGATGAGTAGTATATGCATATTGCTTTCTCGATGTTTGTCAATTTCCCCGCTGTAATTTGTTCACCCAACATGTTATTTATCTTAAGGAGAGCCACCACTAGTGAACTATGGACCCCGGTCCTTCTTTATCATCAATCTACAATCAACTGTTTACTGCTTTGTGTTTACTTTCTGCAAACTATTACTTTCTTCCACTCGATACGTTTAATCCTTTGTTTTCCGCAAAACCGGTGAGATTGACAACCTCATCGCAAGTTGGGGGCAAAGTTCTGTGGTTGTGTTGTGCAGGTCTCCACGTTGCTGCTAGTACCGGTAGTGCGCCCTGCCAAGGCCAGCTAGCAACACCTGGGAGGTGTTTCCTTGCTCCTACTAGATTGATAACCTTGGTTTTATAACTGAGGGAAAACTTGCTGTTGTGCTCATCATACCTTCCTCTTGGGGTTCCACAACGAGCTCGAGATATCTTGGGCTAAGAAACTTTTTCTGGCGCCGTTGCCGGGGAGCCAAGGACATCTTCACAAGGGGAGTCCCTCATAACCAATCTCTTTACTTTGTTGTTTTTGTTTTTGTAACATCCCAAATCTTAAATCAAGGTTATCAAGATCCAAATCACCTAATTTAGGGTTAACAAAAACTTTTTCTCATTTAAATAATTAAGAATGCATATGAGTGTTGCATTAATATAGAATTGTTTGAAATTGCCATGTTTGTTTGTTCTAATGGTTATAAAATGATTCTGTCTCGTAGTTTAAAAATTAATTCAGAGAGTTATGCTTAACCAAACTAAATGATTCAAATTTTGCTATAAAGATAATTTAAATCGCTATCCAAGCCCGTTGGATTTAAATCATTTAGAGTTATAGATCACATATAGCAAAAATAACAAGACAGAGACTTTTCTGCATTCAAACATTTTTCAAAAATCAACCATAATAGGTTTTGAGTTGATTCCAACTCTCAAAAATCACATTTGACCATACATATCTGAATATGTAAAAATAATTAGGTTTGCATGCAGTGACTTTGGACTAGTACCAAAATAATGCTATATAGGCATTTCTAGTCACTTTAAATCATTTAAATATTAATCTTAAACTTTATAAAATGTGATCCAACATTTAAATCACATTCCCATGTATTAGAATATGTGGTGATGACATGTGTCCACAAGATCCCATATTTTAACTGGAGAATATTAAATCTTAGTTAATTTCAATGAGTAGAAATTACTTTTCTCAAATAAAATAAATGAAACTAGTTCATTAAATCTTGTGATGAATGTGATGATACTAGATCATCAAATGTGTGACTTAGTGTACTAAATCGACTAGTTAAGTATCGTTTGGTGACTGTGTATTCCGTATGTATTTATAGACGATAGTACCGACCAAGTCTACGAAGAGGAGGAGTTCTACCCCGTGGAAGAAGATGAGAATTTCAACCACTTCACCAACCAAGGCAAGCTAACACTTGCAAGTTTCCTAACTATGCAAGCCATCATTAACAATGCAAGGTAACCCTTGCAAGCTTAATAACCTAAGCAAAATGCCTTAAGCATGCTTTTGGTTATACCCCTTTTTTCTTATACCCATCCCAAGTTTTACTTACAAGCTTTACTTCGTTTACTTTACCAAAGTCCTTACCTTCTTTATAGATAGCATAAAGAGTATAAAACTTGGCATATCTAGTTAGACTTATATGTCATTCTATGGCATGAGATTCAGGTTAGCACCCCACCTTAGTGAACACTCTTAACTTAGTAGTTTAGAGATAAACCAAAAACTTGATCACTTTAGATGGGAATACTTGGTGAAAATGACTTATGAAAACCTTGGAATGATGAGTCATTCTATTGATATGTTTTGACATGTGTTGAGAAACACAAATGGTTTATGATGATGAAAATGTTGAGGCATGAGCCTTAGCCCTTTTATAAAAACTGATGGTTGGGTTCGGATGCGATACCATTCCAATTTTACCGTACAACCACAATACCTGAATTAGGTAAGGCTTAGCTAGAAGTTTATATGCATTAGTATGAGTTCCCTCGTGGGAGAGGTCTGAGCTGAGGCTACCTCTCAATGTTGCCCACCTATATAGCGCCCAGGATGGCAGATGGCCATGGCTGGTAGGCCAAGCTCATAGGAGAGGTGCTTATTCTAGGGTGTGTAAAGGAAAGGTTTTGATTATCTGCATACTAAGTATGATGATTCAGGGTTGTCCCTGACAGATGTATCGAATTTTGTGGTGAAAGTGTACCACCTCTACAGAGTGTCAAACTATTTGAATAGCCGCATCCGCGGTTATGGACATTTGGAGTGGCCATACTGTTCCGTTGTCAGATGTTTTCAAAATGACTTATGAAATAAATTGTGACATGACTTGACCACAATAGAGTTGTGACTATGACAACTAAGTTCCCACTTAGGTGATTTAGAACTTTATTTTATCTTTCTTTATTTCCGAACTCAGCTTAGGTTTCAAACTTAACTTTACAAATAAACTTAGAACTTAGCATCCCTACTAGAACTCAGCTTAGCTTTGTCCCTGGCTATTCGCGTGGCCATACTATGAGGAGGACTATCTAGAAGAAGGACAGCACGACGGCTATGATAATTAGGATCATCTCCCATCGTTAGCATTACCTATGACACTGAAGATGGAGCCCACCACTACGCTATTTATTCCGCTACTTGTTTGTACTAAGACGGGATCATGAGATCCTTTATTTGTGTAAGACATTATTATGGTTTCTAATGGATGATGTACTGTGATATCCAATCTGTTATGTCTCGCAAAAATGGTAATCCTGGGATTTCGATGTATGGCACAATAGGCATCTAGGATAAAAAATCTGGGTGTTGGCAGTTTTGCTTAGTTTACTTTTGCTTTGTTTGCTTGTTTCTTTAGCAAAAACACACAAAAAATTAGTTCTACAAGTTTGCTTTCTTTATTAAAAACACAAAAAATGACTACTCTTGAAAATACTAAGTTGTGTGACTTCACTAGCACCAACAACAATGATTTCATGAGCACACATATTGCTCCACATGTTCCTGAAGCTACTTTCTTTGAAATAAAACCTTCTTTACTCAATCTTGTTATGAGAGAACAATTTCTGGTATTGGTAATGAAGATGTTGTTGCTCATCTAAATAACTTTGTTGAACTTTGTGAGATGCAAAAGCATAGGGATATAGATGGAGATATCATTAAGCTTAAATTGTTTCCTTTCTCTTTGAGAGGAAAAGCTAAAGAATGGTTGAATTCCTTAACTAGGAATAGTATTGATTCTTGGACTAAATGCAAATATGCTTTTATTGGAAAATACTATCCTCCTGCTAAGATTATATCTATGAGAAGTGAAATAATGAAGTTTAAATAATCTAATAATGAACATGTTCCTCAAGCTCGAGAAAGAATGAAATCTTTGGTAAAGAATTGTCCCACTCATGGACTGACTGCTTGGATGATTATCCAAACCTTTTATACATGATTTAACTATTCTTTAAGAAATCTACTGGATTCTGATGTTGCAGGTACCTTTATGACCATTACTTTGGGTGCTGCAACAAAGCTTCTGGTTAATATGATGGTTAACTATTCTGAATGGCATACCGAAAGAGCTCCACAAGGTAAGAAGGTAAATTCTGTTGAGGAAACCTCCTCCTTGAGTGATAAAATTGATGTTATTATGTCTATGCTTGTTAATGGGAAAGCTCATATTGATCCAAATCATGTTCCCTTAGCCTCTTTGGTTGCTCAAGAAGAGCAAGTTGATGTGAACTTTATAAGAAATAATAATTTTAGCAACAATGCCTACAGGAATAATTTTGGTAATAATAACTATATGCCATATCCTCACAACAATGGTAATGCTTATGGAAATTCCTACAACAATAATAGGAGTGCTCCCTCTGAACTTGAAGTTCTGCTTAAAGACTTTATTAGTAAACAAACTGCTTTCAATAAAACTATTGAGGAAAAACTCTCTAATGCTAAAAGAAATATAGCATCATTGGCTGAAGCTCAATCTTCTTTGAATAAAATGGCCGCTAAACCTGAAACTAATGAGAATCCCTTTGCTACTACTAATGCCATACAAGTTAGAATTAATGAAAATGTTAGATTATTAGCTGAATTGCATGCTATGTGGGAAAGAGAAGATGAAATTGGTAGAAACATTAGTGCTTCTACTATCACTAGCACTAGTGTTGAGGCTAGTAATAGCTCTACTACTCTAGATGATAAATATTATTTTGATCTTGATGGTTGCAATATCTCTAGAGTAATTAAGTTCCTACAAAAGCTTGCTAAAAGTCCTAATGCTAGTGCTATGAATATGGCCTTTACAAAACACATTAATGATGCTCTCATAAAAATTAAAGAAGAAAAGGTGAAACATAAAGCTTCTATTCCTATGAAACAAGAAGATGGTTGGGAACCCATCATTAATATGAAAGTGAATGATTTTGATTTCAAAGCTTTATGCGATCCTGATAGTAGTGTTTCTATTATGCCTAGAAGGATTTATGATATGCTTGATTTGCCACCATTGGAAGATTGTTATTTGGATGTCCCACTTGATGATAATGCTAAAAAGAAACTCATGAGGAGTATTAATGATGTTCTTATTATGGCTAACAATGCCTATGTCCCTATTGATTTCTATGTTTTGGATGTTGAATGCAATGCTTCTTGTCCTATTACTTTGGGAAGACCTTTTCTTAGAACTGTAGGTGCCGTTATTGATATGAAAGAAGGCACCATTAAATATCAACTCCCACTCAAGAAAGGTATAGAACACTTCCCTAAGAAGATAGAGAAGATTTCTTTTGCCTCTCCTATGAAAACAAAATTTGCTCTTAATGCTTCTTCATTTGAGAACACTTGATTTTTTTCTTGTTTCTTACGCCTAACTTAAAGGCATAAAGAAAAGTACTTATTGGGAGATAACACAAAAGTTTTAGATGGGTCTTGCAAGTTATTACTTCTGTCATAACCGCTCCGTATCCTTTTTATTTGCTTTTTGTGCCAATAGTAACCTCTAATGAGAGAGAAGTAATGATTGGGAAAGTTGTTGTCCCGAAACAGATTTCTGTGTTTCACCGCAAAAATTCGTGTAAAATATATGTACGTCGTTTTGAGGCATGAATTGTTTTTCTTCTGACCCAGGTTGTTATCTAACTTTCGTTAGTTCAACACTTTTCGATTTGAGCAACAGAAGGTCTTCAAAAAAATTCGTTTTTACCTGCTGGTCTGTTTTGACAGATTTCTGCCATTATTTGCATTTGCTTCTCGTTGGTTCCTTTTTGAGTTCTTTTGGGGAATTGAGCATTTTGAGGGAAGTGCTACAGTAGCTTGTGTTTTAATGGAAGTTTTATTGGTGTTGAAACTGAACCTAGACTTATTATCTTGAGTGCACTAATGTTGCTAATAAAGACTGTGTGAAGTTTTGTATGAAGGAAAATTTTCAGGTGTATGGAAGGAATGAGTAATAAGATGAAGGATGGACTGAAGCTCAAGTTTGGGGATGCCACGCGTGCCACCCCAAGAAATATCCAAGAAGTACAAGCGTCAAAGCTTGGGGATGCCCAAGGCATCCCCTTCTTTATCAATAAAAATTCCAGGTTTCTTCCAAACACTTCATTTTTATTGTTTCATGCATAGTTGTGTTGTTCTTGGAGCGTCTTCTTTTTCATTTTCGTTTTGGTTTTTCCTTTGCTTGGTTTTCTTAGTTTTCTGAATAAATTGGTTGGACCCCCTCTTTCATACATTGGTTTTCAAATAGTTTGGTTTGGATTGGAAAAGAGTAGGAAAGCTCATGCTAAGTGGTAAAGAGAGCTTGTTTTTGACTGTGGCCTATGCTTTGTCATGCCATGCTTGATATTGTTTTGGCTTTATGCTTAGTATTCTTTGTTGTATCATGACATGTTATAAACAATTGAGATTGCTTAATGTGCCTTTGAAGAATCATGCGTTGTTTTAGCATATTAATGCATAGTATTGTGGTATTCTCCGTTGATGCTTTATTTGGGTTGACTTGGCACATTCTCACACCATGTTATGACTATCCCAAGTCACCATAGCCTTTATGATCCTTTAGTTTTCAACTTGTAGTATCACTTTATGCTTTGATTAATGATGTTTTGTCGCTCTGCATGATTATGGCCATTATTGCTCTCTTAGTTGGTCGCTCCCAGTCTTTTTCTAGCCTCCATAACCAAGTATGAGTTCCACTCATGCATCTAACTCCTAAAACCAAGTTATTCCAAAGAGTCCACCATACCTACCTATTAGCATATGCTATTCCAAGTATATTCATGCTTTTGTTTACCTTCCGAATTAAACTTGGTATGAGAAAACTAGTGATTAAAGCTCTCACGAACTTGATAGCACACTTTACTTTTCTTGCCCTTAATAAACTTGAACCATTGTGTCGTCTATGTTGTATATGCTTGCACTTATATGTTGGGGATTAGCAGAACCAAGCTGTCATGGGGAACGCTTTCAACATTGCACTTGTACTTTGTACCTAGTTGATATCATGCTCTTTTGTCTATGGATGTCGTCGGTGTGAAATGAAAGGGGAGCTTGTAAGTCCATGGAGTTATGTATGTGTGTTAGAGAAACGCCTGGGCCGCTGGTCTAATCCATGTTGTCATGGTGGAAACCTGTAGCGTAACCATAATGAGCTGTCTATGAAGCATTCTTCTTATAGAAAAAGAGTCAGATATTGAGAAAAAAGAGAGAAAAAGCAAAGAAAAAAAGAGGTATGATAAAAGAGGAAAGAGAGAAAAAAGATCCATTTTCCCATGGTAAATAAGAAGATTGCTGAGATGCTCGTTGTCTGCTTGCCTTGTCATTTTTATATGGGGATTCTTCCGTATCATCGGGCAAGGGGTACCCCGTTGGCGGTTCTCTATGATACACATGTACTTACAATGACAAGAACTTACCGGTGACTAAACTTGAGTAGCATGAGGAGCGGCCCTCGAATTAAAGGGACATGAGATTTCAACTTATACTTTGTCAAGCATATACACCATAGTTTGTTCACTTTAACCTTAATCACTTCTGGATGCTTATGATAGGGGCAATGAGAGCTGAAAGCTAATAAGTACCATAATTTTTGGAAGCTCTTTACGAAACTTGAATCCCTACTTCCTTCTATGAAGGCCTTTCTTTTACTTTTATGTGGAGTCTCCACCTTCTATCTTTATGCACCTATTTTGAGAGCATAGTGGCCATTCTTAGTTCTATGTGCATTGTCCCAAGACTTGTTGATTGATGCATAACTTTGATATTGCTTGTTCTAAACTATTTGTATCTGGTCACTCTTATGAACTTTGAAGGTGTCCTATGCATTTATGTTTGCTACTCTATGAGGGACAAGCTGAATGCCACTATGCTATGGTTCTTTATGTGAAACAAACAAACGTCTTGCAAAGCATTGTTATTCATGAATCTTTTGTTTGTGCCTTTTCATGTTGCAACTTAGTTGCTTTGTCTTATTGCTAGAACTATATCTTTCATGTTATGATTGAAGTACTATGATCCCAGCTATCAATGTTCTACAAATACTTTGATCAAGTTTATGATTGTGCATGTCACCTAAAAAATTATTCTTTCTTTTTTATCACTTACATACTCGAGGACGAGAAGGATTTAAGCTTGGGGATGTGGATACGTTGCTAACGTATCCATAATTTTTGACGTTCCATGCTTGGTTTTTATCTACTTTCTTATGTTTTGTTCCAACTATGGAGTCCTTTTCATACACTTTCTTGGACTAACCTATTAACAAGAGCCACAGTGCTAGCTGCCTGTTTTCTGCTGTTTTTGGTTCTAGGAAAGTCAGAAAATGAATATTCTCGGAACTGGACGGGACAAAAGCCAAAGTCAGTTTTCACCGAGGGACACAAGGAGCTAGAATACGAGACGGAGATGGGCCAGGGGGCCGCCACACCACCTGGCCGCACGGCCCAGCCTGGCCCACGCCAGGGGGTGGTCTGGCCGCCTCTGGCACCCCCTCGGCCTCTCCTTTCTCCTATAAGATGCCTCCGATACAGAAACCCTAAGGACTGATCAAAGTTCCACGAAAGAGTCTGTAGCCGCCATCATCTCCATCCCTAGATCGGGAGGGATCTGAAGCTCCTCCCGACACCCTCCCAGAGAGGGGAATTCACCCTGGAGGCCTTCTTCATCGCCATGTGAGCCTCTAGTGTGATGCGTGAGTAGTTCATCTCTGGACTACAGGTCCATGTAGTAGCTAGATGGCTGGTTCTCCTCCTTTGTGCTATCATGTTTAGATCTTGTTAGCTCCGTTCATGATCAAGATCATCTATTTGTAATCCTACATGTTGTTTTTGCGGGGATCCGATGGAAATTGAGATGTTATTTCAGATTTATTATTGATTCTATCATGTCTTTGTTATTTGTGATCTTGCATGCTTTCCGTTGTTAGTAGCTATCTTAGCCAAGTAGATTCTAGCAACTCCAAGAGTCAGTATTTATGCTCGATAGTGGGTTCATGCCTCTAGTAATCTGGGGAAGTGACAGAAATCTCTAAGGTACTAGATGTGTTGTTGCTACTAGGGAGAAAACAACAATCCTTTGTTCATAGAACAATCGTATTGTTTACTTTACATGAAATGCGTAAGCAATTATCTGTTGCTTGCAACTAAATACTGGAGGGGGTTCGGATGATAACCTGAAGGTGGATTATTAGTCATAGATGCAGTTGGATTACGGTCTGTGTACAATGTTGTAATGCCCAATCAAGTCTCAAAAGATCCAAGATGAGTAGTATATGCATATTGCTTTCTCGATGTTTGTCAATTGCCCCGCTGTAATTTGTTCCCCCAACATGTTATTTATCTTAAGGAGAGCCACCACTAGTGAACTATGGACCCCGGTCCTTTTTTATCATCAATCTACAATCAACTGTTTACTGCTTTGTGTTTACTTTCTGCAAACTATTACTTTCTTCCACTCGATACGTTTAATCCTTTGTTTTTAGCAAAACCGGTGAGATTGACAACCTCATCGCAAGTTGGGGGCAAAGTTCTATGGTTGTGTTGTGCAGGTCTCCACGTTGCTGCTAGTACCGGTAGTGCGCCCTGCCAAGGCCATCTAGCAACACCTGGGAGGTGTTTCCTTGCTCCTACTAGATTGATAACCTTGGTTTTATAACTGAGGGAAAACTTGCTGCTGTGCTCATCATACCTTCCTCTTGGGGTTCCCCAATGAGCTCGAGATATCTTGGGCTAAGCATCTATCCATACTACCATAATATGCATAGCTCGGCTCTAATACCACTGAAGGGGTTCCACAGCAGAAAACATAAATTTTACTAGTTTGGAGCACCCTAATGCCTAGGATCTATCTAAGAAGTAATGTAGTAACAGAGGAATACATCAGTAACGTACCCTTGAAGACCGAGAGATTGTTATGCTCATGCAGGAGCATGGATGATGTAGTCGTACCCGTCTGACCTCAAGGTCGCGTAGCTCCTCGCACTTCACCTCTTGTTCAGGTCCTTGCACGATGGTCAGGTCACTCCTATTGGTAGCTCCCCCCGAGTTATCACATCCATATAGTGCAATACAATGACTTCTGGGCTATGATCCCTACCGAAGTTGCGGAAGTAGAACTCCTGGCTAGAATCCCTGCAGCACAACAGCGTGCCGCAACGGTGTGAACTTTTCGTGTGCAGTCCTTCTCCGGGATCGTGCCACCGCAAAGGCAACTGAGAGATAGGGGGATTTTCTTGAAGGAATTCCTTATATAATATCTTGAGTGGATTCATTTAATCCCTCCCATGTTCACCCCTTTATATAGGTGGAAGAGGGGTACTCCCACCCAAAGGTTAGCCATGTGGGACTAAATTAGACAAAAGAAATAAAGGGGAAAGGGATGCTAGCCGGCTGGGCCAATGGATGGTCGAGTTGGCCACCCCGCCAGGCATAGCACAACAGGAAGCACCCAACAGCGTGCGCAACAGCTTTAGCAAGCAGCAACAGAGGCCATGGCCCGCAGCGCTGGCTGGGTGGGCCGGCCACCCGCCTACGGCCTGCCAAGCGACGTTCAGCAGAGCGTGGTAGCTAGGCGGCCTGGGTGGGCTGGCCTTGCTTGCCCGCATCCCAGCTGAGCTGCAGCACCCAGCGCCACAGTTCCCTCCGCCGAGGTGGGCCGGTTGCGGCCAGGACCCTCTAGCTCCGCGTGGCGTGCACGCCCTTGCGCCCGAGTGGACCAAGCGGCTCGGCCCGTGAGCGGTGCTAGCTGCCAGCCCTCCTCCCCCCCCCCCCCCCCGCAACGCCTAGAAGTTGCTTTCCTTTGTAGGCTAGGACGACGCAGCCTAGTAGCAGCTTTGGCTACTGTTTTTGCTATATTTTTCCCGCGTCCTTCTCCTGAGCCAATTCCCTCCAGGGTTTTGGCCTAATGAGGAAGTTGCACTATAAATTTTAATTTAAATATTTATTTAATAAAAGTTCATTCATTATTAACTTATAATAAATGCATAATATAAATTTCCATTTACCCGAAACACCTTTCGGTCTTTTCCTTTCTTTCTTTCTCCGAACAACTTCGGATTTCTCTCGGAACGATTCCAATTCCTTTCTTCTGAGATTCCATATTACAGGAACATCACTAAGAGTCATAGTGTTGTTAAGTGTGTTTCCCTGTGGCTCGGGAATGTCTGAGACATGATGTCAATCAATGATCAATAGCGGGACCAAGAAGCCCATATTGACCCCTGTGCACTCCACGAATCACCATCCTGTCGAACCTTAAATGATATGTCTAATTCCTTTTGTTACTCGATACTAGACTTTTCTGAGATCTGATCATCGGTATCACGATACCTTGTTCAATCTCGTTTCCAACAAATACTATTTTACTCGTTCATAGGAAATTCTCATTCCCATGACCTAGTCATATGCTGCGCAGCTTATGGATGTAATTCACTAAGTGGGCCTAGTGTATCTTTCTGTCACATAGGAGAACAAATCCCGATCTTGATGCATAGGCCTCAACATGCCCCTTTGGAATACCCAACATACACCTTTATGGACCCATTTATGGACATGATGGTTGATGCAATCAAAGCAATCCTCGGGTAAAAGTGATTAATTTGATCTCATAGTCTAAAGGATTAGGAAACTCCATTTTGACAATTGCAACTGTGAACTATGTGACATGATCACCTTTCAACAATCATCGGTGGGAAATATCCATCATAACATCTCCATATGATATGACTTCATCGTCAGTTGGTTACATAAGCACCATGATCAGGAAACCTTGATTATTAGCTCCCAATGAACTAGTTGAATAGAGGCTACTAGGGACCTAGGTTTGTTTATAGACCACACCTGTATCAATGTTTACGCTTGATATAGTTATAGCTTGTGTCATCGGATTGAGGACAAGTACGCCACGAGGGAGTCCTCGAGGCGTGCGGAAGAGAGGGGTGTGAGACATACGGTATTCTGGGATGGTGAGCACACAAGTTTACCCAGGTTCGAATCCGCCTGCTTTGGACAAATCCTACTCCTGCTAGCAATCCAGTAATACGGCAGAGTAATGCGTGATACGGCTACTCAGTAATACGGCTACTCCTGCTAGCAATCCAGTAATCCTACTATTGTGTTGCCCTAAAGGCTCTCCCTAGGACGGCTTATATAGATATCCGGCCCTAGGGTTTACAGGAGAGATCAATCCGGCTACGACTAAGAATTGGTTACAGAGTACATCTTGAACTACAAGTAACATTATGGGCCTAAGTCAGTAAGTCTTCTGGGCCTTCCCGTAGCCGGATTGGACTCCGTCTTCTCTCCTGACTGGGCCGCCCATGAAGCAAAGCTCTAACCCGAAGTGGGCCACCCTGGTCAGTGAGGAACTGTGAGGATACCAGGAAAGTATATCCCCAACAGTAGCCCCCGGAGGCCTCCAAGATCCAAAGTCGGATTTTATCATCGTCTAGCTTGATCTTCGGCTTGCAGAATCTTGAAGGGTTCTTGAAACTTCACAATAAAAAATACGATCCGGGTCTTAAAAATAAGTCGGACCTATCAACAAGTTACTCGGATTTTCCAGCTCGATTTTAAACTAAGCCGGAACTTGGTTTCTAACGCCACCTGACACAAGCATGGTCAAGTCATGTCATCTGTCGGGCGTGCCGTCAGCACGACCGTTGGTGGGCCCGCGGTTCGTGGAACCGAGGCACCATTTCAATGCGTGCGTGGCGATCGAGGAGACGCAATCATCGCGTGGGTCCTTCCTAGTTCTTTCCACGACGCGTGGCGGTTACACTGTAGCATTTGCACGAATCTTGGCGCAGTTAGGTGGATATAAGGGGTTTGGATTTCTCCTTCTCCTTTCCACCAGTCCTTTGCCGTTCCTTTCCTCCCAATCCTCCTGCGCGCACAGAGCTCCCTCGTCCTTCCCCCACAGAACTCCCAGCGCCGCCACTTTCAGGTCATCTTCTCACCAGAGAAATGGGTTCATCATCTTCTCCCTCCGGTTTGGCGGCAGCAGCGGTAGCAGCGACAACGGAAGTTGCAGCGGAGAAGGAGAGCTTCCGGGGAATCTGGATCCCCTGCGCCCTCACCGAGGAGGGCCTCAAGAACGTGGAGAAGGAGGGGCTTCTCGTCGCCGGCGACTGGCGGAGCGGCTCCGGCGAAACCGTCCCCAACCCGCACGACGGCGAGCGGGTCCACTTCGGCACCCATCTCGACCGAGGTCTATCTTTTCCTCCCTCGGAGTTCTTCTCCGAGGTGATAGATCATTACAAAGTTCAACTCCACAATCTTCCTCCCAACTCCACCTTAGAGATTAGCGCATATGCATCGCTTTGCGAGGGCTTTCTCGGTATTAGGCCGAGTTTGCTTCTCTTCCGGTACTACTTTCACGTCTGGAGAAATTCCATCACTGTCGGTGTTCCTTACATCACCGGCCTACTAGTTTTTCACTTAGACGTGACCGGGCATATCCCAAAATTTCTGCCAGTGACTCGGTCAAACAATGGACAGCCACCTTTTTCTACCATAGGGATAATCCAGCTCCTGGCAAAGCTACTGCTTTGCCGGCTTTTGTCGACGGAGCCGCCACAGCCCAGCCTTCGTGGGACGAGGCTGCTCCGGCTCTCACCGATGATCTGATCCTCGCTAAGAGGCGGATCGAATATTTAATCAAACACAAGGAGCTGAAGGGATCCGACTTGGTCCAGTGCTGGGTCTCACGTCGGATCCAGCCACTTCAGTATCACGGGGATAGACCAATGCGCTCCATCACGTCTTCCAAAAAAGACTCCCTCCGCATCAGCCCCAAAGCCTACACCACTCAAGGCTACATTAGCCAGATCAAGTGGCTGATCAAGGAGCGGATCGAGAGGAGAATTCCAGAGATTTCTCTAGATATGCACACAGCGGAAAACCCCGTGTTGCCGGTAAGCTTCCATCAATACACCTTTTATGTGTTTCAATCTTCAAGTTGTACTGCAATACTGATATGCTTTCTTGTTTTCAGCTTGCTGACCTCCCCGCGTCGGAGCTTGCTCCGCTCGAAGGATATCCTGTTGAGTTTTCTCAGGAGACAGAAGTGGTCCCATTGCCGGACCTTGTGCTCAAGAAGCGCAAAGCTCCGACAGTGGCTGTTGGCACAAAGAAGGTGCCTGTTGTGAAGAGGTAACTTTCATTCACAATTTCCGCCTTTGTGCCTTTCTCGAATTTCTTTCTGAGATGTAATGTTTCCGACTTTATTACATTCTCAGAGCAAAGCCTCTCATCAAGGGTAAGGGGAAAGGGATTCCTTCGAAGCCCCTGCGACAGAAGAAGCTCACCATAGCTTCCCCTGTCGTGGCTCCTCCAACTCCTGCCCCTCAACCTTCTGCAACTCCGGCGATCATTCCTTCTCCGGTGGTTGCAGAAGATCCAGCTCCTCCAACAGAGCCTGCGATCCTTGGGTCGCAAACTGACGTCACCGTGGGTGCGTCATATCAAGATAAGGGTGAACCCTCTTTGGGTAATGATCCCTCGGCTGAGGTCTTCGCCGAAAACCTCCTCAGCAATCTGGGACTTGCCAAGTTTGGCCTGTCCCAGAAATCCGCAGAGGAAATCCAACTGCTAGCCAGGCAAGTCCTGGAAAAAAGACATTTATCCCCCAAAGAGGAAGCGCAAGAATTAGAGGACGTCAAGTTCTCCGACCTTCTCGCTCAAGTCCGCCTTCGCGACGAGAGGATTTGGACTGGTGAGCTTCCAACAGCCCCAGTGATCCCTCTTACTCTTTGCCGAGAAGGTGGCAGCTGAAGTGAACACGAGTTTAGATAAACTCACCCGCGAGCAATATGTAAGTCGGAATTCCAACTCTTGTTTTTACATTATGTTATATCATATCCTCTAGCCCCCAAGCATGAAGTAGGATACATAATCCAGGTTTATGCTTCATTAGGATGCCAAAGAACGAACTAGTGTACCCCCCCAAGGCTCATGCTGATATTTAGCAAAAAATATTAGCCCAAGTCTTAAGTAGCTTTCTGACTTTGGGTATTCTGACTTACAGAAAGTATGTTCCTATAACCAGGAATTACTAACCAATGTCTGCAATAAGCGGAGAGAGATCAAGGCTCTATGGCTTAAAAATGCCGAACTTCAAGTAGCCAAGGATGAAGCCGAAGGTGAACATTCCGAGATTCAAACCTTGTCTTTTGCTTTTTCATTGTCGAATTTTTCTGAACTGTTGTTCTTTTTTGACTTACAACGCTAGTGAAACAATCCATCGCTATGATTGAAGAGGCCGAGAACCTCAAGACCCTGGTGGTGGAGAACAAGGCACTTCGCCAAGAGCTAGATAAGCTCAAGGCGGATCATGAAAGGAGCATAGCTCAAGTCCTTGAATCCTCCTCCATGGCCACCGAAGAGCGTGATCGCAAGATCGCCGCTCAAGATAAAATAATCTCGGACCTCAAGAAAGAGCTTGGCAGAGAGAAGGACATCTACCAGGCGCTCCGGGCTGAACTCCAGAGTCTCCGGGAGGAGAAGACCAAGATTGACGACGTCATTCTCGGTACGTTCCATCTGTCTGACTTATCATTTCTTTGACTTTTATCAATGTCGGATTTTTCTTGACTTGTTTTTTGTATAGGTCGTCTGAACTTGATGGAATCTTCCTCCTCCGAGCCCTGCACCCACCGGCTTACCCAAGTCGGTGATCCTCTTCATGACTTCCGCCAGTCCCTTGAGGACATTGGCGAGTCTCTCAGGATTCCAGACATGCCAAGCATGTCGGATTTTTAGGTGCGGGACAAGGCCAAGGAGATGCCGCAGCTTGTTCGGGACTGTAATATGTCCTACGTGCCGACTGCTGCGCAGAACACGCTCACCATGGTCGTGAGCCACCATGGAAACATGGAGATATGGCAAGTGACCAGAGGGTACTGCAAGGTAGACGAAGACGGCCAGGAGCAAGACTTTCAAGCCATCATGCACTCCTGCGCCGGATACGGGTGTCACGTAGCTGATCTGACCAGCTACGAGATCCCATTCTTCACCCGCGTAGCTACTCCGCCACCTCCTCCAGAAGAAGCCGAAGAAGTTTCCGACGATGAACGGACCACCTTAGATCCGGACATCTCGGAACGATATCAAGGCGGAGTAACCAGCGAGCCGGCAGCTCCTTCATCTCCTCCTGCATCATAGACCAGAAAATTATGTATTATTCCGGAAAGAATATGATGCGTTTGTAAATATTAAGAACTATTGATTTTGCTAGTGCTAAGCTTTTTATCTATTCAACACTTTTGGCCTTTTTTGTTTTGTGTGCCTGAAATATTTTCATAAGCACTTGAATTTTTTCGCCTCTACTTATCGTTTATCAGGATTTCCGCCTCGTCCCTTTCGTGAGCCGGCTAAACCTTCAGCCGGAAACTTTGCTGAGCAACGGAGCTCACTTGCTAAACCAGTTTAAACTCGGAAACAAAGCCGGCTTCTAGTACCAACAATTCACTACTCGGAAAATACCCGCATCCAGCAATCAGACAAATAACCAAAGTAAAGACTAGAAATTTTAGAGTTATACCCGAAGGTAGAAGTTTTAGAATCGGAAATCTAGACCAGAACGAACATGAGCATAAAGTACTTTCAAGAATTCTGGGATTTTCGACTATAACATGATCATTTGGAAATAAGATGGTAAAAACTTCTCAGAAAAACTTGACGCAACCAAAACTTTTATTTCTCAAAGAACATGTACATATATATGATTACAAAGAAGGATAAACTAAGAATAAAAGGGACGTAGCTGAGCAATATTCCACGGTCTGTCTAACTCATCCGGATTCATACTGCCTCCAGCTCTCTTTCTCTTCTTAGTAGCAGGTCTTTCTTTGACTGACCTCATGTTAGTTAAGTAGTACGATCCATTGTGCAATACTCGACTAAGGGCCCTTCCCATACTGGGGAAAGTTTGTGCTTTCTTTATTGCACAAGCCGGAGAACCAAATCACCTTTATTGAAAGATCTGTTTCGGACTCTCTGGCTATGATACTTGCGTAACTTCTGCTGATAGGCTGTAGATCTCATTTCAGCAACGACACGAACTTCTTCGACTAAGTCGAGATCATTTTGTCGAGAAATCTCGGCATCCTCCTCGATATACGCGGCCACTCTAGGAGAAGTATGAATTAAATCACTAGGAAGAACTGCTTCTGTGCCATAGACCAAGAAGAAAGGTGTGTATCATGTTGACCTGTTCGGAGTTGTTCGTAAACTCCAAATTACAGAGGGTAATTCCTCTGCCCAAGCCCGCGCAGCACGTCATAGTGGTGCTTCGAGTCTCGGTTTCAGGCCTTGTAAGATTAAACCATTAGCTCTTTCGACTTGTCCGTTAGCCTGTGGATGTGCGACTGACGCAATGTCAAGCCGGATATTTTGCTCGTCGCAGAATTCAACCAATTCTCCCATAGAGAAGTTACTCCCGTTGTCCGTGATAATGCTATGCGGATAACCATACCGGATTATAACATCCTCGACAAATCTTTTAGCTGTTGCTCCATCACAACTGGTGACAGGTTTAGCCTCAATCCATTTGGTGAATTCATCCACCATCACTAAGAGGTGAGTAAATCCACTTGGAGCTCATTTAAATGGTCCTACCATATCAAGCCCCCAGACCGCAAAGGGCCATGTTATAGGTATTGTTTGTAGCTGATCAGCCGGAACATGAGCTTGCTTGGTGTACTTTTGGCAGCCTTTGCACGCCTTGACTAATCGTTCGGCATCTGCCTGAGCTGTAAGCCAGAAAAATCCGTGTCTAAAAGCTTTTGCCACTAAAGATTTGGCTGCAGCGTGGTGACCACACTCGCCTTTGTGGATTTCCCTTAAGATTTCCACTCCTTCTTCCGAAGATACACAGCGCTGAAAGACCCCAGAAACACTCCGTTTATGGAGCTCACCTTTAACAATAGTATAGGGTTTTGCTCGTCGGATAATCTGCGGGCTCAGCACCTCGTCTTTGGGTAATTTGCCATCTACCAAATAATCGAGGTAGGGTTGAGTCCATCTGGGAATTACAACTAGAACTGCTATCAAAGGTGAGTCGGATTTGGTCGGATATTCCTCATCTACTCCCTTTATTGAGGGAACTTTGAGGTGCTCTAAAAAAGCGCCATCCGGGACCTCTTTCTATGTAGAGCCTATGCGAGATAGTGCATCGGCTTCCTCATTTTTTGCTCGAGGGATGTGTTGAACTGCAAACCCTTCGAACGATTTAGATAGATCATCCATGACAGTTTTATATGCTGCCATGTGTTTATTTGCATTACAAATATCCGAGACTTGCTGAGAAACAAGATCTGAATCTCCGTAACACATCAAACGTCGGATGCCAATATCCTTAGCAATCCAGATTCCATGCAGCAGTGCTTCATACTCGGCAATGTTGTTTGTCGCTGTGAAGTGGATCTGCAACACGTATAAAAGTTTATCTCCTTGGGGTGATTTGAGCACCACGCCAGCCCCCGAGCCCCCTCGAGCCTTAGACCCATCGAAAAAGAGGGTCCAATATTCCGACTCAGGGAGGATCATGTTCTCCTCCGTATCTGTCCAATCAGCGACAAAGTTAGCAAGGATCTGGGATTTGATTGTTGTCCGAGGTTTATACTCAATGTCGAAAGCTGAGAGCTCTATTCCCCATTTGGCGACGCGTCCTATGGCGTCACTATTATTGATTATGTCTCTCATGGGAGATTTGCTCACCACGGTAATTGGATGCTCCTGAAAATAGTGTCGTAACTTACGAGATGCTAGAAAAACACCGTAAGCCAATTTTTGATAGTGTAGATACCGCTGCTTTGATTCCGTCAGGACCTCGCTAACAAAGTATGTCGGACGCTGCACCATGTGTTCCTGATTTTCCTCTGGTCTCTCCACCACCATAACGATACTAACAACCTTTGTCGCAGCAATGTAAAGCAACATCGGTTCCTAAGGTTCCGACGCTGCAAGGATAGGAGCAGATGAGAGTACTCTTTTCAGATCTTATAGTGCAGCTTTAGCTTCATCAGTCCAGACAAAATCCTTGGTATTTTTCAGGAGTTTATATAATGGTGCGGCTCTTTCACCAAGTCGGCTTACAAATCTACTGAGCGCAGCAATGCAACCAGTTAGTCTTTGTACGTCCTTCAGGCGAGTTGGCCTGGAAATATTGAGTATAGCCTTAATTTTGTCTCGGTTCACCTCTATGCCTCTTTGAGACACGATGAAACCTAACAATTTTCCGGCTGGTATTCCAAAGAAACATTTCTTTGGGTTAAGCATGATGTTGTATTTTTGTTGATTGGCGAACGTCTCCTCCAAGTCAGAAATCAGTGTTTCCTTCTTTTTGGACATCATCGCGATATCATCCACGTATGCATGTACATTGCGTCCGAGTTGGTCATGGAGGCAACGCTGCATCGTGCGCTAGTACGTAGCTCCTGCGTTCTTCAGCCCAAAGGGCATTGTAACAAAACAGAAGGTTCTGAAGGGGGTTATGAATGAAGTTTTGACTTTGTCATATTCCTTCATCCGGATTTGGTGATAACCGGAATATGCGTCGAGAAAACAGAGGAGTTCCGAGCCTGCCGTAGAATCGATGACTTGATCAATTCTAGGCAGAGCGAACAGATCTTTTGGACAAGCCTTGTTCAAGGCAGTATAATCAACACACATCCTTAAATTTTTGGTGTCCTTTTTAGGGACCATTATAGGATTGGCCGACCACTTAGTGTGGATGACCACTTCTATGAATCTGGCTAACTCGAGCCGTGCTAGTTCCTTAGTTATTGCCTTACGCTTTTCATCGCCAAACCGTCGTAAGGACTATTTGACGGGTTTAGTGTTCGGGTTTACATTTAGAGAGTGCTTGGCAAGTTCCCTATGTACTCCAGTCATGTCAGATGGCTGCCATGCGAAGATATCTTGATTTGCTTGGAGGAACTTGACGAGCGCGCTTTCCTATGCGCTACTTAGGCCTACGCCTATCTGGGTCACCTTGGAGGGGTCATCATCCTTCAATGGCGTCGTCTTCGTCTCTTCTGATGCCTTGAACTCCGGAATTGGCTTTGTCACCTCCTTCTTCGTCGCAGGCATCTCAGACGGATCTATTCTCTTCTTGATCTCATGGCACTCCTGAGCGTGCAGCACGGCTTCGGAAAAGGCGGCATTTCCATCCTCGCACTCTCACGCTTTCTTTGGGTCTCCCCTGATGGTGATCACGCTGTTGGGACCTGGAATTTTCATCATATTATAAATGTAACACGGACGAGCCATAAAAGCCCAGTAAGCCGGACGTCCGAATATAGCGTGGTATGCGCTCTTGAATGGGACCACTTTGAAGGAAAGTGCCTCCGTCCGATAATTCTTTGGTGTTCCAAAGGTAACATCCAAAGTAATCTCTCCCAGGGAATTAGCTTGTCTTCCTGGGACAACTCCGTGTAAGATCACCGAGCTATGGTTCAGCTGTGTTTCCGAGATCTTCATCCGGCGTAGCGTTTCGACATAGAGAATATTGATGCTGCTACCACCATCCATGAGGGTCTTGGAGAAACCATAACCTTCAATAAGTGGATTGACGATTAAGGCATATTTTCCTCGCTGTGTAACTTAGGCGGATGATCAGCGCGGTCAAATGTGATTGCCACCTCCGACTAGTCCAGATATTGAGGGATAGCCGGAACTGTTGTGTTGAGCTCATGGAGAACTGCTTTCTTGAGCTTTGCTGGTTGAGATCCGAGTAAGGTGACGTAATTGTCTTTCTTGGTGGGGAAAGTTTTCTTCCCTTCCGACTTGGGATTTGAAGCATCGGCTTCCTCCATGTCGAAATCTTCCTTGGTCTCCTTGTCCTTTTCGGGATTTTTCTTTCCCTTCTTCCGCTTAGCTTTGTAGCCCACGGTATCGTCTCTCTTGATGTCATCATTAAAACGACATTCAGCGTTGGTGTGGGACGAGCCCCCATTGGCGTCCAAGTGATGCACACATGGGTTATTGGCAATGTCGGCCCAAGTGTAGGTTTTGCCTGGTTGTTGCTCTCCTCTACCTTGGACCCTTGATGTCCCACGGCCACGCCCGCGGCCTCCGCCACGTCCTCCTCGTCCTCCAGACCCGGAAACAGTTGTGACCACCGTTGTCTCCGTGTTGGGTTTTTCTTCCGAGGTGTTTTTGTGCTTCTGAGCTTGTTGCTTTGTCTTTGCTGACTGAGGTACAACCAGGACATTGAGTAATCCCTCTACGTCGTTGTCAGCATCTGCATACTTGCTCGCTGTTTCTATCATCTCTCCCAAATCAGTGACCTTGTCACACTTCAAGCGGTGACGCAGTAGACCAATTGGGAGTCCTGCGATGAAAGCTTCAATCATAGTTTGATCGTTTACTCCTTCACAGGAGTTCTTGGTGTCGATCTATCATCCGAGGTAATCCCGGCAAGTTTCTTTGGCTTTCTGGGTGCAACGCTATAGGTATCCGACCGAATAGGGCCTCCGATATGTGCCGTCGAAATTCTGAAAGAACGCACTTTGCATGTCATACCAGTTGTGGATGTTGTTCTCTGGAAGTTCATTGAGCCATGATCGCGCCGTCTTCCACAACATAAGTGGGAGATATCGGGTTGCGACCAGGTTGTTTCCGCCTTTGGCGATGCAGCAAGCTTGAAAGAAATCTTGTAGCCAGGTATCTGGCCGAGCAATGCCGTCGTAGGCTTGGATGTGCCTTGAGATAGCAAATCCTTCCGGGAATTTTGTAGCTCTGACGCGTGGTCCAAAACACTTTGGGCCCACGTAGATATCGTTGTTTTCGTAGCGCCGCGCCTCTATATTGGAGTTGATCATGTGCCTTGCGTCGTTCGGGGATAGAGATCGTCCCGAATGTCGGCTGTGGCTGCGGTGCTTTGTAGCCAGACTTCGGCTTCTGCCACCACCTCCTTCGCCATGTCGTCCTCCTTGCCCTCCTTGGGGGCCGTTGTGATAACTGCCTGGTGGAGGGGGTGGGGCAGCTGAATTGTTTCCGGCTGATCGCCGGTCTCCGTCCGGGGCGTCATTATTCCGGTTCCGGGAAGGTTCTTGACTACGACGAGCCCCCTACGGGCTTGTTCCAGCATGGTTTCCGTCGTTCCTTCGTCCGTCGTTCCCACCATGGTGAGGCCTAGCCGGACGGCTCTCATGTCTAGGAGGTGGCATTCTCTGACGATCCTCCTCCCGATGTTTCTCCTTATCTTCTCCCTTTTGATCGTTGAACTCTCGTCGGGGAGGATTCCTCGGATTCAGTGCAGCGATCGCATCTTTCTCGGCCGCTGGAGAGACATTGCTCCAGTTATGTGTAGCTCTACGATGTTGTCCTGACGATCTGGTTCTTGAATAATTATCTTCCCTACGTTCGGGGTGATGGTACTGCGCCCGAACGTAATGGGATCTTATGTCAGCCTATGCCGGATCTGTGCGACATTGGTCAGAATCCGAGACCAGTTTTGACTTCCGGACAGGGCGACCTTCTGCTGCTCTAGTCCCTTGTTGAGTAGCTTCATACCCAAACGGATCTCCTCTGGTCCTGGATTAGCCGATAGAATTTCTCGGGCTGCCACGGTATTTTGTACTGGGGTTGGGTATACCCAATCTCCGTTGCTGTCTTTCCGTGGCTTCCCCATGTCATCCCCAAAAAGGAAGGCACGGACACATGGGAATTGGTCATCATTGGTGTGACGCTTCCGTGTCTTCTGATGCAACCTAGACATGTATTCCTTGGTTGACATGCGTTTCTTCTCCACCTCGATGTTTTTGGCTTCATCGAGGAGTTGTTGACGATGCACTTCTAGGGCTTGGGCCCTTTCGTCCAGCTCATCTGCGGTAAGTTCTGCAGCAATAGGGATATGTGTGGTTAATGCGGCATCGATGAGTTTACGCGCACCTTCTATGATCACTTGTCCATCCACCGATGCTTCTTTTTTCGGCTCATCTCGGATAAGTGCTCCATCCGAGTCTTCCTCGTATTCCTCGGCAATCACCTCTTCTGTGAGAGGGTCTTTTGCCGGGGTCTTGTTCTTCTTCTTTGCCTTCTTGGCAGCGCAGGTAGCAAAGACGGCTTTGGGTCCGTTTCCCGGAGTCAAGCTCTGATCGGTAGTTTCGGACATCTGGACTTCGGGATTATCTCGGACATCCATGTCATCCTGCGCTTTGGGAGAGTGTTCCCCAGATCCTTCATCCATGGCTTCTCCTTCTTCTGCAGCTTTGGAGTTGTACTCCTCTTCATATTCCGCGAAGAACTTTCGGAAATCTGCCGACGTCATAGACTCATCCGAGGATGCGGGAACGTCGGTGTTTGTTCCAATTGCCTCCAGCATCGAGTCGGTGTTTTCTCCAGCATCGGCAGAGCCGGATCCAGATCCCACGTATCCGACGAAGTGCGATGCGTGCTTCCTGAGGTACCTGCGGCTTTCACGATCAGCCATATCGAAACTTTTAATGGTCTCGAGGATTGCATCTGCGCTTTCGCCTTGCAGTATCATAAGTCTTAATGTGTACCTAAGGGAAGGCCTGTCTATCCCGGCGTCGTCAGAGCCGGAATCAGTGTCGTTGATATGTTCCTCCTAGATTTCGACTTCCACGGGTGGGTCGATCTGGGATCCGGCTTCTCCAATGAGATCCACTCCAGATTTGACTTGGACCGTGAGGTCTTCTTCAGGCTCGGATTTCTCCACTATCTCCGCCACTGGTGCGGGCTGGGTGGGATTAGGGTTTTCTGAGATCCGAAACTCTGCCGCCTCCGCAGACAAAGGGGACCTAGAAGATTCTTCTGCCTCTATCATCACCGCTGGGGTGGGTTGGGCAGGTTCATCGAAACCGATGTAAACATCGATCTCGCCGAAAGACATGATTGTATAGGCAGTCACGACCTCCCTAGCCGGAATCCAAGTCTCGTCGAGACGATGAGAGGGACGTCGCTGGCATAGAGGATGCGACCGATGGCGATGGTCTCACTGATTCCGATTCTTGCAGATTCCGCTCGAAACGCAGATCCGAAGCTCACTTGCCCCATGGTGGGCGCCAACTATTGTCGGATTGAGGACAAGTACGCCATGAGGGGGTCCTCGAGGCGTGCGGAAGAGAGGGGTGTGAGACGTACGGTATTTCGGGACGGTGAGCACACAAGTTTACCCAGATTCGGATCCGCCGGCTTTGGACGAATCCTACTCCTGCTAACAATCCAGTAATACGGCAGAGCCGGAATATGGGTTACAACGATTTCGCCTGTGCGAGTTGAGATTGTAGACTATTGTGTTGCCCTAAAGGCTCTCCCTAGGATGGCTTGTATAGATATCTGGCCTAGGGTTTACAGGAGAGATCAATCCGGCTACGATTAAGAGTTGGTTACAGAGTACATCTTGAACTACAAGTAACATTATGGGCCTAAGTCGGTAAGTCTTCCGGGCCTTCCCGTAGCCGGATTGGACTCCGTCTTCTCTCCTGACTGGGTCGCCCGTGAAGCAAAGCTCTAAGCGTGACTCGCCCCGTGGCGTCGGGGTTATTGAGGATATGCCGCAGCGGGGCGTCGTTGACCACCATGATTGGGTGTTCCTGGAAGTAGTGGCGTAGTCGTCGGGTGGTCATGAAGATGCCGTACGCCAGCTTCTGGTAGTGCGAGTACCGCTGTTTTGTTGGCGTGATGACCTCGCTCAGGTAGTAGAATGGGCGCTGTACCCGGTGGACCTTATTTTCCTCGGCTTGATCGACTACAAGAATTGTGCTGACCACCTGGTTGGTGGCAGAGATATATAGCAACAACGGTACCCTTTCTCATGGGGTCACTAGTACTGGCAAAGTGGATAGCAAGCGCTTGAGGTCGAATGCTTCCTGTGCCTCATTGGTCCACTCGAACTTGTCAGCTTTGCGGAGGAGTTGGTAGAAGGGCAGTGCCTTTTCACCAATCTGACTGATAAATCGACTAAGGGTCGCGATTCACCCAGCCAGTTGTTGGATGCCCCTTATGTTTTTCGGCTTCTCCATGGCCAGTATGGCTTTTATTTTCTTCAGGTTTGCTTCGATTCCTCTCGTGGAGATGAGATACCCGAGTAGTTGCCCAGATGGTACGTCGAAGGCTCATTTGTCCGGATTGAGCTTGATCCGGTAGAGGTCGAGGTTGGCGAAGGTTTCGTGCAAATCGTCGATTAGTGAGGCTTCCTCTTTGGTCTTGATTACTATGTCGTCGACATACACTTGAATGTTGCAACCAAGTTGATTCTTGAGGCAAGCCTGCATGCACCGCTGGTAGGTGTCTCTTGCGTTTTTTAGCCCGAAGGGCATTGTGTTGTAGCAGAACACACCAAAGGGCGTTGTGAACGCTGTTTTTTCTTGATCTTCCTCGTTCATTAAAATTTGGTTATAGCCTGAGTAGGCATCGAGGAAGCAGAGGTGCTCGCATCCCACGGTGGAGTCGATGATCTGGTCGATTCGTGGTAACGGGAAGTGGTCCTTTGTACAATGCTTATTCAAAGGTGAAGTCCATGCACATCTGCAGGATATCCGTGTCCTTTTTTGGTACTAGCACCGTGTTGGCGAGCCAAGTGCTTTCCTTGATCTCGCGTATGAATTTGGCGTCGAGGATTCTGTTGATCTCCATTCTGACTGCCTTTGCTCTTGGCTAAGATAATCGCCGGATTGTTTGCTTGACTGGCCTTGCGTCTGGGTTGACGTTGAGTGCGTGCTCGGCGAATTCCCTGGGAACTCCTGGCATGTCCGCTGGACACCAGGCGAAGATTTCCCAGTGCTCATGGAGGAATTCGACGAGCACGAGTTCCTATGCGGGACTCAAGTTGTTGGCGATGAGGGACGTCTTGGCAGGATCCGATGGGTGGACCTGTACTTTCTTTGTGTGCACCGATGAGTCGAAAGATAGGCCGGGCGAACTTGGCCGGCTCAGGGGAGGTAGACTGTTGTCTGTCGACTCCTTTAGTCTCGCGAGTTCTTCCTGCATGCCGAAGGACTGGGAAATTCTGTTGAATTCCCTATCACAACTGTCGGATCTCTCGAAGCTCCCGTTGACTGTGATGACGCCATTAGGACCTGGCATTTTCATCTACAGGTAGGCGTAGTGTGGTACCGCCATGAACCTAGCAAACGCGACATGTCCGAGGATGCAGTGGTACTGTGAGGGCCAGTCGACGACCTCAAAGTCGATGCGCTCGCGCCAAAAGTTTTTCGGCGTGCCGAAGATGACGTCGAGGTTGATTTTGCCTAGGGGATACACGCCTTTGCATGGGACGATGCCATAGAATGTTGTGTCCGAGGCTTCTAAGAAAGTCAGAGGGATCCTCATTGCTCGCAATGTACTCGCGAATATAAGGTTTATGCCGCTTCCGCCGTTCATGAAGACGCGGCTCATGTCGAAGCCTCCGATTTGCGCCTCGAGTATGAGGGGACAATGGCCTGGACGAGGTACTTGAGGAGGATGATTGTGTTTGTCGAAGGTGATGCAGGACTCGCTTCCGCTGAGGTACTCGGTGGTAGATGGTGGCGAGTTTGTGGCCAAGTTGACTTGGCGAGTGATGGCCTTCTGCACCCTATTCGAGGGGCGTCCCTTTTGGATCATCATGGTACCCATGGCACGTGGGTATGGTTCGCCTGCCAGGTGCTGGTCCGGCGTAGCTGCATTTGGGGGTAGTCTAGGCGGTGGTGGCGGAGCACCATGTGCCACGGTGCCTGGAGCGGCTCCGTAGCCCCTTTCGACTGCATTGCGATTCATCCGAACTAGTCCCTCATGTAGTTTGAGGAAATCACGGTATTCCTCGAGGAGGTGGCTGGACTTCTTCTTTCTGTCATGCTTGTCGATGTAGAAGTGCACAGTGCATGGCCCGGAAAGTTTGTCTTAAATGGATGGTGCGGGTGCCTCATCACGATTGCGGCATTGCCACACTTGCGTGGTTTTCCCAGAGTCGCGGTATCCTCCGCTGCGATAGCCGCTGTTGCGGTTATCGTCGCGTCTGTCGGCGTAGCCGGATGCGACCATGTTGACGTCTTCGCGGTCATCGTAGATGCGCATGCGGCGTTTGCCTCGGCGGTCACGTCTGCGCTCGAGCTCTGCCTCGTCGTCGGAGTGAGCACGATTTTTCACCGAATCTTCTCCATCTGCCCAGTGATTCACGATTTCCATCAGGTGGTCGATGGTTTTGGGCTTTGAGCGACCCAGCTCCTCCCAGAGCTCTATGTGACGCATGCCATCGTTGAATGCGTCAATCGCGCGATCCTTCGAGATGTTCTCTGCGGTGTTCTTGATGATGGACCGCCTTTTGATGTAGGAGTGTAGCGATTCGCCCAATCTTTGCTGGCAGCATCTCAGCTCTTCGAATGATGCGGGCTGCTTGTATGTGCCCTTGAAGTTGTGCACGAAGCTGTAAACCAGCTCTTCCCAACTGCGAATGGATCCGCATGGGAGGTTGTTGAGCCATGCTCGGGCGGCGCCTTGCAGCTGTAGCTGCAAGCATTGCATGGCCGTGCTTCGACTACTGCCGTGGAGCCTGACGGAGGAGATGTGGTCCTCCAGCTAGATCTTCGGGTCCTGTAGGCCGTCAAACTTCAGATTCTCCGACGGGAGTTTAAATCCCTTGGGCTTTCACTTTTGCCTGATGGCCCTACTGAAGCATCTGGCACCACGGAGCTCCACATCTTCTTGTTCTTCTGAATCAGTCGACCGAGCATGTCGCGCCCTTGATTCGTTGATCTTGTGCTATGTGAGGTCATCGTGCGCATCATAGTCGTGGTCGTGTCGCCATGAGCAGCGGCGTCGAGACAGGTCGTGACTATCATTGCTGGATGAGGGCGAGGAGTAGCGCTTTGTAGCGCTTTTCCTTTTTTGGCTCCTGTGTTGGCTCCTTGTCTAGGGCGGCCTCGATTAGTCCCAAACCTGGGATCGTAGATCGGTGCATGGCAGCTCGGGGATCTCCAGCTAGTGGCTGGTTGTTGAGGAGGTACATGGTGGCTGCTGTCACCGTAGCCTGCGGCATCTTCGGGACCACATTTCCCCGTGTATCGACTGTCATAGAGCTGAAGTTGAGGACTTTTGCAACTTCTATGCGCTCTTGCTCGGTGAGATGGTCCATCTATGATCGCCTCTTGTTTGTGATGTACTCGTTGCCCTTTGAGGAGGATCCTTCGTGGGAGGAGAGCCCAGCACGTCAAAGACTCGACTCATCTGCCGCCTTTTTGCGCGTCTCGAGCTGCACGATTGTCTGCACTTGGCGCTTGAATTCTTCCTTCAGGAGCCAATGGTAGCCCATTAGCAGTTCTTGCGGAGATCCGAAGGGCAGAGGGTTGCCTCGTAAGGCATCACGGCAGCGAGCCCACTCTTGTTCGTTGAGCCTAATCACGACGCGTTCACCGGTTTGCTCGTTTATTATAGTTGGAGGTTCGATTGCTCCTCCATTGTTAACGGGGGTGCCGTTGCCACCATTGCCACCGTTGCCGCCGTTAGGGGGGTCAGTTTTGTTACCATGGTTGCCCGTGTTGTCGCGGTTGGCGGAGGTGTCGCTTTCATTGATGACGGCGCACATGAAGTGATTGGGAAGTTGCTGCTCCCGCAACTCTTAGATCCGGAGCCGTAGGCCCCATATTCAGTTGCCAGATTGCTCAGATCGGATTCGCGACTGCTGTCGCTGACCGTATTCTCGACTGTTGTCAGGGCATTGAGCTCGCTGAGGGTGCCGATCGATGGAGGGAGCCACGATGCTGGGGCAATCGATGGCATCGTCGGCTGGTCAGGCATGCGAAGCGTGCCCATCTGACCAACTTGGAAGCGGAAGCTCCTAATCGCCAGGCTAATTCCGTCGCCCACGGACTCGAAAGCCGGGCAAGTGCCCGACGTGTGGACGGTGAAATCGAACGCGCCGAAGAGCTGGCGAATCTCCGCTGTTGTGGAGTTGTAGATCGCGGTTGATGGGCCCGAAGAAGCCGCAACATCAGCACTCCTAGTTCCCATAGACGGCGCCAATTGACGAGGGTTTAACTCATCAATGCCCATTGTTATGGACTTGGGTTTTGGAGAAGGAGGGAGCGCTGGAGACATCTATCGGCTAGCAAATAAGCACACAGGGGACTCAGGAATTTACCTAGGTTCAGGCCTCGTAGAGGTCCCTACTCCTGCTAGTCTGCTCGTGGAATTATCGAAGGAATCGAGGATTACAATGGTGCACAGATGTAATCTGGTGAGGGTTGTGGAAACTAGGGTTGCGTGTGTCCTCCTCGCCGCCCCCTCCTAGCCTTTATATAGATAGGCTAGGTCTTGGGTAGCAGGTCGAGTCGGTTACAAGTTAGGGTTTTCCCCTTTGAACTTTCTATCTTTAGCTTCTTCTTCAAGCAATCGAGAGTCCGTAGGTTACTCGAGTTCCTCATTTGGGCCTTGGCGACACCGTGGGCCTCTACGTATTCAGGCCGTATATACCAAGCTCGAGTACCTGTAGGGTATACCCATGTCAGATGGATTTTGAGAATCTACAAACTCTGGTGAACAAGGCAATGAAAGCGGAGCGTGGAAAAGTGGAGTATGAGGAAACTCGTAAGCACTCTTATGAAGGATCCAACAAGACTGGTTCAAGCAATAAGAAGCGTCGTGTCTTTGTGCCTTATTGTGCTGTTCCACATGCACCTTACACTCCAAGGTCTTCTGGATATGCTCCTCACCCGAATGTTACCTCCAGCAATGCTGGTAGGACAAACTATCCTGTTGCTGGTACCACATCAGGTCTTACGTATTTCAACTGTCGCCAGCCTGGTCACTATGCAAGGGAGTGTCCACAAAAGAGTGCTACTGGGGGAGCACCACCAAAGAAGTATACCAAGCCTCAATGTGCTAGAAGTGGTCGTCTGACCCATATCTCTGCTGAAGAGGCTCTATAAGATCCAAGCGCCGTTATGGGTACGCTTCGTATCAATCATTCCAGCTAAAGTTCTGTTTGATTCTGGAGCATCGCATTCATTCATGTCGCAAGATTTTGGTGAATTGCATGGATAAGTTTTGAGGGGTTGTCTAGACCTTTGATGGTTCATTCTCCTAGTTATAGATGGCAAACCACCATGGTTAGTCATGAGAACTTAATCAATGTTGCCTCCCAGTTGTTCCCCACTTCTCTTATTGCCCTCAAGTCAACTAATATTGACGTCGTTTTGGGCATGGACTGGTTGTCCCAATACCAAGCGGTCATTGACTGTGCAACCAAGTCCTTGACTCTGACTAGTCCTGCTAGCATAACAGTCACTTGTTGGATCGTAGGGTCATTATCTCCTTCAGCTGTTTCTATTCCTCAAGCGGAGTTGTATGCTCTTGAAGTTCAAACTCTGTTAGAGATTCAAGATGTTTCCATGGTATGTGAATTCCCGGATGTCTTTCCTGAAGAGTTGCCTGGCATGCCACTTGATAGAAGTGTGGAGTTTGTCATAGAGTTGGTCCCTGGAACTGCACATGTTTCCAAGAGACCCTATCATATGCCCCCTCATGAGTTAGTGGAGTTGAAGAAGAAGTTAGAGGAGTTAGAGGTAAAAGGACACATCTAGCCTACCACATCTTCTTGGGGTTGTCCTACAATCTGTGTTAAGAAGCGGGATACCAATATAGCGTGGCTGGTTGTGGATTATCGCCCTCTTAATGCTATGACTATCAAGAACAAGTACCCTCTCCCTAGGATCAACGATCTTTTTGATCAGTTAAGTGGTGCCACCGTCTTTTCCAAAATGGATTTGAGGTCAGGGTATCACCAAATCAAGATCCAAAAGGAATACATTCCAAAGACATCTTTCACCACTCGTTATGGTCTTTACAAGTACACCGTCATGTCCTTTGGTCTTACCAATTCCCTAGCCACTTTTATGTGGCTTATGAACTTTGTCTTCATGGAGTATCTCAACAAGTTCGTTGTGGTCTACATCAATGATATTCTGGTCTATTCCAAGACTGAAGAAGAACATGCTAAACACCTGCGTTTGGTGTTGACAAAGCTTCTAGAACATCGTCTCTATGCCAAGTTCTCCAAATGTGAGTTTTGGTTGCAAGAACTCATATTCCTTTGTCATGTTGTTTTTTCCGAAGGGGTACTGTTATTCCGGACAAGGTTCAATCCTTTCTTGACTAGGAATCCCCTAAATCCGTTAAGGATGTTCAAAGTTTCCTTGGGTTAGCGGGAGACTACCGTCGATTCATCGAGAATTTCTCCAAGATTTTCAAGCCAATGACTGATCTTCTTAAGAAGGATAATAAGTTAATGGTATGATAAGGCTGAAGAAAGCTTTCAGGTTTTGAAAACCAAGCTAACAACTGCTCCGGTGCTAGTTCTTCTAGACACCAGTAAAGACTTTGTTATCTTCTGTGATGCCTCGCACCAAGGTCTCGGATGTGTGTTGATGCAAGATGGTCATGTGGTGGCCTATGCCTCTAGAAAGCTGAAACCACACGAGAATAACTATCCAACTCATGATCTCAAGCTTGCAGTTGTTGTTCATGCTCTTAAGCAATGGCGACATTACCTCATCGGTAGTCGTTGTGAGTTATACTCGGATCATCAGAGTCTGAAGTATCTTTTTACACAACCTGATCTAAATCTCAGTCAAAGAAGATGGTTGGAACTCATCAAAGATTATGATTTGGGTCTCAACTATCAACCCGTCAAAGGCAATGTCATTGCTGATGTGCTAAGTCGGAAATCCTACTACAACAATCTGTTGATCAAACAAGCTCAACCTTCTCTTCATGAGGAATTTTCTCGACTGAATCTTGAAGTTGTTCCTCGTGGATTCCTTTCTACTCTCGAGGTGAGGTCTTCTTTAGAGGATGAGATCAAAGCTGCTCAGAAGCAAGATCCTGAAATTGACACAATCAAGGAGAGCATCGCTAGTGGGATAGTTAAATGTTTCTTCGTCAATGAACAAGACGTCCTCTATTTTGGTACACGTTTAGTAGTGCCAAATGGGAAGGACTTGAAGCGGATAATTCTTAAAGAGGCTCATGAATCACCTCTCTTCATTCACCCTAGAGGTTCCAAGATATATCGGGATCTCCGTCAAAGATTTTGGTGGTCTGGTATGAAGAAAGATATCACTCGTTTTGTTGCCAAATGTGGCGTTTGCCGTTGCATCAAAGCTGAACACCAAAGACCCACAAGTCTCCTACAACCGCACCGTATTCCTAAGTGGAAATGGGATGAAGTTGGTATGGATTTCATCACTGGTTTCCCAAGACTAAAAAGGGAAATGATGCCATATGTGTAATCGTCGACTATTTGTCCAAGGTTGCTCACTTCCTACCTGTCCGTGAGAGCATTACTGCTAATTAGTTGGCTGGATTATATATCTCTCAGATAGTGGTCCTTCATGGAGTTCCGAAGAAAATTGTCACTGACCGAGGGAGTTTGTTCACTTCAAGGTTTTGGTCAAGTTTCCAACAAGCTATGGGAACTCACTTATCTTTCAGTACAACTTATCATCCTAGCAGCGGTGGTCAAACCGAAAGGGTGAATCAAATCCTTGAAGACATGCTTAGAGCATGTGTCATATCTTTTGGCAAGAACTAGGAGAAATGCCTACCTTTTGCCGAGTTCTCCTACAACAATAGTTACCAGTCTAGTATAGGCATGGCACCTTTCTAGTTCTTATACGGAAGAACATGTCGTACTCCTCTGAATTGGTCTGAAACCGGCGAAAGAAAGTTCTTTGGACTGAATATGATCAAGGAAGTAGAAGATCAAGTCCGTGTTATACGAGGTTGTTTGAAAACTGCTCAGTCTCGTCAAAAGAGCTATCATGATCGTCACCATCAACATGTTGAATATGAAGTTGGTGATCAAGCTTATCTCCGAGTCACTACGTTAAAGGGTGTCCATCGTTTCGGTATCACTGGCAAACTGGCTCCTCGTTATGTTGGTCCTTTCCGTGTCCTTTCCAAGTGTGGTAAGCTCGCATATCAATTGGAGTTGCCTGCATATTTCCCTGAGGTGCATGATGTTTTTCATGTGTCTCAACTCAAGCGTTGCTTCAAAGACCCTGTCCATGGTGTTGATCACCAAACGCTTGACCTCCAAGAGGATCTGACTTATTGAGAGTATCTTGTTCGTGTCCTTGATGAAGTCGAGCGCAAGACTCGTCGTCAAAGCATCAAGTTTCTAAAAGTTCAGTGGTCTCATCATTCTGAGGACGAAGCAACCTAGGAACGAGAAGTTCGTCTTCGATTTGAGTACCCTGCCTTCTTTTCTAAAACCTAGGAATCTCGAGATGAGATTGTAAGGGGGGTTGAGCTGTAACAACCCAAGTTTGTGCTATTTGTAATTAGTACTTAAGCATTGCATGCATCTGTTCAAATCAATAAAATATATGCATGTGACCAAGTGTGTGAACCAAAATACAAGTACAAAACCCTAAAATATGTGCAAATGGATTCAAATATGCACCAAAATTCAAGTCTGGTAATATTCTGGTAATTACATAAGTGCTCTTGCCGTCTCCCTATTCAAAATGGTTTAAAAATCAAATAAACTGAGCTATTTGTAACATAAAAAAAGGTTTCAATAAAACCCAGGGGTTTCCCTGCAAGTTTCAGCCCCTGGATCACTGTTTTGGACCGCGGGTTGGTTTTCCGATTTCCTAGGGGGTTTTCCACAAGTTTGCCATCATCTTCACCCCAGCTGGAAGCTGCTCGGTGTCGCCGTCGGCACCGTCGATCCCCACCGCCGCTCTGCGCCGTCCGTCACGCCTTGGACGAGGATAAGACCGCCCGCGCCGTGTCCCTTTCGCCTATGCTTCTCTCTCCCTCCCGCGCTTGCCCTCTCTCGCTCCCGCGCAGGGCCGAACCCTAGCTCGCCGGCAAGCTCCAGTCCCCACCGTCTCCGGCCTCCCATCGCCCATCTGAGACCACCACGAGCTCTGCCTCTCCACGCTCATTCTCCCTGTTGAAGCACGCAAGCCTGGGGGCTCTCTACTCGTCAGAATCGAGTCATCTTCCCCGACCGCGACTCTGCTCGCCGCCGTCGATTCACTCATCTTCGGCCACCTCAGTCCTTGCCGTCGCCACAGTCGTGTCCCTGGTGAGCTTCTGGTCCAAAGGGACTACCTCATCCTTCCCCTTTCGCTCCGTGGCCGCCTCACGACGAAGCTCTGCAGGCCCCCCCGCCGCCGCTCGCCGTGGTGATAGCTCCGGTGACCATCCTGTAGCGGCGCCGCCCATTTCTGGCTCGCCTTGCTCCGCTGGTTCAAACGCCACTAGTCCCGTAGTCCCGCGTGTCCCCTAGCACCGCCAACCGCCGTCGGCCGACGTGCCCTCTGGCGAGCCCATGTGGCGTCGAGGTGTCGATGAGGTGGCGCCCACATGGCTCTAACGTGGGTGTCGACAAAGGTTTGCCACGGTGGCAACCTCTGTGGCCCTAGCCCACAGGTCAGCCACTGTGGGTAGGTGCTGCCCCGGTGTAAAATGCCCCCGCTCATGTGCTGACGTCATAGTGACGAAATAATCCTTTTTATATTTGGCTTAATAATTTCAGAAAAGGTTTAAATCCTATAAAATTCATAACTAATTCATATTTAATCAGAAAAATATGAATAATATATCAAAATATTCTAAAAAATGAGATCTACACTTTAAAAATACAATCATGCATTGTTGATCAACCTAAACCCTAGCTAGTTAGAGGAACATCAAACCCCCCCTAATTGCATATGGGATCGGTGGAATGCCAAGCCCTCGGCATTCTGAACCCATTTAAATCGATGCTAATCCTAGGGTTGCCATGATAACTTTAATATGCCATATCATTCAAGTGCTTGCGCATTGCAGGGTTCGAGATGTTGATTGTTGCCTTCCTTTCCGGTATTGCTTCTTCGTGATAGGATCCGAGCACAAGACCAAAGTCAACGACACCGAAGATCCTTATCTGTCTACTGAAGGACAAGGCAAGAGTAGCCTCTCATCCTGAACCTACGTTTTATAAAGTATCTACTTTCTCGCTATATTGCATACGATTCCAATGTGGTCTTTTGTCAGTAGCTAGAGTTACCTATCTGCTGGATAGTTTCCCTGTTGTAGCCTTATATACCTGATCCTCTGCTCCTAGCGTACCGAGGTCTGGCATGTGAGCGTTGTTAGAGCTTCTTCGATGGTCAAGCTTAGCCATGATTAGTAATTATGCCTGATCCATCCCAATGATGATGAATCGAAGATGCCCGAGAATCTAGAAAGGTAGGAGATGGAGACATGATCGAAGGAGAACAATAAGTATGCTAAGGCTTGCATGGGAGGCCACGCTGGGTGTGGTTTTTGTAGTCCTATGCTCGCCACCACTAGGAACCGAGTTCTTGCCTTTGGAACCGAGATGAGCGTATAGCCACACGGTGCTTGGGAACCCCTCGACTAACTAACTTGCCTAGTTGATTCCATGAGTCACATAGTTCGGGATTTCCATTTGGCATACGCATTGAAAATGTTTGCGAAAGAGGGGGTGAAGGAGGTGCATCATAACAGGTAGATAAGCATGGCCGAGGTTGCTTGGGGTAGATAGTGCCCCCAGTAAACCAACCCCGACTCACATCTCTAGGGACCGGCTTTGGGATTTGACCCATTACGGCAGAACCCTCCTTAGGGCGTGACTCATGGTCTCGGCAACAACAAGGTAAAGGTCGTGGTCAACCACCCTCTGCCGGCCTTCCAAGGAAGAGGGCTAATAATTTGGCATTAAGTGTCGGTTGGTACGTGTGGGTAAAGTTGTACACCCTTGCAGGGTTAAATCTTTTCGAAAAGCCGTGTTCACAGTTATGAACGCTTGGTGACCGAATTCTAAGATCATAGATAACATTAACTATAAGTAAAACTTGTTGATCCACGTGTGCTTAAGGATGCTTCCTCGGGGGTGATCCTAGATGAGGAGTTCAGATGTTCAAGATGGAGTTGTCGCTCTCTTACCCCGTTTTTGAAAGTATTCTATGTAGACGAGCCTCTTCTCCCTCTCTTGTTTACAAACAAAGTTGGCTTTACGCAAAGAAAATCTAGAGAACGCTTTTCTAGCCAGAGCATGTAGATCCTAGGTTAGCTAAGTCTCGTGGAGTACATTCTCGTCCTCATCCTTGCGCTATTATTGTTTTTCTTCAGATGATCTAGTTGCAACTGAAGGTGGCTTCTATGTTGACATCGACGAGTAGTTGGGGGTCCTAGGTAGCAGCCTGAGGACTATGGGTTGGACGTCGCTTATGTTTATGGCCTCTTAGGCCCCTTGTTAGTAGCGGGCGCATCGACAGCGAGGAGCTTCCCTGTTAGTGACGAAGACGACGACGGGTTGAGGAGGCTGAAATGGTATGGTCCAGGGACGGGCTGCACTTGGGCCGGCTACGAGCGAGCGTAGGCGGCAGGAAGAAGAAAAAGGAGATGGGCCTACCGGGCTGCGGCTGCTGGATCCATTTTCTCCGCCAAAACGTTTTTCTTTTTCTGAAATCTATTTCTCTTTTGTATTTTCAAATACAAATCTATTTTGAGTTATTTCAAAAATACTAGAAGGTTTGTAAGATATATAAAACACACAGGGCCCTTGTAGTCAATTTGGGCTTACATGTTTTTGAGTTTTTAGAAATATTCAAAACCTTTTGAATTCATTTTAGAGAGGGGAAAATAGCTAGGTTCAGGGTTTTACTTATTTTCTTTGGATGCAATTTTAAAGATGATGCTCATGAATGCACAACCAAATCCTAATAAATATTAGCTAAAACTGGGGTGTTACAGCTCTATCCCCCTTATGAGAATCTCGACCCAAGATTCCGAAGGTAGGAAGAAGGAAGAGAACAGGGTCACTTCTAAGGATAAGAAGGAAACACACTAAACAACACACCGAGTATCTCATGGTCAACTCATGAATGAGTTCTCAAAACAACTCTGAGGTGACGAACATGAAACACATGAACGTAAAGGAGGAAACAAGAGGAGAAGGTTTCAAGTGAAGAGATATTTGGTCTTCATAAGGATTGAGACCATGGAGTTTCAGAAGAGTTTTGGCTTCTAAAAAGGAATGCTTACAACGAAAAGAACATGACCACAGACTTCGAGAGATGAACCTCTACTAGATGACTTAAGTAGAGTGTTCAGGGATACAGAGATACAGAGAACCAAAATGTTGAACTACTTTCGATACAAAAGGATCACTCTTCGTTCAACAGAAGGTTAGGATAGAAAGGTTGTTTTGTGGAGAGGACTTGTAAGAGTCACAAGTGAAATGTAACAAGAGAAACTTCTAATTACCAATATCATCGTCAATCTTCGAACATGTTAGAGGAACGAAGGAAACTCTTTATTCATCCAGGTTTATCAAAATCTTTGCCACAGATCGTGATATCACTTTACAACACCAGATGAATAGACAAGAAGATTCCTGATGACAAAAGGAAAAAGAAACTTCATTCTTAGACTTCAATTACTTGGCTCAACAAATGCTTGCCAACATAAAAGGGTTTGGAGGATCGACCGAGAGACATTTTGCAACGCTACTTTAAATGTTCTCCTTGATGTTCGAGAATGTAGACATCAAGTAAAGGTCGGACTTTAGATACAAAGGATACCATAAGCACAACTCCTATATAAATCATAGAAGAAGCCTTATGTAGAGTGGTTGTTATTGCTGGTTCAAGAGAATATGACAATAGATCGCCTGACTAGTTGTGTCAACCATTACATCAATCTTGCCAAATTTTCAGAGAGACCAATGTCAATTCCTTGAAGAACACAAAACATCGTATCTACTTGAGATTCAGATCTGGTTCGGGGGAATGATACTTCAGACTCCACATGTCTGAATAGATAGTTTGCAACATTTACCATGGAGGTGAGGTTACTAGATTCTCAAGACATGGACTTCAGTGTTAAGCTCCAATAGACTGAGCTACATTGCTAGACCCATGTATTAACAACTTGTCAAATGATAATTGCTCATACATCAAGTACTTGCAAAAAAATACAACTGTGTCCTTGAGGTACAGAGATAACTCTGCTCGGATCCACATCGACATCTTTCTAGAATTGCACGTGAATCGGAGAAGATCACTTCTAACATCCAGAACACATACTTCAAGATAACCTGAAGATGGTTCTCAAAAGTTTTCCAACTTTAATGCCAAATGTTTCATATGAATCTAGTCTAGCTTGGAGAAGATAAGGATGTTATCGAAGGGCTCAATAACAAACTCATCGAGATACTCCACGGAGATGAACTCATATGTTGCACAAACAAGGCATACGTATTGGCCAGACCAAAGTACATGAAGATGTACTCAAGTGAAACATCACGAGTAGCAACATTATCAAGACAGTCCTTGGAACTGAGTTTGATTTGACGATAACCCAAATCAAATCAAAAGCGGGGAAGATAACATATCCATAGAGGATATACTATATTTGTTCAGCACGAACAAAACTAGACATCCCTTTAAGATGTACTAAGTAAGATAGAACTTTTGTCTTACAACTCTTCAAGTTGTTGTTTAAGCTCAACCGACTAGTTCAGGGGTATCCAGTACATATCCTTGGAGAAAGGAGTAGTTCAGAGAACTTTCTTGCTCAAGAACTTGACAACACGGTCATGTGGCAACATGGCGATACTTCTAGAAAGACGTCTAGAATATCACGAACCATCGATATGTCACTTAGTTTGAGAGGAAACTTGCTTGGTAAGGCAAGGAGACATAGTCTCAGAGTTTTAGCATAAGCCTAACTCTTTGAACGAAGAGAGTGTACCTGACTATGCTTAGTGATAGGATTAACCAATCACACAAAGAATGACAAAAATTTCCTTAGAGTTCAAAGCAACAAGAACTTCTAAGAATCTCAAATGAGCACATTATTACGCACACGCATCATTCTCAAGTACGAAAGCTCAGAGGAAGGGTGGGTAAGTAGGTGTAAGAGCATTACTTCATTAAGAAGGTCATGAGACTCAACACAACCTCTTAGTGTAAAAGTGTGTGATACTCTAAGGTAGAACAAATAGAAGCTAATCAATGCCTCTTTATTTGCGGATTAGAACACTTTGACCTGGTCCTAGATATGACGAGGTTCTAGAGTTTGTTTCTCCTGACATCCTGATATGGTTTGTCTTGACGGAACCACAAGATTATCTTGCATCAGAAGACACCGATGCACATTTACTACTTGGCTACCAACTGGTAGACAAAGGTCGGAAACAACAAGGGGAAAGGAACATGCTCAGGATGGAATCCCGAGATGTGGATGCATAGATTATTAATCTTCTGAAAACCAGTGCATAGAAGGGGTAAGGTGTGGTAGAGTCACGAGTATAGATGCGAGACTCACAAGGAGTACTCTTGTCGTGATCTATTTGGTTCCATTGAAGAACATCTGCCATGGCTAGTGGTAGGGAAGTCCTAAATTGTCAAGATACAACCGCGACAATATCCACAAGCTTGAAGGCTATACTAAAAGGTACTAGCCATCCTGAGGTAATGTTTCAACATTAACAACAAGGATCAACAAGAGGGATCTTGGGTTAAAGATTAGCTTCATGTACTAGATTCACAACACCAGAATCCAGCACAATCCAGGATCTTCGGTTCAAGTCCAAGAGTTAAAACCCGAGAAAGAATAACTACTACTTGAGTAATACAGCTTACACTGCAAGGTAGCAATCACGAGGTAGCTTCCAAGAGAAGAAAGGACTTCTGAAGTACCCAACAAACAAAAAGAAGGCACACGAGGCGAAAGGAAACCTCAAAGCCAAGAACATAACACTATGGATCCTACAATATAATATTGTGGGCCCATAAGACAGAGAGATCATGATGGAAAGGAATCTCTCAACTGAATCAGAGCAAAGGGTTCACAAGGAATTCACAGAACACGCACTCTAGAGAACTCAACACTAAGTCAACTGGCTGAGAAACGACATGCCAAGAAGGCACCTAGGCTTTGAAAGACTAGAAGAGATATCAAAACTTTTCCAAAGTTAACACAAGATAAGATGACCCAGAGTTTAGAGCGAAACTAGATAAGGAGAAATCAAGCATACTAGAGTTTTCGCAAATACTTTTCATCTTTGAAATAGTTTTCACCAACACTAGAATCAACATCGACCAATAGCAAGGTTTTCCTACGGTCGGTACTGCTCTGATACCAAAAAACTGTAACACCCCCGGGATCAGGGTTAAAAAAATCCTAGACCTTAGCCTAACATAAGCTTAACCTAGAGCTCGAGGATATTCAGTAAGAAATCAGTAACACAATAGTAACCCTGCGACACAAAATTATTACAGCAAGCTCATAACTGATCAAAGAACCAAAATATTGCAAGCAAAGGTCATTGACCACAAACATCAAACAACGGAAGGCAAATTATGCTATTAATTATAGCAAACTTAACAAATGGCCTAAGAGGCCTGAAGCATAACGATGGCATCCCAGTCCATAGATTCCAGGCTATCGGCCGTGAACCCCAAGCTACTCGTCGGTGTCGATGTTGTACGGAACTCATCTTCAGGGGAACACTTATTCTGCTACAAAAGTATCAAGAAAGCAAGGGTGAGTACAGGGTGTACTCTGCAAGACTTATGGCTGGTGGGGTTATTTTGCATAAAGCCATCTTTGTTTATGAAATAAGAGGGAGAAGAAGCTCGTATAATCAGAATATTTTAAAAGGGGATAAGAGAGCGACATCTCTGAAGAATTGATCATCATCTTTTGATATCCACATAAGTAATCCTCATCTCACAACTAGGATCACCCCCTCGTACCCATGAGGAAGCATCATTAAGCACACGTTGATCTGCCAAGTTTTACGATTAGGTTCATGTTCTCTATGATCTTAGAATTTGGTCACCAAGTGTTCATAACCATGAACACGGCTTTTCGAAAAGATTTAACCCTGCAGGGGTGTACAACTTTACCCACACGTACCAACCAACTCTTAATGCCACTAGATAAGCCCTCTTCCTTGGAAGGCCGGCAGAGGGTGGTTGGCCACGACCTTTACCTTGCTTTCGCCGAGACCATGAGTCACGCCCTAAGGATGGTTCCACCGTAACGGGTCAAATCCTGAAGTCGGTCCCTAGAGATGTGGGCGAGGTTGGTTTACCAGGGGCCCCATCCACCCCAAGCAACCCCGGCCACTCTTACCTACCTGTATGAATGCACCTCCTTCACCGTCTTTGAGAAGATCAAGAATGCATGTCGAATGGAACGCCTGAACTATGTGACTCATGAAATCTACTAGGCAAGTTAATAAGCGGAGGGGTTCCCAAGCCCCATTTGGCTGTACGCTCGTCTTGGTCCAAAGGCAAGAACTCAGTTCCTAGTAGTGGCGAGCATGGGACTAGAAAAACCACATCCCACCGTGGCCTCCCATACAAGCCTTAGCATGTTTAACCATTACCTCTGATCTTACCTCATCAGTATACCTCATTCTCTTATCATACTAGATTCTCTGCATCTGATACATCATCTGGATGATTGCTAAGCAGGGCTAAGCAAGACACTCATATAAGCTCAAGCAGTGCACACAAGCCAAACCTAATTATGCTAGGAGTAGTGGATCAGGTAATATAATCTGAAGGGAGTAATGCAATAGATAGGATACTCTATATATCGATAAAAGACCACAGTAGAATCGTATGCACATGGCAAGAATAAAATACTTTGAAAGCATAGGATTATATCATGTGTGGTGCTATGCTTTCCTTGTTTGTTGATAACCAATAAGAAGATCTTCGGAAGCCATGTACTTGACTTGATTACAGCTGTTAAAGTATTGTTCGTCGATCTTCGATGGTGTTGATCTCGGTCTTTGATCTCGATATCGATATCGTATTCTACCGGGAAGAAGCAAACACCGAAAAGAAAGGGAGAACAACAATCAACACATGGCATCGATGCAATGTGTGACACCCCCGGGAATAGGGTTAAACAAATCTAGGCCTTAGCCTGACATATGCTTAACCTACAGCTCGAGGATATCCAGTGAGAAATCGGTAACACAACAGTAACCCTGTGACACAAAAATTATTATAGCAAGCTCATAACTGAGCAAAGAACCAAAATATGACAAGCAGAGGTCACTGACCACAAACATCAAACAACGGAAGGCAAATTATGCTATTAAGTATAGCAAACTTAACAAATGCCCTAAGAGGCCTGAAGCATAACGATGACCTCCCAGCCCATAGATTCCAGTCTACCGGCTGGGAACCCTAAGCTACTCGTAGGTGTCGATGTCGTACGGAACTCATCTTCAGGGAACACTTACTCTGCTACAAAAAGTATCAACAAAGTAAGGGTGAGTATAGGGTGTACTCCTCAAGACTTATGGCTGGTGGGGTTATTTTGCATAAAGCCATCTTTGTTTGTAAAACAAGAGGAAGAAGAAGCTCGTCTAATCAGAATATTTTAAAAGGGGATAAGAGAGCGACATCTCCGAAGAATTGATCATCATATTGATATCCACCAAAGTAATCCTCATCTCACAACTAGGATCACCCCCTCGTACCCATCAAGAAGCATCCTTAACACACGTTGAACTACCAAGTTTTACGATTAGGTTATAGTTCTCTATGATCTTCACGTCCGTTCCCAAGTCGTCCATAACCGTGGACATGGATTTTCGAAAAGATTTAACCCTGCAGGGGTGTACAACTTTACCCACACATACCAACTGATTCTTAATGCCAAGCTATTAGCCTTCTTCCTTGGAAGGGCGACAGAGAGTGGTTGGACACGACCTTTACCTTGCTTTCGCTAAGACCATGAGTCACGCCCTAAGGAGGGTTCCACCGTAACGGGTCAAATTCCAAAGTCGGTCCCTAGAGATGTGAGTCGAGGTTGTTTTACCAGGGGCGCCATCTACCCCAAGAAACCTCGGCCACGCTTACCTACCAGTTATGATGCACCTTCACCCGCCAAATCTTTCAAAAGGTTTTCTATGCATATGTCGAATGGAACACCCAAACTATGTGACTCACTGAATCTACTAGGCAAGTTAGTTACTCGTGAGGTTTTCCAGGCCCCGTGTGGCTGTACGCTCGTCTTGGTTCAAGAGGCTAGAACTCGGGTCCTAGTAGTGGCGAGCATGGGACTACAAAAAGCACATCCCATCGTGGCCTCCAATACAATCCTTAGCATGTTTAACCTTTACCACTAATCTTACCTCATCAGTATACCTTGTTCTCCTGTCATACTAGATTCTTTGCATCTGATACATCATCTGGATGAACCAGCACTCACAGCTAAGCATGGCTAAGGAAGACACATATATAAGCTCTAGCAATGCACACAAGACAAACCTAGTTATGCTAAGAGAAGTAGATCAGGTAATATAAGCTCAAAGGGAGTAATGCAATAGATAGGATACTCTATCTATCGATAAAAGACCACAGTAGAATCGTATGCATCATGGCAAGAATGAAAATACTTTTGAAAGCATAGGATTCTTTTATGTGTGGGGCTATGCTTACCTTGTTTGTTGATACTCAGATAAGATCTTCGGAAGCCTTGTACCTGACTTGATTACAGTTGGTCAAGTATTGTTCGTCGGTCTTTGATGGTGTTGATCTCGGTCTTCGATCTCGATCTCGATATCGTATTCTACCGGGAAGAAGCAAACACCGGACAGAAAGGAAACAATCAACACATGTCATCGATGCAATGCTCAAGCAAGGATGATGACATGACAACTTAAATTGTATTTAAATAGAACCTAAAGCATGCTTGTCAATTTAAAGGGAATCCGAAGGGTCCAAACCCTAAAATAGGAGAGACCCCGGAATCACCTGTAGGGGTTCATTTAGTTCTCTAATTAAACTTGTAATTAAAGTTGTTGAACAATGCATGATTTGGATGATATTAGATAGATCTCATTTTTCTGGACATTTTGATATATTATACATATTTTTCTCACTTGTAAATATTAAGTTATTCAATTTATAAGATTAAACTCTTTTCTGAAATTTAAAACAAAACTAGGAAACCTTTTATACAGGGGCTAACCCTAGCCAGAGAGGCTGACGGGCAGGCCCGGTGCAACATCAGATGCCACCGTGGCGGTCAACGGTGAAAGGGTCCAGGGCGCATCAGTGTGACATAGGGCTGACGTCACCCGCGTGGAGGGGTTGTTTTCTCACCGGGCTAGGTCTACCCGCTATGGCTAACAGGTGGGGTATGGGCCACGTCAGACCCAAGCGGCGGCCACACGGACTCCAAACGGGAGCCACGTCGGCTCGCCGGCAGGGTGCAACAAACGGTGGCCGGCGACGACGCTGGTGAGCGCGCGGGGCTGCAGGAGCTAGCCTGTTCGAACCGGCACAGCAAGGGGAGCCTAAGGAGGGTGGCGCCGCTGATTCTTGGCAACCGGAGGAGCTCGGGCGTCCATGTCTGTAGCGGCGGACAACGACCGCATGACGATGGGAAGCTACATCAGAGGAGGGAGATGGAGGATAACCTCCAGAGAATCAACTGCTCACCGTGATGCTCGACGTGGGGTCGGTGAGGCAAGGGGAAGACGGGCGTCGCCGGAATCGACGTCGGAGAGCGGCGGCCGGATTTGGGGATGCCGAAGACGGTGGACTCGATTCGAAGCTCCACTCCTTGGTTGCTTTGGCAGGGAGTAGAGGGCGGCGAGGCAGTTCTTCCAGCACTCTCAGCTAGGTCTAGGACGGCCGTAGTCGACGGCGATTCGAACTATCGGCGAGCTAGGGTTTCGGCCCACTGGCGGGAGAGAGTGAGAGAGAGCACTGGGGGAAAAGAGAGAGCATGAGGGGAAGAGGAAAATGGGGCGGGACGGGTCCTATCCATCTCCAGGGTAGCGGCGGCGAGCATCTTGGTGCGGTGGGCGTCGGACGACATCGGCGCTGCCAGGAAGCTGCTTGCCTGTCGATGAGGAAGACGACGAGGGTGAGTTAGGCCGAAGGGGTATGGCAGGATGGGCCGAGTTGGGTCGTGCGAGAGTTTGCTACTGCATGGGTGGGCGGCAGAGAAGGGAGAGGGAAAGAGGGCGAGCTGGGATGGGTTGCTGCTCTGTTTTATTTGCAAAACATTTTCCTTTTTGTTTTCTATTTTCTCTTTTGTAATTTTCAAAATACATCTATTTTGTATAGTTTCAAAAATACAAGAGGCTTTGTAAAAAATATGGTAGGGACCCCTTATAACAATTTGGGTTCCCACATTTTGGTGCTATTTCAAAATATTCAAAACCTTTTGAATTACTTTCAAAAAGAGGGGACGAACTAGGGTTTTATATTTGATCTTGTTTCTTGCATGCATTTTAAATTATATGATGCTCATGATGCACAAATCAAAACCCTAATTAAAGATTATCTAAAAATGGGGCGTTATAGCTCTATCCCCCTTACGAGAATCTCGACCAGAGATTCCGCAGGTAGGAAGTGAGACAGAGAGAGAAAGAAACATGGCCACTCTAAAGATAAGAAGGAAACCCACTGAACAACACACTGAATATCTCATGATCAACTCATAAGGAGTGTTTAGAAACAACTCTGGTATGACAATCATGAAACACGTCAAGGTAACGGAGAAAACAAGAGGAGAAGGTTTCAAGTTGTTAGATAACTGGTCTTCATAAGGATTGAGACCATGGAGCTTCAGAAGATCTTAAGCTTCTGAAAAGGAAGGCTTATAACAGAAAGAACATGACCACAGACTTCGAAATATGAAACTCTTCTGGGTGGCTTAAGTAGAGCTTCCAGGGATATGGAGATACAGATAACCTACCTGTTAAATTACTTTTGATACAGAAGGGTCACTCTTTCGTTCATCAGAAGGTCAAGACAGAAAGGTTGTTTTGTGGTGAGGACTCATAAGAGTCACAAGGAACATGTAATAAGAGAAACTTCTGATTACCAAAATCATCGTCACTCTTCGAACATGTTAGAGGAACGAAGGAAACTCTTTATTCATCCAGGGTTATCAAAATCTTTGCCAAATATCGTGATATCACTTTACACCACCAGATGAATAGGTAAGAAGATTCCTGATGACATGAGGAAAAAGAAACTTCATTCTCAGACTCCAATTACTTGGGACAACAAGAAGCATGCCAACATAAAGGGTCTGAAGGATTGACTGAGAGACATTTAGCAACACTACTTTAAATGTTCTCCTTCATGTTCGAGAGAGATGATATCGAGTAAAGGTCGAACTTCGGATACAAAGGAAACATAAACACAACTCCTATAATGAATCATAGAGGAAGCCTCATGAAGAGTGGTTGTTATTTGCTGATTCAAGAGAATTTGTCAATAGGCTTTCCGACTAGTTGTGTCAACAATTACATCAATCATGTCAGACTTACATAGAAACCTATGTCAAAACCTTGAGGAACACCAACAATATATCTGCTTGAGATTCATATTCTGTTAGGTGAAATGATACTTCAGACTCAGCATGTCCGAATAGAAAGTGTGCAACATTTACCGTAAGGTAAAGTCACTAGATTCTCAAGACATGGACTATAGTGTTAAGCTCCAAAAGACTGAGCTACATTGCGAGACCCATGTATTAACAACTTGTCTAAGGAAAATTGCTCATACATCGAGTACTTGCAACAAAATACAACTGTGTCCTTAAGGTACAGAGTTAACTCTACTCGAATCCACGACGACATCTTTCAATAATTGCACATGAATCGGAGAAGGTTATTTCTAACATCCAGAACACATACTTCGAGATAACCCGAAGAAGGTTCTCAAAAATTTTCCAACATTAATGCCAAAGGTTCCATATGAATCTAGTCTAGATTTGAGAAGATAAGGATGTTATCGATGGTCTCAATAACAAACTCATCGAGATACTCCAGGGAGATGAACTCATATGTTGCACAAACAAGGCATACGTATTGGCCAGACCAAAGTACATGAAGATCTACTCAAGTGAAACATCACGAGTAGCAACCTCATCAAGACACTCCTTGGAACTGAGTTTGATTTGATGATAACCCAAATCAAATCAAAGGTGGGGGAAGGTAACATATCCACGAAGGAAACACTATCTTTCTTCAGCATGAAAAAAACTAGACATCCCTTTAAGATAAACTAAGTCAGGTAGAACTTTTTTCTTATAACTCTCGAAGTTGTTGTTTAAGCTCAACCAACTAGTTCAGGGGTATCCAACACAGATCCTTGGAGACGAAAGCAGTTCAGAGAACTTGCTTGCTCAAGAACTGGGCAACACGGTCATGTGGTGTAACATCCGAATTTCAGCAACCCTGATTAGTTGCCAGAATGCAAAAATCAGGGGGGGGGACTTTTTCTTATTTAATTGTGCAGTGATTTCTTGTTGTTGTCTATGTTTATGCTTCTGATTGTATAGCTTATGATATATTCCTTACCTCAACATCAGTTGTCAAAAGCTATTTAACAAAACTATCCTGGCTCATTTTACATTTTCTCAAATCTCCTGACATTTTAAGACATGAGCCAAGATGCTTATGTAACCAAAACCATTTTAGTATCTTCTATTAACAAATATATGGAGAGCTGCATAATATAATCTCCTTATGTTTTCCAGACAGGACTTTCAACTACTCTTATCTCTAGGTTTCCCAAAACCTTTTTACAAAAGCGGTTGAATCCTACTCTTGGTAGAAATACCAAAGACTCTTACCTTACAAAAACTCCAACCTTTCAAAATTGCCTATCTTTACCTCAAGCTAAGCTTGATGGTAACCCTAGTAGTAGTTGATTTGTTTGTAAGATGAGTTGCCTTGATCTACTGTTTGACTTGTTTACTCAGGAAGTGGTATGAGCTACCCTAGGGGCTCATCATCTAGCCTATAGCTAATCCAAGAGTGTCAACCCTAAGCAAGTTAACCAAGATGGATCTAATCTATAGCCACTAGGCGATCATCTAAAACCTTAACCAGATCAATTTTGAAGTGATCCATTCTAGAAGTTTCCAAGTCAATGAAGACCAATATCAAGCATGGATCTATTCAACCCAGTCTACACTCCAACATCATCCACTTCATGATGCTTTGATACCTTGCAAACCCCCAAAAACATCCCCGCTCATATTCTAGTCAAAAATCCTCAAATCTGGCAAATTTGGCTAAGTCTGGAAACTGTTTCAACATCCCTTTTTTGAATGTCTCTTTTTCTCAACTCTTGTGCATTTTTGAAAATTAATTTGAACCATCTTGTTAATCATCCTAAGGACTACCAAGTCTCACTATTGCCCTTGGTTAGATCATCCTCCAACCCACTTGTTCTTGATGGTTTTGCAGGCAAGAAAATAACTTCTCCTGCAAATCTAGTCAACATGCCTACTTTGACAGAAGCTCACACCATCATCCAACCTTCTATGAACCAACTCTTTGCATGGTTGTATTCTACTCTTATAATTCTATCAACATCTACTCCACTTGTTACAAGTGGATCTTTGTGCTTCTTAAACCCACATGGTTTATAATGCATCATGACTCATCTAGTATGGCAACCTTATTTTCAACAAAGTTTGCCATCACTTCCAGACCACCTCAAATGTAACCAATCCAAACTCCTTCTGCCATGATAATCTATATGACTTGGTCTAACTATCCATCTATCCCTTGCATCAAGGGAAGATCTGAGCTCCAAGATCCAACAAGGTTTCTGTGGTATGAAAATAACATCACCTTAGATCCTCAATTCCTTGTTTTTTCATCTAATTCAGGTTGGATTTCCAATTCCCAAGGTTGGAAATGATTTATACACCTTGTCTACATCATATACCTTGATCACCAAGATTTATCAAATATTATCCATAATTATTATGGGTCCAAATCTAATTAATCTCTTTAATAGACAAAACCTCCAAAACTCATTCCCAAGGGAAAGTTTGGTTTTTGCCAAAGCACTTCCCCAACTTCTGGCTCAATTGAGATCCATGTATCATACTCTATCTTCCCACCTAAAAAATAAATATTTTTGAAGAGCTTTATTATTTCTTTTTGTCCATTTTCTTAAATGGAAGAAATGGAATAATAATTGTTTTAAATACATTTATTCATCAATAAATCTTGGGAAAATTCCCAAAAGTGTGAATTCATATCTAAGTACTGTTCACATCAAAAACCAACCATGTCCAATGTAAAAATATCAAATGATCTTCTAGAAACTACTTCTGCACTTCTTGAATAAATGGATTTAAGAGGACTAACACCCCTTAGAAAATTCCCAAATAAATCCTAGGAATGTACCTTGACCTCATATACCTACCAGTACCATGTTGCCACCTTGCCACATGCAATTCCTCAAACTCCCTTCATAACTATATTTTTGATCAAACTTGGCAAACTAGCAAAACCCTTGAGTTAAACCAACTCAAATCCTTATCAAAGATCCTCTAGCACTCCTCTCCAGCACCCTGAACCTCTCTGGTCGACACCACTGTAACTTCTCTCACCTTTTGTCCTTTTATGCTTAAAAGAAAAACAAGGAGAGAGACACCCATATCTTGCAAGATCTCTTTATCTTGAAGGACACAACAGTTGCAACGCCCCTTTCTCCACCTCTCTGTCCACCTTGACCACAGAGCACCCCTACCGCCCGCATTGCCCAACCATGGCTCACCCCTCTCTCTTTTACCCTAGGTGGAAAAGTTCCACCATGCGCCACTCCCACTGGAAATAAAGGACCAGAAGCCACTACACCTCCTTCCCCTGGACTCATTTCACCTCCACACTCCCACCTACCTCGCCCTAGGCTCCAGATCTCACCACATAGCTCCCCATCTCCATGAAGAAGGAGAAGAACTCCTCTCGGGATCAACCTTGTTTGCAAGCATGTAGTCGTAACCGACCACCCCAGAACCCTCTCTTCCCTCTATATTGATCCCCTGGATCTGATCCACCTCCCCTTTCCCTTATTTGCACGCAGGAACACTGGAGGCTTCCGCCCAAGCCCAAGACCGAGCTGAGCTCCTCCTCCAAGTAGCAGCTTATAAGCTCCCTTCTTCCCTGCATGCAACACTCTTGGAGTCCCCAAGACCACCGCATCCGACCTAGCCCCTCTGTTTCAACATGCAGCAACCCCTGAAGCTTCACCTGCGAGCTCCCAAATCCGCATCGCGGCAGTTCTTGTGTGAGCCACTTCCCGAAAGCGAAAGGCGCCATGTAGACCATCCCCGGAGTCGTCGTCGTCGCCCGCGTCTCCCCGTCGCCTCCATTGCCATATGAGATCCCCCGGTGAGCCTCTTGCATTGCCGTCGGGATTTCTTCTCTGGGAACAACGACGCAGGGCCGTCCGTGCCCACTTAATCGGACGGTTGGGGTTCGCCGATACCCTTCGGCCTCCCAGAGTCACTGACCGGCGGGAACGACCTGTTACGGAATTCGAATCCCTCCCGCACGCGTTCCTTGGCGAGCTGGGCTGGCCCGCCCCTATGCGGCCCAGTTGCCTCTCCAGAATCAGGCCCGCGGGGCTATTCTTCCTTTTCCTTTTATATATATCTTTTCCAGATCTGAAAATTTCCAGTTTGGTTTAAATCAAAATAAAAATGGAAAATACACTTTTTGCCCAGATCACCATTTCTAACAAGTACCTTGGTGTGTTATGCAACATGTAGAACTGGTCACTTGCCAAAAATAATTTTTATTATTTATTGGCATTTTATCCACTCAAATGTAGCTTTTAAACTAAATAAATTCCTTAGGGAATTCCATAATTCCAAATGGATTGAAACAACCTTCTTCTGGTAGATATTCCTTTTTCCAATCTAGGAACCTTGATGCCATATCCACTTGAGTTATGTTTTGTCTGTGCCAAAAACAATAAGAACAAGCCTTATCTGCCTTTAGAAATTTTTCGAAGTCAAACTAGAAGGGGTATTGACATAATCCCAACTCTATTTGATTTGGTATGCAAATATCTACAAAAACATAAGAGATCATAATTTTTGGAGGCACTGTTGATTTTTAAGGAATTAAACAGTTCTGTATATAATGTTCTCACTAGAAAATTCACTACAGTAGTTCTGTTGCTCCAAAAGGGATAATTCCAATTTCCACATAAAGGTATTCTAAATTCCTACCATGTGTCTTTAGAATCAAATCCAAAGCTACTTTAGATTAAATCTGGTGAAAAAGACAAAAATCCTCCAGAACTGCCTTTGGGAAATTCTTGAGGGCATTATGTTAACTATTGTGGAGTAATTCCAACTCTCGGCTACTCAGTACATCAAACTCTACAAACTCATCCAAGTAAATAATTTTTGGACATACAGAACATTCCTGGTGAATTATTTCCTAAAAACTAGAAAATGCTTTATAAATCAAGGGAGATTGATAAAAGAGTGAAACCACTTTTGCTGGCTTCATTTTATCAATACCTATCTGATGGCACCATTTTTATACAATGATATCATACATGATATGGTCTTGGTCCAAAACCCATCTCTTAGGTAGTTTCTAGACTATAAAGGCTAAGGGATTTTCTTCCATGTTTCCAAGACAAGACCAATCTTTTTAAATCCATTTTTCCTAAGACCAATTGAGTTATACTTGTATTGTCCACTTTCTTGCTGTATGTATGTCCACTTGTATGCCTTGTTTTGATTGTGGTCTTGCTTGTTTGCATGTATACTCGATGACGACGATAGTTGCTCTCGTATTGACACCAAGAAGAAGAGATCTTATTATTATTGGTATTGGTATTCTTGGTTATCTAAGAAGAAGTCCAGGGACATATTGCCATATTGCTAATCATCAGGCAAGACACCTTCTTGCTCATCAGCCTTGTCCTACTGTTTTACTTATGCATGTTTTATCTACTGTTTATCAAAACTTCATTGTTTACTATATGTTGATGTATATATGGTGGTGGTTTGGCTCCTCCGAACTATAACACTTTGGTACTAATAAGTACAACCCCCTTGCCGACACCTACTTGTCCCTAGTATGGTAGATAGTGTAATACACCATACCCCTTTTGGAGACCATGTTTTAGCCAAAGCAAACCTAGAGGATGGGAAGACCCCGGAAAAAGTTTTGCCAAATGTTTTATGATAAAACCTTGGTGAGGTGGGACCTCCCAAGAGATGTTGAGAAAGAAAAAGGTTTTGTTTTACAAAATGTTGAAAGAAAGATGGAGGAAAAAGGTTTAAGAAAACGCACCCGGTTCTTTGTAGTTTTGCTAGAACAATTAACTTTGTGCAACCACATTACTCTGGTAAGGGACAGGGATGGATTTGATGTTTGTCTATTCTGGTATAAGCTGCCTCACAACTACTACAGGGGGATATAACAATCCCTGGAGGGTGGGCCTTCTCCTGAAAGGGTCCATGTGAGACATCGACCTAGAGAAGGAACGAAGGGTCTATGGGCCTCAACGCATTACTATGAGCCCCTCATTGAAAGCGCTCACTTGGGAAGTGGAAAAAGTGCTCCGGTTGGTTTGAGAACTATATAGGGCGTCCCGGTGTTGAGGGGAACAACACTCATAGGGTAGGCACTTATATTGGAGTGGGCATCCGGAGAATCTTGATCGGTTACTTGACCCACGATCGGTGTAGATCAGGGTAGTGTACCCAGATGGTGTGGGTAAAGTGTGCAACCTCTGTAGAGTGTAAAGCTATTCGAATAGCCGTGTCCGCGGTCATGGACGGTTCGGAAGGTTGCTATAGAGCGGTACTGGTTTTGTTTTCAAAAAGGATTTCGGAAAAGAAATGGCTTTGGAAATGTTTTGACCATGGGATGGTCGTAAAGGAGAAAGGTTTTGACAATGGGATGGTCGGAAGGAGGAAAGGAGTTTGGTCGTGGGACGACCTGAAGATGGGAACAAATGGGTACCCCAATCCTAGTGTTTACAAAACTTTTAAATAGGTTTCCAAAATGGTTTACAAAAGTTTTCAACAAAGATATGTAGATGCTATATCTACAAGAGAAACTATTTGAGAAAAGAACCTCTCTTGAAGCCCCTCCTACTAAGATAGCCATATTGCATATCCTCTTGTTATTATTATTTTCTTGAGGTGGTTTGCGAGTACATTCAAAGTACTCACTGGCATTGTCCCTGGCTATTAACTTGGTCAAATATCAAGAAAAGGTGGTGTTGGCGACTAAGCGAGCTAGGACGTTCTCCCAGTCAGTTGCCTATAGGTTAAGGCCTGGCTCGGGCTCTACGCTTAATGAAGTTCCGCTGATGTTGATCAATGTAGCTATAATGGCAACTAAGGTATGACATGTATTTGTTATGTTTTGGATGTTTACTTTGATAATTGTCTGTTATGTGCCACGACTAACTAATCATGGGATCGTGGTTGTATGCATAACAGGGATTCTCGGAGGATTAATCCGGGGGGCCCACATGTGGCAACATGGCAATACTTCTAGTAGACATCTAGAATATCATGAACCACTGTATGTCACTTAGTTTGAGAGGGAGCTTGCTTGGTAAGGCAAGAAGACACAGTCTTAGAGCTTCGGCACAAGCCTAACTCTTTGACCAAAGAGAGTGCACCAGAATAGTGGACTTGGTAGAGCAATCATCATTTGCTTAGTGATAGGTTAATCACGCTAAGAATGACTGAAATGTCCTTGTTGAGGTCCAAAGCATTCGGAATTGCTAAGAATCTCAAATGGTCACATTATTACACACACACATCATTCACGAGCGCGAAAGCTCGGAGGAAGGGTGGGTAAATATGTGTAAGAGCATCACTTCATTACGAGAGTCATGAAACTCAACATGACCTTGTAGTATATAAGGGTGTGATAGTCTAAGGTAGAACAGATAGAAGCTAATCATGCCTCTTAATCTGTGGACTACAACACTTTGACATGGTCCTAGATATGACGAGGTACTGGAGTTTGTTTCTCCTGACATCCCGATATGGTTTGTAATGACCGACCACAAGAGTATTTTGCATCGGGAGACACCAATACACAATACCACTTGGCTACCAACTGATAGACAAAGGTCGGAAACAACAAGAGGAAAAGAACATGCTTAGGATAGAATCCCGAGATGTGGATGCATAGATTATCAATCGTCCGAAAACCAATGCATGGAAAGGAGAGGTGGGGCAGAGTCACGAATATAGATGCGAGACTCACGAGGAGTACTCTTGCCGTGATCTATTTGGTTCCATTAAAGAACATCTGCCATAACTAGTGGTAGGGGAAGTCCTTAGTTGTCACAATTCAATTCCAACAAATATCCACAAGCATAAAGGCCAGAATTGTAAACATTAATGACAGGGGTCAATGGAATGGACCTTGGGTTAAAGATCAGCTTCATGTACAAGATTCATAACACTAGAATCCAGCATAATCCGGGATCTTCGGTTCAAGTCCAAGGGTTAAAACCAGAGAAAGAAGTAACTACTACTTGAGTGACATAGCGTACATTGCAAGATAGTAATCATGAGGTAGCTTCCAAGAGAAGGAACAACTTCTGAATTACCCAACAAATAAAAAGGAGGCACACGAGGTGAAAGGAAACCTCGAAGCCTAGAACGGAACACTATGGATCCTACAATATAATATTGTGGGTCCATAAGGTAGAGAGATCATGATGGAAAGGAATCTCTCAATTGAAGCAGAGCAAGGGAAACTAGGTCAACTGGCTGAGAAACGTCATGCCCAAAAAGGCACCTAAGTTTTGAAAGACTAGAAGTGATATCAAAACTTTTCAAAATCAACACAAGATAAGATGACCTAGAGTTAGAGCGAAACTAGATAAGAAGAAAAGGAAGCATACTAGAGTTTTCGCAAATCCTTTTCATCTTTGAAATAGTTTTTACAAACACTAGACTCAACATCGACCAATAGCAAGGTTTTCCTACGGTCGGTACTGCTCTGATACCAAGAACTGTGACACCCCCGGGATCAGGGTTAAACAAATCCAGACCTTAGCCTGACATAAGCTTAACCTAGACCTCGAGGATATCCAGTGAGAAATCAGTAACACAATAGTAACCCTGCGACACAAAAATTATTACAGCAAGCTCATAACTGAGCGAAGAACCAAAATATGACAAGAAGAGGTCACTGACCACAAACATCAAACAACGGAAGGCAAATTATGCTATTAAGTATAGGAAACTTAACAAATGGCCTAAGAGGCCTGAAGCATAACGATGATGTCCTAGCCCATAGATTCCAGGTTGCCGGCCGGGAACCCCAAGCTACTCGTCGGTGTCGATGTCGTACAGAACTCATCTTCAGGGAACACTTACTCTGCTACAAAACTATCAAGAAAGCAAGGGTGAGTACAGGGTGTACTCCGCAAGACTTATGGCTGGTGGGGTTATTTTGCATAAAGTCATGTTTGTTTGTAAAACAAGAGGAAGAAGAATCTCGTCTAATCAGAATATTTTAAAAAGGGGATAAGAGAGCGACATCTCCGAAGAATTGATCATCATATTGATATCCACCAAAGTAATCCTCATCTCACAACTAGGATCACCCCCTCGTACACATGAGGAAGCATCCTTAACACATGTTGAACTACCAAGTTTGACGATTAGGTTATAGTTCTCTATGATCTTCATGTCTGTTCCCAAGTCGTCCATAACCATGGACGCGAATTTTTTAAAATATTTAACCCTACTAGGGTGTACAACTTTACCCACACGTACCAACCGACTCTTAATGCCAAGCTATTATCCCTCTTCCTTGGAAGGGCGGCAGAGGGTGGTTGGACACGACATTTACCTTACTTTCGCCGAGACCATGAGTCACGCCCTAAGGAGGGTTCCGCTGTAATGGGTCAAATCCCAAAGCCGGTCCCTAGACATGTGAGTCAAGGTTGGTTTACCAGGGGCGCCATCTAGCCCAAGAAATCTCGGCCACGCTTACCGACCTGTTATGATGCACCTTCACCCGCCAAATCTTTCAAAAGTTTTTCTATGCATATGTCGAATGGAATGCCCGAACTATGTGACTCATGGAATCTACTAGGCAAGTTAGTTACTCGTCAGGTTTTCCAGGCCCCGTGTGGCTGTACGCTCGTCTTGGTTCAAGAGGCTAGAACTCGGGTCCTAGTAGTGGCAAGCATGGGACTACAAAAACCACATCCCACCATGGCCTCCCATACAAGCCTTAGCATGTTTAACCTTTACCACTGATCTTACCTCATTAGTATACCTTGTTCTCATGTCATACTAGATTATTTGTATCTGATACATCATGGCTAATACGGACACAGATTAGCATGGCTAAGCAAGACACAGATATAAACTCTAGCAATGCACACAAGCCAAACCTAGTTCTGCTAGGAGTAGTGGATTAGGTAATATAAGCTCAAAGGGAGTAATGCAACAGATAGGATACTCTATCTATCGATAAAAGACCACAACAGAATCGTATGCATCATGGCAAGAATGAAATACTTCTGAAAGCATAGGATTCTTTTATGTGTGGGGCTATGCTTACCTTGTTTGTTGATACTCTGATATAGATCTTCGGAAGCCTTGTACCTGACTTGATTACAGTTGGTCAAGTATTGTTCGTCGGTCTTCGATGGTGTTGATCTCGGTCTTTGATCTCAATCTCGATATCGTATTCTACCGGGAAGAAGCAAAGACCGGAAAGAAACGAAACAATCAACACATTGCATCGATGCAATGCTCATGCAAGGATTATGATATGCCAAGTTAAATTTTATTTAAATAGAACCCTAAAGCATGCTCGTCAATTTAAAGGGAATCCGAAGGGTCCAAACCCTAAAACAGGAGAGACCCCGGAATCACCTGCGGGGGTTCATTTAGTTCTCTAATTAAACATGTAATTAAAGCTGTTGAACAATGCATGGTTTGGATGCTATTAGATAGATCTCATTTTTTTGAACATTTTATATATTGTACATATTTTTTGTCTTATCAATATTAAGTTATTGAATTTATAAGATTAAACACTTTTCTGAAATTTTAAACAAAACTAGGAAACCTTTTTATACAGGGGCTAACCCTAGCCAGAGAGGCTGACGGGCGGGCCCAGTTCCACATCGGATGCCACCGTGGCAGTCAGCGGTAAAATGGTCCAGGGCGCGTCACCCGCGAGGAGGGGTTGTTTTCTCACCAGGCTAGGTCTACCCGCTATGGCTGAAAGGTGGGGTATGGTCCACGTCAGACCCACGCGGCGGCCACACGGACTCCACATGGGAGCCACGTCGGCTCGCCTGCAGGGTGCAGTAGACAGTGGCCAGCAACGATGCTGGTGAGCGCGCGGGGCTGCGGGAGCTAGCCTGTTCGAACCGGCGCTGCGAGGGGAGCCTAAGGAGGGTGGAACCACTAATTCTTGGCAACCGGAGGAGCTCCGGCGTCCATGTCTGTGGCGGCAGACAGCGAGCGCACGACGACGGCAAGCTACACCAGAGGAGGGAGATGGAGGATAACCTCCAGAGAACCACCTACTCACTGCGATGCTCGACGTGGGGTTGGTGAGGCAAGGGGAAGAAGGGCGGCGCCGGAATCAATGTCGGAGAGTGGTGGCCAGAGTTGGGGATGCCGAGGATGGTGGACTCGATTCGAAGCTCCACTCCTTGATTGCTTTGGCAGGGGAGTAGAGGGCAGCGAGGCGGTTCTTCCAACACTCTTAGCTGGGTCTGGGACGGCCGAAGTCGACACCGATTCGAACTGGCAGCGAGCTAGGGCTTTGCCCCGCTGGCGGGAGAGAGCGAGAGAGAGCACTGGGGGAAAAGAGAGAGCATGAGGGGAAGATGAACACGGCGCGGGGCGGGTCTTATCCATCTCCAGGGCAACGGCGGCGAGCATCTTGGCGCGGCGGGCATCAGACGGCATAGGCGCTGCCAGGCAGCTGCTTGTCTACCGATGAGGAAGATGACAAGGGGGAGTTAGGCTGAAGGTGTATGGCGGGCTGGGCCAAGTTGGGCAGCGCTAGAGTTTGCTATTGCGCGGGTGGGCGGAAGAGAAGGGAGAGGGGAAGAGGGCGAGCTAGGCTGGGCCGCTGCTCAGTTTTTTATTTGCAAAACATTTTCCGTTTTGTTTTCTATTTTCTCTTTTGTAATTTTCAAAATAGATCTGTTTTGTACAGTTTCAAAAATACAAGAGGCTTTGTAAAAAATATGAAAATATGGTAGGGACCCCTTATAACAATTTGAGTTCCAACATTTTGGTGCTATTTCAAAATATTCAAAACCTTTTGAATTACTTTCAAAAGGAGGGGAAGAACTAGGGTTTTATATTTGATCTTGTTTCTTGCATGCATTTTAAATTATATGATGCTCCTGATGCACAAATCAAAACCCTAATTAAAGATTATCTAAAACGGGGGCGTTACACAATGCTCAAGCAAGGATGATGATATGACAAGTTAAATAGATCTTAAATGAAACCCTAGGGCATGCTTAATCATTTTAAACAGGGTCCGAAGGTACAAACCCTAGAAAAGGGGGAACCCCGGAACACCTATGAGGGGTGGATTCAGTTCTCTGATTAAACGTGTCATTTAATTTGCTTAAGAATACATGATTATATCTTAAACAGATAGATCTCATTTTTCTGAACATTTTGATATATTATACACATTTTTCTGAGTTATAAATAATTAGATATTGATTTTATAAGAATTAAACCATTTTCTGGATTTATTAAACTATTTAAACCTTTTATTGCGTCAGCATGACACATGGCTGGCGTCAACGTGAGCATCTATTCTTTTCTCACCCGAGCCTGAGATAGCCAGAGTCACTAACTGCTGGGCCCGAGGCCACATCGGGCTGCCACGCTGGCAAGGCTTGTGCAACACTGACGTTGGCGCCACATCATGGCCACGTAGGAGCCACGTTGACTCCACGGTGGGGCCACGCAGCACTCGCCAGAAAACACGTTGGTGGTGGCGACTGGCGGCGCTAGGGGGCTTCCTGGGACGCGTGGAAGGGAGGGTCCGACTCGCCTCATCGCGGGCAACCTCAAAGTGGCGGCGCCACTGCGAGGTGGTCATCGGAGGCGCGGCTGCAATGGTGAGCGGCGGAGGCAGACAGCAGCGCACGACGCAAACTCTAACCGGAGCGAGAGGGAAAGGGTGGAGGGGTCGAGGAGGACCACAAGCTCACCGGGAGCATGAAAAGGCGGTCGGCGAGGCAGGAATGGTCAGAGGGCGCCGGAATCGACGACAAAAGTGGTGGAGCTCGTCGGGGACGAAGGATCCAATGGGGGCACCTGGAAGCTCCTCCGCTTGCACTGACTAGGGCAGAAGAACATGGCCTGCAAGGGGATCTCGACGGATGCCTCAGCTTGACCTAGGGAGGGTAGAGACGGTGATGATGGAATGCTCTGGCCAGAGCTAGGGTTTGTCCTGAGGGGAATTGGTGAAAAGAGGAAGCTAGGGTTCGTCTCGGCGGCGGGAGGGTACTTGTAGACATCGTGACCATCAGTAGCATGAATCCTCGCGCAGGCGGGCATCACAGCGGTGGCGAGCGGCGGGCGCATCGACAACGAGGAGCTTCCCTATCGGGGACGAAGACGACGACGGGGGGAGGATGCCGAACCGGTATGGGCCAGGGACGGGCTGCACTTGGGCCGGCTACGGGCAAGCATAGGTGGCAGGAAGAGGAAAAGGAGATGGGGCCTGCTGGGCTGTGGCTACTAGCTCCATTTATTTCTGCCAAAACCTTTTTCTTTTTTTGAAATCTATATCTCTTTTGTACTTTCAAATACAAATCTATTTTGAGTTATTTCAAAAATACTAGAAGGTTTGTAAGATATATAAAACACTCAGGGCCTTTGTAGTCAATTTGGGCTCCACATGTTTTTGAGTTTTTAGAAATATTCAAAACCTTTTGAATTCATTTTAGAGAGGGGAAAATAGCTAGGTTCAGGGTTTTACTTATTTTATTTGCATGCAATTTTAGAGATGATGCTCATGAATGCACAAGCAAACCCTAATTAATATTAGCTAAAACTAGGATGTTACAGTTGTAACACCCCCAGGATCAGGGTTAAACAAATCCAGACATTAGCCTGACATAAGCTTGACCTAGACCTCGAGGATATGAAGTGAGAAATCAGTAACACAAATAGTAACCCTGCGACTCAAAAATTATTACAGCAAGCTCATAACTGAGCAAAGAACCAAAATATTACAAGCAGAGGTCATTGACCACAAACATCAACCAACGGAAGGCAAATTATGCTATTAAGTATAGCAAACTTAACAAATGGCCTAAGAGGCCTGAAGCATAACGATGACGTCCCAGCCCATAGATTCCAGGCTGCCGGCCTGGGAACCCCAAGCTACTCGTCGGTGTCGATGTCGTACGGAACTCGTCTTCAAGGGAACACTTACTCTGAAAGTATAAACAAAGCAAGGGTGAGTACAGGGTGTACTCCCCAATACTTATGGCTGTTGGGGTTATTTTGCATAAAGCCATCTTTGTTTTGTAAAACAAGAGGGAGGAGAAGCTCGTCTACTCAGAATATTTTTAAAGGGATAAGAGAGTGACATCTCTGAAGAATTGATCATCATCTTGATATCCACCAAAGTAATCCTCATCTCACGGCTAGGATCACCCCCTCGTACCCATGAGCAAGCATCCTTAAGCACACGTTGAACTGCCAAGTTCTACGATTAGGTTAATGTTCTCTATGATCTTAGAATTCGGTCACCAAGCGTTCATAACCGTGAACACGGCTTTTCGAAAAGATTTAACCCTGTAGGGGTGTACAACATTACCCACGTGTACCAACCGACTCTTAATGCCAAGTTATTATCCCTCTTCCTTGGAAGGCTCGCAGAGGGTGGTTGGACACGACCTTGACCTTGCGTTCACCGAGACCATGAATCACACCCTAAGGATGGTTCTGCCGTAACGGGTCAAATCCCGAAGCCGGTCCCTAGAGTTGTGGGCGAGGTTGGTTTATCAGGGGCTCCATCAACCCCAAGCAACCCGGTCCACACTTCCCTACCTATATGAATGCACCTCCTTCACCGCCTTCGAGATCAACCAGAATGCGTATGTCGAATGGAACGCCAAACTAGGTGACTCATGGAATCGACTAGGCAAGTTAGTTACTCGTGAGGTTCTCCAGGCCCCATGTGGTTGTACGCTCGTCTCGGTTCCAAAGGCAAGAACTTTGTTCCTAGTAGTGGCGACCATGGGACTAGAAAAACCACATCCCACCGTGGCCTCCCATACAAGCCTTAGCATGTTTAACCTTCACCACTGATCTTACCTTATCAGTATACCTCGTTCTCTTGTCATACTAGATTCTCTGCATTTGGTACATCCTCTAGATGAACAAGCACTGACAGCTAAGCATGGCTAATCAAGACATAGATATCAGCTATAGCAATGCACACAAGCCAAACCAAGTTATGCTAGGAGGAGTGGATCAGGCAATATAAGCTCAAAGGGAGTAATGCAACAGATAGGATACTCTTTCTATTGATAAAAGACCATAGTAGAATCGTATGCAACATGGCAAGAATGAAATACATTGAAAGCATAGGATTGTATCATGGTGGGGCTATGCTTGCCTCGTTTGTTGATACCCAGATATAGATCTTCAGAAGCATTGTACTTGACTTGATTACAGTTGGTCAAGCATTGTTCTTCAATCTTTAAGCGTCGATGGTGTTGATCTCGGTCTTCGAACTCGATCTCAATATCGTATTCTACCGGGAAGAACCAAACACCGGAAAAAGGGGGAAACAACAATCAACACATGGCATCAATGCAATGCTCAAGCAAGGATGATGACATGACAAGTTAAATTTTATTTGAATGAAACCCTAAAACATGCTTGGCAATTTAAGCGGCATCAGAGGGGTGCAAACCCTAATACTGAAAAGACCCTGGAATCACCTATAGGGGTTCATTTTGTTCTCTAATTAAACTTGTCATTTAAGTTGCTTAACAATGCATGATTATGAGTCTGTTGTAAAGATCCCATTTTTCTGAACATTTTGATATATTATACACATTTTTTCGAGTTATAACTAATTAGTTATTGAATTTATAAGATTATACCAATTTCTGAAATTATTAAACCAATTAAAATTGGGTTATTGCATCAGCACAGACTCCGGATGACATCAGCAAGGCGCTTAATCGTTTTTACACCAGGCTGGGTCTAGCCCCAGAGGCTGACATGTGGGTCAGGGCCACGTCAGGCAGCCACCGTGGCCGAGCTGGGTCGATGCCCCGTCACCTAGCCATTGACCGGTGGACGGTGGTCAGAGCCAGTGATCCAGGACCAGCCAGGAAGCATGGAATGGTATTTCGGAATGAGCGCGATAGGGCGGTTCAAACTAAGGCGGTGCCGCTGGTTAATGGCCACCGGAGGCGTGGTTGCGACAACAAGCGGCGGCGGTGCTCTCGGACTCACGGCGGGAGGCGGATACAGCGCGAGAGGGAGACAGAGGGGAGGTGCATAAGAACCGTGAGCTCACCATGGTTGCGTCGATGACGTCGGTGAGGCGTGAGGAGGACGGGATCGACGGGGAATGTGATGACGAGCTTCACCGTGGTCGGGGAAGAAGGGGTCCTGAGGTTCGATTCGAGGATCCCTTCCTCGATTCCTTTGGTAGGGGAGCAGAGGGCAACGAGAGGAGAAGTGGATGAGGGCGAAGGAGACGTCGTCGTGGTGGCCTCTAGGGATGGCGTCATCAGCTGGCCTCGGCGAGGCTTCAGACGGCGATGGTCATCGGTCCTAGTGGTTCTAGGGTTTCAGGTAGGGAGAGGAACACGAGAGAGGGAGGTCTCTAGGGAGAGGAGAAGTGGATGAGGGCGAAGGAGACGTCGTCGTGGTGGCCTTATCCACCCTCGGAGCTCGGCGGATGGCCAGAAGGAGGCGGGGATCAATGGCAGTGCCGGTGACACCGAGCTGCGTGTGTGCCTGTGGAAGACGACATCGAACAAGTAAGTTGGGCTGGGCCTCTGCTGGGCTTCAGCTGGGCGGGGGGCTACTACTAACTACTGCGTGTGCGAGGGAGGCAAGCAGGGAGATGGAGCTGGGCTTGGCCTGGTTGATCTCTGCCTCTATTTTTTCTAAAAACCCTTTTCTATTTATGTTCTTCTACTTCCTATTTGTATTTTGAATTTCAAAACTTTTTTTGGATGTTTTCAGAATACCAGAGGCTTTGTAAATTTATCAAAAATATTGTAGGGGCCCTTTTAATCCGTTTGGGCTCCAATAATTTTGGTATTTTTAAAATATTTTCAAAAACCCTTTTAAATTGCTTTTTAGAGAGAGAAAGAAACTAGGGTTTTAGGGTTTTGCATTTAGTTCTTCTTTGCATGCATTTTGTTAGCAAAGTAGATGATGCTCATGAAATGCACATTAAACCCTAATTAGATGTTAGCTAAAACTGGGGTGTTATAGCTCTATCCCCCTTACGAGAATCTCGACCCGAGATTCCAAAGATAGGAAGAGAAAGAAAAGCTGAACAGGGTCACTCTAAGGATAAGAGGGAACACACCTAACAACACACCAAGTACCTCATGGTCAACTCATGAAAGGAGTGTTCAAAACAACTCTGAGATGACAAACATGAAACACATCAAGGTGAAGGAGGAAACAAGAGGAGAAGGTTTCAAGTTGACAGATAACTAGTCTTCATAAGGATTGAGACCATCAAACTTCAGAAGAGTTTGAGCTTCTGAAAGGAAAGCTTACAATAGGAAGAACATGACCACAGACTTCAAGAGATGAAACTCTACTAAACGACTTAAGTAGAGCTTCCAGGGATACAGAGATGTGGAGAACCAAGCTGTTGAACTACTTTTGATACAGAAGGATCACTCTTCATTCAACAGAAGGTTAAGAAAGAAAGGTGTTTTGTGGTGAGGACTCATAAGATTCACAAGGAGCATGTGACAAGAGGAACTGATGTTTACCAAAATCATAGTCACTCTATAAACATGATCGAAATATGAAGGAAACTCTTTATTCATCCAGGGTTATCAAAATCTTTGCCGAAGATCATGGTATCAGTTTACACCACTAAGATGAATATATAAGAAGATTCCTGATGACACGAGGAAAAAGAAACTTCATTCTTAGACTTTAATTACTTGGCACAATAAAAAGCTTGCCAACATAAAGGGTCTAGAGGATCAACCGAGAGACATTTAGGAACACTACTTTAAATGTTCTCATTGATGTTCGAGACACAAAACATCAAGTAAAGGCCAGACTTCGGAGACAAAGAAACCCATAAGTGTAACTCCTATAATGAACCATAGAATAAGCCTCATGAGGGGTGGTTGTTATTGCTGATTCAAGAGAATATGACAATAGGCCTTCCGACTAGTTCTGTCAACCATTGCATCCATCTTGCTGGATTTTCAAAGAGACCCATGTCAATTCCTTGAAGAACACCAACCATTATTACTCCTTGAGATTTAGCTCTGGTTAGGTGGAATGATACTTTAGACTCAGCATGTCCGAATAGAAAGTTTGCAACATTTACCGCGAAGGTAAAGTTACTGGATTCTCAAGACATGGACTACAGTGTTAATCTCCAATAGGCTGATCTAGATTTCTAGACCCGTTTAATAACAACTTGTCAGAGAATAGCTGCACATACATCAAGTACTTGCAACGAAATACAATTGTGCCCTTGAGATACAGCGTTAACTATCTCGAATCCACGGCGACATCTTTCTTCGATTGCACGTGAATCAGAGGAGGTTACTTCTAACATACATAACACATACTTCGAGACAACTCGTAGAAGGTTCTCGAAAAATTTCCAACATTAATGCCGAATGTTTCATATGAATCTATTTTAGCTTGGAGAACATAAGGATTTCATCGATGGGCTCAACAACAAACTTATCGAGATACTCCAGAAATATGCTCATATGTTTTATGAATGAGGCAAAGTATTGGTCAGACCAAAGGACATGAGGACGTACTCAAGTGAAACAGCACGAGTAGCAACATCGTCAAAATAGTCCTTGGAACTGAGTTTGATGTGACAATAACCCAAATCAAATCAAAGGTGGCGGAGATAACATATCCACGAAGGAAATACTATCTTTCTTCAACACGAACAAAACTAGACATCCCATTAAGATGAACTAAGTCAGATAGAACTTTTGTCTTCACAACTCTCCAAGTTGTTGTTTAAGCTCAACCAACTAGTTCAGGGGCATCCAGTACGAATCCTTGGAGGAAGGAGCAGTTCGGAGAACATGCTTACTCAAGAACTTGACAACACGGTCATGTGGCAACATGGCGATACTTCTAGAAAGACGTCTAGAATATCACGAACCACCGATATGTCACTTAGTTTGAGAGGAAACTTGCTTGGTAAGGCAAGAAGACATAGTCTGAGAACTTTGGCACAAGCCTAACTCTTTGACCGAGGAGAGTGTACCGGAATAACGGACTTGGTAGCACAGTCATCCTATGCTTAGTGATAGGTTTAACCAATCATGCTAAGAACGACACAAACGTCCTTGGAGTTCAAAGCAACATTAATTACTAAGAATCTCAGATGACCACAATATTACGCACATGCATCATTTTCGAGCGCGAAAGCTAGAAGGAAGGGTGGGTAAATATGTGTAAGAGAATCACTTCATTAGTAGGGTTATGAAACTCAGCACGACCTCTTAGTATATAGGGGTGTGATACTTGAATGTGGAACATATAGAAACTAATCAAGCCTCTTAATCTACGGTCTACAACACTTTGACATGGTCCTAGATATGACGAGGTACTAGAGTTTGTTTCTCCTGACATCTCGAAATGGTTTGTCATGATAGACCACAAGAGTATCTTGCATCGGTAGACACCAATGCACAGTACTACTTGGCTACCAACTAGTAAACAAAGGTCAGAAAACAACAAGGGAAAAAGGAACATGCTCAGGATAGAATCCCAAGATGTAGATGCATAGATTATCAATCTTCTGAAAACCAATGCATAGAAGGGAGGGTGTGGAAAAGTTACATGTATAGATGCAAGACTCACGAGGAGTGCTCTTGTTGTGATCTATTTGGTTCCATTAAAGAACATCTGCCATAGCTAGTGGTAGGGAAAGTCCTCAATCGTAACGACTCAATCGCAACAATAACCACAAGCTTAAAGGCCAGAATTGTAGTACCAGCCGTCCTGAGGTAATGTTTGAACATCAACGACATGGTTCAAAGGAATGGACCGTTGGTTAAAGGTCAGCTTCATGTACAAGATTCATAACACTAGAATCTAGCACAATCCGGGATCTTCGATTCAAGTCCAAGTTAAAACCCGAGAAATAAGTAACTACTACTTGAGTGACATAGCATACACAACAAAATAGTAACCACGAGGTAACTTTCAAGAGAACAAAGAACTTATGAAGTACCCTAATAAACAAAAGGGAGGCACACGAGGAGAAAGGAAACCTCGAAGCCTAGAACAGAACTTTATGGATCCTACAATAAAATATTGTGGGCCCATAAGATAGAGAGACCTTGATGGAAAGGGAATCTCTCAGCTAAAATAGAACAAAGGGAACACAAAGAACACAACACACACAACTCTAGAGAACTCAAAACTAGGTCAACTGGCTAAGAATCGACCTGCCCAAAAGGCACCTAAGTTTTGAAAGACTAGAAGAGATATCAAAAAATTTCAAAGTCAACCCAAGATAAGATGACCTGGAGTTAGACCGACACCAGATGAGGAGAAAATGAAGCATACTAGAGTTTTCAAAAAAACTTTTCATCTTCGAAATAGTTTTCACAAACACTAGACTCAACATCGACCAATAACAAGGTTTTCCTACGTCGGTACTGCTCTGATACCAAAAACTGTAACACCCCCGAGATCAGGGTTAAACAAATCTAGGCCTTAGCCTAACATAAGCTTAACCTAGACCTCGAGGATATCCAGTGAGAAATCGGTAACACAACAGTAACCCTGCGACTCAAAAATTATTACAGCAAGCTCATAACTGAGCTAAGAACCAAAATAATACAAGCAGAGGTCACTGACCACAAACATGAAACAACGGAAGGCATATGCTATTAAGTATAGAAAACTTAACAAATGGCCTAAGAGGCCTAAAGCATAACGATGACGTCCCAGCCCATAGATTCCAGGCTGCCGGCCGGGAACCCCAAGCTACTTGTCGGTGTCAATGTCGTATGGAACTCGTCTTCAAGGGAACACTTACTCTGAAAGTATCAACAAAGCAAGGGTGAGTACAGGGTGTACTCCGCAAGACTTATGGCTGGTGGGGTTATTTTGCATAAAGCTATCTTTGTTTTGTAAAACAAGAGGGAGGAGAAGCTCGTCTACTCAGAATATTTTTAAAGGCATAAGAGAGCGACATCTCTGAAGAATTTATCATCATCTTGATATCCACCAAAGTAATCCTCATCTCACAGCTAGGATCACCCCCTCGTACCCATGAGGAAGCATCCTTAAGCACACGTTGAACTGCCAAGTTTTACGATTAGGTTAATGTTCTCTATGATCTTAGAATTTGGTCACCAAGCGTTCATAACCGTGAACACGGCTTTTCGAAAAGATTTCACCCTGTAGGGGTGTACAACTTTACCCACACGTACCAACCGACTCTTAATGCCAAGCTATTAGCCATCTTTCTTGGAAGGCTGGCAGAGGGTGGTTGGACACGACCTTTACCTTCCGTTTGTCGAGACCATGAGTCACACCCTAAGGATGGTTCCGCCGTAACGGGTCAAATCCCGAAGCCGGTCACTAGAGATGTGGGCGAGGTGTGTTTATCAGGGGCTCCATCGACCCCAAGTGACCCGGTCCACGCTTCCCTACCTGTATGAATGCACCTCCTTCACCACCTTTGAGAACAACCAGAATGCATATGTCGAATGGAACACCGAACTAGGTGACTCATGGAATCTACTAGGCAAGTTAGTTACTCGTGAGGTTTTTCAGCCCCGTGTGGTTGTACGCTCATCTCGGTTCCAAAGGCAAGAACTCTGTTCCTAGTAGTGGCGAGCATGGGACTAGAAAAACCACATCCCACTGTGGCCTCCCATACAAGCCTTAGCATGTTTAATCTTTACCACTGATCTTACCTTAACAGTATACCTCGTTCTCCTATCATTCTATATTCTCTGCATTTGGTACATCCTCTAGATGAACCAGCACCGATAGCTAAGCATGGCTAAGCAAGACACAGATATAAGCTCTAGCAATGCACACACGCCAAACCTAGTTATGCTAGGAATAGTGGATCAGGTAATATAAGCTCAAAGGGAGTAATGCAACATATAGGATACTCTTTCTATCGATAAAAGACCACAGTAGAATCGTATGCAACATGTAAAGAATGAAATACTTTGAAAGCATAGGATTGTAGATCTTCGAAAGCATTATACTTGACTTGATTACAGTTGGTCAAGCATTGTTTGTCTATCTTCAAGCTTAAATTGTGTTGATCTCGGTCTTTGATCTCGATCTCGATATCGTATTCTACCGGGAAGAACTAAACACCAGAAAGAAAGGGGGGAAACAACAATAAACACATGGCATCAATGCAATGCTCAAGCAAGGATGATGATATGACATGTTAAATTGTATTTGAATGAAACCTTAAAACATGTTTGGCAATTTAAGCGGCATCCAAGGGGTGTAAACCCTAATACAAAAAAGACCCCGGAATCACCTACGGGGTTCATTTAGTTCTCTAATTAAACTTGTCATTTAAGTTGCTTAATAATGCATGATTATGAGTCTATTGTATAAATCTCATTTTTCTGAACATTTTGATATATTATACACATTTTTCCGAGTTATAACTAATTAGTTATTGAATTTATAAGATTATACCAATTTTAGAAATTATTAAAGCAATTAAAAGTGGGTTATTGCATCAGCACAGACTCAGGATGATGCCAGGAGGGCGCTTAATCGTTTTTACACCGGGGCTGAGTCTAGCCCCAGAGGATGACATGTGGTCCAGAGCCACGTCAGGCTGCCACTATGGCCGAGCTAGGTCGACGCCACATCACCTGGCCGTTGACCGGCAGACGGTGGCCGGATCCGGCGATCTAGGACGAGCCAGGAAGCATGGAATGGTGTTTCGGAACGAGCGTGATAGGGCGGTTCGAACTAAGGTGGTGCCGCTGGTTAATGGTCACCGGAAGCATGGTTGCAACGGCGAGCGGCGGCAGTGCTCTCAGACTCACGGCAGGAGGCGGATACGGCGCGAGAGGGAGACAAAGGGGAGGTGCGTAAGAACTGTGAGCTCAGCATGGTTGCGTCGATGACGTCGGCGAGGCGCGGGGAGGCCGGGATCGACGGGGAACGCGACAGCGAGCTTCACCGGGTTCGGGGAATAAGGGGTCCTGGGGCTTGATTCGAGGATCCCTTCCTCTATTCCTTTGGCAGGGGAGCGGAGGGCGACGAGGTGAAGCCCATGGCGTCATCAGCTGGCCTCGGCGAGGCTTCAGACGGCGACGGTCGTCGGTCCTAGCGGCGCTAGGGTTTCGGGTAGGGAGAGGAACGCGAGAGAGGGAGGTCTCTAGGAAGAGGAGAAGTGGATGAGGGCGACGGAGACGTCGTCGTGGCGGCCTTATCCACCCTCGGAGCTTGGCGGACGGCCAGAAGAAGGCGGTGGGGATCGACGGCAGTGCCGACGACACCGAGCTGCGTGTGTGCCTGAGGAAGACGACATCGAACAAGTAAGTTGGGTTGGGCCTCTGCTGGGCTTCGGCTGGGGGGAGGGCTACTACTAACTGCTGCGCGTGCGAGGGAGGCAAGCAGGGAGATGGAGCAGGGCTTGGCCTGGTTGATCTCTGCCTCTATTTTTTCTAAAAACCCTTTTCTATTTATGTTCTTCTACTTCCTATTTGTATTTTGAATTTCAAAACTTTTTTGGATGTTTTTAGAATACCAGAGGCTTTGTAAATTTATCAAAAATATTGTAGAGGCCCTTTTAATCCGTTTGGGCTCCAATTATTTTGGTAGTTTTCGAAATATTTTCAAAAACCCTTTTAAATTTCTTTTTAGAGAGAGATAGAAACTAGGGTTTTAGGGTTTTGCATTTAGTTCTTCTTTGCATGCATTTTTTAGCAAAGTAGATGATGCTCATGCAATGCACATTAAACCCTAATTAGATGATAGCTAAAACTAGGGTGCTACAGTTCCTTACCGCGTACATTTGTCGCGGACACCGTCATACCCAGTGTCGCTGGACGGTGGACTGCGCACACGCCATGGGCCGTCGTCAACGTATGCTGGCAGGATTAGGCTCTGTGAGAGGCGTTCCTAGCATGACATGCCTCCGCACCCGCCCAGTGGCAGTGCTCGTCGAGAGACGATGTGGCACCATGAGCCCATGATCGGCACGCTTTATCATAGACATGGGCCCGCTAAAGGTCGACATGGCCCCATAATCCCATGTCATCCACAGTTCCTCGCGTCCTTGGGGCCCGTGTAGAAACGATGTGGCGGTAAAAACCCATGTCGTCTGTCAGTATACACCATAGACAACACGGCTTATCGCAGGTGTGCAAATGGGTTGGCAGCATAGAGGTACACTGTTTACATCGATCCTGGTCAGATCCTACAGTGGGTTCTGCCCAGACCAGAGTTGGCGACCTATACTATAGGGGTCTACGGGTTCTCGTAGCGTGTACCATTTAGATTTCCTCTCACGCCATCTTGCCATCTCATTCATTTATAAAAGACGGCATGACTGCTCAACCGGTCAATCAAACATAATTAAGTGACGTGACCGCCTATAATGGCCGTCTCAGCGGGTTTAGACGCCAACACGCAAGAGCCTGTGTGTGACAGCCCGTCTCTCGACGAGATGAAGTTAATGGCACAGTGCCCGTTTTGCCTAGCAACGACGCCCATAAAAGGACCGCACACTATACTCCCCTGGTCCACCCACCATTACCCACCTCATGCTTACTTCACACAGAACTTTGGTGGTATGTGACGATGATAAGCCGCCATGACCAGGAAGTTGGTGGGAGCAGGAGCAGCGGGAACATGCGTAGGCGTGATGGCTTCCAGCTAAGGAATCTGAGCATCGACGAGGCAACAGTGTTGTTTGAAGCCAGCCTCCTCGTGCTACCCTACTAAAGTCTGCCCGGCAGCTTGGATCTCACCCATGATAGCAATGCCATCCCGCTGCTTCCACGCAATAACGACCTGCCCGCGGTCATTGAGTAACGAGGGTCCTTGCTGTCGTCAAACATCCAACAAGATCTGGTCTAGAATGTCAAGGCGTGGTGGACGTCTCTCTGATGGCTCTGCGTTGATGTAGAGCTCGTTGGGAACCCCAAGAGGAAGGTATGATGAGCACAGCAGCAAGTTTCTCTCAGTTATGAAACCAAGGTTTAATCGAACCAGTAGGATCAAGGAAACACCCCAAAGGTGTTGCTAGCTGAGCCTTGGCAGGGCGCACTACCGGTGCTAGTAGAAACGTGGAGACCTGCACAACACAACCATATAACTTTGTCCCCAACTTGCGATGAGGTTGTCAATCTCACCGTGTTTTGCTGAAAACAAAGGATTAAACATATCGAATGGAAGGAAGTAATAGTTTGCAGAAAGTAAACACAAAGCAGTAAACAGTTTATAGATTGTATGTAAAGAAAAAGGACCGGGATCCATAGTTCACTAGAGGTGGCTCTTCTTAAGATAGATAACATGCTGGGTGAACAAATTACAGCAGGGCAATTGACAAACATCGAGAAAGCAATACATGCATATACTAATCATCTTGACTCCTTTGGAACTTGATTGGGCATTACAACATTATACATAGACCGCTATCCAACTTCATGTCATCATCCGAACCCCCTCCAGTATTAAGTTGCAAGCAACAGATTATTGCTTTACAAATTGTGTGTAAAGTAAACAATACGATTGTTCTATGAACAAAGGATTGTTGTTTTCTCCCTAGTAGCAACAACACATCTAGTACCTTAGAGATTTCTGTCACTTCCCCAGATTACCAGAGGCATGAACCCACTCATGAGCATAAATACTAACTCTTGGAGTTGCTAGCATCTACTTGGCCAAGATAGCTACTAACAACGGAAAGCGTGCAAGATCACAAATAACAAAGACATGATAGAATCAATAATCAATCTGAAATAGCATCTCAATATCCATCGGATCCCCGCAAACACAACATGCAGAATTACAAATAGATGATCTTGATCATGAACGGAGCTCATAGGATCTAGACATGAAAGCACAAAGGAGGAGAACCAGCCATCTAGCTACTACATGGATCCGTAGTCCAAGGATGAACTACTCACGCATCACACCGGAGGCATGCATGGTGATGAAGAAGACCTCCAGGGTGAATTCCCCTCTTCGGCAGGGTGCCGGGAAGAGCTTAAGATCCCTCCCGATCCAGGGATGGAGATGACGGCAGCTACAGACTCTTTCGTGGATTTTTGATCGGGTACTTAGGGTTTTCGTCCTGAGCGCAATATATAGGCGGAAGGAGAGGCCGAGGGGGTGCTTGGGCTGGCCACACCACCCCCTGGCACGGGCCAAGCCTGGCCGCGCGGCCAGGTGGTGTGGCTGCTGTCTGGCCCTTCTCCGTCTCGTATTCTGGCAACTGATGACTTCCAGAAAATAGGCACTTTGGCTTTTGTCCTGTCCAATTCCGAGAATATTCATTTTCTGACTTTCCTGGAACCAAAAACAGCAGAAAATAGGCAGCTGGCACTGTGGCTCTTGTTAATAGGTTAGTCCAAGAAATCATATGAAAAGTACTCCAAAGTGTGGACAAAACACAAGAAAGTGGATAAAACCAAGCATGGAACATCAAAAATTATAGATACATTAACAATGTATGAACATCCCCAAGCTTAACTCCTGCTCGTCCTCGAGTAGGTAAGTGATAAAAAGAAAGAATAATTTTTGAGGTGACATGCACCATCAAAGACTTGATCAAAGTATTTGCAAAACATTCAAAGCTGGGATCATAGTACTTCAATCATATCACGAAAGACAAAGTTCTAGCAATAAGACAAAGAAACTATGATGCAACATGAAAAGGCACAAACAAAAGATTCATGAATGACAATGCTTTGCAAGACGTTTGTTTGTTTCGCATAGAGAAAACATAGCATAATAGTATTCAGCTTGTCCCTCATAGAGTAGCAAATATAAATGCATAGGACACCTTCAAAGTTCATAAGAGTGACTAGATACAAATAGTTTAAAACAAGCAATATTAAGTTATGCATCAATCAACTAGTCTTGGGAGAATGCACATAGAACTAAGAATGCCCACTATGCTCTCAAAGTAGGTGCATAAAGATAGAAGGTGGAGACGCAATGTAATGGTGGAAGAAAGGCCTTCATAGAAGGAAGTAGGGATTCAAGACTCATAAAGAGCTTCCAAAAATTATGGTACTTGTTAGCTTTCAGCTCTCATTGCCCCTATCATAAGCATCTTGAAGGTGATTAAGGTTAAAGTGACACAACTAAGAGGATATGCTTGACAAGTTATAAACTGAAATCTCATGCCTCTTACTTACGAACACCGAACCTCATGCTACTCAACTTTAGTCACAAGTAAGCTCTTGTCATTGTAAGTACATGTATATCATAAAGAACCGCCAACGGGGTACCCCTTGCACATGATACATGAGCTATCCCATAATCAAAATGACAAGGCAAGCAGACAATGAGCATCTCAGCGATCTTTTTATTTGCTATTTGCATAGGTTTTTATTGAGGATGCTTCATAGAGTGCTCATTATGGTGATGCTGCAAGTTTCCACCATGATTAGGCATGGCTTAGGCTAGCGGCCCAGGCGTTTCTCTAACACACATACAGACTCCATGATCTTACAAGTTCCACTTTTATTTCACACCGCCGGGATCCATAAGCAAAAGAACATGATATCAACAGGGTACAAAGTACAAGTGCAATGTTGAAAGCGTTCCCCATGATACATGGTTCTGCTAATTTTAACTTATAAAGCGCAAGCATATACGCAACAAAGAAGGACCCAATGGTTCAAGTTTATTAGATGCAAAAAAGTAAAGTGTGCCATCAAGTTCGTGAGAGGTTTAATCACTAGTTTTCTCATAACAAGTTTAATTTGGAAGGTAAACAAAAGCATGAAAATACTTGGAATAGCATAAGCTAGTAGGTAGGTATGGTGGACTCTTTGGAATAACTTGGTTTAGGGAGTTGGATGCATGAGTGGAACTCATAGTTTGTTGTGCAGGCTAGCAAAAGACTGGGAGCGACAAACTAAGAGAGCAATAATGGCCATACTCATGCAGAGCGACAAAACATCATTGATCAAAGCATAAACTGATACTACAATTTGAAAACTAAAGGATCATAAAGGCTATGGTGACTTGAGATAGTCATAACATGGTGTGAGCATGCGCCAAGTCAACCCAAATAAAGCATCAAAGGAGAATACCAATATACTATGCTTTAATATGCTAAAACAACGCATGATTCATCCAAGGCACATTAAGAAATCTCAATTGTTTATAACAAGTCATGCTACAGCAAAGAATACTAAGCATAAATCCAAAACAATATCAAGCATGGCATGACAAACCATAGGCCACAGTAAAAAACAAGCTCTTTTTACCACATAAGTATGAACTTTCCTACTCTTTTCCAAACCAAACCAAAGTATTTGAAAACCAATGTATGAAAGAGGGGGTCCAACCAATTTATTCAGCAAACTAAGTAAACAAAATCAAACAAAAAACCAAAACAAAAACGAAAAAAAAGATGCTCCAAGAACAACACAACTGTGCATAAAACAATAAAAATGAAGCGTTTGGAAGAAACCTGGGATTTTTATTGATGAAGAAGGGGATGCCTTGGGCATCCCCAAGCTTTGACGCTTGTACTTGTTGGATATTTATTGGGGTGACACATGTGGCATCCCCAAGCTTGACATTTAGTCCATCCTTCATCTCATTACTCATTCCTTCCATACACCTCAAATTTTTCCTTCATACAAAACATCACACAATCTTTATTAGCAACATTAGTGCACTCAAGATAATAAGTCTTAAGGTTCAGTTATAACACAAAATAAACTTCCATTAGAACACTATCTACTGTAGCACTTCCCTCAAAAATCTCAATTCCCCAAAAGAACTCAAAAAGGAACCGACAAGAAGCAAATGCAGAAAATGGCAGAAATCTGTCAAAACAGACCAGCAGGTAAAGATGAATTTTTTCGAAGACCTTCTCTTACTCAAATCAAAAAGTGTTGATCTAACGAAAGTTATATATCAACCTGGGGCAGAAGCACAAAAATGCACGCCTCAAAAAGACGTTCACAGATTTTACACGAATTTTTACGGTGAAGCACAGAAATCTGTTTTAGGACAGCAACTTTCCCAATCATTACTTCTCTCTCATTAGAGGTTACTCTTGGCACAAAAAGCAAATAAAAAGAATAAGGAGTGGTTATTACTGAAGTAATAACTTCCAAGCCTCGTCTAAAATTTTTGGTTTATCTCCCAATAAGTACTTTTCTTTAACGCCTTTAAGTTAGGCATAAGAAACAAGAAAGAATCAAGTGTTCTCAAATGAAGAAGCATTAAGACCAATTTTTTTTCATAGGATAAGCAAAAGAAATCTTCTCTCTCTTCTTAGGGAAGTGTTCTGTACCTTTCTTGAGTGGGAGTTGATATTTAATGGTGCCTTCTTTTATATCAATAATGGCACCAACAGTTCTAAGAAAAAGGTCTTCCCAAAGTAATAGGACAAGAAGCATTGCATTCAACATACAAAACATAGAAATCAACGGGGACATAGGCATTGTTAACCATAATAAGAACATCATTGAGACTCCCCATGAGTTTCTTTTTAGCATTATCATAAAGTGGGACATTCAAATAACAATCTTCAAGTGGAGGCAAATCAAGCATATCATAAATCCTTCTAGGCATAATAGAAACACTACTATCAAGATCACATAAAGCTTTGGAATCAAAGTCATTCACTTTCATATTAATGATGGGTTCCCAACCATCTTATTGTTTTATAGGAATAGAAGCTTTATGTTTCATCTTTTCTTCTTTAATCTTTATGAGAGCATCACTAATGTGTTTTGTAAAAGCCATGTTCATAGCACTAGCATTAGGACTTTTAGCAAGCATTTATAGGTACTTAATAACTTCAGAGATATTGCAACCATCAAGATCAAAATCAAAATTATCATCTAAAGTAGTAGAACTATTACTAGCCTCAACACTAGTGGTGGTGATAGTAGAAACACTAATGTTTCTAGCAATTTCATCTTTTCTTTCCCACTTAGCATGTAATTCAGCTAATAGTCTAACGTTTTCATCAATTCTTACTTGTATGGCATTAGTAGCTGCAAAGGGATTCTCATTAGTTTCAGGTTTAGCAGCTATTTTATTCAAAGAAGATTGAGCTTCAGCCAAAGATGCTATATTTCTTTCAGCATTAGAGAGTTTTTCCTCAATAGTTTTATTGAAAGCAGTTTGTTTACTAATAAAGTCTTTAAGCATAACTTCAAGTTCAGAGGGAGCACTCCTATTATTGTTGTAAGAATTTCCATAAGCATTACCATTGTTGGGAGGATATGGCTTATAATTGTTGTTACCAAAATTACTCGTATAAGCATTATTGCCAAAGTTGTTATTTCTTATGAAGTTCACATCAACTTTCTCTTCTTGAGCAATCAAAGAGGCTAAAGGAACATTATTTGGATCAATATGGGCTTTCCCATTCACAAGCATAGACATAATAATATCAATCTTATCACTCAAGGAGGAGGTTTCCTCAACAGAATTTACCTTCCTACCTTGTGGAGCTCTCTCAGTATGCCATTCAGAATAATTAACCATCATATTATCCAAAAGTTTTGCTGCAACACCCAAAGTGATGGTCATAAAGGTACCTCCAGCAGCAGAATCCAATAGGTTCCTTGAAGAATATTTCCATCCTGCATAAAAAGTTTGGATGATCATCCAAGCAGTCAGTCCATGAGTGGGACAATTCTTTACCAAAGATTTCATTCTTTCCCAAGCTTGAGCAACATGTTCATTATCAGATTGTTTAAACTTCACTATTTTACTTCTCATAGATATAATCTTAGCAGGTGGATAGTATTTTCCAATGAAAGCATCTTTGCACTTAGTCCAAGAATCAATACTATTCTTAGTTAAGGAGTTCAACCATTCTTTAGCTTTTCCTCTCAAAGAGAAAGGAAACAATTTAAGCTTAATAATATCACCATCTATATCCCTATGCTTTTGCATCTCACAAAGTTCAACAAAGTTATTTAGATGGACAGCAGCATCTTCATTACCAATACTAGAAATTTGGTCTCCCATAACAAGATTGAGCAAAGCAGGTTTTATCTCAAAGAAATTATCTTCAGGCACAGGTGGAGCAATAGGTGTGCTCATAAAATCATTGTTGTTGGTGCTAGTGAAGTCACACAACTTAGTGTTTTCAAGAGTAGTCATATTTTTGTGTTTTGATAAAGAAAGCAAACTAGTAAAGCTAATTTTTATGTGTTTTTGATAACAAAACAAGCAAACAAAACAAAAAGAAACTAAGCAAAACAAAAATAACAAAGTAAAGAGATTGGTTATGAGGGACTCCCCTTGTGAAGATGTCCTTGACTCCCTGGCAACGGCGCCAGAAAAATACTTGATGGCTCAGTGTTGATGTAGAGCTAGTTGGGAACCCCAAGAGGAAGGTATGATGAGCACAGCAACAAGTTTCCCTCAGTTATGAAACCAAGGTTTAATCGAACCAGTAGGAGCAAGGAAACACCCCAAACATGTTGCTAACTGAGCCTTAGCAGGGCGCACTACCGGTGCTAGTAGCAACGTGGAGACCTGCACAACACAACCACAAAACTTTGTCCCCAACTTACAATGAGGTTGTCAATCTCACCGTGTTTTGCTAGAAACAAAGGATTAAACGTATCGAATGGAAGGAAGTAATAGTTTGTAGAAAGTAAACACAAAGAAGTAAATAGTTTATAGATTGTATGTAAAGAAAAAGGACCAGGATCCATAGTTCACTAGAGGTGGCTCTCCTTAAGATAGATAACATGTTGGGTGAACAAATTACATCGGGCCAATTGACAAACATCGAGAATGCACTACATGCATACACTAATCATCTTGACTCCTTTGGAACTTAATTGGGCATTACAACATTATACATAGACCGTCATCCAACTGCATCTATGACTAATAATTCACCTTCAGGTTATCATCCGAACCCCCTCCAGTATTAAGTTGCCAGCAACAGATTCTTTCTTTACGAATTGCGTGTAAAGTAAACAATACGATTGTTCTATGGACAAAGGATTATTGTTTTCTCCCTAGTAGCAACAGAACATCTAGTACCTTAGAGATTTCTGTTACTTCCCTAGATTACCAGAGGCATGAACCCACTATCGAGCATAAATACTAACTCTTGGAGTTGCTAGGATCTACTTGGCCAAGATAGCTACTAACAACGGAAAGCATGCAAGATCACAAATAACAAAGACATGATAGAATCAATAATCAATCTGAAATAGCATCTCAATATCCATCGGATCCCCACAAACACAACATGCAGAATTACAAATAGATAATCTTGATCATGAATGGAGCTCACAAGGTCTAGACATGAAAGCACAAAGGAGGAGAACCAGCCATCTAGCTACTACATGGATCCGTAGTCCAAGGATGAACTACTCACGCATCACACCGGAGGCTTGCATGGTGATGAAGAAGGCCTCTAGGGTGAATTCCCCTCTCTGGCAGGGTGCCGGGAAGAGCTTCAGATCCCTCTCGATCTAGGGATGGAGATGACGGCGGCTACAGACTCTTTCATGGATTTTTGATCGGGTACTTAGGGTTTTCGTCCCGAGGGAAATATATAGGCGGAAGGAGAGGCCGAGGGGTGCCTGGGCTGGCCACACCACCCCCTGGCGCGGGCCAAGCCTGGCCACGCGGCCAGGTGGTGTGGCCGCCCTCTGGCCCTTCTCCGTCTCGTATTCTGGCAGCTGATGACTTTCGGAAAAATAGGCACTTTGGTTTTTGTCCCGTCCAATTCCGAGAATTTTCATTTTCTGACTTTCCTAGAACCAAAAACAGCAGAAAACAGGCAGCTGGCACTGTGGCTCTTGTTAATAGGTTAGTCCAAGAAATCATATGAAAAGTACTCCAAAGTGTGGACAAAACACAAGAAAGTGGATAAAACCAAGCATGGAACATCAAAAATTATAGATACATTTACAATGTATCACTCTCCACTAGCATAACCATACATGCGGCGAAGAGAGAGGTCATCCTGTGCAGCGGCCCATTGAACATGAACGGTCGCCATGACTATTGGGATGAACTCGGCGCCAATGAGGTACTTGCTCGGTGTGGGTACCATTGCAATGGGCGTCACCATCTCGGCTTCTTCGTCGGGCCACCCTTGATGGCTCCGCTTCCTTCTCCACCGTGGTGAACCACGACATCACACACAAGGCTAACGCATGGGGCACGAGCCGTCTTCTAGTGAAGGGTGAGGATGACCATCATGGTGATGATTGTTTCCATGATGAAAAGAACACTGGCGAGGAGTTCCCCGACCACGACACCGACTACCAGGCGGAGCACAACGCCACCGGAGCAGCATGTCGACAGCAAGGTGCAACATAGGAGGAGCATCGTCTGCACATCATGCCGCCGGACCTCGATCCAGAAGAAGCGCTGGCACTTCACGAGTCATAGGAGCACGTGTCGAGAGTTGCAGGAGTGCACGACACTCAAAGAAGATGCATGTTTGGTTGGCACTTTCCATGCCCTCCACGAGTCTGCCATGTCCACGTGGGATGCGCAGGCACCCCCTACGACGCCACCACATGCCAATGTCACATCATTGACTCAACCATCGCTGCCAGCAGCGTTTGCCGCCTAGGCACGCACGAGGAACCAGATATAGACGCGTTCGATGCTGGTCGACCTCGCCGACGAGAATGACAACAACGACATGTAGGCCGTGCCACTCACTCCATCTCGGCATCACGGCAACTTACGTTTATTTATTTGTTTTAAATTTTAGTTTTAGATTCTAGATATGTTATAAATTTTGTTAGTGCCTCTAAATATTCGTATCTTGAATAAAAAAGTTTTTCTACCATCCTTGTGAAGGAGATATGCCTTAAAGGCCAATAATAAAGATGTTTTATTGACATATTGATAGCAACAAATGCATCCACTTTTTGTTGGAACTCCAAGTGTAGAGTGTTGTTTCTTTTCCCCACGAGGGTGACTCGAGGGTTTATATCGAACTCTTGGGCAATTGCATGGATATTTGTCTTCTCCTTTTCAATCAACCTGTAAAGTTAAAAAAATTGTCTTGTGTCCCCAACTCCACCAATTGGTTCTCAAGAACAAGGTTTTGTATTAGTAATATGAAATAAAATATAGAACAAAGTAAATAAAGTAAAGTAATACAAACTAGATGATATGGAAGAGAGTAGAGTTGTTTTTGGTTTTTTATGTGTGATTGCAAGTAGAGAAAGTATTTTTTGTATTTTCGAAATAATAAATTGCAGAAATTATAAATGATAGTAGATGCAATGGAAAGGTGTTTCTTATGATAAATTGGACTGGGGTTCATGGGTTCACTTGTCTACTCTCTTTTTAGGTTGTAGTGATCATAAAAAAATTCATCAATGATAAAGATTCATGGAAGTTCTATAAGTGCTTGATAAAAGGAATTAATATGGGCATCACATTCTAATATTGATATAGAATACATCTCTATCTCTCTTATACTCCTCAAGAAAGGGAAATCTCCATGCAATCTTTAAGAACAAATCAGAGAATAGCTTTAAGCAATATTATAATATGTTTGATATACTAATATTCTACCTTGATCTAGCAAGGTCATCACACTGTCACGTGATAACTATAGCACATGATTTCACTTTATCCCTAGTGAGGTAGAAAAACAAAGGTAAAAACCAAAGTAGATCTTGAATATTATGTGTCACAATTCAATCTCTACCCCATGTTACTCCATCTAACACACACTTATCTCCATATAATTTGTTGCATAGAAGTTGGATCAAAACAAGCAATGAAGAACAGGGTGCATGATATGCATCTATTAAAACATCTTACACAAAATAGATTCCAACCTGAAATATCAAATCATAGAACAAAGATCCACCACATAGGAATTATAAATATGACTATAATCATGTTGGGCAGCTCATATGGTACTAGATCTATGAAGAACGGGAGAGAAATAGATCAAGATACTTCCACAAACCCATAGCCTGGAGGTGGACTACTCCCTCTTCATAATGGTGATGAAGCTAGAGATGTTGGAGAGGATCGAGATCTTCCTGGAGGTGGCTCCAATTGAGTTTCCCCCTCCAATCTTCACTGGATCTGACTCTTTTTGGTGGTGTTTTCATCTCTCGTGGCTTATTGTGGCTCTCCCGTCACTCTCCCATCCCTCCTTTTCGAGGATGCCCCGGGGGTCCTTATATAGGGGTTTTTAGGTCAAGAGAACTTCATGAGCGAAAGAATCAAGGCGATCGGACGGTTGAGGATCAAACGAGCATGGGTGGAACGCCCACCAGGCCTGGGCGCGTCACCTGGGCGCGTCACTTGGGCTCGTTTGGCCCTCCTGGTGAGATTCCGGTGCTCTAGATTCTTGTAGTAGATAAATATTGGCATTCCAAAAAGTGCAGGTCCATTTGACTTCGTATTGCTTCTGAAACATAAAACAATATTGAAAACATGGTTTTTTACCCTAAAGGGTTATAACCAAAATAAAGGGGATCATTGGTAAATTACCAAAAATCAATATAAAACATGGATATAACATTATATATGATGCAAACATGTGGGAAAACACGTTAACAAACTACAAAGTTCATGTATGCATTTTACATGCATCACATATCCCATTAGTTCGTAATAGTTTTGTATCATGCTATAACTATATTAAGTGGAAACATTAATACACGTGTGATATCTAAACAAACCAGGACCCTAGTATCCTCTAGACTAGTTCGTTGGGTAGCTTATGATCGAGGTTTCCCAATCATGGACTTTATACAGCAACTGACAACGAGGTAACTTCATTAGATGAATGAAGTGATGGACAACACCCAACCCTATTATTGCAATATGAACCAGTCACATAGTTCAACATTGCAATAACTAGAAAATCATGGGGATTCACTCCTTCAACCGTGAAATCATATTAATCACTATCTCCCGAGGTTGCTTTGATCACATCAGCCATCATGACCATAACTAGGGGAATATAAAGGTGTGTATTGGGTATCTAAGAGGAACTTTGAGGCCTCTGTGAAAGGAATATGCCCGAGAGGCAATAACAAAGTGGTTTATGCTATTCCAGGTTTATAACAGATGTTTATTTTTCATGCTATAATTGTGTTAATAGGAAACATTAATACATGTGTGATTTATAAACAGAAAAGGTTCCTAGTAAAGCATCTCTTAATACTATCTTGTTGATTAACTGATGATCATAAGTTTCCTGATCATGAACATTGGATGTTATTAATAACAGGGTCATATCATTGGATAATGATATGGTGAACAGTCACCCGAAGTAGATGTAATAATACAATCATGTCCTCAAGTTTATGTTATTATCACATTCGTAGTAACTCAATGTCCTTAGACCATGAGATCACGTCAATCACTTTCACCGAAAAGGTACATTGGTTACATCAAACGTCACTTCATAACTGGGTGATTATAAAGGTGTCGTCGGGACTTGGAAAGTGTTAGTTGAGGCTCATGGATCAAGAGTGGGATTTTTCCATCCAGATGACAGAGATATACTTAGGGCCCTCTCGGTGATATCACATTGACGTAGCTTGGAAGCAAGTGATTTGATCACTAAAATGTTATATCGCAGGAACAAGAAAAAGAGTACTTGTCGGGAACAAGATTAAACAAGGTATGAATGATCCCGAGTGATCGAATCTTAGAAAAGTAATATATCTCGAGAAAAAAGGAATTTGATTACCGCAAAAAAGGTTCAGATGATCATTGGATTTTCGTGGAACTAGTGAGAGTCATTATGGATCTCCAGATCCCCCTAATGTTTTTTGATCGGAGAAAGTCTTGATCATGTCTACATAATTCTCAAACCCGTAGGGATACACACTTAAGGTTAGTCGATGCAATTGAGCGGATAGGGAACATATGAGAAGATAATGGAGATCGTAGGAATTTTCTTCTGTCAAATCTGCTGAAATGGTTTCGGGGCATCGAAACAAAGCAAGGGATCAAAATGTTAATGTGTTCATTAAATGAAGTACTCATTAATGAAGTGTTCATTAAATTGATTTGCATTAAAACAAGAGAATTAAAGTGCTTTAATAGAAAGACCTTGGGTTTTTGAGTGGAGAATAATTGGGAGAAAGTGTAGACTGAATTTATGTGAGTAACTCACATGAATGAGGGAGAAGAGGGGGACGCTCTTTGTCCGCGGCCATGGGTGGGGGCTTTCCCCTCCCCCGTATAAAAGGAGGTGGAGACCTCCTCCTCTCACACACTCTTACTTAACCATTCGCTCATATGCCCTTTGGTTGGCATCTTCTTCCTCTTGCTAGCGTTGTCCATTGACACTAGAAAAGGTGCTTAGGGGAAACCCTGCTCGATATCTTCCCCTACACAATCTTTACCATGGCGTAGCATTGTTGGAGTTCCTGGGGATCTGCTACTTCTGCTCCCCAGATGGAGCGAGGGTTCGGGAGTCGTCGGCACACCGTATGTGTGACCGATTATGGAAACGCTGCCTCTTATGGTGCTAATCATCTGCATGTCCTTGAGGATGGTCGTGTACACTCTAAGTCATCCATGTCTTCAAGGGTGAGTCCATCTTAAACCGTTACATGTATATCCTAGATATGATGGGCGGTGACCCAGCATACCACTGCATGATGTATTACACTATAGTCATTGACATAACACTAATGAAACACCGTTCACTAGTATTACATCCCTCAGAGTGGTACAACAGAAACACAACAGGTCCAAGACATGACTATAGATTACAACAAGACTCTTTACAGAAGATCCAGAGAACACTCTAGGTTAAAGAGAGAGAGAAAGAACTTCTTACAAATAAGAACCAGAAATAATAACTCTAAATTATCTAGTAACTAAGACTAGCATCTAAACTATTTGGCCTGCAATTGCTGCTAGTGCAATGCTCTATAGAAGTAGGTTTTATGGCTAGAGTATCTACTCCTACCTAAACAGAGACTTGTCTTCAGTTCAGCTGATGTATATTTTGACTTTGTAGTCTTTATTGAATAAATTGAGCTATCGATGATGGTTTCTTGAGCAGAAATTGATGTCGACGTCGTCTTGAACGGCTTAGAACCTAGCAACGGTTAAGAAGGTATGGTTGAGTACGAGCGTACTCAGCAAGTTCACTAAAAAGGAGTGTATGATACACTATATCTACAGCCACAGACCAACGGTCGTAAGCAATGCAGGTTTTCGTAAACATTTCGTCAAAGGTTGCTTTTATTTTGAAAACTATGTCCGACAGCCTTCACATGTTGACCAGAACCTTTGTGGGGTTCCTTTCCTACCGTGTTCGTAGCTTCTTCCCGCAACAGGGAGTAACATGTCATAATTTTTACACTCTGCAGAAGTGCATCACTTTTCCCACAAGAGACCTTAAGATTTGTTGCACATCAGAGTTACATTCTCGTCCACACTTCCTTGGTGTGGGGCCCAGTCTAATATCCAAGCCAATCACTGCCCCCTTCACGTCCCCGCATGTCCCCTTGGTGTACGCCATGCCCACATCTTGAATTACGACAATGGTTAGTACAGACCGTCAGATGCCAGAACTATCATAGGACGTTGAGGGTTCCCACCCATATGCTGCATATCCTCTACGAATTACTAATAAATGCACGCTACAAGGATAACAGCCACGACCTGGCCATCCGGATGCATGCGAGAGGAAGAAGATATAGCTGACTTCTCCGTCCCATTCCAAATCTCATGGTTGACGCGTAATATACGGTGCTAGAATGACTGGAGACATTGGTTGTTAAGTTCTAGATGATACATTCCTGTACAATGGCATTTCCATTGCCAGTTATAATAGATTAGCTGGTCACCTTGGATCGGTAACTGATACTTGCAGTTTATTATGAAAATAGTGTTTGTGACCTTTTTGAAATGCAGGTGATGACAACATTTGAGTTACAAGCATTTGATAGAAAATAATCAAAGGACATGGGCATGTTTTGAACTTGCCTGTTGTGATTGCAAGATTATGCACTCATGGTCTTCAAGACAATAGAAGATCCAAAATTTGGAAATAGCATCATTGGTCCGGTAAGGACTAATGTGTAAAGAATCAAGATGCAACGACGCATAAGTAATGTAATGTAATTTGATAAACGTGAACCCCGGGAATAGTCGTATTTGATCTGGGGTTTGGAGTTTGTGATGAGTTCTTTGGCATGTGTTACACTTTTATACCAGTTTCACACTTGTGCTTCTTATTAAGGCTTGTGAGAGTGTGTGAAATAATATGTAAATACAACAAGTAATATGCAATACTAAAGCACTCAAATGGGTCATGGTATCTAAAATATTTCTTAAACACGATTAATAATCAATTAGATCTTTTAAAGAAGTGTTCAAGGATCACTTTTAATGTTTCTTAAAAGAATAACTTTTGAGGAAAATATTACTTCACAAAGTAAAAAGTATTTAAACTTAAGGCTAACACTTTAAGGTTTTCTTATTAGCTAAGATTATTAAAGAGGAAAACATTACTATATTAAACAATCATAGCATAAGTGGTGAAGATTTACATGTTTTGAACAAGGCACCACACTGTAGATGGTTGACTTCTTAACATTCCACAAAGCTAGAATTTAAGCATTATTACTTGAATGAGGTGGTGTTTTATTAAAGTTATAAGTCAGCAGAATTACTTTCTTATTAATGCCTATATTTTATAAATATAGATAGGGTATTGCTAAAATTACTTAAAAATTAGTTATTTTTTAGGTGGATTCCTAAACTAGTAAAAGAATTAGTACTTAAATCTTCATGATTTTATAATTAAGAAAATATTTTTGGAGAGTAAAACTTACTTAATTTTAAATGGTAGTTTAGTAAGTACAACTTAAAATGGTTAGACCTATTTTGACTTTACTTAAACATCAATTGAACTTCTTATTACATTTTTAAATTTTAAAGGCAATAGTAAAGATTTATATATTTTTAAGGATTGAAATAAAAGAAAAGGGTTAAAATGAGATTTATTAGACCTTTACCTTTTATTTGACTTCAATTGAGAAATAGGAAATTATTAATATGTAGAATTTATTTTTGTGATCATTTTGGAATATTATATGTATTTTTGTGATTTTTAGATATTAAACTATGATTTTTATAAGGTTTATCACTTTATAAACACTTAATAAATAATAATATTTATCTAAGTAATACCAACAATCTATGAAACAGTTTTGTAAATGTAGATTTTGTTTTTCTAAGAATCTTGGTATATTATTTATATTTTTCTCATTTGCCAATATTAAAATATGAATTTTCAAAGTTTTATTACTTATAAAATCTTTATTAAATAATAATTGTTTAAATAGTTAACACAATAATGTTTGATAATAAAGTTAAGTTATAGATTTTATTTTTCCAAGCATTTTGATATAGTATATACATTTTTCTGAATTATAAAACAAAAGATATTAAATTTATAAGATTTATTCATTTTCTTAAATTCCTAAAAAATATTTATAATCAAATTTATGATATCTAATCTATTTCCCAAACAGGAACTACTTTGTATACCTAAATCGAACCTAGTCTGAGTCACAGACAGGCGGGCCACAGGCCACGTCGGCAAGCCACGCGGACCTAGACCGGTCAAACCTGCTGACTAGGCTAGGGGTGACGTCAGCACAACATCATGTTGATGTCATCTGGAGATGATCATCACAGATTGATGATCGATCTATTGATTGGGTGCTCGCGCGCGGCTGTGGCTGTGCTCGTTGGAAAGAGGGCGCGATAGGGAACTTGATAGTGGTGGCGCCGCTCCATTTGGGTGGCCAGAGCAAGGACATCAACGACGACCGACGGTGGCGAGTGGTGGTGCGTGGTGCTACCGTATGCGAGGAAGTAAGGCGATACTACCAGGAGGATCAACTGCTCATCAGGAAGCTTACGATGAGGACGTGGAGGCGAATCGTGGCCGGAATCAATGATGAACGCCGGTGAATGGCGGCGGCAGTGAGGTGTCGACTGACTTGTCTGGGAGCTCTCCGGCTTTTGTGGCCTGGCTTGGGAAAACAAGGACAGCAAGGCAAGTCCAATGGTGCACTCAGAACCTCAAGGGGAGCTCAGGAACAGCGGCATCTCAAAGCTCCGGCAAGCTAGGTTCAAAGTGGATAAGGGAGGAGGAGGATGATGGGAAAATGGGGTTTGCTCTCTGCATGTATGGGGTTCTTATAGACGAGGGCGGTGTCGGTAGCACGAATCGTAGCACGGTGGTCATCTCAGCAACGACGAATGGTGGACACTCACCAGCGAGCTGCTTCCCGGTGCAGTCCTTCTGGCGAGAGGAGGAAGAAAGGAAAAGAAACGGCGAAGGGGTATTTGGGCTTGGGCTGATGTTGGGCCATGGTCAAGCGAGCGAATTGTTTCTGGAGCTGCACGTGAGCGACAGTTAGGGCTCACGGTCACTGGGCTATGGGCCAAAGCTGCAACGCTGAGTTTTCTTTTTCTATTTCGATTTTCTGTTTTCTGTTTTTTACAAACCATTTCAAATATGAATTTCCTCAAGGATTTAAATATCGAGAGAATTTATAAGTCAAGAATAGTATTGTGTAAAGCAATTATGACTCTCTTCTCCTGATTTCGTATTGTGCATTAAAATATATTCATAATTATATGAGAAGTCCTTTTCATTAGGAAGTATTAATAAACATTAGGATTTTAGGAATTTGTTTCTCATAATAAGATTTCACAAAGATGATTTTGTTTTCACTTAATAATTATAATGGTAAAGATTTAAAATGGTGAAGGATATATATAGAATCTTATTAATACTTAACCTCATAAAGGGATAAGATATATACATTATAAGATTTTAATCCTTGTGGATCATGATAGGGTGATTTAAGTTTCATGGTTCTCCTTATTTACAGATTTTACCAAATCCAATTCTACTTGATTTGTAGAGATTAGAATTACCATGTGTTTTAGGAAGGTTCATCAAACTCATATTCTATTATGAATATGGATAAGGATTAAGGCTTAGCGATACTAATTCTAAATCTATGAGTAGGTTTGATATCTCCACATAGAGTGAGATATTGGAATTACTTATTAATGTGATCCTGATAGTTCTATCATTCTAGGTTTCTATTAGGGTTTAATACAATAAGGTGGACAAGGCTTTCATCCATAAACACTCATCTGGCTCTCTAATTATCTCTTGGAAGCTTCATTTGTCCAAGAGATATTATTCAATGGTTACCTAGGAATAGGAAATAGTTTCACTATCCATTTGATTCTAGGGTTTTGAATAATTAAGTAGACATGGTCTGTCATGGCTTGATGTACTATTGGTTAAAGGTTTCTAAAGAATCCTTACCTTAATACCTCACCAAGCTTATCTTGAGATAAGGAATTCCTTTCCTAAATATACTCTATATATCTCTCTTAGCTTATTCACAAAGATCACATCTTCCTGAATAAGTCAATCATCTGACTCCACCATATCCATCATCATATGATGTCATGGTCTTGTCACTTCAACACTAATCATTCATTCTTCTCCTAGTATCTATATAACTTCCATTGCTGAACTACCCTTGATGAATCCATCAATGTAGCTACATCTAACTCCATCCATTAACTCCTTTTAATTCACCTTGTATCTATATCCAAGGTTTGCAAGGTTACAATGCTCACTATCTAACAAGTGCTACCAATCCTTTGGAATAAGTATGGTACTAATCTCCATAATACAAGTTTGTTCTTGTATTAGCTTGGTTAAACTATTATACTTCCAGCTACTCCTACAACTTTTGTTACATACTTCATTATCTCTAGCTTGACTTCTCATGATCAAGCTAGATGATTCATCTTACTAGAGCTTTACCTAACTTGGGTATACTCACAACTCTTCTTCAACACCTAGTCATCTATTCTCAAGTGACTTGAGAAAAATGACCACCATCCTTTGATCATACAAAGCTTAGGCGTCTAATTGTCTGATCAAGATCTATAATCAACTAAGTAGTATACGTGTACTAGTCTTTCTATAAGGCTTATATTTCTAAGAAAACTTACTTTAGGTTTATACCCTCTTGACTTAACAAGAATATCATTGGATACTCTAATACTACTAGCTTTCTCATAGCTTCATAATTACTATCTAACTCTTGGGTTTAAATACTTCTTCTAGTTAACTCACGAGTGAGTTATCTCCTCCAACATAAAATGGTTTTATCGCCACTAAGGATCTCATTCCGTTGATGATGGCACACTCAACCATATCTAGTTCCTCCTTCTGATTAATTTACTTAAAATCTTTGAAAGGTTAATATAATAGGTCAAAGGCTATGCGTCAATAAGTTCTAGGTCAAGAATTGATCAATCCACATTGATGATCACTTGACATTAACACTTTGTTAAATAGGAATGTCACCTACTAATATGGCAACAAAGATATGAGATGGATGGTCTTGGCTTGACTTCCCTTTCTACTCTATTTGTGATACGGGTTAATGTTTAAGAACTACCATGATTCTCCTAGTAGGAATAACTATGGCAACAAGTATTTCAAGATTTAGTTATGAGTTTCTTATACTTAAGTTATATACTTGACTTGGGATTCAGGGTTTCTGGTAGATAATACCTTGATATCAGCTTTAGAATATTAAGTATTCATCCTTGAGTTGTGGTATGGAATACCATGTAATGATCTCTAGAAGATCAAGTACTCCTTATTAAGTAGGGTGTTGTGACTTAGTTTATTTACATTTTATCTACCCTTAGATCAAATTATATTACTCAAAATAAGGTTTTTAGCAAAGGTCATATTGAAACTTATCGCAGTCAACTTGATGATCTACTTTAGTTCCACCAAGTTAAGAGAAGCTTCAATATCTTTGACAAGTTTTATTTAAAAGCGCAGAAATTACCCAAATTTTCTATGCATGAATGCAAGGCACACACCTATGTTGAGCTTATTTCTAAGCTCTAATGCTGGGGTGTTACATGATGTTGGTGGTTCCAACCGTAGGATTTTTTTTGATTTCTATGCAATGAATCCCATCAGTGGTATCATAGTTGTATCTATGCATAGATGCTTTGTACGGTTAGAACAGATAGAGATGTGGGTGTTGATAGTCTTGTTGTTTCATACTTGCGTAAATTTTGATCATGGTGGCATGTTGGGATGAAGCGGCCCGGACTAACTTTACATGTCCTCGCACATGAGACCTATCCTACGCTTGACATGCAACTCGTATTGCATAGGTGGCTCAACGGGTGTCTGTCTCTCCCAACATAATCGTGATCTAATTTACAAAGGTATGCAAATAACTTGATTGTCAATGTTGTGGTTGAAATTCGTAGGTAGAGCGGCTCTCTCCTAGAAAGCCCAAAGCCACGTAAAATATGCAAAAATAAATTAGAGGCGTCTAACTCGCTTTTGTAGGGAATTTGATGTGATATGGTCTATGATACAAATATTGTTGTATGCAATGTGTTTTATTGTAAAAGAACCAGAAGGAGCCATATGGTCGTTATTTTATATTATGGTCTGCGTGCCGGAAAAGGGAATTCCATGTAATTAGATTAGTGGAGAACAACCATGGTGGTGGCGCCATGGACCTTGGTGGCACACCGCTGGAATGATGGAGATCATACCAAGACTCACAAGATGGAGATCGAATGCGGGAAGAACCATATCATATCACATTATATATGCACGTGTTGTTTATCCTTTGATGCATCTTATTTTGCATTGATTTGATCGCCTTGGTAGTATTTGATTGCCTCGATAGCATTATAAGATTATCCCTCCCACTAAATATCAAAATAATAAAATGTGCATCCTATGTATGCACCGTTAAGAAAGTTCGTCGTCTCGAAGCACCATGTGATGATCAGGTGTGATAGATTCTACGTTCGCATATAATGGGTGTAAGACAGTTTTACACACACAAGTACTAAGATTCTTACTTGATGAGCCTAGCATGTACAAACATGACCTCGGAACATGAACCGAAAGGTAAAGCACGAGTCATATGGATGATATGATGCCCATACGATTCTCGGAATTGGAGCTACGCCACCATTCATGATTATCGGCCGTGGCATAGTGAATTTGGTTCGTGTAATCACTAAAATGACTAGAGAGATATCATTTTGAGTAGGAGTTTTTATAAGTAATTTTAGAATTTACTTGAACTCTATCTATTTTTAAACCTAGTCTAAATAGTCTTTGCAAATACATTGTATATAATGGAACCCCCTCAATTCAATCTATTTTCATGCCCCTAGTTCGTTAGTTGTACTCAGTTTTCCTCAGCTAGTTAGTTTTTCCTCACTTTTCCCCTCCCTCCATTCTGAAACCCTCACATGCACTCGAATGGGGGTGCCGTCAGGTCAAAGGCTTGGTAGCTACATGCTGGTAGGTGGGACCGCATTCAGGTGGGTCCTGCATTGAGTGTTACATTACGTCACATCGACCGTTACGTGCTGACGAGTGGGGCCATGTTGGGACTGGTCATGCATACGTGGTGAAGGGTGGGGCCGCGTTGGGATGGGTCTTGCATACGTGGTGAAGGGTGGGGCCGCATGGAGACACGTCGGACCGGCCATTCTTGCTCCGAGCCTGGAAAAGCTCCCACACCACCCATCCGCTCCGCTCCCCCGCCGTCATGCCCTCCTACCTGAGAGCCCCTCCTACCTTATGTCATCCTTGGCCCCCAAGCCACCCCTCCCCCTAGCCATGGAGCCCACTCCGGCTCCGCTTCCTCTCCCGCTAGATCTACCCCTTTCGTGGAACATTATGCGACGTCGGTGGGTGTACCGGTCCTCCCCATCGAGCGCGGAGAAGATTGGATGGAATCAGAGGGATCTAACGCATGGATTCCATCTAGGTAAGTATTGTTTCCCTTGGTGGAGTGATTATAGGCAGTAATTGAGCATGAATCACCAATGCTCAGCTAACTGCCTAGCTTTTCGAATAGGATTGATCCAGCGCTGGCATTTCGGCTGGCGGTTAAACTGGATACTAGCGTAATTCATGGTTGTGAACGGTATCTCTCTGGATTTTACTTCCCAGCGGTGGTTGCAACCTCCATAACTCTCAGAGATTTGAAAGATAAAATATATTCTAAATTCCCCTGGAGCAATGGTGATTCAGTTGATTTGCAATATTTCAACATTAGCGAGCAAAGATTGCTCCTACTAACTAGCGAAGCTGATCTGGTAATGCTTCTCTCTTTGAATGCTATCGACCGTTTTGGTCGAATTCGTCTCCATGTGCAACCTAAAGTTGAACACAGTGTAAGAGGGCTAAAGCATCATCTGGTGGTCAGGCATCATCAGGTGGTCGGGCATCATGTGTCTCTACTGTCTCTGCTAATAGTGTGCGCCCCCCGCTCCTTGTAGGGCCATAGCAGTACCATCTATTTGCATTGCGAGTCTATGCCAAATCGCTCATGCAGCCGATGGGGAGGACGAAGTAGATCTTGCCGAGGGAGCGCCTCCACTGGATGATGAGGATGAGTAGATGTTTCCTAAATTGGTATATAGATTCAGTAAACAGGCACTAGAGGATCAATACACGGAGGAATTGGCCCATGGTGCCAGATTTGATGACATTGATGAAGAAGAGAACAAGGAGAACAATGACAGACTCGTTTTAGCCAAGTACGATGGTGAGGCCTTGGCAGTAATTGAGTGGGACAGGAGCGATCCTAAGATTTCAAAAGGAACCATATTTGAACCAATGCGGGACTGTCATAATGCCCTTACTACATATTGCATCTGCACTAATAATGATTATGTTGTTATTAAGAGTGAGCCAGCAAGGTTCACATTGAAGTGCCCATACAAGAGGTGTAGGTGGAGGATGCATGCATGAACTATGCTCAGGAGCAGTTTGGTTCATGTATTACAACTAGTTGTGTATTTTAGATCATTGTGTAGAATTTGTTAACTGTACCTGACATTTTCATTATGTTTAAGATAAAAGGTAACCGGTTCAAACATTCTTGTCCACCTCAAGGGGGACAACCAAAGGACAAAACAAAACTAGCAAAGACTAGGTGGTTGGCAGATGCAATCATGGATTGGATGAGAGTGAACCCATCACTTGGTGCAACAGCGCTCATAAAAAAGTTTCTAAAAAGTTTAATATTATAGTACCTTACATGTGGATGTTCTATGCAAAGGAAATGGCTCTTGGTAGGATCAATGGTCCATGTAATGAATATTTTCAGTTGCTTTACAACTTCAAAGCTGAAGTGGAGATGGCTAATCTAGGTAGTGTTGTACAGATACACATGCATACAGTTCAGTACAAAATAAGAGGGAAGAAAATGGAGAAGGAATGCTTTAGAAGGGCTTTTGTTTGTTTGAAAGCTTGGTGGCAAGGGTTTCTAGATGGTTGTAGGCCTTATTTGGCCGTGGATGCAATAGATCTTCATGGCAGATTTAAAGGAGAGCTAGTAGCTGCTACTGCAGTTAATGGCCACAATTGGATGTTCCCTGTTTCTTTTGGAGTTTTGGAGTTTGAGTCAGAGGAAAGTTGGACTTGGTTTCTGGAGAATCTGCGCAACCTTATAGGTCATCCACCAGGACTTACTATCCACACGGACGCTTGCAAAGGTTTGGAGAAATTTGTAGAAGTAGCATTCCCCGGAGTGGAGCATAGGGAATGTATGCGACACAATTTTACAAAGAAATTCAAGGGTAAAGTTTATACTGACAACCTATGGCCAGCTTCATACACATGCAGTTTGAGGAAGCATCTGTATCATTTGGAAGTGTTGTATAAACAAAAACCTACAATGAAAGAGTACTTGGATGCACATCATGGAATGGTGTGGTCAAGAAGCTAATTCAATGAAATTTGCAAGGTAGGCTATGTGACAAGTAACCTTGCAGAGAGTTTCAATGCAAAGGTCAAGTCAGTGAAAGGGCTTATGCTGTGGCAAATATTTGATAAGATTAGGTAGATGATCATGATAAAGATTGATTTGTGTCAAATAATTGCATCAACAATATATGTTGGCCATCTCATCCTCCCATCTTTGATTAAGGCTTTGCATGCAAGGGCAAAACAATTGAAGATGAAATGCATTAGAAAAGGAATGGAGGCTGAAGTGAGTTTGGCTGACATGACATGCCATTGCAGGCAATGGCAGCTCTGTGGGAAACCCTCCGTACATGCATTATTTTTCATGGGTGTTGTAGGAGGTGAAGAGGGTGAAGTTGATCAGTACATTGTGGAGTATTTCTCCGTTGCCAAATTTAGGGCAGCATATGCTCAGAATGTTCCAGTCTTGTTGGGAAAAGACCAGTGGATGGAAGTGAATCCAGGCTTCAAGCTATACCCTCTAGTTTTTACTAGACCATCAGGTAGGCCAAGGAAGAGTAGGATGAGAGCTAGTGAAAAGGGTGGTGCACCACCTCGACGACGTAAGTGCAAACATTGTGGGATCCTAGGGCATATTCCTAGGCTTTGTAAAAATGGAGTGCACCCATCTTATGGAATGGATGATCAGGCGGGAGCAGCAAATGCAGATGAGAATGAAGTATCTGAACAAGAGGAGAATGAAGCAATGGATACAATGCAGATTGAACCAACAGATCAAGAGGAGATTGAACCAAATGCAGGGAAATTGAACCAAATGCAGGGAAGATCGAACTAGATGTAGGGGAGAGTGAACCAGTGGATCGAGAGGAGATTGAACCAAATGCAGGGGAGATTGAAACAAATGCAGGGGATATTGAACCAATGGACCGAGAGGAGATTGAACCAAATGAAGGGGAGATTGCACCAAATGCATGGGAGATTGAAGCAATTTATTCATTGGAAGCAGAGTTCAAAAGTAAAGGAATTAGACATGAGGATATTGAACAAATGATGCCAATGCATTTTGAACCATATGAACCAATGAATCGAAACGTGGTTGAACCAATTGCACGACAGACTGAAGCACTTGATTCATTTGATGCAGAGAAAAAGAACAAAGGGAACAAACAGAAGAAGCTGATGGTGGACTCCGAGAATATTCCAGCCAAGATCACTGGAGCATGGTGGTGAACTCTAAGAATATTCTAGCAAAAAACACTAGGAGCAAGAAAAATGAATTTGAATTATTAATTTGAATTTGTAAGATGAATTTGAACTACTGTCAATGTTTGTATTGAATTTGTACTACTGTCAATGTTTGCGACGCTCTCAAGTTTGTATGTTGGATAACCCCATAATGTATATGTTATTGCAAGTTTCTATTATCATCCACCTAGTTGCTTAGCACTGCTTAGTTTTTCCCTCGACATGTGGTCAACATGGGGTTTACCTAGTTCATGGCTTAAACCATAGCAAACGTTGACCAATTAATCCAAATTTTTGCACACTTGTGTATCTTGGATTGATTTACCATATGAAATTGGAAATTTTGGATTTACTTGTAATCAACCACATTTTTCTTTTTCCAAGTGATTAAATTCAAATAAATGGTTTTAGGGTTAGTTTAATTCAAAAAGAAGTCAAAACATAGTGCAACCTTCGCATGGAGTCTTGTTATGTTACCTACAATTAAGCATGAATAATAAAGGAAAAGGAAATAAAGAGAAATGGATTTATCCCCTAAACCACTTCTTAAATCCTTCTTCAAATGAGCTACTTGCTATGAAGATTCGTGGATTTCTACTCAGTCAACCTCCAAGATAACCCATCCCAAAACATACTTTGTCTAAATGAGGCCAAATTTGGCAAACTTGTGTATCTTTGAGCTGCAAACAATATAATGTCGGCCTAGATGGATTATTTTGTTCAAATAACAGATTTTCCATTTGTTATGCCAAAAGCTTGAATTTCCCTTAGTCATTTTTTTATCTGAGCGCCCTTATTTTCCTTAGCTCTACTCAGTTTTCCCCTCCCTCTAAAATTTTCCTCAGTTTTCCCCTGCCGCTAAAGTTTTCCTTAGTTTTCCCCTCCCACTAAAGTTTTCCTCACTTTCCCCCTCTCGCATGTCTCAATATGGCTAGAGCTCTGATTGGTCGAGATGTATGTCACACAGATCTGGGCCAACCACCGTTGGATACATCATGATCCGATGGGCTGGAGATCTCTCTCTCCTGATGGGCGCACCTAACCTTGTACAGCGAGGAGAGCCCGACAAGCTGGATGTCTCTCCCTCCCTTTCCCTGACGCACGTATACCAACCGCATCAACTAGCACTCAGCTTGGCTGCGCTCTAATTGGTCGAGATGTATGTCACACAGATCTTGGCCAAGCACCGTTGGATACATCATGATCCGACGGGTTGGAGGTATCTCCCTCCCATTGGGCTACAGAGAGGAGAGCCCGACGGGCTAGATGTCTCTCCCTCCCTTTCCTTGTCGCATGTATACCAGTCGCATCTTCCTCCCCTCCTATCAACGTACGGCGGCGCGGCAGTCGGAACGGCATGCCGTGGCACTGATCTAAGCATGGCGGTCGGAACGGCGTGCGGTGGCACGGACCTAAGCGTGGCGGTCGGAACGGCGTGCGGTGGCACGGACCTACGCGTGGAGGTCAGAATGGCTTGCGGCGGAGCAGATCTAAGCGCGGCTGCTAGAACGGTGTGTGGCGGTGAGGATCTAACCCTTCTGGAATTTATGTCTCTATTTGTCTCACTTTCGTTCACATCCTCAGATCTGTTGCTGATGAAAGACACCAATGGAAGCCATCATCCGCAACATCAATGCGATGGTGATGGTGCCGACAGTGGCCATAGATGAAAGACACTGATGGAAGCCATCATCCGCAACATCTATGGTTGTGGTGTTGACAGTGCTCATCGATGTGAAGACGATTGAAGCCATCATCCGCAAAATCTACGGCTGTGGTGCCGACAATGGTCATCGATGCAAAGACGATTGAAGCCATCATCCACAACATCACTATGACAGCGTAGATCAAGCCCTCGTGAACTGAAGCTGTGGGAGGCAGCCCGTGACCACGGCTGGCACGTCGAGGTGCACTTCAATGGTGAAGGCCGGATGGGAGCACTTTTCCCGTACTTCTTGGAGTACACATACGACGGGGAGGGCGGCTAGCTCACCGTCCTCTTAAAATTGGGACAAATTTAAGCCCAATTTGAACCAAAATTCCATGACTTAAAATATATGTATGATTTGAATAAATTTGACATGTATTTGAGCCATGAGACCCGTGGATATGCTCTAAAGCTAATTCATAAGTAGTAGTACTTGCTTTGACAATCTTAGGTGGGCTTGTATAAATTGATCGAAATATGTATGATTTGAATCAAAATTCATATGTATTTGAGCAGTGAGGATGGTGGATATGCTCTAAAGATGATTCATAAGTAGTACTCCCTCCGACCAAAATTAGGTGATTTAGATTTGTCTAGATTCGATTATATCTTGAGGAATTTGAGTAAACTATCTTGGATTGACAATCTCAGCCACTAATTTGGAATAGGGAATGGATGCTGCCGCCAACGCTGCAACTCTACATGGCAGCCACGGATGGCAGCGATAGAACAGTCAAAATGGATAGGCCCCAACTTGACCCTCTAGGCATTTGGCACACCAACTATGGGTAGCTAGATCCAATCGCAAGCAACTCTGGCCCCGCAAGGAATTCTGTCGACAACTTTGGGACCGCTAGATCCAATCGCAAGCAACTCAGGGGTACCACAATGTATTCTCTCGACCACTTTGGGACCACTAGATCCAATGTCAAGCAACTCGGGCACCACAATGCATTCTCTCGACAACTTTGGGACCGCAAAGTGACTAAATTAGCAGGAACTCACAACCATCTATTGAATAACAATTATACTCTCTAAATTAGCTATCTATTCAACTAATCATTACACGTGCGACCCTTCACCACAACCGCATACTGTAACTTCTAGGATGTGGATGACAACTACTAAAACGGCCCACATGAATATGCTATTATCCTCCTCTTCAGTTGAAGTTCATGTTTTAGATTATCTATGACTTGATCAGATATGGTAAGATCAACCTTAGCTGTCAACTTCTCTTTGCAAATAAGCTCTGAATTCTTCCTCGACAGTACGCTTCAGCTCGAATATCAGTAGGTTTTTGCGGGCCAATTCATCACCTAACTTAGTAACCATCTCCTCCAAATCCATCCTATGGCTAGACCACTTAGGTGATTCATCTTGGTATGCAACGTACCATGGATCATCAGCCTGCATAGCACATTGTAACAATCCCAAAACAAACCAAATTGGAATTAGTCCAATAGGCCATGTCAACACTTCAAATTCAACGGTAGTACAAAGAGAAGGAGCTACATGCACTTCCGATGTGGTTGGAGAAGGAGAATGTGGCCACGACATGATCGATTCCCCACCCTCGCCGGTGTACCCTCTACGACCAGACATTGAGTACTAATTTGCACCTACAATATCGAGGAAATTACGGGAACCGAATCGATTAGGGTGGGCAGAGCAGGAGTGGAGGTCTTAGCAAGCACTACTAGCAATTGTTGCGACTATTCATCGAGCTATGGCGACAGAACCAAATTCCGGTCGTCGTGGGCAACGGACCTGCTTGCGGTCGGTACTGCCTCAACATACAATGTGTGCGGACAAAATAGGTGCCAGAGCCATGGTTGAGGTGCAGCACGGCAGTCTGTTCGATACCGCCGTAGGACAGATCCGGCAACGCACCGACGATGGTTGCTCTGTCCGCCGGTGGGATAGGAGCTGCTCGGGGCTAGGGGCTAGGAGCGAATGAGAGAGAGAGATCCGACGGGTCATACACGACCCCACCTATCAATTATTTCATATTTTCCAACTTTGCATATCTGCCAAACTTTTTCTTTGAAATTTTCATATTTGCCACATGACCACCACATGTTAGTGATACACAAAATGGAAAATATGCAAGTTGCAAAGTAAAACGTGGCAAATATTTAAATACCTCTCCAGCCCCACATGACAGCCCCACCGGTCATTGGCTACGATGGCCCCACAGAACGGCTCTACATAGTGGCCCCATCGTTCATTGGCTTCGATGGCCCCACAGAACGACCCCATTTGTCATTGGCTGCACCGGCCACAGAATCAGGAAAAACGGGGCCCACAAGTCAGCGAGAGACGGATGGATGGTCCGCCGTGTATCCTGGCCCCACCTGTCAGCATGTAACGGTCGAGGCGACATAATGTAATGCTCAACGCAGGACCCTCCCCAACGCGGTCCCACCTGTCAGCATGTAACTGTCAAGCCTTTGACCTGTCGGCATTCCCCCATCTGAGCGCATGTGAGGGTTTCGGAATGGAGGGAGGGAAAAAGTGAGGAAAAACTAAGCGGCTAGGGAAAATTGAGTACAACTAACAAACCGGGGCACGAAAATAGAAATCCCTCAATTTTAATGCATTCCTTGAGAAAGAAAAACTGCAAGACAATGGGTGTAACTTCACAAACTGGCACTGCAATGTGAGGATTATACTCATGGGCATGAAGAAGTCCTATGTGCTGCGCGGTCCATGTAACACCCTCGAATCGGCCCTATGCAAGTTTCAGCGCTTCCCGTCAAACCCGCATAGAAACGATTCAAGGATGCCCACCAGGCACTTTCATGCGGGTGGGAAACGAAGTAATACCATTACACAACAGTCGTCGATGGGACCCATAGAACAGATATATATACAGCACGACTCCAAGAGTCAAGAATAGAGATATACACTACAAAGATCCACATCACCTTGAAAACGATAGAGCGTCCAACTACGGACCAGATGCAAATGGGGCTAAGGGCCCTGAAGAATAACCAATGGCGTCCATAACCCTGCCCAGGCCAAGCCGGAAGGGTAACCCTCCTAACGACGTCGATCTCAAACCTGCTAAAACAAAAGGGGTGCCGACAAAGGGAAAAGGAAAAAGAGGAGTGTCAGTACTGAGGCCAGTACACGGCGAGGCTAGAATTCGGCGGCTCTCGCCTACATAGATATGGTGGACTGAAGCGGCAGCGAAGCAACACTAAACAACCTATAGAGAGTCAGTAAACTATCGGATATTAGAGAGAGATAAGAAAGACCTATTCGGAACCAACCTGATACTAACACCAGTCATACCCATCCTGGTATCCCCCCTCGAGACCAAACGAGGAAGTCAAACCAAGGAACTCACATGGTTGGCAGTTTTATTCATTCCATTATAGTTGCAACACTTACTAGTCAGATATAGATAGCATGAGTCATCCTGATAGCAGAAGTAGTGAACTGTTTTAGTTAACCATTCAGTTGTAGTTGCAGTACTTACTAGTCAGATACAATTAGCATGTGACATCCCAAACCCAACAGTTGTTGGCACTTTTATTTCATTCCATTGGAGTTGCGATACTTACTAGGCAGGTATAACATGACACGATACACCCCAGTTCCATCAGATGTTGGCACGTTTATTATCCATTCCATTGTAGTGAAGCTGATTACTAGTCACATATATTAAGTCAAATTCATAGCACTACTTCAGTTATGCTTGTCTATGATCGAGATACTGTGCTCTAAGTCGTCCATAACTGCGGACACGGCTTTCAGAAAGATTTACCCTGCAGGGGTGCACAAATAGCAACACACACACACGATCAACCTCGGAAAAACCAAATCAAAACCCAACAAGGCTTTCACGACAAAGCAATCACAGGATTCATAAAATATTTCAGGGGGCCACCCCACTAAGCTACCCGTGACGAAGTTGGCCGGCTCCGAGACGGACCTAGGGTTTGTGTGGACGGCGGTAAATGACTGGGAACCTGAAAGTGTGACTGGGCTTGTCGATACAGCGAAAACGTGTCACGATCCAAAACAGTACAGGTGCTCCACGCACAATCTTAAATAAAGCAGTAAAGCATGGCATAAGTACAGGATAGTAATAAAGCCCCAAACTAGTTTGTGGTCCCAAGAAATAGAAATGAATCAAGCTCTGGCTAAGGGGGATTCATAGACTCTCCCGAATGTGGATAGTGCGAATAGTCAAGGAACAGGTATCAGGTACTCGGGGCCTACGGGACACAAGTGGACAGGAAAAACCAAATAGCATATATTGTCCACCGGTGCCTCTTTCATTAGTTATCCCAACAATTTAATAGTTGTATTTAAAGTCATGATCATCTCCACCATTAAGCATCTCCACCATTAAGCATGTGCCAACCTTCCAACAACGGTGGAACAACAACGACGCAAAGCAGCACCTGAGCAAGCAACTACGACTCGCAAGGCCGACTGTCTATCAAACAACAGGCAGTAGGATGTGTCCAAGGCAATGTAGAGGCTGTAGGGAATATAAATGGTACATGGAAACTAAAGCATCGCAACACGGATAGCAATAGATCAACAGGAGGAAATAAAGACTATAAAAGCAAAATAGGTAGAAGGGGGAGAGATGCTCGCCTGGAAAACACTGACGAAGATACATATCCGGAGAACTTGTTGTAACAACATCGGACCCAACGCTCTAAGTTCAAGCCTGGATGAACCAAAAGTGGTTAAAATAGTATAGCGGGGGCCCCAGGCCACCCACGTGTAGACCCGTCGGCCGTCGTAACCACTTCCAAGAACATCGGGACAAGAGCGAGCGGCGTAGGCAACAGGCGAAGAGATCAAATACATACACAAGTGAGCATGTATGCAAGCTACCTTACAACAGTTCTCAGAGCCATACCATCTAAAAGAAATAGAAATATTGCAACGCCATACGGCAAGATCCAAATATCCTAGATAGAGATAATAGTGTAGGATAGCTCCTCATACATCAATCAACAGAGTATCAAGCGGAAGCGGGAAACAAGATCCGAGTACGGACAAGAAGCAAATCGGCATAAGATGCCACATAAATAAGCACATCCCACCCACAGATCTCGCGGATCCCCATCCCCGAAATCTCTACACCGAGTGATCGTTTCCAACATCATCTGTCTCCTCCACCCAGTATCCATCTTCCAAGTACACATGTTCATCTGAATCAAACAATTTATCATGTGAGACTCTAGGGGTACTCAACAAGTATTTATGCCTCTAAAGGGGACATATACCTGGGGTGACGCAATTGCAGCAAAAGATAATAACTAACAAGTCTATAGATACTCGCTAACCATCCTCCTAACCATTGATAGGTGGATGTCCGTTAATTAGAAACAACAGTTATAACAGTATCAAGTAACAGATCCATCCTCCTTCTCACTTACCAACGAGAAAGCGGACGAACAACCCATCCGTTGGCAGTTTTATTAACCATTCCATGAGTATTGCACTATTTACTAGTCAGACGTTTAGTCAAATTAAAAGCAGTATAGTTATACTTGTCTATGATCGAGAAATTATGCTCCAAGTCGTCCATAACCGTGGACATGGCTTTCAGAAAGATTTACCCTGCAGGGGTGCACAAAGCAACACACAATCGATCAACATCGGAAAAACCAACTCAAAACCCAACGAGACATTCACGACAAAGAGATCACCAGATTCATAAAATATTTCAGGGGGGCACCCCACTAAGCTACCCGCAACGAAGTTGGCCGGCTCCGGAACGGACCCAGGGTTTGTGACAACGGCTGTAAACAACTGGGAACCCGAATTGTGACTGGGCTTGTCGATACCGCGAAAACGTGGCACGATCCAAAACAGTACAGGTGCTCCACGCACAATATTAAATAAAACAGTAAAGCATGGCATAGGTACGGGATAGTAATAAAGCCCCAAAACTACTTGTGGCCCCAAGAAATAGAAATGAATCAAGCTCTGGCTCAGGGGGGTTCATAAGGCCTCCCGGATGTGGATAGTGCGAATAGTGAAGGAACATGAATCAAGTACTCGGGGTCCTACGGGACACAAGTGGACATAAAAACCAAATGACAGATATTACCCACCGGTGCCTCTTTCATTAGTTATCCCATTACTACTCAGGTTAAGTTGTTTAGATACCTCGTTATCCATCAGACACTTACATACCCTACACATGCTGTTCTACGACTCGCATGGCTCAAACAACTCATGTAGTAATGGCTCATAGGATGGAGGAACAAGCTTCGGTGGGGTTTAAAAGTAAAGGCTGTGCAGTACCTGGGATTCAATTTAATGCAATCGCGACTCAATGATGCAAGAATAAGATAGAAGCAATAGGTGCTATATGTATGCAAGCATGTGGTAGTGCTTGCCTGGCAGCTCAGTTGAAGCGAGAGATGGATCTAGGTAGTACTCCTGAGATTCCTGATATTTTCCCTGCTCGACGTCTATTCGAAAAAAGAACCAAGCAAACAAGGGCCAACATAAATAAAGTGCACAAGCATATAAATAAAATGCGACAAGCAAACAAGCATGCCATGATGAATGATGCACAAATTACATGGCAATAATGTAGCATGGCAAGGGTGAGGTGTGGGGACAAGAATAAATCATTTTATTAATTATTTGCTCAAGTTTTATTGCCATAAACAGTTCTGATTTTTAATAAGGATATGATGCATGCTGCAAATCAGAACATGGAATGCATAATCAGAACGGGCTCATCGCGCTGATCGATTTAGACATCTTATTTGTCAAATTTGGAGTTATAGAATTAAAGTTATTAATTAATTAAGAAAAAAGGCGTTTTTATTGCAATTAAACAATTTCGAAAATTTAAATTAGTCAAACATTATTTTGAATGGCATATTTGAAATCCTCACATTTTTTTGATTCAAAAACATATATTATTTGTATTATTTGGATTTATCAAATAAAAGTTATCAATTTCTGGATTTTAAACATTTAAACAATTTCCGGAAAAATCATTTTTATTAAACAGGAAAAGAGACAGGGACTTTTTGTACTCACGAAGGGCTAGACACAGCCGCTGACGGGTGGCCCATGCGCTGACTCAGCAGCGCCAGCGTGGTGGGGACTGTGCCGGATCTTCTGCACCGCGAGTCCACCAAGCCGCGGTCACTGACCGGTGGGGCTGAGACCACGACGGGCCCACGTGCGGGCGGTTGAAAGAAGCATAGCCACGTGGCGTATCCGGGGATTGCGGGCGGAGAACAGTGGAAGCCGGGGTACCTTTTTGTAAAAACGGCGCGGCGGCTGACCGGTGGGGCTCAGAGGACCGCGGGTTGGCTAAGCAGAAAAGGCAGGGGGTGATCTACAATTGCGGCCGGCTGCTGCTACCTCTGAAACTCTGATGGAACTGAAACTCGCGGAAAAGAGGCCAGCTCAGTTCGATCTTCCGAAGAGGATTACGACGAAACCGTGGTGAATTTGGTGATGCCGCAAAAACGAAAAACGAAGATTGGAGGTAGGTCTACAACTCTTGTTTAGGAAGCTTTGCCGGATCTCGTCTACAGCGGCGGGGATCTAGCGAGGGACAGATCACGAACACCCGCGACATCAACTGACGAAGAAACCCGTCTACAGACGCCGAGCGTGCATGGATCTTCCACGGATGATCTCTGGATTTATGTTCCACCGTATCGAACGAAACTTGCTGGAATGGAAAGAGGGGATCTAGGGCTATCCATCGGTGTATGGTATCTGGCCGGAGGCGAAGCATAGCGTCGACTCGGACGTGCTAAACTTGAGGTCATCTCACGGCGTGTTAGTGCCCGTGCGGCGGTGAGGGCGCACGACAGCGAGGTCGCCGGCGATGCAGGAAGGTATGGCGGGGCAGGAAGAAGTGCAGAAGGCCGGGTACTCGCTCACCTGGCGCTTGTCAGCAAGCCGAGCAGGCCGGAGCGGGGAGCGAAGAGGAAGTAGTGGCCGGCTTCGGTGCTCTGCGGTTGTGGTGCTCCACGACGGCGTAGAGCCCCTAGGATTTCTCCTCAGCGTCCAGGAGGAGGAGAAGGTCCAGCAGCTCCATGCGCGCCTCCCGGACAAGATGGCTCGGTGGTGACGGCGGCAGGACGACGACGGCGTCAGGGTAGACGGCGGCTGGGTTTAGGGCTGGCTGAGGATCTCGATCCCGATCTAGGGCAGGTGAGAAGGGGAGAGGGATCAGGATGTGGGTAGGTGAGGAGGATGAGGCTGGCAGCTGTCTCTACCTTGGTTTATGCTGAGAGGAGGAAGAGCGAGCACGGCGGTAGTGTGGGTGGCTGTACGGGCGTGTCAAGAAGAGGTACAGGAGAGGGGTGCGGCTGCACCGGGTTTGCACGGGCGCCGGGCTAGGGTGGATAGGGTGCAGCCCTTCGGTAGGATGTGTTAGGAAAAGTAGAAAGGAGAGAAAGAGAGAGGAGAGTAGGTGATTAGGTCTAGCTTAGGGTTTTGGGTTAGATAGAGAGAGAGAGAGAGGGTTCGGCTAAGCTAGGAAAAAAAGAGGGTTTAGATTAGGAGTAGATGTGGTGTATGTAGTTGCCACGGCTGGTTATAAGAAGTGTGGGTGGAGGTGTGTATATGTAGGATTAAGGAGAATTTTTAGTGTAGATGGTTTATTCAAGATTTAACACAAGCTTTCAGAGAGTTCAAAAACCAAAACTCTCACATAAGTAACTAGAAGAAGAAGAATATGTGGAATGGATAGGTTGCATGGGCCATGCAAATACATTAAATTCATACTCCATGCTCTATTTTGTGAAAACAAATTAGACATTTGCATGGGAGCATGTAGGTGAGCCCAAGATTCTAAGATTTGATTTTGTGCAACATTGGCAAGAAAGATTAACATGGAACCATCCAATTAGAATGTGGCCATGAATAAAACCTCAAAATCAAATCGAAGAGCCCACATATGAAATAGATGGGGAAATGTCCACGAGATCATGTGGCCATGTTGGGTAGGAGAGGTGGTGGAAAGGATCCACACATAACACATGGGCAATGATTAAAACCCAAATACGAAATGAGAAGCCCATACCTAGATGTATGGTGGAATTATAGCTAGGTGGTGATGACAAGAAGTCAACTCATGTTAGTAGATAGATGGAGTTTAAAACATATGCCCACAACTCAACTTGGGCATCAAGCATTTATCAAGAACCAAATATAATTTATTAAGAACCAAATACAATTGATAAATGCATATGAGACAAGATCCAAAGAAAAGGGTTTTATATGATGCTCAAATGCAAGGTGGCATGATGACATGAGCATGATATAATTATGATGCAACAAATATATGTAGGAAGTAGCATTTTATTATTAGCCCATGTAGCATTACAGATGTTAGACATATGGGATGCTACACTTGCCGATACTCGCATCCACTCAACGGCCTAATCCGTGAAGAAGCAAACACTAAAAGAAACATCGGATGCACTATTTAATACTACGGCAGAAGATCCGGCATGATTATGATATGATGCAGATGTGGTGCAATTAGGCAGTATTAAGCGAAACCGGGGTCCCGACAATTAATTAATTGGTTCTAGTCATTGAGATACCCCACAATTTAAATGTTGTCTTAACAAGGCAAAACATGGTATCGGTTCGCTACACAAATTTAGCTGGAGGCGATATATATAAAACTAGAATAGCCCGCATATAGCCTCCATGTTTAATTATTAGATGAATCAATATAATGCCCCCAAACCACACAATATGTATGCGACATGATCAAATTAATATGCAACAATTATATATAGCATTTATAAAATAGGGATAGGTAGGGGTCACACATCTAGGGTCGAAGGTCTTGGGGTTCGACGGGGTGCGGGTCAGGCGGGATCGGTCTTCGGGGTTCGACGGGAACGGCGAGGTTCGGACTCCGGGGTTTAGGGTCTTTGGATCTGTGAAGGAGATCATGGCGTTCCGAGGAGAAGATCTTGGCGTGCCGAGGGTTCGGTCTTCGAATCCCGGGAAGGAGGTCTTGCGGTTTTCCGTGAAGGCGATCTTGACGCTTGGTTCCCGTGAAGTAGATCTTGTCGTGATCGCACTCATCAACCTCAGGTAGCTGCATCTTGTCTGTGCCGAACTTGAATGTACTCGGCTTCACGATGGACTTGTGATATTGAAGCCAATAGGGAACCACACGGTGCTGCAGTTGCTACCCATGCGCATACTCGCAAGTGGACAACACACATAGGCCACCATCGAGGTGAACACGCGCGGGGCGAGGTCGAGGTCCAGGAACTGTGAATATGGAGCAAGGTCACTGCCTTGAATACAAGAAACACACAAGCACCAACACATACACGCACGGACACGAGTGTGCACCTCCTGGCTTACACGCACCGGCGGACTGACGAAGAACGGAGGCGCCGTCGAAGTACGCGCGTGGGGCAGCAAGGCATCGGCGAGAGGAGGCCGCGGTACAGCATAGAGGTGAGGAGGCAGGGCTTGTCCACGCATGCGTGGGGAAGCAGGAGGCCGGCAACAGGGGTCCTGAACGCACGCTCGGCCAGAGGGGCGTACGCGGCGTTTGCCGTGCTCTATAGGCAGCCAAGGCGCTTGGGGACGAGCTCGGTGGCAGGGTCCATGCGGCGATACTGGATGGCAGGGATGCGGAGCGGCGAGGACGAGGTCGGGCCTGCGGGAGACAAGGCCGACGGCGGGTGGAGGCGACACAGAGACGCGGCTTGGGATCCCAAGCTCCGCCTGCGGTTACAGAGCAGGTCGAGGAGGGGTCGAGGGTGATGTTGCCGGGCGACCAGAGGCGAAGCAGGGGCGGCGACCGGAGTAGGAGGGGCCCGTAGCATCGGTGGTAGAGGTCGAGGTGCCGGGAAGGGCGATGTCGGCAGGAGGCGTGGCTCCTGCGGCCGACGGCGTGGTGTGGCTCGGCTCGCAGGGCCTGGCGGCGGTTGCGAGACACGGGAGCGCTAGAGGCGAGGCTCGCTAGGAGCGTGACGACGGAGACGAGCGGAGAGGGACCGCGGGGCAGCGGTGTAGACTGACGGGCGGCGGGCTCGCAGGGCGGCGGTGGATGACGAGGTGAGGCCGAGGAGGATCGAGGCGGGGTAGCAATTCTGTGGTAGGAGGTGCGCGAGGGTAGGGGTAGGTGAGGATCCCGTCGGCGGTGGCGTGCGGGTTGGGGATGAGACAAACGCAAGGAAGAGAGGAGCGGGGTCGCGTGCGATGTGAGGAGGTGGGGCCGGGGTGAGAGCGACGCGTCACGCGGGTGGACACGGTGGAGTGCGGTGCACGGGACTAGGTCAAGCGGCCGGGGTTGCGTGCAGCCGACGTGCGTGCGTGTTGTGCGTGCAGGGGCTGGGATCATGGCCAGGGTGTGGGGTGGGCCCGGCTGCAGGCGGGTGTGTGCCTGTGCGAGTGGAGGGTTTGGCGGCGGCTGGATGGAGGGAGGGAGTGACTGGCGGGGTGGAGGGATGGGGCGGCTGGGTAGAATTAGGGTTAGGTCTAGGTGTGGATTAGGGTTTGGAGGTGGCCGGCTAGGCTTTTGGGCCTGGCTGGCTGCCTCCTAAAAAATAATATAAATTTTATTTATTTATTTAAAAGGATTTTGTAATCTGTTTTTAGACTAATAAAATATCCGGAAGAGACAGAGGTTTTATTTAAAGTAAAGACGGGGATGTTTAGAAAACAAAACTAGGCTTTTAGAAAATAGTTTTAGACAAACAAATGCATGCTGACATGACGATGCTCAAATGCAATGTGGCATGATGACATGAGCATGCGGTCATGATGATGCACAAAACAGAAATAGCAAGCGATTTTCTAGTAGTGGTTTTATCGGGGTGCTACAGTCCATTATCTGACGCCCCTGCATCTAGCGTGACTCAAGAAGAGTGTGACATGTATGACGTGACATTTGATGACTACACTCTAGTGTAGTGTGCGATCCTCCAGTCGCTGGAGCCTGAACTCCAAACGCACTTTGAACTTACTGATGTTGATGTCATGGTGGAGGAACTCAAAACTATGTTTGGGGACCAAATCTGTGTTGTGAGATATGAGATCTCCGATAAGTTCTTTAGCGCTAAGATGGAGGAGCACAACTCTATGAACGAGCATGTCAATAAGATGACGTGCTATGCTCAACGTCTTGAGACACTTGGATGTGAGCTTCTAGCTAATCTCATGATAGACAGGGTTCTACAATCGCTCCCACCAACTTACAAACGGTTTGTAATTAATTACAAGATGAATGGTGCAGACAAGTCGCTCACTGAAATCACAATTATGCTTAAGACTGCTGAGGTAGACATCAAAAAGGAACATCAAGTATTGATGGTCAATAAAAACACCAGTTTCAAGAAAAGAGGCAAGAAAGGCAAGTCTAAAGGTAACTTCAAGAAGGACAGCAATCTGTTGCTGCGCTTGAGAAGAATTCCAATGGAGGCCCTAAGCCCGATACTGAGTGCTATTACTGTAAAGGGGCTAGTCACTAGAAGCAGAACTGCCTGAAGTACTTGGAAGATTAGAAGGCCGAGAAAGTGAACAATGGTATATGTGATATACATGTTATTGATGTGTACCTAACTCATAGTTGAAGTGGTACCTGGGTATTTGATACCGATTGGGTTGCTAATATATGTAACTCAAAATAGGGGCTAAGGAATAGTCGACCACTAGCGAAGGATGAAGCGACGATGCATGTAGGCAATGGATCGAAGGTTGATGTGATCACCGTCAGGACAATGCCACTTCATCTACCATCGTGATTGACAATAAACCTAAAAAATGTTATTATGTACCTGCGTTGAGCATGAACATCATGTCTGGACCATGTTTAATGCAAGAGAGTTATTCATTTGTATCCGAGAACAATGGTTGTTCCTTTCAGATGAATAATCTCTTTTATGGTCATGCACCTATGTTGAATGATTTATTTGTTTTGAATCTTGATATTAGTAATACAAATATTCATAATGTGAATGCCAAAAGAACCAAGTTGAATGATGATATTGCTGCATATATGTGGCATTGTCGTTTAGGTCATATTGGTGTTAAACACATGAAGAAGCTCCATTCTGATGGACTGCTGGAATCACTTGATTATGAATCATTTGAAACATGTGATCCATGCCTTATGGGCAAGATGACTATAACTCCATTCTCCAGAACAATGGAGCGTGTGAACGACTTGTTGGAAATAATACATACCAATGTATGAGGTCCAATGAGTGTGTTGGCACGCGACGGATATCGTTATTTCATAACCTTTAGGATGATTTAAGTATATATGGGTATATTTACTTAATGAAACACAGGTCCGAAACATTTGAAAAGTTCAAGGAATTTCACAGTGAAGTAGAAAATCATCGTAACAGAAACATCAAGTTTCTACGATCCAATCATGGAGGAGAGTATCTTAGTTACGAGTTTGGCACGCACATGAGACAATGTGGAATAGTTTCACAACTCACTCTCGCCGTAACAACACAATGTAATGGTGTATCCAAATGTCGTAATCAAACTTTATTAGATATGGTATTATCTATGATGTTCCTTACCGATTTGCCACTGTCATTTTGGGGTCATGCATTAGAGACAGATGCATTCACCTTAAATAGGGCACCATCAAAATCCATTGAAATGACACTGTATGAATTGTGGTTTTGAAAGAAACCTAAGCTATCATTTCTAAAAGTTTGGGGCTATGATGCTTATGTGAAGAAACTTCAGTGTGATAAGCTCGAACCAAAAGCGGAAAACGCGTCTTCATAGAAGCCCAAAAGAAACAATTGGGTACACCTTCTATCAGTGATCCGAAGGCAAGGTTTTTGTTGCCAAGAATGGATCCTTTCTAGAAAAATTGTTTCCCTCGAATGGTGTGAGTATTAGGAAGGTAGAACTCAACGAGGTTATTGAACCTTCTCTTCCTGAAGTGGTGAGTAGCACAACACCAAAATGTGTTCCAGTGTTGACTCCACCAATGGAAGAAGGAAATGATGATGAGGTACCTTACCCTCCTCATGAAACTTCGATAGAGAGTACTACCGGACCTCGCAGGTCAGGCAGGATACGTGCAGCTCCTCAACTGTACGGCAATCTAGTCGTAAATTTCATTGTAGATGGAAGCGATGACCCTGCAATGAATGATGAAGTGATGATGAGCCCAGATTCTAACAAATGGCTTAAAGGCATATACGAAAACCAAGTTTGGACTTTGGTTGACTTACCTCATGACCGAAAGTCCATTGAGAATAAATATATTTTCAAAAGGAAAAAATGGACGCAAACGGTAATGTGACCGTCTATAAAGCATGACTTGTCGCGAAGGGGTTCCGAAAAATTCAAGGAATTGACTATGCTGAGACTTTCTCACTAGTAGCGATGCTAAAGTCTGTTAGGATTATGTTAGCAATTGCTACATTTTTCGATTATGAAATCTGGCAGATGGATGTCAGGACAGCGTTCTTTAATGGAAACATTGAGGAAGAGTTGTATATGATGCAACCTAAAGGTTCTGTTGATCCTAAGGATGCTAACAAGGTATGCAAACTTCATCGATCCATTTATGAATTGAAGCAGGCATCCCGAAGTTGGAATCTCCAATTTGATGAAGTAATCAAGGGTTTTGGATTTGTCCAAACCATCAGAGAAGCTTATATTTACAATAAAGTGAGTGGAAGCTCTATAGCATTTCTAATATTATATGTGGATGACATATTGTTGATTGGAAATGATATAGAACTTTTGAAAAGCGTAAAAGATTACTCAAATAGTAAGTTTACGATGAAAGATCTTGGTGAAGCTGCTTACATATTAGGGATCAAGATCTATAGAGATAGATCAAGATGTTTAATAGGATTGTCACAAATTACATACCTTGACAAGATTTTGAAGATGTTCGGAATGGACGAAAGTAAGAAGGGGTTCTTACCTATGTTTCAAGGCACTGTTTTGAGTGAGACTCAAAGACCGGCTATAGCAACAGATAGAGAATTGTTGGACCATGTCCCCTATGCCTCAGCCATAGGTTCTCTTATGTATGCTATGATATGTACAAGACCAGATGTGGTACATGCTATTAGTTTGACTAGAAGGTACCAATCTTATCCAGGTTTGGAACACTAGAAGGCAGTGAAGGATGTCTTTAAGTACTTGAGAAGAACTAAAGACATGTTTCTCATATATGCCGGTGAAGAAGAGCTCATTGCAAGGTGTTACGTTGATGCTAGCTTCAACACTGATCCGGATGACTCTAAATCACAATCTGGATATGTGTTTTTAATGAATGGTGTAGCGGTCAGTTGGAGGAGCTCCAAGAAACCAGTGATAGAGAGATCTACAATGGAGGTGGAATATATATCTGCTTCAGAAGCAGTGGTAGAAGTAGTTTGGATGAAGGAGTTCATTTCTTAACTAGGTGTGGTTCCAAGTGCTTTGGATCCAATGGTAATCTATTGTGACAACAATGGTGCCATATCCAATGCTAGGGAACCAAGGTCTCACAAGAATTCCAAGCATATAAAGCACCAGTTTAAATCCATACGGAACATGTTTAGGATGGTGATGTAGCGATTTGCAAAGTAGACACAGATCTCAATGTGGAAGACCCGTTGAATAAAGCTCTCTCAAGGGAAAAACATGATCAGGACCAAAACTCTATGGGTGTTAGATTCATGACTATGTAAACTAGATTATTGACTCTAGTGCAAGTGGAGGCTGCAAGGAAAATGCCTGAGAGGAAATAATAAAGTGGTTATTATGCTATTCCAGGTTTATAACAGATGTTTATTTTTCTTTCTATAATTGTGTTAATAGGAAACATTAATACATGTGTAATTTATAAACAGAAAGGGTTCCTAGTAAAGCCTCTCTTAATACTAGCTTGTTGATGATCACAGGTTCCCTCATCATGAACATTGGATGTTAATAACAAGGTCATATCATTGGAGAATGATATGATAAATAGTCACCCGGAATAGATGTAACAAGACGATGATGTCCTCAAGTTTATATTGTTATCACATTCGTAGTAACTCAATGTCCCTAGACCATGAGATCACGTCAATCACTTTCACTGGAAAGGTACTTTGATTACATAAAACATCACTTCGTAACTGGGTGATTATAAAGGTTTCGTCAGGTACTTCGAAAGTGTCAGTTGAGGCTCGTGGATCAAGAGTGGGATTTGTCCATCCAGATGATGGAGGGATATACTAAGGGCCCTCTCAATGATATCACATTGACAAAGCTTGGAATCAAGTGATTTGATCACTAGAATGTTATATTATAGGAACGAGAAAAAGAGTACTTGTAGGGAACGAGATTAAACAAGGTATTGACGATACCGAGTGATCGAATCTCAGACAAGTAATATATCGCGAGACAAAAGGAATTTGATTACAACGAAAAAGGTTCAGATGATTGTCGTGGTGTGGAACACAGCAGTGCCATTGGGGATGGCATGAAAGTGGACAATCTGGATGCTATTGGTGGCTACTCGCAATGGGTTGGTCACAGATACTGCAGACACAACGATGTACCCAGATTTGGAGCCCTCTTGTCAAGGTAATGCTCCTACTCCTGCAAGGATCCACTATGGGGGGAGCGAATGCTCAATACAGATGCTCCTTGAGTTGTTTCCCTAGTTACACTTGGGAGCTAGAGGAAGATGGATTACACAACTTTGAGATTCTGGCTAACTTCTAACCTGTTATTCCATACCCAGAACCCTAGCACTACCCCTCCTTATATACTGCTAGAAGGGTAGGTTACAATGTGGGCTCTAGGGTTTACTATTTTGGGCTTTGGGTTTACAAAGCAGGGCAGCTGGCCAGGTCCAGCCGGTGGTCCAGGGTCTTGGTCAAGCTTTAGTACAGATGGGGACAGTGCCCCAGCGTCTTAGCGCCTCCACTTTGGGCACCACCGGGCGCTTTAATCATCAGCTTAGCACTTTATCCGTCAGCCGGGACTTTGTCCGTCATGTCCCACCTTAGCACTTTGGCGCCTTCATCTGGTAGTGCCAGCTTTTCCGGTCAAGGGTGCGCTCAGCAAGTAATGTCACCCTCTCATGTACCATTAGCCAATGTATCCGAGGTGGTCGGGTAGAGGTGGCCACCTAGACGTCTATCCTGGCCCCCGGCTAGACAGGCCAGCTGGGGAATCTTGATGTAGACCGGTTGAAGCGTATCACCCGGCTGGGTGCTTTGTCTTGTTGCAATCTGGCTAGCTTTCCCTAGAGTCGGCCAGTTACCACTGGCTTGGCCTATCCAGGGGTCATCGCCCCGACACTAGTCCCCGAGCACATTGGGGCTTGGCCTTGCGAAGAAGTTCCTGCGCGCTCATTGGCTGCTCTTGAAATGATTGCTATTGAAGACTTATACCGCGAATTTGTCTTGTAGTGCTTGTCGTTTTCCATCTCTACATGCCCACTTTCACGGCTAGAGTTCACCGGCTACTGGTCCTATGGCCCACCCATGGGGTGTGAGTGGTGATTCCGTCTTCCGGCCACTACGCCCGGCTAGGGAGACGAATTGGCGAGTTGATGATGTCAATGCTATCGTTAGGCGTGCCTGTCGCCTCTGTCGCGTGTCGCATCAATTTGACCTCTTGGCCTGCCGCTGCAGTTTTGGTAACCACACCCACGCCTTCATCATAGCAGTTTCTCGGGGATCGCGCACACGCTTGGCCTTCGCAATAATGCCCGCGGGATCTTCTGTGGCATTTCCTTTGGTGCAATAGATCTAGTACCGAAGCGTCATGGGGTAGTGGCGCAGTTCCCACACCACGTGGCGTTGGGGAGTGCAGGAGGCGTGGCTTGTCCTGTCTCGATAAATAGGGGCGCCGGGGAGGGCTTCTCCCTTATCTCGCCTTCTTCCTGTGCCCATTTCCCCTTGCGCCTCAACTTCCTTGTTGCCGCGATGCGCTCCTTGCCCCTTGCGCTTCAGCTTCCCTTGAGCGCCGACGCCGCTGCTCCTCCGACACGACAACGAGGACTCGCTTCTCCAACACGGCCACCGCGCCTACCGAGATGCTCCTTGAACAAGCAGGGGGCTGGTGTGGCTCGTATGTGACTAATGACTTGGTGCACAAGTACCAGCGGGGGAAATTCATCCCGTCGGAGCGCTTGGTGAGGCACCACCTTGTGCCGGACGGGGAGCGGGTCCCCAACCCGTGGCCTGGGGAGGCCATCATCTTCCTCATCCACTTCACCTGTGGGCTGGGCCTATCTTTGAGCAGGTTCATCCTGGAGCTGATGGTCTCCTTTGACCTCCAGTGCCACCACCTCGGCGCCGACGCCATCGCGCAGCTATCACATCATGCGGTCTGTTGCGAGGCCTACCTGGGTGTTCGTCCTGGCACGACGAACTTCTTGAAGTTCTTCACCTTCAAAGTCTAGGTGGTGGGCAAGGAGGCCCCCTGATGGAGACCGGCTGCTGCGACGTCTACCCAAGGTCGTCGTCGCAGATGTTGTGGCTAGAGATGCCTGATACTTTCAAGTTGTGGCAGCGCTCATACTCCTATGTGCACAACCACACCGAAGTCGACTGGATCAAGGTGCCGGTGTTCACCAATGTCCCCTCCAGCCGGAAGGCTTGGTCCGTCCAGAACTTGGGCGCCCAGGCCGACATAGAGAGGATGGCCGTCCGAGTGACGGTGCTGGTGGAGAAGGAGCGCCTCGTCGCTCGGGACATCCTGTTGTCTTGGATGATGAACCACGTGCTTCCGCTACAGTAGCAGTCGCACACGATCTGCCACTTGTCCGGGCCACTGGATCCAACCCGGGTTTCCCAGCTGGAGGTGCCATTCTTGGCCCTTCGAGAGTGTCTTGCCACCACCTTGAAGGAGACGATGACCGAGGACTAGGTCTTTTCCTTCCGCCCGTACCACCGCAGTTGGCTACCCCCAAAGGTCAGGGCCTCTTCCTTTTTCTCCAGGCAGATCCTTTCCCAAAGAAACTTCTCTCCTTGCTTCTTATGTTCCTTGTTGAGTAGCTTTTTAGGCGCAGCTAGCTGAAGATGGCATAGGTGAGGATGACCTCCCTGAGTTCACCGCCAACCGCAAGCTACCGAGGTATCCGGCGATGGAGCCGAAGTGGTTCCCCACCTAGGCCGACAAGGGCTACGAGTTTCCACCCGGTGGGTTGTTGTTCGTACATAGAATTTTATGGCTCTTCCTTTATCATGCTGCTGACGTTGTTCTTGTGTCTTGGAGAAGCTGCCCACGGCGTGGACATGGACCTAGTAGAGGCTGCCGCATCGAAGGCTCATGGTAAGCGGGCTGGCTAGTCCAGCGCCACTCCAGCCAGGGGAGGGGGGAAGAGGAGCTATCGTCTGAGGGCCGCAGCCGTCATGTCGAGTGTTGCCAGGTATGTGACCTTGTTGTCCTTGCCTGCCATGCTTATTTCTCTTTGTCTTTACTTATTGTGCTTTGCTTGTCATTCTGCTAGTGACACGATGTCCCTCACTAGCTCCACGACCATGGCCACCGCGTCCGACCCTCCTCTTGCTGGGGCTGAGGGGCCGGTTGTTGTCGTTGGATTGATGACAAGTATGCAAGAGAGGGGTGTGAGACGTACGGTGTTCCGAGACGGTGAGCACACAAGTTTACCCAGGTTTGAATCCGCCGGCTTTGGATGGATCCTACTCATGCTAGCAATCCAGTAATATGGCAGAACCGGAATATGGGTTACAAGGGTTTCTCCTGTGCGAGTTTAGATTGTAGACTATTGTGAGGGTGACCTAAAGGCTCTCCCTAGGATGGCTTATATAGATATCCAGCCTAGGGTTTACAGGAGAGATCTATCCGGCTACGACTAAGAGTCGGTTACAGAGTACTTCTTGAACTACAAGTAACACTATGGTCATATGTCAGTAAGTCTTCTGGGCCTTCCCGTAGCCGGACTAGACTCCATCTCTTCTCCTTGGTTAGGCCGCTCGTGAAGCAAAGCTCTAACCCAAAGTGGGCCACCCTAGTCAGTGAGGTACTGTGAGGATACCCGAAAAGTATATCCCCAATAGCAGCCCCCGGAAGCCTCCAAGATCCAAAGTCGGATTCATCATCATCTAGCTTGATCTTCGGCTTGCAGAATCTTGAAGGGTTCCTGAAACTTCAAAACAAAAGATACGATCAGGGTCTCAAAAAATGAGTCGGACCTATAAATACGTTATTCGTGTTTCTAGCTTGAAATTCAAACTATGCCGGAACTTGGTCTCTGACGTAATCTGACAACAGTCATGGTCAAGTCACGTCACTGACAGACATTTCCTGTCAGCACGACCGTTAGTGGGTACGCCTTTCGCGGAATTGAGGCATCGTTTCAATGCGTGCATGGACATCGAGGCGACGTAATCATCGCATGGGGGTTTCCCAGTCCTTTCCACGACGCGTGGCATGTTCACTGTAGCGTTTACACGAATCTTGATGCGTCTGGCGGATATAAGTGGTGAGGATTCTTTTCCCCATCTTCTTCACCAGTTCTCAGCGCCGTTTCCTTCTCCTCAACTCATGCAACGAACCTTAGAGCTCCTCTGCTCCCCAAAAATCCTCCAGCGCCGCCCATCCAAGGTCACCGGTGCACCGGAAAAAATGGCTTCTGCATCATCCTCCGCCTCGGCAGCGGCGGCAGCGACGGAGAAGGAGAGCTACCGCGGGGTTTGGATCTCGTGCGTCCTCGACAATCCCAAGCTCCGTGTCATTGAAGATGAAGGGCTCCTCCACGCCGGCGACTGGTGGAGTGGCTTCGACGAAACTGTCCCCAAACCCCGCGATGACGAGCGAGTGCACTTTGGCACTCACCTTGACAGAGTTCTGAGTTTTCCTCCCTTAGATTTCTTTTTCGAGGTTATAGATTATTATGGAGTTCATCTCCACCATCTCCCCCTGAACTCCATCCTAGAGATGAGTGCGTATGCCTCTTTGTGCGAGGGGTATCTCGGCATTAGGCTGAGCCTTACTCTCTTCCGGTACTACTTTCATGTCCGGAGAAATTCCATAACTGCCGGTAATCCTTATATTACCGGTACCATTAGTTTTTCGATTAGGCGAGAGCATGTTTATCCTTGGATCCTGGCTAGTGAGTCGGTCAAACAATAGTCGTCCACTTTTTTCTATCACAAGGATATCTCTGCTCCCAGCAAAGATCATGCTTTGCCGGCTTTCATCGACGGATCCGCCACGCCCCAAGTGTCCTGGGACAAGCTCGTTTTGGCTCTTAGTGACGATCTGCCTCTCGCCAAGAGGCGGATCGAATATCTGATGAAGCACAAGGGTCTAAAAGGGTCCGACTTGGTTCAATGTTGGGTGGCACGACCGATCCAACCTCTTCAACATCATGGAGATCGACTGATGCATTCCATCACGTCATCAAAGAAGGATTCCCTCCACATCAGCCCCAAGACCTTAGAGCCAAAAGATTATGTATGCCAAATCAGATGGCTGATAAGGGAGCGGATCGAGAGGAAGATTCCGGAGTTGTCCCTGGACATGCATACATCAAAAGATCATGTTGTACTGGTAAGCTCCAAAAGGAACTCTTTTCATGTGCTCATATTTATATCATTTTTGCAATACTGAGATACTTCTCCCTTTCAGCTTGCCGACCTCCCCGAGTCAGAGTTCTCTCCTATCGAGGGATATCCTCCTGAGTTTTCTTAGGATGAGGGTGAATTGGTCCCAATGCCGGACGTCGTTCCTCAGAAACGCCAGGCTCCGACATTGGCCATTAGCACCAAAGAAGTGCCCGTTGTGAAGAGGTAATCTTTCCTCACAAGGTCTTTGTATTTTGCTTGTAATTCCTTCTGAGATGTAATGTTCTTTGTTCTATTACCTTCTCAGAGCTAAACAGCTCATCAAGGGCAAGGGGAAGGGAGCTGCCTTGAAACCCCTGCGTCAGTCAAAGCTCAAATTGGCTTCTCTTGTCGTGGATCCTCCGACTCCTACCCCTCAGCCTTCTGCAGTGCCAGAGATTACGCCATCTCCAACCGTTGTAGAAGATCCAGCTCAAACAGCAGAGCCAACGATCCTTGAATCGCAAATTGACGTCACCATGGGTGACTCAGGTTTTGATAAGGGTGAACCCTCTTCGGGTAATGATCCCTTGGCAGAGATCTTCGTCGACAATCTCCTGTACAATCCGGGACTTGCCAAACTTGGCATGTCTCGTAAGTCTATGGAGGAGATTCAACAACTAGCCCGGCAATGCCTGGAGAGTCGGACTCTCTATGCCGAAGAAGAAGCACAAGAAGCAGAGGATATCAAACACTCTGATCTTCTTGAACAAGTTCGTCTTCGCGATGAGAAGCTGAGGTCCGGCGAGCTCCCAACTGCACCGATGATCTCCCTAACCTTTGCCGAAAAGGTTGCCACTGAAGTGAATACGAGTTTAGATAAACTCATTCGCGAACAATATGTAAGTCGGAATTCCAACTCCCGTTTTTCCTTATTTCATATCATATCCTCTAGCCCCCAAGCATGAAGCTGGAAAATCAAATCCGGTTTTATGCTTCCTTAGGATGCCAAAGAATGAACTAGTGTAGCCCCCAAGGCTCGTGCTGATGTTATTAAAAATATTAGCCCGAGTCTTTAGTAGACTACTGACTCTAGGTATTCTGACTTACAGAAAGTATATTCCTATAACCAGGATTTGTTGAAGAATGTTTGCAACAAGCGGAAAGACATCAGAGCTCTCTAGCTTGAAAATTCACAATTGAAAGTTTCCAAGGATGAGGCTGAAGGTAAACATTCCAAAACTCAAACCTTGTCTTATATTTGATAGTCGAATATTTTGTTGAACTGTTGTTATTTTGACTTACAGCACTGGTAAAGTAGTCCTATGCTATGATTGAAGAGGCCGAGAATCTTAAGACCCTGGTGGTGGAAAACAAAGAACTTCGCCAAGAGCTGGATAAGATTAAGGCAGACCATGAGAAGAGCATTGCTCGAATTCTCGAATCCACCTCCATGGCCACCGAGGAGGGTGATCGTAAGATAACGCTTCAAGATAAGAAAATCTTGGATCTTAGCAATGATCTTTTCAGAGAGAAGGACATTTCCTAGGCACTCCGGGCTGAACTCCAGAGTCTTCGTGAAGAGAAGGCCAAAGTCGACGATGTCATCTTTGGTATGTTTTCCCTTTCTCTGACTTATCTGCATCTTCTGACTCTTTGGGGTTCGGGTTTACTTGACTTACCCTTTGCATTATATGCGCAGGTCCTCTGAACTTGATGGACTTAGCCTCTGGCGAATCTCGCACCAACCGGCTTACCCAAGTCGGTGATTTGCTGCATGACTTCCGTCAATCCCTCGAAGATATTGGCGAGGTTCTCAAGGTTCCGGACATGCATAGAATGTCTAGCTTTGAGGTGCGAGATAAGGCCAAGGATATGCCGCAGCTTGTTCAGGACTAGAACATGTCCTACACGCGAACCGCAGTGCAAAACGCACTCAGCATGGTTATGAGCCACCATGGAAACATGGAAATCTGGCAAGTAACCAGAGGGTACTGCAAGGTGGACGAAGACAGACAGGAGCAAGACATCAAGGCTATCATCGACTCCTGCGCCGGATATGGGTGCCACGTTGCTGATTTGACCAGTTACGACACTCCCTTCTTCACCCGCGTGGACACGCCGCCTCCGTCTTCCGAAGAAACAACTAAAGTTTCCGAAGATGATCAATCCATATCAGATTTGAACATCTCGGAACGTTATCAAAACGAGGCCGATGTATCCAGCGAGTCGGCAGCTCCTACCTCTCCCCCTACATCATAGAGTATCATAAAGAATGATGTGTTATTCTGAAAACAATTTGGGTCTATAAATAAGTAGTATAATACTTTTGCTAGTGCTAAGCTTTATTTTATCTATTCAGCACTTTTGGCTTTGAAATTATGTGCCTGAAATGTTTGCATAAGCACTTGTGTTTTTTTTCTGCACTTATCGTTTATCTGGCTTTCCGCTTCGTCCCTTTAGTGAGCCGGCCAACTTTTAGCACGAAAACTTTGCCGAGTAACGGAGCTCAATTCCTAAACCAGTTTAAACTCAGAAACAAAGTTGGCTTCTAGTACCAACAATTCACTACTCGGAAAATGCCCGCATCCAGCAATCAGACAAATAACCAAAGAATAGACTGGAAAATTTTGATTTATACCCGAAGGTAGCATTTTTAGAATCAGAAATCTAATCAGAACAAACATGAGCATAAAGTACTTTCAAGTATTCTGGAATTTTCGATTGTGACATGATCATTTGGAAATAAGATGGTAAGAACTTCTCAGAATTTTTTTGAGGCAACCAAGACTTTTATTTCTCTTTGAACATGTACACATATATGATTACAAAGAAAAATAAACTAAGAATAAAAGGGACGTAGCTGAGCAATATCCCATGGTCTATCTAACTCATCCAGATTTGTACTGCCTCCAGCTCTCTTTCTCTTCTTAGTAGCAGGTCTTTCTTTGACTGGCCGCATATCAGTTAGGTAGTATGAACCGTTGTGCAATACTCGACTAACTAAAAATGGCCCTTCCCATATTGGGGAAAGTTTGTGCTTTCTTTGTTGCACAAGCCGGAGAACCAAACCTTATTGAAAGACTGGTTTCTGACTCTCTAGCTATGATACTTGTGTAACTTCTACTGATAGGCTGTTGATCTCATCTTAGCAACGACGTGAACTTCTTTGACTAAGTCGAGATCATTTTGTCGAGAAATTTCGGCATCCTCTTCAATATACGCGGCCACCCTAGGAGAAGTGTGAATCGAATCACTAGGAAGAACTGCTTCTGCGCCATAGACCAAGAAGAAAGGTGTGTATCCGTTTGACTTGTTTGGAATTGTTCGTAAACTCCATATTACAGAAGGTAATTCCTCTGCCCAAGCCCCCGCAACACGTCTTAGTGGTGCTTCGAGTCTTGGTTTTAGGCCTTGTAGGATTAAATCATTTGCTCTTTCGACTTGTCCATTATCTTGTGGATGTGCGACTGACAGAATGTCAAGCCGGCTATTTTATTCATTACATAATTCGGCAAGCTCTCCCATAGAAAAGTTACTCCTGTTGTTCGTGATAATGCTATGTGGATAACCGTATCGGATTATAACATCATCAACAAATCTTCTAGTTGTTGCTCCATCACAACTAGTGACGGGTTTAGCCTTAATCCATTTGGTGAACTTATCCACCATCACTAAGACGTGAGTAAATCCACTTGGAACCCGTTTAAACGGTCCTACCATGTCAAGCCCCCAAACCGCAAAAGGCCATGTTATAGGTATTGTTCGCAGCTGATCAGCCAGAACGCGAGCTTGTTTGGCGTACTTTTGGCAGCCCTTGCATGTATTGACCAGCTGTTCGGTATCTGCCTTGGCTGTAAGCCAAAAAAACCGTGTCGGAAAGCTTTTGCCACTAGAGATTTGGCTACAGCGTGGTGACCACACTCACCTTCATGGATCTCTCATAAGATTTCCACTCCTTCTTCCGGAGATACACAGCGCTAAAAGACCCTAGATGCACTCCGCTTATAGAGCTCACCACTAATTATAGTATAGGCTTTTACTTGTCGGACGATCTGCTAGCTCAGAACTTCGTCTTCGGGTAATTTTCTGTCTACCAAGAAATCAAGGTAGGGTTGAGTCCAGCTGGGAATCACAGCCAGAACTGCTACTAAAGGTGAGTCAGATTTGGTCGGATATTCCTCGTCCACTCCCTTTATAGAGGAAACTTTGAGGTGCTATAAAAAAGCGCCATTCGGGACCTTTTTCCGGGCAGAGCCTATTCGAGATAGTGCATCTGCTTCCTCCTTTTCTGTTCAAGGGATGTGTTGAACTTCAAACCCTTCAAACGATTTAGATAATTCATCCACGACAGCCCTATATGTTGCCATGTGCTTGCTTGCCTTACAGATATCCGACACTTGTTGTGCAACAAGATCCAAATCTCTATAACACATTAAACGTTAGATGCCGATGTCCTTAGCAATCCGGATTCTATGCAGTAATGCTTCAAACTCGGCAATGTTGTTTGTCACCGTGAAGTGTATCTGCAATACATAGAAAAGTTTATCTCTTTGGGATGACTTGAGCACCACGGCAGCCCCTAGTGCTTTAGACCCGTCAAAATGCAGGGTTATACTCTTTGTTGTCTCTGTCCAATCACTGACAAAGTCAGCGAGGATTTGGGATTTGATTGTTATACGAGGTTTGTGCTCAATGTCGAAAGCTGAAAACTCTATGCCCCATTTGGCAACGCGTCCTATGGCGTCACTATTGTTGATTATATCTCTCATGGGAGCTGTGCTCACCACGGTGATTGGATGTTCCTGAAAATAATGCTATAACTTACGAGATGCCAAGAACACATCGTAAGCCAGCTTTTGATAGTGCGGATATCGCTGTTTTGATTCAGTTAAGACCTCGCTGAGATACTAAGTCGGACGCTGCACCAGGTGTTCCTGATTTTCCTCCGGTCTCTCCACCACCATGACGATACTGATGACCTTGTTTGTCGCAGAGAGATAGAGCAACATCGGTTCCTATGGTTCTGGTGCTGCAAGGATGGGAGCAGATGAGAGTACTGCTTTCAGGTCTTGTAGCGCAGCTTTAGCTTCGTCGGTCCAAACGAATTTCTTGGTTTTTTTCAGGAGCTTGTATAGCGGTGCGGCTTTTTCATCGAGCCGGCTTACAAACCGACTGACTGTGGCAATGCAACCAGTTAGTCTTTGAACGTCCTTCAGGCGAGTCATCCAGGAAATATTGAGTAGAGCCTTGATTTTGTCTCGGTTTACCTCTATGCCTCTTTGAGACACGATAAAACCTAACAATTTTCCGGCTGGGATTCCAAAGAAACACTTCTTCGGGTTAAGCATTATGTTGTATTTTCATGGATTGGTGAACGTTTCATCTAAGTCGGAAATCAAGGTTTCCTTTTTTTTGGACATCACCGCAATATCATCCACATATGCATGTACATTGCGTCCGATTTGATCGTGGAGGCAACGCTGCATAGTGCGTTGGTACGTAGCTCCTGCGTTCTTCAGCTCAAAGGGCATCGTAATGAAACAGAAGGTTCCAAAAGGGGTTATGAATGGAGTTTTGACTTTGTCAGATTCCTTCATCTGGATTTGGTGATAACCAGGAATTGGGTGACAGCCATAACTGTTGCGTTGAGCTCATGTAGAACTGATTTCTTGACCTTAGCTGGTTGAGATCCGAGGAAGCTGACGTAAGTGTCTTTCTTTGTCGGGAATTCTTTTTCCCTTCCATCTTGGGATTTGAAGCATCGGCTTCCTCCATGTCAGAATCATCCTTGGTCTCTTTATCTTTTTCAAGATTCTTCTTTCCCTTCTTCTGTTTAGCCTTGTAGCCAGCGGTATCGTCTTTCTTGATGTTGTCATTGAAATGACACTCGGCGTTTGTGTGGGACGAGCCCCCATTGGAGTCTAAGTGATGCACACATGGGTTATTGGCAATGTCGTCCCAGGAGTAGGTTTTGTCGGATTGTTAGTCTCCTCTACCTTGGACTCTTGATGTCCCACGACCGCGTCCACGGCCACCGCCGCGCCCTCCTCGTCCTCCAGACCCAAAAGTAGCAGTGACCACTTTCATTTCCGCGTTGGGCCTTTCTTCCGAGGTGTTCTTGCGCTTCTGAGCTTGCTGCTTGGTTGTTTTGCCGACTATGGCACAGCTAGGGCGTCAAGTAATCCCTCTACGTCATTGTCAGATTCTGCATACTTGCTCACTGTTTCTATCATCTCTGCCAAATCAGTGACCTTGTCACACTTCAAGCGATGACGTAGTAAACCAATTGGGAGTCCTGCAGTGAAAGCTTCGATCGTAGTTTGGTCATTTACCCCTTCACAGGAGTTCTTGGTGTCGATCCATCGTCCGAGATAATCTCGGCAAGTTTCTCCGACTTTCTGGGTGCAACGATGTAGGTCTCCTACCATACAGGGCCTCCGGTATGTGCCTTTGAAATTCCGAAAGAACGCGCTTTGCATGTCATACCAGTTGTGGATGGTGTTCTCCGGAAGTTCATTGAGCCATGATCGTGCCGTCTTCCGCAACATGAGTCGGAGATATCGGGTTGCGACCAGGCTGTTTCCACCATTGGCAATACAACAAGCCTAGAAAAAATCCTGGAGCCAAGTACCTGGCCGAGCTATACTGTCGTAGGCTTGAATGTGTCTTGAGATAGCAAATCCTTCCAGGAATTTTGTGGCTCTTATGGGTGGTCCGAAGCACTTTGGGCCCACGTATATATCATCATTTTCATAGTGTCGCGCCTCTATGTTAGAGTTAATCATGTGCCTTGTGTCCCTTGGGGATAAAGATCGTCCTGAATGATGGCTATGGCTGCAGTGCCTTGGAGCCGGACTTCGGCTTCTGCCACCATCTCCTCCGCCACGACGCCCTCCTTGGCCTCCTTGGGAGCCGTTGAGATGGCTGCTTGGTGGAGAGGGTGGGATAGCTGGGTTGTTTCCGGCTGATCGCCGGCCTCCATCCGGAGCGTCATTGTTCTGGTTCCAGGGAGGATCTTCATTACGATAAGCCCCTTGCCGGCTTGACTCAGCACGGTGTCCGTCATTCCTTCGTCCATCAGCCGGACGGCTTGTGTGTCTAGGAGGTGGCATCCTTTGATGGTCCTCCTCCCGACGTTTCTCTTTGTCTTCTTCCCTGCAATCATTCGACTCTCACCGGGGAGGTTTCTTCGGATTCAGAGTAGCAATTGCCTCTTGCTCCGCAGCTGGAGTAACATTGCGCCAGTCATGTGCAGCTTTGTGATGATGTCCTGAAGATCTAGTTCTTGAGTAGTTGTCTTCCCGACGGTCCGAATGATGATGCTGTTTCGGAGGGCATTGGGGACTTACATCATTCCAGGCCAAATCCGTGCGACATTGGTCAGATTCGGAGACCAGATTTCTGCTTCCGGACAGATCGGCCTTCTGTTGCTCCAGACCCTTGTTGAGTAGCTTAATGCCCAATCGAATCTTCTTTGGGCCTGGATTATTTTCTAGGATTTCTCGAGTTCCGACAGTGTTTTGCACTGGTGTTGGACACACCCAGTCTCCCTTGTTGTCGAGTCGAGGCATTCCATGGTCTCCTCTGAAGAGGACTTTGTGAATTTCTGGGAATTGGTCGTCACGAGTGTGACGTTTCCGGGTCTTCTGATGCTGCCGAGAGATGTTCTTCTCCGCAGCTGCCAGGCATTTCTTTTCTTCCTCAATGTTTTTGGCTTCATCCAGGAGTACTTGGCGACGTGCTTCTAGGGCATGGGCCCTTTCATCCAGTTCTTTAGCAGTAAGTTCTGCAGCTGTAGGAATAGGTGTGGTTAATGCAACATCGATGAGTTTACGCGCACCTTCAGTGATCACGTGTCCATCCACCGATTCTTCTCTTTTCGGCTCTTATGGGATAAGTGCTCCATCCGAGTCTTCCTCATATTCCTCGGCAATCACCTCCTCTGTCAGAGGGTCTTTTGTCGGGGTCTTGTTCTTCTTGTTCTTCTTCTTTGCCTTCTTGGTAGTGCCAGTAGCAAAGACGGCTTTGCGTCCGTTTCCCGGAGTCAAGCTGTGATCGGTACTTTCGGACATCTGGACTTCGGGATTATCTCTGACTTTCTTGTCATCCTGCGCTTTGGGAGAGTGTTCCCCGGATCCTTCATCCATGGCTTCTCCTTCCTCTGCAGCTTTGGAGTTATACTCCTCTTCATATTCCGCGAAGAACTTTTGGAAATCTGCTGACGTCATTGATTCATCCGAGGATGCGGGTACGTCGGCGTTTGTTCCGATTGCCTCCAGCACCGAGTCGGTGTTGTCCCCAGCATCGGCAGAGCCGGATCCGGAAGCAACATATTCGATGAAGTGCGACGCGTGCCCCCTGAGATAGTTGCGGCTCTCGCAATCGACTTCCTCGAAACACCTGATGGTTTCGAGAATATCATCCATGCTTGCGTCTTGCATCATCATGCGCCTCAATGTGTATCTCATGAGAGGTCTTTCAGTTTCGGTATTATCAGAGCCGAAACTAAGGTTGTTTTCCTGCTCCTCCTGGATTTCGACCTCCACATGTGGGTTGATCTACGATTCAACCTTGCTAGGGAGATCCACTCCAGATCCGACTTGTACTGCGAGATCTGCCTCAGGTTCAGCTTTCTCCACTATCTCCGCAACTGGTGCGGGCTGGGTGGGATTAGGGTTTTCTCAGATCCGGAATTCTGCCGCCTCCACGGACAAAGGGGACCCAGAAATTTCTTCTGCCTCTATCATCACCACTGGGGTGGGTGGGGCAGGTTCGGCAAAACCGATGTAAACATCGATCTCACCGAAAGACATGAAGGTGTAGGCAGTCACGACCTCCCTAGCTGGAATCCAGGTCTTGTCGAGAACAATGAGAGGGACGTCACTGGCGTAGAGGATGCGACCAACGGTGATAGTCTCGTTGATTTCGATTCTTACAGATTCCGCTCGGAACACAGATCCGAAGCTCACTTGCCCCATGGTGGGTGCCAACTGTCATCGGATTGATGACAAGTACGCCATGAGGGGGTCCTCGAGGCGTGTGGAAGAGAGGGGTGTGAGACATATGGTTTTCTAGGACGGTGGGCACACAAGTTTACCCAGGTTCGAATCCATCGGCTTTGGACGGATCCTACTCCTGCTAGCAATCCAGTAATACGGAAGATCCGGAATATGGGTTTCAAGGGTTTCGCATGTGCGAGTTGAGATTGTAGACTATTGTGAGGGTTCCCTAAAGGCTCTCCCTAGGACGGCTTATATAGATATCTGGCCTAGGGTTTACAGGAGAGATCTATCCAGCTCCGACTAAGAGTCGGTTACAGAGTACTTCTTGAACTACAAGTAACACTATGGGCCTATGTCGGTAAGTCTTTTGAGCCTTCCCGTAGACGGACTGGACTCTGTCTCTTCTCCCTGACTGGGCCGCCCGTGAAGCAAAGCTCTAACCCGAAGTGGGCCACCCTGGTCAGTGAGGTACTGTGAGGATACTCGGAAAGTATATCCCCAACAGTTGTTGCCTCTGCTGCAAAGGCAGCTGAGGCTGATGCCTCTGCTGCGAAGGCGACTGAGGCTGATGCCTCTGCTGCCAAGGGGGCTAAGGCTACAGGCTCTGCTACCGACGTGGCCGTGGTCGCGATGGGTGTGGCGGAGACAACAGCGCCGGATGGCTCGCTGGTCTTGCACCCGTCTTTTGTTGTGTCCCGTGCCGCCGATTTGTTCCTTTCCCCGGGCCTGGCTCAGGCGGGTACTACGGCTTACCAGGTGGACGAGCCCTTGGAGGAGCCCTTGGAGGCATAGGGGTAATGCCTTCTCGCCTAGCCAGCTAACGAACCGGCTGAGGGAGGCCAGGCATCCGGTGAACTTCTGCATGTCACGCAGGTTCTGTGGCGGCTGCATGCGCTCGATTGCGCCGATTTTCTCCGGGTTGGCCTACATCCCACGCTCTGAGACGAGGAAACCGAGGAGCTGGCCAGCTATGACGCCGAACACACACTTCTCTGGGTTTAGCTTCATTTGGAACCATCAAAGGTTAGCGAAGGTTTCCTTCAGGTCTTCGAGGAGCGTCTGTTTCTCCTTTGTTTTGACCACCACGTCATCGACATAGGCGTGCATGTTTCTTCCAATTTGCGATTGTAGGCACTTTTGCATGCAGCGCTGATATGTAGCGCCTGCATTTTTTAGTCCGAATGGCATGGTGGTGTAGTAGTAGGCCCCGTATGGGGTGATGAATGCTGTCTTTATTTGATCAGCGGGGTTTAGCCGAATCTAGTGGTAGCCGGAGTACGCATCCAGAAACAACAGCAGTTCATAGCCGCCTATGGAATCGATCACTTGGTCTATCCGTGGCAGGGCGAACGGATCCTTGGGGCATGCCTTGTTGAGGCTGGTGTAGGCAACACACATGTGCCAAGTGTTGTTCTTTTTCAGCACTAGTACTGGGTTTGCCAGCCATTCCGGGTGGAACACTTCCATGATGAATCCGGCTACGAGAAGCCGGGTGATCTCCTCTCCGATGGTTCTTCTTTTCTCTTCCGTGAAGTGACATAGTGACTATTTGACCGGCTTTGTATCCAGCCTGACATGTAAAGAGTGCTCGACGAGCTCCCTCGGAGCACCAGGCATGTCCTTGGGGGACCATGCGAAGATATCCCGATTCTCACAGAGGAAGTCGACGAGCGCGCTTTCCTATTTTTGTCAAGGCCGTCTCCGACCAGGGAGAACTTGTCCGGCTCGACCTCGTTCAGCAGGATCTTCTTGGTGCCTTTTGACGGCATGACTTGTGCCTCTCCGGTTGGCTTTGGCTCGCCAGCTGGCATGTCCGCCTGTAGGGCCGCCATGTTCTGCATGATGATGTGTTTCTCTTCTGCAATGATCATGGCCTTGGCAATCATGGAGCCGCCTGTGGCACATTCCACCAACCGCCTGTAGTCACCCGCGATGGTGATAACTCCCTTTGGCTTAGGGAGCTTCATCTTGAGGTACGCATAGTGTGGCACCGCCATGAACTTGGTGAGCGCGGGGCATCCCAGGATGGCGTGGTAAGCGCTGCAGAGGTTAACCACCTCGAACCAGATAGGTTCGCGGTGGAAATTGTCCTCCATAGCAAAGATGACATCCAGCCGGATCTTGCCAATCGGCGAATGCAATGGACCTAGAACAACTCCATGGAACGAGGTGGTGGATGTCTCTAGCTCAGACTCACTGATGCCAAGCCGGTCGAGGGAGCTGTGGTATAGGAGGTTGATGCTGCTTCGTCCATCCTCCAAGACACGGGAGAATCTGCACGAGTGTTTATTGGAGATGATGATGGGGTCCAGGACCATAGCGTATGTGCCTAGATGCGGTAGAATGTTTGGCCGGTACTTCCGACTCCATTTGACCTCCTACTCCGACCAGTTCAGGAACTAGGGGACGGGAGGAACGATTGCGTTCACCACCGCCTCGCGGTACCTTTTGTTATGCTTGGTTTCTGGCTCGGTGGTGAAGATGTGGTAGCTCCCAACCCGGCGAGGGTAGTCTCCATCGTCTTCGTCCTGGTGGTTTTGCCGCTCGCGGTTGTCTTGCTGTCCACCGGCTGGCAGAGGAGGGGGTGGTGGTGGTAGGCCACAAACTTCAAACATTTTCTTCATCCAAGTGCATTGGTGGGCTGTGTGGGTTCCAACTTGTTGCCGCCGCTATGGAACTTGCATGGGCGATCAAGCATCCACTCGATGGTGTACTTGGGCCGAGGTGCCCGGTCGTCAGGATTCTGTCTCCGGCTGCCTCCCACAGCCGGATCCTCCTGGACTGCTGCTACCTACCTGGAACCATATTGTTTGTCCGACTGGTCGTCCTTCCTCGTGCCATGGCGGTTATCGTGTTGCCTCGAATTGTGGTTACTCCCCTCTGGCTGGCGTCAATCCGCGGTGACCTCCAAGACGATTTGCCCCTGGTCGTCTAGCTAGATGGACCTTTTCACCGCCGCCTCCGCGGTGGCATATTAGTCTGCGATCTCCATGATCTTGGCCATGGTGTTAGGCTCTACCTGACGAAGCTTGTGCTTGAGCAAATATCCGTCCCTGTAGCCATTGATGAATAAGTCGACTGCATGGTGCTCATGCACTCCCTCGCAGGAGTTGTGCATGCTTGTCCATCGAGTAATGTAGGAGCAGTTGGTTTCGTCCTTGCCCTGGACGCAGAGGGCGACCCGGGCGTTTGTAGGTGCCGGTGAAGTTGCGGACGAGCGCCTACTCGGAATCGATCCAAGCGTTGATGCTATTGTAGGGGAGACTGTTGAGCCAGTTTCTGGCTAAATCTAGTAGCATGAGTGGGACGTAGCGCACCACCACCCGACGATTGCCATTTGCAATGCCCACCATGGTGGTATAATCCACCAGCCAATATTCCGGCTTGACGGTGCCATTGTACTTCGGCGTGTCCCTCGGGAGCGAAAATCCTTTTGGAAACGGTTCGTTCCGGATGCATGGTCCGAAACACCTCGGGCCAGCCGGAATTTCTTCCTCCACCGCGCGCGATTGGACCAGCAGGTCATTGCATTCACATGCATCTCGCGGTTCCTCTAGCTCGGCCGGGACAAGCCGACCTGTAAGTCAGGACATGGGTGGCGCGTTTGCCCTTCCGGCTTCGTTGGCCGGGTCGTGGTTTCTGCTGGTGGCTTCGCGTGGGTTCTGTCCAAGTCCTGCCGGCCCACCACATGGACGGTTGTCCTGTCTTGTGACATTTGGAGAGGAGACCTTGCTATCGCCTGCAGCCGGCTCGCCCACCCGGCGAGGTGGCTGGTTCTTGCTATTACCGCCTAGGCTTGCGCTTGCCTTGTCCTGCTGCTGGTTAGCTGTTGCCACAAGGAGCTGGACACGTGCTTGCTGGCGGTGCACCTCGTCACCCTCCAGGTGGCTAAGTTCTACGGCAGCAGCTTCCGCTGCCCTCATGTTTTTGGCCGGGGTGCTGTAGACCAGGCGAGGCGCCGCCACGCGTGAGTCAACAGTGTGGTCTATCTCCAGGCCTAGGTTACGGCCCTGCGGCGGCACCAGCCGGTTCGTGCCGGGTAGGCGGGAAAAGCCATGCGCAGTGTTGTACTCGCACACAGTGGCATCCAGGCATCGTTGTCATGCGGCGACTCTGTTGGCCTCCTCTAGGAGGCCCTAGCATGTGGTCTCCAGTGTGGCCGCCACGACAACTAGATCCATCTCGGTGGCGATGGGGATGCGAAGGTTTTGGATGGAATCCACTAGAGGGTCTATGCCTTGTCCTTGTGGAGCGGTGTCTTTGGCGCCTGCGACACGCTCCGGAGGTGGGCGCCGTCCTTCGCCTACGCCGCACATCATGACCTCAACGCTGCCGCTCGCATGGAGTGGGCGGAGAAACCTCGAGGCGCACCGGGGACAGCGACGACCTTGCTAGGGAACTCCTTGGTGATGGTGGCAACATAGACGCGTTGCTTGCCGAAGTGCATGACAGAGCCGTCACTTGAGAAAGTTTCCCCGTTGAAGGAGGATGTGTTGTCGAGGACGCAGTCGAACGAGCCGAAAGTGAGGACGAGGCCAGAGGCGACTCGCTCACCGGCAACGAGCGGAAGTTCCATGCGAAATATGACCCCAGCCGAAGCGTTGTGCCCCACGGTGGGTGCCAACTGTTGTGGTGTGGAACACGGTAGTGCCATCAGGGATGGCATGAAAGGGGACAATCAGGATGCTATTGGTGGCTACTCGCAATGGGTTAGGCACAGATAATGCAGACACAGCAATGTACCCAGGTTCGGAGCCCTCTTGTCGAGGTAATGCTCCAACTCCTGCAAGGATCCAATATGGGGGGAGTGAATGCTCAGTACAGATGCTCCTTGAGTTGTTTCACTAGTTACACTTGGGAGCTAGAGGAATATGGATTACACAACTTGGAGATTCTGGCTAACTTCTAACATGTTATTCCTCACCCAGAACCCTAGCACTACCCCTCCTTATATACTGCTAGAAGGGTAGGTTACAATGTGGGCTCTAGGGTTTTCTGTTTTGGGCTTTGGGTTTACAAAGCGGGTCGGCTGGCCGGATCCAGTCGGTGGTCTAGGGTCTTTTTCAAGCTTCAGTACAGGTGGGGACAGTTCCCTAGCATCTCAGCGCCTCCACTTTGGGCGTCACCCGACATTTTAACCATTAGCTTGGCGCTTTATCCATTAGCCGGGAGTTTGTCCGTCATCTCCTAGCCTTAGCACTTTGGCACCTTCATCTGGTAGCGCCAGCCTGTCTGGTCAAGGGTGCTCTTAGCAAGGAGTGTCACCCCCTCCCGTACCATTAGCTAATGGATCTAAGGCGGCCGGGTAGAGGTGGCCACCCAGCTGGCTATCCTGGCCACCGGCTAGCCGGGCCAGCCGAGGAATCTTGAGGCAGACCGGGTGAAGCGTATCACCCAGCTGAGGTGCTTTGTCTTGTGGCCATCCGGCCAGCTTTCCCTGGAGCCGGCCAGTTAGCATTGGCTTGGCCTATCCGGGGGTCATCCCCCCGACAATGGTCATTGGATGTTCGTGGAACTATTGGGAGTCATTATGGATATCCAGATCCTGCTAATGATTATTGATCGGAGAAAGTCTCGATCATGTCTACATAGTTCTCGAACCCATAGGGAGACAAACTTAAGGTCAGTCGACACAATTGAGCTGATAGGGAATAGAGTAGAAGATAATGGACATCGCAAGAATTTGTTCTGTCGAGTCCGCCGAAATGGTTTCGGGGTATCGAAACAAAGAAATGGATCAAAATGTTAATGTGTTAATTAAATGAAGTACTCATTAAATGAAGTACTCATTAAATGAAGTGTTCATTAAATTTAGTTGCATTAAAACAAGAGAATTAAAGTTCTTTAATGGAAGGACTTTTAGTTTTTGAATGGAGAATAAATGGGAGAAAGTGAAGATTGAAATTATGTTAGTGGAGAGTCCACCCACATGAATGAGGGAGGAGAGGGGGCACCCTCTTTGGCTGCCGGGTATGGATGGGGGCTGACCCCTCCCCCAATAAAAGGAGTGTAGACCTTCTCCCCTCACACACTCTCACTTTCCCATTCTCTCATATGCCCTTTGGTTGGCATCTTCTCTCTCTTGATAGCCTTGTCCATTTCCACTAGAAAAGGTGCTTAGGTGAAGCCCTGCTCGAGATCTTCCCCTCCACGATCTTTACCATGGCGTAGCACTGTTAGAGTTGCTGGGGATCCGCTACTTCTGCTGCCCAGCTGGAGCGAGGGTTCGGAAGTCGTCGGCACACCGTACGTGTGACCGATTACGGAGGGGCTGCCTCTTGTGGTGTTGATTGTCTGCGCGTCCTCGAGGACGGTCGTGTACACTCTAAACCATCCATGTTTGTTTGCGGGAATGTTATCTCGCGTTACGGTCTTCGATGGTGAATCCATCTGAAACCAATTACATGTATCTCCTAGATATGATCTTGGTGGTTGCAACCGTAGGATTTTTTTGTTTTCTATGCAACGAACCCCATCACTATGTATCAAGATCGTGATTTGCACATCCGAGTGATAGATAGATACCCTGGGCCCACTCGATGAGATTACATCTACAAGTTTGCAAAAATGTGACTAGGTCACTGGGATATAAGGAACGAGTAAATGTGTTTGTCGGTAACAAGATCGAACTAGGTATGTCGATACCGGCGATCAGATCTTGGAAAAACTTGGTATCACAGAGCAAAGGGAATGAGACTCGACATTCTAGATTCAAGCAATCAAGTTATTCCTAGAATGCATGGGGCCATCATGTGTTTACTGACACCACTGTAAGGCATTGATCATAGAGGTGTCTCGACCATGTATATGTATTCTCGAGTTGTAGGGTGTCACACTTAAGGGTAGATGACACTTAGGTATTAATCCAAGATCGTAGGAGAAAAGAGAGAGAACTCCAGAATAGTTCTAGAGTGATACCAGAATGGTTCCGAGGATATCTGATCATGATCAGAGGTGTCCGAAAGGTGGTTTGGAATGATAGGTATTAAATAATATGTATTTAACATTAATTAAATGAATTAATATTAAAAATATTATTTAAAATGGATTTTTGGGGTAGCCCACCTAACTGGGCCTTATCGGAGGAGGCCCAAAAGGGGGTCGCACCCTAGGAAGGGCCAAGGGGGGCTCTTGTGGGCTCCCCCCCCCCCACGTGGGGACCATGGTGGGGGCTGGCTAGCATGCATCCTCCCACGTCCTCCCTTGATTAGTCCTACCCCGAGACTTTGAGGGAGGCATTACCTCCCTTCCACCTATATAAAGAGGGGCACTCCTCTCCCCAAATCCATCCCACAATTGGCTTTTCCTATTACCTCTCCCTCTCTCCCTCATGTGTGGTTCCCAAGATTGGAATTGCACACGAGCATAGGGGTTTCTCGACCATATGCACACCGTCGTGCTACCGGACTCGGTCTAGATCAATCTTCTTCAGCTGCTTTGCTGGACCAGAACCCGGGAGACGTCTCTACACCGTATGTGTGTAAGGCCACAAGGCACAGCACTTGTGGTGCATTTTCTTGGAGCTTGGAGCTTGGACATCAACATGACCATGAGGTCGGATACATCGTACAAGGACTAGGGGTGACTTGCAAGGAGCATGGTAACCTTGAGGTCAGGCGATTTTGACTACGTCATCCATGTTCCCCTCGGAACATGAACCACTTTCGGTCTTCAAAGGTATGAACCCTGAAACCCCTCTCGTTAATTTACATACGCATAGATAGATCCTGGCTAAGTGTGTTCACCGTAGGAATTTTTTGTTTTCTACCATGGAACCCCTTTAGTGGTTTCAGAGCCGATCTATGTGTATATGTTTGGTACAAGTAGAAGACATGTTAATTGTGGGGGCATTGATTCTCTAGTTGCTACCCTCCCTGTTGGGGATATACTTTCCGGTTATCCTCACTGTGCCTCACTGACCAGGGTGGCCCACTTCGGGTTAGAGCTTTGCTTCACGGGCGGCCCAGTCAGGGAGAAAAGACGGAGTCCAATCCAGCTACGAGAAGACCCGGAAGACATACCGACATAGGACCGTAGTGTTACTTGTAGTTCAAGATGTACTCTATAACCGACTCTTAGTCGTAGCCGGATAGATCTCTCCTATAACCCTAGGCCGGATATCTATATAAGCCGTCGTAGGGAGAGCCTTTAGGGCACCCTGACAATAGTCTACAATCTCAACTCGCATAGGCGAAACCCTTGTAACCCATATTCCGGCTCTGTCGTATTACTGGATTGCTAGCAGGAGTAGGATCCGCTCAAAGCCGGCGGATTCGAACCTGGGTAAACTTGTCTGCTCACTATCCTGGAACACCGTACGTCTCACACCCCTCTCTTCCACACGCCTCGAGGACCCCGTCATGGCATACTTGTCATCAATCTGACGAAAGTTGGCGCCCACCGTGGAGCAAGTGAGCTTCGGATCTGCGTTCCAAGCGGAATCTACAAGAATCAGAATCAGCGAGACTATCGCCATCGGTCGCATCCTCTACGCCAGAGATGTCCCTCTCGTCGTTCTCGACGAGACTTGGATTCCGGCTAGGGAGGTCGTGACTGCTTACACTATCATGTCCTTTGGCGAGATCGATGTGTACATCGGTTTCGCTAAGCCTGTCCCACCCACCCCAACGGTGATGATAGAGGCAGAAGAAATTTCTCGGTCCCCTTTGTCCATGGAGGCGGCAGAGTTCCGGATCTCATAAAACCCTAATCCCACCCAGCCCGCACCTGTTGCGGAGATAGTGGAGAAAGCCGAACCTAAAGCACATCTTGCGGTTCAAGTCGAATCTGGAGTGGATCTCCCTAGCGAGGCCGAATCCCAGATCGATCTACCGGCCGAGGTCGAAGTCTAGGAGGATCACAATAATAACCTTGGTTTCGACTCTACCAACACCGGAATAGACCAACCTTTCCTGAGGCATACGTTGAGGCGCATGATGCTGCAAGGCGCAAACATGGACAAAGTTCTCGAAACCATCAGGATCTTCGAAGAAGCCCACAACGGTGACGACAACTCCCTCCGGACCCACATGTCGCACTTTGTCAGATATGTTGGATCTGGATCCGGATCTGCCGATGCTGGAGACAATGAAGACTCGGTGCTAGAGGCGATTGGAACAAACACCGACTTACCCGCATCCTCGGATGACTCGATGATGTCGGTGGATTTCTGGAAGTTTCCGTGGAATATGAAGAGGAGTTCAACTCCAAAGCTGCAGAAGAAGGAGAAGCCATGGATGAAGGATCTAGAGAAAACTCTCCAAAAGCATAGGATGACATGGATCTCAGAGATAATCCCAAGGTCCAGATGTCCGAAAGTACCGATCAGAGCTTGACTCTGGGAAACGGACCCAAAGCCGTCTTTGCTACCGGTGCTGCCAAGAAGGCAAAGAAGAAGAAGAACAAGAAGAACAAGACCCCAGCAAAAGAACTTCCAGTAGAGGAGGTGATTGCTGAGGAATACAAGGAAGACTCAGATGGAGCACTTATACCAGAAGAGCCCAAAGAACAGTCGGTGGATGGACACGTGGTCACCACAGGTGCCCGTAAACTCATCGATGCTGCATTAACCACACCTATCCCTACTATGGTAGAACTCACTGCTGCAGAATTGGAAGAAAGGCCCCAAGCCCTAGAAGCACGTCACCAAGTACTCCTGGATGAAGCCAAAAACATCGAAGAAGAGAAGAAGCGCATGGCTACTGCGGAGAAGCTCATCTCTCTGCAACGTCAGAAGAACCGGAAACGACACACACGTGACAATCATTTTCCCTAAGTATGCAAGGTTCTCTTTGAGGGAGATCCGGGGATGCCTCAGCTCGACAGTAACGGAGGTCTAGTGTATCCAACACTAGTGCAAAACACCACTGCAGCCCGAGACATCCTGGCGAATAATCCAGGCCCGGAGCAGGTTTGATTGGGCATTAAGCTACTCACCAAGGGTCTGGAGCAGTAGAAGGTCACGAAATCCGGGAGCAGAAAACTGGTCTCTCAATCAGACCAATGTCGCACGGATCCATCCTGGAATGACATAAGACCTCAACTGGTTCCGGAACAGCATCACCATTCCGACCGTCGGGAAGACAATCACTCAAGAACCGGATCTTCAGGACAGCAACACAGAGCTGCACGTGACTGGTGCAACGTTGCTCCATCCGCCGAGCAAGAGGCGATTGTGCATTGTATTGGAGAAATCCTCCCCGGTGAGAGTCGAACGATCAAAGGGAAGAAGACAAAGAGAAACGTCAGGAAGAGGACCGACAAAGAATGCCACCTCCTCGACATACAAGCCGTCCAGCGGAACCCCATCACGATGGGAATAACGGATGAAGGAACGATGGACACCATGCTGAGTCAATCCGGCAGGGGGCTCATCGTAATGAAGATCCTACTCAGAACTAGAATAATGATGCTCCGGATGGAGACCGGCGACCAGATGGAAACAATCCACCTTCCCTACCAAGTACCCACCACAACGGTTCCCAAGGAGGCCAAGGAGGGCATCGTGGCGAAGGAGGTAGTGGCAGAAGCCGAAGTCTAGATCCAAGGCACTGCAGCCACAGCCGTTAATCAGGACGGCAATCTTTGTCGCCAAGCGACGCGAGACACCGGATTAACTCCAATATAGAGGTGCGGCGCTATGAAACGATGATATATACGTGGGCCCAAAATGCTTCGGACCACGCATAAGAGCAACAAGATTTCCGAAAGGATTCGCTATCTCAAGGCACATCCAACCCTACGACGGTGTAGCTCGGCCAGATACTTGGCTCCAGGACTTTTTCCAAGCTTGCTACATCGTCAAAGGCGGAAACAGCCTAGTCGCGACACTGTATCTCCCACTTATGTTGTGAAATATGGCACGATCATGGCTCAGTGAACTTCCACAGAACACCATCCACAACTGGTATGACATGCAAAGTGTGTTCTTTCGGAATTTCGAAGGCACGTATCAAAGGCCATGTACGGTAGGAGACCTACAGCGTTGCACCCAGAAGGTTAGAGAAACTTGCCGAGATTACCTCGGATGATGGATCGACACTAAGAACTTTTGTGAAGGAGTAAATGACCAAACTAGGATTGAAACCTTCATTGCAGGACTCCCAATTGGTTTACTACGTCATCGCTTGAAGTGTGATAAGGTCACCGATTTGGGAGAGATGATAGAAACAACGAGCAAGTATGCAGATGCTGACGACGACATAGAGGGATTACTGAATGCCCTAGCTATGCCTCAGTCGGGGAAACAACCAAAGCAGCAAGCTCAGAAGCGCAAGAATACCTCAGAAGAAAAACCCAACGCAGAAACGGTAGTGGTCACTGCTACTTTCGGGTGTGGAGGACGAGGAGGACATGCCGGCAGCGGCGGATGTGGTCGTGGGACATCAAGAGTCCAGGGCAGAGGAGACCAGCAACCTGGCAAAACCTACTATTGGGCCGACATTGCCAATAACCCATGTGTGCATCACTTAGATGCTAATGGGGGCTCGTCCCACACAAACGCAGAGTGTCGTTTTAATGACGACATCAAGAAAGACGCTACTGCTGGCTAAAGGGCTAAGCGGAAGAAGGGAAATAAGAATCCCGAAAAAGATAAAGAGACCAAGGAAGATTCCGACATGGAGGAAGCTGATCCTTCAAATCCCAAGCCGGAGGGAAAGAAAAACTTCCCAACAAAGAAAGACACTTATGTCACCTTCCTCGGATCTCAACCAGCTAAGGTCAAGAAAGCAGTTCTGAATGAGCTCAACGCAACAGTTCTGGCTGTCACCCAATTCCTGGACTGGTCGGAAGTGGCAATCACCTTTGACCGTGCTAATCATCCGCCTAAGTTGCACAGGTGAGGAAAATACACCTTAGTTGTAAATCCACTTATTGATGTATATGGTTTCTCCAAGACTCTCATGGACGGTGGAAGCAACATTAACATCCTATATGTCGAAAAGCTATGCCGGATGCGAATCTCAGAGACCTAGCTGAATTACAGCTCTGTGATCTTTCACAGAGTTGTCCTAGGAAGACAAGCAAATTCCCTGGGAGAAATCACTTTGGATGCTACCTTTGGAACTCCAAAGAACTATCGGACATAAGCACTTTCCTTCGAAGTGGTCCCGTTCAAGAGCGCGTACCACGCTATATTCGGGCGTCCGACTTACTAGGCTTTTATTGCTCGTCTGGGTTACATTTACAATATGATGAAAATTCTAGGTCCCAAAGGCATGATCACAATCAGGTGTACCCAAAGAAGGCGCGAGAGTGCGAGGACGGAAATGCCACCTTTACTGAAGCCGTGTTGCACGCCCAGGAGTACCAGGAGATCAAGAAGACCATCGATCCGTCCGAGATGCCCGCAATGAAGAAGGAGGTGACAAAGGCGAATCCGGAGTTCAAGGCATCAAAAGAGACGAAGAAGATGCCATTTAAGGATGATGACCCCTCCAAGGTGACCCAGATAGGTGTAGGCCTAGATAGCGCATAGGAAAGCACGCTCGTCAAGTTCCTCCAAGCAAATCAAGATATCTTCGCATGGCAGCCATATGACATGACCGGAGTACCTAGAGAACTTGTCGAGCACTCTCCAAATGTGCACCCGAATGCTAAACCTGTCAAACAGTCCCTACGATGTTTCAGCGATGAAAAGCGAAAGGCAATAGCTAAGGAACTAGCCTGGCTCGAGTTAGCCAGATTCATAGAAGAGGTCATCCACATTGAGTGGTCGAACCAATCCTGTAATGGTCCCTAAAAAGGAAACCCCTGATTTAAGGATGTGTGTTGATTATACTGCCTTGAACAAGGCTTGTCCCAAAGATCCATTCGCTCTGCCTAGGATTGATCAAGTTATCGATTCTACGACAGGATCGGAACTCCTATGTTTTCTCGACACATATTCCGGTTATCACCAAATCCGGATGAAGGAATCTGACAAAGTCAAAACTTTATTCATAACCCCCTTCAGAACTTTCTTTTTCATTATGATGCCCTTTGGGCTCAAGAACGCAGGAGCTACGTACCAGCGCACTATGTAGCGTTGCCTCCACGACCAAATCGGACGCAATGTACATGCATATGTGGACGACATTGCGGTGATGTCCAAAAAGAAGGAAACATTAATTTCTGACTTGGAGGAAACATTCGCCAATCTACAAAAATACAACATAATGCTTAACCCGAAGAAATGCTTCTTTGGAATACCAGCCAGAAAATTGTTAGGTTTTATCATGTCTCAAAGAGGGATAGAGGTAAACAGAGACAAGATTAAGGCTATACTCAATATTTTCAGGCCAACTTGCCTAAAGGACGTTCAAAGACTAACTAGTTGCATTGCGGCAGTCAGTCGATTTGTAAGCCGGCTCGGTGAAAGAGCCACACCACTATACAGCTCCTGAAAAAGACCAAAAAATCATTTGGATCGACGAAGCTGAAGCTGCACTACAAGACCTGAAAGTAGTACTCTCATCTGCTCCCATCCTTGCAGCACCGAAACCATAGGAACCAATGTTGCTCTATCTCGCTGTGACAAACAGGGTCGTCAGTGTTGTCATAGTAGTGGAGAGACCAGAGGAAAATCAGGAACATCTAGTGCAGTGTCCGACTTATTATCTCAACGAGGTCTTGACTGAATCAAAGCAGCGGTATCCGCACTATAAAAATCTGGCTTATGGCGTGTTTTTCGCATCTCATAAGTTATAAAATTATTTTCAGGAACATCATATTACTGTGGTGAGCACAGCTCCCATGAGAGATATAATCAATAATAGTGATGCCACATGACGCGTCGCAAAATGGGGCATAGAGCTTTCAGCTTTCGACATTGAGTACAAACCTCATACAACAATCAAATCCCATATCCTCGCTGACTTTGTCACTTATTAGACAGAGACAACGGAGAATACGACCCTCCCAGAGTCGGAGTACTGGACCGTACATTTTGACGGGTCTAAAGCGCTTGGGGGCTCAGGGGCTGGCGTGGTGCTCAAATCACCCCAAGGAAAAAAAACTTTTTTATGTGTTGCAGATCCACTTCACAGTGACAAATAACATTGCCGAGTATTAAGCACTGCTACATGGAATCCGGATTGCTAAGGATATCGACATCCGACGTTTGATGTGTTATGGAGATTCAGATCTTGTTGCCCAACAAGTGTCGGATATCTATAATGCGGATAAACACATGGCAGCATATAGAGCTATCGTGGACGAACTATCTAAATCATTCGAAGGGTTTGAGGTTCAACACATCCCTCGAACAGAAAATGAGGAAGCAGACGCACTATCTCGTATAGGCTCTGCACGGAAAAAGGTTCTGGATGGCGCTTTTTCGGAGCACCTCAAAGTTCCTTCTATAAAAGGAGTAGATGAGGAATATCTGACCAAATCTGACTCACCTTTAGTAGCAGTTCTGGCTATAATTCCCAGCTAGACTCAACCCTACCTTGACTACTTGGTAGATGGAAAATTACCCGAAGACAAAGTTCTGAGCCGACAGATCGTCTGACGAGCAAAAGCCTATACTCTAATTAGTGGTGAGCTCTATAAGCGGAGTGTGTCTGGGGTCTTTCAGCGATGTGTATCTCCGGAAGAAGGAGTGGAAATCTTACGATAAATCCACGGAGGCGAGTGTGGTCACCACGCTGCTGCCAAATCTCTAGTGGAAAAAGCTTTTCCACATGGTTTTTTCTGGCTTATAGCCAAGGCAAATGCCGAACGGCTGGTCAAGATGTGCAAAGGCTGCCAATGGTACGCCAAACAAGCTCACGTTCCGGCTGATCAGCTACGAACAATACCTATAACATGGCCTTTCGTGGTTTGGGGGCTTGACAAGGTAGGATCGTTTAAATGGGCTCCAGGTGGATTTACTCATCTCTTAGTAATGGTGGATAAATTCACAAAACGGATTGAGGCTAAACCCATCACTAGTTGTGATGGAGCAACCGCCAGAAGGTTTGTCAAGGATGTCATAATCCGATACGGTTATCTGCATAGCATCATCACAGATAATGGGAGTAATTTCTCTATGGGAGAGCTTGCCGAATTCTGCAATGAACAAAATATCTGGCTTGACATTGTGTTAATGTACAAGTTGAAAGAGCAAATGGTTTAATCCTACAAGGCCTAAAACCAATACTCGAAGCACCACTATGACGTGCTGTGGGGGCTTGGGCAGAGGAATTACCTTCTGTAATATGGAGCTTACGAACAACTCCGAATAGGTCAACCAGATACACACCTTTCTTCTTGGTCTATGGCGCAGAAGTAGTTCTTCCTAGTGATTTGATTCACACTTGTCAAGGATGCCGAAAATTCTTGACAAAACAATCTCGACTTAGTTGAAGAAGTTTGCGTCATTGCTGAGATGAGATCAACAGCCTATCAACAGAAGTTAAGCAAGTATCATAGCTAGAGAGTCAGAAACCAGTCTTTCAAAAAGGGCAATTTGGTTCTCCGGCTTATGCAGAAAAGAAAGCACAAACTTTCCCCAATATGGGAAGGGCCCTTTTTAGTTAGCCGAGTATTGCACAATGGTTCTTACTATCTAACTGATATGCGGCCAGTCAAAGAAAGACCTGCTACTAAGAAAAGAAAGAGAGCTGGAGGCAGTACCGACCCGGAAGAATTAGACAGACCATGGAATATTGCTCAGCTACGTCCCTTTTATTCTTAGTTTATCTTTCTTTGTGATCATATATGTGTACATGTTCAATGAGAAATAAAGTATTGGTTGCCTCAAAAAAATTCTGAGAAGTTTTTTACCATCTTATTTCCGAATGATCATGTCACATTCGAAAATCCCAGAATACTTGAAGGTACTTTACGCTCATGTTTGTTCTGGTTTAGATTTTCGATTCTAAAATTGCAACCTTCGGGTATAAATCTAAATTTTCTAGTCTATACTTTGATTATTTGTTTGATTGCCGAATGCGGGCATGTAACACCCTCGAATTGGCCCTATGCAAGTTTTATCCCTTTTCGCCAAACCCGCATAGAAAAGATTCAAGGACGCCCACCGGGAACTTTCGTGCGGCTGGAAAATGAAGTAATACCATTACACAACAGTCCTCGATGGGACCCACAGAACAGATATATATACAGCACGACTCCAAGAGTCAAGATTACATATATACACTACAAAGATCCAAATCACCTTGAAAACGATACAGCGTCCGAGTACGGACAAGATGCAAATGGGGCTAAGAGCCCTGAAGAATAACTAATGCCGTCCATAACCCTGCCCAGGCCAAGCCGGAGGGGTAACCCTGCTAACGACGTTGAACTCGAACCTGCTAAAACAAAAGGGGTGCCGACAAAGGGCAAAGGAAAAAAGAGGAGCATCAGTACTGAGGCCAGTACACGGCGAGGCTAGAATTCGGCGGCTCTCGCCTACATAGGTATGGTGGACTAAAGCGGCAGCGAAGCATGCACTAAACAACCTATAGAGACTCGATGCAACTGTTGGCTATGAGAGAGGGATAAGATAGACCTATTCGGGGCCAACCTGATACTAACACCAATCCTACCCATCCTGGTATTCCCCCTCGTGACCAAACGAGGAAGTCAAACCGAGGAACTCACACAGTTGGCAGTTTTATTCATTCCAGTATAGTTCCAGCACTTACTAGTCAGATATAGATAGCATGAGTCATCCTGATAGCATAAGTAGTGGGCAGTTTTAGTTAACCAAGAAGTTATAGTTGCAATACTTACTAGTCAGATGCAATTAGCATGTGACATCCCAAACCCAGCAGTTGTTGGCACTTTTATTTCATTCCATTGGAGTTGCAATACTTACTAGGCAGGTATAGTGTGACAGAGATCACCACAGATCCACCAGTTGTTGGCACTTTTATTATCCATTCCATTGTAGTGAAGCTGATTACTAGTCACATATTAAGTCAAATTTATAGCACTACTTTAGTTATGCTTGTCTATGATCGAGATACTATGCTCCAAGTCGTCCATAACCGCGGACGCGGCTTTCAGAAAGATTTACCCTGCAGGGGTGCACAAATAGCAACACACACACGATCAACCTCGGAAAAACCAAATCAAAACCCAACGAGGCTTTCACGACAAAGCGATCACAGGATTCATAAAATATTTCAGGGGGGCACCCCACTAAGCTACCCGCAACAAAGCTGGCCAGCTCCGGAATGGACCCAGGGTTTGCGAGAACGGCTGTAAACGACTGGGAACCCGAAAGTGTGACTGGGCTTGTCGATACCACGAAATCGTGTCGCGGTCCAAAACAGTACAGGTGCTCCACTCACAATCTTAAATAAAGCAGTAAAGCATGGCATAAGTACAGGATAGTAATAAAACCCCAAACTAGTTTGTGGCCCCAAGAAATAAGAAATGAATCAAGCTCTGGCTAAGGGGGATTCATAAACTCTCCCGTATGTGGATAGTGCGAATAGTCAAGGAACAGGTATCAAGTACTCGGGGTCCTACGGGACACAAGTGAGCGTGGAAGAACCAAATAACATCTATTGCCCACCGGTGCCTCTGCATTAGTTATATCTAGCATTTTAATAGTTGTATTTAAAGTCATGATCATCTCCACCATCAAGCATCTCCACCATTTATCATGTGTCAACTTGCCGTCAACGGTGAAATGACAACGACGTGAAGCCACACATAAGCAAGCAACTACGAGTCGCAAGGCTGACTATCTATCAAACAACAGGCAATAGGATGTGTCCATGGCAATATAGAGGCCGCAAGGAGTATAAATGGTGCACGGAAACTAAAGCATCGCAATACGGGTAGCAATAGATCAACAGGAGGAAGTAAATACTATAAATGCAAAATAGGTAGAAGGGGGAGAGATGCTCGCCTGGGGAACACTGCCGGAGATCACATTCGGAGAACTTGTCGGTACTCGCATCAACTCATCGGCCTAATCCGCGAAGAAGCAAACACTAGAAGAAACACCGGATGCAATATTTAATACTACGGCAGAAGATCCGGCATGCTTATGATATGATGCATGGCATGGCAAAGATGCGATGCAACTAGGCAAAATTAAGCCGAACCGGGGTCCCGACAATTAATTAGAAGGTTCAAGTTATTTAGATACCCCGTAGTTTAAATGTTGTAGTAATAAGCCAAAACATGGCATCGGTTTGGTACACAAATTTAAATGGTGTCCGGAATAAGACAAAAGTATCCCTCATATTGACACCATATTTAATTATGAGGTGAATCGGCATAATGCCCCCAACCCACATGATATGCATGCGAGATGAACAATCAATATGCGAGAGTTGATAATGTCATATTATAAAAATAGGGGCTTAGGGGCACACATCTGGGTTCAGAAGATCTTGGGTTCTAGGGGGTTCGGAGTTCGACAGGGTTCGACGCGGATCGGTCTCGGCAGGAACGTTCTCGGACAATGGAGTAGATCTTGTCGCATTCGTGGCCTTCGGGTCCGTGTAGACGGTCATGGCGTCCAAGGTGGAGAACTCGGCGTTCCGTGGCGATCTTGGCAGTCTTCAGGTTCGGGTCTTGGCGTCTGAGAGGAAGTACTTGGTGGTTCCGAGAAGGATGTCTTGATGGTCACGACGACGATCTTGTTGTTCCGACTTTATCATCGATGGAGAACTTGGATCCGTATATGGGTCTTCGGAGGCGTTAGGCACATTATGGCTGGAGGCAAAGCCTTTGGTCCAGCCTCAAATCAAAGTAGTACTCTGTTCGGTTCTAACATCTCCCAAACACAAGAGCACCACGGCCAGGAACAATAGCAGCAGCTCACGCACGAGGGAACAGCTCGAGGGCACGCAATTCAAAGTGAAGCAAGGCTTGCCGGGGAACATCGGCGTGCTGGAGGTGGCCTAGCGGGGAGCCGCGGACAGGGTGAGGCACATACGCGGTGCAGGGCAGCCTTGGTGAGCCTCCGGGGGACGGGTAGGAGGTGGCGCGCGCCGGACATGCTGGCTACGGGGCGCTCGGAGCCGGCGGCCGCTGGCAGAGGAAGTGGTGCGGTGGAGAGCACCGTAGGGACGGCGGAAGGCGCGGAGCTCCGAGGGAGCCACGGCGGCGGGTGTCGCGGCGAGCTCAGGGGAGAAAGGGCGCGGCGTCGCGGACGAGGGCGAGGGAGCCCAGCAGTAGCACATGGAGGCGGGGCCGCGGCGGAGCATGCGGAGGCGAGCAGGGGAGGCCAAGCGGAGAGGAGAAAACGACGGCGGGACTGGCCACGGCGCGAGGAGGTGAGGAAGACGGGGCCCCCGGTTGCTGCGGAGGAGATCTCGGCAGCGAGGAGACCTGGGGCGCGGCCAGAGCGGAGGGGGGCGGCGAGGTCGGGCTTGCGGCAAGTGGCGGCTCGGGGAAGCAGAGGCGGGGGACGTGGTCGGTGGGGCGCGATGGAGACAGAGAAGCGGGGGTTGCGGGATCTAGGCAAAGGGCTCAGGCAACACGGGCGGGAGTGCCTCCCGTGGCGGTTGGACGGTGGGACTAGGCGATGTGGCAATGGGGCAGGGGCTGTGGACGGGTTGGTGCCGTGCGCGGATGGTGACAGGGTGGAGGAGAGGGGCTGGCGCGCGCGCGGTTGGTGGCTGGGATCAAGCGGTGACTGGATAGGGTGGTGGGAGGTGGGGGTACGTGTGTGGTGTGTGGGCAGGAGTTGGCGGCTAGGGAAGGGAAAAAGAGGGAGGGTCCATGCGGGGTGAGGTGGCGAGCACGGATTGGATGGAGTGAGGTGGAAGGGTGCCAGGGTGGCGGCGGTGATGGGGAGTGGGTAGGATAAGGGGTAGGTAGGATTGGGTAGCTAGGGTTAGGACTAGATTTTTATCTGGAGGTGGCCGACCAGGCTTTCGAGCCTGTCGGGCTGCCTCCTAAAAACCAATTTTAAAATATTTTATTTATTTAAAACGGGGATTTTGTAAACCATTTTTAGACGAAACAAAATAATCCGGAAGACCGGTGTTTTACTTTGAATAAAGACGGGAATATTTGGAAAACAAAATTAGGCGTTTCGAAAATAGTTTAGACAAAAACCATGCATCCTGATGACGATGCTCAAATGCAAGGTGGCATGATGACATGAGCATGCGGTCATGATGATGCAATGCACAAAAACACAGCGAGTTACTAGTAGTGGTTTTAGCGGGATGCCACAATTCGACACCACTAACAAGGGATCTCGCCCTCGAGATCCGCCTCATGGTCCGGGAAAGAAGGCTGATGACATGAATCTTCTCGCTTCGTGTAGACCCTCGCGACACCACTAACAAAGATCCTTGTCCATCTTAAAATCGGCGACACCACCGACAAGGGGTTGTTGTCCAGGATCATCGAGAGAACACTCCGGGAACAAGGACGAAGGTAAAGGTATCAACAACAAAGCCACCACTAACTTCGATAGAAGGAGAGAAACGATGCATTCTAATCCACTTCAATGTACAGGAGCGAATAGAGTGAGCAGTCGGCATGGGGGACAATCCATCACGCACCCAAACTATTACTCCGCACAATCAGTAGAAAAGCGTACAACCATTCTTGGAATCAGACTGAAGATCTCGACAATCGAGGTTCGGAACAAAGGAGTGATGCAGTATCTGCATTGGATCTGGCGTAGATGATGTCGTCGCGTCGGAAACCACCGGAAGGCACAAACAAGGAACAAAGAATGGTACCACAGATAAAGGATCACTCAGATAGCATGAAGTCCGGAGGTAGAAACACCGTTACCAAAGGAGGAAGCGAAACCCTGAAGGTACGACGGAAACCCAACCACAAAAATTCCTAGACTTGAGAAAAGATAAGAGAGCAGATTCAAAAACACGCAGAGGTAAGAGGAGAACAGCAGAGGGGTAAGGAGTAAAATCGGAACTAATCAGATCTATCCAGCCGATTTTTGCAAAATAGTTTTGACACTCTAGATCGTTTGTTAGCTAGGTTATCCTACAGGCTGGACCAGTGGGGTATCGCAACTGCTGAGCTCTGATACCACTCTGTATAACCCTCGAATCGGCCCTATGCAAGTTTTAGCCCTTCCCGCCAAACCCGCATAGAAATGATTCAAGGATGCCCACCAGGCACTTTTGTGCGGGTGGAAAACGAAGTAATACCATTACACAACAGTCCTCGATGGGACCCATAGAACAGATATATATACAGCATGACTCCAAGAGTCAAGATTACAGATATACACTACAAAGATCCAAATCACCTTGAAAACGATACAGCGTCCGAGTACGGACAAGATGCAAATGGGGCTAAGAGCCCTGAAGAATAACCAATGGCGTCCATAACCTTGCCCAGGCCAAGCCGGAGGGATAACCCTGCTAACAACGTCGAACTCGAACCTGCTAAAACAAAAGGGGTGCCGACAAAGGGCAAAGGAAAAAGAGGAGCGTCAGTACTGAGGCCAGTACACGGCGAGGCTAGAATTCAGCGGCTCTCGCCTACATAGGTATGGTGGACTGAAGCGGCAGCGAAGCATGTACTAAACAACCTATAGAGACTCGGTGCAACTGTCGGCTATGAGAGAGGGATAAGATAGACCTATTCAGGACCAACCTGACACTAACACCAATCATACCCATCCTGGTATTCCCCCTCGTGACCAAACGAGGAAGTCAAACCAAGGAACTCACACAGTTGGCAGTTTTATTCATTCCATTATAGTTCCAGCACTTACTAGTTAGATATAGATAGCATGAGTCATCCTGATAGCATAAGTAGTGGGTAGTTTTAGTTAACCAAGAAGTTATAGTTGTAATACTTACTAGTCAGATGCAATTAGCATGTGACATCCCAAACCCAGCAGTTGTTGGAACTTTTATTTCATTCCATTGGAGTTGCAATACTTACTAGGAAGGTATAGTGTGACACAGATCACCACAGATCCACCAGTTGTTGGCACTTCCATTGTAGTGAAGCTGATTACTAGTCACATATTAAGTCAAATTTATAGCACTACTTTAGTTATGCTTGTCTATGATCGAGATACTGTGCTCCAAGTCGTCCATAACCGCGGACACGGCTTTCAGAAAGATTTACCCTGCAGGGGTGCACAAATAGCAACACACACACGATCAACCTCGGAAAAACCAAATCAAAACCCAATGAGGCTTTCAAGACAAAGCGATCACAGGATTCATAAAATATTTCAGGGGGCCACCCCACTAAGCTACCCGCAACGAAGTTGGCCGACTCCGGAACGGACCCAGGGTTTGCGAGAACAGCTGTAAACGACTGGGAACCCGAAAGTGTGACTGGGCTTGTCGATACCGCGAAATCGTGCCGCGATCCAAAACAGTACAGGTGCTCCACGCACAATCTTAAATAAAGCAGTAAAGCATGGCATAAGTACAGGATAGTAATAAAACCCCATACTAGTTTGTGGCCCCAAGAAATAAGAAATGAATCAAGCTCTAGCTAAGGGGGATTCATAGACTCTCTCGTATGTGGATAGTGCGAATAGTCAAGGAACAGGTATCAAGTACTCGGGGTCCTACGGGACACAAGTGAGCGTGGAAGAACCAAATAACATCTATTTCCCACCAGTGCCTCTGCATTAGTTATATCTAGCATTTTAATAGTTGTATTTAAAGTCATGATCATCTCCACCATTAAGCATCTCCACCATTTATCATGTGTCAACTTGCCGTCAATGGTGAAACGACAACGACGTGAAGCAACACATAAGCAAGCAACTACGACTCGCAAGGCAAACTATCTATCAAACAACAGGCAATAGGATGCGTCCATGGCAATATAGAGGCTGCAAGGAGTATAAATGGTGCACGGAAACTAAAGCATCGCAATACGGGTAGCAATAGATCAACAGGAGGAAGTAAATACTATAAATGCAAAATAGGTAGAAGGGGGACAGATGCTCGCCTAGGGAACACTGCCGGAGATCACATCCGGAGAACTTGTCGGTACTCGCATCAACTCATCGGCCTAATCCACGAAGAAGCAAACACTAGAAGAAACACCGGATGCAATATTTAATACTACGGCAGAAGATCCGGCATGCTTATGATATGATGCATGGCATGGAAAAGATGCGCTGCGACTAGGCAAAATTAAGCGGAACCGGGGTCCCGACAATTAATTAGAAGGTTCAAGTTATTTAGATACCCCGCAGTTTAAATGTTGTATTAACAAGGCAAACCATGGCATCGGTTCGGTACACAAATTTAAATGGAGTCGGGAATAAGGCAAAAGTATCCCGCATATTGACTCTATATTTAAATATGAGGCGAATCGGCATAATGCCCCCAACCCATATGATATGCAGGCGAGATGAACAATTAATATGCGACAGTTGATAATGTCATATTATAAAAATAGGGGTTTAGGGGCACACATCTGGGTTCGAAAGATCTTGGGTTCTAGGGGGTTCGTAGTTCGACAGGGTTCGACGGGGATCGGTCTCGGCGGGAACGTTCTCGGACAATGGAGTAGATCTTGTCGCATCCGTGGCCTTCGGGTCCGTGTAGACGGTCATGGCATCCAAGGTGGACAACTCGGCGTTCCGTGGCAATCTTGGCGGTCTTCAGGTTCGGGTCTTGGCGTCTGAGAGGAAGTACTTGGTGGTTCCGAGGAGGAGGTCTTGATGTTCACGACGACGATCTTGTTATTCCGACTTTATCATCGATGGAGAACTTGGATCGGCATATGGGTCTTCGGAGGCGTCAGGCACATTATGGCTGGAGGCAAAGCCTTTGGTCCAGCCTCAGATCAAAGTAGTACTCTGTTCGGTTCTAACATCTCCCAAACACAAGAGCACCATGGCCAGGAACAATAGCAGCAACTCGCGCACGAGGGAACAGCTCGAGGGCGTGCAATTCAAAGTGAAGCGAGGCTTGCCGGGGAACATCGGCGTGCTGGAGGTGGCCTAGCGGAGAGCCGCGGACAGGGTGAGGCACATACGCGGTGCAGGGCAGCCTTGGTGAGACTCCGGGGGACGGGCAGGAGGTGGCGCGCGCCGGACGCGCTAGCTACGGGGCGCTCGGAGCCGGCGGCCGCTGGCAGAGGATGCGGTGCGGTGAAGATCACCGTAGGGACGGCGGAAGGCGCGGGGCTCCGAGGGAGGCACGGCGGCGGGTGCCGCGGTGAGCTCGAGGGAGAAAGGGCGCGGCGTCACGGACGAGGGCGAGGGAGCCCAGCAGCAGCACAGGGTGGCGGGCCGCGGCGGAGTGTGCGGAGGCGAGCAGGGGAGGCCAGGCGGAGAGGAGAAAACGACGGCGGGACTGGCCACGGCGCGAGGAGGTGAGGAAGACGGGGGCCCCGGTTGCTACGGAGGAGATCTCGGCGGTGAGGAGACCTGGGGCGCGGCCGGAGCGGAGGGGGCGGCGAGGTCGGGCTCGCGGCAGGCGGCGGCTCGGGGAAGCAGAGGCGGGGGACGTGGTCAGTGGGGCGCGATGGAGACAGAGAAGCGGGGGTTGCGGGATCTGGGGAAAGGGCTCAGGCAACACGGGCGGGAGTGCCTCGCGTGGCGGTCGGACGGTGGGACCAGGCGATGTGGCAATGCGGCAGGGGCTGCAGAAGGGTTGGTGCCATGTGCGGATGGCGACAGCGTGGAGGAGAGGGGCTGGCGCGCACGTGGTTGGTGGCTGGGATCGAGCGGTGACTGGATAGGGTGGTGGGAGGTGGGGGTACGTGTGTGGTGTGTGGGCGGGAGTTGGCGGCTGGGGAGGGAAAAAGAGGGAGGAGGGTCCATGCGGGGTGAGGTGGCGAGCACAGATTGGATGGGGTGAGGTGGAGGGGTGCCAGGGTGGCGGCGGTGATGGGGAGTGGGTAGGATCAGGGGTAGGTAGGATTGGGTAGCTAGGGTTAGGACTAGATTTTTATCTGGAGGTGGCCGACCGGGCTTTCAGGCCTGGCGGGCTGCCTCCTAAAAACATTTTTAAAATATTTTATTTATTTAAAACGGGGCTTTTGTAAACCATTTTTAGACGAAACAAAATAATCCGGAAGACCTGTGTTTTACTTTGAATAAAGACGGGAATATTTGGAAAACAAAACTAGGCGTTTTGAAAATAGTTTAGACAAAAACCATGCATGCTGATGACGATGCTCAAATGCAAGGTGGCATGATGACATGAGCATGCGGTCATGATGATGCAATGCACAAAAACACAATGATTTCCTAGTAGTGGTTTTAGCGGGATGCCACAAGGCATTTTCCGAGTAGTGAATTACTGGTACTGGAAGCCGGCTTTGTTTCCGAGTTTAAACTGGTTTAGCAATTGAGCTCCGTTGCCCGGTAAAGTTTCGGTGCTAAAGGTTGCTCGGCTCATGAAAGGGACGAGGTGGAAAGCCAGATAAACGATAAGTACAGACAAAAAACATAAAGTGCTTATGAAAATATTTCAGGCACAAAAAATTATAAAGCCAAAAATTGCTAAAGAGATAAAATAAAACTTAACACCAGCAAAAGTATCATACTACTAATTTACAACCTGAATTGTTTTCAGAATAATACATTGTTTGTTCTGATGCTCTACGATGCAGGGGAAGAAGAAGAAGTTGTTGGCTCACTAGAGACATCAGCCTCGCCTCGATATCTTTCCGAGACATCCAAATCCGAGATGGTTTGTTCGTCGTCGGAAGCTTCACCAGCTTCTTCAGCGGGCAGAGGCGGCGTCTATACGCGAGTGAAGAAGGGAGTATCATAGCTGGTCAAGTCAGCTATGTGGAACCCATATCTGGCACAGGAGTCCCTGATTGCTTTGATGTCCTGCTCCTGACCGTCTTCATCCACATTAGAATACCCTCTGGTCACTTGCCAGATCTCCATGCTTCCATGGTGGCTCATGACCATGGTGAGAGCATTCTGCACTGCGGTCCATGCGTAGGACATGTTCTAGTCCTGGATGAGTTGAGGCATCTCCTTGGCCTTGTCTCGCACTTCAAAGCCGGACATACTATGCATGTCTAGAACCTTGAGAAGTTCGCCAATATCCTCAATGGATTGGCGGAAGTCATGAAGAAAATCGCCGACTTGTGTAAGCCGGCTAGTGCGAGATTTAGTAGAGGTTGAGTCCAGTAAGTTCAGAGGACCTACACATGTAATGCAAAAGGGTTAATAAAATAAATCAGACTCCAAAGAGTCAGAAGATGCAGAAAAGTCAGAAAGAGGGAAACATATTGAAGATGACATCGTCGACTTTGGTCTTCCCCTCCCGAAAACTTTGGAGTTCAGCCCGGAGTGCCTCGACAATATCCTTCTCTTGGAACAATTCATTCCTAAGATCCAAGATTTTCTTATCTTGGAGCACAATCTTACGAGCGCACTCCTCGGTGGCCATGGAGGAGGATTCGAGAACTTGAGCAATGCACTTCTCATGATCCGCCTAAGCTTATTCAGCTCTTAGCGGAGGTCCTTGTTTTCCACCTCCAGGGTCTTCAGATTCTCGGCCTCCTCAATCATAGAACATGATTGCTTTACCAATGTTGTAGTCAAAAGAACAACAGTTGAAAAAAAATTCGACTACGAAATAAAAGTCAGGGTTTGAGTACTGGAATGTTTACCTTCAGCCTCATCTCTGGATACTTTCAGTTGAGCATTTTCAAGTCGGAGAGCTCTGATTTGTCTCTGCTTGTTACAGATATTCTTCAACAATTCCTGGTTATATGAATTAACTTTCTGTAAGTCAGAATACCCAGAGTTAGAAGTCTACTAAAGACTCAGGCTAATATCTTTACTAATATCAGCACGAGCCTTGGGGGCTACACTAGTTCATTCTTTGGCATCCTAAGGAAACATAAATCTGGATTGTCTATCCAGCTTCATGCTTGGGGGCTAGAGGATATGATATGGAATCAAGTAAAAAGGTAAGTTGGAATTCGACTTACATGTTGTTCATGAGTAAGTTTGCTCAAATTCATGTTCACTTCTATGGTAACCTTCTCGGCGAGGGTGAGTGGGATCACTGGTGGTGGTGGAAGCTCGCCGGTTCTCAGCCTCTTGTCACGAAGAAGGACTTATTCAAGAAGTTCGGAGTACTTGACGTCCTCTCTTCTTGTGCTTCTTCTTCGGCAGTGATAGTCCGACTTTCCAGACATTGTCGAGCGAGCCGTTGCATCTCCTCTGTAGATTTCCGAGAAATGCCAAGTTTGGAAATTCCCGGATTGCTGAGGAGGTTTTCAATGAAGACCTCTGCCGAGGGATCATTACCTGAAGAGGGTTCACCCTTATGAAAACTTGAGTCACCCATGGTGACGTCAGCCTGTGATCCGAGGATCACTAGCTCTGTTGATTGAGCCGGATCTTCTGCGACGGTCAGAGATGGGGTAATCTCTAGCGCCGCAGAAGGCTGAGGGGCAGGAGTCGGAGGTGATGCGGCAAGAGAAGTCAAATTTAGCTTTGACTGGCGTAGGGGCTTCGACAAAGCTCCCTTCCCCTTGCCTTTGGTGAGCTATTTAGCTCTGAGAAGGTAATAGAACAAGAACATTACATCTCGGAAAGAATTAAGACATATAGTACAAAGACCTTGTGAGGAAAGATTACCTCTTCACAATGGGCACCTCCTTTGTGCCAATAGAACTGTCAGAGTTTTATGCTTTCGGGTAAAAGTCTCCGGCAGTGGAATCAACTCTCCGTCGTCCTGAGAAATCTCAGGAGGATATCCCTCAACAGGATCAAGCTCCGACTTGGGGAGGTCAGCAAGCTGAAAAGAGACGAGATATCTTAGTATTGCAAAACAATGTAATGATGAACATATAATTAGAGTTTTTGCTGGAAACTTACCGGTACCACAGGATCTTCAGCTGTATGCATGTCCAAAGGCAGCTCCGAGATTTTCCTCTCAATCCGCTCCCTTATCAACAACTTGATTTGACACACGTAGTCTTTATCCGAGTAAGGCTTGGAGTAGATCCAGAGGGAATCTTTCTTGGATGCTGTAATGGAATGCATAAGCCGGTCTCCATGATGTTGAAGAGGCTGGATCCGGTGCGCCACCCAGCAGTGAACTAAGTCGGACCCCTTAAGGCCCTTGTGCTTCATCAAATATTTGATCTGCCTCTTGGCAAGAAGCAGATCATCACTGAGAGCCATCACATCTACATCCCAGGACTCTTGGGCCATGGCGGCACCATCGATGAAAGCCGGCAAAGAAGTAGCTTTGCCGGGAGCAGGAATATCCTTGTGATAAAAGAAAGTGGACGGCCATTGTTTCACTGACTCACTGGCCATAATCCGAGGATAGACGCGCTCTCTTCTAACAGAAAAACTAATAGTACCGGTAATGTATGGATTGCCGACAGTGATGGAGTTTCTCCGGACATGAAAGTAAAACCGGAAAAGAGTGAGAATCGGCCTAATGCTGAGGTACCCCTCGCACAAAGATGCGTGCGCTTTAATCTCTAAGAGAGAGTTCAGGGGAAGATGATGGAGTTGCACTCCATAGTGATCAATAACCTCAGAAAAGAAGTCTGAGGGAGGGAAACTCAAACATCTGTCGAGGTGGGTGCCGAAGTGTACCCACTCGCTGGTGAGGGGATTGGGGACGGTTTCGCTAAAGCCGCTCCGCCAGTCACCGGCACAGAGGAGCCCTTCGTCCTCCACGACGCAGAGCTTGGCATCGTCAAGGACGCATGGGATCCAGACCCCGCGGTTGCTCTCCTTCTCCGTTGTCGTCGCTGTCGTCGTCGCTGTGCCGGAAGATGATGCTGAAGCCATTTTTTCATGTGCAGGTGAGCTAGGATGGGCGGCGCTGGAGGATTTTGGTAAGCAAAGGAGCTCTGTGTTCATGGGAGGCGTTGGGAGGAAGGAAACGACGCAAGTACTGGTGAAGAAGAATGGGAAAAGAATCCTAACCACTTATATCCTCCAGCCGCGTCAAGATTCGTGTAAACGCAACAATGAACGCGCCATGCGTCGTGGAAGGAACTGGGTAACCCCCACGCGATGATTATGTCGCCTCGATCTCCACGCATGCATTAAAATGACGCCTCAGTTCTGCAAAAGGCGGACCCACCAATGGTCGTGCCGACAGGAATGTCTGTCAGTGACGTGACTTGACCATGACTAGTGTTAGGTTACTTCAGAGACCATGTTCCAGCTTAGTTTGAATTTCGAGCTAGAAAGCCGAATAACATATTCATAGGTCCGGCTCATTTGAGACTCGGATCCTATCCTTTCCTTTTGAATTTTCACGAACCCTTCAAGATTCTGCAAGCCGAGGATCAAGCTAGACGATGATGAAATCCGACTCTAGATCTTGGAGGCTTCCGGGGGCTGCTGTTGGGGATATACTTTCCGGGTATCCTCATTGTGCCTCACTGACCAGGGTGGTCCACTTCGGGTTAGAGCTTTGCTTCACGGGCAGCCCAGTCAGGGAGAGGAGACGGAGTCCAGTCTGGCTACGAGAAGGCCCAGAAGACTTACCGACATAGGCCCATAGTGTTACCTGTAGTTCAAGATGTACTCTGTAACTGACTCTTAGTCGTAGCTGGATAGATCTCTCTTGTAAACCCTAGGCCGGATATCTATATAAGCTATCCTAGGGAGAGCCTTTAGGGCACCCTGACAATAGCCTACAATCTCAACTCGCACAGGAAAAACCCTTGTAACCCATATTCCGGTTCTACCGTATTACTGGATTGCTAGCAGGAGTAGGATCCGCTCAAAGTTGGTGGATTCGAACCTGGGTAAACTTGTGTGCTCACCGTCCCGGAACACCGTACATCTCACAGCCCTCTCCTCCATATGCCTCGAGGACCCCCTCATGGCGTACTTGTCATCAATCCGACGACACTCCCACATGTACTTGTTCATATCGTGGCAATGTCGGATGAAGCGAGCCAGACCGACCTTACGCATAATCTTACGCGAGACTGGTTCCACGCTCAACATATGGCTTGTACCATATAAGTGGCCAATGGGTGTCTATCTCTATGACATTAGTTGATATGGCATTTACAATGGACGACCCTAATAAGGGACCTAAAGCGGCAACTAGTTAATCCTTGTTATGGTTTAAAGTTCGTAGGTAGAAACAGTTCTCTTGCAAAAGCCCTAACAACCGCGTAAAACATGCAAAGATAAAGTAGAGGCGTCTAACTTTATTTTGTAGGGGCTTGTGATATGTATGGTCAAGGTAAGTGTTTATGAGTTGAACTGCCGAAGGCAAGGTGGCACCGTAAACCTGGTGCAATGCTAGCGCACTCGATGGAGATCAAGGTGCAACAAACATATCATATCCCCTAAACTATTTGCATTTTATGTGAATTGGTTGTGCATCTGATTATGATAGTATTATACTTACAATAGTAGCATTATTAGATGATCCCACAACATAATTCCAATGTTTGTGTTCTCCCACAAGTGTGCACCACCAAGAAAGTTTGATGGGTGGTAGACATCTTGACATTTGCATATGGTGGGTGCAAGCCATGTATGCACTGTAATACATTGTGGTTAAAATTGAAGCATGCCGTGACAATCGGGTGGTAGACATCTTGACATTTGCATATGGTGGGTGCAAGCCATGTATGCACTGTAATACATTGTGGTTAAAATTGGCAAGCCTAGCATGTATAGACGTGGCCTCAGAACACAATTGTTTGAAAGGTTAAGCATGAGTCGCATGGTGATGTGATCGACATGTTGATATCTACCCTGGCAGTTGTATCAAAGGTCATGGGGATTAGGGATGATACGGTGTAAAGGGATCGTGTAATCACTAAATGAACATTTAGGGATGTTTATTTGAGTGGGAGTTCTGGTAATGAAATCATAGTATGAACTAAACAATCTAAGCGAATTTGCATAGTTGTTGTAGCTGGCATTCGTTATAGACTACCTTGGATGTAGTTGAGATAATAGAACTATAGTATTCTAGATACTTACTTTATGGACTAGTACCGTATTGTTTGAGGGTCAAATTATAGATAAAATTCCTAAAGAAGACTTTCAAGTAAACCTCACGCACTCCATAAGGGTTAATAAGTGTATTAATCCTAGGGTAATAGATTCCAAAGTTAGTGTAAAAAAGGATCATGCTTACCTCCATGATACTTGATATTAGAAAGAGAGTTATTTGTATCAAGATTATCTAGGAGCTGAAAGATTCAGAAATCATCTTGTGTAAAAGATATTTTGATATCCAAAACACTGTTTGGTTGCAACATGACAAAGTATAATTTAGTTAGAAATAGATTCTCATATTGGATGAGCATCTGCGAATGATGGTGATGCTAGACATACCTACCAATAAGTTTGGGAACTAAAATCATATAAATGTTTGTCCTTATGAACTATAACAGTTCAATCATGAAAGTTGTCATGATAAGATGAATAAAAGGTATAGATAAAATGTTTAGTATACTAAAAAGATCAGTAATAGATGAATCCAGAAGAACACGAATCATGTGATGATTGTGGTCCACTTCAAAGTGTGAGTTTAAGGGTATTAGTGTTTGACTAACACACTTAAACTAAGTACCTTGTGATTGGTGCCACTATTGATGCTAATTGATTCTTCTGAAAGAGAGGAAAAGGTTGGAAGAGAATCCATAAATGTAATCGGCAAAAATTAACGGACTGGATTGTCCATCTCAGGTATATACAAGATATACATGTTACGAATGTATATTATTTTCTTATTAAAACAATTTAATTCTTCGGTATTAGATACTAAATTGGTTGGTATGACATGTCATACAGCAACTCAATATAAGACATATGATGGTTTGAATAACTAGCAAAAGAATATGGAAATGATGTTCATCGATAAACAAATAAAGTGTTATTATGTTTGTCATCTACATCAAGAACCAAACCATTAAGATTTATTCTGATAATTGTTATCTGGTTCCAGTATTGTGAGAACAAACTGTTGTTCAAATAATTATTGTACTCCATAGTTGATGGATGAACCATTATAAATCTTGTTGGGGAAATAATATTCATAAAACTAAATGCCAAAAGTGTCGCAATATGAAATGATTGGAAGTGACACCACCATTTAAGTTATATTGGAAAGAAAGACATGAAGAAACTCCATCTTGATGGAATTTTGGAGTCAAATTTTTTTCGTATGAATTGACGCTTGTAACTATTTCATATAGATGACTAAACCTCTGTTCACAGGAAAAAGTTGAACGGACAGCTAACTTAGTGGAAATAATACATATTGATGTATGAGGTCCATGATGTAAAATTGTGTGTGGTGGATTATTCTACTTCATATACTTCCACCGAGGACTTAAATAGATATATGAGTATATCTGTTTAATGAGGAAAAATTATAAGACATTTGAAACATGTTCAAACATTTTAGCATGAAGAAGAAATCATCCAGTTTCGCAGAAATAACACCATAAGAGTTATGGCATGTTCGAGTTTTTAGAGACTTTCATAAAGTCGTTGCGAATAAAGATATCAGCGTAATAAGAAAATCAGGAGTTTTATAATTGAATCATCAAACAAGAGATTTGATTTACAAAGTTTAGTAAACATTTGAAAGTTCAGAAATTGTTTTGTAAACTTGAGTTTCCAAAAACACCATAGTAATATGGAATGTTTTGAGAATATAGTAGAACCTAATTTGACCTGGCAAGATTGAATATAAAACTGCCATTATGATTTAAAAGATTGTGCTATAGTGACAAATCACTTTTACACTGAAAAGAGCAACATCATGATCCATTGAGATGGCAAGGGGTAAAACCCAGTTTGTCTTTTATTAATTTTTGGTATGGAAGGCACATGTAAAATATTAACAAAACCAAAGTCGGATATGTACGTCTTTGTTGGTTATCCCAAAAGGTAATCATTGGGAATTCCTCCACCATAACACTAAAGACAAAAGTCTTTGTCGCTAAAATGGTTAGTTATTTGAGAAGGAACTTTTCGTGAAAAGTTAAGTGGAAGGACAATAGAAATTTGGATCTGGTTATTTGAACCTAAGTGACATGATCAGAGGAGCGCAACGCCGGAAAGTGTTCTAGAGACTTCAACAATGCTCATGGCTACCATTTCTATAAATATTGTATGTTTTGGAAATCTATGTTCCTATTGAACCATATGGATCTGGTAATAATCAAATAACAAGATTTGAGGACTGTTTAGACAATGATATATCGATTACATGCTAAGAAGTGATTATGATCCCTGACTCCGTTAAATGGCTATAGGCCATAAGAATTTGTGATAGTATCCATATACTAAAATCAAGTTCTGAACTTGGTAGACCCTCTAGAACACGTGAAGATTTTCAAAGCATAAATGGATATATAAACAAACAGATACAGATGTTTACATCTGTGAAATGGTCGACATGACGGAAAGTAGTTTATGACAAAGTTCAAAAGTTGACTTTGAGAAGATTGGATATTCCACAATGATATTTAGTCTGTACGGATTATTGTAGCAACTACTACATATTGATATATGGTAGTTAAATAAACAAAAACATATTCTTCTAAAAGAGTGGTTACGTAGGATGTGTACATGATACTATCCAATGGGTTTTGTTAATTCGAGAGGTGCTAAAATATATGCTAATTTCAATGGTTCAAATAAGCATTCTAGAGTTGGAATCTTCACCGTGATGAATCTATTAAGGAGTTTAAGTTTAGAATGATGAAGATGCTTGTGTTTACAACAAACTAAGTTGGAGCGTTAAGACATATTTCCAATGCAATGTGTGAAATACATTATGTGATTTGGAAATGATGTATCTTTTATGATACGCAAATTAAGAATTTTATTGAAATTGTATTTTGATGAAAGACTTAGTCAAAGCCTGAATATTAGGCATAAAAGTCTACACAGATGGATTGAAATGATAATATGGTTATGTTAAAGTACATATATGAAATATTGAATTAGTTCAATATGGTGGCATATTTGAGTGGGAGCTGTATGAGTCTCATGGTCAATATAGGCAAGAAAAGTTCTTGCCACATGGAATCAAGATCAATTGTGTAGAAAATTGATAACTGAAACCTCATGATTGATTAAATCATGAATGCCATGATATGTACATATGTAGATGAGTCATATGCTCTAAGTGTTAGGGCAATAGTAATCATATTCTTGTGTACTTTGGATGAAACAATAATATGATATGTATGTAGAAGTGATGAAATAGTTCTATGTAATGAGTTACATTTATGAAAGTGTTTATCACATATACAAGTGAAATTTATCTTAATTAGGCTATGTGTTAAGAAATCAGGCGGCATAGTCTAATGGAAGAAAGTTCCATGATGAATTTGGACTAGTTCCAAAGTTATAACATTGTGACGGATACTACAATAATGGTTGAGTATATGACTGCTTTAGAAGCAACATATAGAGGGTTTTTTGTGTAAAATAGGTTTGTCATCAAAACTAGGTGCAGTTCCATGTGAGTTATACTTGTAATTGAAGTCTTGCGAGAAGACTTAATTTATAAAATGCCATCTCACTTGCGAATGAGTGATGCATAGTGACACGGAGACATGAATATACACAAAGAGCTGAAAGTGTTAGTTCTTGACATTGGCTTAATCACAAGCAACATGTGTCGATAACACCAGAATGCCATAGGTGTTAAAATGCATAACTAGATTATTGACTCTAGTGCAAGTGGGAGACCGAAGAACATAAGCCCTAGAGTCCAATAATAAAGATATTTTTATTGACATGTCTCATTAGTTCATAATAGTTTTGTATCATGTTATAACTATATTAAGTGGAAACATTAACGCAGGTGTGATATATAAAAAAACCATATCCCTAATATCCTCTATACTAGTTCGTTGGGCAGCTGATGATCGAGGTTTCCCGATCATGGACTTTATACAACAACTGATAATAAGGTCACTTCATTAGATGAAAGAAGTGATAGAAAACACCCAACCATAGTATTGCAATATGATCCAGTCACACAGTTCAACATTGCAATATCTACCAAAGCATAGTGATTCACCCCTTCAACTATGAGATCATATTAATCACTATCTCCCGAGGTTGCTTTGATCACATCAACCATCCTGGCCATAACTGGGTGAATAGAAAGGTGTGTATTGGGTATTCCATTAGAACTTTTGAGGCCTATGTATCAATATCAGGATTTGCACATCCGAGTGATGGATAGATACCCTAGGGCCTAGGCCCACTCGGTGAGATTACATTTACAAGTTTGCAAACATGTGGCTAGGTCACGAGGATGTAATATCACAGGAACGAGTAAATATGTTTGTCAGTAACAAAATCTAACTAGGTATGTCGATACCGGCGATCAGATCTTGGACAAACTTGGTATCATAGAGAAAAGGGAATGAGACTCGACATTCAAGGTTTAAGTGATCAAGTTATTTGTGGAATGCACGGGAGCCATCATGTGTTTCCAGATATCATTGTTGGCATTGATCGGAGAGGTGTGTCGATCATGTATATGTATTCCCGAGCCGTAAGGGGGTAGATGACGCTTAGAGATTGATCCAAGATCGTAGGAAAAAAGAGAGAGAACTCTGGAATAGTTTCAGAGTGATGCAAGAATGGTTTCGGGGATATCCGATGATGACCGGAGGGGTCTAAAAGGTGTTTTGGAATGATAGGTATTAAATAAAATGTATTTAATATTAATTAAATGAATTAATATTTAAAATATTATTTAAAGTAGATTTTTAGCACAACCTACCTAAATGGGCCTCACCGGAGGATGCCCAAGTGGGGGCCATGCCCGACGGGCCAAGGGGGTCGGCGGCCCTAGTGGGCTTTCCCCCATGTGGGGCCCATGGTGGGGGCTAGATAGTGCGCCTCCTTTGTAACGCCCTTGAATCGGCCCTATGCAGATTATAGAGATTCCTTCCAAACCCACATAGAAACGATTCGATGATACCCACCTAGCACTTGCGTGCGGGAGGAAAACAAAGTAATACCATTACACAATAGTTCATGGTGGAACCCAAAAGAACATATATATACAAAAACGACTCCTGGAGTTAAGAAATACAAATATACATTACAAAGATCCAAATCACATTGAAAACGATACAACATCCAAGTATGGATAAGATGCAAATTGGACTAAGAGTCCTATAGAATAACCAATGGTGTCCATAACCCTACCCAGGCCAAGCCAAACAGGTAATCCGTCTTTCATCATCGGACTCATACCTGTCAAAGCAGAGGGGTGCCGACAAAGGGAAAAGGAAAAAGGGAGCGGTCAGTACTTAGGCCAGTACATGGCGAGTCTTAGAATTCGGTAGCTCTCGCCTACAAGGGTATGGTGGATGGAAGTTGCAGCAAAGCATGCACTAAACAACCTATAGAGACTCGATACAACTGTCGGCTATTAGAGAGGGATACGAGAGACCTACTCGGAACCAGCCTGATACTAACACCAAACATAACCCATCCTAGGATTTCCCCCTCAAGACCAAATGAGGAAGTCTTTTCGAGAAAAACTCACATAGTGGACAATTTTATTAATTGATTCCATTATAGTAGCCATACTTACTAGTCATATCAGTGTTGGTTTCGCAGCATACAAAACAAAAAAATTCCACCCATATGAACAACTAAGAACCAAGATCTATCTACCTAGATGCAATCAATGGGTGGATATACATCCAAAGAGATCTTACCCTCAAAGACCAAAAAACTTTATTAACGAAATCTGATTTCTTGGATGATGTAGTCGTTCACTTGTCGATCTCAAGATCATGATGAAGTCTTGCATCACAAATGAGCATTGTATCCGTGATCGCACACATGTCCGGTACCCCGACCACCTCTGAGTCCTTGCTCCAGCAAAGCAGTGGAAGCAACAAATCCTTCCAAAAAAAAGCCACCGGCAACATGTACTTTGCTAATCCGAAGCCATAGGAATATTCTGGAGGGGGAGAGATATCCTTCATGAGGAGGTGTGAGAGTGGGGGAGGGGTCTCCTTTTCTAGGGGGAGGGGGTAGCCCCGAAGGGGCCATGCACGTGGCATGGTGGTGCCCCCACCTCTCCCTCCATAATGGTGAGTAAAGCTTCCCCTAAGCCCACTCCCATTAACACAAACTCCACCCACTTTGCATTAATTATCCACCAAATTTAATGCAAGCTCTCATTAAATAAAAACCATTTTATTTATTATATTAAGAATTTTGTTAATTTCTTTAATTAACAAACTTTCACATAAAACTCCTTTGCAACCTTTCTTATCAAATGCAAAACCAATTTTTGCAATTTGACCTGAAACAATTATGTTGTCCATCAAAATAATTCCAACGCTTTCATAATCTTTCTCTCGTATCTTATTTGCTCCAAATGTTGTCGGTATCCCTGAAGTGTGTCATGCTACTATTTGCGAATAGTGCAGACATGATCAAGACCTCTCTCCGATCAATAATCAGCAGCGGGACCTAGAGATCCGTACTGACTCCCACACATTCAACAATGACTCTAGTGATCGTGTGAACCTTTAGCATCATAAATAAATCCTTTTTTCTCGTGATATATTACATGTACAAGATTTGACCATAGGTATCCCTATACCTAGTTTGATTTCGTTACCCACAAGTACTCTTTTCTCGTTCCTGTGATCTAACATTCCTTGTGACCAAATCACCTGCTTGCAAGTTGTTATCAACATGATATCACCGAGAGGGCCCATCGTATATCTCTCCGTAATATGGATGGACAAATTCCACTCTTGATCCATGAGCCTCAACATAACACTTTCAGAGTACCCAAACCCACCATTATAGTCACACTGTTACGGTGTGATGTTTGATGTTATCAAAGTACTCCTCTGGTGTTAGCACTTAACAAGATCTCATGGTCCAAGGATTAAAGTTACTTCACATGATGTTATAGCAATGTAAACACAATAACTTTGATCGTATTACTATACTTCAAATGAATGTTCATCGCATCATTCCACCAATGTTGTGACCTCGTTATTAAGAACATCCAATGTCCATGATCAGGAAACCTTGATCATCTTCTTAATCAACGAGCTAGTTTATATGAGAGGCATAACTAGGAACTCTATATTTGTTTATTAAACACACATGTATTAACGTTTCCAATTAACACAATTATAGCATGAGAAATAAAAATTTATCATAAACATGGAATAAGATAATAACCACTTTACTATTGCCTCTCGAGCATATTCCCTTCAGACTCGCACTTGCACTAGAGTGAATAATCTAGTTTGTAAACTTGCGCATTATACACTTATGGCTTTCTGATGTTGTATATATGTGTTTGCTAGTGGTAAACATAATCTCCGGATGTGACGCTTTCAGGTCTGTGTGTCTTTGCATGCCTTTTCGTCTTTACGCATCACTCATTCTCAAATGAGATGGCGTTGTATAAATTTAGTCCTTTGGTGAGACCTTTAAATCCTTTGGATTAAAACATATTGATATTATTGTCGTACAATATATATTAATAGTACTAGCCTACTATGAACCACACCTAGTTTGATAACAAACTACTTAACACAAATGGCCTCCTTTGCTGCTACTATAGCAGTCATATACTTAGACTTTTGTTGTAGTATCCATCATAATTTATTCACTTTGGAACACATCCAAATCCATCATGGAATCTCCTTTCCATTACATTGTGCCACACATAGTTTAAATTGATATAAATTAAATTTGTATCTCGTGAAAAAACTAGTATCAATGTAACGCTTTACAATGAACTATTTTTAACTATTTTTCACATATACATAACATATTCTTAGTTACTCCAAAGATCATAAGAATATCTCTACTATCGTCCAATGATCATCATGAATCATTCTAGTATATTCACATACTATTTAGAGCATAGGACTGTCAACACCTGTATTTTTAATCCCAGATGCCTGTTATGTCATACATCGCAATCCCAGGATTACCATTTTTGCGAGACATAACAGATTGGATATCATAGTACATCATCCATTACAAACCAATATAAGGTCTTACACGAATAAAGGATCTCATGATCCAGTCTTAATACAACAAGCAGCGAAACAAGTAATAAGCGTAGCGGTGGGGTCCATCGTCAGGGGCACAGGCAATGCTGACGAAGGCAGATAGTCCTAGTTATCATAGCCGTCCTGCTGCCCTTCATCTTAGTAGTCTCCTTCATAGTCTAGCCATAGGAATAGCCAGAGACAAAAGCCATGAGTACTCTTTAAGTACTCGCAAACTACCACTAACAAGTAAGATAGTGCTACGGGGAAATGCTAACTCTATGTTTATTTGTAAAGTTAAGTTTGAAACCTAAGATGAGTTCAAAAAACAAAGAAAGATAAAATAAAGTTCTAGAATCACTTAAGTTGGGAAGCTAGTGTCATAGTCACAACCCTATTGTGGTCAAGTCAAGATTCATCATTCCTTTCATAAGTCATTTTGAAAACATCTGACAACGAAACAGTATGGCAACTCTAACTGTCCATAACCGCGGTTGCAGCTATTCAAATAGTTTGACACCCTGCAGAGGTGGTACACTTTCACCACAAGATTCGATACATCTGTCAGGGATAACCCTGAATCATCATACTTAGTATGCAGATAATCAAACATAACCTTTCCTTTACACACCCTAGTATAAGCACCTCTCCTATGAGTATGGCCTCCCAACCATGACCATCAGTCATCTTGGGCACTGCATAGCTGTACAACATTGAGAGGTAGCCTCAGCTCAAACCTCTCCCGCGAGGGAACTAATACTAATGCATATAAATTTCCGGCTAAGCCTTACCCAATTCAGGTATTGTGGTTGTACGGTAAAATTTGAATGGTATCGCATCCGAATCCAACCATCACGTTTGTAAAAGGGTTAAGGCTCATGCCTCAACATTTTCATCATCATAAACCATTTGTGTTTCTCAACACATGTCAAAACATCTCAATAGAATGACTCATCATTCCAAGGTTTTCACAATTCATTTTCACCAAGTGTTCCCATCTAAAGTGACTCAAGTTTTGACTTAGCTCTAAGCTACTAAGTTAAGAGTGTTCACTAAGGTGGAATGCTAATCTCAATCTCATGCCATAGAATGACACCTAAAGTTATCTAGATAGGTCAAGTTTTATACTTTTTATGCTACCTTCAAAATAAGTAAAGGACTTTGGTAAAGTAAAGAAAGTAAAAGCTTGAAAGTAAAACTTGGGGTAAGTAAGGTTCAAAGTGGTATAACCAAAACATGCCTAATGCATCTGCTTAGGTTATGTAGCTTAGTCTAGTTGCTAACAATAGCTTGCTTTGTTAATTATGGCTTGCTAGTATAATACATGCAAGTGTTAGCTTGCCTCGGTTGGTGCAATGGTTGAAGTTTTTCTTCCTCTTCCTCCGAGTAGAACTCCTCCTCCTTGAAAGCTTGGTCGGTACTATCGTCTATCAATACATATGGAGTACAGAATCACCAAACAATACTTAACTAGTCTACTTAGCACTCTAAGGCACACATATGATGATCTATTATCATCATAAGCACCACAAGGTTTTATTAACTAGCTTCAATATTTTTATTTAAGAAAAGTAATTTCTACTCATTGAAAAATAACTAAGATTTAATATTCACCAATTAAAATATGGGATCATGTGGACACATGTCATCACCACATATTCTAACATATTGGAATGTGATTTAAAGGCTGGATCACATTTGAATAAGTTTAAGTTTAATATTTAATAATTTAAAGTGACTAGAAATGCCTATATAGCATTATTTTGGTACTAGTCCAAAGTCACTGCATGCAAACTTTAATATTATTACATATTCAGATAGGCATGGTTAAATGTGATTTTTGAGAGTTGGAATCAACTCCAAAGCTATCATGGTTGATTTTATAAAAATGTTTGAATGTGAAAAGCTTATGTCTTGTTATTTTTACTAGTAGAGATATCTAACTCTAAATGAATTAATTCCAATGGGCTTGGATAGATCTTTTCAGTATCTTTCTAACAAAATTTGAATCAGTCAATTTGGTTTAGTAAATCTCCTTGAATTGATTTTTAAACTAAGGGACAGAAGTGAGTTCAAACTAAAATAGAAAAATCTACACTTGAACTAACTGGGTCGCGCGGGAAAACTAATGGGCCGGGCGCTCCGCGGCGCAGAGGGCGGCTGACAGGTTGGTCCCGCTTGTCCGCGAGACTTAAAACCCAAAACGGTATCTATCAATCTAAGCCACACGATTAGAACAGAGATCGACGGCTCACAGTCGTCGTCAATGACGGACTCGTCGCCGGCGAGACCGAACCCTAAACGGCCAGTGGGGGTCTACCGGGGATGTACCAGGGCTCCAGCTACTGCGGCGAGGCGAGAAAACAAACTGGTGGACGGCGGCGAGCTTAGGCGAGGTCGCGGCAGGGGCTGCGGTGGGCGGAATCAACGGCAGTGTCTCCTCCTCTACAGCGGGCTCCTCCGGTGCAATCCTGATGAACTATGGCTCGAGCGGCTCCAGCGAGAGGTGGGGAAGGATCAGTGATGAGAGTGGAGTTGAGTGGTGTGAGGAATTCGTGCTGGTGTGGCCTCCTTTTATAGGTCGACGAGGGGACCGAATGGGATGGGCTGGCGACTCCAGCGAGGGCTGTACAGCGTGCTATCGTTGTGGCTGGAGGTAGGGGACGGTGGTGTGCCTCCTGGCGGAGCTCTATGGCTTAAATGCGCGGCTAGGGGTGGTGGCGTTTGGTCGGGAGCATCCCGCGCTCTAGGAGACAAAGGTGGTGCTCGACGCGGCGCTCTACGACTGTGGGTCGCGCGGCTGCGCACGGCCATATCTGGCGGGTTGCTAGGGTCGAGGCGGAGCGGCGTGCACGGTATTGGGTCCAGGGGCGGTCTGTGGCGTGCTGGTGGCTATCGCACTCTGGCGAGCTTGCAGAGAGAATGGGCGCCGGTGCTGGGGTGTGGTCCAGGGGCTGTGGGTAATCGAGGGGTGGACAGGGAGGTGCGGTAGGGTCGGGCGGAGCTAGAGGGCTTGCTGGTTTGGTGCGGCGCTGTCCCTGGCGCTCTACCATCTTCTGGCCGGCGGCAACCACAAAGTGGCGGCGCTCCACTGCTGCTGCGGCTTAGGGGTAGGCCGGTGAGGGTCTGGTTGGATCAGGGGGACAAGAGTGATCAATTCACACCAAATGGCTCGACAAGATTGGATCAAAAACAGTAATAGTTAGGCCAAATGGATTCTGTCTGCATGGTGTTTGACACAATGGCCACAAGAGAAAAATGTTTGAATTTTGGTGGAGTTGTTGATCACATGCTTGAGCATCTCTGGTTGCTTGGGATTTGAAAATGGAGTTCATTTGAGTGGTTTTTGAAATAGTGGGATCTTGATACCTACACTAGATTCATTTTTCAAATGCCATTTAAAATTAGAGTTTGAAAGTTTTTGGTAGATCACAAAGTGGGCCTTGGTACATCAGTACATGTACTAGCAGGGGGTGCAAAGATCCACATTCGTTTATGTTAAGAATTGAGTTCTAGGAATAGCCAAAGTAGGCATGTTGATTAAAATGGCACAAATGACAATTTTGTTATTTCATTCATTTTGATTTGTTTTTCTTTTGGATTTGTTTGGGAATGATCTAGATGATGTTTATTTCACCTAAGAATCATTTTACAATCAATGGATCACTTAATCGAGGCAATTCAAATCAACTCCTATTTATATGCACACACATATGAATGCTTTAATATTTTTAAATGGAAAAGTTTTTGTTAACCCTAATTTTGATGATTTGGATCTTAATAACCTTGGATTAAAGTTTTGGGATGTTACAAACCTTCCCCCCTTAAACAAAATCTCGTCCCGAGATTTACGAAAGAAAACTAGGAACTAAAGAGATCTGGGAACTCTGTCCTAATGTAATCTTCGCGCTCCCAAGTGGCTTCCCCTTCGGTTTGGTTGCTCCATTGAATCTTGAGAAATTTGATACTCCTAGTCCTACTGGTTCTGTAGGCTTCCTCCAAGATACAGATGGGCACTTCACGATATGTTAGGTCATTGTTGATTTCAACAGTTCGGTGATCGATGTTCTTGAAAACTTCAGTCTTCTTCGGCACTTCTAGGCATTTGCGAAGTAACGAGATATGGAACACATTGTGGATGGCTGACATCTCCTCAGGTACTTCCAGTTGATACGATACTTCTCCTCGATGGTTCAGAATCTTGAAGGGCCTGATATATCTGGAGGCTAACTTTCTTTTCAGACTAAAGCATTGGGTTCCCTTCAATTGCGAAACCTTGAGATATACAAAATCTCCGACATTGAAAGCCAGGTCTCTCCTTTTCTTGTCAGCATAACTCTTCTGTCTGGACTGGGCGGTCTTGACATGCTCACGGACTTTGTGAACCTTCTCTGCAGCTTCTCGGAGAATGTCGGGTCCAAAGATCTGACTCTCTCCTACTTGTGACCAATTCAAAGGGGTACGGCACTTCCTTCCGTATAGGAACTCAAATGGTGCCATCCGCAAACTGCCTTGATAACTGTTGTTATATGAGAATTCTACGAAGGGCAGGCAGTCGTCCCATTTTGATCCATACTCTAACACACAAGCTCTCAGCATATCTTCTAATATTTGGTTGACTCTCTCAGTCTGTCCATCAGTCTGCGGGTGATAAGCGGTGCTGAAATTCAACTTGGTTCCCAATCCTTCCTGGACTTTCTGCAAAAATCTCGAGGTAAACTGTGTTCCTCGATCTGATACTATGGTCTTGGGGGTTCCATACAGACTAACAATCCTAGCAATATACAGTTCTACTAGCTTTGAACTCTGGTAGGTTGTCTTGACTAGTATAAAGTGAGCTACCTTGGACAGTCTATCAACGATGACCCAGATTGAGTCATTTACCCTACTAGAAGTAGGCAACCTAGTGATAAAGTCCATTCCGACGGAATCCCATTTCCATTTCGGAATCTGCAATGGTTGCAATAGTCATGCGGGCCTCTGATGCTCTGCTTTGACTCTTTGACAGATGTCACACTTGGCGATGTAGCTTCCGATTTCTCTCTTCATCTTGTGCCACCAAAATTGCTCTTTCAAATCTTAATACATCTTCGTTCCTCCGAGGTGGATAGAATAAAGAGTATCATGAGCTTCCTGCATGATAACTTGCTCCAGCTCTGAATCTACTGGCACACAGATACGTCCTTTGTACCACAGAACTCCTTCTTCGTCTTCAGTGAATCCAGGTACCTTTCCTGTACCGATACGACGTTTGATTCTATCGATACTTTCATTTCCCTTCTAGGCTTCCTTGTTTTGGCTAATCAAAGTGGGTTGAAGTCCAATGCTAGCTAAAAATCCTTTGCTAACAAGCTCAATCCTAAACTTCTCCAACTCCTCATACAAACTTGGCTGCTTCTCCTTGACCATAGTGTTTAGCCTACAAGGCAATCTGCTAAGAGCATCCGCTACCACATTTGCTTTGCTAGGGTGATAGTGAATGTCAAGCTCATAATCCTTGATTAACTCTATCCATCTCCTTTGCCTCATATTCAGCTCCTTCTGAGTGAAAATATACTTCAAGATCTTGTGATCTGAGTAAATATCAAAGTGATTACCCATCAGATAGTGATGACATGTCTTCAATGCCAAAACTACGGCTGCTAATTCAAGATCATGGGTCGGATAGTTCTGCTCATGCTGCTTCAGTTGTCGAGATAGATATGTGATAACTTTGCCTTCTTGCATCAATACACATCCGAGACCAATCTTGGATGCATCACAATACACATCAAACGGCTTCTTGATATCTGGCATGATCAATATTGGGGCTGATATCAATCTCTTCTTCAGCTCTTCAAAACTTTCTTCACATTTGTCGGTCCATTCAAACTTCCTGTCCTTCTTCAGCAATTAGGTCATGGGTCTGGCGATGCTCGAGAATCCCTCTACGAACTTGCGGTAATATCCTGCTAATCCGAGAAATGCATGGCCTTGGGTTTGAGTGGTTAGGCCTTCCCATTCTTCGACATCTTTGATCTTGGCGGGATCAACAGAGACTCCTCTGGTAGACACAATATGTCCTAGGAATCCTACTTCTTTCAGCCAAAACTCACACTTGCTGAACTTGGCATATAACCGATGCTCTCTCAGGGTTTCTAGAATGATTCTCAGATGTTGGTCATTCTCTTCTTCTGACTTGGAGTAGATAAGGATATCGTCGATAAACACAATGACAAACTTATCTAAGAAATTCATAAAGATCTTATTCATGAGATTCATGAAATAAGTAGGGGCATTGGTTAATCCAAAAGACATAACCGTATACTCGTATAAACCATAGCGAGTAGTAAAGGCGGTCTTCGGAATATCCGTTGCATGAATCTTAAGTTGGTGATAACCAGTCCTAAGATCAATCTTTGAGAATACCTAGGCTCCAGTCAACTGATCAAATAGATCCTCTATCTTTGGCAAAGGGTACTTGTTTTTGATGTTGACGTCATTTAACTTTCTGTAATGTGTGCACAGACGGTTGCCTCCATCTTTCTTGTCGACGAATGATCTCCATGGCGATGTGCTTGGTTGAATCAAGCCAGTTGCCAGCATAGCATCCAACTGCTTCTTCAATTCTACTAACTCTGAGGGGTTCATGCTATAGGGTCTCTAGGCTATGGGTCCCGTTCCGGGGATTAGTTCGATAATGAACTCAATATCCCTATCCGGGGGCATACCTGGCAATTCATCTAGGAATACGTCGGGGTATTCACAGACTACTCGGAATTGGTCTATGGTGGGTAAGGCTAGACTCTTATTGCACTTGAATTGACGAGGTAAGGTTTCAGAGATATGCTCTACTGTGACTTCGGAGCTACTGGTCATGGTGATGGCTTTCTTAGCACAGTCTATTAGTCCTTTATGACTTAACATCCAGTCCATACCTAGTACTACTTCCAATCCTTTGGTCCCGAGTATGATTAGGTTAGCATAAAAATCTATCCCATGTATTCTGATAGGCACAGCTTTACAAATTTTTCTAGATTTTGTATTTGAACCAGGGATTTGAACTATCATGACATGCTTCAAGTTGGTTGGGTGAATCTTACTAGCGCATGCAAATTCTTCGGTGACAAATGAATGCGATGCTCCTGAATCAAACAATACCCTTGCTAAAACTGAGTTGACAGAAAACATACCCAGCACTACGTTTGGCGCTTCTTGGGATTCCTCGCCGTTCATGTGGAAGAGACGGCCGTTGCGGTTGTGAGGGTTCGCTGGGGAAAATCTTCTCCCTGGTTGAACACGACACTCCTGTTGAGCTGGGGCATTCACATTGGCAGTGGCGACGGTCTTCTTAGGACACTCATTGGAATAGTGACCCTTCACTCCACACTCAAAACAAGTTATCTGGGACTTGTCTTTTGCTGCGACTGGCACAGCATTGCTTCCAGTTATAGGTGCAGTGTTTTTGTTGTTGCTGCTCTTGGGAGGGGCACGGTTGAAATTGTTGGTGTTGCCGGAGTGATTGTTGTTTCCTCCGGGCTTCACATTGCCTCCGCTACGGTTGGGGTAGCTTGGGCGAGACATTGGGGGTCGGTTGTTCCTTGGTGCATATCCTGGTGAGGGGTTGGGACGGTACTTCTGGTGACTGTTGGATCTAGATTGCTGCATCATACGGCGTTTGCGGTTGTCGTTTTCCTGGTTAATCTTCCCTTTCATCTGAACGGCAGAGTCGACTAGCTCTTCGAGATCCTCGAAGAGGATGTTGACGAGGACAGTCTGCATCTCGTCATGTAGTCCGTTCAGGAATCTCTCTTTCTTCTTTGCCTCCGTGTTGATCTCATCGGGTGCATACCTTGCAAGCGATAGGAATCTGTCACGGTACTCCACCACAGTCATTCTGCCTTGCTTCAACTCCCGGAATTCATCCCTCATTCAAGTGACTAGACCCTGGGGCACGTGAGTGCGGCTGAACTTGATTTTGAAGGCTTCCCATGTCATCACTTGACCATGGTTCATCAGGCGGATGTTGTTCCACCAGGCTCTTGCATCTCCTGCCAAGTAGTGGGTGGCAAAGAGAACTTTCTCATTGTCTTCAATTCTAGCTACTTCCAAATTGTTCTCCATCGTCTGCAACCAGTCATCGGCATCTAATGGGTTCTCTAAGGTGCTAAAGATTGGGGGATTAGTATTCTGGAAGTTCTTCAGCTTCGATCCTTGATGATCCTGGTTTCCATGCCCTTGGTTGTTGAGAGCCATCTGGGCGATCTGTTGCAGTGTTGATAGATTAGCTTGGCGCTCTGCCCTGCTTGCTTCTCTGTCTGCGATGAGATTCTGCAGGATCTGCAGCATTGGGTCTTGCGACGAGCTGCTCCCTCCTTGGTTTCCATGAGTCATCTAAAGGTTGAGGTAGATAAAGGGGTAAGAGGGAAAGTTCTAAGGTTCATGGTTTTGGGTTTCAAAGCTAAAACTTTGATTTTGACTCAGGTTTTGCAACTAACTCCATTTTATTCATTCAAGCAAAGCACACGATACAAACACACACCACAACAAGGAAAACATATGGTTTTAAGAACCATTCTGCAAGCTACGATACAGTGGGACTGATACATCTCATGCTACGACAGTGCTCTAGTGCATCTACTCATCATCGATGAAGTTGCAGTCCTCATCGTTAGTGTAGAAGTCCACGGCATCCTCCTCCAAAAATTCATCATCATTGCTGAGGTAAGAATCCATGTCTCCTTGGATGTCTTCACCCTCCTCTTCTTCCTCCTTTGCTGCAAGCTGAGCTTCTTGCTCCTTAATGGTCTTCTTGAGGTCGGCCACCTTCTTGCGAAGACGAGCGATGGTGTGATCCTTCTTTTCGCGCTGGAGGCGAAGAGACTGACGGTCCTTGACAAGTAGTGAGAAAGTCTGGGCCTTCTGGGCGGCAATGGCACGGTTGTGGTTGGCAAACTCCCTAGCATTGTCCAATTCCTTCTGGCGATCGTACAGCAGGAAGTCAAGGTTCTCCACTTGACGCTTCAACTCCGGGTGACTTGGCATCTCCATCGGCATTCCCATGAAGTCACGCGTTGCATAGTGCACAAAGCAGGTTCCTTGGATTTGGTTGACACTGAGGGCACATAGACGTGCGAGAGCTTCATGCATTGCCCTGGCTAATCCATCTAGCCAGTTGTTTTCCCTTACGGAGAACTGGATTCTCTCGGACGTTGGTGCTTCTATGCTTCCTCGAAGATCAGCGGTGACTAGCCACTGTAAATCTCCTCCTGGGGGTCCAAGAAGTTGAGCTCCAAGAAACTCCGGATGTGGGCGTCCCAATAACTCAGATAGTGAATCTAGGTCCCCCTCGAAGATCAGCTGGCCTCCGTTGCCCAACTGGTAGAATTTGTTGAACTGAGTCTCCATCTACAAGAATTAAGGATGAGGAAGTTAGTGAGGTGATCAAGTGTGTCAAATTTTAGGTAGTAATGTAAGAATTTGAGGAGCATAAATTTTTGAGAAAGAATGAATTCCCTAGGGTAAGAGAGGAAATAGTTTTTCATACATGCTCACTTTGGTTTTGAAATTAAGTTTTTGTTCGGACGTCCATTCTAACTAGGGTCTCCTATGGTCAGGATGGATCTGATACCAACTTGTCAACACCCAGATTTTTAATCCAGATGCTTGTTATGTCACTACAAGGAATCTGGCTATGTATGACCCTCTATTTTCGTCACAGAATCGTCACAATAGTCCGTTTATGACGATTCTATGACGATTTTGAGATCGTCGAAAGCTGGACGTCACAAATGAACTATAACGACGTTTTTGGTAAAATCGTCATAACCGTCTATGATGATATTGGATCGTCATAACGTCTATGACGATCCAACATCGTCACGAGCCATCTAGCCTGGCCAAGTCAGATCCTACGTGGCTGATCCTACGTGGCAAAATTGTGATGAAATAAAATCGCCTTAAATCGAAATCAGCCCAATCCATTTCGGTTTCTTGCTTGGGCTGAGCCCAATAATTTTGGCCTTTTACTTCCTCTACCATGGTCCGTTACTGCTATGGGCTTCGGCCATGGTGTTTCGCATTTCAGTTTTGGGCCTTGGCCTTTTTACCGTCCAATTTGTCCTTGGTTTTTTCTTATTTTTCAAATCATTTCTTTCAATATAATTTGGGCCATGGCCTATTTAGAGCCCAAATAATATTTGGTACAGTAAAATTTTCGGCCCTTTTTCCTTATTTCTTCTATCCCGAAAATCACAGTCACTAATTTTATAATATGATTCTTCTCATCAAATTTCTATTCATCATATTACATAACATTTGTTGAACTGAAACATAAAAGACATGGAAAATTTCAAATAACAGCCAAGAATAGTCTATTATCTATTACAATCATTACATGGTTTGTTCCAAACAGCCAGATATTTTGACTGTTAGAATACAAGTAGCTCTAAAATTATAGGGTCTTCAAGCTTTTCTCGACTTTCTTTGCCTAGAACTCCTGGAAAAGAGGAAAAGCCAAGTTTAGAAAATAATTGGAAACTATTATGAAACAGTAGAATCATAAAATAGGCAACAACAGTAGAGTAACAAAGCAGCATGAGATTTGTTGATAAATTCACCAACGAGTCCGAATATTGTCAGGTCATCTTACTAAGTAAATTATGGTACCAAAATGATTTCCTTAATGTAAATTTAACACACTATTTAATCTACTTCAGCAATTAATGTTGGCAAGAACGATCAGCAATTTTGAAAGTGGTACTAGTACAAAGTATTTGAAAAAAGTGGTTGCAGAAAGTATTTGCCAAAATAACCCTTGCAAGAGACAGAAATCTGCTTGCTCCTTCTGCTGCCACTAGCCCACGACTACAAGAAAGTGCCAATGAAGTTATCAGTCTTAACTCAGAGGTGTCACACACAGTGAATTAGAGACCAGATTCTGTGTATTTTGGATACAATTGGGACAGATGAAACTATACTAGGACAAGTAGAACAAGAAGATAGGAGGTTCTTAACCTTGAGCTCTCACCGATGCCAGTTGTGGAGCAGCAGAGGACACGCATAATGACATTATCGTAGAAGACCATAGACATGTCGTTGACACTTCATTGCAGCTACTCCATGTAAGTACTTGATTGGTGTGGCAATTGACAGCCCTCGGATGTAGGCATGCCTAGCAGTAGTCTCCAGGGGAGCAGCCATGGCTGGGCAGACATATCCTAAGGAGAATATGAAATGAAGCATCAACACACGAAACTCGACAAAAAATAAAGCTCACAGTACTCATATATCAACTACATGCTCACAGTCAATGTGTACAAGATGAAATAAAGCTCACAGTATTCATATATCAACTACATGCTCACAGTATTCATATATCAACTACATGCTCACAGTATTCATATATCAACTACTTTTATCACAACAACTAGATCAATCTTATATTAACCCTGCTTTCATTGATCAGAGAAATACCAAAAACAATGTGTACAAGATGAAAAAGAAACAAAACTGAATAGGAATCTTCCAGCCAGATGATATAAGTACAGAACATTAATATACACACAAGAAGTCCTGGATCAAAGGGAAGCCTATACATGTACTATACCTATATTGCTATCTATACGTAAACCAGTAGTAATACTGCTACTAGAGGAAAAGATGTTGCATAATAATCTCTTGCCTTCTATTAGAAAAAGAAGGGAATACTATATCAAACACACAAACGTGCACGGTCATGTTCCCATCCCATATCAGATCATATCGAAAACAGGAGCTACCAATGACCATCAATTGATTATCAAACTATAACTTCGAGCTAGCAACTCACTTAGGTGAATTAACAAGGACTATAAGGGAGTGGGAGAGACCGAATACTTATCTGAACCAAACCACGGTGATGGAGATGGTGAGGGTGGGGGATGGGACAGTAATGATAAAGGGTGGCTTCATAATCTTATGCTACAGACTTTTCCTAAGAAGCATATCCTGATTTGAGGGTATGAAAACCGATATAATGTTTTGTCAATATGGTTTCAACTCAAGGAAAATTAGTAGTACAAATAACACTGACTAGGAGATTACATGTTAACTCATCTATAAACAATCATAGAACCTAGGAAGTTATCCTTTTCATACTTAGCAGAAATCATTAGCTATCCTTTTCATACTTAGCAGAAATCATAATTCAGGATATGACAGAAAGGCATAACTAGTTTCTCGATGCATACGAATAATCATAATTTACCTATGCATGTACCACAAAACACATGGGTAAATATTCAGCTAGAGGCTACAACTTGATAAATCATGTTATGTGTCAGTCTCATACAAAGATGAGAGAACATAATCCTGAATATAACTTCTGAACAAACAACGACAATTAACCATATGCATTAAGTGTTCAATTGCAGACACATCTTGACAAATCAGTTTGCCTAATATTGTCCTAACTGATTTATGATGATATAGAACAATCAGTTGTAAAACAGAGCACAAAATATGTGTGGCTAAGACAATACAAGGACTAGTGAATCAATTTCATCTATCCATGCATCTCTCTCTATCGAGTAATTCAGAAAATTTAGTTAGGTTTCAACTAGGAGTAATGTTCAGAGTCTATAATGTCCAACAATCATCAGGAACTAGGGAGGGCGCTTCAGGCATACCTCACGGCAAGGTCGGCAGAGGCATGTCCTCGAAGAGCCGATTGGTGACGAGTTCATGAGCCTGCAGCTTCCCCAGCGTGGTGATGATGAACACAGACGCGCATCGCCTTCTGGGCCTCCTCGACCATGAACCGCTTGTCCTGTGACGCCTTGAGCAGCAGCTGGAGGAGCAGCTTGTCGAAGGGAATCAGACAAAACAAAATTCAGAGGGGAATCAGCCACGATCCAGAGGGGACAAAAGAAAATTCAGAGAAGTAGACAGAGATGGGGAACAATACATACAGGATCGGGGCGAGGAGTGCGGGGTGGCGGATGGCGAGGTGGCGCGCGTCGTTGAGCGCCTCGCAGACCTTCACCCAGCCCTTGGGCTTGATCTCCGCAACTAGGCCGGTGGCCGGCGTCCCGCGCCTTGGGACCGGCCACGGGCTGCAGATCCTCGGAGCGGACATACTCCACAGCATGCTCCACCACCACCAGTGAGGTCGATCTTGGCCCTCGGCACCGCGTTCTCTTCACTCCTCTTCCTGCCACTTGGCGTCGACAGCTTGCTGGTCTTCTTGGGCCGCTCCGACACTGCAGCCGGCAGTGTGTTGTCGAGCGCAGAGAGCCATGGATTGGTCACTTGGTGGTGGATCGAGCAAGATTTTTCTCTACTACGGCTGCTGGATGGGGAATCGAAGATGGAAAGGTAGAGGAATCGGAGGGTGGATCCTCGCGTGGTTGTGAAGACCATGTCGTGGTGGCGCTCGTCGAGCCATAGGAGGGTGGTCTGGGGTGGGAGGGGCCGAGAGGGGCGTGGCTGGCGGCAGATCTGGCTCGGGGCACGCTAGGGTTCAGGCACCGCTCGGGTTTCAGGAGAGGGCGACGCGGTTGGGAGAGAATGGGGACGGAGGTTGTGGGATGTGGTGGATGGTGGAGGTGGAGGTAGGTTGGTGGGCGACGTGTGCTTCTTCGGTGGCCGTTGGATGTGCTTCAACGGTCCAGATTAGGATGAGATGGGCAATCCGCGGGTGGTTGTTTCCTGTAATTTGATTGGTTGCAGATGATCTCATAGGGTTTTTTCACCAAAGTGTCGCTAACTCCGGATTGCATACCGAAAACCGTCGCATAGACATGATATGTTGCACACATGTGTATCTTTGAATAGCAAACAATGTTGTCGAAGAAAGTTTCCTTTTCGTCGCACGGAAAAGCCATTTTTCATTTTTGAAGTGCCAAAAACGGGGAGTTTTGTGAAGCTATCACCAAATTCAAAATGCTACCACCCCTTTTTTCAAAAATAATAGGACACCTTACATGGCAAAATATCCCAACCGGGGTATCTCAAACCTTTCCGTCCATCCCTGGCAAAAAAGTCAAATTCCTGCCGAATCGGTAGGAAGTGGTCCGATTTGACCTACAGGAACATGATCTGATGCCCATTATTTTTTGAAAAAATTATTTTTAGACTCACAATATCATGTTTCTTTAGAGATCCAATGCAAGTTTAGCGAGGCTTAGCCCCGAGCTAAGAACCTTCATGCCCACCATTTTGACCATAGTTTGAAATGGGCATAAAATATTAAAAACGGTCCGATCAATGCAAATCTTTCCCGTGGTGTCTTATTATGTGACATAGTTGCAAGTAAAAATACCAAACTTGGTATATTGCAAGTGTCACGAAAAAACCTTCTCAGAGATGGGCTACCAGGTTCGAGATTTCATGGCTTTCGGGCCAAACAACCAATGTTATGGCTAGAACCACGGCATATTTTATGATAATATGCCCATATTATACACCCATATGTATCGTGGGATGGCGCACAATGTTGCAGCAGGAAGTTTTCCGTTTCGTCGCACAAAAAAACCATTTTCCATTTTCTGAGTGCAAAAAATGGGTTGTTTTGTGAAGCGGCCACCAAATGAAAGTTTCAAAATGCTACCATCCCAATTTCCAAAAATAATAGGACACCTTACATGGACAAATGTCCCAACCGGGGTATCTCAAACCTTTCTGTCCACCACTGGCGAAAAAGACAAATTCCTGCCGAATTGGTAGGAAGTGGGTCCGATTTGAACTACAGGTACATGATCTGATGCCCATTATTTTTTGAAAAATTGATTTGTAGACTCACAATATCATGTTTCTTCAGAGATCTAATGCAAGTTTAGCGAGGCTCAGCCCCGAGCTAAGAACCTTCATGCCCACCGTTTTGACCATAGTTTGAAACGGGCATAAAAAAAATTAAAAAACGGTCCGATCAATGCAAATCCTTCGTGTGGTGTCTTATTATTTGACATAGTTGCAAGTAAAAATACCAAACTTGGTATATTGCAAGTGTCTCGAAAAAACCTTCTCAGAAATGAGCTATCACGTTCGAGGTTTCATGGCTTTCGGGCCAAACGACCAATGTTATGGCTAGAACCATGGCACAGTTTGTGATAATGTGCCCATATTATACACCCATATGTATCATGGGATGGCGCACAATGTTGCAGGAGGAAGTTTTCTGTTTCGTCGCACAGAAAAACCATTTTCCATTTTCTAAGTGCAAAAAATGGGTCGTTTTGTGAAGCAACGACCAAATGAAAGTTTCAAAATGCTACCATACCAATTTCCAAAAATAATAGGACACCTTACATGGCAAAATATCCCAACCAGGATATCTCAAACCTTTCTGTCCACCACTGGCGAAAAAGACAAATTCCTGCCGAATCGGTAGGAAGTGGGTCCGATTTTAACTACAGGTACATGATCTGATCCCCATTATTTTTTGAAAAAATGATTTTTAGACTCACAATATCATGTTTCTTCAGAGATCCAATGTAAGTTTAGTGAGGCTCAGCCCCGAGCTAAGAACCTTCATGCCCACCGTTTTGACCATAGTTTGAAACGGGCATAAAAATTTTAAAAATGGTCCGATCAATGCAAATCCTTCACATGGTGTCTTATTATGTGACATAGTTGCAAGTAAAAATACCAAACTTGGTATATTGTAAGTGTCGCGAAAAAACCTTCTCAGAAATGAGCTATCATGTTCGAGGTTTCATGGCTTTCGGGCCAAACGACTAATGTTATGGCTAGAATCATGGTATAGTTTGTGATAATGTGCCCATATTATGCACCCATATGTATCGTGGGATGGCGAACAATGTTGTAGGAGGAAGTTTTCCATTTCGTCGCACAAAAAAACCATTTTCCATTTTCTGAGCGCAAAAAATGGTTTGTTTTGTGAAGCAACGACCAAATGAAAGTTTCAAAATGCTATCATCCCATTTTCCAAAAATAGTAGGACACCTTAAATGGACAATGTCCCAACCGGGGTATCTCAAACCTTTCTTTCCACCACTAGCAAAAAGAAAAATTCCTGTCAAATCGGTAGGAAGTGTGTCCGATTTGAACTACAGGTACATGATCTGATACCCATTATTTTCGAAAAAATCATTTTTAGACTCACAATATCATGTTTCTTCAGAGATCCAATGCAAGTATATAAGTCCAACAGATGAATTAAGTATATAAGTCCGCGAGTTGTTAATACTACAAGAAAGGTTCCTTGGTCTGGTGGTAAGGGGCGTGTTCCTTTAGGTGGAGGTCTTGGGTTCGACTCCTAGGGGGGTCTTATTTTTTTGGAATAACCGAAATAGCTCAGAATTTGTGGGTTCACGTGTATATTAAATAGTGTAGATTTAAATAATGCCACATAAGGTCATATTGACACATGTATATGACACGCAGTCAAAAGCTGACACATAGACACGACACATAGGCGCAATTAGTGATGTGGCTGAGTACCTATTTCATCTTATCCTAATTTGGACACTATGACGATTTTAAATCATCGTAGTGAGCTACAAATAACGTCTTAGGCTATGTCTGCTAGGTTATGACAATTTCAGTTAATAAAACTATGACGTTTCTGAACAAAATCGTTGTAAATTTCTAAGGTTTTGAACCTCTGAAATGGCTTACGACCATCTGGTGCGAAATCATCATAACTTTATGACGATTTTGTTCACGGTCACTATTAGAAGGTCATAGAATAACACATTTCTTGTAGTGTGTCATACATCACAATCCTAGGATTACCATTTTTGCGAGACATAACAGATTGGATATCACAGTACATCATCTATTACAAACCAATATAAGGTCTTACACGAATAAAGAATCTCATGATCTAGTCTTAATACAACAAGCAGCGGAACAAGTAATAAGCGTAGCGGTGGGGTCCATCTCAGGGGCACATGCAATGCTGACAAAGACAGATAGTCCTAGTTATCATAGCCGTCCTACTGCCCTTCATCTTGGTAGTCTCCTTCATAGTCTGGCCATGGGAATAGTCAGGAACAAAAGCCATGAGTACTCTTTAAGTACTCTCAAACTACCACTAATAAGTAAGATAGTGCTACAGGGAAATGCTAACTCTATGTTTATTTGTAAAGTTAAGTTTGAAACCTAAGCTGAGTTCAGAAACAAAGAAAGATAAAATAAAGTTCTAGAATCACTTAAGTTGGGAAGCTAGTGTCATAGTCACAACCCTATTGTGGTCAAGTCAAGATTCATCATTCCTTTCATAAGTCATTTTGAAAACATCTGACAACGAAACAGTATGGCCACTCCAATTGTCCATAACCGTGGATGTGGCTATTCGAATAGTTTGACACTCTACAGAGGTGGTACACTTTCACCACAAGATTCGATACATCTGTCAGGAATAACCCTGAATCATCATACTTAGTATGCAGATAATCAAACATAACCTTTCCTTTACACACCCTAGTATAAGCACCTCTCCTATGAGTATGGTCTCCCAACCATGACCATCTGTCATCTTGGGCACTGCATAGATGTACAACATTGAGAGGTAGCCTCGGCTCAAACCTCTCCCGCGAGGGAACTAATACTAATGCATATAAATTTCTGGCTAAGCCTTACCCAATTAATGTATTGTGGTTGTACGGTAAAATTGGAATGGTATCGCATCCAAATCCAACCATCAGTTTTGTAAAAGGGTTAAGGCTCATGCCTCAACATTTTCATCATCATAAACCATTTGTATTTCTGAACACATGTCAAAACATCTCAATAGAATGACTCATCATTCCAAGGTTTTCACAATTCATTTTCACCAAGTGTTCCCATCTAAAGTGACTCAAGTTTTGACTTAGCTCTAAGCTACTAAGTTAAGAGTGTTCACTAAGGTGGAATGCTAATCTCAATCTCATGCCATAGAATGACACCTAAAGTTATCTAGATAGGTCAAGTTTTATACTTTTTATGCTACCTTCAAAACAAATAAAGGACTTAGGTAAAGTAAAGAAAGTAAAAGCTTGAAAGTAAAACTTGGGGTAAGTAAGGTTCAAAGTGGTATAACCAAAACATGCCTAATGCATCTGCTTAGGTTATGTAGCTTAGTCTAGTTGCTAACAATAGCTTGCTTTGTTAATTATGGCTTGCTAGTATAATACATGCAAGTGTTAGCTTGCCTTGGTTGGTGTAGTGGTTGAAGTTTTCTTTCTCTTCCTCCGGGTAGAACTCCTCCTCCTCGAAAGCTTGGTCGGTACTATCGTCTATCAATACATACGAAGTACACAATCACCAAACAATACTTAACTAGTCTACTTAGCACTCTAAGGCACACATATGATGATCTATTATCATCACAAGCACCACAAGGTTTTATTAACTAGCTTCAATCTTTTTATTTAAGAAAAGTAATTTCTACTCTTTGAAATATAACTAAGATTCAATATTCACCAATTAAAATATGGGATCATGTGGACACATGTTATCACCACATATTCTAACATATGGGAATGTGATTTAAAGGTTGGATCACATTTGAATAAGTTTAAGATTAATATTTAATGATTTAAAGTGACTAGAAATGCCTATATAGCATTATTTTTGGTACTAGTACAAAGTCACTACATGCAAACTTTAATATTATTACATATTCCGACAGGCATGGTTAAATGTGATTTTTGAGAGTTGGAATCAACTCCAAAGCTATCATGGTTGATTTTATAAAAATGTTTGAATATGCAAAAGCTTCTGTCTTGTTATTTTTACTAGGAGAGATATCTAACTCTAAATGAATTAATTCCAACAGGCTTGGATAGATCTTTTCAATAGCTTTTAAAACAAAATTGAATCACTCAATTTGGTTCAGTAAATCTCCTTTAATTGATTTTTAAACTAAGGGACATAAGTGAGTTCAAACTAAAATAGAAAAATCTACATTTGAACTAACTGGGTCACGCGGGAAAACTAATGGGCCGGCTCAGTGGCACTCCGTGGCACAGAGGGCGGCTGCAGGTTGGTCCCACTTGTCAGCGAGACTTAAAACCCGAAACGGTATCTATCAATCTGAGCCACACGATTAGAACATAGATCGACGGCTCACAGTCATCATCGACGACGGACTCGTCGCCGGCAAGACCAAACCCTAAACGGCCAGTGGGGGTCTGCCGGGGACGTACCAGGGCTCCAGCTACTGCGGCGAGGCGGGCAAACAAACTGGTGGACGACGGCGAGCTCAGGCGAGGTCGCGACAGGGGCTGCGGTGGGCGGAATCAACGGCAACGTCTCCTCCTCTACAGTGGGCTCCTCCGGTGCAATTCCGGCAAACTATGGCTCGAGCGGCTCCGGCGAGAGGTGGGTAAGGATCAGTGATGAGAGGGGAGTTGAGTGGTGTGAGGAATTAGTGTTGGGGTGGCCTCCTTTTATAGGTCGACGAGGGGACCGAACGGGATGGGCTAGCGACTCCGACGAGGGCTGTACAACGTGCTATCGTCGTGGCTGGAGGTAGGGGACGGTGGCCTGCCTCCTGGCGGTGCTCTATGGCTTCAATACACGGCTAGGGGCGGTGGCATTTGGTCAGGAGTGTCATGCGCTCTGGGAGACAGAGTCGGTGCTCGACACGGTGCTCTACGACTGTGGGTCGCGCGGCTGCGCACGGTTGTGTCTGGCGGGTTGCTAGGGTCCAGGCGGAGCGGCGTGCACGGTATTGGGTCGAGGGGCGGTCTATGGCGTGCTGGTGGCTATCGCGCTCTGGCGAGCTCGCAGAGAGAATGGGCGGCAGTGCTGGGGTGTGTTCCAGGGGCTGTGGGTAATCAAGGGGTGGACAGGGAGGTGCGGTAGGGTTGGGCAGAGCTAGCGGGCTTGCTGGTTTGGTGCGGCGCTGTCCCTGGCGCTCTGCCCTCTTCTGGCCGGCAGCAACCACAAAGTGGCGGCGCTCCACTGCTGTTGCGGCTTAGGGGTAGGCCGGTGAGGGTCTGGTTGGACTCAGGGGGACAAGAGTGATCAATGCACACCAAATGGCTCGACAAGATTGGATCAAAAATAGTAATAGTTAGGCCAAATGGATTCTGTCTGCAAGGTGTTCGACACAATGGCCGCAAGAGAAAAAGGTTTGAATTTTGGGCTGAATTTTGGTGGAGTTTTTGATCACATGCTTGAGCATCTCTGGTTGCTTGGGATTTGAAAATGGAGTTCATTTGAGTGGTTTTTGAAATAGTGGGATCTTGATACCTACACTAGATTCAATTTTCAAATGCCATTTAAAATTAGAGTTTGAAAGTTTTTGGTAGATCACAAAGTGGGCCTTGGTACATCACTACATGTACTAGCAGGGGGTGCAAAGATCCACATTTGTTTCTGTTAAGAATTGAGTTCTAGGAATAGCCAAAGTAGGCATGTTGATTAAAATGGCACAAATGACCATTTGGTTATTTCATTCATTTTGATTTGTTTTTCTTTTGGATTTGTTTGGGAATGATATAGATGATGTTTATTTCACCTAAGAATCATTTTACAATCAGTGGATCACTTAATCGAGGCAATTCAAATCAACTCCTATTTATATGCACACACACATATGAATTCTTTAATATTTTTAAATGGAAAAGTTTTTGTTAACCCTAATTTTGATGATTTGGATCTTAATAACCTTGGATTAAAGTTTTGGGATGTTACAAGGACATATCTGGATATGTATATATCATGATATACATTACTGATTAAAATATTCATGTGATTTCACTCATCAAGTGTCAAAACAGTTGAATCTCCTTTCACTTACTAAGTGTCGAACACTTGAATCTTGATTCAACCCTTTCCATGCGGCAAGGACCTTTCTTGTCATTTCCATATTGAACTAATTCAATATATCATATATGTACGTCTAGCACAACCATATTAACTCCTCTCTATACATATAAACATTGATGCCTAATATTCAGGTTTTGCCCAAGTCTTTCATCAAAATCTAATTTTAAAGAAATTATTAACCCATGTCAATAAAAGATACATCATTTCCAATCAACAACATGTCCTCTACATAATCTATTAGAAATATGTCTCGGCATGCTAGCTTAATTTCTTGCAATGTAATCATCTTCATCATCTCTGATGAAATTAAATTATTTTAACAGTTTCATCACGGTGAAGATTCCAACTCCGCTATGCTTACTTAAACCATTGAAGTTTGCACGTCCTTTTAGCATCCTTTGATATAACAAAACCTTTTAGACCATGTCATGTACACGTCCTAGGTAACCATTCTATTAGAAGAACTTTGTTTTCTTTGTTCAACTACCATATAGGTAAATTGAAAAATGTAGTGGTTGCTACATAAATCCGTCCAGACTAAATATCGCTACGAAAGATCAAATATTGTCATAGTCAACTCCTTGAACATTGTCGTAAAATCATTTGTGACATGTCAACTAATTCATAGATATGAAACATCCATGTCTATTTCTTTATAGATCCAAATATGACGGATAGGCTTCACGCCTTTCCGGAGGGTCTTCCAAGTTTAGAAACTTGATTTCTCGTGTATGGAACTAATCACAGATTATATGACTTCTAGACTTTTTATGGAGTCAGGGCCCATCATCGCTTCTTTGCATGCAGTTGGTTCATCATTGTCAAAACAATAATGACTTATTTTCCAAATCTTCCTATTTGATTCTTACCCAACTCATATAGTTCAAATAGGAACTCTAATATCCGAGATCACAACCTTTATAATCACGGGATCCATGACCATTGTGGTTGCCTCTAGGACACTTTGCGGCGTTGCGCTACTTAGCACATGTTTCTTAGGTTCATCAACCTAATCAAAGTTCTATTGTCCTCCCACTCAACTTTTGTGAAAAAATCCTCCTCAAGAAACTTGACTTTCTAAGCAACAAACTCTTGTCTTTGGTGTTATGGAGGAATACTCAAATGTTGGTTTGGGATAACCTACAAAGATATGCTTATCCGACTTTGGTTGTAATCATTTTACTTATTCCTAGCATACCAAAATTTTAGAAAAGACAACTCGGGTTTTACCCCAAACCATAACCCATATGGTGTCATTTCAACGATCATGATGGTGCTATTTTTAGTGTAAAAGCAGTAGTCTCTAAAGCTTTAATATTTAAAACATAATGGCAGTTTTATAAATGACACCTTTGATCTTACCATGTCAAACAAGATTTCATTTCATCTCTCAAACGCTCCATACTCCTATGGTTTATCGGGAAACACAAATACATGGAACAATTCCTCAAATATTAGGTGTTTTGCTAAACATGTAACTCAAATATCTTCCTTGATGATCGAATCATAAATTCTTTATTTTCTTGTTACAATGATTTTCTATTTCATCTTGAAAGCCTTTGAACATTTTTCAAATGTTTCATACTTCTCCCTTATTGAGTAAATATACACATATATCCACTCAAATTTTCCAAGAAATCATATGAAGTTGAAAGATCCACCGCACATGGCTACACATAATGGACTATATACATCAACATGCACAATGTCTAATAAGTTAGTCACCCGTTCCTCTTTGGCCTACGAACGGAGTTTCAATTATCTCTAGGAAAGTTTCACAAACGGCAATCGATCAAAATCAAAGACTCCAAAAATACATCAACATGAACTTTGTTCATGTTTTATTTCCAATTTAATTTAAATGGTGATGTCACTTCGTAAGTGATCTTTTTAGTCATTTGTCTTGCGACATTTTAGCATTAGTCTTTATGGACGTGATTTCTCTAGCTATACTTGTAAACGTTCATCCATCATCTATGGAGCAAAGTAATTATTTGAACAACTATTGGTCTCATAACACTAGAACAAAATAACAATTATTAAAACAAATATTGAAGATTATGTTTGATGTTAACTAAAAACACAACAACACTTTATTTGTTTTTTATGAATATCGTCACATATTCTCTTGCTAGTTACTTAGGCCATTGTAGTTCATGAATTGTGTTGTTCTGTATGACATTTCATACCAACAAATTTGGTATCCAATACCCAATAACCACATTGTTTAACAAGCAAATAATACAGCCATAACATGTATATCGTCCATATACCTAAGTTGGACATTTCCATCCTTTTCTATTTTCCATTATTTTATATATTCTCTTTTTAGAATTTCCTTTTCTTTTAAAAGAATCTATCAAAATCAATAGTGGAACCATACACATGACACATATTCCAAAGCGTGTATAGTCAAATACTAATACCTTTGGACTACACCTTGAAGTGGATCACCATCATCAAATGTCTGACGTTCTTTCAAAATCCATTCTTTAGTAATATTTTAGTGTAGTAAACATTTTACCTACATATTCTATTCATCCTTATCATGAAAAATTTCATGAGGAAGCTACTATAGCCTATAAGGGCAAATCGCGAGTATAATGTCAGTCCCCAAAACCTTTTTGGGAGATTAGGATGCCCAGCGTCTTCAACCTTCGCAAATTTTCTCATACAATATGAGAACATGTATTTTGCCAAATTATACTCTATCATATTGCAACCTAAACATTGTTTCAGATATCACAATATCTTCCACTAATGACGGTTTTTGAAACAATTCTTTTACCTCCTAGATAACATTGATATTAAAACAACATTTTGAATATCAATAATCATGGAGGCAAAAATGATACTTTAGATACTAACACTAGAATTATTACTCTTGATTTAATACTAATTATTAAACTTCAGGGAGTAAATGGTGTATGCTGAAATTTTGCAATGGGACTTTTAAACTTTAGATTGACACTCAAAATAATACGATACCAATTTGTAAAGTAAATACCCGGAATTCTATAGTTCTATATATCAATTATAACTAAGCATAATGTAATAAATGGATGTCAATGACCATAACAAATTATGAAAATTCACTTCTATTTAGTTTATGATAAATTGAGTTCGACTAATCCAAATTACAATACTACTTAGTAATAGAAATAGTCCATCGGAATGATGACTATTACTATACTACTTAGTAATAGAAAAGTAAACTACTTTACCTTCGTAATGACCAAGACCATATCACAACACAATCCCTCCTGCAAAACAAATTTAGACGCCTCACTTGATCTTTTGCAAGTCATACGTGGCTATTAGGGCTTTCATAATAAAACAGTTTCTAATCTACAAACTTTCCAACCACAACATGGATCCAACAGTTGTCTCTACTACACCCCTTTTGGGGCCCTTCGTTGTAAATGCCATATCAACTATTAAATGAGAGACAGACACCCGCTAGCCACTTATACGAGACAAGCCGTATGTCGAGCGTGGAACCAGTATCACGTAAGAATACACGTAAGGTCGGTCCGGGCCGCTTCATCACACAATACCGCGATATAAACAAGTTCACGTTATAGGATAACAACTAAAGGATCAATGCCCACAGAAAACTTGTGCGTACTTGCCGTACAACAATCCTACACATAGATCAGCTCTGATACCACTGAAGGGTTCCGTAGCAGAAAACAAAAAAATTCCTATGTTGGAATGCCCTAACTGCCCAAGATCTATCTACGTAGTAATGCAGTAACAACCGGAGCATATAGAACACATACCCTTGTAGACCATACATGGTTAACGTTCTGAGAGGAACGTGGTTGAATTAGTCGAACTCGAGGCTAACCTCAAGGTCGAAAGCTCCTCACAGGTCACCCCTTACTCCATCTCTATCGTTTAGCAACTCCGGCTCACGATATCCTTGATACCCCTCTTTGGAGGCACCCTCGAGGTTTCATACACATACGGTGTATGATGACGATCTCTGACACGCTTGATCCCTGTCGGGAGTCTGGAAGTAGATCTCCGGGTTGGAATCCCCTTAGCGCAACAACGTGCTGCAAGTGCAATGTCTCTTCTGCGTATAGTCCTTTGTTTGGACCGTACTAACACGTGGAGACAACTAGAGAGAGAGAGAGGAGAGAGAATTCCATAAGGAAAATTCCTTAGAAAACCTCTCAAATTAGTGTATTTAATCTCACCCTTGGGCACCCCTTTATATAGGCAGAGGGGGCGTTCCCTCTCCATTAGGTGCCCCATGTGGGACTAATTATTAAAGGAAAAAAAGAGGGAGAAGGGGCAGCTGGGTGGGCCAGCCAGCCCCAGCCCAGCAGCCAGGCGCAGCCGACCGGGTGGGCCGGCACGCCTAGCACAATGCAGCATGAGGCGTATAGTAGCCTGGGCGGCCCGTGACCGGTGTGGGCCGGCATGCCCCTCATGTCCCAACGCAGCTACTGCTTCCGCCAGTGCCCGGTTGGGCCGGTACGCTCAACCGCAGCCTAGCAAGCCAGCGGCCAGCGAGGCAAGGCAGCTTGGCCTGGGTGGGTTTCCAAGGCACCATGGCCCGACGCGGCGCAGAGCCCAGCACCACGCTGCCTGCTGGCGGTGGATAGCGCATGTCGCCCGCCCATTTGCCTAGGCCGCGTCAAATCTGGCCCAAACAGCAGAAGATCATTTCCTTTTTCCCTTTTTCAGGGTGACTTCCTCCAGGGCCATTTCCCTCCGGGGTTTTGGCCTAATGAGGAAGTACCCTATAAATTTTAATTTTAATATTTATTTAGTATATATTAATTCATAAGTAACATATAATAAATGCATATGTTAAATCGCCATTTATCCGAAACACCTTTCGGCCTTTTCCTTTCTTTCTTTCTCCAAACAAATTCAGATCTCTCTTCGGAACAAATCTGGCTTTCTCTTTCTCTACTGTGATTCCAACTTGCAGAGGATCTCTAGCTCATCGTACCCTTAAGTGTATATCCCCATGGTTCGGGAATGGCACAAACATGATCTCCATCAATGATCAATATCGGGACCGGGATGCCCATAATGACCCATGTGCATTCCACGATGACAATGTTGTTTGAATCGTAAAACATCGAGTCCAAATCCCTTTCTTTATCTGATACGACTTGTCCGTGATCCGATCATTGGTATCACATACCTTGTTCAATCTCGTTACCAAAAAGTTTGTTTTACTTGTTCCCGTGATATTACATGCCTGTGACCTAGTCACATGTTGCAACATTATGGATGTAATCTCACCAAGTCGGCCATATGTATCTTACTCGTCACGTGGATGAACAAACCCCAGTCTTGATTCATACATCATCTACTGCTCCTCTGGAATACCTAGCGTTCACCTTTATAATCACTGTTTCACCGAGTGACGTTTGATGTAGTCAAAGCAGCCTTAGGAGACAGTGAATAATATGATCTCATGGTCTACACAGAAGGAGACTACGTTTTTGAATAACACAACAATGAAATCTATGACTTGATCATGTCATAATCTTTGGGTAATGTTAATCACATGATTCACCAATGATATGACCTTGTTGTCAATTGGCATAAATGCTCCACGATCAGGAAACCTTGATCATCGTTGCCCAACAAACTAGTACGAATAGATGCTACTAGGGACTTAGTTTGTTTCATACCACACCTATATCAATGTTTCCACTTGATACAGTTATAACACAACATGAAACTATTACGAACTAATTGTGATATGATAATAAACTCTATTTAGTATTGCCTCTAGGGAATATCTCCTTCAGTCTCCCACTTGCACTAGAGTACAAATAATGTAGCTCGCATTTTACTAATCATAAACCAAGTGTTTATTGATCATTGCTGAACCGTGTATTAACGAGCTCGTTGGGGAACCCCAAGAGGAAGGTATGATGAGCACAGCAGTAAGTTTCCCTCAATTATGAAACCAAGGTTATCAATCCAGTAGGAGCAAGGAAACACCCCAAAGGTGTAGCTAGCTGAACTTTGGCAGGGCGCACTATCGGTGCCAGCAGCAACGTGGAGACCTGCACAACACAACCATAGAACTATGTCCCCAACTTGCGATGAGGTTGTCAATCTCACCGGTTTTGCTGAAAACAAAGGATTAAACGTATCGAATGGAAGGAAGTAATAGTTTGCAGAAAGTAAACACAAAGAAGTAAACATTTTGTAGATTGTATGTAAAAGAAAGGACCGGGGTCCATAGTTCACTAGGGGTGGCTCTCCTTAAGACAGATAACATGATGGGTGAACAAATTACAGCGAGGCAATTGACAAACATTGAGAAAGCATACAAGCATATACTAATCATCTTGACTCCTTTGAGACTTGATTGGGCATTACAACATTATATATAGACCGCCATCCAACTGCATCTATAACTAATAATCCACCTTCAGGTTATCATCCGAACCCCCTCCAGTATTAAGTTACAAGCAACAGATTATTGCTTTACAAATTGCGTGTAATGTAAATAATACGATTGTTCTATGAACAAAGGATTGTTGTTTTCTCCCTAGTAGCAATAGCACATCTAGTACCTTAGAGATTTCTGTCACTTCCCCATATTACCAGAAGCATGAACCCACTATCGAGCATAAATACTAACTCTTTGAGTTGCTAGCATCTACTTGGCCAAGATAGCTACTAACAACGGAAAGCATGCAAGATCACAAATAACAAACACATGATAGAATCAATAATTAATCTGAAATAGCATCTCAATATCCATCGGATCCCCGCAAACACAACATGCAGAATTACAAATAGATGATCTTGATCATGAACGGAGCTCACAAGATCTAAACATGATAGCACAAAGGAGGAGAACCAGCCATCTAGCTACTATATGGACCCGTAGTCTAGAGATGAACTACTCACGCATCACACCAGAGGCTTGCATGGTGATGAAGAAGGCCTCCAGGGTGAATTCCCCTCTTCGGCAGGGTGCCGGGAAGAGCTTCAGATCCCTCCTGATCTAGGGATGGAGATGACGGCGGCTACAGACTCTTTCGTGGATTTTTGATTGGGTACTTAGGGTTTTGGTATCAGGGGCATCTTATAGGCGGAAGGAGAGGCCGAGGGGGTGCCTAGGCTGGCCACACCACCCCCTGGCGCGGCCAGGCCTGGCCCGCGTGGCCAGGTGGTGTGGTGGCCCCCTAGCTCCTCTCCGTCTCGTATTCTGGCTCCAGATGTCTCTTGGTAAAATAGTGACTTTGGCTTTTGTCCCGTCCAATTCCGAGAATATTCATTTTCTGACTTCCTAGAACCAAAAACAGCAGAAAACAGGCAGCTGACACTGTGGCTCTTGTTAATAGGTTAGTCCAAGAAATCATATGAAAAAGTACTCCAAAGTGTGGACAAAACACAAGAAAGTAGATAAAACCAAGCATGGAACATCAAAAATTATAGATACATTTGCAATGTATCAATCATGCATGCTCATGGGAAATGTCTTGTCCATGTTCTATTTTACCAGATCATTATGTATTTTGCAAATCGTTAATGTCTTCCTAATTTTGACATTTACACCATTATCTCATAATGGGTTGAAGTATTCGATTGGAAACAGAGTGAGACTTAGTTTCTAGTGTTTACAATGATACTCCATCAGTCAATTTAACTTTCACTGTAAACTTTGAAACACACTTAGTAGAAGTCAAACTTCTTTAGCCAAAACCTATACTTCTATATCTATGTAGATCCTAGTGCATCAAATGCAACTATGTGCCTAACTTTGCTTCTTCACACTTAATGACAAACTTAATTCTGGTTTGATGATTACTCAGGAATCACCTCAAGACATGTTCTTATAGTTAAGAGCTTATTCCTCTAACCAGAACCTTGGGTCACATTACGCCGAGTATAAAATATGGTTGTATGGAAGAACCTATGACTGAGGCACGGGAGACACAATGCATATGTTTCATTCTTTTAACCATAGTTGTAATACTGAGACTAACTCAATGCTTCATACAAGCAAGAACTTCTTTCTTACCTTGTTATATTCTGAACTACTTCAGAATCTTGTGTAGGATATTTTGAACATTTTTAGAATCAAATCCTAGAAGTATTCAACAATGATGTTTATTAAACTTACCAATCTATCTCAATATAACTCATTGTTTAATAACTTGTTCAACTTCATCCATATTTACTAACTTAAATATTATTAATACCAATGACATCATCCATATATGTGTTGGGCCACGCTGAGATAAACAAAAACGTTTCCCCTACACGGTACTCCCAAGATCTAGCTCAGGTGATAGGCTACGAGATTTACCACTAGATACACAGGTGCAAATTACTAATGAAGCGCACCAGTTGATGACATTCCGAACGACCCCCCACGTGCAGCACGTCTAGATTCCCACAAACTCCATCCCCTCCAGCGTCGCATGTGCAACGCCTCTACCTGTATCCACACGTACAAGGAGGAGCTCTAGGCAGAGGACTGGTAGATCCTGTCTAGCCCGAAATGGGAGTGGATAAAGTGATGGATAGGTCAAGGAATATACCTTGTCACTCCACTTATATACACTCCTAGCTAGGCTCAACGCTTGAGGCTGATTTGGGTTGTACCCCAATCTCCACATGGATCGAATCCATATGGGATCCTTTCCCCTTAAGTGTGTGACCCTGTAGGTTCACGTACACCTGGACACGACACGAGTCACCACTCCGAGTCGATAGCTAGTACCGACCTCTAGCAAGACGTGCCAACTCCCAAGCGCTGTAAAGTCAGAAGACGAACCTTTCTCAATGTGACTCTTGTCCAAGTCCCTTTGCCTCACGATATATCTTGTCAAGTTATAGGCGAGTAGTTGCCATCCCTTTAATATCTTGTCTCTCTCTTCTCGTTCCATGATATACGATTCACTAGACTAGCATTTAGTCCAAGTCCTTGGTTAACACTTAACCAAGTCACGCATGGCCATGCTTCTGAATCATATCAAACGGGAGGGCCTAGAGAATATCTCTCTATTACGAAGGGGAAATCCCATCTTGATAATCCACATCACGCGGCTTGCCTCACAACCAACCCAAACTCTACCTTTATAACTTCCCATTTATGGAAAAGTGTTTGATAGAACCTAAGATGGTGATCCACAACTCGGATCATGCGATCACCTCAGGTCGAAGGATTCCATTGCTTGAGACTGCAAATGACAACATGCTCATTGCATCTCAACTGTGGGTCAGTCCAATTCGCTAAACTCTTTTAGCCGAGTCCGTGTAAGTCGGAATAGTATCACCAAACCCATGACAAGTGGAACTGTGTAATCAGCCGACTTGCAAATTGGTGTAAGTTGTGTGTCCAACACAACCTTAATGACCATCGATAATCCAGTATGAACAAACATGAATATATAGTTCCACAACTGAATCATGTATTCAATGATATATATATGATGTTCATACAAGGAAAACTTTATTACTTTAGGATACATTGGGAATTACATCATACATGATTGCCTCTAGGGCATATTCCCAATAATATGTCATCCACATATTTCAGAATAGTGTCACGCTCCCTCTCAAATATGGCATCTATATATAAGATCCAGGGATTTCACTTAGCTCCCACTAAAAATATGTCCCTTACATATTATGATTTAGCCAAGCTGCTTAGTCCTTTTATGCCAAAAATTAACTTAAATACTTTAGTCATGTCGATCAAATCGAAGAGACTTTGTATTTCCGTTAATTTAATGTCCTTATTCACTTTGAAATCATTTGGACAATTCAAAATAGTTTTAAACTTATGTTTCGTTAAGTGAATACTCATATTCACTTAAATGCGCAATGAAGCTAATGAAATAATGATTTCCACTATTTTGTTGAAAATACGATACATCAATATGTATAAGATTTAACATTTCTTCGCATATCATCATTTTACAAGAATGCGGAGTTTCAGTCATTCAGCCAAATGAGGCATGGTTTTGCAAAGTCTCTAGATCAAACATCTAAGACCCCGATTTTCCTTTAGAATGAAAAACATGCAGTAACCACCATGACTTAAACAATAGTGTCATGTCATTATTAATCTTTGGATATCATTTGGCATTCTAATCCTTTATAAATACTTAAACTATTATCATTAACATAGTGACGAGAATAAATAATTTATAATCATTAATGTAACCATAAAGGTATTATTCATAGGAATAGTACAACTGGCTTGTAACTTATTCATATGAATAATCGTCTCGCCAAACGCAAGACACACAAACAAGGATTACAAAATTATATTCAAGTCCACTAATCCAAATGATAAACTTTGAGGAAAGGGGTGATGTTGGCCATCAACTATTTTGCTCACCGTCATCAAGCCATATTGCCTCATTCCCAGCAATTCTCAAGCACCCATTTTCATAAAACAGGACAAGTATCAAATATTGTGAACTTCAACGAGTTTTGCAAGATTTACATTTATAATTTGTATATCTAACATATACCCTTTTCATCCATGACCTCCATTACAATCGTTGCGAAGTCATCGGACTATCTCCTAATGGTTATTGTATCAAGAAGTGAAGATTATCCAATTATAAGGATATCCCTCGGACATGGGTATTAATCTATGAAGTTGGACCCTTCTGCTCAGTTCTACATCAAGCAAGAAATTTTCCATGGTTGTAAAGGACCTCAATGGGATAGGCCATGATCTACTAAGATATCTGAAAATAGACATCTAGACTAAGTTCATAATATGAGTTCAATCAATAATTGAGATCCCACTAAAATTGTCATCCCTTGGACGATTTTAGCAATCATACGATCCTAATCCGCTACACCACCCCTGATTCCCTAATGTCAATAAAATCATCCATGTGACTCATGCTCGACCTTTTGATCTCTTGTCTTACGAGTCCATGTATGTACATGCTAGGCTCGCCAAATTAACCTTAGTGTATTGCATGGCACATACATGTCTTGTTACCCACACCGTATGCAAATGTAGATATGTCTAGCCCCCGATCATTATGACCGGCTTCATACCGACGAACTTTCTTGGTGTTTGAACACATAAGGGAGAACACTATCATTGAAATTTAGGGATTATCTTATCTAATATGCTACTTGTTTTAACATCTTATTGTGTCAAGTGCATGGAGCATACATCGCATCTCCAAATAGAAAAGGATCCCCAAGTCTTCGAAAACCATGTACCCAGGGACTTGAAGGTGGCTTCGCAAAGATGACCCATGGAGAAAACATGGAGATCTATTCTATGGTAAAGTCGAGCAAGGAATAGTCCCATGTCTAAGGAGCGATGAATGAATCGATGATTTGCTAAAAAAATTGAAAGAGTGCCCTGCGTGGAGAAAGAAGCGAAAGAGGCCGAAACACCTGATGAATGTATAGAAAGCGAGTTCTGTTTTCTGGGACCTGCCATACTGGAAGATCCTCCACACTCCCCACAACCTTGATGTCATGCACAGAACGAAGAACATGTTTGAGAGTCTAGTTGACACCCTGCTCAACATGCCAAAGAGGACCAAAGATGGACCAAAAGAAAGAAGTGACCTGAAACATTTAGGCATCATGGAAGATCTTCAGGGAGGATGCCCCGAATATGTCGATGATGACAATCAAACGGAGGAGACCGAAGGTCATCGCTGGGGTAAAATGGCCAATATGCCCAACTATTACTGCCTCCCTTCCTGCGTCACTCCAAGTCAATAGGAGATCAAGCAGTTTCTCAAGTGCCTACTAGGAGTGAAACTTCCTTATGGTTACTCAGGGTACATAAGCAGATATATAGACATAGTAAAGCAGATGTTCAGCAGGATGAAGTCTCACGACTATCACATGTTGATGGCGCAGATACTATGGGGTCCCCTGATTAATCCCCCAAGAATCCTTGTTATGCATATTACCACGATCCCAAGATCAGTGTGTCATGGCACATAACCAACAAGTATCAAAGTAAACATCCATTACTTAAGCAAATACAAGTCATACCTCAATTGCCATTATGGCTACATTGAACATCATCAGCGGAACTTTATCATAAGCGTTGAGCCCGAGCCATGCCTTAACCTACAGGTAGCTGACTAGGAGAACATCCTAGCTCGCATAGTTGTCACCGTCACATTCTTCTCGAGATCTGACAATGTTAATAGCCATGGACAATGCTAGTGAGTACTTTGAATGTACTCGCAAACCACCTTAAGAAATAACAATAACAAGAGGATATGCAATATGGTTGTGGTAGTAGGGATCCATGAGAGGCCCTTCTCTCAATAGTTTCTCTTGTATATATAGCATCCACATATATTTGTTGAAAATCATATGTAAAACCATTTTGAAAATCATTTGAAAAGTTTTGGAAAACACTAGGATAGGGTCACCCAATATCATCTGCCGGTCCTCACTCGACCGGGCTCTCCATCTTCTGTGATCCTCCGGTATCACCCCACTTCCTCTGTGGTCCTCAATACCACCCTCTTTAAAAAACTATTTCTTTCTCGCAAACCTTTTTATAAATAATAACCAACACTGCTCTACAACAGCCTTTCGAACCACTCATGACTGTGGACACGGCTATTCGAATAGATTTGTACTCTGCAGAGGTTGTACACTTTACCCACACCATCCAAGTACCCTGCGCTGATCCATTATGTATCATGGGTCAAGCAACCGATCAAGACTCTCCAGATGCCCCTCTAGAATAAGCCCTACCCTATGAGTTGTTTCTCTCAATGTCGGGATGTTTGGGCCAAGGACCAACCGGTGCGCATTCCTCCATCTAGGATATACACTTTCAATGAGAGGCTCAGAGTATCGCTCGACCACCTACAAGGACGGTTCCCACCTCCCTCAGGTCAATCCCTCAACAGAAAGCTCACTAAGGTTGTAGTTACAAGGAATCCCATACCAGAGTAGACAAACATCAAGTCCAACCCTGTCCCATACTAGGGTAAATGTGGTTGCATGGGTTAATTGTTCTAGCAAACTGCAAAGAACCGGGTGTGTTTTCGTAAAAAAATCCTCCTCTTTGTTTCAACATATTTTAGAAAACAAAACCTTTTTCCTTTCTCAAACTTCTCTTAGTAGGTCCAACCTCACCAAGGTTTTAGCATAAAACATTTTGTAAACTTTTCTAGGGTCTTCCCATCCTATAGTTTTGCTTTGGCTAAAACGGGTCTCCAAGGGGCTTGGTGTCATACACCACTTACAAAACTAGGGACAAGTAGGTGTCTTCAAGGGGGTTGTACTTAGCCGTACAAATGTATAATGGTTTGGAGGAGCCAAGCCACTACCAAATATAAATCATCATAAAATAAAACAATGAGCTTTTTGCAATAACAAGTAGATAAAACATGCATAAGTAAAAAAGCAGGACAAGGCATATGAACAAGTAGGTGACTTTGTTGTGACTAGCAATATGGAAATATGTCCCTAGGATTCTTCGTAGAATACCATAATAATACTAATCACTATATTCTTCTAGTCTTCAATATAATTGTAACTATCATGATCAGGGATCATAAATGCAAACAAGCAAAGGCCACAATCGACACAAGGCATACAAGCAGCAATACAATACAGCAAATAAGCATACAACACATCACTAGCTTTAGTTGGTTTTGATAGATTGGGTTCATAGCACTTGGAATTACTTTAATTGCCTCTGTGGAATTTCTTTATGTTTACTTGTCAAATACCACTTAAGGAAGCGGTTTTGAACTAAGGCTTGGGACTGTACGATATCAATGTATCAAAAATGATATCAACAGATAGGTATGGAAATAACAAAGCCACCAATAGTAGTTTCATTGTTTTATCAATTTTCCTTCTTTAATTACGGATTTTTTAGTGAAAATAATCCTTGTTTGGGTGAATAAATCACCAAAAAAGATCTATAGTTGAAATAAATATGTCCTTAGAGGTTTTGGTAGATAATAGAGTTTATGATTTTTGAGAGGTTGAATTACTTCAGGATAATTACTAGAATGCCCTTGGGAAATTCTCAAAGTCAGTTATGCAAACAATTTGTCTTTTTCACCAGATTTAAACTACACTAGATTTTGATATGAATCCATGGACACGTGGTTTATATTTCGAATATCTTCATGTATAAATTGGATTCACCCTTTTCGGAGTTACATAACTCCTGGAATGAATTTCGTAGTGAAAAAACTATAGACAGAATAGTTTAATTCCCCAAAACTCATCAGAGACCCAATAATTCCTAGGCTCCTGGGATTTAGTAAATCTAGTTGTGAGTTGAAGCTGAGAGTTATAATTAGGTCATGGAAAGTCATATCTTGACCTAGATATTTTTCTAAATGCAGAAACAAGGTGATATTGTTATATTTCTTACAAACAAACCAAGGCTCCACTTGGCATGAGGCCAAGGGCAAGTGATAGTTACTGGAATTAGCTACGAGAGGAAAACTTGTTTCACCCCAATTAGATATACACAACTCGTGAATCATATTTATGATTAAAGGATACACCTCTTGGTATGAATAATTACGAGAAAATATGTATTGATGATTTGCTCTAGATTTTTGTTCTGCATGTTGACAAAAACATGTAAATGTATGTAGAAAATCAGATCTAGATCGTTCTATGTATTTTTCATTTTATCTCCCAATAGTTTCTGCAGCCTAAATAACAGTTATGATAGAGAATTTTATAAAGGAAAAAGGGAGACTGCCTCGCGAGCCAATTCTTGAGGAGAACATGCCGCCTAGATGGAATCTGACCCACTTCACTCACGGGCGCGCATGAGATCTGCATTCAAATCCACGAGGGAGCGCCGGTCATCCTCATATGGGGATGAAGGGATTCCAGGGGATCCCAGCTGCACGATCAAGTTGGATCGGACGGACGTGGGTCGTCCTCAACCTCTGGCCGGCTAAAGTGAGAGGAAACCCTGGACGGGGACGGGAAGTAGTGGGGATGCTCATCGGGGATCGCCAGTGACGAAGGAGGGCACGAGACAGTGTGGTTCACCATGGAGAGTCTGGGGATGGGCAGTAGAGGTGGATTGGGCGATGGATGTGGTTCCGCGCGACGGTGCCTGTGGTGCTCTTGTGAGATCGACGAGGGCCGCTGTATGGGGCATACCTGAGACCACTAGGAGAGTAGGGTTAGAGAGAGGGGGTTGGGGGTCTCCATGCCGTAGAGAGGTAGGAGAAAGGAGCAGGGGAAACAACTACACCTTCGGGCCTTCAAAAAAGTCCAAGAAGATTCTCTTCCCTTCTCCCAGAGCTTGCAGTGCGAAAGGGCTGGTTCTGGAGGACGTAGAGGAGAAAGGGAGTGGTGGATGCGAATGAGGGTGGTGGGAGAGGATGCACGGGTCTCTGGCCTTATATCCCGGAGGGAGGGGTCCATGGTGAACTAGGTTTAGTTTTGGGCGAGGGAGAGTGTGTTAGGCTCTGGTTGGCTGTGAGGGGCAGTGGATAGTGTCGTGGTCTGGTCACAGGAGGCCAAGAAGGGGCCGAGAGGGGTGACAGAGCATTTCACAGCCAGCTTTGGTGTTGTCAAATGCAATTTGGCCAAAATAAGATAATGGAGAGGGAGAAATGTAGGGTTAGCTAGGATTATGGCCATGGGTGCTGGTGGGGTGGTGTGTGTGCTCTGGGTCGAGCAGAAGGGCAAAGGAGGAGGGGTGCTGCAGCAGCAAGCAATAAAGGATCTAGATGGGACATGTCCTTTGTCACCCCATAAATAACCATAAAGGACAAATAGTTAGGGTTTTGTACAGTACCTGCTATAGTGGGAGGTCGACCAGAGTAGAGGTTTGATTGCTGTGAGGAGTGGTTGGCAAGATTTGATGAGTGTTTAATGGGGTTTAGTTCATGATGTTGATCATATTCAATTTTGGGCCATATAGATGATTATGAAGGATCTGTTGATTTCTGATCTTGGTAAGATGAGTCAATGGTGTTGATAGATAGTTGAGGTTAAGATACATATCTAAGAATTATTTGTGATTTTTTAGAGGTGTTTAGCCCCATCTATCTACACTATTAAAAGGCTAGAGGTGGTTTTCATCGTCGCATGACCGAATATTTTCGTACGTCGTCCGTTCTTCCATCCCTCGCATGGCAGCAGAGTCCAGCTCAAACTCGATTCGTCCCTCCACCTAGACCACAAGCAGAGTTTGATACAAACAACCTAGCTAGCCAGGTCCTTACGTATTTTGCCCAGTCTCCAACACACGGCATAGAAAAATAAGATCGGTAGTTTGAGATGATCTTTGGGGCGATGAAAACAATCTCGATCTGATCTGATAGCCAGGACTTGGGGAAACAAGATTGATTACGTCTTGCAAAAATTATCTTGATCTGATATGTGCTTGTTAAAAACAACTCCATGCCTCGCATATCATATTTAGCCTGAGGAGCCGGGGGCGCGCATGGCGGCGGCCTGTGACAGACAGAGAGGACGCGCGGACACGATCAGATAGAAACGTGGATGATGATGTGCAGCTGCCCGACGTCGTCATCAACCTCGATCGGTATGCCTATGACGTGGGAGTGTAGCTCCTCGCTTACAGTCCGTCGAGAGAGCCGTGGCAACGCTCGAGTAGGAGGATGAACATTCCTGAGACCCGCATGACTTGAGGTGCGCCTCCCTCAGTCTGCATACCCGGGCGTGCCTCGACAAGGACAAAGCGAACACGGTAACCGCGTTGGACATGAGAGCGAAGAGGGCGAAGTAAGGATCTACACTCCTACAGTCCTGCTACGGCACATGCAGAATACACAAAATCTTATTACATTCATTTAGCGATGAGTGTGTGGGAAATAATTTGTGTGGGCGCTTGTGAGTGTGTAGAGTAGCAACTCGGCCATGTATTGAGACGTTCTGGAGGAAGGCTGGGGAGCTGGCGGGCTGCACTAATCTGCGTGGAGCAACACCCTCTTTGGTAGCACACGGGTATCCAGATCAACACAAATTGGCTGGCTGCCATCTTAACCTGTCTCCCTGCATGTACAGTACTAGAAACACGCGGTAATGCATTACGTTGAACAACTTATTTTAACATCTCGGTAAAACCACTACTAGAAAATCGCGTGTTATTTTTATTTTTGTGCATCATCATGACTACATGCTCATGTCATCATGTCAAATTGCATTTGAGCATCGTCATGTCATATATATTGCCTAAAACTATTTCTCCAAAAGTCTCTTTTTGTTTTCTAAATATTTCCTTCTTTATTTCAAATTAAAAAACTATGGCCATCCAGATATTTTGTTTTATCTAAAAATTATTTACAAAAGGTATTTAAAATAAAACAAAATAATAATAAATATAAAAATTGTTTTTATTTAGGGAGGCAGCCAGTCCGGCCAACCGGCCACCTCCTACCTAACGGCTAAACCCTAGCCCAACTACCCGCCGACCGGACCACCAAACCCTAGCTACACCCCACCTGCCTACCCCAGTCCACAACCAGCCGTCGCTCCCTGCCGCTGCACATAACACACACGCGCCTACACCACACCCCACCGACACGGCCATCCCGCACGCACTACACGCCTCGTGCGGCGCGGGCACACCGACACGGCCGCTACCCTCGCTCCCCACGTCTCCACCCATTCGAATCAACTCCTAGACCCAGTCTCGATCCCCACCTACCGCATCGACGCTCGCGATCCCCTCTCCGTCGCGCGACCGAGTCCACCCCACCTAACCTACCTCGATCCCATCGCCCATCAGGCTGATAGTGGGCACGGGCAGCCCACGGGGCTGCCAGCCCATCCCACTTGTTTCCCATACGTAGACACCAGACAGCGATAAAACAACATAGACATCTGCAGCGCGTTCGCTACCACCGCCACGCCGCCACGAGACCCCTCCATAGACCATGGCGATGGAGGCGGCCACCATGCCCGGATGAACCACCCCACCGTGGCCGCTCCCCCTGCTCGTTCCCCTCCCTTCCCCTCGCACCCCTGCGATTTGGACTAGCAGCTGCAGGCCGGCGTTGTCCCTGTGAAGATGCAGATTAAGGTGCTTAGGTCAGAGCCTTCCTCCAAGAAGAAGCAGAAGAATGTAAATTCTCTCTCCCTCTTGATTAAATTCAATATTGTCACCTGCACGCCTGTTGTGCTGTCAAGAATCAAGATCTACCCCTTAAAAAAATCAAGATCATAGGGGAAGTGGTACTAGAATATGTATCCATTTTACTTGGTTTGAAGTGGAGGCTGTCATGTTGAATTTGTGATTGTTATAGCATCGGAATCTAGCTGATTATCCAAATACGTGCAGGTCATCTATTGTCTGACTGAATTTTCTTAATTTACTCTTGTAGAGTTGGTACCATACCTCTTGTTCTGAATTTCTACTGAACTTTCCTTTTCAGTCAAACATGATCATGTCGTGTCCTTTATCTTCGGTATATATCCATATTTGATGGCAAAAAAGCAAATTATTTTGTGCGTATTTGTTGTACCAGCATGGCTCCGTAACGAGAAACAATAAACTATGCATTTCTAAGATTTCCCCAATCATAGCCAGGAATTTTTGTGCTTGGCTCTAACTGATCCTGCAACTGCATTAATCTTGTGGTTCTCATCTTTTGGGATTTAATCCCGCGATGACCATATACAGCTGAATTTGTGTGCAATGGCACATTCAAGTTTTAGTCTTTCGGATTACATCCTCTGAACCTTTTTACCTTGGTTTACCTTGGGCAAATTGCAACACAATCATACTACCTTTGTACCTTTGTTGACAGTCGGGTCAGGGTTTAGAGCGGAGTGAGGGTTTAGTCATTACTGACACTGATTAAGTAGACTGTTAAGAGTGGGGAACACGTCTCCAATTTTCACAGAACTCTGGAACTACTGTTGTTGTTTCTTGGTAGTCAAAGTTCATGGTTAGCTATTGAATAATGTGTAGGTTGCCATTTGGATCTGAAGTTAGGAACATTTATTGCTCGGGTTTGTTTGCGGTGAACTTCAGAAGGACCACCATCATTCTCTTTGATGAACATGGACCAAATGAATTTCAGTACTGCTAGCTGAGTTAAATTTATGTAGCTAGACAAGATGATTCTAACAAGATCCCGTTGTTTAACTTGTACCTAGATTTATTACTGTCAAGAATTATATTATGAAGCTCACCATCTGTTTGGATCGTCTTTCTTGTGTGTGAATTAGGCACCAGATTGTTCCCGTTATTCTACCATCCATACAAGAAATTCAATTAATCCACTTCTTTCCAAGATTATTCAGCAGTGATGCCATTGTGAATTTGTGATGGTGGATTTGAGGATGATAAAAGATGTTCAGGATTGTGTCACCAATTTATTCTACAGGAACTAAAAGAAAGCGATCAACTGAATAAAAATCAGAAAGAATTTTGATCAGTAGAGCATTTCATTTCAATTATGTCCATATATTTTCAAGTTTGTACTGACAGGCACTTCCTTAATAGTAATGTGATGCTACTGTCGGACTGTGGCCTTGTGTAAGAATGCGCCTTCTCATGTAATTTCTGTGCACTTGCTTGAGGAAGCTAGATGCTCTTTTGAGTTTTCCTGTGTACTAGCGTGCGTGAGGAAACTGATTGGCTATTTGCATGAGGAAGGAAGCTGGTTGGCTATTTGCAGGAGGAAGCTGGCGGGTTTAGGCGGGCAGGCGGATGCTAGTTAGCATGAGCGAAATTAGTTGGGTTGAATCGCATTAATTATATTCACACTGGTTGGTGGATGGTGGGTAGCCGTGGGCGTACCCACTTATAGCCTGAATCGCCCATCTCCCTGACCCTGTCTTCCTCCTTTGCCCCGGGCGCCGCCAGGCTTGATCCTGAGCTGCCTGCTCGCGAGCTCCCCTCCTCCGGCTCGACCCCGCCTCTGGCTGCCCCTGCGCCGTCCTTGCTACCTCGCCGTCCCCTCCCTCTCTGCCCCGGCCGGCGAACCCCCTAGTCTTTGCGCCCTCGAGCTCCCTCGCCGTCCGTGGCTGACCGCCGCTTCTCGAGCTCTGCTGCCGCGCGTGCAGGCTCGCCTCTGCCCGAGCCCGAGCGCCTCCTCTTCTCCCGAGTGCGTCTGCCTCGCCTCGACCGCCGACCCCGCTACCATCTGTGTGGGCCCGTCTTCCTCGGGGCCGAGCTCGACCGCACGTCACCGCCGGAGCCCCGACCTCATGCGCCCCTTGTTCTTACTCGGCCACCGGAGCCTCTCCTGCGGGTCCCTACCGCTGACTGCAGCCCTGTCGTCGAGCTCGCCCGCCGCCGCCTTGCACTAGCAGGTCGTGGACCTGCCTCCTCGTTGCCCCCAAGCCCGCCGCCGGCCAGCGGCACCACGGCCCCTGCGCGTCAACCCGCCCTGCGTGCCTGCCTCGTCCCGTGAGCCCGACCTCCACAGGTCCTGTGCGTTGTGCCCGTCGTCAGTCGGTGTGTATCTAGGAAGTCACGCCCGTGTATCCTTCTGCAAGTGTGTCTTCTCTCATGACCAACAGTTGTGGTCAGGTGGTGTGACCGTGTTGTGGTATTTTGGGTGTAGTGGTGCACTGACAATGTATGTGGTGGTGTGAAGTGAAGATGGCCTTGTTGTGCTGCCACGAATCAAGACCTTCCCGCGGACGAGAACGAGATGATGGAGAAGGGCGTCAATGTTGTTGGCAAGATCTTCCGAAGACCAATTATACGGAACTCCTGTCCACCGATCATTGAAGCCGGAGACCCCAAGTTCTCCGTCATGGACCCATAGCCCCGAAGACCGATCTCGCTGAACCGAAACCCCGACGCACCAAGTTCTTCTTCACAAAATCCAAAGGCCGTTGCCGAAGACCGATCCACCGTCGAACCCTGAGACCCTGGATCCGAACCCCAACAATGTGTGAACCTTTTCCGAGCCCCTATTTTATAAATACTATATACCTCGATGCATATTAAATCTATTCATGTTTGCATACATCGCATCATGTGGGTTGGGGACACTTGTCGATCCACCTAATAATTAAATATGGAGACTATATATTGATTATTCTAGTATGATATTGGCTCCATTTAATTTTGTGTAGCGAATCGATGCCATGTTTTGCCTTGTTAATTCAACATTTAAATTGTGGGGTACAGAAAGAATATGAACCATCTAATTAATTGTTGGGACCCCGGTTCCGCTTAATATTGCATGATGGCATAGTATCTTTGTCATGACTCCATTATGCCCGATCTTTTGCCGTAGTATTAAATAGTGCATCTGGTGTTTATTTTAGTGCTTTGCTTCTTCGCGGATTAGGCCGTTGAGTGGATGCAAGAGTCGACAAGTCCTTCGGATAATGTATCTTCGACAGTGTTTATTAGGCGAGCATTCTCCCTCTTTCTACCTATTTTGTATTTATAGTCTTTATTCCTCCTTGTGATTTATTGCTATCCATGTTCCGATGTTTTAGTTTCTGTGCACCACTTATATTCCTTGCAGCCTCTCTATTGCATTGGACACATCCTATCGCCTATTGATTGATAGACAGTCGACCTTGCGAGTCGTAGTTGCTTTTCCAAGTGCTGCTTCGTGTAGATGTTGTTCCACCGTTGTTGGAAGGTTGGCATATAATTAATGGTGGAGATGATCATGGCTTTATTATAATTTATCAAATAAAATGCTGGGAATAGATATAATGTAGAGGCACCGGTAGGTAATAGATTTTATTTGGTTTTTACCCGCCCACTGGTGTCCACCTAGGACCCGAGTTCTTGACACTTGTTCCGAGACTGAGCGCGCTAACCACATGTAGGATAAATTGGAACCCCTATCGGCTTATTACTTGATTCCAAAGTACTGTACTGGGGCCACAAACTAGTTTGAAGTTTTCATGCCATGTTATGCCATGTATGCCATGTTTATTATTTGTTGCTCGATGAGCGTTTACTACTGTATTTTTTAGGATGTGGGTCGTTATGTTCAGGATTATACCTATGGCCTCTGATCTCTCGGCTGATCTCACAACCTCTGGGTTCGCTTTGGAGCCGACCGACTTTGTTACGGGTAGCTTAGTGGGGTGGCACTGTCGTGGTGGTGTCACGGCAGATGCCATGGATAGGCTAAAGGTGGGGACTAAATGCACTAGGGGAATCTAGGGAGGGATAGTGTGGTGATTCCACACACAGTTGCTTTCTATTTGATTCACTTCCACAGTTATAAGTGCTCCTTGAGCTGTATTGGGGAGAGGAGGAAGAAGAAACTCTCTTACTCTCACCACTAGCTGGCCCTCAGGAACACACTAGTAAAACACAACTCTCTAGCGATCAATCCTTTCTACGGAGGCCCTAGCCCTCCTTATATAGGGGTGACTATGTCTCCAATTAGGGCATACGTGGAGGCATATTCCAAGGAATATGCCTCCTCCCAAAATAGTAAACCGACCGGTTCACTTTTGCCCAGCGTCATCCATGCAGAGGCTACGTGAGCCTCTGCGGCGCCTGCGTCATCCGACATAGGCATCGTCACCTTTATCGGCCATGCCTCGGTGGTCCTGGCCTCTGTCTGCTTCGCTCACGCTCTGCGTACAGTGGTCACCCTTTGACCAGCGACATACCTTATTTCTCTTACAAGCTTGATATAACCCGGATCGTACCTAGTTGATCCGGCCACACCTGTTCCTGCATACGAGTTAGATACATCTTACCGACATACGACATAAGTCGGTTGAGACCCAGTTAGGTGGACATCCCCTGGTCCGGGTTACCCCGTGATTCGGCCTGCCTTGAGGTGACTCGGCCAGCTCTTGCTTTGACCTTGCCGTACCTCGGCTAACTCGGCCTTTATACCCCGACGTGACCCTACCCGGGGGTATCCCCCCAACATTAGTCCCCGAAGCTGGTGCGGTCTTAGCTGCCTTAGCCGCTAAGGCCACATCAGGTTCCATTTTACCGAGGCTTTTGCTCCTTTTCTGAATTACCTCCTATCTCGGTTTCCATAGTTTTACTTTCCCTTGGCACATTTCGAGTTTTTACTCGCTGGCCGGGTCAGCTCATACTCATCCGAGTCAATCTTCCTTCTCTCGTACGCTTCTCCACGTGGAGGGTAATCATTACTTTGCCTCATTTTAAGGGCTTGTGACAGTAACCGCCGCAGTTATTGTCAGATATTACTGTAGCACACGTCACATCATGCATGCCTCCTCATTAACTGTATCATAACGTCACGTCGTGGGATCTCCTGCGCCCTGTGGCCCTTCCTGTGGCTCGTCGCTGATTGGTTGATCCGGTTCATACACGGCCACACCGTGTGGCCCGTCCGCACAGCGTGATCCCACTACCCCTCAAGGGTGTGGTTAAATAGGGGAGGGGCACGTCCCTTGGGTCTTTTCCCCACTCTCGCACCCCTCTGCCTCTTCTTCTCCTTCTTCTTCCCCGCGACAGCGCCGCCGCCACCGCACTTGCGTAGCTGCGCTGCCGCCGCACCATTTCCTCACGCACCTGTGTCACCGCCACCTCCGCGCATCTCCTCCGCCACGGGTCCTCCCCAGTCCAGGCCACTGCCCCCCACTGCCGCTAGCGCCAGTGAGGACAGTGACCTTGAGATGACAGAGGAGGAGCTCGCCGTTGCGGAGTAGGAAATGGAGGAGGACGCGGGGAACGCTGACCGCGGCGCCTGGGCTGGGTCCTAGGTTTGCCAGGACGATCTCGACTGGCTGTACCGTACCCGGGGTATGCCGGAGGGCGTCATCGCACGCCTCGCCACCGCGGAGCTTGCCCCCTCACCCAATCCGGGTGAGTATGTGGTATTCCTTTCCCACTTCCAGCGCGGGTTTGGGCTCCATGCCAGCGACTTCTTCAACGACTGGCTCAACACCTACGAGCTTCAGCCACACCATCTTCCGACTAACGCCATTACCTCACTCTCTGCTTTCGCTTCCACAATCGAGGGCTACACCGGACTGTGGCCCACAAAGGAGCTCTGGATCCGGTTTTTTTGGTCTCCGCCGGAATGTGATTCCGAATATTGAGCTTAATCCGGAGGACAAGCAGCTCACACAGTTCGGTGCAGCTTCCATCTCTCCCCGGAAACAGTCCATCTTCCCTCGAGTCACGAGGCTTGACTCCTGCAAGGGCTGGGCCCAGACCTTCTTCTATGTCAGAAATGGCACGGATGAAGATCTGATCTGGCTGCGCCCCTACACTTCGGGTCCTCCTAATCCGGATCTGTGGGACAAGGTCCCCAAGAAACCCACAGTCCTGGCAAACCAAGTCAACAAACGGTTCCAGGAGCTGAAGGATCATGGATTGCGCAACGAGGACGCTATGATCACCTTCGTCCGCAATCGGATCTCCCTCCTCCAGAAGCGCACGCATAAACTTTGCCACATGAGCTGGCGCCGTGACCCCAACCGAACCTCCTCATTTGAGTTGAGCAACACCGAAATCTACCGCCGGGTCAAGGCCCTCTTTACCACCAGCAAGAACTTCTCCGCTGAGTGGGTGTGGGGGATTGAACACTTCTGCCGAGATAGGCTTCCTCCCGCGGTAAGTCTCGTGCCCCAAACTCTCTCTGAGTTGAATTATATGTCGATTTTTGTTGCAGATTTGATCCCTTTGCCTTTTCTTTCCCTTAGATGTTTCTTCAGCAAACTATTGAGGATGGCACCGAGCCTTCTCTTAAATGGGAGCCTGACCGAGATGCCTCGGACGAGGAGGAACCGGATCAGGAGATGTTCCTGCTGATGGCTGATGCGACCAAGCAACACACCGGTAAACTCTCTTCCATTAGAGATTGGCCCGACGATGAAGATGATTCGGACGTTGAGGTGATGGAGGCATTTGATGCTGTCCCCCTTTCTTACGCTTTTCGGGCATCAGCTAACCCCGGTGGGCAGATCCATGAAGATCCTCCCCTTGCCACGGGTGACCTCTCCCGGTCGCATCGAAGAAGAGGGGGGCCGCATCTGCTTCTTCCTCCAGACCTTCTAACCCAACCAAAAGGCGAAAGAAGTTCGCGGACAAAGATGCCACCAAGTCCACGACCAAGGCCGTAGCCCGGAGAGCTCGCAAGCCCAAGGAGCCCTTGACTTCGGATGAGTAAGTCACTTCTCCCTTTGCCATTCACTTGTTCTTCCTTTGTTAAGTTTCTCATCATTCATGATTTGATTTGGCAGGGCCGCGGTGGAGGTCCCTCAGAGTGGATCCAGCATTGCCTCGCCGCTCCGACATAGCCCTTCTCCCCCTCGTGGCAACGATTCACGCCCGTTGAGCCCCATTCAGGAGGGCTCAGTGGCTGCTCCGGGTTCTAGCCCACCTCGTCAAGAGGAGGGCAACCTCAAAACGGGGGGAAGCGGTTCTGCCGAGGCTGTAGTTGCTCCTTCTTCGGCACAGCCACAACCAGCCACCACCGAGGTTCCTTCAGCACCCCCGCCAAAACGGAAATCAGTACCAGCATCAGCTCCAGCACCAGAAGCAACAACAAAGGCACCATCAACAGCGCCAAGCCCCTTCACCTCGTCCGAGTCTTCCAAGACTTGGCGAGAAGGCACCAGCAGCACCAAGGCAAGCACTAAGGCAGCTCCCAAGGGCAAATCCGCCGCAGCAACTTCCACCTCTCAGCAGCAACCCAAGGGCCATAAAGCTCCTGACGCCACCAGGGCAGCGTCAATCGAGGCTAGATAGCGTACACTTGCGTCCATGATCCCGAAAAAGACTCCACCGCCGAAGGACGCCCCTGCCGAGCCAGCTGATGCGCAACTCGTTTTGCATACCAGCCCCGTCGTTGCCCAGGTTGAGAGGAGGGAAGCTCATGCTAAGGGTCTAGTTGCACCCCACATGCTCAGCGGCGAATGCTATCCTCCGACCTTGATCGAGTTTGTAAACAACTGGAACAAGGTGGAGTTCGTCCACAATGATGATCTCCCAGAGAAATTCGGGCCCGCTGAGTTTGCTGCCCAAATGAATACCGCTGCCAAGGCAATCAACCTTGCAGGTCGGATGATGGAGGTACGTTACTTCGCCCTTTCCTTAGCATTTAGTAGGTATTAATGATATAGTCATTAGTCCCCGAGCCTCCGGGGGAGTAACTTGTTACTCGGCCGGATGCTCCTTAGAGAACTAACGTAGCTCCTTAATAACTTCGAATATGCACACACCTAGAGCCGGGTTAAGTTCCACTTGGCCCGGATTTTGTACACTTCGAATATGCACACACCTAGAGCCGGGTTAAGTTCCCCTTGGCCTGGATTTTGTACACTTCGAATATGCACACACCTAGAGCTGGGTTAAGTTCCACTTGGCCTGGATTTTGTACACTTCGAATATGCACACACCTAGAGCCAGGTTAAGTTCCACTTGGCCTGGATTTTGTACACTTCAAATATGCACACACCTAGAGCCGGGTTAAGTTCCACTTGGCCCGGATTTTGTACACTTCGAATATGCACACACCTAGAGCCGGGTTAGGTTCCACTTGGCCCGGATTTTGTACACTTCGAATATGCACACACCTAGAGCCGGGTTAAGTTCCACTTGGCCCGAATTTTGTACACTTCAAATATGCACACACCTAGAGCCGGGTTAAGTTCCACTTGGCCCGGATTTTGTACACTTCGAATATGCACATGACTAAGCTATCTTTTTGTACTTTTTTCAGGTGACCACCAATCGCCAGAGCGCTGAGTTTCAGCGTCTCTTGGATACTCACAAGATGCTACGCGCGAAACATACTGCGCTTCTCACCGAACACGAGAAAAGGGGTAAGTTTTCTCCTTGGCATTTTTCTATTTCTCTTCGTCTTTTTCCGCCGAACTAATCCATCATTCGGATTTCGCAGCTGGGGTGGAGGCCGAGAACACCATCATGAGGAAGAACTTGGAGCAGATAAAGGGTAAGTCATTCTTGCTTAATCTTCTTCCACGCTCTATCTCCTTTCCTTCTTGGCTCGGCAAATATTCATACCTCGCTTTGTCGGGTCAACAAACTATTTCAGCCTCTCTTTAAGATAGTGTGCCCGTGCCTGACATGATGCTGCATTTTCTCGAACAAGCAGGGCAGCACCAAGCCGAACTCAAGAAGAAGGATGATGAGCTTGCCCTCCTCCGGACCAAAGACGAAGAAATTGCCAAGCTTAAGGCAGACATGAAGAAGCTCAAGGCGCAGCACAAGTCCGAACTGGAGAAAGCAGGCCAAGACTTTACTGAAGAACGAGAGCGCCTCAACCTCCAGATCGCCAAGGACCAAGAACTGCTTAAGGAGGCCGACGTTAAGCTTGAGTCAGCGAATGCTGAGCTTACGCAACTCCGGGATGGGCGTGACAAGTGCACTAAGGAGCTGACCCGGATCCACAGCCGCATCTCTCGTAAGTTCTTTTCCTTAAGCCGGCATGAATCTCTCCGGGTCAACCTCTTTTACTTATTTCACTTGTCTTGTTTCTTCAGATAAATTTTCGGAGGGTGATGCCATTGCATCCACTGCTGTTACCAAATTCCGCCAGCAGAGAGGTACTCCATCTGGTCCTGGCGCCATTCCTCTTGATCTGGAGGACCTGCTTGTCAGCTTGTCCTCTAGAGTTGAAATCATGAAGAACCATGGCAAGGATATTCTAAGCGCAGTAGTCCGGGGCTTCAATGCCCTTTGGCCTGGTGAAGACACTTTGGAGGGTTCCGCTGCTCTAATCAACAAGTTGATGGAGTGCGAGACCCAGCTAGACCCCTGGAGGGAATCCGTCGGACGTGCCGGAGCTGAGACCGTTCTCCACCATGTGCTCACATGGTACGAGAAAATTAATCTCGATCTTCTCGAGCGCATGCGCACCGGGTCAAGGTGGTCCACTGATCCGGATTGTGTAGCTCGACGCAAGGCTTGCGCCCATAACCTCATTCAATATGCCCCCATCCATCAATGGAATGAGGGACCAAGCTTTCTCGATGCCGTAGACGACGACTACGTCGAAGATGGTTCGGGTGAAGATGATGAGAGCGAAGCCTCGGACGTCGAAGAAGATGAAGATGAAGCTGAAGCCGAGGCTGGAGTTCCACCCGCTGGCGCTGAGTTACCTCCCCATGCTGCTCCTTGATTAAAAACACTTTGTAGTTTATCAGATCCCTAGTATGCCGGGTGCAAATGTATTAAGCACACAAGTTATATTTTGCTACTAAGTTGTTTGTGCCGGATTAACTTGGGCGTAGTCCCCGAGTTTCATTTTCTTGTTTCTCCAATTTCTTGGCTCGGCTCGTGTCTACCTTGGTTCGGTTTTATGACTTACGAGTCCGAGTTTCAAAAATTGACTTAACAATACTTGGAAACTTTAGGATTAGCTCAAAATAATTCAACATAGTAAACATAAAGTAGACATAAGGTTAGTCGGAATAACAAACATTGGCTCGATTAAGTTCCTTTCCTTAGTCGTTTTTCATGTGCTACGCAATTCCAAACTTGTTCTCTTGCTTGCCATGAAGCCAAATATTGTTGGACAGTAGCAAGTCAAAGAGTTAGGTTTTTGGTGCTCACACACTACTGATCCGGCTTAGGTAGAAGCAACTTACGCCAGCTGACATATAAATAATAAATACAGAAGATAACAAATATTATTAAGGCAGTCCTCGAGTTACTGCTCGAGGTGCCAACATTTCATTGATAAGCTCATTGCCGGCATACATACCGACATATGAGAGACTCGGATACATACACTTCTTTGCTAAGTGTAGAAAGGATGAAGTAGAGCTACATTCCATGGACGCTTAGATTCCTCGCCGGACCTGTCCGCCTTGTTCTTCTCCTGCGGTTTTGCATCGATAAGATAATATGAGTCATTGTGCAATGCTTTGCTCACAATGAATGGCCCTTCCCATGGGGGGGATAACTTATGCATGCCAGCAGTACGTTGTACCAACCGGAGTACCAGATCACCTTCCCAGAAAATTCAGGGGTTTACTTTCCGGCTATGATAGCGTCGGAGATTTTGCTGATATATGGCGGATCTGGACAATGTCAATTCTCTTGCTTCTTCCAGCAGATCAACATCATTTTGTCGGGCTTCTTGCACTTCGGCTTCTGTGTATTGGGTGACCCTAGGCGAGTCATGCTCTATGTTGGCTGGTAATACAGCTTCTGCCCCATATACCAGAAAGAACGGCGTATAGCATGTTGATTGATTCGGAGTTGTTCTTAAACTCCACAGCACCGCTGGTAGTTCTTCTATCCAGAACCCCGCTGATCTTTGCAGCGGCTCAATGAGCCAGGGTTTTATCCCGGATAATACCAATCCGTTGGATCTTTCCACTTGTCCGTTCGATGCGGGGTGAGCTATCGAGGCTACGTCTAGCCGGATCTTCTTATCTCGGCAGAATCGCGCAAATGCTCCTTCAGCAAAATTCGTGCCATTATCTGTTATGATACTGTGAGGATAACCGTATCTCAAGATGATATCTTTGAGGAATGTCACGGCGGTAGCTCCATCACATTTTCTTATTGGCTTCACCTCAATCCATTTTGTAAACTTGTCAACCATAACCAAGATGTGGGTCATATTCCCTCTTGCTGGTTTGAAGGGGCCAAGCATATCCAAACACCATACGTAAAATGGCCAGGTAATTGGTATGGTCTTGAGCTCCGACATTGTCATATGTGTCTTTGTAGCATATCTTTGACAACCGTTGCAGTTTCTTACCAGATCTTCTGCTTGTTCCAAGGCACTTGGCCAGTAAAACCGACGACGGAAAGCTTTTGCTACCAAGGCTCTGGACGAGGCATGATACCCACATTCCCCTTGATGTATATCTCGGAGGATGTCAAGTCCTTCCTCCGGGTCAACACATCGTTGGAAGACATTAGTCACACTCCTTTTGTATAGCTCGGAATTGATGATCGCATATGCTTTTGCTCTCCTTTGAGTTTGCCTGGAAAGCACCTCCTCAGCGGGTAAGGTTCCATCTTTCAGGAATTGAAATATGGGCAGCGCCCAAGCTGGTATAGCTCGTACTGGGAACATATCCTCATCAACTTCCATCCAATCCACCGGCATAACCTCAGTCGGGTCATGCTGCGCAGTCCCCGGGTTTCGTGAACCACTTCCCACGTCAATGTCCATTGGCACAGCCTCCGATTCTGGATTTGCCGGGATATAAATTGACTTGGATTTTGGGGATGGCCTTATAGAGGGTTTTCTGAGGTGCTCTAGTGCTACACCTGGCGGGATTGCTTGCCGGGTTGATCCGAGCTTCGACAATACGTTGACAGCTTCATTTTCTACCCGCGGTATATGATGAAATCGCATCCCTCAAAGTACCCTGATATCTTCTGCACATGAAATCTGTACAGTGTCATATTTGCGTCCAAAGCATCCCATTGTCCGGAGACTTGCTGGACTACAAGATCCAAGTCACCGAAGCATTGGATCCGACGTATCCCAATTTCCTTTGCCACTCTGAGCCCATGCACAAGTGCTTCATATTTCGCAACATTATTTGATGCCGTGAAATGGATCTGCAGCACGTATTTCAGCTGGTCCTTCTTGGGCGAGGTAAGCACAACACCGGGGCCTAACCCGGTTTTTGTTTTTGACCCGTCAAAATGCATTCTCCAGTAGTTCGGATCTGGTAACGGTGGCTCATATTGCACCTCGGCCCAATCCACAAAAAATTCAGCCACAGCCTGAGACTTGATTGCTTCTCTTCTGTCATATTGTGGTGCATAAGGGGCTAGCTCAATTGCCCATTTTGTAATCCTGCCACTTGCATCCTTGTTGCTCATTATCTCGGATATGGGAGCTTCACATATTACTTTGATGGGTGCTCCTCAAAATAGTGTTTTAGCTTCTTAGCCGACATGTACACGCCATAAGCTACTTTCTGATAGTGCGGATAATTTTGCTTCGATGCGGATAATACCTCGCTTAGGTAATATACTGGCCTTTGTACTGACTTACCCTCTTCATCACGCTCTACCACAATTACTGCACTTACAACTCGGTTGGTTGCGGCTATATAGAGCAACATTGGCTCCTTTGATAGTGGAGAGGCTAACACTGGTGCAGTGGCTAACATTTTATTTAATTGGATAAAGGCTTCATTAGCCTGCGGCGTCCAAATGAACTTGTCTGACTTTTTCATGAGTTGATAGAGAGGCAGTGCCTTTTCTCCCAACCGACATACAAACCGACTTAAGGATGCCAGGCAACCAGTGAACTTCTGGACATCGTTAAGGCACTTCGGCAGTTCCATTCGCTCTATGGCCCGGATTTTAGTTGGATTAACTTCGATACCTCGCCTGGAGACAAGAAATCCGAATAATTTTCCAGCCGGAACACCGAAGGTACATTTCTCCGGATTAAGCTTCATTCAGAACCTCCTTAGGTTTGCGAATGTCTGCCTGATATCGTCAAGGAGCGTTTTTCTTTCCTTGGTCTTGATAACAACATCATCCACATATACCTGCACATTTTGACCAATTTGGTCGTGTAAACATTTCTGCATACATCTTTGGTACGTTGCTCCTGCATTACATAAACCAAAAGGCATGGTGTGATAGCAATAAGCCCCGTACGGGGTGATAAACACAGTCTTTATTTGATCACTTGGGTTCAGAGGTATCTGGTGGAAACCAGAATATGCATCAATGAATGACAACAGTTTCACACCCCGCAGTGGAATCTATGACTTGGTCTATCCTTGGTAGTGGGAACAGATCTTTTGGACACGCCTTATTCAGGTTCGTGTAATCGATACACACGCGCCAAACCACTGCCACATTCGGATCGTCCTTCTTCTTCTCCACCAGCACCGGATTAGACAGCCAATCCTGGTAAAGCACTTCCATGATAAATCTAGCTGCTAGCAGCCGAGCTATCTCATCTCCTATGACCTTTCTCCTATCTTCGGTGAAGCAGCGGAGAGGTTGCTTCACCGGCCATGTACTTGCTTTGGGTCTCGAAAAGCATCGTGTCCGAGGCCTCGCTCACATACCAATGGGTGTATGTTAATTGATCTGGCAAAAAGGGTTAAACTACGTGTGGAAACTTTAGTTGACCCCTACAGGGTTAAATCTTTTTGAAAAGCCATATCTATGGTTATGGACGACTTGGAGCACAGTTTCTCGATCATAGACAACTATAATTAAAGTTTACTGCTATAATTTGATTGGTATCTGATATGACTAGTAAGTTGGACAACCACCATGGAAAGAAAGAATAAAACTGCCAACCATGTGAGTTTCCTCGGCATGAATTCCTCGTTTGGTCTCGAGGGGGAAATACCAGGATGGCTATGATTGGTGTTAGTATCAGGTTGGTTATGAATAGGTTTTTCTTATCCATCTCTGATAGCCGATAGTGGTATCGAGTCTCTATAGGTTGTTTAGTGCATGCTGCGTCGCCGCTACAGTCCACCATACCTATGTAGGCGAGAGCCGCCGAATTCTAGACTCCGTGTGTACTCGCATCGGTACTGACTGCTCCATGTGGGTTGGGGACACTTTGTCGATCCACCTAATAATTAAATATAGAGACTATATGTGGGCTATTCTAATATGATATTGGCTCCATTTAATTTTGTGTAGCAACCCGATGCCATGTTTTGCCTTGTTAATTCAACATTTGAATTGCGGGATATAGAAATAAGATGAACCATCTAATTAATTGTCGGGACCCCGGTTCCGCTTAATATTGCCTGATTACATCATATCTTTGCCATGACTGCATCATACATGCATCATGCCTGATATTTTTCCATAGTATTAAATAGTGCATCTGGTGTATCTTTTAGTGCTTTGCTTCTTCGCGGATTAGGCCGTTTAGTGGATGAAAGAGTTGACAAGTCCTTCGGATAATGTCTCTTGGGCAGTGTTTTCAGGCGAGCATTCTCCCCTTTTCTACTTATTTTGTATTTATAGTCTTTACTTCCTCCTGTTGATCTATTGATATCCGTGTTGTGATGCTTTAGTTTCCGTGCACCATTTATATTCCTTGTAGCCTCTATATTGCCTTGGACACATCCTATTGCATGTTGATTGATAGACAGTCAACCTTGTGAGTTGTAGGTGCTTGCTCAGGTGCTGCTTCACGTAGATGTTATTCCATCGTTGTTGGGAGGTTGGCATATGATTAATGGTGGAGATGATCATTGCTTTCATTATAACTTGTCAAATAAAATGCTAGGAATAGATATAATGTAGAGGCACCGGTGGTTAATAGACGTTATTTGGTTTTTACCCACCCACTGGTGTCCACCTAGGACCAGAGTTCTTAACACTTGTTCCGAGACTGAGCGCGCTAACCACATGTGGGGTAAATGGGATCCCCTATCGGGTTATTACCTGATTTCAAAGTACTGTAGCGGGGGCCACAAATTAATTTGAAGTTTTCATGCCATGTTATGCCATGTATGCCATGTTTATTATTTGTTGCTCGATGAGCATTTACTACTGTATTTTTTAGGATGTGGGTCGTTATGTTGAGGATTATACCTATGGCCTCTGATCTCTCTACCGATCTCACAACCTCTGGGTCCATCTTCGGAGCCAGCCGACTTCGTTACAGGTAGCTTAGTGGGGTGGCACCCGTGTACTTGCTTTGGGTCTAGGAAAGCATCGTGTCCGAGGCCCCGCTGACATACCAATAGGTGCATGTGAATTGATCTAGCAAAAAGGGTTGAACTGCGTGTCGAAACTTTGGTGCACCCCTTCAGGGTTAAATCTTTTCGAAAAGCCATGTCCGTGGTTATGGACGACTTGGAGCACAATTTCTCGATCATAGACAACTATAACTAAAGTTTACTGCTATAATTTGACTTTTATGTAATATGACTAGTAAGTTGGACAACCACCATGGAAAGAAAGAATAAAACTGCCAACCGTGTGAGTTTCCTCGGCATGAATTCCTCGTTTGGTCTCGAGGGGGAAATACCAGGATGGCTATGACTGGTGTTAGAATTAGGTTGGTTCTGAATAGGTTTTTCTTATCCCTCTCTGATAGCTGACAGTGGTATCGAGTCTCTATAGGTTGTTTAGTGCATGATGCGCCGCCGCTTCGGTCCACCATACCTATGTAGGAGAGGGCCGCCAAATTCTAGACTCGCCGTGTACTCGCATCGGTACTGACTGCTCCCTTTTTTTCCTTTGCCATTGTCGGCACCCCTTTTGTTTGGCTTGGCCTGGACTGGGTTACGGACGCCATTGGTTACTCTTCAAGGCTCTTAGTCCAATTTGCTTCTTATCCGTACTCGCATGTTGTATCGTTTTCAAGGTGATTTGGATCTTTGTACCGTATATCTGTATTCTTGACTCATTGAGTCGATGTTGTATATATACATATATATGTTCTGTAGGTTCTATTGTGGTTTATTGTGTTATGATATTACTTCGTTTTCCACCCGCACGCAAGTGCCTAGTGGGCACCTTTGAATCGTTTCTATGCGGGTTTGGCGGGAATCGCTAAAATCTGCATAGGGGCGATTCGAGGGTGTTACGGGAGTAGCCCCCGAGTGCTTGGTGGAGTCGAAGACTTGAGCAAGGACTAAAATAGTCGGAGTCTTCTAGTGCTCAATCTTTGATGACATCATTGCTGACGACGTGATGACCTCAGTTGCCTGCGTGAGCGGCTTTGACGGGACGTGACGAGCGGTCGGCCCCATTTTCTGACCCTGACTTGACCGAGCGTGAGTAATCTTTCATTTTAACCGTGCCTCCTCGATTTCTGTGCGTAATGGAGGTAGTGGGGGATGGTTCGTGCTTCCACCTTGCCACGTGTTGATCATGATGCGCGCCACGTGCCTAGTAGGGTTTCTGCTGGCCATGGATTGCATCCGCCAGGGGGTTAAGTAGCAGCATAGCTGTGGTAATTTCCCATCTGCTCTTTCTCTGCTTTGTGCCTCCATTGTCGTAGGATTAATGACAAGTACGCCATGAGGGGGTCCTCGAGGCGTGTGGAAGAGAGGGGGGGTGAGACGTATGGTATTCCGGGACGGTGAGCACACAAGTTTACCCAGGTTCGAATCCGCCGGCTTTGGACGGATCCTACTCCTGCTAGCAATCTAGTAATACGGCAGAGCCGAAATATGGGTTACAATGGTATCGCCTGTGCGAGTTGAGGGTCTAAAGTATTGGGTGTGCCCTAAAGGCTCTCCCTAGGATGGCTTATATAGATATCCGGCCTAGGGTTTACAGGAGAGATCGATCCGGCTACGACTAAGAGTTGGTTACAGAGTACATCTTGAACTACAAGTAACATTATGGGCCTAAGTCGGTAAGTCTTCTGGGCCTTCCCGTAGCCGGATTGGACTCCGTCTTCTCTCCCGACTGGGCTGCCCATGAAGCAAAGCTCTAACCCGAAGTGGGCCACCCTGGTCAGTGAGGAACTGTGAGGATACCCGGAAAATATATCCCCAACAGCAGCCCCCGGAGGCCTCCAAGATCCAAAGTCGGATTTTATCATCATCTAGCTTGATCTTCGGCTTGCAGAATCTTGAAGGGTTCCTGAAACTTTACAAAAATACGATCTAGGTCTTAAAAATAAGTCGGACCTTTCAATTAGTTACTCGGATTTTCTAGCTTGATTTTAAACTAAGCCGGAACATGGTTTCCACGCCACCTGACACAAGCATGGTCAAGTCACGTCATCTGACAGGCGTGCCGTCAGCACGTCCGTTGGTGGGTCCACGGTTCGCGGAACCGAGGCGCCATTTCAATGCGAGCGTGGAGATCGAGGAGACGCAATCATCGCGTGGGTCCTTCCCAGTTCTTTCCACAATGCGTGGCGGTTACACTGTAGCATTTGCACGAATCTTGGCGCAGTTAGGTGGATATAAGGGGTTTGGATTTCTCCTTCTCCTTTTCACCAGTCTTTGTTGTTTCCTTTCCTCCCAATCCTCCTGCGCGCTCAGAGCTCTCTCATCCTCCCCCCACAGATAACTCCCAGCGCCGCCGCTTTTAGGTCACTTTCTCACCGGAGAAAAATGGCTTCATCATCTTCTTCCTCTAGTTTGGTGGCGGCAGCGGCGGCGGCATCGGCGGAAGCAGCTACGGAGAAGGAGAGCTTCTGGGGAATCTGGATCCCCTGCGCCCTTGACGAGGACGACCTCAAGAACATGGAGAAGGAGGGGCTTCTCGCCGTTGGCGACTGGCAGAGCGGCTCCGGCGAAACCGTCCCCAACCCGTGCGAGGGCGAGCGTGTCCACTTCGGCACCCATCTGGACCGAGGTCTGTCTTTTCCTCCCTCGGAGTTCTTGTCTGAGGTGATAGATCACTATGGAGTTCAACTCCACAATCTTCCTCCCAATTATCTTCTAGAAATGAGCGCATATGCTGCGCTTTGCGAGGGCTTTCTCGGCATTAGGCCGAGTTTGCTTCTCTTCCGGTACTATTTTCATGTCCGGAGAAATTCCATCACTGCCGGTGTTCCTTACATCACTGGCACCATTAGCTTTTCTGTTAGACGAGACCGGTCATATCCCAAAATTTCTGCCAGTGACTCGGTCAAACAATGGCCAGCCACTTTCTTCTATCATAGGGATATTCTGGCTCCCGGCAAAGCTACTGCTTTGCCGGCTTTTGTCGACGGAGCTGCCACGGCCCAGCCTTCCTGGGACGAGGCTGCTTCGGCTCTCACCGACGATCTGATCCTTGCTAAGAGGCGGATCGAATATCTGATCAAGCACATGGGTCTGAAGGGATCCGACTTGGTCCAGTGCTGGGTCTCACGTCGGATCCAGCCACTTCAGTACCACGGGGATAGACTGATGCATTCCATCACGTCTTCCAAAAAAGACTCCCTCCGCATCAGCCCCAAATCCTACACCACTCAAGGCTACATCAGCCAGATCAAGTGGCTGATCAAGGAGCAGATCGAGAGGAGGATTCCAGAGATTTCTCTGGATATGTACACAGCGGAAAACCCCGTGGTGCCAGTAAGCTTCCATCAATACACCTTTTATGTGTTTCAATCTCTAAGTTATATACTGCAATGCTGATATGTTTTCTTGTTTTCAGCTTGCTGACCTCCCCGAGTCGGAGCTTGCTCCACTCGAAGGATATCCTCCTGAGTTTTCTCAGGAGACTGAAGTGGTCCCATTGCCGGAACTTGCGCTCAAGAAGCGCAAAGCTCCGACAGTCGCTGTTGGCACAAAGGAAGTGCCTGTTGTGAAGAGGTAACTTTCATTCACAATTTCCGCCTTTGTACCTTTCTCGAATTTCTTTCTGAGATGTAATGTTTCCGACTTTACTACATTCTTAGAGCAAAGCCTCTCATCAAGGGTAAGGGGAAAGGGATTCCTGTGAAGCCCCTGCGACAGACGAAGCTCACCATAGCTTCTCCTGCCGTGGCTCCTTCAACTCCTGCCCCTCAACCTTCTGCAACTCCGGCGATCATTCCTTCTCCAGTGGTCGCAGAAGATCCGGCTCCTCCAACAGAGCCCGCGATCCTTGGGTCGCAGACTGACGTCACCGTGGGTGCGTCAGCTGAAGATAAGGGTGAACCCTCTTCGGGTAATGATCCCTCGGCTGAAGTCTTCGCCGAAAACCTCCTCAGCAATCCGGGACTTTCCAAGTTTGGCCTATCCCGGAAATCTGCAGAGGAAATCCAACGGCTGGCTAGGCAAGTCCTGGACAAAAGCCATCTATCCCCCGAGGAGGAAGCGCAAGAAGCAGATGGCGTCAAGTTCTCTGACCTTCTCGCTCAAGTCCGCCTTCGCGACGAGAGGATCAGGACTGGCGAGCTTCCAACAGCCCCAGTAATCCCTCTTACCCTCGCCGAGAAGGTGGCAACTGAAGTGAACGCGGGTTTAGACAAACTCACCCGCGAGCAATATGTAAGTCGGAATTCCAACTCTTGCTTTTACATTATGTTATATCGTATCCTCTAGCCCCCAAGCATGAAGTAGGATATAGAATCCGAGTTTGTGCTTCATTAGGATGCCAAAGAATGAACTAGTGTAGCCCCCAAGGCTCGTGCTGATATTTTAGCAAAAAAATATTAGCCCGAGTCTTAAGTAGCTTTCTGACTTTGGGTATTCTGACTTACAGAAAGTATATTCCTATAACCTGGAATTATTATCCAATGTCTGCGATAAACGGAGAGAGATCAAAGCTCTCCGGCTTAAAAATGCTGAGCTCAAGGTAGCTAAGGATGAAGCCGAAGGTAAATCATTTCAAGATTCAAACCTTGTCTTTTGCTTTTTTAATGTCGAATTTTTCTGAACTGTTGTTCTTTTTGACTTACAGCGTTGGTGAAACAATCTATCGCTATGATTGAAGAGGCCGAGAACCTCAAGACCCTGGTGGTGGAGAACAAGGGACTCCGCCAAGAGCTGGATAAGCTCAAGGCGGATCATGAAAGGAGCATAGCTCAAGTCCTGGAATCCTCCTCCATGGCCACCGAAGAGCGTGATCGCAAGATCGCTGCTCAAGATAAAATTATCCCGGACCTCAAGAATGAGCTTGGCAGAGAGAAGGATATCTCCGAGGCGCTCCGGGATGAACTCTAGAGTCTTCGGGAGGAGAAGACCAAGATTGACGACGTCATTCTTGGTACGTTCCATCTGTCTGACTTATCATTTCTTCGACTTTCATCAATGTCGGATTTTTCTTGACTTGTTTTGTGTATAGGTCCTCTGAACTTGACAGACTCTTCCTCCTCCGAGCCCCACACCCACCGGCTTACCCAAGTCGGTGATCTTCTGCATGACTTCCGCCAGTCTATTGAAGACATTGGCGAGTCTCTCAGGATTCCGGACATGCCAAGCATGTCGGATTTTCAGGTGCGGGACAAGGCCAAGGAGATGCCGCAGCTTGTTCGGGACTGGAACATGTCCTACACGTGGACTGCTGCGCAGAACGCTCTCACCATGGTCATGAGCCACCATGGAAACATGGAGATATGGCAAGTGACCAGAGGGTATTGCAAGGTAGACGAAGACGGCCAGGAGCAAGACCTTCAAGCCATCATGCATTCCTGCGCCGGATATGGGTGCCACGTAGCTGATCTGACCAGCTACGAGATCCCCTTCTTCACCCGCGTAGATACTCCGCCGCCTCCTCCAGAAGAAATCGAAGAAGTTTCTGACGATGAACGGACCACCTCGGATCCGGACATCTCGGAACGATATCAAGGCGGAGTAACCAGCGAGCTGGCAGCTACTTCATCTCCTCCTGCATCATAGATCAGAAAACTATGTATTATTCTGGAAAGACATGATGCGTTTTGTAAATATTAAGTACTATTGACTTTTGCTAGTGCTAAGCTTTTTATCTATTCAGCAATTTTGGCTTTTGAAATTTTTGCGTGCCTGAAATGTTCACATAAGCACTTGAAATTTTCCGTCTCTACTTATCGTTTATCTGGCTTTCCGCCTCATCCCTTTCGTGAGCCGGCTAAACCTTCAGCCGGAAACTTTGCCGAGCAACAGAGCTCAATTGCTAAACCAGTTTAAACTCGGAAACAAAGCCGGCTTCCAGTACAAACAATTCACTACTCGGAAGATATCCGCATCCAGCAATCAGACAAATAACCCAAGTAAAGACTAGAATTTTTTAGAGTTATACCCGAAGGTAGCAGTTTTACAATCAGAAATCTAAACCAGAACGAACATGAGCATAAAGTACTTTCAAGCATTCTGGGATTTTCGACTATGACATGATCATTGGGAAATAAGATGGTAAAAACTTCTCAGAAAAACTTTGAGGTAACCAAAACTTTTATTTCTCACAGAACATGTACATATGTATGATTACAAAGAAGGATAAACTAAGAATAAAAGGGACGTAGATGAGAAATATTCCATGGTCTGTCTAACTCATCTAGATTTGTACTGCCTCCAGCTCTCTTTCTCTTCTTAGTAGCAGGTCTTTCTTTGACTGGCCTCATGTCAGTTAAGTAGTACGATCCATTGTGTAATACTCGACTAACTAAAAAGGGCCCTTCCCATACTGGGGAAAGTTTGTGCTTTCTTTGTTGCACAAGCCGGAGAACCAAATCACCTTTATTGAAAGATCTAGTTTGGACTCTCTGGCTATGATACTTGCGTAACTTCTGCTGATAGGCTGTAGATCTCATTTCAGCAACGACGCGAACTTCTTCGACTAAGTCGAGATCATTTTGTCGAGAAATCTCGGCATCCTCTTCGATATACCCGGCCACTCTAGGAGAAGTATGAATTAAATCGCTAGGAAGAACTGCTTCTGCACCATAGACCAAGAAGAAAGGTGTGTATCCTGTTGACCTGTTCGGAGTTGTTCGTAAACTCCAAATTACAGAGGGTAATTCCTCTGCCCAAGCCCCCGCAGCACGCCGTAGTGGTGCTTCGAGTCTTGGTTTCAAGCCTTGTAGAATTAAACCATTTGCTCTTTCGACTTGTCCGTTAGCCTGTGGATGTGCGACTAACGCAATGTCAAGCCGGATATTTTGCTCATCGCAGAATTCAGCCAATTCTCCCATGGAAAAGTTACTCCCATTGTCCGTGATAATACTATGCGGATAACCATACCGGATTATAACATCCTCGACAAATTTTTTGGCTGTTGCTCCATCACAACTAGTGATAGGTTTAGCCTCGATCCACTTTGTGAATTTGTGCACCATCACTAAGAGGTGAGTGAATCCACTTGGGGCTCGTTTCAAAGGTCCTACCATATCAAGCCCCCAGACCGCAAAGGGCCTTGTTATAGGTATTGTTCGCAGCTGATCAGCCGGAACATGAGCTTGCTTAGCGTACTTTTGGCAGCCTTTGCATGTCTTGACTAATCGTTCGGCATCTGCCTGAGCTGTAAGCTAGAAAAATCCATGTCGAAAAGCTTTTGCCACTAAAGATTTGGCTGTAGCGTGCTGACCACACTCGCCTTCGTGGATTTCCCTTAAGATTTTCACTCCTTCTTTCGGAGATACACAGCGCTGAAAAACCCCAGAAACACTCCATTTATGGAGCTCACCTTTAACAATAGTATAGGATTTTGCTCGTCGGATAATCTGTCGGCTCAGTACCTCGTCTTCGGGTAATTTTCCATCTACCAAATAATCGAGGTAGGGTTGAGACCAGCTGGGGATTACAGCCAGAACTGCTATCAAAGGTGAGTCAGATTTGGTCGGATATTCCTCATCTACTCCCTTTATCGAGGGAACTTTGAGGTGCTCTAAAAATGCGCCATCCGGGACCTCTTTCCGCGCAGAGCCTATTCGAGATAGTGCATCTGCTTCCTCATTTTCTGCTCGAGGGATGTGTTGAACTCCAAACCCCTCGAATGATTTAGATAGATCATCCACGACAACTTTATATGCTGCCACGTGCTTATTTGCATTACAACTATCTGAGACTTGCTGAGCAACAAGATCCGAATCTCCGAAACACATCAAACATCGGATGCCAATATCCTTAGCGATCCGGATTCCATGCAACCGTGCTTCATACTCGGCAATGTTGTTTGTCGCTGTGAAGTGGATCTGCAGCACGTATAAAAGTTTATCTCCTTGGGGTGATTTGAGCACCACGCCAGCCCCCGAGCCCGCTCGAGCCTTAGACCCATCGAAAAAGAGGGTCCAATATTCTGACTCAGGAAGGACCATGTTCTCCTTGGTCTCTGTCCAATCAGCGACAAAGTCAGCAAGGATCTGGGATTTGATTGTTGTCCGGGGTTTGTACTCAATATCGAAAGCTGCAAGCTCTATGCCCCATTTGGTGACGTGTCCTCTGGCATCACTATTGTTGATTATATCTCTCATGGGAGCTTTCCTCACCACGGTAATTGGATGCTCCTGAAAATAGTGTCGTAACTTACGAGATGCTAGAAAAACACCGTAAGCCAACTTTTGATAGTGCGGATACCGTTTTTTTGATTCTGTCAGGACCTCGCTGACAAAGTACGTCGGACGCTGCACCAGGTGTTCCTAATTTGCTTCTGGTCTCTCCACTACCATAACGATACTAACAACCTTATTTGTCGCAGCAATTTAGAGCAACATCGGTTCCTGAGGTTCCGGCGCTGCAAGGATAGGAGCAGATGAGAGTACTTTCTTCAGGTCTTGTAGTGCAGCTTTAGCTTCGTCAGTCTAGACAAAATCCTTGGTCTTCTTCAGGAGTTTGTATAATGGTGCGGCTCTTTCACCAAGCCGGCTTACAAATCGACTGACCGCAGCAATGCAACCAGTTAATCTTTGTACGTCCTTCAGGCGAGTTGGCCTGGAAATATTGAGAATAGCCTTGATCTTGTCGCGGTTCACCTCTATGCCTCTTTGAGACACGATGAAACCTAACAATTTTCCGGTTGGTATTCCAAAGAAGCATTTCTTAGGGTTAAGCATGATGTTGTATTTTCGTAGATTGGCGAACGTTTCCTCCAAGTCGGAAATCAACATTTCCTTCTTTTTGGACATGACCGCGATATCATCCACGTATGCATGTACATTGCGTCCGAGTTGATCATGGAGGCAACGCTGCATCGTGCGCTGGTACGTAGCTCCTGCGTTCTTCAGCCCAAAGGGCATCGTAACAAAACAGAAGGTTCCGAAGGGGGTTATGAATGAAGTTTTGACTTTGTCAGATTCCTTCATCCGGATTTGGTGATAACGGGAATATGCGTCGAGAAAACAGAGGAGTTCCGAGCCTGCCGTAGAATCGATAACTTGATCAATTCTAGGCAGAGCGAATGGATCTTTTGGACAAGCCTTGTTCAAGGCAGTATAATTAACACACATCCTTAAATCAGTGGTGTCCTTTTTAGGGACCATTACAGGGTTGGCCGACCAATCAGTATGGATGACCTCTTCTATGAATCCGGCTAACTCGAGCCGCGCTAGTTCCTTAGCTATTGCCTTACGCTTTTCGTCGCCAAACCGTCGTAAGGACTGTTTGACGGGTTTAGCATTCGGGTTTACATTTAGAGAGTGCTCGGCAAGTTCCCTAGGTACTCCGGTCATGTTAGATGGCTGCCATGCATAGATATCTTGATTTGCTTGGAGGAACTTGACGAGCGCGCTTTCCTATGTGCTACTTAGGCCTACACCTATCTGGGTCACCTTGGAGGAGTCATCATCCTTCAACGGCGTCGTCTTCGTCTCTTCTGATGCCTTGAACTCCGGATTTGGTTTTGTGACCTCCTTCTTCGTTGCAGGCATCTCAGACGGATCTATGCTCTTCTTGATCTCCTGGTACTCCTGCGCGTGCAGCATGGCTTTGGCAAAGGAGGCATTTCCATCTTCGCACTCTCGCACCTTCTTCGGGTCTCCCCTGATGGTGATCACGCCGTTGGGACCTGGAATTTTCATCATATTGTAAATGTAACATGGACGAGCCATAAAATCCCAATAAGCCGGATGTCCGAATATAGCATGGTATGCGCTCTTGAACGGGACTACTTCGAAGGAAAGTGCCTCCGTCCGATAATTCTTTGGAGTTCCAAAAGTAACATCCAAAGTGATCTCTCCCAGGGAATTAGCTTGTCTTCCTGTGACAACTCCGTGAAAGAACACAGAGCTATGGTTCAGCTGTGTTTCCGAGATCTTCATCCGGCGTAGCGTTTCGACATAGAGAATATTGATGCTGCTACCACCGTCCATGAGGGTCTTGGAGAAACCATAACCGTCAATAAGTGGATTGACGATGAAGGCGTATTTTCCTCGCCTGTGTAGTTTAGGCGGATGATCAGCGCGGTCAAACGTGATTGCCACTTCCGACCAGTCCAGATACTGAGGGACAGCCGGAACTGTTGCATTGAGCTCGTAGAGAACTACTTTCTTGACCTTTGCTGGTTGAGATCCGAGGAAGGTGACGTAAGTGTCCTTCTTGGTGGGAAAAGTCTTCTTCCCTTCCGGCTTGGGATTTGAAGCATCAGCTTCCTCCATGTCGGAATCTTCCTTGGTCTCCTTGTCTTTTTCGGGATTTTTCTTTCCCTTCTTCCGCTTAGCTTTGTAGCCTGCGGTATCATCTCTCTTGATGTCGTCATTAAAACGACATTCAGCGTTGGTGTGGGACGAGCCCCCATTGGCGTCTAAATGATGCACACATGGGTTATTGGCAATGTCGGCCCAAGTGTAGGTTTTGCCTGGTTGTTGCTCTCCTCTGCCTTGGACCCTTGACGTCCCACGGCCACGCCCGTGGCCTCCGCCACGTCCTCCTCGTCCTCCAGACCCAGAAACAGTAGTGACCACTGTTGTCTCCGCGTTGGGTTTTTCTTCCGAGGTATTTTTGCGCTTCTAAGCTTGTTGCTTTGGTTGTTTTGCCGACTGAGGCACAACCAGGGCATTGGGTAATCCCTCTGCATCGTCGTCAGCATCTGCATACTTGCTCGTTGTTTCTATCATCTCTCCCAGATTAGTAACCTTGTCACACTTCAAGCGATGGCGCAGTAAACCAATTGGGAGACCTGCGATGAAAGCTTCAATCGCAGTTTGGTCGTTTACTCCTTCGCAGGAGTTTTTGTGTCGATCCATCGTCCGAGATAATCCCGGCAAGTTTCTCCGGCTTACTGGGTGCAACATTGTAGGTCTCCAACCGTACAAGGCCTTCGATATGTGCCTTCGAAATTCCGAAAGAACACACTTTGCAAGTCATACCAGTTGTGGATGGTGTTTGCCGGAAGTTCATTGAGCCATGATCATGCCGTCTTCCGCAACATAAGTGGGAGATATCGGGTTGCGACCAGGCCGTTTCCGCCTTTAGTGATGCAGCAAGCTTGGAAGAAATCCTGTAACCAGGTGTCTGGCCAAGCAATGCCGTCGTAGGCTTGGCTATGTCTTGAGATAGCAAATCCTTCTGGGAATTTTGTAGCTCTGATGCGTGGTCTGAAGAACTTTGGGCCCACGTACATGCATCGTTTTCATAGCGCCGAGCCTCTATGTTGGAGTTGATCCTGTGCCTTGCGTCGTTCAGGGATAGAGATCGTCCCGAATGTCGGTTGTGGCTGCGGTGCCTTGGAGCCAGACTTCGGCTTCTGCCACCACCTCCTCTGCCATGTCGTCCTCCTTGACATCCTTGGGGGCCATTGTGATAACTGTGTGGTGGAGAGGGTGGTGCAGCTGGATAGTTTCCGGCTGATTGCCGGCCTCCGTCCGGAGTGTCATTATTCTGGTTCCGGGGAGGTTCTTAACTATGACGAGCCCCCTGCCGGCTTGTTCCAGCATGGTTTCCGTCGTTCCTTCGTCCGTCGTTCCCACCATGGTGAGGCTCAGCCGGACGGCTCTCATGTCTAGGAGGTGGCATTCTCTGACGATCCTCCTCCTGACATTTCTCCTTATCTTCTCCCTTTCGATCGTTGAATTCTCGTCAGGGAGGATTCCTTGGATTCAGTGCAGCGATCGTGTCTTTCTCGGCTGCTAGAGCGACATTGCTCCAGTTATGTGTAGCTCTGCGATGCTGTCCCGATGATCCGGTTCTTGAATAATTGTCTTCCCTGCGTTCGGGGTGATGGTACTGCGCCCGAATGTAATGGGATCTTACGTCAGCCCATGCCGGATCTGTGCGACATGGTCAGAATCCGAGACCAGTTTTTGACTTCCGGACAGGGCGACCTTCTGCTGCTCCAGTCCCTTGTTGAGTAGCTTGATACCCAAGCGTATCTCCTCTGGCCCTAGATTAGCTGATAGAATTTCACGAGCTGCCACGGTATTTTGCACTGGTGTTGGGTATACCCAATCTCTGTTGCTATCCTTCCGTGTCTTCCCCATCTCATCTCCGAAAAGGACGGCACGGACACGTGGGAATTGGTTGTCATCTATGTGACGCTTCCCTGTCTTGTGATGTAGACGGGACATGTACTCCTTGGTTGACATGCGCTTCTTCTCCACCTCGATGTTTTTGGCTTCATCAAGGAGTTGTTGACGACGCGCTTCTAGGGCCTGGGCCCTTTTGTCCAGCTCATCTGCAGTAAGTTCTACAACTGTAGGGATAGGTGTGGTTAAGGCGGCATCGATGAGTTTACACGCACCTTCAGTGATCACGTGTCCATCCACCGATGCTTCCTTTTTCGGCTCGTCTGGGATAACTGCTCCATCCGAGTCTTCCTCGTATTCCTCGGCAATCACCTCCTCTGTCAGAGGGTCTTTTGTCGGGGTCTTGTTCTTCTTGTTCTTCTTCTTTGCCTTCTTGGCAGCGCCGGTAGCAAAGACGGCTTTGGGTCCGTTTCCCGGAGTCAAGCTCTGATCGGTACTTTCGGACATCTAGACCTCGAGATTATCACCGACGTCCATGTCATCCTGCGCTTTGGGAGAGTGTTCCCTGGATCCTTCATCCATGGCTTCTCCTTCTTCTGCAGCTTTGGAGTTGTACTCCTCTTCATATTCCACGGAGAACTTCGAAAATCTACCGATGTCATAGATTCATCCGAGGATGCGGGAACGTCGGCGTTTGTTCCAATTGCCTCCAGCACCGAGTCAGTGTTTTCTCCAGCATCGACAGAGCCGGATCTGGATCCAACATATTCGACGAAGTGCGATGCGTGCTTCCTGAGGTACCTGCGGCTTTCGCGATCAGCCATATCGAAACTTTTAATGGTTTCGAGGATTGCATCTGTGCTAGCGCCTTGTAGTATCATGCGTCTTAGTGTGTACCTGAGGAAAGGCATGTCTGTCTCGGCATCGTCAGAGCCGGAATCAGTGTCGTTGATATGCTCCTCCTGGATTTCGACTTCCACGGGTGGGTCGATCTGGGATCCGGCTTCTCCAGGGAGATCCACTCCAGATTCGACTTGGACCGTGAGGTCTTCTTCAGGCTCGGATTTCTCCACTATCTTCGCAACTGGTGCGGGCTGGGTGGGATTAGGGTTTTTTGAGATCCAGAACTCTGCCGCCTCCGCGGACAAAGGGGACCCAGAAGATTCTTCTGCCTCTATCATCACCGCTGGGGTGGGTTGGGCAGTTTCAGTGAAACCGATGTAAACATCGATCTTGCCAAAAGACATGATTGTATAGGAAGTCACGGCTTCCCTAGCCGGAATCCAAGTCTCGTCGAGAACGATGAGAGGGACATCGCTGGTGTAGAGGATGCGACCGACGGCGATGGTCTCGCCGATTCCGATTCTTGCATATTCCGCTCAGAACGCAGATCTGAAGCTCACTTGCCCCACGGTGGGCGCCAACTATCGTCGGATTGGTGACAAGTACGCCATGAGGGGGTCCTCAAGGCGTGCGGAAGAGAGGGGGTGAGACGTACGGTATTCCGGGACGGTGAGCAAACAAGTTTACCCAGGTTCGAATCCGCCGGCTTTGGACGGATCCTACTCCTGCTAGCAATCCAGTAATACGGCAGAGCCGGAATATGGGTTACAATGGTATCGCCTGTGCGAGTTGAGGGTCTAAAGTATTGGGTGTGCCCTAAAGGCTCTCCCTAGGACGGCTTATATAGATATCCGGCCTAGGGTTTACAGGAGAGATCAATCCGGCTACGACTAAGAGTTGGTTACAGAGTACATCTTGAACTACAAGTAACATTATGGGCCTAAGTCGGTAAGTCTTCTAGGCCTTCCCGTAGCCGGATTGGACTCCGTCTTCTCTCCCGACTAGGCCGCCCGTGAAGCAAAGCTCTAACCCGAAGTGGGCCACCCTGGTTAGTGAGGAACTGTGAGGATACCCAGAAAGTATATCCCCAACATCCATCGCCATTGTTGCCGCTCTCTGCCTCTTAGAGTTCATCCCGTTTCGCGGCGCTGGACCAACTCAGTGTGTTTCCTAGTTACTTTCTCCGCTCACATCGCCACAGCAGGATGGGGATGAAGAAATGAGGTGATGTCATTGAGTCCGCCGCCACCATTGTTGCTGCCAAGAAGAAAGGCGGCTCTGCCATTGTGGGCACTAGCACCACCGTCGCCGGGAAGAAGAAGGGCGCGGGCACCCGCGTCACCAATGGTGCGTGGCGCGCGTCCATCATCAAATTGTTTGAACTACGTCTTCTTCATCAGGATGAAGTTCTATCTCCCGTGGTTGGTGACTCACGAGTGCCAGGCGGCGAGGTAACTCCTTCTCCTCCTGCTGGTTTTTGGGTGATGTTCCTAGCATTCATCATCCGCGGTCGCTCTCTGCCCCTACATCCTTTCTTCAGGGGCCTCCTTTGCTTCTATGGGCTCCAGCTGCATCAGCTGTCCCCCAACTCTATTCTCCACATCACCTGCTTTAGTATACTTTGTGAGTGCTGGCTCGGAATCGAGCCACACTTTGGTCTATTCAAACGGCTTTTCAAGCTGAAGCGCCAGTCGTCATCTGGTTCCGTAGTCTACGACTTAGGAGGCTACGGGGTCCATGTCGACTCCTCCATCACATACTTCAATATCAAGCTCATGGCGTCAGTCCAAGGGTGGAGGGACAAGTGGTTCTACATCCACGACCAGAAGGCCGACGGAGAACACTTCGGACTCGCGCCTTTTGATCCCGCGACGCCGTGCAAGAGGAGGCGTTCTTGGAAGAACATGGTGATGCCCGGCGAGTCTGAGGAGATAGAGGTGCTATACGAGTGTGTCTGCGACCTCGAGAGTCGCATGGGTAAAGAAGAGGGAGGTTGCACCCTCATTTGCACATGGTTATGCCGTCGCATCCAGCCCTTGCAGGCTAGAATCTACCCCATGTTCCAATGGGCTGGTGCAGACGATGTCACTCGTGTATCTGCCGATGGCATTTCTGCGAGTGAAGTAGATAGGAGGGTGCGACTGCTGACTAAGTACACTGCCAAGGATGTATTTCCCAGTGAACCAGTTGTGCCCCCATTTGATGCTTCTAACCCTCCTCCTGAGGTATGATGGTGCTACAAAGTAGCTTTATTTTGTCGAGTGCTTCTGTTTTCTTGACGTGTGCTAACTTGTTTTCTGTATGTAGGATTGGAAGGTGTCTCCCAATTTGCCCCCTCTTCCTGAGGGGGTTATTCCTCGCAAAGCAGAAGAAGAGGATGAGTCGGAATCGACCGCCCATCTGAAGAGGAAGAGGAAGCCCCCCGAGTCCATCAGTCCGGACACTCGCAAGCGTGCGCGTAGCGAAGATTCGGATGCGTTGTCTCCTTCGACTCCAGAAGGTTCAGCTATCGGTGCAGAGTCGCCGATTCCTGTTGTTCCTGTGAGTTCCATGGCGCCATCTTCCCGCAAGAAGATGCGACTACCGAAGGAGTCGGAGGAGTCGGAGGGCCAAACCTTTGATTTTGACAAGTTTGATTGGTACGTATACAATTCACCTCTTGGTTCTTTTTGGAGTTCTGTCTTCCTGATGTTGGTTTTGTTCCATAGTCAACCGGCGTCATCGTCTTCTGGCGGCGTCCAATTTTTGAAAGAATCTGGAGTCGCGTACTCTAAGGCCAAGGAAGTGGCTGAGTGAACTCCTTCTCCTCCATTGGCGTCCCACTCCGGGCACAATTCATCAAGTTCTCCACACGCTGTGGAGCACCAGATGGTTGTCTAGACGACTGCGCGACAATCGACTTTGGAGTCTCTAGAGGATCACGTATGTGTGATGATGCTTTTACTTGTAGTCAAATTAATCATCTATGCTATCTGCTGATCCTTTGCTTTTTTCCTGTTGCAGCTTATTGTGAAGGAAGTTGCTCGCCTGGCGGAGCAAGTACTTACAATGGGTCGGCAACACGCGTTGTTGGACAATCGCCATCGTGTGGTTGAAAGTTAGTATTTTGTGCTTTTTCTTCTTCATCCTTGTGATTTTTTATGTACCCAACTGACGGTCTATCTTTGTATGTTTTGCAGCTGAGCACAACATACTTCTTCACGAAGCCGCCTCCCTTGAGAAGATGCTCACCACGGCGGTGAAGAGTCACGATGAGGCAGTCGCTGCGCTTGGTGAATTGTGGAAACGCGAAGAGGATTTGCGCGCCTCCATTGCTGCTAGGGAGAAGTTGTTCAAAGAACAACTCTTCTCGATTGCTAAGGATCTTTCAGGTATTCTTTTTGTCTGGTTTTCTGTTGTGTCCTTTCTTTTGACTTTGTTATTGTGCTGACTTTTTGCCAACACTTTGCTCTGTGTAGATGCTGGTGGTCTGAGCTTCGATGTCCAGGCGCTTCGTCGTGATGATGCTTTGGCAGGCGCCATCGCGGCAGTCGAGGACCGCAGTGCTTCCATTCAGGGAACGCTGGTCAAGGCTAAGGGTGTACTCAGTCGCCTCCGCGAGGAGCTAGCACCCAAAGCTGAGCTGATCGAGAACGTTGATGACCTAGTGGAGTCCCTTGCTGGAGGTATTCCTGCAGGCTTCAAGAACTCGCTTCGCGTAGTCTGTGCTTCCATGTCACTCGTGATGGTTCAAGCCCATGGCGTGGAGGTCTATCCTGCTTCGGTCTCCAAGGCGATGCCCGTCGGCGCAAATGGTCAACAGGTAGTTTTTGCTCCTTTTGCAACTACCTGTGGGAAGTACGGGCCGCAACTCATCAGCACAGTCACCAAGTACTCTGAGGAGCTGCAGGGAGCTAAGAAGGCGGCGAAGGATGCGGCATCAGGGGCCGGCGGAAAGTCCGTGGCGTCTGATACCGCCATGGAATCGATGAAGCCTCCGAATCCGAAGTCTAAGTCGAAGAAGCAGGCTGCTCCTCAGTAGTTATATTTGTAATAGTTAATAGCTTGACCCCTTTTGTCTAGAACATGTCGTTGGCGGGTGTCTCTGTTGATAATTTGTTATGTTTGAATGCACTTGAGTTCTTGTCCATGTGTTGCTTGGTCTTCTTATTATCTCTTGCTTGGCTTGTGATAGGGCACATTGAGTGGTCCTTCGAGTGAGCCTCGGGATCTACCGTCCACTGATGATACACTAGGGCGATCGCGGTCCAGGGTGGATGAGTTGTCTCTGCTTTCACGACTGCGTGATCGCGTTAAGCACCTGGAGCGTGAACTGCCCGTCCTCCGTGGTAACGCCGATGTATGGAAGTCGAGGGCGGAGAAGGCCATCGCCCGAGAGCAATATCTACTAGGGGAGGTGGCGCAGCTGGGTGACCAATTCAAATGTTAGCCTTCTGCCTCCTTATCTTGTCTTGTAGTCACTCGCGGTAGTTTGCTGCCTTTATACTTTTTCCTGTTTTTTGGTATATTTTTCAGCATGCGTCATCCGCGGGATGAGAAGGACATGATCGCCATATGCATGAACGACCTGACTTAGGAACGGCTTCAGGCAAGTGGGTACTTCTAGGTGGATCATGATCGTGCAATTGCGCTTGCGACCCTGCAGGATCGTGCCTCGCCAGTGCTTCATTTTCTGAAGAAATCGCAATCATGCCTAAGGAATATCTATTAGACAATGTTTCCGCTGGACGTCATCCCTTCGAGCCTGTTGGCTCTCCTTGCTAAGTTTCAAGACTTGAGCGCAGTTCACGAGTGCGTGAGTTAACAATTAGTGGTTGGTGCCAAGGCTGCTATGTCACTGGTGCGACTGCATAGGCCTGATGTAGATGTTGCAGTGATTGTCGCCGGTCCTCCAGCGCCGCCAACAGGTTCGGCCTGGAATATGGTTCCACATTACCAGGCGGTGGATCGTCCAGCAGAAGGGATTGTTGACATCTTCGAGGAGCAGACCAATGTTCTTTTGCTGCAGTAGTAGTTTAACTTGTAGCCCGCACATAAATGTACTAGTGTTGTAAAGTTCATATATATGCGATGTATATAATTGATTGACATTGATGTGAAAAGAGCTTGTTAGCTTGTATGTTTTTGCTAGTGCGTTGCACTATGTGATTCCTTTTCGTTAGCCTGACTTGTATTTTTCTCAGCACCTTGCCAACCTGCCAGGTGCGTTGCAGCTGGGTTGCTGTTTGCCAAGGGTTTGATTATTGCGTCAGCTACTCGGGATATCGCGATTGGTTCGTAGAACAGTTGTGTAGAGGGTGGCGTAGCCCCAGAGTGATATAATTGCTAGAAAACACAGTTTCGGGCACTTAGCTTTATTTATTCGCAGAATTAGTACGAGGTACAATGTGTGGCTAAGTAGCATTGGCTGAATAGCCTTATTTGTAATGTAAAAAGAAAGACGACTAAGGGTAGAAGCGCCGCAGCTGCACGATGTTCCACGGGTTGGAGTTTGCAACTCTTGTCTCGAAATCTTTGAGGCGATATGCGTCACCTGGGATTACTTCTGTAATCACATATGGTCCTTCCCAAGGGGACTCGAGCTTTAGGTGCCCTTGTTGTTTCAGTCGTAGGAGCAGGTCTCCTTCGACAGAGGATCTAGGGCATAGCCTTCTGCTGTGGTAGTTGCGCAAGTTCTGCTGGTAGATCGTTGATCTTTCTGCTGCGGATTCTCATGCCTTGTCAAGGAGGTCGACGGAGTATTCAAGTGCAAGTGTGGACTCCTGCTCGATGTACGCGACTACTCGTGGGGCTTTAAAGCGTACTTCTACGGGTAGTACTGCTTCAGCTCCATGCACCATGAAGAACGGGGTGTATCCCGTGGCACTGTTTGGGGTTGTGCGTAGGCTCCAAAGTATGGACTGCAATTCGTCTGGCCAGCATCCGGCGGCTTGTTCGAGTGGCCGGAGGAGTCGCTTCTTGATTCCGCCATAGACGAGCCCGTTGGCCTTTTCGACTTGACCATTGGTCTACATATGAGCTACGGAGGCATAGCTTATGTTGATTCCCAAGTTTTTGCAGAAACCCTGGAACTCCTTAGAGGTGAAGTTTGTTCCATTGTCCGTGATGATGCTGTGTGGCACTCCGAAGCAATAGACAGTGGACTCGAAGAACTTGACTGCGCTGGCTCCTGAATGGTTTATCACTAGCATGGATTTTATCCACTTGGTGAATTTGTCGACTACGACCAAGAGGTAGACGTAGCCTCCTCGTGAGGACTTTGGGAGCTTGCCGACCATGTCGAGTCCCCATTGCGCAAATGGCCAAGCAAATGGTATTGGCCGGAGCTCCGCGCCAGGCGTGTGCGGTTTGTCCATGAATCGCTGGCAAGCGTTGCATTTTTGGACGATGTCCTTGGCGTCGCGCATGGCCGTGGGCTAATAGAACCCAGCTTGTAGAGCTTTGGTGACAAGGGCACGGCTGCCGGCGTGGTGCCCACAAGTCCCCTCATGGATGTCGAGGAGGACGGCCCTTCCATCTACATTGGAGACGCATCGTTGGAGTACTCCTATGATGCTGCGCTTGTATAGTTCGCCGTTGATGACGGCGAATGCCTTGGATCATTGTGTGATGTGCCGCATGTCAGTCGAGTCGTCCGGTAGCCTCTTGCTGAGAAGGTATGTGATGTAGGGTTGAGTCCAAGATGGCTCGATCATCATGACCCCCATTGGTCCTTCGAGTCTTGTGTCAAGCTCCAGGTCATCGAGTGCCATTGGCTCATTGGGTTGCGTAGCCCCCGAGTCCATTGTTGCGCTTGTTTTCTTCTCTGCGGCCTTCGGCTTGATGGAGCGTTCGCAGATACGCTCGAGAAATACCCCGGGTGGTATGGGGGCGCAGGCGGAGCCAATATTGGCGAGTGCGTCTGCCTCTTCATTGCTTTCGCGGCCTACGTACCGCAACTCGCAGCCATCAAAGTCCCCTTCGAGTGTGTCATAGAGGTTGCGGTAGGCGATCATATTGTCGTTCAGTGCGTCGCACTCGTGCATTGTCTAGTTGACGACCAGCTTGGAGTCGCCGTAGATGATTAGCCTCTTGGCGCCGCAGGCTTTTGCCATCCGCATCCCGTGCAACAGGGTCTCGTATTTAGCTTCGTTGTTGGAGGCGGTGAACTGCATTCACAGAATATATTTCAGCTTGTCTCCCTGGGGTGATGTTAGTATGACACCTGCGCCAGCTCCGTCCTTTCGCTTGGATCCGTCAAAGTGCATTGTCCAGAGGTAAGATATATCTGGTTTTTCAGGGAGCTGGTTCTCCATCCGGTGCACGAGGAAGTCAGGGAGAACTTGCGACTTGATCACGTCGCGCTTTTCATATGTAATGTCTCGTGGAGACAGCTCGATTCCCCAAAGCCTGACTCGTCTGGTGGCGTCGGGGTTGTTGAGGATGTGCCCAAGCGGGGCGTCGTTAACCACCACGATTGGGTTCTCCTGGAAGTAGTAGCGCAGTTGCCTGGCCGTCATGAAGATGCCATATGCCAGCTTCTGGTAGTGCAGGTACCGCTGCTTTGTTGGCGTGAGCACCTCGCTGAGGTAGTAGACTGGCCGCTGTACCCCATGGACCTTGTTTTCCTCGGCTCGCTCCACCAGGAGCACCGTGCTGACCACCTGGTTGGTGGCGGAGATGTATAGCAACAGTGGTTCCCTTTCGCGTGGGGTCACCAATACTGGTGAGATAGACAGTAGACGCTTGAGTTCTTCGAATGCTTCATGTGCCTCATTAGTCCACTCGAACTTGTCAGCTTTGCGGAGAAGCTGGTAGAAGGGCAGTGCCTTTTCTCCCATTCGACTGATGAATCGACTGAGCGCCGCAATTCGCCTAGCCAGCTGTTGGACGCCTCTTACGTTCTTCGGCTTCTCCATGGCCAGTATGGCTTTTATTTTCTTCGGGTTTGCCTCGATCCCTCTTGCGGAGATGAGGTACCCGAGTAGTGCCCGGATGGTACGCCGAAGGCGCATTTGTCCGGATTGAGCTTGATCCAATAGCGGTCGAGGTTGGCAAAGGTTTCGCGTAAATCGTCAATTAGCAAGGCTTCCTCTTTCGTCTTGATTACGATGTCGTCAACATAGACTTGGATGTTGCGACCAAGTTGGTTCTTGAGGCAAGCCTACATGCACTGCTGGTAGGTGGCTCCAGCGTTTTTTAGCCTGAAGGGTATTGTGTTGTAACAGAACACACCAAAGGGCGTCGTAAACACCGTCTTCTCTTGGTCTTCCTCCTTCATTCGAATCTGGTTGTAGCCTGAGTAGGCATCGAGTAAACAGAGGCGTTCACATCCCGCGGTGGAGTCAATGATCTAGTCGATTCGTGGTAGCGGGAAGTGATCCTTTGGGCAGTGCTTATTCAAGGAGGTGAAGTCCACGCACATCCGTAGGATATCCGTGTCCTTTTTGGGCACCAGCACCGTGTTGGCGAGCCAGGAACTTTCCTTGATCTCGCGTATAAAATTTGCGTCGAGGAGTCTGTTGATGTCCATCCCGACCGCTTTTGCCCGTGGTTCAGACAATCGCCGTATTGTCTGCTTGACTGGCCTGGCGTCTGGATTTACATTGAGTGCGTGCTCGGCGAATTCCCTGGGAACTCCTGGCATGTTCATAGGACACCGGGCGAAGATTTCCTAGTGCTCATGGAGGAATTCGACGAGCGTGAGTTCCTAGGCGGATCTCAAGTTGTTGGCGATGAGGGCCGTCTTGGTTGGGTCCGATGGGTGGACTTGAACTTTCTTCATGTGCACCGACGAATCAAAGGATAGGTCGGGTGAACTTGGCCGGCTCAGGGGAGGCAGACTGTTGTCTATCGACTCCTTCAATCTTGCGAGTTCCTCCTTCAATCTCTCGAAGCTCCCGTTGATTGTGATGACGCTGTTTGTGCCTGGCATTTTCATCTGTAGGTAGGCGTAGTGCGGTACCGCCATGAACCTGGTGAACGCGACGCGTCCGAGGATGCAGTGCTACTGTGAGGGCCAGTCGACGACTTCGAAGTCGATGCGTTCGCGTCAAAAGTTTTTCGGCATGCCGAAGATGACATCGAGGTTGATTTTTCCCAGGAGGTATATGCCCTTGCCTGGGACGATGCCGTGGAATGTCATGTCCAAGACCTCCAGGCATATCAGAGGGATCCTCATTGCGCACAAGGTACTTGCGAACATGAGGTTGATGCCGCTTCCGGCTTCCATGAATACGTGACTCATGTCGAAGCCTCCGATTTGCGCCTCGAGTACGAGGGGACAGTGACCTGGACGAGGGACTTGGCACGGATGGTCACGCTTGTCGAAGGTGATGCAGGAGTCGCTTCCACTGAGGTACTTAGTGGTGGAAGGTGGAGAGTTGATCGCCAAGTTGACTTGGCGAGTGATGGCCTTCTGCACCCGATTTGAGGGGTGCCCCTTTTGGATCACCATGTTGCCTACGGCCCACTGGTACGGTTCGCCTCTGTCATGTTGCACCGGCTCAGCTGCGGGTGGTGGTGGTCTAGGTGGTGATGGAGGAGCTCCATGTGCCACGGCGCCTGGGCGGCCCCATAGCCCCAGTTGACTACATCACGATTCATTCGAGCCGGGCCCTCATGGAGTTTGAGCAACTCACAGCAGTCCTTGAGGAGGTGGCTGGACTTCTTTTTGCCGTCGTGCTTGTCGATGTAAAAGTGCACGGTGCACGGTCGGGACAGTTTGTCCTCGATGGTTGTTGCGGGTGCCTCTTCGCGAGTGCGGCGCTGCCATACCTGTGTGGTTTTCCCGGAGTCGTGGTATCCACCGGACATGGGTATACCCTACAGGTACTCGAGCTTGGTATATACGGCCTAAATATGTAGAGGCCCACAGTGTCGCCAAGGCCCAAATGTGGAACTCGAGTAACCTATGGAGTCTCGATTGCTTGAAGAAGAAGAAGAAGAAGAAGAAGCTAAAGATATAAAGTTCAAAGGGGAAAACCCTAACTTGTAACCGACTCGACCTGCTACCCGAGACCTAGCCTATCTATATAAAGGCTGGGAGGGGGTGGCGAGGAGGACACACGCAACCCTAGTTTCCACAACCCTCGCTAGATTGCATCTGCGCACCATTGTAATCCTCGATTCCTTCGATAATACCACGAGCAGACAAGCAGGAGTAGGGACCTCTACGAGGCCTGAACCTGGGTAAATATTCGAGTCCCCTGTGTACTTGTTTGCTAGCCGATAGATGTCTCCAGCGCTCCCTCCTTCTCCAAAACCCAAGTCCATAACAATGGGCATTGATGAGTTAAACCCTCGTCAATTGGCGCCATCTGTGGGAATTGGGAGTGCTGATGTTGCGGCTTCTTCGGCCCCATCAACCGCGATCTACAACTCCGCAACAGCGGAGATTCGCTAGCTCTTCGGCGCGTTCGACTTCACCGTCCACACGCCAGCCACTCGCCCGACTTTCGAGTCCGTGGGCGACGGAATTAGCCTGGCGATCGGGAACTTATGCTTCCAAGTTGGTCAGATGGGCATGCTTCGCATGCCTGACCAGCCAACGGTGCCGTCGATTACCCCAACATCGTGGTTCCCTCCATCGATCGGCACCCTCAGTGAGCTCAACGCCCTGACAACAGTCGAGAACACGGTCAGCGACAGCAGTCACGAATCCGATCTGAGCAATTTGGCAACTGAAGATGGGACCTATGGCTCCGGATCTGAGAGCTGCGGGAGTAGCAGCTTCCCCGATCACTTCATGTGTGCCGTCATCAACGCAGGCGACACGTCCGCCAACCGCGACACGTCCGCCAACCGCCAACCGCAACCGTGGTAACGAAACCGACCCGCCTAACGGCGGCAACGGCGGCCATGGTGGCAATCGCACCCCCGTCAACAATGGAGGAGCAATCGAACCTCCAACCATAACAAACGAACAAACCGGCGAACGCGTCGCGATCAGGCTCAACGAACAAGAGTGGGCTCGCTGCCACGAGGCCTTACGAGGCAACCCTCTACCCTTCGGATCTCCGCAAGAACTGCTAATGGGCTACCACTGCTCCTGAAGGAAGAATTCAAGCGCCAAGTGCAAACAATCGCGCAACTCAAGGCGCGCAAAAAGGCGGCAGACGAGTCGAGCCTTCGACGTGCTGGGCTCTCCTCCCACGGAGGATCCTCCTCAAAGGGCAACTTTAGTACCTCGCAAACAAGAGGCGGTCTCGGATGGCCCATCTCACCAAGCAAGAACGCATAGAAGCTGTAAAGGTCCTCGACTTCATCTCTATGACAGTCGATACACGGGGCAACGTGGTCCCCAAGACGTCGTAGGCTGCGGTGACAGCAGCCAGCATGTACCTCCTCAATAACCAGCCGCCAGCTGGAGATCCCCGAGCCTCCATGCACCGATCTATGATAACGGGCTTGGGACTAATCGAGGCTGCCCTCGACAAGGAACCAACACCGGAGCCAAAAAAAGGCAAAGCGCTATTCCTCGCCCTCATCCAGCGACGACAGTCACGACCTTTCTCGACGCCGCCGCTCACGGCGACACGACCACGACTATGATGCGCACGATGACCTCACGCAGCCCAAGATTGACAAATCAAGGGCGCGACGTGCTCGGTGGACTGACTCAGAAGAGGAAGATGTGGAGCTCTGTGGCACCAGATGCTTCAGCAGGGCCATCAGGCAAAAGAGAATTCCCAAGGGGTTTAAACTCTCGTCGGAGAACCCAAAGTTTGATGGCCTGCAGGACCCGAAGATCTGGCTGGAGGACCACATCTCCTCCGTCAGGCTCCATGGTGGCAGTCGAAGCATGGCCATGCAATTCTTACAGCTACAGCTGCAAGGCGCCGCCCGAGCATGGCTCAACAACCTCCCACGCGGATCCATTCGCAGTTGGGATGAGCTGGTTTACAGCTTCGTGCGCAACTTCAAGGGCACATACAAGTGGCCTGCATCAATCAAAGAACTGAGATGCTGCCAGCAAAGATCGGGTGAATCGCTACGCTCCTACATCCAAAGGTGGTCCATCATCAAGAACTCCGTAGAGAACATCTCGGAGGATCACGCGATTGACGCATTCAACGGCGGCGTTCGCCGCATAGATCTCAAGGAGGAGCTGGGCTGCTCAAAGTCCAAGACCATCGACCACCTGATGGAAATCGTGAATCGGTGGGCCGATGGAGAAGATTCGGTGAAGAATCAAGTTCACTCCGACGAGGAGGCAGAACTCGAGCGCAGACGCGACCGCCGAGGCAAACGCCACATGCGCATCTACGATGACCGCGACGACGTCAACATGGTCGCAGCTAGCTACGCCGACAGACGTGATGATAACCGCAACAGTAGATACCGCGACTCCAGGAAAACCACGCAAGTGTGGCAACGCCGCAATCGTGACGAGGCACCCGTGACATCCATTGAGGACAAACTGTCTGGGCCATGTACGGTGCACTTATACATCGACAAGCATGATGGAAAGAAGAAGTCCAGTCACCTCCTCAAGGACTGCCCCGAGTTCCTTAAACTACATGAGGGATTGGTTCGGATGAATCACAACGCAGTCGAAAGAGGCTACGGAGCCGCTCCAGGTGCCGTGGCACATGGCGCTCCGCCACCACCACCTGGACTACCCCCAAACGCAGCTGCGCCGGACCAGCACCAAGGAGGTGAACCATACCCACGAGCCATGGGTACCATGATGATCCAAAAAGGACGCCCCTCTAACAGGGTGCAGAAGGCCATCACTCGCCAAGTCAATTTGGCCACAAACTCGCCGCCATCTACCACTAAGTACCTCAGCGGAAGCGAGTCCTGCATCACCTTCTACAAACGCGATCATCCGCCTCAAGTACCTCGTCCGAGCCATTGTCCCCTTGTACTCGAGGTGCAAATCGGAGGTTTTGACATGAGCCGTGTCTTTATGGACGGCAGAAGTGGCATCAACCTTATATTCGTGAGTACCTTGCGAGCAACGAGGATCCCTCTGACTTGCTTAGAAGCCTCGGACACAACATTCCACGGCATCATCCCAGGAAAAGGCGTGTATCCCCTGGGCAAAATCAACCTCGACGTCATCTTCGGCACGCCAAAAAACTTTTGGCGTGAGCGCATCGACTTTGAGGTCATCGACTGGCCCTCATAGTACCACTGCATCCTCGTACGTGTCGCGTTCGCTAGGTTCATGGCAGTGCCACACTACGCCTACCTGCAGATGAAAATGCCAGGTCCCAATGGTGTCATCACAGTCAATAGGAGCTTCGAGAGATCTGACAGTTGCGACAGGGAATTCAACAGAATTTCCCAGTCCCTCAGCATGCAGGAAAAACTCGTGAGACTAAAGGAGTCGACAGACAACAGTCTGCCTCCCCTAAGCCGACCAAGCTCGCCCAACCTATCTTTCGACTCATCGGTGCACACAAAGAAAGTGCAGGTCCACCCATCGGATCCCGCCAAGACGGCCCTCATCGCCAACAACTTGATTCCCGCATAGGAACTCGCGCTCGTCGAATTCCTCTGTGAGCACTAGGAAATCTTCGCCTGGTGTCCAGTGGACATGCCAGGAGTTCCCAGGGAATTCGCCAAGCACGCACTCAACATCAACCCAGAGACAAGGCCAGTCAAGCAAACAATCCAGCGATTATCTGAGCCAAGAGCAAAGGCAGTCGGAATGGAGATCAACAGACTGATCGACGCCAAATTCATACACGAGATCAAGGAAAGCACTTGGCTCGTCAACAAAGTGCTAGTACCAAAAAAGGACACGGATATCCTACGGATGTGCGTGGACTTCACCTCTTTGAATAAGCACTATCCAAAGGATCACTTCCTGTTACTGCGAATCGACCAGATCATCGACTCCACCGCGGGATGCGAGCGCCTCTGCTTCCTCGACGCCTACTCAGGCTATAATCAGATTCGAATGAAGGAGGAAGATCAAGAAAAAACAGTGTTTACAACGCCCTTCGGTGTGTTCTGCTACAACACAATGCCCTTCGGGCTAAAAAACGTAGGAGCCACCTAACAACGGTGCATGCAGGCTTGCCTCAAGGATAAACTTGGTCGCAACATTCAAGTCTATGTCGACGACATAGTAATCGAGACCAAAGAGGAAGCCTCACTTATCGACGACTTACGCGAAACCTTCGCCAACCTCGACCGCTACCGGATCAAGCTCAATCCGGACAAATGCGCCATCTGGGCAACTACTCGGGTATCTCATCTCCGCGAGAGGAATCGAGGCAAACCCGAAGAAAATAAAAGCCATACTGGCCATGGAGAAGCCGAAAAACATAAGGGACGTCCAGCAGCTGGCTGGGCGAATCACGGCCCTCAGTCGATTCATCAGTCGGATGGGCGAAAAGGCACTGCCCTTCTACCAACTCCTCCACAAAGCTGAAAAGTTTGAGTGGACCAACGAAGCGCAGGAAGCATTCGAAGACCTCAAGCGCCTGCTATCCACTTCGCCAGTACTGGTGACCCCACGAGAAAGGGAACCGCTGTTGCTGTATATCTCCGCCACCAACCAGGTGGTCAGCACAGTGCGCATAGTCGAACGAGCCGAGGAAAACAAGGTCCACGGGGTACAACGCCTAGTCTACTACCTCAGTGAAGTCCTCACGCCAACAAAATAGCGGTATCCGCACTACCAGAAGCTGGCGTACGGCGTCTTCATGACCGCCCGGCGACTGCGCCACTACTTCCAGGAACACCCAATCGTGGTGGTCAATGACGCCCCCTGGGGCATATCCTCAATAACCCCGACACCACGGGACGAGTCGCGCTTTGGGGAATTGGATTGTCTCCACGAGACATCATATACGAAAAGCGCGACGCAATCAAATCGCAAGTTCTCTCTGACTTCCTCGTGCACTGGATGGAGAACCAGCTCCCCGAAAAACCATATATGTCCTACCTATGGACAAATCACTTCGATGGATCCAAGCGAAAGGACGGAGCAGGTGCAGGTGTCATACTGACATCGCCCCAAGGGGACAAGCTGAAATATATCCTGCGAATGCAGTTCACCGCCTCCAACAACGAAGCTGAATACGAGGCCCTGCTACACGGGATGAGGATGGCAAAAGCCTGCGGCGCCAAGAGGCTAATTATATACGGCGACTCCAAGTTGGTCGTCAACCAAACAATGCATGAGTGCGACGCACTGAACAACAACATGATCGCGTACCGCGACATCTATGACACACTCGAAGGGGACTTCGACGGCTGCGAGCTGCGACACGTATGTCGCGAAAGCAATGAAGAGGCAGACGCACTCGCCAACATAGGCTCTACTTGTGCCCCCATACCACCTGGGGTATTTCTCGAGCGCATCTGTGAATGCTCCATCAAGCCAAAGGCAGCAGAGAAGAAAACAAGCGCAGCAACAGACTCGGGGGCTACACCACCCAATGAGCTAATGGCACTCGACGACCTGGAGCTGGATACAGGACTCGAAGGACCAATGAGGGTAATGATGATCGAGTCATCCTGGACTCAGCCATGGGTCACGTACCTCCTCAGCAAAAGGCTACCGGACGATCCGACTGATGCACGGCACATCGCGCGGCGATCCAAGGCATTCGTTGTTATCAACGGCGAACTATACAAGCGCAGCATCATAGGAGTGCTCCGGCGATGTGTCTCCACGGCCGATGGAAGAGCTGTTCTCCTCGACATCCATGAGGGAACCTGCGGACACCACGCTGGCAGTCGCGCCCTCATGGCCAAAGCTCTACGAGCTGGATTCTACTAGCCTACGTCCATGCGCGACGCCAAGGACATCGTCCAGAAATGCAACGCGTGCCAGCGGTTCGTGGACAAGCCGCACGCACCTGGCACAGAGCTTTGACCAATCCCATTGGCCTGGCCCTTCACGCAATGGGGACTCGACATGGTCGGCAAGCTCCCCAAGTCCTCACGAGGAGGCTACATCTACCTCCTAGTCGCAGTCGACAAGTTCACCAAGTGGATAGAGGCCATGCCAGTGACCAATCAATCAGGGCACAACGCAGTCAAGTTCTTCGAATCCATCGTCTTCCGCTTCGGAGTGCCACACAACATCATGACAGACAATGGGACAAACTTCACATCCAAGGAGTTCCAAGAATTCTGCGAGAATCTAGGAATCAACATCAGCTACGCCTCGGTAGCGCATCCACGGACCAACGGCCAGGTCGAAAAGGCGAACGGGCTCGTCTGCGGCGGCATCAAGAAGCGCCTCCTCCGGCCACTCGAACAAGCCGTGGGTTGCTAGCCAGACGAACTACAGTCAGTACTCTGGAGCCTAGGCACAACTCCAAACAGTGCTACATGCCAGACCCCGTTCTTTATGGTGCACGGGGTTGAAGCGGTGCTACCCGCCGAGGTACGGTACAAAGCGCCACGCGTGGTCGCTTACAGCGAGCATGAGTCATCCCTTGCACTCGAAGACTCCGTCGACCTCCTTGACGAGGCAAGGGAAATCGCCGCGGAAAGATCAACGATCTATCAGCAGAACCTGTGCAACTACCACAGTAGGAGGCTACGCCCCAGATCCTTCGTCGAAGGCGACCTGGTCCTGCGACTGAAGCAGCAAGGACATCTCAAGATCGAGTCCCCCTAGGAGGGACCATACGTGATTACAGAAGTAATCCAAGGTGGCGCTTATCGCCTTCAAGATTTAGAGACAGGAGTCGCATACTCCAACCCCTGGAACGTCGCGCAGCTGCGACGCTTCTACCCTTAGTCGTTTTTACTTTTACATTGCAAATAAGGCCACTCAGCCAAGGCTACTTAGCCACACATTGTACTTCGTACTGTCCCGCAAATAAATAAAGCTAAGTGCCCCAAATACTCTGTGCTCTCCTTTATTTTCCGCAACTTATCCACTCGGGGGTTGCGCCACTGATGACCCACAAGTATAGGGGGTGGATCACAGTATTTTCGATAAGTAAGAGTGTCGAACCCAACAAGGAGCAGAAGGTGCTGGCTAGTGGTATGGATCAGGAATTCTCTGCAAATACTTAGCAAACGGATTTTTAGGGGTTTTCGATAAAGCAAGTAAACAAAGTACGAGTAAATAAAAGACAGTAGGAATAAATGCAGCAAGTGTCCCAATCCTTTATGCAGCAAAGGACAAGCCGGTTGTATTACTTTAAGATGACCAAACGTTCTCGAGAACACATGGGAAGACTGTCAAGTGCTTTCGCTTCATATAGTTTATTAATCTTCTCTAGCTTGCTAAGTGTTGTGTGGGTGAACCTGTGCTGATGTACCGCCCCATCCAAGACTAATACATACTTGTGATTATACCCCTTGCAAACATCCGTAAGTACAAGAAAGTAATTAAGGTAGAAACCTAACCACAACTTTAAACTCTAAGACCCTTACGTCCCTTGTGCAATGGTTTCCTAACAGGGGTTCAGGTTTCTGTCACTCCGGCAACCCCTACGATTAGTAGCCAAATACACAATGAATTCCCCTAGGCCCATATAGGTGAAATGTCATGTAGTCGACGTTCACATGACACCACTAGAAGAAGTACACCACAACTTAAATAACAATCTATTGAATCTTTCTCAACACAATTCCACTACTAACAACATGACTTCTCCCATGTCCTCAAGAACAAAACGAACTACTCACAAGACATCATATGGATCATGATCAGAGATGGAATAATGATGTATAACAATCTGAACATAAAATATAATTCAATGATTCACTCAATAGCAACAACTACAAGGAGTAATCAACACCGGGAAAGTTTCCCCTATGAACTAATGCAAGATCCAACTCAATTGTTACACTAATATGGAGATGGTGATGAGGGTGCTGATGGTGATGATGGTGGTGCTGATGATGATGACGATCCTGATGAAGTCCAGCTTGATGGTGGTGTTGATGGTGACGATCTCCCCTCTCCGGGAAGGAATTCCCTCGACAGAAATCTGTCTGCCAGAGAGATCTTTCTCTCTCCGTGTTTTCCGCCCCGCAGAGGCGGCGGAATCTTTCTGTGGTTGCTCCCCAAGTCTTAGGGTTTCGGGAGGATGATATACGCCAGAGGGGAGAGGCTGGAGTGGGCCAGGGTGGCCACACCACCTCCTGGCGCGACCTAGGGCTGCCCGCGCCAGGGGGTGGTGTGGGCCCCCTGTGGCCCATCTCCACTCTGTCTTCTGGCATCATTAGTCTTCTGGAAAAATAGGATTTTCCGTATATTTTCCCGGATTTTCTGATCTTCGCGAATTTTGCCTCCAAACAGCACCTTTTCCATCAGAATCCTGACTGCAGCAGTCCATGCTCCGAAAGTCATCAACCATGCAAAAGCAGATGAAATAACATAAGTATCACTTCTCAATACGAAATATATCAATGAATAATAGTGAATTAAGACATAGAATAGTGATGCAAAATGGACGTATCAGCCACCCTATACACATCTATTCAACGAACTAAAACGTGATATCCTGAGTAGTTGGCACATCAATCGAAACCCTTGACACACATCAACCCAGTTGCAACGCACCTGACAGGTTGACAAGGGACTGAGATAAGCGCATGGCCAGGCTAACGAAAAGGAGTCGCATAGTGCAATGCACTCACAAAACATACACGCTAACAAGCTCTTTATACATCATCGACAATCAATTATGCACATCATTACATACGAACTTTACAACACCGGTACACTTATGTGCAGGATACAAACTAAACTACTATTACAACAAGAGAACGTTGGTTTGCTCCTCGAAGAAGTCGACGATCTCCTCTGCTGGGCGATCCACCGCCTGATAATGCGGCACCATATTCCAAGAAGAACCCGCTGGTGGCGCAGGTGGCCCAGCCACAATTGTCGCAACGTCTACATCAGGCCTATGCAGTCGTACCAGCAACAGAGCGGTCTTGGCACCAGCCACCAACTGTTGCCTTACACACTCGTGAACCGCAGCCAGGTCTTGGAACTTGGCAAGGAGGGCCAGTAGGCTCGATGGAGCAACATCCAGCGGAAACATCGTCCGATGAATGTTCTTCAAGCATGACTACGATTTCTTCAGAAAGTGCAGCACTCGCGACGCACGATCCTGCAGGGTCGCCAGTGCGATTGCACGATCATGATCCACCCAGATGTATCCACTCTCTTGAAGTTGCTCTTGGGTCAGGTCATGCATGCGAATGGCAATCCTATCTTTCTCATCCCGCGGATGGCGCGCGCTGACAACTATACAACGCAACAATGGAAGTGTGAGGATAACACACCATTGCTAGTGACTACAAGGAAAAGACAAGAGTAAGAAAGCTAACATTTAAATTGGTCGCCCAGCTACGTCACCTCCCCAACAGATATTGTTCTCGGGCGGTGGCCTTCTCTGCCTTTGATTTCCATACATCCGCATTACCGCGGAGTACGGGCAATTCACGCTCCAACTGCTTCACGTGATCACTAAGTCGCGAGAGCAGAGATAGCTTGTCCACCCTTGACCATGGTGGCGCCAAAGTATCATCAAGGGGTGGCGAATCCTGAGGTTCCCTCAAAGGATCACTTGGTGTGCCCTATCACAAGCCAAGCAAGAATCAATAACAAGACCAAATCGATTCACAGACAAAAGATTCGAGTGCATTCAAGATTAGCAAAAGTATCAGCGGATACACTCGCCAAAAGGCATGTTCTTGACAAAAGGCATAAGCTATTCAACTATTACAAAGCTACTGAGGAGCAACGGGTTTCTTCGACTTGGATGGATTTGGGGGCCTCATCGAGTCCGTGGCGGTATCAGATGCCACTGACTTTCCGCCGTCCCCTGACGCCGCAGCCTTTGCCGCCTTCTTGGCTCGCTGCAGCTCCTCAGAGTACTTTGCAAATGTGTTAATCAGCTGCGGCCAATACTTGCCATAGGCAGTCGCGAAGGGAGCAATGACTATCTGCTGGCCGTCCGCGCTAACGGCCATCGCCCTTGAGACCGCTGCAGGATCAACTTTGACTCTGTGGGCCTGCACCATAGCGAGTGACATTGACGCACCAGCCGCACGGAGCGAGTTCTTGAAGCTTGCAGGGACACCCCGGCGAGAGACTCCACCAGCTTGTCCACGTTCTCGATCAGCTCAGCCTTGGGCATCAGCTCTTCCCGGAGGCGACTGAGCATGCCCTTGGCCTTGGAGAGCATATCATGAACGGCAGCGCTGCGGTCCTCGACTACTCAAAGAGCACCCACCAAGGCATCGTCATGACGGAGGGCCTGAGGGTGAAAGCTCAAATCGCCAGCATCTGTACATAAACCCACACATGGGTACGAAAGTCAGCGCCAATGACAAATTCGAACAGAGAACGATACTGATATCCAAGCAAGGTACCCGAGAGGGCCTTGGCAATCGAGAAAAGCTGTTCTTCAAACAACTTCTCCCTAGCTGCCATGGAGGCACGCAGATCCTCTCTGCGCTTTTGCGCCTCGTCACGCGCCGCGATCGCGTCATCGCGGCTCTTCACAGCCGCATCGAGTGTCTTTTCCATGGTGGCGGCATCACGAAGAAGAGCATTATGTTCAGCTGCAAAATGGAACAACAGGGATAGACTATCAGTCGACTACACAACAGCGAGGTAGTAGAAGAAGAAGTAAATGACACTTACTTTCCACCATGTGATAGCGCATATCCAGCATGGCATGCTGGCGACCCATCGCAAGCACCTGCTCCGCTAGATGAGCGGCTTCCTTCACAAGGAGCTGTCACAAAAAGGAAAAACACCAGAAGATCAGGAGATGACTGATGGCTCAATGCACGACGCCCAGAAAAGTGTTGATGGCTCATGGTTGATGTAGAGCTCGTTGGGAACCCCAAGAGGAAGGTATGATGAGCACAGCAGCAAGTTTCCCTCAGTTATGAAACCAAGGTTTAATCGAACCAGTAGGAGCAAGGAAACACCTCAAACGTGTTACTAGTTGAGCTTTGGCAGGGCGCACTACCGGTGCTAGTTGCAACATGGAGACCTGCACAACACAACCACAGAACTTTGTCCACAACTTGCGATGAGGTTGTCAATCTCACCGTGTTTTGCGAAAAACAAAGGATTAAACATATTGAATGGAAAGAAGTAAAAGTTTGTAGAAAGTAAACACAAAGCAGTAAACAGTTTATAGATTGTATGTAAAAGAAAAGGACCGGTATCCATAGTTCACTAGAGGTGGCTCTCCTTAAATAGATAACATGATGGGTGAACAAATTACATCGGGGCAATTGACAAACACCGAGAAAGCAATACATGCATATACTAATCATCTTGACTCCTCTAAGACTTGATTGGGCATTACAACATAATACATAGACCGCCATCCAACTGCATCTATGACTAATAATCCACCTTCAGGTTATCATCCGAACCCCCTCTAGTATTAAGTTGCAAGCAACAGATTATTGCTTTACGAACTACGTGTAAAGTAAACAATACGATTGTTCTATGAACAAAGGATTGTTGCTTTCTCCCTAGTAGCAACCGCACATCTAGTACCTTAGAGATTTCTGTCACTTCCCCAGATTACCAGAGGCATGAACCCACTATCGAGCATAAATACTAACTCTTGGAGTTGCTAGCATGTACTTGGCCAAGATAGCTACTAACAACGGAAAGCATGCAAGATCTCAAATAACAAAGACATGATAGAATCAATAATCAATCTGAAATAGCATCTCAATATCCATCGGATCCCCGCAAACACAACATGTATGAATTACAAATAGATGATCTTGATCATAAACGGAGCTCACAAGATCTAAACATGAAAGCACAAAGGAGGCGAAACCAGCCATCTAGCTACTACATGGATCCGTAGTCCAAGGACGAACTACTCACGCATCACACCGGAGGCTTGCATGGTGATGAAGAAGGCCTCCAGGGTGAATTCCCCTCTCCGGCAGGGTGCCGAGAAGAGCTTCAGATCCCTCCGATCTAGGGATGGAGATAACGGCGGCTATAGAATCTTTCGTGGATTTTTGATCGGGTACTTAGGGTTTTCATCCCGAGGGCAATATATAGGCGGAAGGAGAGGCCGAGGGGATGCCTGGGCTTGCCACACCACCCCTTGGCGTGGGCCAGGCCTGGCTGCGCGGCCAGGTGGTGTGGCCGCCCTCTGGCTCCTCTCCGTCTCGTATTTTGGCACTTGATCAGTTCCGGAAAAATAGGCACTTTGGCTTTTGTCATGTCCAATTCCGAGAATATTGATTTTCTGACTTTCCTGAAACCAAATACAACAGAAAACATGTAGCTGGCACTATGGCTCTTGTTAATAGGTTAGTCCAAGAAATCATATGAAAAGTACTCCAAAGTTGGAACAAAACACAAGAAAGTGGATAAACCAAGCATGGAACATCAAAAATTATAGATACATTTGCAATGTACCAACATCCCCAAGCTTAACTCCTGCTCGTCCTCGAGTAGGTAAGTGATAAAAAGAAAGAATAATTTTTGAGGTGACATGCACCATCAAAGACTTGATCAAAGTATTTGTAAAACATTCAAAGCTGGGATCATAGTACTTCAATCATAACATGAAAGACAAAGTTCTCGCAATAAGACAAAGAAACTATGTTGCAACATGAAAAGGCACAAACAAAAGATTCATGAATAACAATGCTTTGCAAGACGTTTGTTTGTTTCACATAAAGAAAACATAGCATAATAGTATTCAGCTTGTCCCTCAATAGAGTAGCAAATATAAATGCATAGGACACCTTCAAAGTTCATAAGAGTGACTAGATACAATAGTTTAAAACAAGCAATAACAAGTTATGCATCAATCAACTAGTCTTGGGACAATGCACATAGAACTAAGAATGGCCACTATGCTCTCAAAGTAGGTGCATAAAGATAGAAGGTGGATACTCAATGTAATGGTGGAAGAAAAGCCTTTTGTAAAAGGAAGTAGGGATTCAAGTCTCATAAAGAGCTTCCAAAAATTATGGTACTTATAGTTTTCAGCTCTCATTGCCCCTACCATAAGCATCTTGAAGGTGATTAAGGTTAAAGTGACACAACTAAGAGGATATGCTTGACAAGTTATAAACCGAAATCTCATGCCCCTTACTTATGAAGACCGATCCTCGTGCTACTCAACTTCAGTCACGAGTAAGCTCTTGTCATTATAAATATGTGTGTATCATTAAGAACTGCCAACGGGGTACCCCTTGCACATGATACGGGAGCTTTCCCATAATCAAAATGACAAGGCAAGCAGACAATGAGCATCTCAGCGATCCTTTTATTTGCTATTTGCATAGGTTTTTATTGAGGATGCTTCATAGAGTGCTCATTATGGTGATGCTACAAGTTTCCACCATGATTAGGCATGGCTTAGGCTAGCGGCCTAGGCATTTCTCTAACACACATACAAACTCCATGATCTTACAAGTTCCACTTTTATTTCACACCACTGGGACCCGTAAGCAAAAGAACATGATATCAACGGGGTACAAAGTACAAGTGCAATGTTTAAAGCGTTCCCCATGAAACATGGTTCTGCTAATTTCAACTTATAAAGCGCAAGCATATACGCAACAAAGAAGGACCCAATGGTTCAAGTTTATTAGAGGCAATAAAGTAAAGTGTGCCATCAAGTTCGTGAGAGCTTTAATCACTAGTTTTCTCATAACAAGTGGAAGGTAAACAAAAGCATGAATATACTTGGAATAGCATAAGCTAGTAGGTAGGTATGGTGGACTCTTTGGAATAACTTGGTTTAGGGAGTTGGATGCATGAGTGGAACTCATACTTTGTTGTGGAGGCTAGCAAAAGACTGGGAGCGACAAACTAAGAGAGCAATAATGGCCATAATCATGCAGAGCGACAAAACATCATTGATCAAAGCATAAAGTGATACTACAAGTTAAAAACTAAAGGATCATATAGGCTATGGTGACTTTGGATAGTCATAACATGGTGTGAGCATGTGCCAAGTCAACCCAAATAAAGCATCAAAAGAGAATACCACAATACTATGCTTTAATATGATAAAACAACGCATGATTCATCCAAGGCACATTAAGCAATCTCAATTGTTTATAACAAGTCATGCTACAGCAAAGAATACTAAGCATAAAGCCAAAAAAATATCAAGCATGGCATGCCAAAGCATAGGCCACAGTCAAAAACAAGCTCTTTTTACCACATAAGCATGAACTTTACTACTCTTTTCCAAACCAAACCAAACTATTTGCAAACCAAAGTATGAAAGAGGGGGTCCAACCAATTTATTCAGCAAACTAAGCAAACCAAAGAAAACGAAAACCAAAACGAAAATGAAAAAGAAGACGCTCCAAGAAAAACACAACTGTGCATGAAACAATAAAAATGAAGCGTTTGGAAGAAACCTGGGATTTTTATTGATGAAGAGGGGGATGCCTTGGGCATGCCCAAGCTTTGACGCTTGTACTTCTTGGATGTTTATTGGGGTGACACGCGTGGCATCCCCAAGCTTGAGCTTTAGTCCATCCTTCATCTCATTACTCATTCCTTCCATCCACCTAAAAATTTTCCTTCATACAAAACTTCACACAATCTCATTAGCAACATTAGTGCACTTAAGATAAATAAGTCTCAAGGTTCAGTTCTAACACCAAATAAACTTCCATTGGAACACTAGCTACTGTAGCACTTCCCTCAGAAAGCTCAATTCCCTAAAAGAACTCAAGAAGGAACCAACAAGAAGCAAATGCAGAAAATGGCAGAAATCAGTCAAAACAGACCAGCAGGTATAGACGAATTTTTTCGAAGACCTTCTGTTGATCAAATCAAAAAGTTTTGAACTACCGAAAGTTAGATAACAACCTGGGGCAGAATCAAAACAAATTACAGCTCAATCCTACATACAGAGCTCTCTCACGAATTTTTACGGTGAAGCACAGAAATCTGTTTCGGGACAGCAACTTTCCCAATCATTACTTCTCTCTCATTAGAGGTTACTCTTAGCACAAAAAGCAAATAAAAAGGATAAGGAGAGGTTATTACAGAGGTAATAACTTCCAAGTCTCATCTAAAACTCTTGGGTTATCTCCCAACAAGTGCTTTTCTTTAACGCCTTTAAGTTAGGCATAAGAAGCAAAGAAAGAATCAAGTATTCTCAAATGAAGAAGCATTAAGATCAATACCAGAAAATTGCTCTCTCATAACAAGATTAAGCAAAGCAGGTTTTATCTCAAAGAAAGTATTTTCAGCCACAGGTGGAGCAATAGGTGTGCTCATAAACTCATTGTTGTTGGTGCTAGTGAAGTCACACAACTTAGTGTTTTCAAGAGTAGTCATTTTTTGGGTTTTCAAATAAGGAAGCAAACTTGTAAAACTATTTTTTTGTGTGTTTTTTGAAGAACAAAACAAGCAAACAAAGCAAAAAGAAAACTAAGCAAAACAAAAACAACAAAGTAAAGAGATTGGTTATGAGGGACTCCCCTTGTGAAGATGTCATTGACTCCCCGGCAACGGTGCCAGAAAATCGCTGGCGCGTGGTTGACGTGGGAGCTTCTTCTTGTTCTTCAGTCCCTGGCAACGGCGCCAGAAAATCACTTGATGGCTCAATGCACGACGCCCAGAAAGGTGTTGATGGCTTGTGGTTGATGTAGAGCTCGTTGGGAACCCCAAGAGGAAGGTATGATGAGCACAACAGCAAGTTTTCCTCAGTTATGAAACCAAGGTTTAATCGAACCAGTAGGAGCAAGGAAACACCTCAAAGGTGTTACTAGCTGAGCTTTGGCAGGGCGCACTACCGGTGCTAGTAGCAACGTGGAGACCTGCACAACACAACCACAGAACTTTGTCCCCAACTTGCGATGAGGTTGTCAATCTCACCGTGTTTTGCGGAAAACAAAGGATTAAACTATCGAATGGAAAGAAGTCGAAGTTTGCAGAAAGTAAACACAAAGCAGTAAACAGTTTATAGATTGTATGTAAAAGAAAAGTATCAGGATCCATAGTTCACTAGAGGTGGCTCTCCTTAGATAGATAACATGCTGGGTGAACAAATTATAGCGGGGCAATTGACAAACACCGAGAAAGCAATACATGCATATACTAATCATCTTGACTCCTCTAAGACTTGATTGGGCATTACAACATAACATAGACCGCCATCCAACTGCATCTATGACTAATAATCCACCTTCAGGTTATCATCCGAACCCCCTCTAGTATTAAGTTACAAGCAATAGATTATTGCTTTACGAACTGCGTGTAAAGTAAACAATACGATTGTTCTATGAACAAAGGATTGTTGTTTTCTCCCTAGTAGCAACAGCACATCTAGTACCTTGAGATTTCTGTCACTTCCCCAGATTACCAGAGGCATGAACCCACTATCGAGCACAAATACTAACTCTTGGAGTTGCTAGCATCTACTTGGCCAAGATAGCTACTAACAACAGAAAGCATGCAAGATCTCAAATAACAAAGACATGATAGAATCAATAATCAATCTGAAATAGCATCTCAATATCCATCGGATCCCCACAAACACAACATGTATGAATTACAAATAGATGATCTTGATCATGAACGGAGCTCACAAGATCTAAACATGAAAGCACAAAGGAGGAGAAACCAGCCATCTAGCTACTACATGGATCCGTAGTCCAAGGACGAACTACTCACGCATCACACCGGAGGCTTGCATGGTGATGAAGAAGGCCTCTGGGGTGCATTCCCCTCTCCGGCAGGGTGCCGGGAAGAGCTTCAAATCCCTCCCGATCTAGGGATGGAGATGATGGCGGTACAGACTCTTTCGTGGATTTCTGATTGGGTACTTAGGGTTTTCGTCCCGAGGGCAATATATAGGCGGAAGGAGAGGCCGAGGGGGTGCCTGGGCTGGCCACACCACCCCCTGGCGCAGGCCAGGCCTAGCCGCGCGGCCAGGTGGTGTGGCCGCCCTCTGGCTCCTCTCCGTTTTGTATTCTGGCACTTGATCACTTCTGGAAAAATAGGCACTTTGGCTTTTGTCCCGTCCAATTCCGAGAATATTCATTTTCTGACTTTCCTGGAACCAAAAACAGCAGAAAACAGGCAGCTGGCACTGTGGCTCTTGTTAATAGGTTAGTCCAAGAAATCATATGAAAATTACTCCAAAGTTGGAACAAAATACAAGAAAGTGGATAAAACCAAGCATGGAACATCAAAAATTATAGATACATTTGCAATGTATTAATGACATAGATAAAACCAACGGCAATATCAGAAGAAGAGATGCTACACTCACATATTCCTCCAATGACTCCGAAGTCGATTGATGAGCAGTCATCCGAGCAACCATCTGATGCTCCCCATCGTGCGAGAGCTAGATGAGTTATGCCCGGAGTGGGCCGCCAATGGAGGGGAAGGAGCACGCTCAACCTCTTTCTTGGCCCTCGAGGTTGCAACTCCCGATTCTTTCAAAAATTGGACGTCGCCAGAAGATGACGATGCCTGCTGACTGTAAGACAAACCCAACATCGAGAAAGGGCAAATCCCAAAGAAGAACCAAAAAGGACAACTCGAATACTTACCAATCAAACTTATCAAAAGTCGAAGGTTGGCTCCCCCGACTCTAACGATGACTCCTTTGGCAGTCGCATCTTCTTGCGAGAAGATGGCGCCACGACACTCATAGGAATGGTAGGGATTGGCGACTCCGCACCAACGCCTGCACCTTCCGGAGTCGAAGGAGACGACGCATCAAAATCCTCGCTGCGTGAACGCTTGCGAGTATCCGGACTACCCGACTCAGGGGCTTCCTCCTCCACATCAGATGGGACGGTCGACTCTGACTCATCCTCTTCCAAGGCTTCACGAGGAATAACCCCCTCAGGAAGAGGGGGCATACAAGGTGACACCGCCCAATCCTACATATAGACCACAATTTAGCACAAAGTTAAGAAACAACAAAGAAGCAATCAACAAACTAAACTATTGCGTAGCACAACTATACCTCAGGAGGAGGGTTACCAACTGATACGTCCGAAACGTATCTACTTTCCCGAATACTTTTGCTATTGTTTCTCCTCTAAACTTGTGTGATTTGCATGCAACTAATGCAGACTGACGCTGTTTTCAGCAGAATTGCCTTGGTGTCTACTTTTTGTGCAGAAAACCAACTATTAGGAAAAATCCGGGAAAATAGCCAAAAATCCTATTTCACCCGAAGACTCCAGGAGCCAGAATACGAGACGGAGAAGAGTCAGGGGTGGCCACACCACCTGCTGGCGCGGGCCAAACCAGGCCACGCCAGGGGGTGGTGTGGGCCCCCCAGGCACCCCCTCGGCCTCTCTCTTCGCCTATAAGGAGCCTTCTGACCTAAAACTTTGGGGGGGTCGACGTTTTTCCAGAAGAAGTTCCGCAGCGCCGCCACCACCGAAGGGGAGATTCGGGGGACAGAAAGTCTCTGTTCCGGCACCCTGCAGGGACGGGGAAGTGCCTCCGGATCCATCTCCATCGATCTCCACCATCATCTCCATCGACCATCCATGTTTCCCCCATCTATGAGTGAGTAATCCCCTGCTGTAGGCTATGGGGATGGTAGGGATTGGATGAGATCGTTCATGTAATGGCATCAGATTGTTAGGGCATGGTGCCTAGTATCTTTTATTAGTGCTTTATGACTTTGTTGCGACTTGTTGTGCTTAATGCTTGTCACTAGGGCCCGAGTGCCATGATTTCAGATCTGAACTTGTTATTGATTCATTATGATAGTATTGTTTTTGGTCTTATCTACAAGTTGTATACACACGTTGTTGTCCGGAACCGATGGCCCCTAAGTGACAGAAATCGGGATAACCGGAGGGAATGGCTTTGATGTGAGGATCACATGTGTTCACGGAGTGTTAATGCTTTGCTCCGATGCTCTATTAAAAGGAGCACCTTAATTGTCAGTAGTTCCCTAGAGCCCCGCTGCAAACGGGTTGGCAGGACAAAAGATATTGAGCAAGTTCTCATTGCGAGCATGTATGACTATATATGGAACATATGCCTAGGATTATCTAGTACTGGGATGCTTTATCTTATTTATCTACAATTGCCCTATGTTCTGATTGCTATGTGAATTGTCTTGTCCATGCAACGCTCGTCCATCCATCCCTATGCCTACCGCACTTGAATCCCACTGTTTACTGCTATTATCACTTCTGTCCTTTCTTTACTACTGCTGTTACTTTACTATTCCTACTACAAAACTATTGCTACTGATAAACTACTGTGAGCAAGATTGTTTCCAGGTGCAGCTGAATTGACAACTCAGTTGTTAAGGCTTATAAATATTCTTTGGCTCCCCTTGTGTCGAATCAATAAATTGGGTTTCACTTCCCTCGAAAATACTGCGATACACCCCCTATACTTGTGGGTCATCAAGACTATTTTCTGGCGCCGTTGCCGGGGAGCATAGCTTTATTTATCAAGTTCACTTTGATTCTCTATTTTTCGCTGCTATCCATCCATCATGGGTAAGTCTCGTGATGGCAAGGTTCCTATTTTACCATCCACTACAAGAAGAGGTACGGTTCTAAACACCTCTGCTGCTCTTGATTCACCGTCTGTTATGAGTAAGTTCCTTACACCACCACATACACATGCTACACACTGTTACTACTGCTGAATCTGAAACTTCTGATGCTTATGATGCTGCTTCTACTGTGCTTGATAAGAGTGGTTCATTAGGTCCTTTCCTAGATGCTACGATTGCTAGAACTATAGCTGGAAATACTGAAACTCCTAATGAAGACACTACCACACCCGTTAGTTCACCTGAGTCTAGTGAAAGTTATGGTATTGAAGATGGTTATGTTGAGATGACCGATGAATTTATTAGAGAATGTAAGAACACCCATGATAGGAGCGCTGCTAAGAGTCTCCTTGAGAGGCGTACTATTAGACCCAAATTGTCTCCTACTGCTAAGTTTGCTGCTTCTCCCATAAACATTATAGATGAAGATTATGATTTCTCTCTCGATCTATCTTACATAGATATTGTCGAGAAAGAACCTTTTTGTGGGACTAAGAATGAAAGTGTGGTAGCACATATGAATGAACTTTCTACCATGAGTGGCTTGTTTTCTGATGATGTTAAGATGCGTACTTACTTTGTTGCCAAGATCTTCCCCTTTTCATTGAAAGGAGAAGCTAAAACTTGGTTTAGTAATTTACCTCCTGGATCTATTGATAGCCCTGATTGCTTGATTAGTACTTTCCTGCAGAAATATTTTCCTCCAAGTGCTAGACATGTTATTTTGCAGGAACTTTTTGATTTTAAACAGGGAGAAAAAGAGATATTGCTCGAATCATGGGCAAGGTTTTGTGCTTTGGTTCATGCACAGGCTGGAAGTCCATTACCTAAGAATGAGCTTCTTGATATATTTTATAATGGACTAACTGAAGAATCTAGGACATACCTAGATAGTTGTGCTGATTGTGTTTTTAGGAATAGGACTCCTAAGGAAGCTGAGGAATTAATGGCTAAAATAACTAAGAATTATGAAGATTGGACTCCTCCTAAACAAGCTATACCTGAAGTAATTGTACCTGAACCATCTATTCCGGTGCCTATTCCAACAACAAAGAAGAGGGGAGTTATTGAATTAAATGATGAAGTGATGAAGGAAGCTAAGAAATGTCTTAAGGAGAAGGGAATTAAAGTTGCAGATGTCAAGAATTTACCTCCTATAGAAGAATTATGTAAGCCTATTCCCTACTCATCCACTATTGAGGTACACTCTCTCCAACACTTTGATGAAGGTGATATCCCTTACTCTAAACCTCCTGATCAATGCTTAGAAGAATTCGATATCTTTATTATTAAGCAAGATAACATTAATAAAAGGGTGCAAAATCATCTAATGGAAAACACTAGAGCTATTGTTGAGTTGAAAGATATTGTGGAAAGAACCTCTAATGATGTTAAAATGATTGTTAAACACTTTCAAATGGTTCAAACTCAAATAGATCAACTCGTTAAAGTGCAAAACGACTTGCTAGTTAATGGTGCTAAAGAAAAACATGCTTATGAAATTAGAACTAGAAGTGGTGCTGCTACCCAGGATCCTCTATATCCCGAGGGGCATCCCAAAAGAATTGAGCAGGATTCTCAACAAGCTAAAAATAGAGGTTCCACTCGTAAGAAAAGGAAAAAGAAACATAAAACTGTTGTAGAACTCTCTGAACCTGCTATAGATCCTAATAGTATATCTATCTCTGATGCTGAAACTGAAAGTGGTAATGAATAAAATGAAGTTCCTAATGAAGAAAAAGTTGAAGAAGAACCTGAAAACACACTAAGAATACTAAATACACCAAAGAAGATTTTATTGCTAAGAAACATGGTAGTGAAAGAGAACCTTGGGTCCAAAAACCTATGCCTTTCCCTGATAAGAAACACAAGTCAAAGGAGGATGAACACTATAATAAGTTTTGTGAGTGGATGAAACCTTTATTCTTGCAAATTCCTTTGACTAATGCTATTAAATTGCCCCCTTACTCAAAGTATATGAAGGATATTGTCTCGAATAAAAGGAAGATCCCATATGAAGAAATTTCTACTTTGCTTGCTAATTATTCCTTCAACGGTAAGGTTCCTAAGAAACTTGGAGACCCAGGGATTCCAACTATCCCTTGCTCTATTAAAAATAGTTATGTTAGAACTGCTTTGTGTGATTTGGGAGCTGGAGTTAGTGTTATGCCTTTCTCTCTCTATAAGAGGCTTCAACTAGAAAAATTGATACCAACTGATATATCTTTGCAAATGGCTGATAAATCTACCACTATTCCTATGGGTATATGTGAGGATGTACCTGTTCAAGTGGCTCATAATTGCTTGATATTAACTGATTTTGTTGTGCTTGAAATGCCTAAAGATGATAATATGTCTATTATTCTTGGGAGACCATTTCTTAATACTGCAGGAGCTGTTATTAATTGTAATCAAGGAAAGGTGACCTTCAATGTTAATGAAAAGAAACATACTGTCTATTTCCCCAAGAAGATTGAAAGGACTTATGGTTTGAATTCAATTGAACATGTTGAAGGTATTCAAGTTGGAGAAATATATTGTCCCATACCAAGAGAAAATTTTGAAACTATTATGATTGGGACCATTGCTATCAAGGTCGAGGTAACATAATCATTAGTGGAATACAAAGTTTTGTCTCATATGCAATTGTTTTGGTAGCAAGACTTGATCAACCTTGTTAACAAATGGATTCCATTGAACAAAACAATGTTTTCATTATGATTATCTCCGTTTATTTCTACCCTTTGCATTTTAGTTTTTGCTTTTGTTTAGTTTTCTTTTTGTTGTTAGTTGCTTGCATGTTAGAGTGTCTTAGAACTTCTGTAGTTCTAGCTTTGTTTTGTCCTTGCATCATGTTTCCAAAAAAAATCTGCCTGTCAGAAAAATCATTCTTCTATGCCTGAAAATGCCCAAAAATATCAGAGAGGTTGAGTGTGGTTTCGAAAAAATCATAAAATAAAGCGAGCTAGTTTCAACAAGGTTCAGTGTGGTTTCAATTGTTTCAGAGAGGTTGAGTATGGTTTCGAAAAAATCATAAAAGAAAGCGAGCTGGTTTCAACTATTTGAAACATGTTTTTTGAGTTTCAGTTGTATGTGGTTTCAATTGTTACAAACATACTTGTCTGGTTTCAGTTCGTTCACAAAGCTTTCAACATGTTTTATTTGGTTTCAACAAGGTTTGATTTGGTTCCAATTGTATCCTAAAGGTTTCAACAAGTATAAATTTGGTTTCAACAGTTCCGATAAGTTTCAATGTCGTTTTGAAATCTTGATAAGTAGTTGTGATGTGGTTTCAATTGTTACAAACATGCTTGTGTGGTTTCAATTGATTCACAGAGGTTTCAGAATGGTTCGATTTGGTTTCGATAGTTTAGTAAGGCTCAATGTGGTTTCACATTATTGATAAAACTTGCGAGCTGGTTTCAATTGATTCATGGATATTTGTTATGGTTTCGATTGTTTCAAAAAGGTTCGTTCGGGTGCAAAAAAAATTAACATCTCGAGTAATGATTTCAGTTGTTTGAAACAGTTTTTTGGGTGTTTCAATTGTGGCATGAAGCGTTGGTGTGGTTTGAATGGTTTCAAAGAGGCTTCTGTGTTTTCAATTGATTCAAGAAGGTTTCAACATGGTTTAGTGTGGTTTCAATTATTTCAAAGAGGTTGAGTTTGGTTTCAAAAAATTCATAAAAGGAAGCGAGGTGGTTTTAGTTATTTGAAACATGTTATTTGTAGTCTCAATTGTATGTGGTTTCAATTGTTTCAAACATGCTTGTGTGGTTTCAAATGGTTCACAAATTTTACAACTAGGTTCGAATTTGTTTCAACAAGGTTCGATTTGGATTCAATTGGGTCACAAAGGTTTCAAAAAGTATCAATTTTGTTTCAATAATTCCAATAAATTTCACTATCGTTTCAAAATCTTGATAAGTAGTTGCGATGTGGTTTTAATTGTTTCAAATATGCTAGCATGGTTTGAATCGATTCACAAAGATTTCAAAAAGGTTCAATTTGGTTCGAGAGTCTCAATAAGGCTGAGCGTGGTATTCAAGAAATTCAGAAAAGGAAGCGGGGTGCTTTCATTTGTTTGAAACATGTTTTTGATAGTTTCAATTGTCACAAACATGCTTATGTGGTTTCAATTGGATAACAAAGGTTTTAACAAGGTTCGAATTGGTTTCAACAAGATTTTATTTAGTTTCAATTGGGTCATAAAGGTTTCAACAAGTATCAATTTGGTTTCCATAGTTCGGATAAGTTTTAATATCATTTCAAAATCTTGATAAGTAGTTGTGACGTGGTTTCAATTGTTTCAAACATGGTTGTGTGGTTTCAATTGATTCACAAAGGTTTCAAAAAGGTTCACTTTGGTTTCACTAGTTTCAATAATTCTCAATGTGGTTTCAAATTATTGATAAAAATTTGCGAGGTTGTTTCAATTGATTAATAGATATTTATTGTGGTTTCAACTATTTCAAACAGGTTCGTTGGGTGCCAATTTTTTAACATCTTGGTGTAGGCTTTAGTTGTTTGAAACAGTTTTTTGGGATTTCAATTGTGTCATGAAGCATTGGTGTGGTTTCAATTGTTTCAAAGAGGCTTTTGTGGTTTTAGTTGATTCATAAAGGTTTTAACAAGGTTTAGTATGATTTCAATTGTTTCAGAGAGGTTGAGTGTGGTTTGGAAAAACTCATAAAAGGAAGCGGGGTGGTTTCAAAAGTTTGAAACATGTTTTTTGTAGTTTCAATTGGACGTACTTTGAATTCTTACAAACATGCTTGTGTGTCTTCAATTGGTTCACAAAAGTTTCAACGAGGTTCAATTTGGTTTCAACAATGTTCCATTTGGTTTCAGTTGGGTCACAAAGGTTTCAACAAATATAAATTTTGTTTCAATAGTTCCGATAAGTTTCATTATTGTTTCAAAATCTTGATTAGTAGTTGCGATATGGTTCAATTGTTTCAAACATGCTTGCGTGGTTTCAATTGATTCACAAAAGTTTGCAAAGGGTTCAATTTGGTTTCCATAGTCTCAATAAGGCTGAGTGTGGTATTCAAGAAATTCATAAAAGGAAGCAGGGTGGTTTTAATTGTTTGAAACATGTTTCTGATAGTTTCAATTGTATGTGGTTTCAATTGTTACAAACATGTTTATGTTGTTTCAACTGGATAACAAAGGTTTTAACAAGGTTTAAATTGGTTTCAACAAGATTCGATTTGTCTATTGGGTCACAAAGGTTTCAACATGTATCAATTTGGTTTCAATAGTTGGAATAAGTTTTAATGTCGTTTCAAAATCTTCGAAAGTAGTTGCGACATGGTTTCAATTGTTTCAAACATGGTTTTGTGGTTTCAATTGATTCAAGAAGGTTTCGAAAAAGGTTCACTCTAGTTTCAATAGTTTTAATAATGCTTATTGTGGTTTCAAATTATTAATAAAAGAGTTGCGAGGTGATTTCAATTGATTAATATATATTTGATGTGGTTTTAACTGTTTCAAAAAGGTTCATTGGGTGCCAAATTGTTCAACATCTCGGTTGTTAGTTTCAGTTGTTTGAAAAAAAATGGGATTTCAATTGTGTCATGAAGCATTGGTGCGGTTTCAATTTTTTCAAAGAGGCTTTCGTGGTTTCAGTTGATTCACAAAGGTTTGAACAACGTTCAGCGTGGTTTCAATTATTTCAGGGAGGTTGAGTGTGGTTTGGAAAAATTCATAAAAAGAAGCTGGGTGGTTTCAAATATTTGAAACATGTTTTTTGTAGTTTCAATTGTACGTGGTTTGAATTATTACAAACATGCTTGTGTTCCTTCAATTGGTTCGTAAAGGTTTCGATATGGTTTCAACAAAGTTGGATTTGGTTTCAATTGGGTCACAAAGGTTTCAACAAGTATATATTTAGTTCCAATATTTCCGATGAGTTTTAATGGCGTTTCAAAATCTTGATAAGTAGTTGCAATGTGGTTTCAATTGTTTTGAACATGCTTGTGCGGTTTCAATTTATTCACAAATGTTTCACAAAGGTTCAATTTGGTTTCGATAGTTTCAATAAGGCTCAATGTTCAGTGTGGTTTCAATTGTTTTAGAGAGGTTGAGTGTGGTTTCAAAAAGTTCATAAAAGGAAGCGGCATGGTTTCAATTGTTTGAAACATGTTTTTCGTAGTTTCAATAGTATGTAGTTTCAATTGTTACACACATTCTTGTATGGTTTCAATTGGTTCACAAAGGTTTTAACAAGATTCGAATTGGTTTCAACGAGATTTGATTTGGTTTTAATTAGGTCACAAAGGTTTCAACAAGTATCAATTTGGTTTCAATAGTTTCAATAAGTTTCACTATCGTTTCAAAATCTTTATAAGTAGTTGTGATGTGATTTCAATTGTTTCAAACATGCTTGTGTGGTTTCAATTGATTCAAAAAGGTTTTAAAAAGGTTAAATTTGGTTTTGATAGTTTCAATAAGTCCGAGCGTGGTATTCAAGAAATCCATAAAAGGAAACAGGGTGGTTTCAATTGTTTGAAACATGTTTTTGGTAGTTTCAATTGTTATAGACATGGTTATGTGATTTCAATTGGATAACAAAGGTTTAATAAGGTTCGAATTGGTTTCAACAAGATTCAATTTGGTTTCGATTGGGTCACAAAGGTTTCAACAAGTATCGATTTGGTTTCAATAGTTCGAATAAGTTTCAATGTCGTTTCAAAATCTTGATAAGTAGTTGCGACGTGGTTTCAATTGTTTCTAACATGGTTGTGTGGTTTGAATTGATTCACAAAGGTTTCGAAAAGTTTCACTTTGGTTTCGATAGTTTCAATAATGCTCAATGTGGTTTCAAATTAATGATAAAAAGTTGTGATGTGGTTTCAATTGATTAATAGATATTTGTTGTGGTTTCAACTATTTCAACCAGGTTCGTTGGGTGCCAAATTGTTCAACATCTCAATTGTCGGTTTCAATTTTTAAATAGTTTTTTGGGATTTCAATTGTGTCATGAAGCATTGGTCTGGTTTCACTTGTTTTAAAGAGGCTTCCATGGTTAGAGTTGATTCAAGGTTTCAACAAGATTCATAGTGGTTTCAATTGTTTTAGAGAGATATAGTGTGGTTTGGAAAAATTCATAAAAAGAAGCGGAGTGGTTCCAAATGTTTGAAACATGTTTTTAGTAGTTTCAATTGTACGTAGTTTGAATTGTTACAAACATGCTTGTATGCCTTCAATCGGTTCTCAAAGGTTTCAACAAGGTTTGATTTGGTTTCAGTTGGGTCACAAAGGTTTTAACAAGTATAAATTTGGTTTCAATAGTTTCGATAAGTTTCAATATCGTTTTGAAATCTTGATAAATAGTTACGATGTCGTTTCAATTGATGTGGTTTTAATTGTTTTGAACATGCTTGTGTGGTTTCAGTTGATTCAGAAAGGTTTCAAAAAGGTTCAATTTGGTTTCGATAGTTTTAATAAGGCTCAATGTGGATACACATTATTGATAAAAACTTGCGAGGTGGTTTCAATTAATTCAAAGATATTTGTTATGGTTTCAAATATTCAGGAAGGTTTCAACAAGGTTCAGTGTAGTTTCAATTGTTTTAGAGAGGTTGAGTGTGGTTTCAAAAAATTCATAAAAGGAAGCGGCATGGTTTCAATTGTATGAAACATGTTTTTTGTAGTTTCAATACTATGTAGTTTCCGCTCCCTATAGCCTAACGGTAGTGGGCATCCCATGACGCATTTTTCCTCTTGCGGCGGCAGTTGCTGAAAAAGTCCTCCCAGTCTCTCCGGCCAGGACGTTGGCCTTGATCCCCTCTCCCTCCGCTTGCTGCCTCGGTGGCAGCGATGGGTGGGGGGCCTCGTTTCTTCGTTCTGGCCTAGTAGTTAAGGTTAAGTTTTGTCTTCTATGGTATGCTAGTGGGGTGTTTGGAGCGGCGTCCGGACGAATAAATCTGCCTCAACTCCACTCCCACACCGACGACGACCCTTGGGACGATGCCTCGGAGTTGATGGCAACGTGTGCTGATCGGTCCTTCAGATCGACAACTTGGTCTTCTCACTTGTCTTTAGATCTGGTGAGATCGGTTTTTCGGTGTGTCCCCGATGTTCCTTGTTATCCGCAATAGCGCTGGCGACCGGGACAAGGTGGTTCTTCTGGAGCAAGCATGTTGGTCCGGAGGTGGTGGATATGTCGTTCTTCTCCGACTTAGTCGATGGGAGGCGACAAATGTTTGTCCAAGACAGCACGGGGACGTCCCACGGTCGACGTGCCACAACGGCATGTGCCTCGCTGCATGCAGCAGGCATGTTCATCGACTCATGTGTGAAACAAGGATATATGTATGAAACAAGACTAAAGTTATGAAATATTTTTTGTATGAAACTTGGAACAAACATATCGGTTAATTTATAAAACCTGGAACAAACATATTAATTATGTTCCATTTCTACCAAAGACAGATTCTATCTTGGTTTCAAATATGGGTACAAGTTCATATGAAGTTTTGCTAAATTTGCGTCAAGCCCATGAATTGAAACCACATAATTGAAACCACAAATTCCAGGGAGGTTTCATAAAGTAATTCCCATATTATTCAAACACAAAGATTAAAATTGTGAAATAACAAAAAACTACAAGAAGATTTCACAATCAGGAACTGCATGACAGAAGTACATGAGCTAAATCTGTTCAAATCTTTGAATCATACCGTTCAGATGGACAAACAAAAACTAAAAGGGATGTCCAGATCTTCCAAAGCAAATCAATACAGAAAAAATCATTTATAGTACTGAAGAATTGGACGACAGCTGGGAGGAATGAGATAAACAACTAATTTTAGCCCAAATTTGTAATACCTAAACAATTTATACCCCGGGCATAATAGTATATACTAACAGCTAATAAATTAAAATAAAGAAGTCACATCTAGGTGCCCAAATCGAGCTAGCTCCACGGCTGGCTTTGGCCCTTTAGCCTAGTCGAGCTAGCTTCTACTCAGATGACATAGCTAAGGTGAGAGCATTGCAGGAAGAAGCTATCGGATGGGCTCAAGAATTTCAAGAGCTCATAGCGTGATAATCATGGTCTTTGTATACACGGAACGTACTCTTGGAGTTTACTTGATTAGCACCAGCGATTTCAATCACCTTCAGATTAAAGTTCCACACGCTCTTCCAGCAGGCCGAGTTGGACGAGGCCCCTCAGCTCCAGCAGCGTGTCGCTCTCGATGATGGAATGCTGCACCATGGCCACAAGATCGATGTTGCTGTTGTTGCGGCCGTCAGTTTCCGCTTCTCGGACAACATGACATGTATTATAATTGGTTAATATTAGAAGTCAGTTTAACCAAGAATTGAGCTGGGATTAATCATAAAAAAATTAACAATTGCAATGTCAGGAATTGAAAAAATGACTAACAATATGTTTTGCGGATTGGCACACAGATGAAGAAATTTAAAATTTTCTTTGCACCTTCCATGGGCAGTGACACTAGATATTCACCTAGCAAAGGAAATGGGTAGAAACTCCTCTAGTTCCATAGTTGTGACTTTAGGTATATTATTTTATGTAGAGTTTTCAAATGGTATCAGAATTCAGCCAATAGTGATGTTCTTAGCACTAATGCAAGTTCAACGCCTCTTTTTGATTGCTGACTGCCCAATTGAGATGCTTTACCTAGGTATATTAAACTGCATGAGCATCAATCAGTAGAATATTCACACTATATATCAACGACTCAAACTAGGCCTCTATCTATATCTATATATCTATATACTACTTATAAAAGAGCAAACATTTTTTTTCCTACGGCCATCCACTAAATGTACACAGACCAATCAGTACCATCCGATCCGCTCACTTGATTAGATCTAACAATCAGGATTTACCTAATCGTCTATCTGCGTGCGGTTAGCAATTACTATCCGCTCCGTCGGAAATTTTCCTCTGTTGATACGTGTTCCGGAAAGCGCATTCTCTCCTCCCCTCGCGCCTGCCCTGCTTCCAACACCCGCCTCCCTCTTCCACCCTTCGTCCCACGGTCGCCGGCAACCCTGGAACCTAGGGATCCCTCCGTCGCCGCGGCCACCGTCCCATGCCCTACTATCCTGCACACGGCGGCCACCCTGACCTCGCATCGCTTGGAGGCTCCCCGCGCTTTGCGGACTACGCGTGGACTGCGCTGCGGGATTCAATGCCGGCGGCACATCCCGACGCGAGGCGCACGACGTCTCTATGTCATCGGGCACCTTTCTCGCCCCTGCCAGGTACGGATCAATGATCAAAACACACAAGACCGTGTCCCCATCTCCATCGACCACCAGCCACACATATGTTTAAGTTTCAGATGTCCGATGCAAAAGCATAAACTAGGGAGTATATGAGCAGGTGACTACGAGATCTCACTTTGTTGATTACCTTCGTAGCTTAAATTTCATCCGTTGTGAAATTCTTATTTAGATTTGTTGTTAGCTGAGGACCAATGTTTTCATATTTAATTGTCCACGGTGAGGCTTATGGAATCTGCAGTTTCTTTTGTAATCTGCAGTTTCTGGGTACTCCCTTCGTTTTAAAATATAAGATGTTTTAGCTTTATAAAAGGAGTGTATCTAGACCACTTTTAGTGTGTAGGTTCATCTAAAAGAGGGCTAGATACACCCCTTTCACAAAGCTAGGTGAACCTACACACTAAAAATGGTCTAGATACACTCCTTTCACATGGCTAAAACATCTTATATTTTGAAACGAAGGGAGTACGTGACAACAATACTTTTGATGTGTACACTATACATAGCAGATCGCATCGCCCGGTAAATTATAACTGGAGCAAGCCTTGTTTTGGTTAAGGTGCCCAATATTTCAACAATTTTTTGGATACATGTTTGAATAGAATAATCAGTTGAAAACATTCAGCGATTAGAGCATCTCCATAGTTATCGGGTGCCGGCGCTCAAAATCATGTTCAGCCCGTCCCTCAATTTTTTTGGCGTCGGCGCGATCCATTTTTAATCCGGCGCCCTAGACCGAATCTAACCCATAGGGGCTAGCGGGGACGCCCGATGGACGAGAAAATGCCACGGGCTAGCCTTGGCAATGAGAGAGAGGCGCTTCGTCCCCAGGGCCCTGTCGGTGAAGCGACGTGAGCCCTTTCGTTTCCGCCCTTTCCACCGCTTCCCGCCCAGCTTTCCCATTATTTCCTGCCCTTTCCTGCTATATCTAGGGAAGCTACCATTGTCATCGACAGATCCACACCTCTCTCTCTCACCATGGTCACACGTCCCTTTCACGCGCTTTCCCATTATATCTAGGGCGGCGGCCGGAGGTGCTGCTTTCGCCAGGATGGCGCACACCCACACCTAGCCACCGCTTTACATCAATGTCTGGCCGCCGGCTTCCTCCAGCTCAAGCACGCAACCGACCCGCAGGAGAGCCCGAGGTGCCTCTCCATGGCCCCAACCACACCGACTCTGAGGAGGAGGAGGGGCTCGCCTCCGACGACCCCGACGCCGACTTCGAGGAGTCAGAGAAGCTGCCATGGGTGCCACTCGAACAACGGGTGAGCAACTGACGCATTCGAGAAGAGTGCCGGCGAGAGCATCCGCGGCCGCCACCATCCCGAGGGCCAGCTAATCGGACAACTGGCGAGCCTTACGAGTGGGATGTTCTCAACCATGTTTTCCTGCCGAAGCACCTCTGGCTACAACATCTCGACGACGTACAAATGCATCTCCTTGCATCATGCAGATATCCCGGAGACGCGAACGTGCGTTCCCGTCGCAATCGAGCTAAGGAGGAGGCCGATACGCTGTGGTGATCTACAACTCCCTATTTGTGTTGTGGGGTGTCGACAGAGGGCTGTCGCAGCCACACCCTCCTGGCGAGAGTAGCATCCCCGCCGCCACGGGCCGTAGTTTTAGTTCTTGGTCATTTCTATGTAAATTTGTCAAAATCATTTCTAACTGAACTTGTTGAACTTTTAATTGAATTATGTGTATAGGATGTGCGTATGGGGTGAATGGCTGGGCACCGGCGCCTCCCCATAACCACATCCGCGCCGACGCCACCCCATACATACCAAAAAACAGGCTTCGCCGAACGTCGTATGGGGGTGCGGTGGAGATGCTCTTATTTGTGAGTCTCCTATCACTGACGATTCAACCAAGTACAGGCCGGCCGATGAGATCCAGAATTGGGAACAACAAAGGATCCCATCTTCACGTTCATGGCAATGGCCGATGGGCGATGCTGAAGAGACTGAACTTAGAAACAATGTGAGAAAAGAGATAATATTATCACCATAGAAAGGTTAATCTGTGTAATGCCTTTTCAGATATGACCGTTTTAAATTATCAGATCATTTCCGTGCAGATTTAGTAAGCCATTAATGTGGCCGAGAGGATTAGGGCTACCGGAGCGGGGTTGACTGGCGTGCATGTGTTGTCATAGTGACCACTAGCCGTATAAGTTTCAGATGTCTGATGCAAATGCAGACTAGGAAGTTTGGGAGCAGGTGAGTACGTGATCACTTCGTTGATTATCGGATTCCCTTTTATTTTTCCCACTATAAAATTCTTATATAGATTTGTTGTCAACTGAGAAACACGATTTACGATTTCTGATGAGCTTCATGTTGTAACTTGATGTGAAAATGTAATCAACGGACGGACAAAAGGGGACCTGCAACATGCATATTTCTATTTTCGATGTTGTACAATGGGATAGTCATCATAACATACTACAAATTGCAGAGTGAGAAAAGCCATGAACACATCGTGCCCACGAGCAAGAGAGTATTTTATTCCAAGAGTTATGTGTTTTTATGGCAGATTCTCTCCGAGGCCATCATGGCATCACCCATTGGGCGCAAGACTACAACTTTTTCTTCTGCGAGAAAACACAAAGCTTGTAATGTAAAATGCAGGGACGACGTTGCTCCATGCAAGGACATGGTTCCATCTCTGTTTTTAGCTATGCTTGTGTCAATATGAAGCAGATCATATTTCTTTTGTTTAGTATTTATAACATGATAGAATCATTTTTTGGTATGAGATTCATATCATGTTTCGACTTGGCAGAGCCAACATGTTCTGTAATGCAGTAATGTTTTACTGGTTATGCTCCCAGACCCTTTCCCCAGGTTGTTTTGTAGGGTTCCATTGAGATAAGTTTTTCCCATTTTCTCATAGCATTAGGTGCAGTTCTCATGTCAACTAATAACTTCTCCTGTGTAAGGGATAACTATTTTGCTACAACACTATGTTGTCATGAAGCTGAATTGATCCAAGGGAATGCATATAGTTTCTTAGGTGAACAAGATTTGGATGAGCCAAGATGGTACTAATTCTAGCTACAAAAGAAATCTACATCTTTTTCTCTATATAGGTGAAGTCATTTCATGTAATTGTAAATTGTAGTAGCTACACGATGTTTTTAAGAAGCAGAGTTGTGGATCGTGCGACGTGTGCTTTTGTATATGTCTTTTGTTGTTGTTGTAAAGTATAGGCCTTTCTTTGCTCTATATAGAAGATTGTAGCCTCATTTTGATCATGATTTCTATTCATTTTATGCTGAGATATGGGTTTTGCAGAAAAATAAATGTGTGGTACAAATAGTAAAAAGAGAAACAGCGTGCGTTGCACATGCACAATTACTAGTACAGTACTGTAAACCTTCACAACACTTCAACTGCCAGTACAAATTCTTAAAATAGAAAATTATGTTGGTTCCGGACACCAAATCACAACACCAAGTGGCACACAATTTAAATCAATGGAATTTATAAATCTGTTTAGGAAATTTGTCGAGAGATGAACTCCCCAAAATCCCCTTCTCCAAAACGTCATAGTAATAGTACACAGAAATACTAAAATCTCGTAATGAGTACTCTGTCATAAGCTTATGAGTACTCTGTCAACATCTTTACTATTAAAACTAGTTGAGTGTCCATGCGTTGCAACGGTCCAGCTAATTTCGTTTATGGGTGCACGTGTGGATGTGAAAAACCACTTGTATAGAAAATATAGCTGTATAATATTTCAAAAACTTTAAGATACCACTTTTCTTGAATTATATTTTGGTAAAAGCTAAATGGATGTGGTACGCATAGACAGCAAGTATCCAACTACTACATATTTGTTATTAGCAAGGGCCCAACTATACTTATTTTTTATTGGTTGGGATATATGCCCAGACGTGTGAGCTATCTGTTGAAGCTTTGTCGACGTTGGTTTCAATTATAGCTCATATAGTCTATTTCTGTGATTGGTTTTTGCATGTTTCATGCCACCACTAAATTCTATGTTACCATGGAAAAAGAATAAGAACCTTGCCTATATAGTATGGTGCTCACTCCATCAAAAAGGCATGGGAATAGCAATGATCAACTTACCCATGCGTGAATTTGTTTCTTTTTGCTCTCCTTCGCCTCTCTTATCCTACAAAATATACCCTATGCGCACGCTGATTGTTATTTTCAATATTTTGTCGCCATAAAAAGCTGGTCACATTTTTTTGTCTCCCTACCATGCCTTCCCTCAAACCTCCCTGCATTCGCAATTAGAAAACACGGCCACATTTGACAATTGGAAACACTTGAATTGCAATGGGAGTGATAGTCGGCTTCATTTCTATGTTCACTTTGCCTCCAGCAAGGACTTAACATCAACTTGATTAGAGACAATAAAATCAGAAACAAAAACATTCAGTATGTCTCACATTAGCTCCTTGAGTATTGGCTCCACCGAAAACACATTACCTGCAAACAAAAAGGAATAGAAAAACTCATCAATGGTTGAACAGGTTTCTTCATACTTTCATCTTGATTAACGTACACCATACACTATGTCACTAATGAGTCAAAACTGCAGTAAACGAAATCCATGTCCGAGAGTAGTAGTTTGTTTGAAGGAGGACGTACCATCAGCGCGCCATCATTTTATGCCAAAAGCTAATAGTAGTAGTAGTAACACGGAGAACAGTAGTTTACAGTCCACTATCCCAAAATACAAATCAATCGAGAAGGTAAAATCTTCAAATATATACATAATCTATAAGAAGATGAATGTTAATTATTCGTTCCAAGATCTTTAACATCACCCAGGAATCCTTTTTTAAATTATGCTTCTTATTTACCTTCCCAAGCCTGCAGTTGCTACTGAGTACCTCGGACAGAGAGGTTTTCTTACAACATTTCGGAAGCTTGCCGGGATCATGTTTCTTGTGCTCAACTCCTCTTCTCCCAAGAGTTGGCCCTATAGTGGTGTACCTCTCATTCTTCCTAATAAAGATTTCTTCAGCTCAGCTGAGAATAAAAAATAATATGGTGCCAAGCTTTTGATGTAAAAATGTCAATATCACAATTTATCAACCTAAAGATGGAATTTATTTCTCTGTATCTTTCAGTTTAGTAAAATTCTGCAATAAGGAATTACTACCAGATATAAAGTTTGATTATTTAACCATGAACCAAAAAAACACTGCACCTTGTAGCAAAGTACAAATTTCCATCTTTCAAGAACTCATGTGTCCCTTGTTTCGACTCCGACGCTAGAAACTTGATGGATACTTTCTGGACATTCTTTGGATTTCCTTGCATCATTTAGATCGGAGTTTCAGCACTCATGAAGATGGCTCATACAAGTGCTAGAGTGACAATAATCACTTCGGTTGAAGAGCTTAAACTATTTCTTTCCAATAATGCATGACCCTGAAGTAAATGGTTGGTGCATATGATATGTTGTAGGGGCAAGGCTGCGGTGTTTGGACTTCAAAATTTACAAGTTTTTAGGGTACAAAGTGCGAAATGATCCAACAAGGTAGACACAGCCAAAAAAAAAGAACTGTCCAAGTTTGTTTCGTGAGAAGAAATTTCTTGTGGCTTTTCTAAGCTCTTTGGAGAAGTAGATCTTCATGTTCTATAGAAGGTATTTCTTTGAATGGAATAGTGTGAATTTAGATGGTCTGCGGATGCTTCGAAAGAACAAAAGCTAATTACATATGCATGTTTATCTATACCTGTTGCATAATCAGGCTTCTGATTTTTTCTTCCTCCTAAATGCTGCAACAATATGGCTTCTGTAAAAAAATTCCACAGAAACAAAGGAAACAAGACATTGCTAGAGTATGGAAATCTGCCTCTATACAGAAGTAAAGATAGAGTTTACAAATAAAGAATGATGCATATAGTTATGATGTTGTCTGTGGTTACTTATAGTTACATAATAATGATTAGAATTTCTGAATGCATTCATCAGTGTTGTCATATGGAGTAGTAAACTACTGACCAGGACCTAGATAGTGAGTCCTCACCGAAGGGGTTATGTGCGGTTCCTAGTATAATCTTTAGAACTTGGTCCCAACAAAGTGAAACATTAGGCATGGGTATATATCAAAAGTAAGTACTTCTCCATGTAGATTGTCTCATGAAATGCTTTCCTAATTTTGGTCCCATGAGCAATTGACCATAATCCTAGGCAACATGCAAAATCATCTCAATCCAAAAAAATTGGTTCCATGGCTGTGTAAATCATCGGATGGGAACTTTCCTGGCCACTGCTGCCTGAAATCCTCAATGCCATTAGTGTTGCTATACCTACGACTATGCTTGTACATGCCAATTTTTTCTTAAGTGCATATATTTGTAAACTCGATTAAAATGGCCACGGAAAACTTTGCCGTGATTCACCAATTCATAAAGTCTTACTTAATCATTGAAACAAACGGAAACCACTGGCGCGCAGGTTAAAAATTACACAGGCATCAATCAAATTGGATCGGCTAGGTCAACTCATGGATCCGATCGAGTAGTCAGAATGAAGATGCTATTTACCTTGATCAGATCGGGTAGGTCAACTCATGGATCCACCGCCATCCAACAGGGAGAGAATACCTCCTCCACTCATGTGGCAACTTGCGAAGGTCCTGCTGTGGCAGATCCTCCCCAACGGGCTGGGAAAGGTTGGCGGCGGCGATCTTGGACCATGTCGGGCTGGAGGCGGTCTAGAAGGAGGAGGGCATCCGCTTTCGAGGTGCTCGGGCTGTTAGTGGCGGCGGGAGGGCGGGGGCGAGACGGGATAGGCGGCGGCGGATGCAGCACCATGTTCTAGTGAGGAGAGGTTGGGGAAGGACGGGTCAGGGAGTTTGCTTGTTTTTTCTAGTTGGGTGGTTTGAACCAGTTCCACTTATCGATGGCAGAAAAATGTAATTAGCTAACCCCTGTACTAGGATGTCTCATGTTACCGTCGGATGTAGAGTGTACGATCCAGATATGTTTAATGTTTGATATCAAAGAAGAGTTGATAATCGTAGGTCGTCCTCAAACATCAAACATTAGGACAATCTGGATCATCAAAACCGCCCCAAACACACCTACCAAAGATTTAATAAATTGTAACCGTCCGTCCGTGTGTGTCTATCCCGTTCGTAAACAATAGTTAAGAAAGTAATTATGTACGAATCAATGTACGAATCAATCAGGCTACCACAATCAAGGTAATTTATAAAAGGAAAATGCTCTTCTTCAAGGGGGTGGGGATTACGCCCGCGTGTCCTCCGCGTTGGCAGCGCGAGAGGCGTCCTCCTTTGGCAAAAAAAAACGCACCAATACGTTATCCCTTTACCCGTCTGACAAATGAACCGATGCGTTATATTTTTGCCTGGGGACGTGCTGCTGTGAGGAGCGTCGCCGGCGACTGGAAATTGTGCGGCTGTGCGGAGGTGAGGCATAGAGGACCGAGGAGTCATGGCGATTTTTCCTCCTAGGACGTGCGTGGGCAGTTGGACAAACCGGTCAATAGTAAATTCAAGGCGTACGCATAACTTAATCCAACGGTCAACGAGGCGGAGGATTCGAGGGATCGATCCCCAGGAACGCTCTGCACAGCTCTTTATAAAATCGACCGCATGTTTCACCAGCGAAAGGCCACGGTCTGATCAACATCTCGCCTAGGTTCCATGCGCAAACGAAGTATCCAGACTCCAGACCAAATCGCTCACACGCAATTTTTCCCTTATGCACCGCCGCCACAGAGTCCCTCTCTCCTAACTTCCTCCGCATGCAGGTCTACCCCTACCCCCGTGCACATCCTCTCGCAGCCACCCCATACATCTCCTGCCGCGCGGCCTTGCTGTGATGGGTTCCGCTGCTACCGCCCAAACATGTTGAGTCGTCCAAACGGCATCCGTGCTCCTCATTGAAGACACACGCACTGCTTCTTATCCAGATCTACGGTGCTGCCATGGGGCTTCTCTGGGCCACCGCCCGACCCCGTTGAGCATCCTGACTGGCGTCCGCTATTCTCCTCGCAGCCCAACCGTTGAATCTCTGCCCTTATCGTCGTGTTCAAGCCCTGCTCGAGACCATGGTCATCGAGGCTCCAGTTTTCGCCATCGTCTGCATGCTGAAGGTCCTCCGACAGACATCATGTTGCAACGAACCTCCACCTTCTCCTCCAGTCACCCGTCGACGACACTCTCACGTCCTCCTCATCTCCAAGCAAGGTAACATGGCTCTATGCTAGCTCTATCCTATTTTGTATTTTGATCCGACAAATAGTACTCCCTCCTACCTAAATTCGTTGTCAAGATGATATTGATGTATCTAATACTAAATCACGTCTAGATACAATCGAATCTAGATAAATCTACGTAACTAATTTCGGTTGGAGGGAGTAAGTTGTTAGCTGTAGTGTGGTGTGCTACGAATGAAGTAGCTGAATACGAGTAAAATTACCTATGCCATTATCTAATTTTTTATATACTTTGGTATGTTCTCATATTATTGGTGTTTGGGATCTCCGAAACATATGACCCGAAATATATTTATTGGATTGATGAGTTGGCATCAACTAACAAATCACAATAGTTGCCATGAGCTTTTGTTTTCTGCACACTACTATGTCTTGCAGAGCATTGACGATCCAATAAAATCAGTTCGTAATTGACAACCTTACGAGGCTACTTCTGCTACTGAAACTCTGGAAGGTTAGTTTGAACCACATTGTTGGGAGCAGGTGTATCACGTTTGAAATGGTTTCTGTCTGAGATGTGATATTCTGTAAGTGTACTAATACTATTCAGTGATAATGTCTCATTTTACTCGTGTTAGATTAATCATGCATATTTAATCTTGGAAGTTCAGTTGTCCTATGCTCATTGTGTTCCTTTTCTACCTGACATGATTGGTGAATTGGTCTCTTCATTCGATTTTCTTGACGGTTAAGCCGTTCTCACATATGGTTGTTTATTCCCCATTTCTTTACTACTAAATGGGAGTTGGTGTCCGTAGGTCGTCGCTCGACACTTTGACATCAAACATTGGAGCCATCTTGGCCATACAATCTTTCGTGGCAAAAAATAACCGTCTGATCCTGTGTTCTCTCCTGCTTGTGGAAAATTACCCACAAATGCGCCATCCGCCTGATCCGGTCCACTCACACACACCTCTTCTCTCATGTGGCGATTCCCTAGATTGGCCGCAGTCGTTGCCTCCTTCTCGCCCAGCATGTCCATGTTGAAGCCACCACCTCCTTCCTTCATTCAGCATGCCGTCACCGCTCTTCCGTGCGAGGCCTCCATCGCCTGCCGCTACCTTGCTTGAAGGTCGCTGTTGTTGTCTTCCATGAAGCTCGTCGTCTACTGTCAAGAACGCCGGAGTCACGTTCTCTCCCTTCCTTGCCGCTGCCTCCTAGGACCACCCGCTAGGCGCCTGCCCACCCGTTCAGCAAGCCCTCATCCTGCCGCCGCTCCGCCGCAGAATCCTCCCCCTCATCGTTGGGATCGTGGCACCGCACCGTCGCCGCAAAGATCGAGGGACTCAACATTGTCAACAATGTCACTCAGTTAACCAATCACCTCTCGCCTCCCACTCAACTATCTGACTAGCAATAGATCTAGGATGATAGGATTGCTCCAAAATATCTACTAGCCCTCCTGTTGCGACATGTCTCATTGGTTTATTTTTGTTGAATCTTGACGAGCAGCTCATCGGCAAGACGCCCATGGTGTACCTCAACAAGGTCACAAGGGCACCGCCAGGCTGAGATACTGGAATCTTGTTGCAGCGGCAAAGACAGCTTGCATCAACTATATAATCTTCCTCCCCATTTTTCAATATTTTCGTTTTTGACCTTGATGGACCTGCCTACCAACTAAATATGCACCCTAGCTGTGTTCGTTTTAGGATCGGAATCAATTTGATATTCGACATTGAAGAGAAGGGCTTGATATAACACTCAAATAGGTGAATTTAAGAGAAGGGCTTGAGTCTCCGAACACACACATATGCTCAAAGTGTCCTTCGCTTAGAGAAGTGTACACCATATTATGAAGAGGGGAAGTGTATACCATTACAATATTAATTTGTGTTCTCTACTCAGAGGGTTTTGGTGGAACCGACGAGCGGGGACACATGCATAGGTCTCTCTTTCATCACCACCTTCAAGGGATACAAGTTGGTAATGATAATTCCCACATTCATGAGCATGGAGAAGAGAGTTGTGCTCAAAGTTTTCAGTGTCATCCAAGGATGCTACAAAAAGGATGAAAGGGGCCTTGCACAAAGCTGCACGTATTTTGAACAATACGCCTAACTCATCCTTGCTCGAGGAGTTTAATAACTTTGCCAACCCAAAGATAACAAGGGCAGCCATCTACATGTCTCAACCCATATATGCACTCAAGCCGTGACTAACCTACTTGCCTAATTTTCAGTCAGGTACATTACGAGACAGCTACTGGGCCAGATATCTGGGAGGATCCGGAAGGGAAGGTGGATATATTCGTTGGTGGAACAAGGAAAGTGGGACAAACTATGGTTCTGGTCGTTTCCTCAAGGAGAAAAATCCTTATATTAAGGTTTCTTCAAATTTTGCCCGAACAAAACCTACTCTATTATGTTTGCCATATATGTGTTCCTGAAACTTGATTTCTAGGATATTGTTGTCGAGCCTAAAAGTTACATACACTCTGGTGGAAAATTTGGTATGCTTTTTGTCTTACACGACCGTTATCCCACTTGTGCGTCCATGTAAATTTCAGGGCAATGTCGTGGGATTTGTTCTTAGAATCTTGGAATATGACGTTCTCAATGAAGTAATAGAGGTCAGAGCTTATTCCAGTATTAATATCAAAAGCAAGACTTGAATGGTGTATTTCTTTTCTTGAATACATCTGAGATGTGCCTGTTATTTCATTTCACTATCTTTGTGAAATTTCTCACCACATATCAATAGATATGAGTGTAGTCGCCTCTCTTTTTGATCTGCCAGGCACAATATATTTATTAGGATTTCCATGTTTTCCTACTTTCTTATGATTATGTTGCAGAGTATTGTTTTCTTACCAAGTCCTTCTTATGCTCTAGATATACAACATCATGGAGTAGTTTTTATCTAGAATTCTTGTTTTGAAACATCGAATGACTGTCGATGCAATGACATTGTGGGTGATATTCCCGAGCATTGGTGAATGGGTACATATCGTCCGTGTTGTTCCAGTCCATCAGATAAGAGTGTGAGAAGATGCAGGCTGAGGCATGAACTTACATATTTATTATGTTCTTTGCTGAAATAAATAAGAAGGCAGCATGGTGACGGATGATTAGACCAAATAGAGCTTTTTATATTTTCCTCCTAGAAGGCTATACTCTATTCTTGCTCGAGGATGAATGCATTCACTGGTCATTATCATTTGTACCTGGAGTGATAAGAAAGAGTGGGAATATTATATGTATGCTTATGTTCTCTATTTTTTCTAGCTAGAAACTTGCTTTGTAATGATATTTCATAATAATTGTTTGTCTATTACAAAATATCTCTCCTTCAGTCCGATAAACTAAATCTGTTTTACTAGACATATATATTTGCTTTAGATTCTACTCTTTGTGGGTTCACCACTTTAGCTTACATTGTCTTTGTATTTGGTCTCCAACTAGCCGATAGATATCACAATTACATTGTTCTTCATTGGCATCATACCGCAAAATGCATGTTGTTGAAGTACGCAAATTGAATTTTTTACCTTTATAGAATACTATGTTGCAATATTCTAAATAATGTGTGAATAGGTATGTGCATTTTATATTTATATGGGAGACATTTGTGGGGATGAAAGTATATGAGGGACCGTGACAACGCACGGACATTCAACTAGTATATAATGAAACTTTAGAACACTTTTCTAACATATAGGTTTTGGAATTGCAGTGTTCTAGACTACTTTCACAAGAATACCAGAAAAATCAAGGAGGAAGAGGAAGGAGGTGGAAACGAAGAAAAACACTTGTCCAGACTCAAACCAGAAATCGCGGGCGGCTGGAACTGGACCGTAGTAGGCGTGAGGACGGCGGGCGCGGTGTCGCGGGCGAGGAAGGCCTGCCGGAGAGGGGCGAGCGCACCGTCGCGGGCGATGGTGTCAGCGGAGACTCTCGAGGACCCTCTGTCGGGGACGTCGCCGAGGGAGAGCCCGGGGAGCAGCGGAGACCTCCAAGGCGGAAACGGGCTCCTCGACGCGCCTCCGCCGCCGCCGCAACTCTGCTGAGACGGACGCAACGCTCGGATCGCCACCTCGCCGGTCAAGGAAGCCGTGCTCCAGCGGTAAGCTCGACGTGGACGACACGCTCCAGCTGCCACCTCGTCGTTCGCTGTGGCTGGAGCTCGCCACCGCCCAGCTTTCTCAGATCTGACGAGAGGTAGAGAGAAGCCTGTGGAGGGGAAAGAAAGTCACGCGCGTTGGCTTCCAAACGTGTGCTGTGGGGTCCACTCGGGATGTGCCGGGCGGAGGGAAATGGAAGGAGCGTAACGTCAGCGCGAATCTTAAAGCGCTCGTGAGTGCGTGTGGTGGATGGAACGCTGGCACATACCGGCGCCGGTAGAAAGAAGGTTTCGCAATCCAGGGAACCTCCTGTGCATTACAGCATGAGCAGTGACAAGTGCATTATCCGTAAAGACATGTGCAGGTGTGATATCCACGGCCAGCTCTAGCCTATGGCAACCTTGTGCAAGGGCCCATGCCAACGAGGAGCCCATGATTACTAGTTTCTTTACAGTTCATATCGACACGTCTCAAAAAAAAATGAAAGGCCCATAGTCCAGCCGTCTGGAAAATAATACTATAAGACCTGGTCTACAAGTGGACCAACTCATGTGATTGACACGTGACAATTTAGATCTAGAAAACGGCTACTAATATTGTTTTTTTCTCTGTTTTTGACACATCTTGCTTGCTGAAGTTGATCCACGCCTCCAAATATGTGGACCAGATCCCATAGAATTATTCAGCAAGAGAATCAGAGAACATGATATTACAATTTGGAACCCAGCTGATTTGTGATTGATAGGGACACGCCTCCCCTAGGCGGTCGATTTCCTGGACGCGAACTCGACGCCTCGACGCGAACGGACGTCGCCTCGATCTCTGTGTACAGGGCATACGCCACTACATATCGATCTGCCTCTTCACTACGGCCAGGCCGGCATCGCCTATTCGCATCGCCAGTTCCCATTCTCTCGATCGATCTCCGGCTGCCCTAATTCTCCATCGAAAATTCGACACTTCGGCTTTGCGCTCTTTGGTATATTCAATTTTTCCGAATCTTTAATTCTTGTTTCATGTCTTTTAGCCAAACTTGTAGGAAAGTATATTACTCACTCCGTCTCAAAATAGATGTCTTAGATTTATCAAAATTTGGATGAACCTATATATTAAATAGTGTCTAGATTTATTTAAATTTTGAAAAACCCGACACATCTATTTTAAGACGGAGGGAGTAGGAGTTTATAATTCTTCATATAATATATTTCAGGTGATATGGCACCGAGATATAAGTCGCTAGGAAAAGGAATAAAAGAAAGTGAGAGATTGAACTTATTGAATCATAAAAAAGTGCTTTAGTATTTTCGTATCTTGGATAAAATTGATCTTAAAATTGTAATTAATGATTTTGCATTCAGAAATGCCCTAAGAATCTCTTTTGTGAATGCTTTTTTTGTGAATGCTTTTTTTGTGAAGCAATGAAGCATTACTTTCGGTGGAAGCATTGGAATTATATCTTATTTGAGCTTTGAAGTGATAAAACTAGTACAAAATATTAGTTCTTTATGTTTTGAGACTAAGAATATATGTGTGATTGGACGTTAACTTTTAATATTTTTCAAGTACAGGTAGATACATATATGTATATCTATGTTTCTCTATCTATATATATGCCTATATATATTAGTATTTAGGGCCATGCTTCAACTTCGCTGTAGGGTCCCGCAAAACATAGAGCCGACCCCGGCAATATCCTGAGATAAATGATCCACATCCGCTCTAATTCAAGGTTATTAGGATCCAAATCATCAAATTTAGAGTTAACAAAAACTTTTCCATTTGGAAATCATTAAGCATTCATATGTGTGTATTTAAAATAGGAGTTGTTTGAATTGCCATGTTTGAGTGATTCATTGATTGTAAAATGATTCTAAGGTGAATTAAACATCATCTAGATCATTCCCAAATAAATCCCAACGAAAAACCAATCAAAAACAATAAAATAAGCAAATGGTCATTTGTGTTGTTATAATCACCATGCCTACTTTGGCTATTCCTAGAACTCAAATCTTAAGAGAAACAATTGTGGTTTTTTGCACCCCTTGCTAGTACAAGTAGTGATGTACCAAGGCCCACTTTGTTTCATCCCAAAAACTTTCAAACACTAAATTTAAATGACATTTGAAAATTGAATCTAGTGTAGGTATCAAGATCACACTTATTCAAAAACCACTCAAAAGAACTCCATTTTCAAATCCCAAGCAACCCTAGATGCTTAAGCATAAGTTACATCACTCCACCAAAAATCTTTCAAAAATTCAAAAGTTTTCTTCTTTCGGCCATTTTGTCAAACACCTTGTGCGCAGAATCAAATTAGCCTAACTATTACTGTTTTTGATCAAATCTTGTCGAGCTAATTGAGTTGCATTAATCACCCTTGTCTCTCCCAAGTCCAACCAAACTGAAACCAACCCTATCTCTAGCCCCTGGCGACAGTGCCATGCCGCCCGACGCCATGCCCGCCGGCAACCTTGCCAACGCCACAGCAGACCACCAGCCCCTCTCCGCCGCTCTAGGAAGCACGACATGACCTCACCGCCGCCCACGGTCCACCCCACGGCCACTGCTAGCCACTGGACCACTCCCCAGCCTCGCCGCCCTTTCTCTCTGCGCGCAGCCAAAGCGCGCCAGAGTGCCCTCACCGCCAGCACACAGCAAACCGCGCCTTGACGCCATACCGCGTTAGCTGCTTCGCCTCGACCCCAGCACCCCGCCAGAAACGGCCGTGCACCGCCGCGCGAACCATAGTCGCCGTGCGCCGTGTCGAGCACTGCCTCTGTCTCCCAAAGCGCGCAACGCTCCCGACCATATGCCACCGCCCCTAGCTACACCATTAAGCCATAGAGCACCGCTAGGAGGCAAGCCACCATCCACCTACCTCACCCATGCCGATAGCACCCTGTATCATCGTCACCGACGAGCTCGCCGTCGCCCTCTCGGTCCCCTCGTCGAGCCTATATAAGGAGCCCTCCCCAGCACCATTTCTTCACACCACTCAACTCCCCTCTCAGCACTGATCCTTCCCCACCTCTCGCCGGAGCCGCTCGAGCTATAGTTCGCCGGAATTGTACCGAAGGAACCTGCTGCAGAGGAGGAGAAGCTGCCGCCGATTCCGTCCACCACAGCCCCTGTCATGACCTCGCATGAGCCCGCCGTCGCCGTCCAGTTCGATCGCCCACCTTGCCGCACTAGCTGGAGCCTTGGTACGTCCCCAGTAGACCCCCATCGGCCGTTTAGGGTTTGGTCTCGCCGATGACGAGTCCGTCGTCGACGACGACTGTGAGCCGTTGATCCGCGTTATAATCGTGTGGCCCAGATCGCTAGATACCGTTTCGGGTTTTAAGTCTCGCTGACAAGTGGGACCAACCTGTCGGCCGCCCTCTGGGCCGCTGAGCGTCACTGGGCCGGTCCATTTCCTTTCCCGCGCTAGCCCACGATTTCAAATAAGTGTTTTCCTATTTAACTTTAAATCCAATTCTGTCCCTTAGTTCAAAAATCAATTCAGGAAGATTTACTGAACGAAATTGAGTGATTCCAATTTTGTTGGAAAGCTTTTGATAAGATCTATCCAAGCCCGTTGGATTTAATTCATTTAGAGTTAGATATATCTCCTAGTAAAAATAACAAGACAGAAGCATTTGCACATTCAAACATTTTTATAAAATCAACCATAATAGCTTTTGAGTTGATTCTAACTATGAAAAATCACATTTAACTATACCCGTCTGAATATGTAATAATATTAAGGTTTGCATGCAGTGACTTTGGACTAGTACCAAAATAATGCTATATAGGCATTTCTAGTCACTTTAAATCATTAAATAATAAACTTAAACTTATTAAAACGTGATCCATCCTTTCAATCACATTCCCATATGTTAGAATATGTGGTGATGACATGTGTCCACATGATCCCATATTTTAAGTGGAGAATATTAAATCTTAGTTATTTTTAATGAGTAGAAATTACTTTTCTTAAATAAAAAGAATGAAGCTAGTTAATAAAACCTTGTGATGCTTGTGATGATAATAGATCATCAAATGTGTGCCTTAGTGTACCAAGTAGCCTAGTTAAGTATTGTTTGGTGATTGTGTATACCGTATGTATTTATAGACGATAGTACCGACCAAGCTTTCAAGGAGGAGGAGTTCTACCAAGAGGAGGAGGAAGAAAACTTCAACCACTACACCAACCAAGGCAAGCTAACACTTGCAAGTATTATACTAGCAAGCCATCATTAACAATGCAAGCTAACCCTTGCAAGCTAAATAACCTAAGCAAGATGCATTAGGCATGCTTTGGTTATACCACTTTGAATATTACCTACCCCAAGCTTTACTTCAAGCTTTTACTTTCTTTACTTTACCCAAGTCCCTTACTTGTTTGAAGGTAGCATAAAAAGTATAAAACTTGACCTATCTAGATAACCTTCGATGTCATTCTATGGCATGAGATTGAGATTAGCATCCCACCTTAGTGAACACTCTTAACTTAGTAGCTTAGAGCTAAATCAAAACTTGAGTCACTCTAGATGGGAACAATTGGTGAAAATGAATTGTGAAAACCTTGGAATGGTGAGTCATTCTATTGAGATGTTTTGACATGAGTTGAGAAACACAATGGTTTATGATGATGAAAATGTTGAGCCATGAGCCTTAGCCCTTTTACAAAAACTGATGGTTGGATTCAGATGCGATACCAATCCAATTTTACCGTACAACCACAATACCTGAATTGGGTAAGGCTTAGCCGGAAGTTTATATGCATTAGTATTAGTTCCCTCGCGGGAGAGGTTTGAGCCGAGGCTACCTCTCAATGTTGTCCACCTATGCAGTGCCCAAGATGACAGCTGGTCATGGTTGGGAGGCGATACTCATAGGAGAGGTGCTTATACTAGAGTGTGTAAAGGAAAGGTTATGTTTGATTATCTGCATACTAAGTATGATGATTCAGGGTTATCCCTGACAGATGTATCGAATCTTGTGGTGAAAGTGTACCACCTCTGTAGAGTGTCAAACTATTCGAATAGCCGCGTCCGCGGTTATGGACAGTTGGAGTGGCCATACTGTTTCGTTGTCAGATGTTTTCAAAATGACTTATGAAATGAATGATGACTCTTGACTTGACCACAACAGAGTTGTGACTATGACACTAGCTTCCCAACTTAAGTGATTCTAGAACTTTATTTTATCTTTCTTTGTTTCTGAACTTAGCTTAGGTTTCAAACTTAACTTTAGAAGTAAACATAGAGTTAGTGTTCCCACTAGCACAACCTTACTTGTTAGTGATAGTTTGCGAGTACTTAAAGAGTACTCATGGCTTTTGTCCCTGGCTATTCCTATGGCCAGACTATGAAGGAGACTACCGAGATGACGGACAGCAAGATGACTATGATAACTAGGACTATCTTCCATCGTCAGCATTGCCTGTGCCCCTGAAGATGGACCCCACCACTACGCTTTTATTTATTCCGCTGCTTGTTGTATTAAGACTGGATCAAGAGATCCTTTATTCGTGTAAGACCTTATATTGGTTTGTAATGGATGATGTACTGTGATATCCAATCTGTTATGTCTCGCAAAAATGGTAATCCTGGGATTGCGATGTATGACATAACATGCATTTGGGATTAAAAATCCGGGTGTTGACAAGTTGGCATCAGAGCCATCCTGGCCATAGGAAACCCTAGTTAGATTGGACGTCCGAACAAAAACTTAATTTCAAAACCAAAGTGAATATTTATGAAAAACTATTTCCTCTCTTACCCTTGGGAATTCATTCTTTCTCAAAAATTCATGTTCCTGCAATTATTACATTACTACATAAAAGTTGACACACTTGATCACCTCACTAACTTCCTCATCCTTAATTCTTGTAGATGGAGACTCAGTTCAGCAAGTTCTACCAGTTGGGCAACGGAGGCTAGGTGATCTTCGAGAGGGATCTAGATTCACTATCTGAGTTATTTGGACGCCCACATCCGGAGTTTCTTGGAGCTCAACTTCCTGGACCCCCAGGAGGAGATTTACAATGGCTAGTCACCACTGATCTTCGAGGAAGCATAGAAGCACCAACGTCTGGGAGAATCCAGTTCTCCACAAGGGAAAAAACTAGCTAGATGGATTAGCCAGGGCAATGCATGAAGCTCTCGCACGTCTATGTGCCCTCAGTGTCAACCAAATCCAAGGAACCCGCTTTGCGCACTATGCAAGGCGCGACTTCATGGGAATGCCAATGGAGATGCCAGGTCACCCGGAGTTGAAGAGTCAAGTAGAGAACCTTGACTTCCTACTGTACGATCGCCAGAAGGAATTGGACAATGCTAGGGAGTTTGCCAACCACAACCGTGCCATTGCTGACCAGAAGGCCCAAACTTTCTCACTGCTTGTCAAGGATCGTCAGTCTCTTCGCCGCCAGCATGAAAAGAAGGATCGCACCATCGCCCGCCTTCGTAAGAAGGTGGCCGACCACGAGAAGACCATCAAGGAGCAAGAAGCTCAGCTTGTAGCAAAGGAGGAAGAAGAGGAGGGTGAAGACATCCAGGGAGATATGGATTCTTACCTTAGCAATGATGATGACTTTCTGGAGGAGGATGCCGTGGACTTCTACACCGACGATGAGAACTCCAACTTCATCGACGATGAGTATATGCACTAGAGCACTGTCGTAGCATGAGATGTATCGGTCCCAATGTATCGTAGCTTACAGAATGGTTCTTAAAACCATCTGTTTTCCCTTGTTGTAGTTGTGGTGTGTGTGTGTGTGTTTGTATCGTGTGCTTTTTTGAGGGAATGAAATGAAGTTAGTTGCAAAACCTGAGTCAAACTCAAAGTTTTAGCTTTGAAACCAAAACCATGAACTTTAGAACTTTCCCTCTTACCCCTTTATCTATCTCAATCTTCAGATGACTCATGGAAACCCCGGAGGGAGCTGCTCATCGCAAGACCCAATGATGTAGATTATGCAAATGTTAGTTGCAGACCGTGAAGCAAGTAGGGCAGAGCACCAGGCCAACTTAGCAACACTGCAACAGATTGCCCAGATGGCCCAAAACAACCAAGGGCATGGAAATCAGGATCATCAAGGATCCAAGCTGAAGATCTTCCAGAATACCAATCCTCCAATCTTTAGCACTTCGGAGAACCCATTATATGCTGATGACTGGTTGCAGACAATGGAGAACAATTTGGAAGTAGCCAGAGTTGATGACAACGAGAAAGTTCTCTTTGCCACCCACTACTTGGCAGGAGACGCAAGAGCCTGGTGGAACAGCATCCGCCTGATGAACCATGGTCAAGTGATGACATGGGAAGCCTTCAAAATCAATTTCAGTCGCACCCACGTGCCGCAGGGCCTAGTCACCAGAATGAGGGATGAATTCCGAGAGTTGAAGCAAGGCAGAATGACTGTGGTGGAGTACCGTGACAGATTCCTGTCGCTTGCGAGGTACGCACCTGATGAGATCAACACGGAGGCCAAGAAAAAGGAGAGATTCCTGAACGGACTGCATGATGAGATGCAGACTGTCCTCGTCAACATCCGCTTCGAGGATCTCGAAGAGATAGTCGACTCTGCCATTCAGATGGAAGGGAAGATTAACTAGGCAAACGACAACCGCAAACATTGTATGATGCACCAAGCTGGATCCAACAGTCACCAGAAGTAACGTCCCAACCCGTTTGCAGGGTATGCACCTAGAAACAACCGACCCCCAATGTCTCGCCCAAGCTACCCCAACCGTAGTGGGGGCAATGTGAAGACCGGAGGAAACAACAATAACCCCGACAACACCAACAACTTCAACCATGCACCTCCCAAGAGCAACAACAACAACAACACTACACCCAGAACTGGAAGCAATGTTGTGCCTGTCGCAGCTAAAGACAAGTCCCAGATAACTTGTTTCGAATGTGGAGTGAAGGATCACTATTCCAATGGGTGCCCCAAGAAAACTGCCACCACTTCCAATGTGAACGCCCCAGCTCAACAGCAGCATCGTGTTCAACTAGGGAGAAGATTTGCCCCAGGGAACCCTCACAACCGCAACAGCCGTCTCTTCCACATGAACGCCGAAGAAGCCCAAGAAGCGCCAGATGTAGTGCTGGGTATGTTTTCTGCCAACTCAGTTTTCGCAAGGGTATTGTTTGATTCGGGAGCATCGCATTCATTTGTCATCGAAGAATTTGCATGCACAAGTAAGATTCACCCAACCAACTTGAAGCATGTCATGATAGTCCAAATCCCCGGTTCAACTACAAAAGCTAGAAAAAATTACAAAGCTGTGCCTATCAGAATACATGGGATAGATTTTTATGCTAACCTAATAGTACTTGGAACCAAATGATTGGAAGTAGTACTAGGTATGGACTGGATGTCAAAGCATAAAGGACTAATAGACTGTGCTAAGAAAGCCATCACCATGACCAGTAGCTCTGGAGTCACAGTAGAGCATATATCTGAGACCTTACCCCATCAATTCAAGTGTAATAAGAGTCTAGCCCTACCCACCATTGACCAAGTCCGAGTAGTTTGTGAATACCCCGACGTATTCCCAGATGAATTGCCAGGTATGCCCCCGGATAGGGATATTGAGTTCATTATTGAACTAATCCTCAGAACCGGACCCATGGCCCAGAGACCCTATAGCATGAACCCCTCAGAGTTAGTAGAGTTGAATAAGCAGTTGGATGCTATGCTAGCAACATGCTTGATTCAACCAAGCGCATCGCCATGGAGATCACCAGTGTTATTCGTCGACAAGAAAGATGGAGGCAACCGTCTGTGCACCGATTACAGAAAGTTGAATGACGTCACCATCAAAAACAAGTACCCCTTGCGAAAGATAGAGGATCTATTTGATCAGTTAACTGGTGCCCAGGTATTCTCAAAGATTGATCTTAGGACTGGTTATCACCAACTTAAGATTCGTGCGACGAATATTCCGAAGACCGCCTTTACTACTCGCTAGGGTTTATACGAGTATACGGTTATGTCTTTTGGATTAACCAATGCCCCTGATTATTTCATGAATCTCATGAATAAGATCTTTATGAATTGCCTAGATAAGTTTGTCGTTGTGTTTATCGATGATATCCTTATCTACTCCAAGTTAGAAGAAGAGCATGAGTAGCATCTGAGGATCATCCTAGAAACTCTGAGAGAACATCGGTTATACGCCAAGTTCAGAAAATGTGAGTTTTGGCTGAAAGAAGTAGGATTCGTAGGACATATTGTGTCTACCGGAGGAGTCTCTGTTGATCCCGCCAAGATCAAAGATGTCGAAGAATGGGAAGCCCCCACCACTCAAACCCATGTCCGTGCATTAGTCAGATTAGCGGGATATTACCGCAAGTTCGTAGAAGGATTCTCGAGCATCGCCAGACCCATGACCCAATTGTTGAAGAAGGACAAGAAGTTTGAATGGACCAACAAATGTGCAGCCAGTTTCCAAGAACTGAAGAAGAGATTGATTTCAGCCCCAATATTGATCATGCCAGATATCAAGAAGTCGTTTGACGTATACTGTGATGCATACAAGATTGGTCTCGGATGTGTATTGATGCAAGAAGGCAAAGTTATCGCATATCTATCTCGGCAACTGAAACAGCATGAGTAGAACTATCCGACCCACGATCTAGAATTAGCAGCCTTAGTTTTGGCATTGAAGACATGGCATCATTATCTTATGGGAAATCGCTGTGAGATCTACTCAGATCACAAGAGCTTGAAGTATATTTTCACTCAGAAGGAGCTGAATATGAGGCAAAGGAGATGGATAGATTTAATAAAGGATTATGACCCTGACATTCACTATCACCCCGGCAAAGCCAATGTGGTAGCGGATGCTCTTAGCAGATTGCCGTGTAGGCTAAACACCATGATCAAGGAGAACCAACCAAGTTTGTATGAGGAGTTGGAGCAATTTAGGACTGAGCTAGTTAGCCAAGGATTCCCAGCAATCATTGAACTTCAACCCACTTTGATTAAGCAAATCAAGGAAGCCCAGAAGGGAAATGAAAGTATCGACGGAATCAAACACCGTATTGGTACAAGAAAGGTACCTGGATTCACCGAAGACGAAGAAGGAGTTCTGTGGTACAAAGGCCATATCTGTGTGCCAGCAGATTCGGAGATGAAGCAAGTTATCATGCAGGAAGCTCATGATACTCTTTATTCTATCCACCCCGGAGGAACGAAGATGTATCAAGAGGTGGCACAAGATGAAGAGAGAAATCAGAAGCTACATCACCAAGTGTGACATCTGTCAAAGAGTCAAAGAAGAACATCAGAGACCCGCAGGACTGTTGCAACCATTGCAGATTTCGGAATGGAAATGGGATTCCGTCAGAATGGACTTTATCACCAGTTTGCCTACTTCTAGTAGGGGAAATGACTCAATCTTGGTCATCGTAGATAGACTATCCAAGGTAGCTCATTTTATACCTGTCAGGACAACTTACCAGAGTTCGAAGCTAGCAGAGCTGTATATTGCTAGGATTGTTAGTATGCATGGAACCCCCAAGACCATAGTATCAGATCGAGGAACCCAGTTTACCTCGAGATTTTGGCAGAAAGTCCAGGAAGGATTGGGAACCAAGTTGAATTTCAGCACCGCTTATCACCCGCAAACTGATGGACAGACTGAGAGAGTCAACCAAATCCTAGAGGATATGTTGAGACCTTGTGTTTTGGAGTATGGATCAAAATGGGAAGACTGCCTGCCTTTTGCAGAATTTTCATATAACAACAGTTATCAAGCTAGTTTGCAAATGGCACCATTTGAGTTCCTATATGGAAGAAAGTGCCGCACCCCTTTGAATTGGTCGCAAGTAGGAGAGAGTTAGATTTTCGGACCCGACATTCTCCGAGAAACTGAAGCGAATGTTCACAAATTCCGTGAGCACCTCAAGACCGCCCAATCCAGACAGAAGAGTTATGTTGACAAGAGAAGGAGAGACCTGACTTTCAATGTCGGAGATTTTGTATATCTCAAGGTTTCGCCATTGAAGGGAACGCAACGCTTTAGTCTGAAAGGAAAGTTAGCCCCCAGATATATCGTGCCCTTCAAGATTCTGAACCATCGAGGAAAAGTATCGTATCAACTGGAACTGCTAGAGGAGATGTCAGCCATCCACAATGTGTTCCATATCTCATTACTTCGCAAATTCCTAGAAGTGTCGTAGAAGACCGAAGTTTTCAAGAATATTGACCACCGAGCTGTTGGTACCAACAAGGACTTGACGTATCGTGAAGTGCCCATCCGTATCTTGGAAGAAGCTTACAGAACCACCAGGACCAGAAGTATCAAATTTGTCAAGATTCAATGGAGCAACCATATCGAAGAAGAAGCCACTTGGGAGCGAGAAGATTACATTAGGACAGAGTTCCTAGATCTCTTTAGTTCCTAGTTTTATTTCGTAAATCTCGGGACGAGATTTTTTTTAAGGGGGGAAAGTTTGTAACATCCCAAAACTCTAATCCAAGGTTATTAGGATCCAAATCATCAAATTTAGAGTTAACAAAAACTTTTCCATTTGAAAATCATTAAGCATTCATATGTGTGTGCATTTAAAATAGGAGTTGTTTGAATTGCCATGTTTGAGTGATCCATTGATTTTACAATGATTCTAAGGTGAATTAAACATCATCTAGATCATTCCCAAACAAATCCCAAAGAAAAACAAATCAAAAAGAATAAAATAAGCAAATGGTCATTTGTGCCATTTAAATCACCATGCCTACTTTGGCTCTTCCTAGAACTCAAATCTGAACAGAAACAATTGTGGTTCTTTGCACCCCTTGCTAATACAAGTAGTGATGTACCAAGGCCCACTTTGTTTCATCCCAAAAACTTTCAAACACTAAATTTAAATGACATTTGAAAATTGAATCTAGTGTAGGTATCAAGATCACATTTATTAAAAAACCACTCAAATGAACTCCATTTTCAAATCCCAAGCAACCCTAGATGCTTAAGCATAAGTTACATCACTCCACCAAAAATCTTTCAAAAATTCAAAAGTTTTCTTCTTTTGGCCATTTTGTCAAACACCTTATGGGCATAATCAAATTAGCCTAACTATTACTCTTTTTGATCAAATATTGTCGAGCCAATTGAGTTGCATTGATCACCCTTGTCTCCCCCAAGTCCAACCAGACCAAAACCAACCCTATCTCTAGCCCCTGGCGCTAGTGCCATGCCACCCTGGCGCCATGCCCGCCGGCCAACCTTGCCAATGCCACAGCAGACCACTAGCCCCTCTCCGCCGCTCCAGGAAGCACGACGTGACCTCACCGCCGCCCACTGTCCACCCCACGGCCACTGCTAGCCACTGGACCACTCCCCAGCCTCGCCGCCCTTTCTCTCTACACGTAGCCAGAGCGCGCCAGAGCGCCCTTACCGCCAGCATGCAGCAGATCGTGCCTTGACGCCATACCGCGCACGCTGCTCCGCCTCGACCCCAGCACCCCGGAAGACATGGCCGTGCACCGCCGCACGACCCACAGTCGTCGTGCGCCGTGTCGAGCACCGCCTCTGTCTCCTAGAGTGCGCAACACTCCCGACCATATGCCACCGCCCCTAGCCGCGCCATTAAGCCAAGCCACCGTCCGCCTACCTCACCCATGCTGATAGTACCATGTATCATCGTCACCGACGAGCTCGCCGTCGCCCTCTCAGTCCCCTCGTCGAGCCTATATAAGGAGCCCTCCCCAGCACCATTTCTTCACACCACTCAACTCCCCTCTCACCACTGATTCTTCCCCACCTCTCGCTGGATCCGCTTGAGCCATAGTTTGCCGGAATTGCACCGGAGGAGTCCGCTGTAGAGGAGGAGAAGCTGTCGTCGATTCCATCCATCATAGCCCCTACCGTGACCTCTCCTTATCGCGCCGTCGCCGTCCAGTTCGATCGCCTGCCTTGCCGCACTAGTTGGAGCCCTGGTACGTCCCCAGTAGACCCGCACCGGCCGTTTAGGGTTCGGTCTCGCTGGCGACGAGTCCGCGTTATAATCGTGTGGCCCAGATCGCTAGATACCGTTTCGGGTTTTAAGTCTCGCTAACAAGTGGGACCAACCTGTCAGCCGCCCTCTGCGCCACTGAGCGTCACTGGGCCGCCCATTTCCTTTCCCGCGCTAGCCCACGAATTCAAATAAGTGTTTTTCTATTTAAGTTTAAATCCAATTCTGCCCCTTAGTTCAAAAATCAATTCAGGAAGATTTACTAAACCAAATTGAGTAATTCTAATTTTGTTGGAAAGCTTTTGAAAAGATCTATCCACGACCATTGGATTTAATTCATTTAAAGTTAGAGATCTGTCCTAGTAAAAATAACAGGACATAAGCATTTGCACATTCAAACATTTTTATAAAATCAACCATAATAGCTTTTGAGTTGATTCCAACTCTCAAAAATAACATTTAACCATACCTATCTGAATATGTAATAATATTAAGATTTGCATGCAGTGAATTTGGACTAGTACCAAAATAATGCTATATAGGCATTTCTAGTCACTTTAAATCATTAAATAATAAACTTAAACTTATTAAAATGTGATCCAACCTTTAAATCACATTCCCATATGTTAGAATATGTGGTGATGACATGTGTCCACATGATCCCATATTTTAAGTGGAGAATATTAAATCTTAGTTATTTTTAATGAGTAGAAATTACTTTTCTTAAATAAAAAGAATGAAGCTAGTTAATAAAACCTTGTGATGCTTGTGATGATAATAGATCATCAAAAGTGTGCCTTAGTGTACCAAGTAGCCTAGTTAAGTATTGTTTGGTGATTGTGTATATCGTATGTATTTATAGACAATAGTACCGACCAAGCTTTCGAGGAGGAGGAGTTCTACCAAGAGGAGGAGGATGAAAACTTCAACCACTGCACCAACCAAGGCAAGCTAACACTTGCAAGTATTATAATAGCAAGCCATCATTAACAATGCAAGCTAACCCTTGCAAGCTAGATAACCTAAGCAAGATGCATTAGGCATGCTTTGGTTATACCACTTTGAATATTACCTACCCCAAGTTTTACTTCAAGCTTTTACTTTGTTTACTTTACCCAAGTCCCTTACTTGTTTGAAGGTAGCATAAAAAGTATAAAACCTGACCTATCTAGATAACCTTAGATGTCTTTCTATGGCATGAGATTGAGATTAGCATCCCACCTTAGTGAACACTCTTAACTTAGTAGCTTAGAGCTAAATCAAAAATTGAGTCACTCTAGATGGGAACAATTGGTGAAAATGAATTGTAAAAACCTTGGAATGATGAGTCATTCTATTGAGATGTTTTGACATGAGTTGAGAAACACAATGATTTATGATGATGAAAATGTTGAGGCATGAGCGTTAGCCCTTTTACAAAAACTGATGGTTGGATTTGGATGCGATACCATTCCAATTTTACCGTACGACCACAATACCTGAATTGGGTAAGGCTTAGCCGGAAGTTTATATGCATTAGTATTAGTTCCCTCGCGGGAGAGGTTTGAGCTGAGGCTACCTCTCAATGTTGTCCACCTATGCAGTGCGCAAGATGACATATGGTCATGGTTGGGAGGCCATACTCACATGAGAGGTGCTTATACTAGAGTGTGTAAGGAAAGGTTATGTTTGATTATCTGCATACTAAGTATGATGATTCAGGGTTATCCCTGACAGATGTATTGAATCTTGTGGTGAAAGTGTACCACCTCTAAAGAGTGTCAAACTATTCGAATAGCCGCGTCCGCGGTTATGGACAGTTGGAGTGGCCATACTGTTTCATTGTCAGATGTTTTCAAAATGACTTATGAAATGAATGATGAATCTTGACTTGACCACAACAGAGTTGTGACTATGACACTAGCTTCCCAACTTAAGTGATTCTAAAACTTTATTTTATCTTTCTTTGTTTCTGAACTCAGCTTAGGTTTAAAACTTAACTTTACAAGTAAACTTAGAGTTAGCGTTCCCACTAGCACTAGCTTACTTGTTAGTGATAGTTTACGAGTACTTAAAGAGTACTCATGGCTTTTGTCCCTGGCTATTCTTATGGCCAGACTATGAAGGAGACTATCAAGATGACGGACAACAGGACGGCTATGATAACTAGGACTATCTTCTATCGTCAGCATTACCTGTGCCCCTGAAGGTAGACCCCCCCGCTACGCTTATTATTTATTCCGCTGCTTGTTGTATTAAGACTGGATTATGAGATCCTTTATTCGTGTAAGACCTTATATTGGTTTGTAATGGATGATATACTGTGATATCCAAACTGTTATGTCTCGTAAAAATAGTAATCCTGGGATTGCGATGTATGACATAACAGGCATCTAGGATTAAAAATCCGGGTGTTGACAGTCCGGGTCGTCGCTAGCTACATCTCCTCACCCCGACGCAACCCAGCGCCACCTCTCCTCCCTCCTAGGCGCTCGACGCCGCTGCCCCGACGCACCTCCTCTCCTGCCAGCTCCCTGCAGAAGCTTCCCCGCCGCCGGTCCTCCTCTCCCCGCCGTCGAAGCTCGGCAACCGCCGCCGCGTCTGCCTCCACCACCCAGAGCACGGCCCCACGCTTCCCTGCCGTCGACCCAAGCCCGCCACCCTTCTCCGCGTGGTGCCCCGCCGTCGTTCGAGCGTCTGCCGGCCGTCGCCGCCCTGCTGCTGATGTATGAACTCTGGGAACGCCGTCGTGCCCGACTCAACCGCCGCCTGCCCTGCTGCTGGCCGGAGCAACGCCACCTCCTCCCTCCTGCACGCGCCTCTGCTCCTCTCCGGCGACGAGCCTTCCGCCGCTCCTCTACCTCCGTGGCCTAGGGTTCCTCCATAGGTGGCCGCTGCGGCGCTACTCCGTTGGCTACCCGCGGTGGTCAAATTTACTACATACGGCAGTCGGCGTTGCTACATATGACGGACTTTTTTTGCTACATAGCATGTTTTTGCGACAATGTCTTCGGCGAATTCAGGTTTTGCTACATGTTTGTTATTTTTTTGCTACATTTGTTTTCTTTTTTTGTTATAATATCGTAAATTTTTTGCTACGTGATATCCCCGGTGAGGCTTCCGACGAGGTGTCTACAAAAGTCTCCGTCGATGTCTCCGATGAAGTAGGTTTTTTGCTACATTAGAAAAGAAATTGCTACAACCGCCTTGTTTTTTTTGCTACAATAGTGTCAACGTTTTGCTACAATGTCTCCGGCGAGTTTTTTCTGACGATGTTTCTGGCGAAGTCGGTTTTGCTACATTAGTATAATTTTTTTGCTGCATGCTCTCCAGCGAGATCTCCGGCGAGGTGTCCGGCGGGATGTTTATTACTAGAACGAACCTTTTTTTTTCTTCGGAAGCAAAAGCGAGGACGTTTACAGCAAACACAGGATTTGGGACGATTTTGGGACACGTGTCGCTCGCGAAAGCAGGACGATGGGAGCCCCCATCGTCCGGGGGACGCCTAGCTGGCGCCATATCCTAATCATTGCCAAACGAGAGCACTGCAGATCTATTCAGACTACGAATTTGCTGAAACAAAAGATTTTGCATAGACGAAACTACTGCAGCAGATAGATAAACTGTGACACCAGACTGAAATAAATCCAGGTCACTTTCAGAGTCAGAGTCAGATTTCATGTTCAGTGTTAAAACTTTCAATTCATCAATTATTTTGAGTGGCGGAGAGCTCGACCGCGTACTTCCAAATCTTTGTTTTACTCGACAGACCAAATGAGATGTGCACCTCGCACGAATGTGCCCCTCTTTTTTTGCAACGTAAACACCTAACGTGATTCATGCATTTGTCCAAGGGATTGTCCAGCTGTTAAACATCTTGGGCAAAAATCATGGGATTCGAATTTATCCACAGAAGGTAAGTCCGGACTGGGTGCACCTTGATTTGCAGTAATGCATTGATTGTTACATATTTTTGGAACCCAGATCTTATTTTTGCAAACACGCCGTTTAGTTGTACAATTCTTCGCAAAATGACCCAGAATATTACAGAATCTGCAGCGTATCCCAATCAAGCAAAATGGTCCTTTGACGACAAAAAAGTCCAGCTCGAGGCAAGGTGGCATTCGTTAGAATTTGAGGTATTTAATTGTTGGGCTTCTGCCCTCGTCGAATACAAATTCTAAAATTCTTTTTGACCCATTATTTATGGTAGTTCACGTGTATGTTAGTGAAGCTAAAGTTTACTCCCATATTACTAGTAGGGAGGGAGTTGCATCACCTTATATAGGACGCTGTTCTAGCACTACTAAGTGAGTGAGAATAGAAGCAGCTCTTGCGCACTCCTTCTCCGACACCTCGACGTGATGCGACACGCCACAGGTTGCGGAAATCTCGCCGAGTTGGACTTTATTTTATTGTTCGGGAAAAATAATTATGAGCCATTCACAAACATGTTAATTAGTCGGATCATTTGGATAGTGGGATGCGTCCCACAACCTACCCACCCAGCACTATATAAACCGAGACGCAAACCCTGTGCAATTAAAACATATCACAGACAACTCCTTCTAGTTCATTGCGTCGCCGTCTTCATCTTCCCCATCCTGCCTTGCGGCATGCACCGCAGATCGAAACAGAAGGCCTCCGCCTGTTGTGAACCTGTACGAGTGTGGGGTGATCACGTTTTTGGGGAGTGCTTACGCACGACTACAGGCATCCACGACATCGTCCGATGACGATTTCCCGAACAACGACTTTTTTCTAGACATCACCGACCTCATCGGCAACCTCAACATGGGCGACACCGCTGTAGTTACTGCTGCCGCCACTACACCGTACGTGACCCTGAACTTTCTCTTTCAGATTTCACTAGACTTCTTTGTTCTAGCGTTTGGAGTAGATGTGATTAGTTTATCATGTTTAAATGCAACATGTTCATCTACTCTGTTAGTATGCGTGATCTATTTAATTGCTATTTATATGATCATGCTTTATTAGTTATTTATTCGGATTAAATCATATAGATTATTGCTTATATTTTCTACAATCCAAAAACCTGATTATAGGCAACTGAATTCTACGGTTATAGCTATGGCTACCAAGCCGTTTTTTTATGCTATGCACTATAAGCGATGGCGCACGGGATAAGTTCTCTGGTTTGAAAATCTAAACTGCTATAGCAACACTCTTGGTAAACCTGAAGGAGATCTTTTTGTTGCTCAGGAAGAGGCCTTTAAGGAAGTCGTGTTGGGTTCGCAACATACCTAAGATGTGAACAACTAAGCACCAAGATCCATCTACATAGATACAATCACCGAGTGGATATACATCCGTGGAGAACTTACCCTCGAAGTGCGACAAAGCGTTACGAGATTGAACTCATGGATGATGTAGTCGTTTGCTTGCCGATCTCAAGATCGTGAGAAAGTCAAGCACCACATCTCAGTAGTGCATCCGTGATCGCACACGTCCAGTCCTCCGACAACCTCCGCATCCTCGTTCCAGCAAAGCAACAAAAGTAGCAACTCCTTCCAGACAAAGCCACTGGGAACATGTACTTCACTAATCTGAAGCCATGGAGAAATAATCTAAAGGGAGAGAGAGATCCTTCACGAGGAGGTGTGAAGTGAGAGGAGGAGGAGGAGACCTTTTAGAGGGGGCAGCCCCTCCCAGGGCCGGCGGCCAAGGTGGTGCCCCCACCTCTCCCTCATTCATGTGGGTGGATGCTCCACTCGCATAATACCTTCTCCACTCACATGTTCACTCACTTGCATTAAATTTCCACCAAATTTAATGCATCTCTCATTTAATAAAACTATTTTATTTATTTTATCAAAATTTTGTTAATTACTTTAATTAATAAACATTCACATAAACCCCCCTGTAACATTTTGATATCACATGCAGAACCAGTTTCAGCAATTTCACTTGAAACAATTCCGATGTTCATCAAAATAATTCCAGTGCTTTCATAATCTTACTCTGAAACATATTTGCTCCAAATGTTGTGGGTATCCCTTAAGTATGTCACCCTACGGTTCGCGAATAATGCATACATGATCAAGACCCCTCTCCGATCAATAATCAACAGCGGGTAGGGATGTCAAACAGCGAGCCGCCGACGCCGCATATAGCCACATAAGTTTGTTATAGGCTTATCTTTTTAGGGTTAGTTTAAACAATCACAAACCTATAACTAACAGCAAATAAGTGGCGTTAAATGGGATGCCATTTACATCCCTAGCAGTGGAACCTAGAGATCCGTACTGATTCCCACAAATTCAACAATGAATTTAGTGGCCGTGAGAACCTTTAATGTTTGTAAATAAATCCCTTTGTCTCGCTATATATTACATGTTCGAGATTCGATCATCGGTATCCCCATAACTAGTTTGATCTCGTTAACGACAAGTACACTTTTGTCGTTCCCGTGATATAAAATTCTACTAATATTATCACTTGCTTGCAAGCTATGTCAATGTGATATCACCGAGAGGGCAAAGAGTATATCTCTCTCATTGGGATGGACAAATTGCACTCGTGATCCATGAGCCTCGACATAACACTTTCAGAGTACCCAAACCCACCTTTATAGTCAACCTGTTATGGTGTGACATTTGATGTTATCAAAGTACTCTTCCGGTCTTAGCAATTAACATGATCTCATGGTCTAAGTAGTAGGGTTACTTCGTATGATGTTATAGCAATGTAAACATAATGACTTTGATTGTATTGATATACTTTGGATGAATGTTCATCACACCATTACACCAATGTTGTGACCTCGTTATTAACAACATCCAATGTCCATGATCAGGAAACCTTGATCATGTTGTTAATCAACGAGCTAGTTTATATGAGAGACATAACTAGGAACCCTTTATTTGTTTATTAAACACACATCTATTAATGTTTCTAATTAATACAATCATAGCATGCAAAATAAACATCTATCATATACTTGGAATATGATAATAACAACTTTATTATTGCCTCTCAGGGCATATTCCCTTTAGTCTCCCACTTGCACTAGAGACAATAATATAGTTTACACAGTGATAAATCTAACACCCATGGAGTTCTGGTGTTGATCATGTTTTTCGCTAGGGAGAGTTTTAGTCAACTGATCTGCTACATTCAGATCCGTATGTACTTTACAAATCTTTATATCTCCATCCTTGACATGCTCGTGGATGGATAAAACTGACGTTTGATATGCTTGAAATTCTTGTGAGACCTTGATTCCTTGGCATTGGTTATGGCACCATTGTTGTCACAATAGATCACCATTGGTTCCAACACACTAGGAACCACACCCAGTTCAGTTATGAACTCCTTCATCCAAACTGCATCATGCACCGCTTCTGAAGCAACAACATATTTCGCCTCCATTGTTGATCCCACTACCATAGGTTATTTGGAACTCCTTCAACTAACTGCTTCTCCATTCATGAGAAATACGTATCCTGATTGAGACTTAGAGTCATCCAGATCGGTGTCAAAGCTAGCATCGACATAACACTTAGCAACAAGCTCTTCTTCACCTCCGTACACGAGAAACATATCCTTAGTCCTTCTTGTACTTAAGGATATTCTTGACCGCTATCCAGTGTTCCGAACCTGGATCAGATTGGTACCTACTAGTCAAACTAATAACATGTGCCACATCTGGCCTTGTACATAGCATGGCATATATTATAGAGCCTATGACTGATGCATAGGGTATCTTATCCATTATCTCTCTTTCTTTCGCCGTAGCCAGCCTTTGAGTCTTACTCAATGTCTTGCCTTGCAACATAGGTAAGAACCCCTTCTTACTTCCATCCATTTTAAACTTCTTTAAAATCTTATCAAGGTATGTACTTTGTGATAGCTCAATTAGGCGTCTTGATCTATCTCTATAGATTTTGATGCCTAGTATGTAATCCCTCCGTTTCAAAATATAAGATGTTTTAGCTTTGTGAAAGGAATGTATCTAGACCCCTTTTAGTGTGTAGGTTCACTCCGAATCGACACACTAAAAGGGGTCTAGATACACTCCCTTCACAAAGCTAAAACATCTTATATTTTGAAATGGGGGGAATATGATGCTTCACCAAGGTCCTTCGTCGAAAATTTGCTTTTTAGATAACTTTTAACACTATTTAAAAGATCTATATCATTTCTAATCAATAATATGTCATCCACATATAATATTAGAAATGCCATACAACTCCCACTCACTTTCTTGTAAATACTTAAGTTTGGACAGATCCAAACTCTTTGATCACCTCATCAAAGCAGAGATTCCAACTCCGGGATGCTTGCTTCAGTCCATATATGGATTGCTGAAGTTTGTAAACCTTGTTAGCATCCTTAGGACCGACGAAAACATTTGGTTATATCATATACAACTCTTTTTCAATATTACTATTGAGGAACGCGGTTTTGACATCCATCTATCAAATTTCATAATCGAAAAATGCAGCAATTGCTAACATAATCCTAACTAACTTTAGCATCACTACGAGAGAGAAAGTCTCACCGTAGTCAACTCCTTGAATTTTTTGAAGCCCTTTTGCGACAAGTCAAGCTTTATAGATGGTCACATTACCATCAGCGTCAGTTTTCCTTTTAAAAATCCATTTATTCTCAACGACCTTTCGGTCATGAGGTAAGTCCACCAAGATCCAAACCTAGTTTTCATACATGGATTCCATATCGGATTGCATGGCTTCTAGCCATTTGTTAGAATCCGGGCTCATCATCGCTTCTTCATACGTCGTAGGGTCATCATTTCCATCTACCATGAAATTCATGACTGGATTTCCATACAGTTCAGGAACTGCACGTGTCCTACTTGACCTGCGAGGTTCGGTAGTGTCCTCTTTCAGAGTTTCATGATCTTTATCATTAGCTCCTTCTTCATTCAGTGACGTTAACTCCGGAACAATTTTTGGCACTGCGCCACTCGACGTTTCATGAAGAGAAGGTTCAATAACCTCTTCGAGTTCTACCTTACGACTACTCACACCTTTCACGAGAAACTCCTTCTCAAGAAAGGATCCATTCTTGGCAACGAAAACCTTGCCCTTGATCTGTGTTAGAAGGAATACCCAATTTTTTCTTTAGGGTATCCTATGAAGACGCATTTTTCTGCTTTGGGTTCGAGTTTATCAGGCTAAAGTTTCTTCACATAAACATCGCATCCCTAAACTTTTAGAATGACAACTTTGGCTTGTTTCCAAACCATAATTTCGGGTGTTGTTTCAACGGATTTAGACGATGCCCTATTTAAAGTGAATGTAGCGGTTTCTAGTGCATAACCCCAAAACGGAAGTTGCAAGTTAGTTAGAGACGGCATAGATCGAACCATATGCAATAAGGTACGATCACGATGCTCCAATACACCATTACGTTGTGGTGTTCCGACAGACGTGAGTTGTGAAACTATTCCACACTCTCTCATGTGTGTGTTAAACTCGTAAGTTAGATATTCACCTCCGCGAGAAATTTAATCCACTTCACTCTCAAATTATTTGAACATTTCAAAGGTTTTCATACTTATGTTTCATCAAATAGATATATCCATATCTACTCAAATCATTAGTGAAAGTAACAAAATAACGATATCAACCCCATGTAGTCACAAGGGATTAACTCGTCAATACCCATCATTGATGGACTTGGGTTAGAGGAAGTGGGGAGAGTTGGAGGAAAAAATTGGCTAGCAAACAAGCACATCAAGGACACGCGGTTTACCCAGGTTCAGGCCCTCGGAAGGGACCCTACTCTTACTTGTCTACTCTTTGTTAATGAAAGAATCGAGGATTACAGGGGTGTGCAGATGCAATCTGGCGGTGTGTGAATTAGGGTTGCGAGTGCCCTTCTCGTTGCTCCCTCCTAGCCTTTATATAGGTGTAGCACCCCGGTAAAACCACTACTAGAAAATCGCCTATTGTTTACCACTTTGTGCATTGCATCATCTTGACAATATGCTCATGTCATCATGCCACATTGCATTTGAGCATCTTCATCATCATGCATATGTTTGCCTAAAATTATTTTTTCTAAAAGCTTAGTTTATTTTCTAATTATTATTTCCCCTTCTCTAATTCAAATGAAAACCCTGGCCTCTTCTGGATATTTTGTTTTTTCTAAAAACTGTTTGCGAAAGGTTTTATAATATAAAAATAAAACAAAACATTTTTATTAGGGGAGGCAGTCGGCTAGGCCCAAAAGCCTACCCAACCTACTACCCCGCCAACCAAACCCTAGTCAAACCCTAACCAGCCGCCACCACCTACAGCTGGGCACGCAAGCACGTGCACACACGCACGCGCGGTGCACTGCACCGACGTGGCCCAACGTAGCGTGCGCACGCCCTCCCGCTTGCGATGCCCCTGGCCCCACCCTGCGCGCATGTCACGACCAAGCCACACACCCCGCGAGGCCGAACACAACGCACGCGACGCGAGCAAGCAGAGCCCCACCCGCATGTCGCCCTCTTTCTCCGTGTGTCCCATCGCGTCGTTGACCCAACCCCACCATCCCGATCCCACTCCGCTCCCACACGTCTCACACGCCTCCTTCGATCGATCCCTACCTACCCCGCTCTCATGACCCGTCCTTGATGCCGAGCGAGCGCTGCAGCCAGGGAGTCTCTCCCGTCCCCACCGGACATGCCTCCTTGCATGTCGCCCTCACCTCGCGCCCCCCTACAACGTTTCCACCTCCCTGCGTCCTCCCCCCACGGGCACCTCCGGTAGGTCGTCGTCGCCAGCACCTTCCCGAGCGTGCCCCTTGCTGGACAGCCTCATCTCTGTCACCTTCCTGCGTGGCTCCGTTCTCCTTGCCTCTGTAAGCCGCCGCGGAGCTCGATTTGTTGGTCGCTGCCGCCTACCCTGGCTGCCGTCTCATCGGCGACCCCTCCTCTGCAAGCCGCATCTCGCGCCTTGCGCGTCCGAGCTGCCCTACGTGTCTCCGCCGTGCCGGCCGCTCTCCTTCCTCCCTGTGGCCGCCCTCAAGGAGCTCCGCCCGCCTCTGCTTCCCCGGCCATCTCCATCTCTGCCGCGTCCCTGCAGTGTGATACATTGCAAATGTATCTACAATTTTTGATGTTCCATGCTTGGTTTTATCTACTTTCTTGTGTTTTGTCCACACTTTGGAGTATTTTTCATATAATCTCTTGGACTAACCTACTAATAGTTGCAAAAGTGCACAATGTTCTTGTTTTACACTTTAATGTGTAGGAATTACCAAGAATACAAGTGGAAACCTTGTTGGAGTCAAATTGAGATTTTCCAGAAATCTGTCTCAGAACTCTTTTTGAAGATGGTCACATTTCGGGTCAAAGACGGCGTCAAACGAAAAATTCTTCAACTACAAAGTTATTGGCAATTTGACGATAAACGTTCTGGACATAAAAGTTAGCTGATTTCGAGTCCGTACGGGCCTTTTACACCTGATTTACTGCAGCCCAAGATGGGAAGACGGGAATCCGAAAAGCTATATAAAAGGAGAATCCTAATTCGCCCAGGAGACCTCCACCCACGAATTTGCAGCCACCAAAGCCACATTTTTTCCTCCCCCATTGATCCCATCTCCATGGGGAAGGGATCCCAACAAACCATGAAGGAAGGGTGCTAAGGGGCGGTGCTCCCCTGTGATACCGGCGACGGAGAAGGAGTCCTCCGCGCCGCCGCTGGCGCCGCCGCCGCCTCTTCACCATCTTCACCGCCATCTCCATCGATCTCCACCACCATCTCCATCACCATTGCTGATTCCCATGATGATGAGGGAGTAGTTCTCTCTCGAGGCTAAGGCTTCTACCGGTAGCTATGTGTTCATCTCTCTCTCTCTATGCATGATCATATTTTGATCATGAGCTGGTAATCTATAGATCTACCTTGCTACTCAAGTGCTTTAATAGATCTCTGCTCTCCCTATGGGTGTGAAAGTGACAGCGTGCACACCATGGTGGCACTTAGGCTAGAGATTACAAATACTTGTTATGAGTTATATTTGGAGTTGGATGTCTTTATGAAATTGTGGTGTTTGTTGGAACCATCTAGTGCTTAAGCTGACAGTGTGGGGTTTTCTAGATGGGAAAGGCTTACTTTGAGGTGTGCTGTTATAGCCCTACCAACGATTAGAGTGTCCAACCAGAGAGTAGTTCAGCGTAGTATCATGAAGATGATATATTTATATGAGAGTGTTCACTAGTGAAAGTATGATCCCTAGGCCTTGTTTCTAAGCATTGAAACACCGTTTGCTACTAGATCTGTTACATGTTTGCTTGCTTCCATCTTTATTTCAGTTTGCCTTTAGTCTCTTCCACGCCATCAAGTTATCTTCTATCACTGTTACCACTTATAAATATCTATACCACTTGTATTTCACTATCTCTTCGCCGAACTAGTGCACCTATACACCTGACAAGTGTATTGGGTGTGTTGGGGACACAAGAGACTTCTTGTATCTTGATTGTAGGGTTGCTTGAGAGGGGATACCTTTGACCACTTCCTCTCTGAGTTCGATAAACCTTAGGTAATCCACTTAAGGGAAACTTGCTTCTGTTCTACAAACCTCTGCACTTGGAGGCCCAACAACTGTCTACAAGAATAGAAGTGCGTAGACATAGAGCTATTTTCTGGCGCCGTTGCCGGGGAGGTAAGGTAAAAGGTATTCACACTGGAGGATTAAAGAAGAAGAACCTCCCACGGCAAACGCCTATTTTCTGGCGCCGTTGCCGGGTAGGTAAGGTAAAAGGTATTCACACCGGAAGATTAAAGAAGAAGAACCTCCCACGGCAAACGCCTATTTTCTGGTGTGAGTACTCGAAGTTATTTCCTTTAGATTATGCTATTTTTTCTTTTTGTTTCTTGTTTTCACTAGTTAGGCTTAATGGAAAACAACAACAAAATTAGAGAGCTTTATAGTATTTATCTTGAGTTAGGACATGAAGTGTTTGAAGAGAAAATTAAAAAACCTATGGAACTTTATTTGCATGCTAATACCAATGTTGTTAGTATGAATTCTTTGGACACCATTATTGCTAATGCTATGGAAAAGTCTAAGCTTGGGGAAGCTAGTTTTTATGAAAATAATCTTTTTAGTTCCTCGGCTTTAGAAGATAGCTATTATATTGCTTATGATGATACAAAACCTCCAATATATGATGATTACAATGATGAATATGATATTTTCAGTCCACCTACTATTGAGGAGGAAAGTAATTATGATTACAATATGCCTCCTATATTTGATGATTATGGTGATGAGAATAATAATGATAGCTATTTTGTTGAATTTGCTCCCACTATGATTAATAAGAATGACTATTCTTATAGGGAGAGTAATAATTGTTTTATGCATGTGGCTCATGATAAGAATGCTTTATGTGATAGTTATATTGTTAATTTTATTCATGATGCTACTGAAAGTTATTATGAGAGAGGGAAACATGGTTTTATGCATCTCAATAATATTAAGTTTCCCCTCTTTATGTTGAAAGTCTTGAAGTTGCACTTGTTTTGCTTTCCTATGCTTATTGCTTCGTGCTTTCATGACTTGTTTGTTTACAAGATTCCTATGCATAGGAAGTGGGTTAGGCTTAAATGTGTTTTGAATTTGCTTCTTGATGCTCTCTTTTACTTCAATTCATATTTTTTATGTGAGCATCTTCTCAAACCATCATGCCTAACTTAAAGGCGTTAAAGAAAAGTACTTATTGGGAGATAACCCAAAAGTTTTAGATGAGTCTTGGAAGTTATTACCTCTGTAATAACCACTCTTTATCCTTTTTATTTTCTTTTTGAGCCAAGAGTAACCTCTAATGAGAGAGAAGTAATGATTGGGAAAATTGTTGTCCCGAAAAAGATTTCTATGCTTCACCGTAAAAATTCGTGTAAAATCTCTGTACGTCCTTTTGAGGCGTGAATTTTGTGCTTCTGCCCCAGGTTGTTATCTAACTTTCGTTAGTTCAACACTTTTTGATTTGAGCAACAGAAGGCGTTCGAAAAAAACCGTCTTTACCTGCTGGTCTATTTTGACAGATTTCTGCCATTATTTGCATTTGCTTCTTGTTGGTTCCTTTTTGAGTTATTTTTGGGAATTGAGCTTTTTAAGGGAAGTGCTACAGTAGATTGTGTTTTAATGGAAGTTTTATTGGTGTTAGAACTGAACCTAAAGACTTATTATCTTGAGTGCACTAATGTTGCTAATAAAGATTGTGTGAAGTTTTGTATGAAGGAAAAATTTCAGGTGTATGGAAGAAATGAGTAATGAGATGGACTAAAGCTCAAGCTTGGGAATGCCACGCGTGTCACCCCAAGAAATATCCAAGAAGTACAAGCGTCAAAGCTTGGGGATGCCCAAGGCATCCCCTTCTTCATCAATAAAAATCCCAAGTTTCTTCCAAACGCTTCATTTTTATTGTTTCATGCACAGCTGTGTTGTTCTTGGAGCGTCTTATTTTTCGTTTTCGTTTTGGTTTTTCGTTTTCTTAGTTTTCTGAATAAATTGGTTGGACCCCCTCTTTCATGCATTGGTTTGCAAATAGTTTGGTTTGGTTTGGAAAAGGGTAGGAAAGTTCATACTTATGTGGTAAAAAGAGCTTGTTTTTGACTGTGGCCTATGCTTTGCCATGCCATGCTTGATATTATTTTGGCTTTATGCTTAGTATTATTTGTTGTAGCATGACTTGTTATAAACAATTGATATTGCTTAATGTGCCTTGGATGAATCATGCGTTGTTTTAGCATATTAAAGCATAGTAAAGTGGTATTCTCCTTTGATGCTTTATTTGGGTTGACTTGGCGCATTCTCACACCATGTTATGACTATCTCAAGTCACCATAGCCTTTATGATCCTTTAATTTTCAACTTTTAGTATCACTTTATGCTTTGATCAATGATGTTTTGTCGCTCTGCATGATTATGGCCATTATTGCTCTCTTAGTTTGTCACTCCCAGTCTTTTGCTAGCCTCCACAACAAAGTATGAGTTCCAATCATGCATCCAACTCCCTGAACCAAGTTATTCCAAAGAGTCCACCATACCTACCTATTAGCTTATGCTATTCCAAATATATTCATGCTTTTGTTTACCTTCCGAATTAAACTTGTTATGAGAAAACTAGTGATTAAAGCTCTCACGAACTTGATGGCACACTTTACTTTTCTTGCCTTTAATAAACTTGAACCATTATGTCTTCTATGTTGTATATGCTTGCACTTATTTGTTGGGAATTAGCAGAACCATGCTTTCATGGGGAACGCTTTCAGCATTGCACTTGGTACTTGTACCTAGTTTATATCATGCTCTTTTGTATATGGATGTCGTTGGTGTGAAATGAAAGGGGAGCTTGTAAGTCCATGGAGTTATGTATATGTGTTAGAGAAACGCCTGGGCCGCTAGTCTAATCCATGCTGACATGGTGGAAACCTGCAGTGTAACCATAATGAGCTGTCTATGAAGCATTCTTCTTATAAAAAAAGAGTCCTATATTGAGAAAAAAAGAGAAAAATAAAAAAAGATACTATGAAAAGAGGAAAGAGAGAAAAAAACACCATATTCCCATGGTAAATAAGAAGATTGCTGAGATGCTCGTTGTCTGCTTGCCTTGTCATTTTGATATGGGAATTCTTTCGTATCATCGGGCAAGGGGTACCCCGTTGGCGGTTCTCTATGATACGCATATACTTCCAATGACAAGAACTTACCGGTGACTAAACTTGAGTAGCATGAGGAGCGGCCCTCGTATACAAGGGACATGAGATTTCTAACTTATACTTCGTCAAGCATGTACACCATAGTTTGTTCACTTTAACCTTAATCACTTCAAGATGCTTATGATAGGGGCAATGAGAGCTGAAAGCTATAAGTACCATAATTTTTGGAAGATCTTTATGAAACTTGAATCTCTACTTCCTTCTATGAAGGCCTTTCTTCCACCATTATATTGAGTCTCCACCTTCTATATTTATGCACCTACTTTGAGAGCATAGTGGCCATTCTTAGTTCTATGTGTATTGTCCCAAGACTAGTTGATTGATGCATAACTTGATATTGCTTGTTTTAAACTATTTGTATCTAGTCACTCTTATGAACTTTGAAGGTGTCCTATGCATTTATATTTGCTACTCTATGAGGGACAAGCTGAATACTATTATGCTATGTTTTCTCTATGTGAAACGAATAAATGTCTTGCAAAGTATTGTTATTTATGAATCTTTTGTTTGTGCATTTTCATGTTACATCATAGTTTCTTTGTCTTATTGCTAAAACTTTGTCGATGGTGCATGTCACCTCAAAAATTATTCTTTCTTTTTATCACTTACCTACTCGAGGACGAGCAGGAGTTAAGCTTGGGGATGTTGATACATTGCAAATGTATCTATAATTTTTGATGTTCCATGCTTGCTTTTATCTACTTTCTTGTGTTTTGTCCACACTTTGGAGTATTTTCCATATGATTTCTTGGACTAACCTACTAATAGTTTGAAAAGTGCACAATGTTCTTCTTTTATACTTTGATGTGTAGGAATTACCAAGAATACAAGTGGAATCCTTGTTGGAGTCAAATTGAGATTTTTCAGAAATCTGTGTCAGAACTCTTTTTGAAGATGGTCACATTTCGGGTCAAAGACGGCGTCAAACGGAAAACCCTTCAACTACAAAGTTGTTGGAAATGTCGCGATAAACGTTCTGGACATAAAATTTAGCTGATTCCGAGTCCAAACGGGACTTTTACACCCAATTTACTGCAGCCCAAGATGGGATGACGGGAATCCGAGAAGCTATATAAAAGGAGGAAACCTAATTCGCCCAGGAGACCTCCACCCACGAATTTGCAGACACCAAAGAAGCCATGAAGGAAGGGTGCTAAGGGGCGGTGCTCCCCTGTGATACCGGCGGCGGGGAAGGAGTCCTCCGCGCCACCGCTGGTGCCGCCGCCTCTTCACCGCCATCTCCATCGATCTCCACCATCATCTCCATCACCATTGCTGATTCCCTTGATGAGGAGGGAGTAGTTCTCTCTCGAGGCTAAGGTTTCTACCGGTAGCTATGTGTTCATCTCTCTCTCTCTCTCTATGCATGATCATATTTTGATTATGAGCTTGTAATCTATAGATCTACCTTGCTACTCAAGTGCTTTAATAGATCTATGCTCTCCCTATGTGTGTGAAAGTGACAGCATGCACACCATGGTGGCACTTAGGCTAGATATTACAAATACTTGTGATGAGTTGTATTTGGAGTTGGATGTCTTTATGAAATTGTGGTGTTTGTTGGAACCATCTAGTGCTCAAGGTGACAGTGTGGGGTTTTCTAGATGGGAAAGGCTTACTTTGAGGTGTGTTGTTATTGCCCTACCAACGATTAGAGTGTCCAACCGGAGAGTAGTTCAGCGTAGTATCATGAAGATGATATATTTATATGAGAGTGTTCACTAGTGAAAGTATGATCCCTAGGCCTTGTTTCTAAGCATTGAAACACCGTTTGCTACTAGATCTGTTACATGTTTGCTTGCTTTCATCTTTATTTCAGTTTGCCTTTACTCTCTTCCACGCCATCAAGTTATCTTCTATCACTATTACCACTTATAAATATCTATACCACTTGTATTTCACTATCTCTTCGCCGAACTAGTGCACCTATACACCTGACAAGTGTATTGGGTGTGTTGGGGACACAAGAGACTTCTTGTATCTTGATTGCAGGGTTGCTTGAGAGGGGATACCTTTGACCACTTCCTCTCTGAGTTCGATAAACCTTGGGTAATCCACTAAAGGGAAACTTGTTGCTGTTCTACAAACCTTTACACTTGGAGGCCCAACAACTGTCTACAAGAATAGAAGTGCGTAGACATCACAGTGCCGTCCTCCTCCGTGCAACTGCCTCTCCGTCTTGGCTGCCTGTAGCCAGCTCCTCGCGCGGCGCTCCGTTTTCCTACTGACCCTGTGCGTATGCTGTTCCTGCTGTATGTGTCTTCTGGCCATGTGCCCTCTTCTGTCATGTTGATGCCCTTCAGCGGGAGTGTGTTCAGGTACTGGTGCTCAGATGGTGAAGATAATTCAGAATAAGGTGTGCAACTATGCTGTGGAAATGCTAGGTCTGAACCAAAGAATGGTCGACCCCCAAAGGTCGCTCGACATGTCCATAAGGATGCCTTCCCGGAACGCCAAGTTCTTCATCACAGAACACCGAGCTCTTCCTCTGGAACCCAAAGACCATTCCCCAGACCGCCATGATCACCATCCTAGATTCGAAGACGTTGAGACCTCGGACGCCAAGATCTCCTCATGGATCCTAGAGCCTCATTTCCGGAGTCCGAAGACCGAACCCCATCGACCTCTGATGAACATCATGATCATTGAACTGATGTGTGACCCCCAACCGAGCCCCTATTTTATTAAATGCTACAATGTTGCATATTAAATTGTTCATGCTCACATACATATTCATTTGTTTGAGGCTACTTTGTCGATTCACCTTATAATTCAACATGGAGATTATATACGGGCTTTTCTAGTTTTATATTGGCTCCATTTAAATTTTTGTAGCGAACCGGTGCCATATTTTGCCTTGTTAATATAATATTTAAATTGTGGGGGTACCTAAATAACATAAACCACATAATTAATTATCGGGACCCTGGTTCTGCTTAATATTGTCTAGTTGCATCGCATCTCTGCCATGTCACGCATCATATCATGAACAATCCCGGTCTTCTGTCGTAGTATTAAATAGTGCATTCGGTGTTTCTTTTAGTGCTTTGGTTCTTTGCGGATTAGGCCGTTGAGTGGATGCGAGTATCGACAAGTTCTTTGGATAATGTATCTTCGGCTATGTTTCTCAACCGAGCATTCTCCCTCTTTCTACCTATTTTGTGTTTATAGTCTTTACTTCCTCCCGTTGATCTATTGCTATCCGTGTTGTGATGCTTTAGTTTCTGTGCACCATTTATATTCCTTGTAGCCTCTATATTGCCTTGGACACATCCTATTACCAGTTGTTTGGTAGATAGTTGGCCTTGCGAGTCGTAGTTGCTTGCTCAGGTGCTGCTTCGCGTCAATGTCGTTCCACCGTTGTTGGAAGGTTGGCGCATGTTTAATGGTGGAGATGATCATGGCTTTCAATATAACTTGTTAATTAAAATGCTGGGAATAGATATAACTAATGCAGGGGCACCGGTGGGCAATAGCTAATATTTGGTTTTTAACCGCTCACTTGTGTCCCGTAGGCCCCGAGTACTTGATACCTATTCCTTGACTATCGCACTATCCGCATGTGGGACCATGAATCCCCTTAGCCAGAGCTTGATTCATTTCTTATTTCTCGGGGCCACAAACTAGTTTGGGGCTTTATTACTATCCTGTACTCATGCCATGCTTTACTACTTTATTTATAATTGTGCGTGGAGCACCTGTACTGTTTAGGATCCCGCGCCACGTTTATGCTGTATCGACAAGCCCAGTCACACTTTTGGGTTCCTAGTCGTTTACCATCGTCATCTCAAACCCTGAGTCCGTCTCGGAGCCGGCCAACTTTGTTGCGGGTAGCTTATTGGGGTGGACCCCTAAAATATTTTATGAATCTTGTGATTGCTTTGTCGTGAAAGCCTCGTTGAGTTTTTATTTGGTTTTTTCGAGGTTGATCGTGCACGTGTTGCTATTTGTGCACCCTGTAGGGTAAATCTTTCTGAAAGTCGTGTCCGCGGTTATGGACGACTTGGAGCACAATATCTCGATCATAGACAACTATAACTAAAGTAGTGCTATACATTTGACTATAAATTTGACTTTGGAATGACTAGTAATCAGCTACACTACAATGGAATGAGTAAATAAAAGTGCCAACCACTGTTGGGCTTGGGATGTCCTATGCTAATTGTATCTGACTAGTAAGTATTGCAACTACAACAGAATAGTTAACTAAAACTTCCCACTTCTTATGATATCAGGATGACTCATGCTATCTATATCTGACTAGTACGTGTGGCAACTATAATGGAATGCATAAAACTGCCAACTGTGTGAGTTCCTCGGGTGACTTCCTCATTTTTTTCGAGGGGGAAATACCAGGATGGGTATGTTTGGTGTTAGCATCAGGTTGGTTTCCGAATAGGTCTTTCTTATCCCTCTCTAATAGCTGACAGTTGTATCGAGTCTCTATAGTTTGTGTAGTGCATGCTTCATTGCCGCTTCAGTCCACCATACCGATGTAGGCGAGAGCCGCTGAATTCTAGACTTGCCGTGTACTGGCCTCAGTAATGACCGCCCCCTTTATCCCTTTGCCCTTTGTCGGCACCCCTTTTATTTGACAGGTATGAGTTCGACGTCGTTAGCAGGGTTACCCTTCCGGCTTGGCCTGGGCAGGGTTATGGACGCCATTGATTATTCTTCAGGGCTCTTAGCTCAATTTGCTTCTTATCCATACTTGGATGTTGTATCGTTTTCAAGGTGATTTGGATCTTTGTATTGTAAATCTGTATTCTTGACTGATGGAGTCATTTTTGTATATATATGTTCTATGGGTTCCATCATGGACTATTGTGTAATGATATTACTTTTTTTTCCCACCCACACGCAAGTGCCTGGTGGGCATCTTTGAATCGTTTCTATGTGGGTTTGGCGGGAATCGCTAAAACTCGCATAGGGTTGATTCGAGGGTGTTACAATAGGTAGCCTAGGTCTCAGGATAGCAGGCTGATTTGGTAATAGGTTAGTGTTTTTCCCTTCAAGTTTCCTATCTAAACATGTCGTGCTTTCCAAGGATCCGCGTCCTCTAGGACTTGGGCCACCCGAATTGTCTTGGGCCTTGCCGTAGGTTCCTCTTGGGCTGCACTACATAGGCCAAACTTGTGTGCCCGTGGGGCATACCAATATCAGTAACCCCCGAGTGTCCATTCGAATCGTAGATTTGGATGGATACTATGAAGTCCTTCGAGTGCTCATCTAAACGTTTTATCGGGTGCCTAGTTATGTCATAGGGATAGTTCATATGCATGCCTGATTCATTCGACGGATCGGGATCAGTTCACTGCCTCAGGGCAAAACAACACTATCTACTCAAACTCGAGTCCTCGGACTCGAATTCAGAAAGTTGCTGGTGTAATTCGACTCATGTCGCGGAGGCCTTACAGACTCAAATTATAGTGTTCACTATGTGCACTCAACGCATCCGTCGAGGCTTTTTCATCGTGCCTGTAGGCATGGTATACTTCTGGTAGAGGGTAGCGGGTGCATTGCCAGACCATTGGATTGCATCCGCAGGTCTTATCTTCATGTTGTCAACGTGGCATCCGAAGTTTTATCATCATGGAGGTGTTTCGGGTGGCCCAGGAGATGTTGTCTCGTTGTCAGGCAATTTCGTGTTTGGTTGGAGACGAAGTCGTCGAATGCTTCGACTACTCATGGCGTGGACGTGGTTAACACTTTTTACCATAAATAATTTATTTTTCCTTTTCACAGGGTGCGTGACCAGCATTCCCTATGGGAGTAGCCCTCGAGTTCCTATTCAGGCCATAGACTTGAGTCGGGACTTTGAACTTTTGCAAGTACTGTCATTGGTCGTAGCTTGTTGATTGAGCTTCCAGCGCTCCCTATGGGAGTAGCCCCCAAGTCCATAGTAGAACCGTTTATTTGAAAGAGAGGTCGAGGTGTATTTTCCCTGGATTTTTATGTGGATGGCATGTTCTCTGGACCTAGAAGATCCTCGCGTGCATGACCAGTGCTCCTGTTAGAAGTATCCCCCAAGTATTTGGTCGAGTCATAGACTCGAGCAAAAACTGAGTTAGTCAAAGAAAAATTACCATTGCTCACTTATTCCCCGAGTTGCTGCTAGTGCAAGTGTTGATGACGTCATTTCTAATGATTGGATGAGCTCAGACGCTTGCATGAGCGATGCTGATGGGACATGATAGTAGTGGGCCCCAATATTTGACCAGGATTTGACTAGTCACGTGTAATTTTGGGGTTTTAACTGCGTCTCCTTGATTTTTGTGCTGAGTGGGAATTGTGCAGTGATGGGTTCAGTGCATGTGTCGCCACACATCTTCGCCGATGTGTGCCACACATTAGGGTAGAGAATTGCTGGCCGTCAGATGATCTTTTACCGATGCTTAAGTAGTAGATTAAGGTAGTAATTTTCGTACTTTGCCTCTTCTTCTTCCTCGCGCTACTACCATTGTCGCTCTTCTCCTCTCCACTGCTCTGCACCCCTTTCTGCACTGGACGTCCTTAGAGCATTTCCTAGTTACTTTCTTTGGTCTCTCCATCAAAGATGAATGGGAAAGAAAAAGGGCGCCGCTGCTGCTGGATCTGGTGCCACCGCCACCGCTGTGAAGAAGAAATCTGCCGCCACCACTAGGTCCGGCACTATCGCCACTACTACAAAGAAGAAGGGCACCGGCTCCCGTGTGACAATGGGTTCTGGCGGCGTTCCAGTCTAATGCCGCACGAGCTCCATCCTCACCGCCTAGCCGGGCTTATTCCAGCCAACGAAGATGACTGCCGAATTCCTGGGCCGGAGGTAATTCCTAATCCTCCTGCCAGATTTCATGTGATGTTCGTTTCCATCATTATTCGATGTCTCTCGCTTCCCCTCCATGACTTTGTTCATGGATTACTCTGTTTTTATGGGGTCCAACTTCACTAGCCGACTCCTAATTCTATCCTGCACATCACGTGCTTCATCACTCTCTGCGAGTGTTGGCTCAGGATCGAGCCGCACTTCGGTATCTTCAAGAAGCTGTTCAATTTGAAGAGACAGTCGGGGTCGGGATCCGTAGTGTACAACCTTGGAGGATGTGGTATATCCGTGGACCCTCATGTCCAGTACTTTAGCCTCAGCATGGTCGACTCCGCCCAAGGGTGGAGGGACAAGTGGTTCTATATTCGGAACCAGAAGGCAACTGGGCAGAGGTTCAGCCTTGCTCCCTTTGACCCGAGGGCGAGCTGAAGAAAAAGAGGTCTTGGAAGAACGTCATGATGCCAAGCGAGGCAAAGGACGTAGAGGTCTTGTAGTAGCGGGTGTTGGACCTTCAACTCGTTCGTGGCAAGGAGGTCACTGGCGTGGACCTGATCTGAACGTGGCTAAAACATCAGGGATCCAATGTATCTCTGGTCAAGCGTGATGGACCCGACTCGCGTCTGGACAGAGGACATGTCTTCGGTGGAGCTCGATAAGAAGATCAGGTCATTGACCAAGATTACTTTGAAGGAAGTTCTCTACGCGGAATCGAGCACCCTTTCTTTATGTGCTACTTTTGCGCCTCTAGAGGTAATCTTTCATTGAATGTTTCCTTTTGTTCGTAGGACAATATGAATGATGAACTAATGGTATTGTCCCCGCTATTGCAGGAGTGGAAGGTTGAGGGCTCAATGCATCCTTAGCCAGAAGGCATAATCCCGCCTGAGGCCACAGAGGTAGACAAGTCGGATTCGACTATGCTTGTCCTTGAGGCACGGGAAGCCCCCAAGTCCAGCAACTGGGTCTTGCAAGCGAGAGCGAAGCGAGGAGTTAGATTCCCCCACTCTGGGGATGCCGAAGGACCTTGCTCCCAAGGAGGGTTCCCCGGATCCGATTCCGGTGGTTCCCATTCGCAGCGTGCATCCCCTGCCATTGAAGAAGCAGAAACATGACAAGGTTTTTGACCTTGAAAAATTTGATGGGTGAGCTTCTACTCCTTTCGTGATGTTTGTAGATTACTCTCATCATTGTTCTTCTTGTACTTATTATCTTGTGCCTATACCGAAGTGCCACGTCATCATGCTCGTCGGACACCGTCTGTGAGCTGGAGGATGAGGGAGTCCTGGACCAGGGGGAAAGGCGCAGAACAACCCGTGCCTTCCCTAAAGACGGTGGCCAATTCTGACTCGAGCTCTTCAAGTTCCTCCAAGATGGAGGAACATAGGGTTCTAACCCGAATGACCAGAAGGGAACCTTCGGAGTCTTCAGGTGATCACGTAAGTGTATTTTTAGTCATTCGAGGGAGCCCTCGAGTACTTTTGTGCTCTTCTGACACATAGTCCATTGCAGCACTTTCTTCAGGACATAATTCGCCTTGGCAAGGATTATGTGTGCCTGGATACTGACCACCGGCAGCTGCAGAGTAAGATCCTTTCTTTTATTTCAAGTGATTTATATGAAAATGGAAGTAATTCCTGACTATTGCGTCTTATGTTGCCAGAGGAGAATAACGAGAGTCTTTGTTGACTGAGTTCTCTTGAAAAGAGCCTCAGTGCGGCGGAGACAAAGATAAAGGACGCAGTCGATGCCCTCGAGCGCTACACGGAGGAGTTGGAACGGCACGAGGAAGAACTGGCGGCCGCTGCAACTGAGAGGAAGCACGGGTTCGCGGAACAACTCCTGGCCGTTGCCCAAGCTCTTTCTGGTTTGTTTTTTGGTTCGACTTCACTTTCTATTGCGTTGATGTCTTTGACTTCTTCTTTTATTTGCTCGTGAACTGATGTTGTTTTGTAGATGCGGTTGGCGTAGACTTCAATCGTTAAGCGCTAGTCCGCGAGAACTTCTTGGCCGGCGTCGTTCCTGCAGTCGAAGATCACAGCACTTCTGCTAAAGACTCACTCCAGAAGGCCAAGGTCATGTTTTGGCAGCTCCGAGAGGAGATGATGCCGAAGGCCAAGGCTATTGAAGACATTGACGGTCTCGCTGAAGCTTTCACCAGAGGCGTACTAGCAGAGTACAAGCCGCTGCAGAAGGGAGCAGGTGCATCCCTTGGGCTGGCGATGGCGTAGGCCTATAGTGCTGAGCTCAATATAAGAAGGATCACATCAAAGATGCCGGTGACTACGGATGGCGAAGAGGTAGCATTCACTCATTTTGCTACTCGCCGTCAGAAGTACGGGCCTCGGCTCATAGAGACGCTCGCGAAGTATTCTATGGAGCTAAAGCGACTGAACACGGTGAAGCCCACAGCGTCGGGGGCTGCTTCTACAAAGGCCACGACACCGGAGGTTTCCACGGAGTCCATGAAGCCCGCGGGTGCTGACGTGTAGGCCTAGCTTTTCTTCAGCTTGCTGCATAGTTGTGCTAGGAACTTGAATTGTCCTGGAATGCTTTTGTGGGGTGCCCCATCAAGAACTTGTTTAAAATTGATATGTATGTTTTGGCTACTTCATTCTTCTTCTGCTTCTTCGAACTTGAATTCCCTGATAAATGATTCTTATATTTCGATTGTTTTGCCTAGCTAGGGGCATGCGAGTGACGCGCAGGTCATGGCGTCTTCTGCGCGACCTTGGCTCCTCCTTGCACAAGGGCGGACGAGTCTTCTCATATCACATGGTTACGCGACCATGTGAAGGAGCTGGATAAAAGGTGCTGATCATCCGTGGTAGCGTCGATGTGTGGAAGTCGAAGGCGGAGAAAGCAGCTGAGCGGGAGAAGTATCTCCTTGGAGAGGTTGCTTGGATCAATGAGCTTCTGCAATGTGAGTTTTATTCGACTAACGTGTGTTGCTCTATTCTTTCCATGAACTGGACTGGTGTGTCTTGCTTTGCATGTGTAATTGTCAATCTCATTATGCAGGAAGAGAGGGATCAAATGAGCATTCGACTGAATTGCTTGACTCAGGCAGAGCTTGAAGCTAGGGGGTTCTTCTGGACCGAACAGGATCGGGAAACCGTACTGGCAACCCTTCAAGATCGTATTTCGCAGGTGCTACACTTCTTGAAGATGGCACGGTCATATTTTAAGCATATTTTTAGGGCGATGATCCCGCTGGACGTGGTCCATGCAACTCTGCTAGCGTTGCTACAGAAATTCTGTGATGCTGGTGCTGTTCACGAGTGTGTGCACCAGAAACTTGTCGTGGGTGCTAAAGCTGTGCTTGCACTTGTGCACATGCAACATTCAGATGTGGACTTGGATGCTATTGCATAAGGGTTGTCGGCACCTCCAGATGGTATGGCGTGGAACATGGTTCCACACTATCGAGCGGTTCTGCGACCAGCGGAGGACATCGTGAACTTATACGATGAGCGAACCAACATCCTCCTTCAACGTCAGTAGAGTACTTGTGAGCCTGCACAGAACGTATAAGTGTTGTAAAGTTCGTCGAGTTTCGATTGGCCGGTACATGGCCTTTGTAATAATTGCAAACTTGCTAGCTTGTATATGTTTTCGGATGTGATCATGTGATGCCCTTTCGTTAGCCTGTTGCTCCCAATTCTCAGCACCTTGCCAACCTGTCAGTTGCTGTAGCACTCCGATAAAACCACTACTAGAAAATCGCTTGATTGTTTACTATTTTGTGCATCATCATGATAGCATGCTCATGTCATCATGCCACATTGCATTTGAGCATCATCATGTCATCATGCGTATGTTTGCCAAAAACTATTTTCCAAAAGCCTATTTTTGTTTTCTAGATATTTCTCTCTTGATTTCAAATCAAAACCTCAGTCTCTTCCAAATTTTTTGTTTGTCTAAAATTAATCACAAAAGGCCTTTAAAATAAAATAGGATAATAATAAATATAAAACTTATTTTTTTAGGGAGGCAGCCAGCTAGGCCCAAAGCCCAGCTGACCACCTCCTTCCTAACCTATCTAACCCTAATCCCCTAACCCTACCCCAGCCACCGCCACACCCCTCCTACCTACCTACTCGTCGCTGCATCCCACCACACCCCACACTTTGACGCACCCAACCCACATCCCGCAAGCGGACACGGGCCAAGCCCCATCGCTACCTGCCACCTACCCCGACCCCACACTCCTGCGCGTAGCGCACGCTCCCACCGACCCCCGTCCTCGCGATTCCCCATCCCAGCACCGCATCCTCCTAGCGTCGCCGCCCTGCCTTCGTTCCCTCCTCCTGCAGTGTCCCTGCCGTCATAACCCTGGAGCGCCGCAGCCGAACCGGTGCGTCTCCTCGAGCCTGAGATCGTGACGCCGCGCTCCGCCACCATGACCTCCTGCGAGTCCCGCGCCGGGCGCTGCGCATCACTGACCGGCCCCGAGCCCCCGCTCGCCTCGCTTCCGCGGCCACCTTGCCGAGCCTTCCCCATCGAGGTTCACCACCGTCTGGTCGGCCGCCTCCTCCTCTCTATTCCAGATCGACCGCCGTCATCCTCATCTCCCTCGGCCGCCTCTCCTCTACCTCGTCAGCCTCGCGGCCTCTGTCCAGGAACCCGAGCACATCGGCGCCTCCTCCGCATCGTCTGTTGCATAGTCCCTGGCAGAGCTCGCCGCTCCTCCCTGTTCTCCTGCTGTGTCGACGAGGACACTGTCTACTCCGGCTATTGACACCCGTGGCCTCCCTCTGTTCTTCTGCACTAATCCCAACAACCATCCTATTTTTCTTGGTCGCCGCTAGCGGCGTGCATCTCTACAGTACCCGGGAGCCCCCTCAGCTTCCTGCATGTCCAAATCGCCATCGGCCACCATTGTCCTAGCTCGTCATTCAATCGGCTCCTTACCTATTTTGGCTGTGTCCAAGTGTTTTTCCACCCGTGTTCTCATGGTGCTTCATGAAGTTCTGTTGTTGTGGTGAACCTGTTGAGATGATGGCACGGGTAGCGCATATCCTTGTTGATGTAGTGTATATGCTCAAGTGCTTCCCCGTGCAAGCCAAGACCGCCATTTTTAATGTTTCCGTCGACAAGATCTTCCCTGCTGCCTAGGACGTGACAGTGTTCGAAGCACCAAGGTCAACATGGGGAGATGTACCAAGGCATCACTCAAGTACACTCACACAGATCCGTCGATTCAAGTGTCTCCGCCATGATCTTCCCCAACAACGAACCGCCGGGATACAACCGACGCCAAACCAAGTTGATCGACAACAACCGAAGCCGGAATCCGAGTTCTCCTACATGGAACTTCAAAGCCTAGTTCATGGATCATCATGAAATCCTTCCCGATGTCCGATGAATAGAACTCTCCTTCAAGGAAACTGAAGGCCCCGTTCCCGGAGGCGAAGATCGATCCAACCGAACCCTGTCGAACCCTCGGAACCCCAAGATCTTCGATCCGAGAAGTGTGATCCCTACCTATCTTGTCCCTATTTTTGCAAAATGACATATATCTTGTTGCATATTTAAATCATCATGCTTGCATACATATTTCGTGGGTCCGGGTTATTTTATCGATTCACCTAATAATTAAATATGGAGACTATATGCGGGGTATTCTAGTTTTATATCGCCTCCATTTAAATTTATGTAGTGAACCAATGCCATGTTTTGTCTTATTAATACAACATTTAAATTTTCGGGTATCTAAACAACATGAACCAACTAATTCATTGCCGGAACCCCGATTCCTCTTAATATTGTCTAGTCACATTGCATCTTTGCCATGTCATGCATCATGCCCGATCTTCTGCCGTAGTATTAAATAGTGCATCCGGTGTTTCTTTTAGTACTTTGCTTCTTCATGGATTAGGCCGATGAGATGATGCGAGCTTCGCCCCGTTCTTTGGTTGAACCTTTGGCAGTGTTTTTCAGGCGAGCATTCTCCCCCTTTCTACCTATTTTGCATTTATAGTCTTTACTTCCTCATGTTGATCTATTGCTATCCGTGTTGCGATGCTTTAGTTTCCGTGCATCGTTTATACTCCTTGTAGCCTCTATATTTCCATGGACACATCCTATTGCAAGTTGATTCATAGACAGTCGGTCTTGCGAGTCGTAGTTGCTTGCTTAGGTGCTGCTTTGCGTCGTTGTTGTTCCATCGTTGTAGGGAGGTTGGCACATACTTAATGGTGGAGATGATCATAGCTTTCATTACAGCTTATCAATTAAAATTCTGGAAATAGATATAACGCAGAGGCACTGGTGGGTAATAGATGTTATTTGGTTTTTACCCGCCCATTGGTGTCCACCTAGGACCCGAGTTCTTGACACCAGTTTCGAGGTCGAGCGCGTTAACCACATGTGGGGTGAATGGGAACCCCTTCGGTTTATTACCTGATTTCAAAGTATTGCACTAGGGCCACAAACTAGTTTGACGTTTTCATGCCATGTATGCCATGTTATGCCAAGTTTAATATATGTTGCTCGATGACCGTTTACTACTGTACTATTTAGGATGTGGGTTATTATGTTGAGGATTATACCTATGGCCTCTGATCTCTTAGCCGATCTTGCAACCTCTGGTGTGTCTTCAGAGCCAGCCGACTTTATTATGGGTAGCTTAGTGGGGTGGCCCCCATGTACTTGCTTTGGGTCTGGGAAAGTGTCGTGTGTGAGACCCTACCGACATACTGATGGGTGTATGTTAATTGATTTGACAAAAAGGGTTGAAGTGTGTGTGGAAACTTTGTGCACCCCTGCAAGGTTAAATATTTTCGAAAAGCTGTATCCACGGTTATGGAAGACTTGGAGCATAGTTTCTTGATCATAGAAAACTATAACTAAAGTTGACTGCTATAATTGACTTGTATCTAATATTACTACTAAGTTGGATAACCACCATGGAAAGAAAGAATAAAACTGCCAACCATCTGAGTTTCCTCGGCATGACTTCCTCGTTTGGTCTCGAGGGGGAAATACCAGGATGGGTATGATTGGTGTTAGTATCAGGTTGGTTTCAAATAGGTCTTTGTTACCTCTCTTTGATAGCCAACAGTTGTATCAAGTCTATATAGGTTGTTTAGTGCATGCTACGTTGCTGCTTCAGTCCACCATACCTATGTAGGCGAGAGACGCCGAATTCTAGACTCGCCATCTACTGGCCTTAGTACTGACCGCTCTATTTTTTCCTTTGCCCTTTGTCGGCACCCCTTCTATTTTAGCAGGTATAAGTTCGACATCGTTAGCAAGGTTACCCTTCCGGCTTGGCCTGGGCAGGGTTATGTACGCCATTGGTTATTCTTCAGGGCTCTTAGCCCCATTTGCATCTTGTCCGTACTCGGATGTTGTATTGTTTTCAAGGTGATTTGGATCTTTGTACTGTATATCTGTATTCTTGAATCTTGGAGTCATGTTGTATATATATATATATATATATATATCTATTCCGTGGGTTCCATCGTGGACTAATGTGTAATGGCATTACTTCATTTTCCACCCGCACGAAAGTGCCTGGTGGGCACCTTTGAATCGTTTCTATGCGAGTTTGGCGGGAATCTCTAAAATCTAGATAGGATCAATTCGAGGGTGTTACAAAGTGGTATCAGAGCCCATCAGTTGCGATACCCCACTGGTCCATCCTGTAGGATAATCTAGCTAACAAACGTTATAGAGTGTTAAAACTATTTTGAAAATCGGTTGGATAGATCTAATTAGGTCTGCTTTTACTCCTTATGTTTATGCTCTTCTCCTCTTACCTGGGCGTATTTTGAATATGCTCTCTTACCTTTTCTTCAAGTCTAGGATATCTCGTGGTTGGGTTTCTATCGTACCTTTAGGGTTTCGCTTCCCTCCTTTTGCAACAGTGTCGCTACACCCGGTCTTCACGCTATTTGAGGAATCATCCTATGTGTACCTCTCAAGTGACCCAAAAGTCACTAAATTTTTTCTTTGTACCCTCTAGAGTTTTCCAAAGCGACGACATCATCATCTGCGCTAGGTTCAATGAAGAGCATGCATTAATCCTTTCTTTCCAAATATTGCTTGTCAAGATCTTCAGTCTAAATTCCGAGAGTTAGTTGCATATTTCATCTATTCGTGTGCAGAGTAATGCTTTGAGTGCGGGATGGAGTCGTGACCATACCACTACTCTTATCATTCGCTTTTGTACATTAAATCGGTGGATCAATGTAATTTTTACTCCTTCCATCAAAGTTAAAGGTGGCCCTATCTTTCGAGACCTTTAACTTCGTCTTCATTTCTCCAGAGTGGTCCCTCGATGAACGTGAGAAACGACCCCTTGTTGGTGGTATCGCCGAATTTAAAATGGGGCAAGGATCATTGTTAGTGGTGTCACGGGGATCTACATGAAGCGACAAGTTTAAGATTGCCAGCCTTCTTCCTTGTACCATGAGGCGGATCTCGAGGGCGAGATTCATTGTTAGTGGTGTCGAAGTGTAGCACCCCGGTAAAACCACTACTAGAAAATCGCTTGATTGTTTACTATTTTCTGCATCATCATGATATCATGCTCATGTCACCATGCCACATTGCATTTGAGCATCATCATGTCATCATGCGTATGTTTTCCTAAAACTATTTTCCAAAAGCCTATTTTTGTTTTCTAGATATTCCTCTCTTGATTTCAAATCAAAACCCCGGTCTCTTTCAGATCTTTTGTTTGACCAAAATTAATTACAAAAGTCCTTTAAAATAAAACAGGATAATAATAAATATAAAACTTACTTTTTTAGAGAGGCAGCTAGCCAGGCCCAAAAGCCCGGCCGGCCACCTCCTTCCTAACCTATCTAACCCTAATCCCATAACCCTACCCTAGCCGCCGCCACACCACACTTACCTACCTACCCGCCGTTGCATCACACCCCACCCCACACTTCGACGCACCCGACCCACATCCCGCAACCGGACACGGGCCAGGCCCCATCGCCACCTGCCACCTACCCCAGCCCCACACTCATGCGCGCAGTGCACGCTCCCACCAACCCACGTCCCACGATTCCCCATCCAGCACCACATCGTCCCAGCGCCGCCGCCCTGCCTTCGCTCCCTCCTCCTGCAGCGTCCCTGCTGTCGCAGCCCTGGAGCGCCGCTGCCAAATGAGTGCACCTCCCTGAGCCCAAGATCGCGAGGCTGCGCTCCGCTACCACGACCTCCCGCGAGTCCCCACTCACTTCTCTTCCGTGGCAACCTTCCCGAGCCTTCCGTATCGAGGTTCACCACCATATGGCCGGCCGCCTCCTCCTCTCTGTTCCAGATCCACCGCCATCGTCCTCATCTCCCTCGACCGCCTATCCTCTACCTCGTCGGTCCGCTGCCTTTGTCCGTGAACCAGAGCACACCAGTGCCTCCTCTGCTGCATAGGCCCTGGTAGAGCTCGCTGCTCCTCCCTGTTCTCCTGCTGTGTCGATGGGGACACTATCTGCTTCAGCTATTGACACCCGTGGCCTCCCTCTATTCTTCTGTAGTAACCCCAACACCCATCCTCTTTATCTTGGTCGCTGCTAGCGGCGTGCACCTCTGCAGTACCCAGGAGCCCTTAGCTTCCTACATGTCCAAATCGTCAACGGGCACTATTGTCCTAGCTCGTCGTTCCGCCGGCTCCTTACTTGTTTTGGCTCTGTCCAAGTGTTTTTCCACCCATGTGGTCATGGTGCTTCATGAAGTTCAGTTGTGGTGGTGAACCTATTGAGATGATGGCACGGGTAGTGCATATCCCTGTTGATGTAGTGTATATGCTCAAGTGCTTCCCCGTGCGAGCCAAGACCGTCGTTTTTAATGTTTCCGTTGACAAGATCTTCTCTGCTGCCTAACATGTGATAGTGTTCGAAGCACCAAGGTTGACATGGGGAGATGTACCAAGGCAGCACTCAAGTACACTGACACGGATCTGCTGATTCAAGTGTCTCCGCCATGATCTTCCCCAAGAACGAACCACCAGGATACAACCGATGCCAAACCAAGTTCATCGACAACAACCGAAGCCAGAATCCGAGTTCTCCTACATGGAACTTTAGGGCCTAGTTCATGGATCGTCATGAACTCCTTCCCGATGTCCGATGACTAGAACTCTCCTTCATGGAAACCAAAGGCCCCATTCCCGGAGGCGAAGATCGATCCAGCCGAACCCCGTCGAACCCTCGGAACCCCAAGATCTTCGATCCGAGAAGTGTGATCCCTACCTATCTCGTCCCTATTTTTGTAAAATGGCATATATCTTGTTGCATAATTAAATCATCATGCTTTCATACATATTTTGTGGGTCCGGGTTATTTTATCAATTCACCTAATAATTAAATATGGAGACTATATGCGGGTTATTCTAGTCTTATATCGTGTCCATTTAAATTTGTGTAGAGAACCAATGCCATGTTTTGCCTTATTAATACACCATTTAAATTACGGGGTATCTAAACAACATGAACCATCTAATTCATTGTCGGAACCTCGATTCCGCTTAATATTGTCTAGTCGCATTGCATCTTTGCCATGTCATGCATCATGCCCGATCTTCTGCCATAGTATTAAATAGTGCATCTGGTGTTTCTTTTAGTGCTTTTCTTATTCACGGATTAGGCCGATGAGATGATGCGAGCTTCGCCCCGTTCTTTGGTTGAACCTTCGGCAGTGTTTTTTAGGCGAGCATTCTCCCCCTGTCTACCTATTTTGCATTTATAGTATTTACTTCCTCATGTTGATCTATTGCTATCCGTGTAGCGATGATTTAGTTTCCGTGCATCGTTTATACTCCTTGCAGCCTCTATATTGCCTTGGACACATCCTATTGCCAGTTGATAGATTGACAGTCGGCCTTGCGAGTCGTAGTTGCTTGCTCAGGTGTTGCTTCACGTTGTTGTTGTTCCATCATTGTTGGGAGGTTGGCACATACTTAATGGTGGAGATGATCATGGCTTTCAGTACAGCTTGTCAATTAAAATGCTAGAAATAGATATAATGCAGAGGCACCGGTGGGTAATAGATGCTATTTGGTTTTTACCCGCCCACTGGTGTCCACCTAGGACCCGAGTTCTTGACACCAGTTTCGAGATCGAGCGCGTTAACCACATGTGGGACGAATGGGAACCCCTTCGGCTTATTACCTGATTTCAAAGTATTGCACTGGGGCCACAAACTAGTTTGACATTTTCATGCCATGTTATGCCATGTTTAATATATGTTGCTCGATGAGCGTTTACTACTGTACTATTTAGGATGTGGGTTATTATGTTGAGGATTATACATATGGCCTCTGATCTCTCAGCCAATCTCGCAACCTCTAGGTCTGTCTTTGGAGCCGGCCAACTTTGTTATGGGTAGCTTAGTGAGGTAGCCCCCATGTACTTGCTTTGGGTCTAGGAAAGCGTCGTGTGTGAGACCCCACCGACATACTGATGGGTATATGTCAATTGATTTGTCAAAAAAGGTTGAAGTGCGTGTGGAAACTTTGGTGCACCCTTGCAGGGTTAAATATTTTCAAAAAGCTGTGTCCGCGGTTATAGACGACTTGGAGCACAGTTTCTTGATCATAGAAAGCTATAACTAAAGTTTACTGCTATAATTGACTTGTATCTAATATTACTACTAAGTTGGATAACCACCATGGAAAGAAAGAATAAAACCGCCAACCATCTGAGTTTCCTCGGCATGACTTCATCGTTTGGTCTCGAGAGGGAAATACCAGGATGGGTATGATTGGTGTTAGTATCAGGTTGGTTCTGAATATGTCCTTCTTACCTCTCTCTGATAGCCGACAGTTGTATCAAGTCTATATAGGTTGTGTAGTGCATGCTGGGTTGCTGGTTAAGTCCACCATACCTATGTAGGCGAGAGCCGCCGAATTCTAGACTCGGCATCTACTGGCCTCAGTACTGACCACCCTATTTTTTCCTTTGCCCTTTGTCGGCACCCCTTCCATTTTAGCAGGTATAAGTTAGACGTTGTTAGCAGGGTTACCCTACTGGCTTGGCCTGGGCAGGGTTAAGGACGCCATTGGTTATTCTTCAGGGCTCTTAGCCCCATTTGCATCTTGTCCGTACTCAGGCGTTGTATCGTTTTCAAGGTGATTTGGATCTTTGTACTGTATATCTGTATTCTTGACTCTTGGAGTCATGTTGTATATATATATTTGTTCCGTGGGTTCCATCGTGGACTAGTGTGTAATGGCATTACTTTGTTTTCCACCCGCACGAAAGTGCCTGGTGGGCACCTTTGAATCGTTTCTATGTGGGTTTGGCAGGAATCGCTAATATCTGCATAGGGTCGATTCGAGGGTGTTACAAAGTGGTATCAGAGCCCATCAGTTGCGATACCCCACTGGTCCAGCATGTAGGATAACCTAGCTAATAGACGTTGTAGAGTGTCAAAACTATTTTGAAAATTGGTTGGATAGATCTAATTAGGTCTTCTTTTACTCCTTATGTTTATGTTATTCTCCTCTTACCTGGGCGTGTTTTGAATATGCTCTCTTACCTTTTCTTCAAGTCCAGGATTTCTCGTGGTTGGGTTTCTATCGTACCTTTAGGGTTTCACTTCCCTCCTTTTGCAACGGTGTCGCTACACCCGGTCTTCACGCTATGTAAGGAATCTTCCTCTGTGTACCTCTCAAGTGAACCAAAAGTCACTAAATTTTTTCTTTGTACCCTCCGGAGTTTTCCAAAGCGATGACATCATCATTTGCGCCAGATTCGATGAAGAGCATGCATCAATCCTTTGTTTTCGAATATTGCTTGTCAAGATCTTCAGTCTAAATTCTGAGAGTTAGTTGCATAATTCATATATTCGTGTATAGAGTAATTCTTTGAGTGTGGGATGGAGTTGTGACCATACCACTACTCTTATCATTCGCTTTTGTACATTGAATCGGTGGATCAATGCAATTTTTACTCCTTCCATCAAAGTTAAAGGTGGCCATATCTTTCGAGACCTTTAACTTCGTCTTTGTTTCTCTGTAGTGATTGATACGTCCCTAACGAATCTATAATTTTTGATGGTTTTATGCTAATAATATGCTTTTGACACTCCTTTTTGTATACATTTACGATTTATTTGGACTAACCTACTAATAGTTGCAAAAGTGCACAATGTTCTTATTTTACACTTCGATGTGTAGGAATGACTAAGAATACAAGTGGAAACCTTGTTGGAGTCAAATTGGGATTTTCCAGAAATCTGTCTCAGAACTCTTTTTGAAGATGGTCACGTTTCGGCTGGAATACGGCGTCAAACGGAAAACTCTTCATCTACAAAGTTGTGAAAATTTTGCGCCAAACGTTCTGGACATATAATTTAGCTAATTCTGAGTCCGGACGGGCCCTCTAGGCCTGATTTACTTTAGCCCAAGATGAGGTGACGGGAATCCGAGAATCTATATAAAGAGAGGAGACCTAATTCGCCCAGGGCATCTCCACCCACGAATTTGCAGCCACCAAAACCACGTTTTTGCCTACCCCATGGATCCCATCTCCATAGGGGAGGGCTCCCAAGAAGCCATGAAGGAAGGGGGCTAAGGGGCGGTGCTCCCCATGATACCGGCGGCGGGGAAGGAGTCCCCTGCGCCGCCACCGCCGCCCTCTTCACCATATTCACCATCTTCACCGCCATCTACATCACCTAATCCTCCTAGTATGCAGTGGTTCATCCTACCACACACCTCTGTACTGTCCTATGTAAACATGGTGTTTGATGCTATAAGTTATAATCCTATGATCTATGTTATGTTTGCGTAGTTTCTTTATTCTTAGATTGAATGGTTGAACGTCTTTGGTTCATTAGAGTTGTATGTTGATATGGTACAGTCTTTTGGTGTCCATTATATTTGTACGCAAATGGATTAAACATCATAGGGTTTGTAGTATGTGTAAAAGGAAGGAGGAGTTCTGCCGGAGTGACAGAAACCTAAGGACACGAACCGAAACGTTGCAGGTATGGGAGTAAGAGGACCATTAAACTTAATGGTATGGTTGGGGAAACCTTTATGCATTGATTAGTACTTACGGATGTTTTCTAACAATCCAATCATATAGTACATGTAATTCCAAGTAGTGAAACACATGTATATTTATCCTCTCCTACATAGAAAACTACATCGAAGACAATGAACCTGATCTATTCGCTATTTAAACTTGGACAAAGTCACCACAATTACCACCACTATTCCACACTCATGGTTCTGTTAGTTTAGTGTATTTTATTGCTGCAACAACTAGCTTTACTTTCTTGTTATTTATTATCATGCAAAGCTATCTCTATTACTCGTATTGTTGCTCTAGTTTTATTTCCTAGATAATGCAAACTTTTAGTGTGAGTAGAGTTGTATCAGTGGTTGATAGAACTTGAGAGAATATTTATCCTACCTTTAGCTCCTCGTTGGGTTCAACACTCTTACTTATCGAAAAGGCTACACACGATGCCCTATACTTGTGGGTTATCAAGACCTTTTCTGGCGCCGTTGCCGGGGAGCAATAGCGTGTGGGTGAATATTCCTATGTGCACTTGTTTGCTTTATCTCTAAGTAGGTTTTTCTTTCAGTTTTAAGTTGTTCTGTATCTTAGTATGGATAGGGAATGCGAATTACAAAAAAAATAGTTGTACTTGTTACCTAAAAACGTTTTCAAAAAGGAAAGTGATTGGAATGATGAGTAATGTTAAGGGGGGGTCGACCTTGAACACTTGTGTTCATGCCTATGAAACCAAAACAAATCTTTCCATGGAAGCTTTTTAGTTAAAAACTTGTAGGAATGCATGAAGCCTTGAAAATAAAGAAAGATATTTCTGGTATTGATCTTAATGCTTATTCATTCGAAAATACTTGAATCTTGCTCCTATGCCTAACTTAAAGGCGTTAAAGAAAAGTACTTATTGGGAGATAACCCAAAAGTTTTAGTTGAGTCTTGGAAGTTATTGCTTCTGTAATAACCTCTCCTTATCCTTTTTATTTGCTTTTTGTGCCAAGAGTAACCTCTAATGAGAGAGAAGTAATGCTTGGAAAAGTTGCTGTCCCGAAACAGATTTTTGTGCTTCGTTGTAAAAATTCATGTAAAATCTCTGTACGCCGGTTTGAGCTATAAAATTTGTGCTTCTGTCCCAGGTTGTTATCCAACTTTCGTTAGTTCAACAATTTTCGATTTGAGCAACAGAAGGTCTTCGAAAAAATTGGTTTCTATCTGCTTTTCTGTTTTGATAGATTTCTGCCATTATTTGCATTTGCTTCTTGTTGATTCCTTTTTGGGCTCTCTTTGGGGAATTGAGCTTTTGAAGGAAAGTGATACAGTAGCTTGTGTTTTAATGGAAGTTTTATTGGTGTTGAAACTGAACCCAAAGACTTATTATCTTGAGTACACTAATGTTGCTAATGAAGATTATGTGAAGTTTGGTATGAAGGAAAATTTTTAGGTGTTAAGGAAAGAATCATATAATGAGATGAAGAATGGACTAAAGCTAAAGCTTGGGGATGCCACCCCGTGTCACCCAAGAAATATCCAAGAAGTACAAGCGTCAAAGCTTGGGATGGCCAAGCCATCCCATTCTTCATCAATAAAAATCTCAGGTTCTTCCAAACACTTCATTTTTATTATTTCACGCACAGTTGTGTTGTTCTTGGAGCGTCTTCATTTTTGTTTTCGGTTTTCGTTTGTTTGGTTTGCTTAGTTTGCTTGAATAAATTGGTTGGACCCCCTCTTTCATACTTTAGTTTTCAAATAAGTGTGGTTTGGATTGGAAAAGAGTAGGAAAAGTTCATGCTTAAGTGGTAAAAGGAGCTCGTTTTTTATGGTGGCCTATGCTTTGTCATGTCATGCTTGATATTGTTTTGGCTTTATGCTTAGTGATTTTTGCTGTAGCATCACATGTTATAAACAATTGAGATTGCTTAATGTGCCTTGAAAGAATCGTGCGTTGTTTTAGCATATTAAAGCATAGTATTGTGGTATTCTCCTTTGATGCTTTATTTGGGTTTCTTGGCGCATGCTCACACCATGTTATGACTATCCCAAGTCACCATAGCCTTTATGATCCTTTAGTTTTTGACTTGTAATATCACTTTATGCTTTAATTAATGATGCTTTGTCGCTTTGCATAATTATGACCATTATTGCTCTTTTAGTTGGTCGCTCCCAATCTTTTTCTAGCCTCCATAACCAAGTATGAGTTCCACTCATGCATCCAACTCCAAATAAAACCAAGTTATCCCAAAGAATCCACCATACCTACCTATTATCATTTTCTATTCCAAGTATATTCATGCTTTTATCTACCTTCCAAATTAAACTTGTTATGAGAAAACCAATGATTAAAGCTCTTAGGAACTTGATGGCACACTTTACTTTTCTTGCCCCTAATAAACTTGAACCATTGTGTCATCCATGTTGTATATTCTTGCACTTATATGCTGGGGATTAGCAGAACCATGTTGTCATGGGGAACGCTTTCAACATTGCACTTGTACATTTTACCTAGTTGATATCATGCTCTTTTGTCTATGGATGTCGTCGGTGTGAAATGAAAGGGGAGCTTGTAAGTCCATGGAGTTATGTATGTGTGTTAGAGAAACGCCTGGGCCGCTGGTCTAATCCATGCCTAGTCATGGTGGAAACCTGCAGCGTAAACATAATGAGCAATATATGAAGCATTCTTCTTATATAAAAAAGAGATAGAGATTGAGAAAAAGAAAAAAAGAAAAAAAGAAATGAGAAAAGAGAGAAAAAAGCACCATTTTCCCATGATAAATAAGAAGATTGCTGAGATTCTCGTTGTATGCTTGCCTTGTCATTTTGATATGGGGATTCTTCTATATTATCGGGCAAGGGGTACCCGTTGGCGGTTCTCTATGATACACATGTACTTACTATGACAAGAACTTACCAGTAACTAAACTTGAGTAGCATGAGGAGCGGCCCTCGCATTCAAGGGACATGAGATTTCCAACTTATACTTTGTCAAGCATATATTCCATAGTTTGTTCACTTTAACCTTAATCACTTCAAGATGCTTATGATAGGGGTAATGAGAGCTGAAAGCTAATAAGTACCATAATTTTTGGAAGCTCTTTATGAAACTTGAATCCTTGCTTCCTTCTATGAAGGCCTTTCTTCCACTTTTATATTGAGTCTCCACCTTCTATCTTTATCCACCAATTAAGAGAGCATAGTTTTCATTTTTAGTTCTATGTGCATTGTCCCAAGACTTGTTGATTGATGCATAACTTTGATATTGCTTGTTCCTAAACTATTTGTATCTAGTCACCCTTATGAACTTTGAAGGTGTCATATGCATTTATGTTTTGCTACTCTATGAGGGACACGCTGAATACCATTCTCATTATGCTTTCTTTATGTGAAACAAACAAACGTCTTGCAAAGCATTGTTATTCATGAATCTTTTATTTGTGCCTTTTCATGTTACAACATAGTTGCTATGTCTTATTGTTAGAACTCTATCTTTCATGATTCATGTTTAGAGTACCTTAATCCTAGCTATCAATGTTTTTCAATAATGATGATCAAGATTGTGTTTTTTCTGCATGTGACCTCAAAAATTATATTCTTTTTATCGTTTACCTACTCGAGGACGATTAGGAACTAAGCTTGGGGATGTTGATACGTCCATAACGTATCTATAATTTTTGATGGTTTTATGCTAATAATATGCTTTTGACACTCCTTTTTGTATAAAGTTCATGATTTATTTGGACTAACCTACTAATAGTTGCAAAAGAGCACAATGTTCTTCTTTTACACTTTGATGTGTAGGAATTACCAGGAATACAAGTGGAAACCTTGTTGGAGTCAAATTGGGATTTTTCCAGAAATTTGTCTCAAAACTCTTTTTGAAGATGGTCACGTTTCGGGTCGAAGACGGTGTCAAACGATCTGGACATAAAATTTAGCTGATTCCGAGTCCGGACGCACCCGCTAGGACCGATTTACTGCAGCCCAAGATGAGGTGACGGGAATCCGAGAAGCTATATAAAGGGAGGAAACCTAATTCGCCCAGGGCATCTCCACCCACGAATTTGCAGCCACCAAAGCCACGTTTTTGCCTCCCCCATGGATCTCATCTCCATGGGGGAGGGCTCCCAAGAAGCCATGAAGGAAGGGGCTAAGGGGCGGTGCTCCCCCATGATACCGGCGGCAGGGAAGGAGTCCTCCGCGGCGCCACCGGCGCCGCCGCCGCCCTCTTCACCATCTTCACCACCATCTCCATCACCTAATCCTCCTAGTATGCAGTGCTTCATCCTCCCAGACACCTCTGTACCATCCTATGTAAACATGGTGTTTGATGCTATAAGTTATAATCCTATGATCTATGTCATGTTTGCGTAGTTTGTTTATTCTTAGATTGAATGGTTGAACGTCTTTGGTTCATTAGAGTTGTATGTTGATATGGTACAATCCTTTGGTGTCCATTATATTTGTGCGCGCATGGATTAAACATCATAGGGTTTGTAGTATGTGTAAAAGGAAGGGGGAGTTCTGCCGGAGTGATAGAAACCTGAGGACACGAACCGGAACATTGCACGTATGGGAGTAAGAGGACCATTAAACTTAAGGCTATGGTTGGGGAAACCTTAATGCATTGATTATTACTTACAGATGTTCGCTAACAATCCAATCATATAGTACATGTAATTCCAAGTAGTGAAACGCTTGTCTATTTAGCCTTTCCCACATAGAAAACTGCATCGAAGACAATGAACCTGATCTATTCGCTATTTAAACTTGGACAAAGCCACCACAATTACCACCACTATTCCACACTCATGGTTCTGTTAGTTTAATGTATTTTATTGCTGCAGCAACTAGCTTTACTTTCTTGTTATTTATTATCATGCAAAGCTATCTCTATTACTCGTATTGTTGCTCTAGTTTTATTTCCTAGATAATGCAAACTTTTAGTGTGCGTAGAGTTGTATCAGTGGTTGATAGAACTTGAGAGAATATTTATCCTACCTTTAGCTCCTCGTTGGGTTCGATACTCTTACTTATCGAAAAGGCTACACACGATCCCCTATACTTGTGGGTTACCAGTGATCCCTCGACGAATGTGAGCAACAACCCCTTGTTGGTGGTGTCGCCGAATTTAAGATGGAGCAAGGATCATTGTTAGTGGTGTCGCAGGGATCTACACGAAGCGACAAGTTTTAGATTGTCGGCCTTCTTCCTTGTACCATGAGGCGGATCTTGAGGACGAGATCCATCGTTAGTGGTGTCGAATTGTAGCACCCCGGTAAAACCACTATGAGAAAATCGCTTGATTGTTTACTATTTTGTGCATCATCATGATAGCATGCTCATGTCACCATGCCACATTGCATTTGAGCATCATCATGTCATCATGCATATGTTTGCCTAAAACTATTTTTCAAAAGCCTATTTTTGTTTTCTAGATATTCCTCTCTTGATTTCAAATCAAAAACTCGGTCTCTTCCAGATCTTTTGTTTGTGTAAAATTAATTACAAAAGGCCTTTAAAATAAAATAGGATAATAATAGATATAAAACTTATTTTTCTAGGGAGGCAGCCAGCCAGGCCCAAAAGCTCAGCCGGCCACCTCCTTCCTAACCTATCTAACCCTAATCCCCTAACCTACCCCAGCCACCACCACACTCCACCTACCTACCTGCCGCTGCATCGCACCACACCCCACACTTCGACGCACCCAAACCACATCCTACAAGCGGACACGGGCCAAGCCCCATCGCCACCTGCCACCTACCCCAGCCCCACAATCATGCGCGCAGCGCACGCTCCCACCAACCCCCGTCCCCGCGATTCCCCATCCCAGCGCTGCATCCTCCTAGTGCTGCCACCCTGCCTTCACTCCCTCCTCCTACAACGCCCCTGCTGTCGTAGCCCTTGAGCGCCGCCGCCGAACCGGTGCACCTTCCCGAGCCCAAGATTGTGATGCCGCGCTCCGCCACCACGACCTCCTACGAGTTCCGCGCCAGGCGCCGCGCATCACCGACCGGCCCCGAGCCCCACTCACCTCTCTTCCGTGGCGACCTTCCCGAGCCTTCCCTGTCAAGGTTCACCACCGTCTGGCCGGCCGCCTCCTCCTCTCTGTTCTAGATCTACCACCGTCATCCTCATCTCCCTCGGCCGCCTCTCCTCTACCTCATCGGCCCCACTGCCTCTGTCCATGAACCAAAGCACACCGGCGCCTCCTCTGCATTGTCTGCTGCATAGTCCCTGGCAGAGCTCGCCGCTCCTCCATGTTCTCCTGCTATGTCGATGAGGACACTATCTGCTTCGGCTATTGACACCCATGGCCTCCCTCTATTCTTCTGCAGTAACCCCAATACCCATCCTCTTTATCTTGGTCGCCGCTAGTGGTGTGCACCTCTGCAGTACCCGGGAGCCCTCAGCTTCCTACATGTCTAAATCGTCACCGGCCAGCGTTGTCCTAGCTCGTCGTTCGGCCGGCTCCTTACCTATTTTGGCCCTGTCCAAGTGTTTTTCCACCCGTGTGCTCATGGTTCTTCATGAAGTTCTGTTGTGGTGGTGAACCTATTGAGATGATGGCACGGCTAGCGCATATCCCTATTGATGTAGTGTATATGCTCATGTGCTTCCCCGTGCGAGCCAAGACCATCGTTTGCAATGTTTCCATCGACAAGATATTCTCCACTGCCTAAGACGTGACATTGTTCGAAGCACCAAGGTTGACATGGGGAGATGTACCAAGGCAGCACTCAAGTACACCGACACGGATTCGCCGATTCAAGTGTCTCCGCCATGATCTTCCCCAAGAACTAACCACCGGGATACAACCGACGCCAAACCAAGTTCATCGACAACAACCGAAGCCGGAATCCAAGTTCTCCTACATGGAACTTCAAGGCCTACTTCATGGATCGTCATGAACTCCTTCCTGATATCCGATGACCATAACTATCCTTCATGGAAACAGAAGGCCCTGTTCCCGCAGGCGAAGACTGATCCAGCCGAATCCAGTCGAACCCTCGAAACCCTAAAATCTTCGATCCGAGAAGTGTGATCCCTACCTATCCCGTCCCTCTTTTTTTAAATGACATATATCTTGTTGCATATTAAATCATTATGAGTGCATACATATTTCGTGGGTCTGGGTTATTTTATCAATTCACCTAATAATTAAATATGGAGACTATATGCGGGTTATTCTAGTCTTATATCGTCTCCATTTAAATTTGTGTAGCGAACTGATGCCATGTTTTGCCTTATTAATACAACATTTAAATTGCGTGGTATCTAAACAACATGAACCATCTAATTCATTATCGAAACCCCGGTTCCGCTTAATATTGCCTAGTCGCATCGCATATTTGCCATGTCATGCATCATGCCCGATCTTATGTCGTAGTATTAGATAGTGCATCTGGTGTTTCTTTTGGTGCTTTGATTCTTCATGGATTAGTGTGATGAGATGATGTGAGCTTTTCCCCGTTCTTCGGTTAAACCTCGGTAGTGTTTTTTCAGGCAAGCATTCTCCCCCTCTCTACCTATTTTGCATTTATAGTTTTTACTTCCTCCAGTTGATCTATTGCGATCCGTGTTGTGATGCTTTAGTTTCCGTGCACCATTTATACTCCTTGTAGCCTCTATATTTCCTTGGACTCATCCTATTGCTAGTTGATTGATAAACGGTCGGCCTTGCGAGTCATAGTTGCTTGCTCAAGTGTTGCTTCATGTCGTTGTTGTTCCATCGTAGTTGGGAGGTTGGCACATTTTTAATGGTGGAGATGATCATGACTTTCATTACAGCTTGTCAATTAAAATGCTAGAAATAGATATAATGTAGAGGCACTAGTGGGTAATAGATGATATTTGGTTTTTACCGGCCCACTGGGGTCCACCTAGGACCCGAGTTCTTGACACCTGTTCGAGATTGGGCGCGCTAACCACATGTGGAGTGAATGGGAACCCCTTCGGCTTATTACCAGATTTCAAAGTATTGCACTGGGGGCCACAAACTAGTTTGACATTTTTATGCCATGTTATGCCATGTTTAATATTTGTTGCCTGATGAGCGTTTACTACTCTACAATTTAGGATGTGGGTCCTTATATTGAGGATTATACATATGGCCTCTAATCTCTTGGCCGATCTCGCAACCTCTAGCTCCATCTTCGGAGTTGGCGGACTTCGTTACGGGTAGCTTAGTGGGATGGCCCCCATGTACTTTCTTTGGGTCTAGGAAAGCATCGTGTCCGAGACCCCGCTGACATACTGATGGGTGTATGTTAATTGATTTGGCAAAAAGGGTTGAAGTACGTGTGGAAACTTTGGTGCACCCCTGCAGGGTTAAATCTTTTCGAAAAGACGTGTCCGCGGTTATGGACGACTTGGAGCACAGTTTATCGATCATAGACAACTGTAACTAAAGTTTACTGCTATAATTGACTTGTATCTGATATTACTAGTAAGTTGGATAACCACCATGGAAAGAAAGAATAAAACTGCTAACCGTGTGAGTTTCCTTGACATGACTTCCTTGTTTGGTCTCGAGGGGGAAATACTAGGATGGGTATGATTGGGGGATTGTTGGTTTGCTGCCCGAAAGTTCCTGGGCAAGTGCATCGCGGTACCCAAGTTCCCTGTAATTGCCACGTTTCGTAAAGTTGGGCTGCCAACTTCTGAGAGGGGCCGATTCGAGGCAAACTCATCTCACCCCTGCCAAAATCAAACAATCCATTAAACTATCCCGTGAAGTAGACGGTCGGGACCCACATGTCGGTCATCTATCCGTGACGCGAGCGCCAACGCGGCAAACTCTTAGGCAAATCGAGGAACTAAGTGGATTGGATGCATTGAACAATTTCACAAATCCATTCCCTCCTTTCTCTTAGCACCGGCGGCGTCGAAATCCACCCTCCAGGCAGAACGATCCCTTCGGACATTTGACTTCTGGTGCCAAGTTACTCCGCCTAGTTGCTGCGCCCATTCGCTGATCCTGAGCTCGAATGGTGCATGTCGTAGCCGTTGTTGCGAGGCTCTGGCCCACCTCTGCCGCTGATGAGCTGAGAAACCCTGAGGATGGCAGGTCCTACTACCAAGGAAGAAGAAGTTCTGGCTACATGCGGGTGAGCTACCCTTCTCTTTTCTATCCGCACTAATTATAACTGCTAGCTAACTACTGAACCTAAATTTTTTTGTTATCCCAAAGCTGGCAAACATATTTTGTCCACAGTTTTCTGTCAAGTGGGAACTCCACGGACCACCCTTACCTGGTTACGGTAGCCCTCTTCGGGTACGACTCTAAATCAGCAAGGGTGAATGGCAAGTGGTATGGATACCATTGTATCATGATGGAAGAAGCGCCTGCGCACATCAGCAATATCCCTGGTATGGTTGCTGCTCTGCGTAATCATGATGAAATATGGCCAAAGAAGACTACAAAGTTCAGATTCATGGATGAACGAGGCATCATGGTTCCTCTAACGTGTGACAGTCAGCTAATTGGGTTGATGAAAAGGTATGCTTCGGCTTGCATGTTTGAGCTGAATTGTGATGTACTGGATGTGGAAGCTGCTGCAACTAGGAGTCGCCCTTCTATTCTTGGACAAAGTGGTAGCTCGAACCCAATTAGCTCCTATTAAGCAAAAGTCTCTTGGGGTTCGCATGTTTGTGCTGAATTGTAATTTTTGTTTTATTTACTCTGTAGATATCGGGCAGTTATGCAATAGTCATGTTTCTTTGACAGGAAGCACCGCATGGTTAGAAACATGACTGCCGGGTCAGTCATTTTGCTGCCAGAAGAAAATAAAAACGAGTAGAAAGATGATGCTGGACACGATTTTGGTGCTGATTGTCCCGGCAATGCAGAGTACGTGAAGCTAAGAAAATTGGCACCGAGGAAGAGGAAGAAGGCAGGAAATGAAAAGCCAGTGAATGTGAAGGCTTGTCACCTAGGCTGCTGGCAATGACGATGCATAGTAATGTGTTGAACTTGAACCTATATATGTAATTTGGTTAAATTCTGGAGCTCTATGTGTGGAACTTTGCGGGGCGAAATGATCTACCCACATTCTCGGAGTAAAATGTACCACAACTTAGGGTTTGGAAATGCTTGAGTCAGTAGTTGAATCCAAAATTGTGATCGTGTCACTACTATCTGAAAACACGCAGCACCGATTCCACGATTGCTGAGGGGCATGAGGTCTCCAAATTTGATGGAATGTAAGTGGTATAGAAATAAATTATTTAAGTGCTACACTCCACGAAGTAGCAACTTATTTCAGGTAAACACAATGACATGGCAACATAAACAACAATGGCAACCGATAATGCCCAGATGATGAGGAAATTGGTACCACTTTCTGGCCTAATCTTGAGCCCGTCTATCTCACTGCCTCCCTTCTCCTGCATCTCCTACATCTGGCGAAGCTCCCAGATCTCCAGTAATCAGGTGTACGTGCTTCCACTTTATAAATTGTGGTTGTGCCATTTGCATGCGGAACAATCCACGTAGATTTGGTTTAAACAAATCACCAATGTCAGAATACCACCATGATTAGACAAAAGGAAGTAATGCAGGGTTAAGACAGATTAACGGGCGACCAATTTTTTTTTCTCCCATGACTCCGGGACCACTAGCTCAGACCGCTAGGTCAACAAGTACTACTATTATAACTTAAAAAAGCACGGAGCTCAAGCTAAATAGAACTATTTATCACACATCTCCTTGATCTTCCAAATCTTAGCCCGATGCGCATCTTCCTGCGAGAGCAAGGATCGAATCGTCTACTCCTTCCTTTTAGCATCTTCCTTGCACATCTTCAATTGTTTCTCTGCATTTATCCTCATGAACTTGTCAGTACTCATAGTTGTGAACTAGAGGACTTTAGCCTAGTGAAGATAGTTCCTTGCTTGAGTCAGTTCTTGCTCTTATTTAGCCTTCAGGTCCAACGCCACATCCCTCTCCTTCTTGACTTTGCTAACCTTGTCTTGCGCCCTCCTGAGATCTCGGTTAAGCTTGGTTGTGTCAACTGGGTCCCATAGCTTCATCTCAACACTATCAAGAAGTGAGCTGACTATGGATTCTTTCAACTCAACAATCATATCCATAGTTTGTCCAGCGTTTTCTGCATCGATTTGGGCCACTCTGGATCTACCCATTTGACAACACCGCAACTTCTACCTTGCATCATTGCACGATGTCCTTGACACCATAAAAACCTCCTGCCTGCATTTCGTCCTTCGAACGCTGCAAATTTAGCGGGCACATATCCATGATTACATAGCGAAGGACTGTCTTCATCCGCGCATGAGTAAACAGAGTAGATCTAGCTCAAAATAGATAATTGGACACTGATGATAGAGATAGAGATGTGACGACTCACATCGAAATCACCGTCCTTGTCATCACGACGCGTTTCCTCACCATCTCCCCTTGAACCCATGGCAAGAGGGGGGACTGGGTGGCTGCGGGAGAGATAGCTAGAGGAGTCGTCAGCTTGCGGCTACGGCAACATGGGAAAGAAGTGGGGAAAGTGGCTTCGAGAGGAAGGAAGAGAAGTATGGGGAGTAAGAGAAGTAAAGGGGACGTGACACTGGAATATGGCCCACGGAACTCATGAGTCATGACACTCGCAAAAGGGGAGCATCTGGTGTTGCCAGTTTGTCTAGAGAAAGAGGGCAGTAAGCGTGGCCAATCATGTCACAGAACAGCCTACTCGTGTATCGCTCTTATGAAGACCATCCCAATCATCCAAGTGCCCCGATCGAATGGTATGTAACAATTGTTGATGAGGGTTTAACTCATCAATGCCCATTGTTATGGACTTAGGTTTTGGAGAAGGAGGGAACACTAGAAGTCTCGATCGGCTAGGAAACAAGCACACAGGGATGCAAGGTTTACCCAAGTTCAGGCCTCATAGAGGACCCTACTCCTGCTTGTCTGCTCTTGATTGATGATGATCCAAAGGATTACAATGTCGCCGATGGCGGTGTCACATAGATTGGATCTGGCATATGTGTATGCTACATGTGTTGTCTAGATCTATTGTGGGAGAGATGGAGAAGTTATGTCGTGTCCTCCTCGTTGGACCCTCCTAGCCTTTATATATGGGGAGGCTAGATCTCAGGTACCAATACGAGTTGGTTACAAGTTAGATTAGAACTCTAGTCTTGAGCTTTCCTTGTCTTGTACGTTGGGATTTGATGTCCATATGTGCGTAATATCAGTTGAATCATCATGGGCTTCACGGACCTTGATATATCTTCAAGTGGGCCTTCCGTTGGGCCGCATCAGGTAGGCTGTAGTTGAGTGCCTGTTGGGCATACCCATGTCGGTAGCCCCCGAGTGTCCATGCAAATCGTAGATTCGGGTGGAGACTCATAAGTCTTGAGTCTTGCTTTAGGATGTCGGAGTCGACAATTGTGTCGAGTGCGAAGCACTCGCCTGGAAGTTCATCAGGTCAGTCGAAATTCATAGCAGTTCATAAGGATGATGGTAAACGTGCCTGGTGCGCTCGACGGATCGGGACCAGTTAATTGCTTTAGGGCAAAAACAACGCTACCTACTCAAATTCGAGTCGCCGGACTCGATTTCGAAAATGTGCTGGTGTAAGTCGACTTAGGCCGTGGAGGTCTTATAGAGTCGAATCCAAGTGTATAAGTGTGAGCACTCGACGCGTCCTTCAAGGCATATTCATCGTACCTGCAGGCACGGATTATTTCTGGTAGAGCGCAGCAGATGCGTTGGCAGGCTTTATTCAGGTCTTATCTTCACGCTGTAAACGAGGCATCCGAATTTTTTGTCATCGCGGAAATGATTCGGGTGGCCCAGGAGACGTAATCTCTTCGTAGGGAAAATATGAGGCAGAGTCGCCATAGCATTCGAGTGTGGATGTTATCGACACACAGTACGATGTACAAGGAAAAATAATCATAGGGTGCGCGACCAGCGCTCCCTATGGGAGTAGCCCCCGAGTGCTTATTTGAGTCGTAGACTCGAGTGGGGACTATAAGTATTTTGCGGCTATTGTCGTATTTTTCTTGTTTTAGTCGAATATGCTTTCAGCGCTCCCTATGGGATTAACCCGAATCTCACAATCGAATCATTGATTCGAGTGAAGGGTTTTCATGATGCTTGGATACCATCACAAATTTCTTCGAGTGCGCAGACAACGCTCCCTATGGGAGTAGCCCCCGAGTCCTTAGTCGAATCGTGGATTCGAGTGAGGATTCAGAGCGTGTCACTCGAGGATCTTGTATATGCGCGACCAGCGCTCCAGCTTGGAGTAGCCCCCGAGTCCTTAGTCGAATCGTGGATTCGAGTGAGGATTCAGAACGTGCCACTCGAAGATCTTGTATATGCACATTCAGTGCTCTAGTTTGGAGTAGCCCTCGAGTGTCTGGCGGACTCGTAGACTCGGGCAAAGACTCGAGACTTGTATCTTGTAGACGTAGTTGAAAATAATGCAAGGTGAATCCTCTGATCCGGAAGTGTATCGAGTCAACGTCTCACACATAAGGAGCCAAAAATCGATAATGTAGTTGGTGTTGATGTTGCGGACTCATTCGACAATGCGAATAGAGTCGATGCAGTCGCTTCTGTTGGGTGCGCGGTTGGCGTCACGTGTGTGTAGCATCAAGTGATGCAACCGTCCGAGGAGGGACTCGACTCGGGTCTTGAGTGTATAGCGCAGCTAGTTGTTTTGTCGACTCCTGTTGGAGCACCCGATAGAATAGCTCGATGCAGTCGACATCCTTGTAAGTTGCAGAAAATATTAAGAATTGTGAAGTACTTGTATCTTGTAAATAATATTTGCCTTTCGGCTTGTGAAGTAAAATTATGGTACCAATCGAGTCGAAACTTTTGCACTGCATGCTAGGCCTTTTCGTTAGCCTAATTACCTTAGTCTCAGTGCCTTTCTGAGGTACTCGGAGTTCAAGGATTCGACGATCAGGCAGAATCAGCTACTCGGGCTATCGCGTATGAGGTGCTCGAGTGCGTGGAGTCGACGACACATTAGGTTAATCGAAGAGGGCGTAGCCCCCGAGTGTTTCGAGTGTGATTAAAATAAGAAATAAATCATCTCTAAGTAGAGAACTTAGCTTTATGGGTAGTTGTCGTGGACGAAATCGATGCGGCCGCAGAGCGATGCGGTAACGAGACGTGTGGTGGAGTCGAAGGTTGTTGTCTGCTCGTGGTCGCGGGAATCGAGGGAGCCCCTGTAACTACATCGGTGAATTACGCTCTTAGTTGCATGCCTGGATGAGCGAAAGTGGTTAAGATAGTACGGTGGGACCCAGGGGCCACTCACAGGTAGACCTTTCGGCCGTCCTAACCACTTCCAGAACATCGGGACAAGAACGAACGGCGTAATCGGCAGGCGAAGGGATCAACTACATACACAAGTGAGTATGTATGCAAGCCTCCATACAACTGTTCACAAAGCCATTCCATCTAAAAGAAATAGAAATATTGCAACGCCATACGGCAAGATCCAAATATCCTAGATAGAGATAATAGCTTAGGATAGCTCCTCATACATCAAACATCAGAGTATCAGGCGGAAGTGGAAAACAAGATCCGAGTACGGATAAGAAGCAAATCGGCATAAGATGCCACATAAATAAACACATCCCGCCCACAGATCTCACGGATCCCTGTTCCCGGAATCTCTACACCGAGTGATCGTTGCCAACATCATCTGTCTCCTCCACCCAGTATCCATCTTGCAAATACACCTGTTCATCTGGATCAAACAATTTATCGTGTGAGACCCTAGGGGTACTCAGCAAGTCTTTATGCCTCTAAAGGGGACATATACCTGGGGTGACGCAATTGCATCAAAAGATAATAACTAACAAGTCTATAGATACTCGCTAACCATCCGCCTAACCAATGATAGACGGATGTCCGTTAATTAGTAACAACAGTTATAACAGTATAATTAATAGATCCATCCTGCTTCTCGCTTACCAACGAGAAAGCGGACGAACAACCCATCCGTTGGCAGTTTTATTAACCATTCCATGAGTATTGCACTATTTACTAATCAGATACTTAGTCAGATTAAAATGGTACTTTAGTTATACTTGTCTATGATCGAGAAACTATGCTCCAAGTCGTCCATAACCGCAGACACGGCTTTCAGAAAGATTTACCCTGCAGGGGTGCACAAATAGCAACACACACTCGATCAATCTCGGAAAAACCAACTCAAAACCCAATGAGGCATTCACGACAAAGCGATCACAGGATTTAGAAATATTTCAGGGGGGCACCCCATTAAGCTACCCGCAACAAAGCTAGCTGACTCCGAGATGGACTCAAGGTTTGTGTGGACAACGGTAAATGACTGGGAACCCGAAAGTGTTACTGGGCTTGTCGATACAGCAAAAATGTGTCACGGTCCAAAACAGTACAGGTGCTCCACGCACAATCGTAAATAACAGTAAACATGGCATAAGTACAGGATAGTATTAAAACCCCAAACTAATTGTGGCCCCAAGAAATAGAAATGAATCAAGCTCTAGCTCAGGGGGGTCCATAAGGCCTCCCGGATGTGGATAGTGCGAATAGTCAAGGAACAGGAATCAAGTACTCGGGGTCCTACGGGACACAAGTGAGCATGAAGAACCAAATAGCAGATATTGCTCACCGGTGCCTCTTTCATTAGTTATCCCATTACTACTCAGGTTAAGTTGTTTAGGTACCTCGTTATCCATCAGACACTCACATACCCTACACATGCTTTTCTACGACTCGCATGGCTCAAACAACTCCTGTAGTAATGGCTCATGGGATGGAGGAACAAGCTTCGGTGGGGTTTAAAAGTAAAGGCTATGCAGTACTTGGGATTCAATTTAATGCAATCATGACTCAATGATGCAAGAAAAAGATAGAGGCAATAGGTACTATATGTATGCAAGCATGTGGTAGTGCTTGCCTGGCAGCTCAGTTGAAGCGAGAGATGGATCTGGGTAGAACTCCTGTGATTCCTGATAATTCTCCTACTGGGCGTCTATTCGAAGAAGAACCAAACAAACAAGGGCCAACATAAATAAAGTGCACAAGCATATGAATAAATGCGACAAGCAAACAAGCATGCCATGATGAATGATGCACAATTTACATGGCAATAATGTAGCATGGCAAGGGTGAGGTGTGGGGACAAGAATAATTCACTTTATTATTTATTTAGTCAAGTTTTATTGCCATAAACAGTTCTGATTTTTAATAATGACATGATGCATGCTTCAATTCAGAACATGGAATGCATAGATAGAACGGGATCATCGTGCTGATCGTTTTAGACATATTATTTGTTAAATTTGGAGTTGTGGAATTAAAGTTATTAATTTATTAAGAAAAGGGCATTTTATTGTAATTTTAATCATCTCGAAAGTTTAAAGTGGTCAAATAATATTTTGAATGGCATATTTGAATTCCTCACATTTTTCTGATTCCAAAACATATATCATTTGTATTATTTGGATTTATAATTTAAAAGTTATTAAAAACAGATTTGAAATCATATTTAAATTATTTCTGAAAATGTTTTATTTAAACAGAAAACTGCCTGACTTTTTGTACACAGCCTAACTTAGCCACAGTCACAGACATGTGGGGTCGCGCTGAGCTGGCGATAAACCGCGCGCATAAACGTTTTGCACCACGAGCTGAGCTAGCCCATGCGGCTGACAGGTGGGGTCAGCGGGCTCGCAGGCCCACACGACAGCGAGCGAACCAGGGGGTGACACGTGGGGGATTTAGGGGCTACGGGTTGAGGTTTACAAAAACCCGGGAGCCTTTTAGCAAAACTGCCATGGGAGGTTGACAGGTGGGGTTGGAGGGGAGCGCGGGTTGAGCAGAGAAAAAGTGTGAGGGTTATTTGCAAAGTGGCCACAGGCCCACTGTTGATCTTCTCTGAATGTTTGACGAGCGGTCCGTGCTCGGCAGGGACAGAGCGCGGCGCGGGGGTTCGATCCGGCAACCTCGTGCGTGCGCGCGGCGAAATGGAACCAGTGCGGTGGCTTGGAGGATGTTGTAAGGAGGGGGATAAGCGGCTAGGTGAGGCGTGGTGTGGCGCGGAGACGTGCAGAAGGACGCGCTCGCCGGCGCACCGAGAGTGCTCGGCACAACGTCCGGCGAGGCTAGATCACGACGGCGAGAGAGATGTTGTCAGAGAGGGAGGGTGGCTCACCGCGGGGTCGTCGGTGGGGTTGGTTCGGGCCAGGGAGCGGCGGATTGGTGACGAGGCAGACGGCCAGCGATTAGGGTTTCCTTGTCGGCCTCGTCGGCGTACGGCGGTCCTGGGTCTCCTCCTCCTCGTTGCTATGTACGGAGCGATGTAGTGGTCCCCGCTGGTCTTCCCTGACAATCACGACACCACGCACGCCTCCTCGATCTGTAGGTGGAAGACGAAGCCGAGAGTGGCGGCCAACGTTGGAGAAGAAGCGGAGCGAGGGTAGCTGGGGAGGAAAAGGGTTGGCGCAGGGCCAGGGGAAGGGGCACTGGGACACGGTTGAGGCGAGGGGGTGGAGATAAGGACGGGAGAGAGAGAGGGGGATTTCGTGGGGGCTCGGGGTGGAAAAAGGTTGCTCGGCCACCTTTTTGCTTCTCCTCCTCACGTGCTCGTCATGGCCAGGACAGGCAGCTGCAGGTGGGGCTCGGCCGGGAGAGATGCTAGGCTCGGCTGGTGGGGCTGCTTGGCAGCGAGCGAGAGAGAGAAAAAGAGAGGGCCGAGAGGGGAGGCTCGGGTAGATGGCATGGGGCTTGGTCTAGGGTTAGGTAGGGGTTGGGGTAGCTCGCATGGGGTAGAGAGGGGGGCTAGGTGGGCCCTTGCTGGCAGAGAGCGGGAGGGTGCCTCGGCATGGTGAGAGGAGGGTGGTGAGGTGAGGGTTAGGGTAACGGGTTAGGGTTTGGACTAGGGCTAGGGTTAGAGAGAGGAGGTTAGAGAGGGGTTAGGGGTTTTGGTATGATCTCTCAAGATCACGCAAGGGGTTAAGGGGTGGAGCTAGGATGATGGTGAGATTAGGGTTACCACAAGGTGATGAAAAGAGGGAGAGAGAGGGGTTTATGGAAAAGATCTCACATGATCATGCATGATGGGGTGAAAGGGTTTTGTTGGAAACATGGGGATGGTGGAGAGATATGGAGAGGAACTCAACAAAAGAAAGATCCACTCAAAAACAAAGAGAAAACAAAGGAGCTAAAGATGGTGGTGATGATCTTGCATGGCCCATGCATATTCAATAAATGCCATGTTAGTTTTTGTGAAAACAAAATGTTAATCATGGCATTTATACACATGCATTCCCAAAATATGGAGTAAGGCCAAGCTAGAAGAATTAAAATGGAATTATATTGGATGTTCCATGTGGAGTAGATGGAGATGCTCAATCTTGAATATAATTAGGACTTGCTAGTGTGTAGGTTCCACTAGATGAATAATAGCCTCAAAAATATCCCAACATGAGCACACATTCATAATAATCCATATGGAAGCTTGACAAGGGGTTCCATGCACAAATCATGCAAAGGTGGCCATGTGGCTCTCATATACCAATAATGTGAAACAACATGGTTCATATATAGGAGCATGTGGAATTGTAAGTGGAGCCATCCCAACCCACATGAGCTAGAGATAAATCCCAAATAAAATGCAAAGCTCACATATAGTTGGATGGTGGAATTATGGGGTGGTGCAAGAAAGGTGGTGGAGTTAATAAAAGATATGCCCCCAACTCAACTTGGGAATCAAGCATATATCAAGAACCAAATACAATAGATCAAGAGCCAAATACAATTACTAATGCATATGAGAGAAGAACCAATGAAAAGGGGTTTTATGTGATGCTCAAATGCAAGGTGGCATGATGACATGAGCATGATATAATTATGATGCAACGATTATATGTAGGAAGTAGCAATTATATTACTAGACCATGTAGCATTACATATGTTAGACAGATGGGATGCTACAGCCCCCGAGTCACCTGATATGAAGACCGCAACCGGTCGTTGAAGTTGAAGTTGAAGACCATGGCGGGTCGATGGAGTCGAAGACCGCAGCGGGCCATCAGAGTCGAAGGACATGGCGGGTCACCGCAGTCGAAATCATGGCTGGTCACCGTTTTCGAAGACCTGGCGGGTAGAAAGTTGACACATCCGCGGGTTGGTGCAGCCCCCGGGTGCAGAGTTAATCTGACACACAAAGTAGTGGGTCGGCGTAGCCGATATCAGCAGCGGGTTGGCGTAGCACCCCCGAGTGTAGTATCAGCGCGATCATACGGAGTCGCGTGGTGAACGCAACGGACCGGAGTTGTGTGGTGGACCGAAGTCGCGCAACGGTGAATGTAACGGCAGTCGAGTCATCGGAATTGTCATTGGATATGAAGTTGATATAGTGGAGTCATCGGATTTTTTCGCAGACCGGATCGACGCAGTGAATAAAATTGACGCGACATATCCATTCAACATAGGGGAGTTGATGATTGTTGCCGCAAAATTCATGCAACTAGATCTTCGCGCGGTGTAGCTAAGATGATTTTTCATTTTCTTCTAGACCTCAAATAGGCTAATCGATCTGTGCACAATACGTATATACGCAACAGGTACTGTAGCCAGATTGACTCAGCCAAGCCTTAATGTGCAATCGGATCGAAACTGTTGTCACCGCTCCATAAGGACATGTTCTAAGAAATTTTTCTCTCTTTTTTTTATAGCTGCTTCTCGTGAACTGATCTGCCGACGGAGATTCATGCTGGAGCACGCCCATGAGATTGTCTCTCTTTTTCTCTTCCCAAAATAGGGGAAAAGGAGCACGTCCATGGCATCTCTTCGTATTGTTTTCTTTTCCTTCTTGGGAATTGGTGTTGTGATAGTCCTTTGTTCCACTGCTTGTAACTCCGATCAAGCTAAATAGGGAGTTCGACTTCTCATCAAATTAGTCGGTGGACACGACTCGACAAGCACCATGGGAAGTGACAAGCCAACCGCCACTAACCACGACCGTGTATACTTTGATTTTCACGTCTTCTGCTAATCGCAAGCTCAGATGCCTTCAGATCAGCTGGATTATGCATGCAACTAGTATAATTCTTTTTTCCTCGGAACTTGAAATGCGGTGCTCGATTCATAGTACTTTTCTGCTAGAATCACCTTGATCTGATCTGACTTCAAGAACGCATCTGCAAAAGGAGCGGCGGTGACGTTGAGCCTACGATCGTGCATCACCAATTTCTTCGCATCTTGAGCAAGACTGATCCCCTGAGAGTGGCGAATCGTAGATCGCCGGGTTGATGAAGCCGTCGAGATCATAACATCAGCGCGCCCAGTTCCCACAGACGGCGCCAATTGACGAGGGTTTAACTCATCAATGCCCATTGTTATGGACTTGGGTTTTTGAGAAGGAGGGAATGCTGGAAGTCTCGATCGGCTAGCAAACAAGCACACATGGACACAAGGTTTACCCAGGTTCAGGCCTCGTAGAGGACCCTATTCCTGCTTGTCTGCTCTTGATTGATGATGATCCAAAGGATTACAATGTCACCGATGGCGGTGTCGCGCATATTGGATCGGGCGTATGTGTATGCTACAAGTGTTGTCTAGATCTATTGTGGGAGAGATGGAGAAGTTATGTCATGTCCTCCTTGTTGGACCCTCCTAGCCTTTATATATGGGGAGGCTAGGTCTCCGGTACCAATACGAGTTGGTTACAAGTTAGATTAGAACTCTAGTCTTGAGCTTTCCTTGTCTTGTACGTTGGGAGTCGATGTCCATATGTGCGTAATCTCAATCGAATCATCACGGGCTTCACTAACCTTGATATATCTTCGAGTGGGCCTTCCATCGGGCCGCATCAGGTAGGCTGTAGTTCAGTGCCTGTTGGTCATACCCATGTCATGCAGAACAACTATGTTAGGGCGTGCCTTCTAAAAGACTCGGTCTAACAGCCACCATTGGGGGGCTAAGGTTAGGGCTCTCCTAAGGTTAGGATCCATATGTGGTTCATGACAAAGAATACACATGCAATGACACTTGTGGATCCATATGTGGTTTCTGAAAAGAACACACATGCAATGACTCTAGCTATGGTTAATGAAAAGAACACACAGGCAATGACACTGGTGGATCCATGTGGTTTGTGAAAAAAACAGACATGCAATGACTCTAGCTCTGGTTAATGAAAAGAACAGACATGCAATGTTTCTGGTGGATCCATATGTGGTTTGTGAGAAGAACACACATGCAATGACTCTATCTATGGTTAATGAAAAGAACACACATCTAGTGACACCGGTGGATCCATGTGGTTTGTGAAAAGAACAGACATGCAATGACTCTAGCTGTGGTTAATGAAAATAACAGACATGCAATGACTCTGGTGGATCCATATGTGGTTTGTGAAAATAAAACACATGCAATGACTCTAGCTGTGGTTAATGAAAAGAACACACATGCAATGACACTGGTGGATCCATGTGGTTTGTGAAAAGAACAGACATGCAATGACTCTAGATGTGGTTAATGAAAAGAACACACATGCAATGACACTGGTGGATCCATATGTGGTTTGTGAAAAGAACACACATGAAATGAACTCTGGTGGATCCATATGTGGTTTGTGAAAAGAACACACATGCAATGACTCTAGTTGTGGTTAATGAAAAGAACACACATGCAATGACACTGGTGGATCCATATGTGGTTTGTGAAAAGAACACACATGCAATAAACACTAGTGGATCCATATGTGATTTGTGAGAAGAACACACATGCTCATGTGGTTTTTGAAAAGAACACAGATCCAATGACACTAGTGGATCCTTATGTGGTTCGTGAAAAAAAAACACATGAATGACACTGGTGGATCAATATGTGTTTTGCGAAATGAACACATATCCAATGACTCTAGTGGATCCTTCTATGGTTTGTTAAAAGAACATACATGCAATGACTCTTACTATGGTTTGTGAAAAGAACAAGCAATACAATGACTCTGGTGGATCCATGTGTGGTTTGTGAAAGAACAGACATTCACTGACTCTAGTTGTGGTTCATGAAAAGAACACACATGCAATGACACTGGTGGATCCATATGTGGTTTGTGAAAAGAACACACATGCAATGACACTGGTGGATCCAGATGTGGTTTGTGAAAAGAACACACATGCAATGACACTTGTGGATCCATATGTGGTTCGTGAAAAGAACACACATGAAATGAACTCTAGTCGATCCATATGTGGTTTGTGAAACGGAGAGACATCCAATGACTCTAACTATGGTTTATGAAAAGAACAAGAAATACAATGACTCTGGTGGATCCATGTGTGGTTTGTGAAAGTACGGACATCCAATGACTCTAGTGTATACTTATGTGGTTTGTGAAAATAACAGGCATGCAATGACTCTAAATGTGGTTTGTGAAAAGAACAAGCAATACAATGACTCTGGTGGATCCATGTGTTGTTTGTGAAAGAACAGACATTCACTAACTCTAGTTGTGGTTCATGCAAAGAACACACATGCAAATACACTGGTGGATCCATATGTGAAAAGAACACACATGCAATAAAATTGGTGGATCCATATGTGGTTTGTGAAAAGAACACATATGCAATGCCACTAGTGGATCCATATGTGGTTTGTGAAAAGAACACACATGAAATGAACTCTGGTAGATCCATATGTGGTTTGTGAAAAGAACACACATGCAATGATTCTAGCTGTGGTTATTGAAAAGAACACACATGCAATGACACTGGTGGATCCATATGGTTTGTGAAAAGAACACGCATGCAATGACTCTGGTGGATCCATATGTGGTTTGTGAAAAGAACACACATGCAATGACACTGGTTGATCCATATGTGGTTTGTGAAAAGAACACACATGAAATGAACTCTGGTAGATCCATATGTGGTTTGTGAAAAGAACACACATGCAATGACTCTAGCCGTGGTTAATGAAAAGAACACACATGCAATGACACTGGTGGATCCATATGTGGTTTGTGAAAAGAACACACATGCAATGAACACTAGTGGATCCATATGTGGTTTGTGAGAAGAACACACATGCTCATGTGGTTTTTGAAAAGAACACACATCCAATGACACTAGTGGATCCTTATGTGGTTCGTGAAAAAAAAACACATGAATGACACTAGTGGATCAATATGTGTTTTGTGAAATGAACACATATCCAATGACTCTAGTGGATCCTTCTGTGGTTTGTTAAAAGAACAGACATGCAATGACTCTTACTGTGGTTTGTGAAAAGAACATGCAATACAATGACTCTGGTGGATCCATGTGTGGTTTTGTGAAAGAACAGACATTCACTGACTCTAGTTGTGGTTCATGCAAAGAACACACATGCAATGTCACTGGTGGATCCATATGTGAAAAGAACACACCTGCAATAAAATTGGTGGATCCATATGTGGTTTGTGAAAAGAACACACATGAAATGAAATCTGGTAGACCCATATGTGGTTCGTGAAAATAACACACATGCAATGACTCTAGCTGTGGTTAATGAAAAGAACACACATGCAATGACACTAGTGGATCCATATGGTTTGTGAAAAGAACACACATGCAATGACTCTGGTGGATCCATATGTGGTTTGTGAAAAGAACACACATACAATGACACTGGTTGATCCATATGTGGTTCGTGAAAAGAACACACATGAAATCAACTCTGGTAGATCCATATTTGGTTTGTGAAAAGAACACACATGCACTGACTCTAGCCGTGGTTAATGAAAAGAACACACATGCAATGACACTGGTGGATCCATATGTGGTTTGTGAAAAGAACACACATGCAGTGAACACTAGTGGATCCATATGTGGTTTGTGAGAATAACACACATGCTCATGTGGTTTTTGAAAAGAACACACATCCAATGACACTAGTGGATCCTTATGTGGTTCGTGAAAAAAAACACATGAATGACACTGGTGGATCAAAATGTGTTTTGTGAAATGAACACATATCCAATGACTCTAGTGGATCCTTCTATGGTTTGTTAAAAGAACAGACATGCAATGACTCTTACTGTGGTTTGTGAAAAGAACAGGCAATACAATGACTCTGGTGGATCCATGTGTGGTTTGTGAAACAACAGACATTCACTGACTCTAGTTGTGGTTCATGAAAAGAACACACATGCAATGACACTGGTGGATCCATATGTGAAAAGAACACACATGCAATAAAATTGGTGGATCCATATGTGGTTTGTGAAAAGAACACATATGCAATGACACTAGTGGATCCATATGTGGTTTGTGATAAGAACACACATGAAATGAACTCTGGTAGATCCATATGTGGTTTGTGAAAAGAATACACATGCAATGACTCTAGCTGTGGTTAATGAAAAGAACACACATGCAATGACACTGGTGGATCCATATGGTTTGTGAAAAGAACACACATGCAATGACTCTGGTGGATCCATATGTGGTTTGTGAAAAGAACACACATAGAATGACACTGGTTGATCCATATGTGGTTTGTGAAAAGAACACACATGCAATGACCCTAGCTGTGGTTAACGAAAAGAACACACATGCAATGACACTAGTGGATCCATATGGGGTTTGTGAAAAGAACACACATGCAATGAACACTAGTGGATCCATATATGGTTTGTGAGAAGAACACACATGCTCATGTGGTTTTTGAAAAGAACACACATCAAATGACACTAGTGGATCCTTATGTGGTTCGTGAAAAAAACACACATGAATGACACTGGTGGATCAATATGTGTTTTGTGAAATGAACACATATCCAATGACTCTAGTGGATCCTTCTGTGGTTTGTTAAAAGAATAGACATGCAATGACTCTTACTGTGGTTTGTGAAAAGAACAGGCAATACAATGACTCCGGTGGATCCATGTGTGGTTTGTGAAAGAACAGACATTCACTAACTCTAGTGGTGGTTCATGAAAAGAACACACATGCAATGACACTGGTGGATCCATATGTGGTTAGTGAAAAGAACACACATGCAATCACACTCGTGGATCCATATGTGGTTTGGGAAAAGAACACACATGCAATGACACTGGTGGATCCATATGGTTCGTGAAAAGAACACACATGAAATGAACTCTAGTCGATCCATATGTGGTTTGTGAAAAGGAGAGACATGCAATGACTCTAACTGTGGTTTATGAAAAGAACAAGAAATACAATGACTCTGGTGGATCCATGTGTGGTTTGTGAAAGAACAGACATTCACTGACTCTAGTTGTGGTTTATGCAAAGAACACACATGCAAATACACTGGTGGATCCATATGTGAAAAGAACACACATGCAATAAAATTGGTGGATCCATATGTGGTTTGTGAAAAGAACACATATGCAATGCCACTAGTGGATCCATATGTGGTTTGTGAAAAGAACACACATGAAATGAACTCTGGTAGATCCATATGTGGTTTGTGAAAAGAACACACATGCAATGATTCTAGCTGTGGTTATTGAAAAGAACACACATGCAATGACACTGGTGGATCCATATGTAGTTTGTGAAAAGAACACACATGCAATGACTCTGGTGGATCCATATATGGTTTGTGAAAAGAACACACATGCAATGATACTGGTGGATCCATATGTGGTTTGTGAAAAGAACACACATGAAATGAAATCTGGTAGACCCATATGTGGTTCGTGAAAATAACACACATGCAATGACTCTAGCTGTGGTTAATGAAAAGAACACACATGCAATGACACTAGTGGATCCATATGGTTTGTGAAAAGAACACACATGCAATGACTCTGGTGGATCCATATGTGGTTTGTGAAAAGAACACACATACAATGACACTGGTTGATCCATATGTGGTTCGTGAAAAGAACACACATGAAATCAACTCTGGTAGATCCATATTTGGTTTGTGAAAAGAACACACATGCACTGACTCTAGCCGTGGTTAATGAAAAGAACACACATGCAATGACACTGGTGGATCCATATGTGGTTTGTGAAAAGAACACACATGCAGTGAACACTAGTGGATCCATATGTGGTTTGTGAGAATAACACACATGCTCATGTGGTTTTTGAAAAGAACACACATCCAATGACACTAGTGGATCCTTATGTGGTTCGTGAAAAAAAACACATGAATGACACTGGTGGATCAAAATGTGTTTTGTGAAATGAACACATATCCAATGACTCTAGTGGATCCTTCTATGGTTTGTTAAAAGAACAGACATGCAATGACTCTTACTGTGGTTTGTGAAAAGAACAGGCAATACAATGACTCTGGTGGATCCATGTGTGGTTTGTGAAACAACAGACATTCACTGACTCTAGTTGTGGTTCATGAAAAGAACACACATGCAATGACACTGGTGGATCCATATGTGAAAAGAACACACATGCAATAAAATTGGTGGATCCATATGTGGTTTGTGAAAAGAACACATATGCAATGACACTAGTGGATCCATATGTGGTTTGTGATAAGAACACACATGAAATGAACTCTGGTAGATCCATATGTGGTTTGTGAAAAGAATACACATGCAATGACTCTAGCTGTGGTTAATGAAAAGAACACACATGCAATGACACTGGTGGATCCATATGGTTTGTGAAAAGAACACACATGCAATGACTCTGGTGGATCCATATGTGGTTTGTGAAAAGAACACACATAGAATGACACTGGTTGATCCATATGTGGTTTGTGAAAAGAACACACATGCAATGACCCTAGCTGTGGTTAACGAAAAGAACACACATGCAATGACACTAGTGGATCCATATGGGGTTTGTGAAAAGAACACACATGCAATGAACACTAGTGGATCCATATATGGTTTGTGAGAAGAACACACATGCTCATGTGGTTTTTGAAAAGAACACACATCAAATGACACTAGTGGATCCTTATGTGGTTCGTGAAAAAAACACACATGAATGACACTGGTGGATCAATATGTGTTTTGTGAAATGAACACATATCCAATGACTCTAGTGGATCCTTCTGTGGTTTGTTAAAAGAATAGACATGCAATGACTCTTACTGTGGTTTGTGAAAAGAACAGGCAATACAATGACTCCGGTGGATCCATGTGTGGTTTGTGAAAGAACAGACATTCACTAACTCTAGTGGTGGTTCATGAAAAGAACACACATGCAATGACACTGGTGGATCCATATGTGGTTAGTGAAAAGAACACACATGCAATCACACTCGTGGATCCATATGTGGTTTGGGAAAAGAACACACATGCAATGACACTGGTGGATCCATATGGTTCGTGAAAAGAACACACATGAAATGAACTCTAGTCGATCCATATGTGGTTTGTGAAAAGGAGAGACATGCAATGACTCTAACTGTGGTTTATGAAAAGAACAAGAAATACAATGGCTCTGGTGGATCCATGTGTGGTTTGTGAAAGTACGGACATCCAATGACTCTAGTGTATACTTATGTGGTTTGTGAAAATAACAGGCATGCAATGACTCTAAATGTGGTTTGTGAAAAGAACAAGCAATACAATGACTCTGGTGGATCCATGTGTTGTTTGTGAAAGAACAGACATTCACTAACTCTAGTTGTGGTTCATGCAAAGAACACACATGCAAATACACTGGTGGATCCATATGTGAAAAGAACACACATGCAATAAAATTGGTGGATCCATATGTGGTTTGTGAAAAGAACACATATGCAATGCCACTAGTGGATCCATATGTGGTTTGTGAAAAGAACACACATGAAATGAACTCTGGTAGATCCATATGTGGTTTGTGAAAAGAACACACATGCAATGATTCTAGCTGTGGTTATTGAAAAGAACACACATGCAATGACACTGGTGGATCCATATGTAGTTTGTGAAAAGAACACACATGCAATGACTCTCGTGGATCCATATATGGTTTGTGAAAAGAACACACATGCAATGATACTGGTGGATCCATATGTGGTTTGTGAAAAGAACACACATGAAATGAACTCTAGTGGATCCATATGTGGTTTGTGAAAAGAACATACATGCAATGACTCTAGCTTTGGTTAATGAAAGGAACACACATGCAATGACACTAGGGGATCCATATGTGGTTAATGAAAAGAACACACATGCAATGACATTGGTGGATCCATATGTGGTTTGTGAAAAGAACACACATGCAATGACACTGGTGGATCCATATGTGGTTTGTGAAAAGAAAATACATGTAATGACTCTAGATCTGGTTAATGAAAAAATAGACATGCAATGACACTGGTGGATCCATATGTGGTTTGTGAAAAGAACACACATGCAATGACTCTAGTTGTTGTTTATTAAAAGAACAAACATGTAATGACACTGGTGGATCCATGTGGTTTGTGAAAAGAACACACATGCAATTACTCTAGTTGTGGTTAATAAAAAGAACACACATGTAATGACACTAGCTATGGTTAATGAAAAGAACATACATGCAATGACACTGGTGGATCCATATGTGGTTTGTGAAAAGAACACACATGAAATGACTCTAGATGTGGTTAATGAAAAGAACACACATCCAGTAACACTGGTGGATCCATGTGGTTTGTGAAAAGAATAGACATGCAATGACACTAGCTGTGGTTAATGAAAAGAACATATATGCAATGACTCTTGTGGATCCATATGTGGTTTGTTAAAAGAACACACATGTAATGACACTATAGGATCCATATGTGGTTTGTGAAAAGAACACACATGCAATGACTCTAACTGTGGTTTATGAAAAGAACAAGAAATACAATGGCTCTGGTGGATCCATGTGTGGTTTGTGAAAGTACGGACATCCAATGACTCTAGTGTATACTTATGTGGTTTGTGAAAATAACAGGCATGCAATGACTCTAAATGTGGTTTGTGAAAAGAACAAGCAATACAATGACTCTGGTGGATCCATGTGTTGTTTGTGAAAGAACAGACATTCACTAACTCTAGTTGTGGTTCATGCAAAGAACACACATGCAAATACACTGGTGGATCCATATGTGAAAAGAACACACATGCAATAAAATTGGTGGATCCATATGTGGTTTGTGAAAAGAACACATATGCAATGCCACTAGTGGATCCATATGTGGTTTGTGAAAAGAACACACATGAAATGAACTCTGGTAGATCCATATGTGGTTTGTGAAAAGAACACACATGCAATGATTCTAGCTGTGGTTATTGAAAAGAACACACATGCAATGACACTGGTGGATCCATATGTAGTTTGTGAAAAGAACACACATGCAATGACTCTCGTGGATCCATATATGGTTTGTGAAAAGAACACACATGCAATGATACTGGTGGATCCATATGTGGTTTGTGAAAAGAACACACATGAAATGAACTCTAGTGGATCCATATGTGGTTTGTGAAAAGAACATACATGCAATGACTCTAGCTTTGGTTAATGAAAGGAACACACATGCAATGACACTAGGGGATCCATATGTGGTTAATGAAAAGAACACACATGCAATGACATTGGTGGATCCATATGTGGTTTGTGAAAAGAACACACATGCAATGACACTGGTGGATCCATATGTGGTTTGTGAAAAGAAAATACATGTAATGACTCTAGATCTGGTTAATGAAAAAATAGACATGCAATGACACTGGTGGATCCATATGTGGTTTGTGAAAAGAACACACATGCAATGACTCTAGTTGTTGTTTATTAAAAGAACAAACATGTAATGACACTGGTGGATCCATGTGGTTTGTGAAAAGAACACACATGCAATTACTCTAGTTGTGGTTAATAAAAAGAACACACATGTAATGACACTAGCTATGGTTAATGAAAAGAACATACATGCAATGACACTGGTGGATCCATATGTGGTTTGTGAAAAGAACACACATGAAATGACTCTAGATGTGGTTAATGAAAAGAACACACATCCAGTAACACTGGTGGATCCATGTGGTTTGTGAAAAGAATAGACATGCAATGACACTAGCTGTGGTTAATGAAAAGAACATATATGCAATGACTCTTGTGGATCCATATGTGGTTTGTTAAAAGAACACACATGTAATGACACTATAGGATCCATATGTGGTTTGTGAAAAGAACACACATGCAATGACTCTAGTTGTTGTTTATTAAAAGAACAAACATGTAATGACACTGGTGGATCCATGTGGTTTGTGAAAAGAACACACATGCAATTACTCTAGCTGTGGTTAAAAAAAAGAACACACATGTAATGACACTAGCTATGGTTAATGAAAAGAACATACATGCAATGACACTGGTGGATCCATATGGGGTTTGTGAAAAGAACACACATGAAATGACTCTAGATGTGGTTAATGAAAAGAACACACATCCAGTAACACTGGTGGATCCATGTGGTTTGTGAAAAGAATAGACATGCAATGACACTAGCTGTGGTTAATGAAAAGAACATATATGCAATGACTCTTGTGGATCCATATGTGGTCTATTAAAAGAACACACATGTAATGACACTAGATGATCCATATGTGGTTTGTCAAAAGAACACACATGCAATGACACTGGTGGATGCATGTGGGGTTTGTGAAAAGAACACACATGAAATGAATTCTGGTGGATCAATATGTGGTTTGAGAAAAGAACACACATGCAATGACTCTAGTTGTGGTTAATGAAAAGAACACACATGTGATGACACTTATGGATCCATATGTGGTTTGTGAAAAGAACACAGACGCAATGACTCTAGCTATGGTTAATGAAAAGAACACACATGCAATGACACTGGTGGATCCATGTGGTTTGTGAAAAGAACAGACATGCAATGACTCTAGCTATGGTTAATGAAAAGAACATGCATGCAATTACACTGGTGGATCCATATATGCTTTGTGAAAAGAACAGACATGCAATGAACTCTGGTGGATCCTTATGTGGTTTGTGAGAAGAACACACATGCTCATGTGGTTTGTGAAAAGAACACACATGCAATAACACTGGTGGATCCATATGTAGTTTGTGAAAAGAACACACAGGAAATGAACTCTGGTGGATACATATGTGGTTTGTGAAAAAAGCACACATGCAATGACTCTAGTTGTGGTTAATGAAAAGAACACACATGCAATGACACCTATAGATCCATATGTAGTTTGTGAAAAGATCACACATGCAATGACTCTGGTGGATCCATATATGGTTTGTGAAAAGAACACACATGCAATGATACTGGTGGATCCATATGTGGTTTGTGAAAAGAACACACATGTAATGAACTCTGGTGGATCCATATGTGGTTTGTGAAAAGAACATAGATGCAAGGACTCTAGTTTTTATTAATGAAAAGAACACACATGCAATGACACTACGGGATCCATATGTGGTTAATGAAAAGAAAACACATGCAATGACACTGGTGGATCCATATGTGGTTTATGAAAAGAACACACATGCAATGACACCGGTGGATCCATATGTGGATTGTGAAAGATCACACATGAAATGACTATAGATGTGGTTAATAAAAAACAGACATGCAATGACACTGGTGGATCCATATGTGGTATGTGAAAAGAACACACATGCAGTGACTCAAGTTGTGGTTTATTAAAAGAACACACATGCAATGACACTGGTGGATCCATATGGTTTGTGAAAAGAACACACATGCAATGACTCTGGTGGATCCATATGTGGTTTGTGAAAAGAACACACATAGAATGACACTGGTTGATCCATATGTGGTTTGTGAAAAGAACACACATGCAATGACCCTAGCTGTGGTTAACGAAAAGAACACACATGCAATGACACTAGTGGATCCATATGGGGTTTGTGAAAAGAACACACATGCAATGAACACTAGTGGATCCATATATGGTTTGTGAGAAGAACACACATGCTCATGTGGTTTTTGAAAAGAACACACATCAAATGACACTAGTGGATCCTTATGTGGTTCGTGAAAAAAACACACATGAATGACACTGGTGGATCAATATGTGTTTTGTGAAATGAACACATATCCAATGACTCTAGTGGATCCTTCTGTGGTTTGTTAAAAGAATAGACATGCAATGACTCTTACTGTGGTTTGTGAAAAGAACAGGCAATACAATGACTCCGGTGGATCCATGTGTGGTTTGTGAAAGAACAGACATTCACTAACTCTAGTGGTGGTTCATGAAAAGAACACACATGCAATGACACTGGTGGATCCATATGTGGTTAGTGAAAAGAACACACATGCAATGACACTCGTGGATCCATATGTGGTTTGGGAAAAGAACACACATGCAATGACACTGGTGGATCCATATGGTTCGTGAAAAGAACACACATGAAATGAACTCTAGTCGATCCATATGTGGTTTGTGAAAAGGAGAGACATGCAATGACTCTAACTGTGGTTTATGAAAAGAACAAGAAATACAATGACTCTGGTGGATCCATGTGTGGTTTGTGAAAGAACAGACATTCACTGACTCTAGTTGTGGTTTATGCAAAGAACACACATGCAAATACACTGGTGGATCCATATGTGAAAAGAACACACATGCAATAAAATTGGTGGATCCATATGTGGTTTGTGAAAAGAACACATATGCAATGCCACTAGTGGATCCATATGTGGTTTGTGAAAAGAACACACATGAAATGAACTCTGGTAGATCCATATGTGGTTTGTGAAAAGAACACACATGCAATGATTCTAGCTGTGGTTATTGAAAAGAACACACATGCAATGACAATGGTGGATCCATATGTAGTTTGTGAAAAGAACACACATGCAATGACTCTGGTGGATCCATATATGGTTTGTGAAAAGAACACACATGCAATGATACTGGTGGATCCATATGTGGTTTGTGAAAAGAACACACATGAAATGAACTCTAGTGGATCCATATGTGGTTTGTGAAAAGAACATACATGCAATGACTCTAGCTTTGGTTAATGAAAGGAACACACATGCAATGACACTAGGGGATCCATATGTGGTTAATGAAAAGAACACACATGCAATGACATTGGTGGATCCATATGTGGTTTGTGAAAAGAACACACATGCAATGACACTGGTGGATCCATATGTGGTTTGTGAAAAGAAAATACATGTAATGACTCTAGATCTGGTTAATGAAAAAATAGACATGCAATGACACTGGTGGATCCATATGTGGTTTGTGAAAAGAACACACATGCAATGACTCTAGTTGTTGTTTATTAAAAGAACAAACATGTAATGACACTGGTGGATCCATGTGGTTTGTGAAAAGAACACACATGCAATTACTCTAGTTGTGGTTAATAAAAAGAACACACATGTAATGACACTAGCTATGGTTAATGAAAAGAACATACATGCAATGACACTGGTGGATCCATATGTGGTTTGTGAAAAGAACACACATGAAATGACTCTAGATGTGGTTAATGAAAAGAACACACATCCAGTAACACTGGTGGATCCATGTGGTTTGTGAAAAGAATAGACATGCAATGACACTAGCTGTGGTTAATGAAAAGAACATATATGCAATGACTCTTGTGGATCCATATGTGGTTTGTTAAAAGAACACACATGTAATGACACTATAGGATCCATATGTGGTTTGTGAAAAGAACACACATGCAATGACTCTAGTTGTTGTTTATTAAAAGAACAAACATGTAATGACACTGGTGGATCCATGTGGTTTGTGAAAAGAACACACATGCAATTACTCTAGCTGTGGTTAAAAAAAAGAACCCACATGTAATGACAATAGCTATGGTTAATGAAAAGAACATACATGCAATGACACTGGTGGATCCATATGGGGTTTGTGAAAAGAACACACATGAAATGACTCTAGATGTGGTTAATGAAAAGAACACACATCCAGTAACACTGGTGGATCCATGTGGTTTGTGAAAAGAATAGACATGCAATGACACTAGCTGTGGTTAATGAAAAGAACATATATGCAATGACTCTTGTGGATCCATATGTGGTCTATTAAAAGAACACACATGTAATGACACTAGATGATCCATATGTGGTTTGTCAAAAGAACACACATGCAATGACACTGGTGGATGCATGTGGGGTTTGTGAAAAGAACACACATGAAATGAATTCTGGTGGATCAATATGTGGTTTGAGAAAAGAACACACATGCAATGACTCTAGTTGTGGTTAATGAAAAGAACACACATGTGATGACACTTATGGATCCATATGTGGTTTGTGAAAAGAACACAGACGCAATGACTCTAGCTATGGTTAATGAAAAGAACACACATGCAATGACACTGGTGGATCCATGTGGTTTGTGAAAAGAACAGACATGCAATGACTCTAGCTATGGTTAATGAAAAGAACATGCATGCAATTACACTGGTGGATCCATATATGCTTTGTGAAAAGAACAGACATGCAATGAACTCTGGTGGATCCTTATGTGGTTTGTGAGAAGAACACACATGCTCATGTGGTTTGTGAAAAGAACACACATGCAATAACACTGGTGGATCCATATGTAGTTTGTGAAAAGAACACACAGGAAATGAACTCTGGTGGATACATATGTGGTTTGTGAAAAAAGCACACATGCAATGACTCTAGTTGTGGTTAATGAAAAGAACACACATGCAATGACACCTATAGATCCATATGTAGTTTGTGAAAAGATCACACATGCAATGACTCTGGTGGATCCATATATGGTTTGTGAAAAGAACACACATGCAATGATACTGGTGGATCCATATGTGGTTTGTGAAAAGAACACACATGTAATGAACTCTGGTGGATCCATATGTGGTTTGTGAAAAGAACATAGATGCAAGGACTCTAGTTTTTATTAATGAAAAGAACACACATGCAATGACACTACGGGATCCATATGTGGTTAATGAAAAGAAAACACATGCAATGACACTGGTGGATCCATATGTGGTTTATGAAAAGAACACACATGCAATGACACCGGTGGATCCATATGTGGATTGTGAAAGATCACACATGAAATGACTATAGATGTGGTTAATAAAAAACAGACATGCAATGACACTGGTGGATCCATATGTGGTATGTGAAAAGAACACACATGCAGTGACTCAAGTTGTGGTTTATTAAAAGAACACAAATGCAATGACACTAGTGGATCCATGTGGTTTGTGAAAAGAATAGACATGCAATTACTCCAGCTGTGGTTAATTCAAAAGAACAGACATGCAATGACTCTGGTGGATCCATATGTGGTATGTGAAAAGAACACACATGCAATGGCTCTAGCTGCGGTTAATGAATAGAACACACATGGAATGACACTGGTGGATCCATGTGGTTTGTGAAAAGAACAGACATACAATGACTCTAGTTGTGGTGCATTGAAAGAACACACATGCAATGAAAGAGGTGGATCTATATGTGGTTTGAGAAAAGAACACACATGCAATGACTCTAGCTGTGGTTTGTGAAAATAACACACATCTAGTGACACTAGTGGATCCATATGTGGTTTGTGGAAAGAACAAAGATGCATATGTAAGCCAGTGGTGGATCCATACGTGGTTTGTGAAAAGAACACACATGCAATGACACTGGTGGATCCATACGTGGTTTGTGAAAAGAACACACATGCAATGAACACTTGTGGATCCATATGTGGTTTGTGAGAAGAACACACATGCTCATCTGGTTTCTGAAAAGAATACACATCCAATGACACTGGTGGATCCTTATGTGGTTTGTGAAAAGAACAGACATGCAATGACACTGGTGGATCAATATGTGGTTTGTGAAAAGAACACACATACAATGACTCTAGTGGATCCTTATGAGGTTTGTGAAAAGAACAGACATGCAATGACTCTAATTGTGGTTTGTGAAAAGAACAGGCAATACAATGACTGGTGGATCCATGTGTGGTTTGTGAAAGAACAAACATTCACTGACTCTAGTTGTGGTTCATGAAAAGTACACACATGCAATGACTATGGTGGATCCATATGTGGTTTGTGAAAATAATACAAATGCAATGACACTGGTGGATCCATATGTTGTTTGTGAAAAGAACACACATGCAATAGCACTGGTGGATCCATATGTGGTTTGTGAAAAGAACGTGCATGAAATGAATTCTGGTGGATCCATATGTAGTTTGTGAAAAGAACAGACATGCAATGACTCTAACTGTGGTTTATGAAAAGAACAGGCAATACAATGACTCTTGTGGATCCATGTGTTGTTTGTGAAAGAATAGACATCCAATGAGTCTAGTGGATCCTTATATGGTTTGTGAAAAGAACAGACATGGAATGACTCTAAATGAGGTTTGTGAAAAGAACATGCAATACAATGACTCTGGTGGATCCATGTGTGGTTTGTGAAAGAACATACATTCACTGACTCTAGTTGTGGTTCATGAAAAAAACACACATGCAATGACACTAGTGGATCCATATGTGGTTTGTGTCCAATGACTCTAGCTATGGTTAATGAAAAGAACACATGAAATGACTGGTGGATCGATATGTGGTTTGTGAAAAGAACAGACATGCAATGTCTGTGGTTCATGAAAAGAACACACATGCAATGACACTGGTGGATCCATATGTGTTGCAGGAAAAGAACACACATTCAATGACACTGGTGGATCCATATGTGGTTTGTGAAAAGAACGGACATGCGATGACTCTAACTATGGTTTATGAAAAGAATAGGCATGCGATGACTCTAGTAGATCCATGTGTGGTTTGTGAAAAGAACATACATCTAATGAACTCTAGTGGATCCATGTGGTTGATAACAAGAACACACATCCAATGAAGTCTAGTGGATCCATGTGGTTTATGACAATAACACACATGCAATGAACTCTAGCGGATCCATGTGGTTTATGAGAAAAACACACATCCAATGAACTCTAGTGGATCTATCTTGGCATAATTTGATGTATGCCATGACGTATTTCATTGTACAAGACACTCACTTTCCATTTTTATACTACTCAGTTTTGCCCTTGGTTTTTTGATACTACTCAGTTTTGCCCTCTCTCTCTCTCTCTCTCTCTCTCTCTCTTTCGTAGAAGCCCAAACATATGCTCACTCTGTCTACTATGCCCTGATTGCTTGTCACAGTTGTCACGCGGATCGCGCGCACCAACGGTTGATCCTGTGTGATCCAACGAGGATCTTTGCACACGTTGTGCCCTTCATAGTACAGTGTGAGACAGCACAGATGTCTCCCTCAGCGAGACTTCTACAAGAAGGAACACGAAGCCGTCCATGGAAAAAGTCGTTGACTAGTCATGTCATGTTTAATCAAGTCTAAAAAGCCTACTACTGCTACTACTATGCCACAACACATGCGACATCGAGTGCACAGTCGTCGACGGGCAGCTGCAATTTATTGCCACTTGATTTAATAAGACATATCCCACTTTTTATGCAGCGGCTCTCAATCTCACTTCCAACTGGGCCCCACCATAAGAAAGTTCCACGCGTTAGCCGGAGGCCGAAGAGCTGAGAAATGGGTCTCGAAGGGGGGGGGGGGGGCTCGACGATACCTAACGTCTCCGGCTTCATCGAGTCACTCGCAGTCATCAACACATCCCTCTACCCGATCTAGCACAACCCCACAAATCTCGCTGTACAGCCACCTACCTTCTCCTCTACATTTCCCCTTTTAATTATTGCCAATTTTATGGCTGTGTCAAACTTCGTACATAGAAATTGTGTATGCGCCCTTTGCATGCAGCTCAATACAGAACTGCCATGCGCGTGTCGCGATGCACGGTGTAGTAGCCTACGCGACACGTTAAACGGTGGTGCAACGAAACGTTCCTTGCTTCCATTCACCTTAACTATAGAGCCCATCTCCGCATACCCACTCTCACTCTCGCTCACTCTCCTCACGCAATCCTCTCCACTGTCCCACCAGCTTCTGCAAACTCCCGAGAAAACCCCATCCATGTCGGCGATGGCGAAGGAGGATACGGTGGCCATCGTCGCCTCCAAGGTCGTCGGCGAGGAGGCCCCCATCTCCGTCCCGGTCCACCTTGACATGTTGAAAGCAGCCGCCGTCCCCGTCTAGGCCCCCTTCGAGGCATCGATGGCAGCCACTATTCCCGTCTAGGCCCCCATCCCCACTACCGACGTAGCCGCCGGCGAGGAGGCCCCCGCCGGTCACGAGCAGATCCAAATCTTCTGGGACCCCTATGATCCAGAGGAGTACATCGCTCTGGTGAACCCTTATGACACCGACATCGATGACCCATGGTCGGAGGTAACTAGGGTTTGCTCCCCTTCCCTGGTTCTTCTCCCGTTCCCATCGTTGGATGCTAGATCTTGGTTTATTAGGATTCGCTTGTTTGCATTTTGATTGCTTGATCTGCTTACATCATCTAATCCTCCCTTTTCCTTTTATTCCAATAGGTTTACGGCAGCGACGTCTACAGCGATGACGAGTCCAGGCACACCAAGACTCGTCAGGTGCTGACGAGGCTGTAGGCCGGCCAGTACGACGCCTTCTTCGCTGTCGGCGTCAACAGTTGCCCCTTCTGTAGGACAAGACTCACCGGCACCGACTTCAACTGCATCGTGATGCATGCAGAGGGCTCGAGCTCCAGCACCCCCAAAGTCGGCCAGACCGTGAACGTCAATGCCTACATCACTGAACACTAGGCTCTCGGCATTCGCCTCCGAAACCTCCAGCGGGTGGCCATCGAAGAGGGTCACATGCCTCCAATCAAGCCCAAGGCCCCCAAGATCAAGGGAGTGGGCAGCAAGAAGTGGAGGAAGCGCCAGAGGGAGGAGGCAGAGGCGCAAGCACATGCAAGCAGGGGTTGAATGTGTCTGCTACTGCTGCTGCTAAGCAGCTTCTTTTGATTTTCTATATTTTGCGTGTATCCTATTTCTGCATGCAAGGAAGGGGTTGAATGCATCGAACCTCGTTAAGCAACCTACTTTCTATCTCTATATCCTATTTAGCTGCACACAGCTATATCTACATTTTTTTGTTTTCTGAATGAATGTATTCTGTCTGGTGCGATTTGCTGCTCTAGATTTGCTACTAGATCGGAGGCAAAAAGAGGTCCAAAAGATAACGAATGATCGAAGATAGAAGCTGCTCTAGATTTGCTACCAATTTGGGCAAAATGAAGCATATCTGTTTTGCGAGAGAGGATAAAGGTACTCTTTCAAACTGCCAGTTAACGAGCTACCATCTTGACAAGCTACCAGACACATATAGAAACATAACACAAAGAAGTAAAATTTATTTTACTACTCTCACTTGAGGCGCTAGCCAGCTTGATAAGCTAACTGAGTTCCACAAAACAGAAACATAACACAAAGGAGTAAAATTTAATTCACTTCTCATCAGACCACTTGAGGCGCTTGCCATTGTTCCAAGGAAACCAACTGCGATCATTCCAGGTGGATCTTACAGTATTGGCCCTCCACAGCTCACGAAATGCAAGTTCGTCCCACCTAGGATCTGACTTGGCTTCCCTATCTTTAGCATCTTGTGGCATAATTAGCGGTGCATCACAGGTCTGATTGTTGCCGCTAGAAGATGATGCCTCTCTGTTTGCTGCTTCTGCTTCAGCCGTAGCCTCTCTATCAGCTGCTTCAGATGCAACCATTTTCTTTGCATATGTAGCTTCAAACTCAGCTATTCTGCATTTTCTACAAAGGGCTCCCCTAAGCTCGTCTTCCATCTTGCAAATAGGGAAAAACACGAGGTAATGTAGAAAGAAATGAATCTTCTTGTACAGCTGGTAGGTCACGTAAGCATCTATGGCTGCATACTTCAGGTTTATATCAGACAACGGCCACTCCTGCCAGAAATCGTGCCTATCCGTAGGGAAATCTGCCTTCATTCTATCGTATGACTCATCGAGGATTCTAGTTGCGAGTGTAGCCATTCCATCCTTCCTTGATCCCTCTATGATCTTGACAAGACTCTGAATATCGATCCAGTTGTGCGCAGGAATTGTAATTCCCTCTTGATGAAATTTCAAAAAATCTGTTGTATTGTTGACAGTGCAGAAAATAATTCCTTTTTCTACAAGGAACTGGCGCAGGGCCGGACAATTCCTCTCAATCATGAAAGTATGTAGTTTGTCATCACCAAAATTTTTAACTACAAATATTTTGTCAATGCAAGATCATCATCTGAATATAATGTTAAAAAGTTTAGTAAATGCAAGATCGAGACTCTCAACATTCGCCTGTCATAATTTATTTGGTCCTACATAAAATTCAGTAGTTGTAAGATGAACAAATGGATAAAGAACAAGAGGAGAAAACCCTAAAAGCGCTTAACTACAGAGAGCAGATCTACAAACCGGGAGAAGTGGTAGACGAGGACGTGTTTCCTCATGGCCAGTTGAACGACGGTGACTTCATTATGTTCATATGGGTTCTCTGAGGTGTACTCGAGGTCCAATCCCACAAACTTGTCCTCGTATTTCTCAAGCCAACCCTCGTACATCCTCAGGACTCACACCACTGTCTCCTCCTTTGGTGTAGACGACGTCTATTTTCTTATTGTCATGGGTAGTGCAGGTTGTCTCTAGAGTGCGACGACCTTCCATGGTGGTAAGGAGAAGACGGAAAGAAGACAGGTGATAGGAAGAAGAAGAGTGGTTTCTACGAGACTAGGGAACGGTGGAACCGTCAATGTGTTTCTAAGGTAGTGGTTAACGACGGGGATGGAAGTCCAATGGAAAGACGTGTGGCGGTGGCCGTTCCAGCTTCTGAGTAAACAAAAAATAATTATAACGATTATATATGTGCCATGTTTTGTCACATCAATACACTAGGACGGTTGTGTTGTCCTATCCACTGCACCAGCGCTGCAAGCCGACGTGACAGCCACCACGCCTAAGCGACGGGACCGACATAATGGCAAAAACTTACAAGGGGGGCAACTTGACAGTCGTTAGCCTGATATTTTGTATTGAAACGTAAAGTTGAATTCATTACGAAAAAGACCCTCTGAGTATTTGGCATGCCAACTATGGTCATCGTGGCTGATTACAGGCAACTTGGGTACTGTGTTGCCTGGGCGCCTCAACTTTCGGGCCGCAAAATGATATTCTCTATGATTGGTGTTAGTATTAGGCTGGTTCTGAATAGGTCTTTCTTACCTCTCTCTGATAGCTGACAGTTGTATCAAGCCTCTATAGGTTGTTTAGTGCATGTTGCACTCCCGCTTCAGTCCACCATACCTATGTAGGCGAGAACTGCCGAATTCTAGACTCGCCATGTACTGGCCTTAGTACTGACTGCTCTCTTTTTCCTTTGCCCTTTGTTGGCACCCCTTCTGTTTTAGAAAGTATAAGTTTGACATCGTTAGCAGGGTTACCCTTCTGGCTTGGCCTAGGCAGGGTTATGGACGCCATTGGTTATTCTTCAGGGCTCTTATCCCCATTTTCATCTTGTCCGTACTCGGATGTTGTATCATTTTCAAGGTGATTTGGATCTTTGTACAGTATATCTGTATTCTTCACTCTTGGAGTTGTGTTGTATATATATATATATCTGTTCTATGGGTTCCATCATGGACTAATGTGTAATGGCATTACCTCGTTTTCCACCCGCATGAAAGTGCCTGGTGGGCACATTTGAATCGTTTCTATGCGGGTTTGGCGGAAATCACTAAAATCTTCATAGGGTCAATTTGAGGGTGTTACAGTTGCGCTGCAACTGGGCTGGAGTTATTCAAGGGTTCAATGGTGAGCGGAATCAGCTACTCGGGCTATCACGATGGTGAATTGTTTGGGTGACGAGGTCGTTAGGGAGGCGCAGCCCCCGAATGCGAAATTCATGAAGGGTAAAACGTAAAAAGACACATGGTTGAAGCACCTGGATTTATTTATTGTAGAATTGCAGGAGGTACATTGTGTGGCTAAGTAGCCTAGCTGAGTAGCCTTATTGTAAAGGAAAAAACATCTTAGGGTAGAATCGTCACAACTGCGTGACGTTCCACAGGTTGGAGTATGCAACTCCAGTCTATAAGTCCTTGAGGCGATAGGCACCACCTGGGATCACTTCGGTGATCACGTAGGGTCCTTCCCATGGAGATTTGAGCTTGAGATAGCCCTTCTGTTTCAGTCGCAGGACGAGGTCTCCTTCGACGAAGGACCTTGGTCACATCTGTCCACTGTGGTAATTGCGGAGGCTCTGCTGGTACATGGTTGACCGTTCTATGGTGATTTCGCGCACTTTGTTGAGGAGATCAACGGAGTCTTCAAATGCTGAGATGGATTCGTCCTCGCTGTAAGCAACGACCCATGGGTCCTTTTAGCGCACTTCAGCTGGCAGTACCGCCTCAGCGCTATGTACCATGAAGAAAGGCATGTATCTAGTGGTGGTGTTCGGGGTTGTCCGTAGGCTCCATAGTACAGAGGGTAGCTCCTCTGTGCAGCATCCTACCGCTCGTTCGAGAGGCCAAAGGAAGCGCTTCATGATGCCATTGCAAACTAAACCGCTGGCCTTCTCGACTTGGCCGTTGGTCTGAGGGTGTGCCACAAAAGCGTAGCTAATGTTGATGCCCAAGTTTTCGGAGAAATCCTGGAACTCTTTCGAGGTGAAGTTTGTCCCGTTGTCGGTGATGATGTTGTGCAACACTCCAAACCTGAAGTTGATGGATTTGAAGAACTTGACAGCGGTGGCTCTAATTTAGTTTGTCACCGACATGGCCTCGGTCCACTTGGTGAACTTGTCGACTGCAACGAGGAGGAAAACGTATCCTCTAGGTGATGACTTCTGTAACTTGCTGACCATGTCGAGTCCCCACTTCAGGAAGAGCCAAGCCACAGGTATTGGCCTGATTTCCATGCCTGGTGCGTGCGGCTTATCCGTGAATCTATGACAGACGTTGTACCTCTCGACGATGTCCTTGGCATCACGAATCGTGGTGGGCTAGTAGAAGCCAGCTTGTAAATCTTTAGCGGCGAGGGCGCGACTGCCCGTGTGACGTCCGTAGGTGCCCTCGTTTATTTCGAGGAGGATTCCTCTACCATTGTTGTTGGTGACATATCGTTGGAGGATGCCCGTGATGCTTCGCTTATACAGCTCGTCATTGATTATTGTGAAGGCCTTGGACCATCGAGCAATGTGTCGTGCATCCATCGGGTCATCTGGTAGCTTCTTGGTGAGCAAGTACATGATCTATGGCTGCATCTAGGATGGGTCAATGAGCATGACCTACATGGGGCCTTCGGTTGCAGATCCTTGTTCTGCCTCAGTGGATCCTTTGGCTTCGTCGGGTGGCTTGGCCCCCGAGTACGCTGTTGCATTTGATGTCCCTACGGTAGCCTTTAGCTTGATGGATTGTTCGCAGATTTTCTCCAAGAATACGCCCGGTGGAACCGGGGTGCATGTGGAGCCTATGTTGGCGAGCATGTCGGCCTCCTTGTTACTTTCTTGGCCAACATGCTGCAATTCGCAGCCATCGAAGTACCCTTCGAGTGTGTTGTAGAGGTTGCAGTATGCGACCATGTTATCGCTCAATTCATCGCACCTATTCATGGTTTGTTGGACCACGAGGTTGGAGTCTCCGTAGACGATGAGTCATGTGGTGCCGCAAGCCTTGGCCATCCGCATCCCATGGATCAGTTCCTCGTACTCTGCCTTGTTGTTGGATGCAAGAAACTTTATTTGCAGGATATACCACATCTTGCTGCCCTAAGGAGATGTCAGGATGACGCCGGCGCTCGCTCCATATTTACGCTTGGATCCGTCGAAGTTCATAGTGCACAGATTGGACATGTCAAGTGTGTCTAGGATCTGATTCTCCATCTAGTGGACAAGGAAGTACAATAGTTGAGGATGTCCACCACTCGTAGGTGATGTCCTGCGAGGACAGTTCGATGCCCCAAAGGACGACCCACCCCGTTGCATCGGGGTTGTTGAGGATGTGGCTCAGCGGGGCGTCATTCACCACAACTATTGGGTGCTCCTGGAAGTAGTGGCACGGTCGTCGCGCGGTCATGAAGACACCATAGGCCAGCTTCTATTGGACTCCCTATCGTAGCTGTCGGACTTGGTGAAGCTTCCGTTGATGGTGATAATGTTGTTAGGTCCTGTCATCTTCATCTAGAGGTACACAATGTGCGGGACCGCCATGAACCTTGTGAATGCTACGTGTCGAGGATAGTGTGATATTGTGCTGGCTAGTCGACCACCTTGAACACAATGCGCTCATGTCGAAAGTTTATGGGCATGCCGAGGATAACATCTAGCAATTTTTTTGCCTAGGAGATATACTCCTTTCCTTGGTATGATGCCATGGAAGGTTGTTTCGGATGCTTCCAGGATAGAGAGGGGGATCCGCATGGCACGCAGAGTGTTGGCAAACATGAGGTTGATGCTGCTACCCCCATCCATGAAGACTCTGTTCATCTCGAATCCGCTTATCTACGTGTCAAGCACCAGGGGAGAATGACCTGGGTGATGGACCTGACGTGGGTGGTCTCTTCTATCGAAGGTGATGCAGTACTCCGACCCACTGAGGTACTCGGGAGCTGAGTGTGGAGCATTGACTTCTAAATTGACCTGGTGAGTGATTGTTTTCTGCACCCTATTGGAGGGGTGTCCCTTCTAGATCATACCCATGTTCCCGAGTGGACGTGGATATTGCTCTCCCCTATTGTTTGGAATCAGCGCAGCCATAGGTTGCACGGGTCCTCCAGGTGGTGGCAGTGGTGCTCCATTGGCTATGGTGCCTGGTGCAGCTATGTATCCCTGATTCATTGCGTCATGATGTAGTTGGGTGTATCCCTCGTGGAGCTTCTGGAATTCGCCATAGTCCTTGAGGAGGTGGCTAGATTTCTTCTTGCCATCATGTTTGTCGATGTAAAAGTGGACGTTGTAGGGTCCAGACAGCTTATCAGGGATACTGGGTGCGCCCGGCGTGTTGTCGCAAGTGCGGTGTTGCCACACTTGTGTGGTTTTTCCGTTGTCATGGTAGTTGCTGCTACGATACCCGCTGTTGCGGTTACCCTTGCCGTGTTTGTCAGTGTAGCCTGTCGCGACCATGTCAACCTCCTCATAGTTTTCGTAACCATGTCTCTGACGCTTCCCTTGGCGGTCGTGTCTATAGCCGAGGTCATCCTCGTCATCTAAGCGAACACGGTTATTGTTGAGCAAATCTTCTCTGCCCGCCCACCGATTCACAATGTCCATCAGGTGGTCGATGGTTTTGGGCTTCGTGCGGGCCAACTCCTCTTTGATTTCTCTGTGGTGTATGCCACAGTTGAACCCGTCGATTGCGTGATCCTTAGAGATATCTTCCGCCAAATTTTTGATGATGGACCACCTTTGGATGTAGGAGCGAAGGGATTCGCTCAGCTTTTGGCAGCAGGCCCTGAGATCTTGGATTGACGCGGGCTTTTTGTAAGTGCCCTTGAAGTTGTGAACGAAGTTGTACACCAGCTCCTCCCAGCTGCGGATCGATTCGCGAGGCAGATTTTTGAGCCACGCGCGAGCAGCGCCCTGCAGCTGCAATTGGAGGCACTTCATGGTTGTGCACTATTCCCGCCGTGCAACTTGATATAGGAGATGTGGTCTTCCAGCCAGATTTTTGGATCTTGGAGGTTGTCAAACTTCGGGTTTTCTGAAGGAAGCTTGAAGCCTTTTGGCTTTCGAGTCTTCTGTATGGTTCTACTAAAGCAGCCGGCGTCGCAGAGCTCTGTTTCTTCGTCATCTGACTCTGTTGAATAGGTGTTCTTGGCACGCATCCTGTCGACCCCGCGCTGTGTGATTTCATCACATGCGTCATAATCGCGGTCATGTCAACGCGAGCTGCGGCGTCGCCGCAATAAGTCATGGTCATCCTCGTTGGAAGATGGCAAGGGTTATCTTGCAAGTGGAGCCTTGGATTTCTTCAGCTCCGGCGTTGGTTCCTTGGCCAGCACTGCTTCGACCAATCGGAGCCCGGCGATGGTGGACCGGCGCATGGCAGATCATGGATCTCCGACTGGTGGCTGGTTGGTGAGCTGATACGTGGTAGCTTCTATCACCGTAGCTTGCGGTGTTTTTGGGATCATGTGACCCCCCATTTCCACCAACATGAACGAGAAGTCCAGGGCTCTGGTGTCCTTTTCCTGATCCTTGTCATTGAGGTGGTCCAGTCGAGAGCGCCTTTTGGAAGCTTCGGGACCATTTCTCTTCAAGGAGGATCCGCCGATGGAGGAGAGTGCTGCTCGTTGGGCACTCAACTCATCTGCGACCTTCTTGCGGGCCTCAAGTTGCGTGTTCACTTCCTGCTAGCGTTTAAACTCCTGGATGAGTAGCCAATGGTATCCCATCAGCATGTCGCATGATGCGTCTGCTGGTAAGGGGTTACCATGTAGGGCATCCCTCCACCACGCCCATTCAACATTGTTGAGGTGGATCTCTTGGTGTGCCGACCCGTTGTTGGCATTTTTGCCCTGATTGTCAGGGTTGGGCTGCTCGCCTTGACGGGTTCATTGCTGGGAGCACCATTAGTAGGCCCACTGTTGTCGTGTTTCCTTGAGTGCCCCCATCACCGTTGGTGATGATGGCGCACATGTGGTGGCTGGGGAAGCTGCTGCTCCCGCAACTCTCCAATCCGAAGCCATAGATGCCTTCCTCCGATGATAGATCGGACAAATCGGAATCACAAATGTTGTTGCTATCTGTGTCGTAGGCCGAGGCCAGCGTGTTGATCTTTCTCAGGGTGTCGGTTGGTGGTGGGAACCAAGATGCAGGTACAATCGAAGGTGACAGCGAGTGATCGAGGAATCGGAGCGTGCCGATCTAGCCGACCTGGAAGCATAGTGATCCACAGACGGTGCCAATTGACGAGGGGTTAACTCGTCAATGCCCATCATTGATGCACTTGGGTTAGAGGAAGTGGGGAGCGCTGTAGGAAACGATCGACTAGCAAACAATCACATCAAGAACATGCGGTTTACCAAGGTTTAGGCCCTCGGAAGGGACCCTACACCTGCTTGTCTACTCTTTGTTGATGAAGGAATCGAAGATTACAGGGGTGCGCAGATACAATCTGGCGGTGTGTGAATTAGGTTGCAGGGTGTCCTTCTCGTTTCTCGCTCCTAGCCTTTATATAGATAGGCTAGGTCTCGGGATAGCAGGTCAAGTCGGTTACAGGTTAGGGTTTTTCCCTTCAAGTTTCCTATCTACACATGTCGTGTTTTCCAATGATCTGCGTCCGCTAGTACTTGGGCCACCCGAATCGTCTTGGGACTTGTCGTAGGTTCCTCTTGGGCTGCACCACATAGGCCAAACCTGTGTGCCCGTGGGAAATACCCATGTCACGCAGACACACTCATTGGACCACATACATCAGTATGTATGATTTCTAGTAAATCTTTCGTCCGTTCCATTGTACTAGAAAACAGGGTTCTAGTCATCTTGACATAAGGCATGGCTCACATGTATCAAATGATTCAAAATCAAGTGATTCTAAAAGTCCATAAGAATGGAGACTCTTCATGTGTTTTACGCCAATTATGACCTAGATGGTAGTGCCACATATATGCAGATATATCATTATCAAGTTTAATCCTTTTGGCATCAATAGTATGAATATGCGTATCACTACTATTGAGATTCAAAAGAAATAAACCATTCATCATAGGTGAATGACCAGAAAAGATATTATTCATATAAATCAAACAACTGTTGTTCTCAGATTTAAAGGAATAACTGCTTTGCAACAAACATGATATGGATACAATGTTCATGCTTAGTGCAGGCACCAAATCACAATTATTGAGGTTTAAAACTAGTCCAGTCGGTAGATGGAGAGGCAGCATTCCAACGGTGATCACATCAACTTTTGATCCATTGCCAACATGCATCGTGACCTCATCCCTTGCTAGTTGTTGCTTGTTTCACATACCCTAATCCGAGTTACATATATTAGCAACCGATCCAGTATCAAATACCCATGTGCTACTGCGAGTACTTGTCAAGTACACATCAATAACATGTATATCAAATATACCTTTTTTCATCTTGTTGGCCTTCTTGTCTACCAGATATTTGTGAAATTGCGCTTCCAATGGCCAGTACCCTTATAATAGTAGCACTCGATATCAAACTTAGGGCCATCTCGGGTCTTCTTATCAGGCACAACAAAAGATTTGCCGCCCTTCTTGAAGTTACCCTTCTGTTTACCCTTCTTGTCTTTCTTGAAACTGGTGGTCCTATTGGTCATCAACACTTGATGTTCTTTCCTAATCTCCACTTCGGTAGTCTTAAGAATTGATAGAAGCTTGGGGAGAGTCTTCTTCACTCCTTGCATGTTATAGTTCATCACGAAGCTCTTGTAGCTCGGTGGGAGAGATTGGAGAAAACAATGTATGCCTAAGTCAATTGGAATCGTTATTCCTAAGGACACAAGCTCATCGGCATACCCAGACATTTTGAGTGCATGGTCACTTACAGAGTTGTTCTCCTCCATCATGTAGATAAAGAACTTTTCTGAAGCATCATAACTCCCTACCACAGCATGGGTATCGAAAATCATTTTGAATTCACCCATGGTATCAAAGGCATTGCCATTCTCAAAATGCTTTCGGAGTTCTGGCTCTAGCCCATACAGTATGCCGCAGTGAACCATATTGTGGTCCTCCTGATGACTTAAGTAAACATTCTTTACATCGTCAGGGGCATCATTAGGAGATGGGTTCCTAGCCGCATTTCTAACATATATTGCTTTTGTGCAGTAGTGAGGAGAATCCTCAAGTTCAGGGCCCAGTTAGTAAAGTTGATACCATTCATTGCAAGTTTCTCGTTCTCCATGACCACATTGAAATTAAAAGCAGGTGGTGCCATCTACAACATAATTTGCATAGTTTATTTAGACTATGTTTATGATAGATTAAGTTCAACTATCCAAATTACAAATGAACTCCCACTCAATAACAACATCCCTCATGTCTTTTTGGTGATTACATGAACCAGATCCACTACACTAAGACCGATCATCACATGAGTTGGCGTAGCTTCAAAGGCGAGCATCTAGATGGTCATCATATCAACCATATGACTCACGCTTTACCTTTCGGTTCATGTTCCGAGGCCATGTATATACATGCTAGGCTCGCCAAGTAAGAACCTTAGTATTCGCATGTGTAAAACTGTCTTACCCCCATTGTATGTGAACGTAGAGTCTATCACACCCGATCATCATGTGGTGTCTCGAAATGAAGAACTTTCTTAACGATGCATACTTAAGGAAGAACACATTTTATCTTGATATTTATACGAGGGATCATCTTATAATGCTACTAAAGCACCATACAAGCAATATAAGATGCAAACAAACATCATATGCCAAAAGTAATATGATATGGTTCTTGCACTTGATCACTATCTTGTGAATTGTGGTATGATCTTCATCATTCATATATGTGTAAGGCCAAGGTATATGGAACTTACACTTTTGTATATTATAATTTCCAAGAGTATCAATCCATACTACAAATTATAACATTACTATAACATGACACTTGCCCAACAACAACTAAATTAGATGCCTCTAATATATAAATTGAAGTTTTACGTGGCTTAGGGCTTTCAAAGATAGAACAGTCTTACCTACGAACATGGAACCACAGCATTGATAATCAAATTATTAGCAACTCGTTGTAAATCAGATATTGACTATAGTAGGAGAGACAGACACCCACTAGCCACTTATGTAAAACAAGTTGCATGTCAAGCGTGGAACATGTCTCATGTGCGAGGACATGTAAAGTTACTCTAGGCCGCTTCATCACACTATGCCACCAATATCCAAAATACATAGAAGATGCAATAACATGATCGTCAGTGCCCACATAATCATATGTGTTCTGTGCAAAGTATCTATGCATAGTGTGGGCTCCCCCGGATTATTCATCCGAGAAATCCCCGTTACACATACATCCACGTTCCCATGATCAGTGAGCCGTGGAACATAACCGACAGGTACCATTACAACATCCGAAACATAACGAATTACAAGACTTACATAAATGCCATTTTGGCTATATCATTAGTTGCAGCGGAAAACATCATGCGTAGGGCCCAATCGTGCCTCAACCTATAGGCAGCTGACTGGGAAGACGGCCTAGCTCGCTGGACGTCACCTGAATCTTCCGAAGTCGAACTATGAAAGTTTGGCCAAGTAAATAGCCAGGGACATAGCCGTGAGTACTTTTGAATGTACTCGCAAACCACCAGGATAAGTGAAACAAGGAAATGCAATTTTGGCTATGGCGAGATAGCTCTATCTGGGGTTGCTTTTTGGAAAGCCTAAGACTAACTTTTGAAGTTATGGCATCTCCATATCTTTGTTGAAAAAGAGTTTTGAAAACATGCTTCTTTTTTTTAAATCAAGACATCTCCATATCTGTGTTGAGAAAGAATTTTGAAAATAGTTTTGTAATTAAAACCCTTTTTAAACATCTTCGACCCCTCGGGTCAAAACAAAGCTTTCGAACTCGGGTTCCCCCAGAACCTTCGTCCACTCCGTACTTGTTTCCCAAACAAGCACAGTTTGGGTACTCCTAGCCAACACATTTACAACCGTCCTTGACCATGGACACGGCTATTCGAATAGGTTATACTCTGCAGAGTTTGTGCACTTTCCCCACAAGAATCAATACATCCGCCGGGATACAACCACGACCCACTACCACTGTAGATGGGGGACCGGATAATCAAACCTAACCTTTCGCTTGTCAACCCTAGCAAAGGAATGCTTTTCCTCTTGGGTTTATTCTCCCCGACAACTAGTATGTGGCTCCCAGCCATAGTCCTTCCTTCCATACACGTGCATACCCAAGCCGCAACTTGGCGTATACCTTAAATCTGGTGACTCCTCTTCCTTCCGTACTCCAAGTCATACCGTCCACAGGAGACCCAATTGTTGCACCGGTCCTCCTGCCAGTTCAGGATCACACTTGCCGAAACAAGCAATAGGCTTCAGATCCTTGATCTGGTGGCGCCTGCCCAGAATTCCAGGGATCTCTCCCTATAAGCATGGTAGAAGTTGCCTCGGCTAATGCAGACAAACTACGAGTTAAGCCCCAGCACCTGGGGTAACGTGGTTGTGCGGATAAAAATTGTTCCAGTAAAGGCGTCGAACATTCCATCACTTCCTCACTTCTCATCATTGCCATTTCTTTTGCTAAAACATCCGCTTAGAACGATGCCTTTTTCCAAGGGTTTTACAAAAGGTTTTTGAAACTTTTGTGGTGGGGTAAATCCCCAAAACAGTTCATTTTCTCAAAACCGGGGTTTTCCAAAGAGGTAGGATGCTATCCATCATACTCTCGATCTAAAGGGACAAAATGGTAGGTACATCGGGGTGGTGCCTCGAAGGACACGAAATCATAACTTGGAGGAGCCAAGTTACTATCGCAATATTTATAAAACAAGACATCCAAGTAGATAATGCAATTTATAAAGAGGATACAAAACAGGTAAAAGAGAGTGGGACATATATCAGAGTTCGGGAAATGGTGGCTTGCCTGTGGTCAGCAATAAGTCCCTAGACTTCTTCAGATGACCAAGAATACCCAAAAATATAACAATAAGAATTCCCGTCCTTCTTGTCGTCAGACACTCACACTATCATCGTCATTGGGTACGCATGCAAGCAGACAATATCACAATCAATACAAGGCATACAACATCAAACCAAACAACAAACAAACATGAGAATTACTACTAGACTTGGGAGGTTTTGGAGAAGTGGGATTCAAATGGTGGAGTTTACAAGATTGCCACTAGGGTGTTTTCTCTTGGAAGGTAGTTGTCAAGGCTAGAGACAAGGCATTTGGATTACGGTTCTGCGGTCAGTGGGATATCAATGTGCAAGAGTGATATCCCCAGATAAGTCTTGACAAGACAAAACCAGCACAAGTGGTTCCACTTGATTATCAATTTTCTAGAATTAGTTATGCTTTTTAAAGTGGAATAAACTCTAGTTTGAGGGAACAATTCACCAGAATTTATCTGGATCTCAAAAATTATTTCCTTGGAGGTTTAGCTAGTACTTGATGTACTGAACCATCTAGAGTTGGAATCAAGTCAAAAGAATTACTAGAATGCACTTAGGAAATTCCCAAAGGCAGTTCTGTCTGTTTTTCTCTTATTCACATGATTAATTCTACAGAAGATTTTTAGTTGGTTCCAAGGGCCTGTGATAGGTACTTAAAATACCTTTCTATAGAAATTGGATTCACTCATTTTGGAGTTGCCAAACTCTTGGAGTGATGTATTTAGCGAAAATACCCCTTACAGAAGTATTTAAATCACTAAATTTCAACCAGAGCTCAATAAGTTCTGAGCTGCTAGGTTTTGGTAGATATTGATAATATGAGGTACTGGGAATTGGAATCAGGTCAATACCACATTTTTTTTAGACCTGGAGAATTTATCTAAGACAGAAGGTTGCTATTTTTACTATTTTTGCTAATGGCAGTATACTATTCAACTTGGCATGGGACCTGTGCTGGATGATAGGTAGGCCCATTACCTCTCAGTAGGATTTTGGTTCATCTCGAATGGAGATGTGAAACTCTTTGTGGAATTTAATTAGTGTTCCAGACACAATTTAGCAAAATAAATTACAGTGGTTAATGGGATTTAATTTGGGCTTGGGGTTGCCTCTGCATGTTGGAGAAAACATCAGAGTACTACCAGCATTTTAGATCTAGGAAAATGGATATCATTTTTATTTTCAAAAGGAATTAATCCTACTGGCAAAACTATGGATCTGAAAATTAAAAGAAAAAAACAGGGGGCAACAGGGACTGGGCCGGATCCGGGGGGAAAATGGGCCACATAGAGGCAGGCCGGCCCAAGGCGGGGCAACACGACGCGCGGGAGCCCGCGCTTAAACCTGATAAGCAGGGCCCAGCGGTCAGCGGTGGAGGGCGCCGAAGCGGTATAGGGCGTTGTCGGCCATTGGATCAAGTCGCAACGAACGGCTCACCGACTTTGTCTACTCAGAGACAGAGCGCCGGATACAGAACCCTACTGAGCGGCGGAGCTTGGCCGGGAGGCTCACCTAGGGCTCGAGGTAGGTCGTGGAGGCGGTAGGGCGAAGCGATGGTCGACGATGAGCCAAAAGAGGGGCGGCACGGGGTGGTCTGACGCCGGGAGGTAGCTTGCGCGTCGGAGGCCGAGAGTAAACTCGTCGGAGCTCGACGACAACGGCGGAGGAGTAGGTTCTTGGGCAAAAAGAAGAGCACCATCAGGTAGAGGAGGAGGAGGGGAACTCATGGGCCGACATGCAGAGGGAATGGAGCAAGGGAGGAGGAGCCTTGCTCGATTTCTTGAGGAGGCCGAAGCTTCTCCTACTTCCTCTCCCGAGCAGATCCGAGCAGGGGAGCTAGAGTGGATCTAGGGAAGGGTGAGGGGGCAAATGAGGGGCAAAGGCTGGCTGGGGTGGCCTCTGGCCATATATACCAAGGGGGAGGAGTAGATGAGGCAAATTACCCATTTGGGCATGGGGGAGAGCAATGCTGGCCAGGGATTGGTCCAGAGGAAGGTGGGGAGGGGTAGTAATGGTATTTGGGCCGTGTTGGACCAGAGAGAGGGGGTGGCATTAGTGGTAAATAAGGGGGACAAATCTTGTAAGATCTTTGTTGCATCTCTCTCTTACTACTAGTACAAGGGCAAAATGGGGAATTGTTGGGGTGGCTACAGTGCTGGTCGACCAGTGGGGTGTCCTGGTGCTGAGGATGAGCTTGGATCAAGTTTTGGTGGACTTTGCAATTGGGTTTGAGGAACGGATTTGCTTAAATGGAAATTTTGAACCAATTGATGGTTGTGAAGGTAGTCCACAAACTTACATTGGACCAGAGGAGAAAATGGTACTGGTAGATAGATAAGGTCAAGGTAGACTCCTAGGATTTAATTGAGATTTTTATGTGGGGTTTTAGTCCACTTAAATCCAATTACTCAAAAAGAACAGAAGTGTTTTTTAGAAAATCATTTGAGAAATTTCCATTGGACAAGGGTGGATTCTGATTTGAGAGGGTCCCAAATGTGGTTACACACCTAGGGGAATTTTCCCAAGATTTACTGAGGCATAAAAGTAATTAAAACAATTATTATTCCAATTCAGCCATTTAAGAAAATGGACAAAAAGAAATAATAAAGCTTCTCAAAGATATTTATTTTTGATCTGGAAAGATAGGATATGATTTGTGGGACTCACATGAGCCAAAAGTTAGGGTAGTGGTTTGGTAAAAACCAAACTTTCCTTTATGGAGGGAGTTTTGGAGATTTTGACTATTTAAGGAATTAAATAGTTTTGGGGCCATAATAATTAGGGTTAGTATTTGATAAATCTTTATGATCAATATAGATGAGATAAACAAGGTGTAGCAAGAATTTGCAACCTTGAGGAATGAAATTCCAACTTGAATAAGATGGAAAACAAGGAGTTGATGATCTAGGGTGATGTTATTTTTATACCACCAAAACCGGCTTGCATCTTGGAGCTAGAGCTCACCTTGGTGCAAGGGATATATGGGTAGGTAGACAGGTCATATAGATGATCATGGCAGGAGGAGTTTGAATTAAAAGCATTGGAGGTGGTCTAGAGGTGATGGCAAACTTTCTTGAATATAAGGCTGCCATGTAGAAAGAGTCATGATGCCTTATAAACCATGTGGGTTTAATCAGCACAGAGATCCACTTGGGGCAAGTGAAGTAGGTTTAGATATACATCAATGAGTAGAACACACCCATGCAGAGATTTGGTCCATAGGAGGTTGTATGAGGGAGTGAGCTTCTACCAAAGTAGGCATGATGACTAGTTTTGCAGGAAATGTTATTTTCTTGTCTGCAAAACCATCATGGACAAGTGGGTTGGATGAGGATCTATCCAAAGGAAAATGTGGGCCTTGGTAGTCCTTAGGATGGTTAACAATATGGTTCAGGTGCATTTCCAAAAATGCACATGGTTTGAGAAAAGGAGATGTTCCAAAAGGTGATGTTGGAACTATTTCCAGACTTTGTCAAATTTGGCATTTTTGAGGAATTTGACTAGCGTATGAGAGGGAATGTTCTTGGAGGAGTTGCGAGGTATCAGATCTTTAACAAGTGGGTGATATTGAGTGTATATTGAGTAGAAGAGATCCTTGCTTGATATTGGTCTTCATGGACTTTGAAACATCTAGAATGGAAATCCTCAGAATAGATCTGGTTGAGGGTTTTAGATGATCACCTAGTGGCTAGGGATCATATCTAGGTTATATTATTGCTTAGGGATTGAGGTGTTGGAAATATATTGATCCTAGTGATGAGCTCCTAGAGTAGCTCATACTACTTCCTCAGCAAACAAGTCAATCAGTAGATCAAAACGACTCATCAGACAACAGATCAAGGCAACTCATCTTATAAATAAGTCAACTACTCTAGGGTTACCATCAAGCTTAGCTTGAGGTAGGGTTGGGGCATTTTGAAGAGGTTGAGTTTTGAATAAGGTGAGAGTCCTTGGTATCTGTACCAAGAGTAGAATTCAAATGCTTTGAACAAAAGTTTTGGGAAAACTAGAGGTAAGACTAGTTGAGGGTTCTGTCTTGAAAACATAAGGAGATTGTATTATATCTCTCTCCATAGTTTTGTTAACGGAAGCTACCAAAATAGTTTTGGCTGCATAGGCATCTTGGCTCATGTTTTGAAATGCCAGAACGTTTGAGAATATGTAAAGTAAGCTAAGATAGTTTTGGGTAAAAAGCTTTTGTCAACTGAGGGTGAGGTAAGGAGTATCCTAAGATACACATCATAAGCACAAGTGCAAGAAAACAACAAGCGAGCATTGCACCAAAGCTCAAGAAAAAAGTTTTTGTTCCCCCTGATTTTTGCATTCTGGACAATTAATCAGGGTTGCTGAAGTTGGGATGTTATACATAGACCTGGCTCTGATACCACTATTGGATTCGCAGCATAGAAAATAAAAAAATATACGATGTGAACAACAAAGCACCAAGATCTATCTACCTAGATACAATCAATGTGTGGATATACATCCATAGAGAACTTACCCTCGAAGAGCGACAAAGCATTACGAGATGGAACCCGTGGATGATGTAGTCGTTCGCTTGCCGATTTCAAGATCATGAGGAAGTCCAGCACCGCAACTCAGTAGTGTATCCGTGATCGCACACACGTCCGGTCCTCTGACAACCTCCGCTTCCTCGCTCTAGCAAAGCAGTGTAAGCAGAAACTCCTTCTAGACAAACCATCGGGAACATGTACTTTGCTAATCTGAAGCCATGGGGAAATAATCTAGAGGGGGAGAGAGATCCTTCACGTGGAGGTGTGAAGTGAGTAGAGGAGGAGGAGGCCTTTTAGACGGGGAGGGGCATCCCCTCCCATGGCCGGCATCCAAGGTGGTGCCTCCACCTCTCCCTCAGTCATGTGGGTGGATGCTCCACTCACATGTCCACTCACTTCCAATAAATTTCCACCAAATTTAATGCATCTTTCATTTAATAAAAATATTTTATTTATTTTATTCCGAATTTTGTTAATTACTTTGATTAAAAAACATTCACATAAAACCCCCTACAACATTTCGATATCACATGTAGAACCAGTTTTGGCAATTTTACCTGAAACAATTCTAGTGTTCATCGAAATAATTCTAGCTCTTTCATAATCTTTCTCTGAAACATATTTTCTCCAAATGGTGTTGATATCCCTTAAGTGTGTCACCCTATGGTTCGTGAATAATGCATACATGATCGAGACCCCTCTTCGATTAATAAGTAGCAGCGGGACCTAGAGATTCGTATTGACTCCCACACATTCAATGATGACTTTAGTGATCGTGAGAACCTTTAACGTTTGTAACTAAATCACGTTGTCTCGCTATATATTACATGTTCGAGATTCGATCATAAGTATCCTCAAACCTAGTTTGATCTCATTACCGACAAGTACTCTTTTGTTGTTACCGTGATATAACATTCTAGTGATCTTATCACTTGCTTGTAAGCTATGTTAATGTGATATCACCGAGAGGGCTCAGAGTATATCTCTCCGTCATCGGGATGTAGAAATTCCACTCTTGATCCATTAGCCTCAACATAGAACTTTCAGAATACCCAAACCAACCTTTATAGTCACCCTGTTATGATGTGATGTTTGATGTTATCAAAGTACTCTTTCGGTGTTAGCAATTAACATAATCTCATGGTCTCAGAATTAGGGTTACTTCGTATGATGTTATAGCAGTGTAAACATAATGTCTTTGATCATATTAATATAATCTAGATGAATGTTCATCACATCATTCCACCAATGTTGTGATCTCGTTATTAACAACATCCAATGTCCATGATCAGGAAACCTTGATCATCTTGTTAATCAACGAGCTAGTTTATATGAGAGGCATAACTAGGAACTCTTTATTTGTTTATTAAACACACATGTATTAACGTTTCCAATTAATACAATTATAGCATGCAAAATAAACATCTATCATATACTTGGAATAAGATAATAACAACTTTATTATTACCTCTTGGGCATATTCCCTATAGCCGATACCATGTTTATGGTAGCTCTTTTCAGTGTTCTTGGGGACAATATTATTGACCCGTACATGTCATTTGATAATGGAAAGGACCCGTGGGATGCGCTCGAGGCCAAATTTGGGGGTCTTGGACCCTGGCACTAAGGTGTATGTCATGGAGCAATTCTATGACTACAAGATGGTTGATGAGCGCTCCATCATTGAGCAAGCTCATGAGATATAATCACTTGCGAAAGAACTTGAGCAGTTCAAGTGTACCTTACCGGGCAAGTGTGTGGTCGGTGGCATTATTTCCAAGCTTCCTCCCTCATGGAGAAACTTTGTTACTTTTCTGAAACATAAGAGACAAGAATTTACTATTACAAATCTCATTGGGTCTATTCATGTGGAAGAGAAGGCGAGAGCAAAGGACATAACTGCTTGATGATTTGAGGGAGGTTATAGTGCCAATTTGGTATAGAAGACAAACTTCTAATCCCACAAGATTAAGAATAAGAACAAATCTAAAGGCAAAGGGAAGTTTGGTGGTAAGAACAAGGCCATGTACTCCACCAACTTCAAGAATAAAAATGATAAGAAGAAAGGCTATTGCCATGTCTGTGGTGATTCTGATCATTGGACTCCTAGCCGCCCCAATCGCTTTGACAAGCATCAACATGGGAACATCGACAAGACCGCCAATGTTGTTATTAGTGATACTAAGATGAAATACGCTAGGTATGGTATTTTACCTACTAGCTTTTCAGTATGTCATTCTCTTGAATGGTGGAGACACGGACACTAACTGACATGGGCATAATTTACAGGTACTCGAGTTTGGCATATATGGTCCAGCCAAGGAGAAGCCCACAATGTTGCTAAGGCCCAGTCAAGATTCGGGTGACCAAGGAGACTCCGACTGCTTGCAGCACACGATAAACTCAAGATAGAAGTTTAAAGGGAAAACCCTAATATGTAACCGACTCAGTCTGCTATCCCGAGACCTAGCCTATCTATATAAAGGCTAGAAGGGGCGGTGAGGAGGACAATCCACAACCCTAGTTTCCACACCATCGCCAGATTGCATTTGCGCACCCCCTATAACTTTCGACTCCTCGATAATTCCAAGAGCAAACAAGCAGGAGTAGGGTCCTCTACGAGGCCTGAACCTAGGTAAACTTTGTGACCCCAGTGTTCTTGTTTGCTAGCCGATCGATGCCTCCAGTGCTCCCCACTTCCTCGAACCTAAGTCCATCTGCGATGGGCATTGATGAGTTAACCGCTCATCAATTGGCACCATCTGTGGGAAACGGGAGTGTTGATGTTGCGGCTTCCTTGGCCTCACCAACCGCAATCTACGACTCCGCAGCAGCGGAGACACGCCTCCTCTTAGGTGCCTTCAACTTCACCGTCCACATGTCGGCCACTTGCCCGGATTTCGAGTCCGTGGGTGATGGAATTGGCTTAGCCATTGGGAGTTTACGCTTCCAAGTTGGTCGGCTAGGCACACTTCGCCTCCCTGACCAGCCAATGGTTCCCGTGATTGCTCCTGCATCGTGGTTTCCACCGCCGATCGGAACCCTGAGTGAGCTAATGCCCCGACATCAGTTAGGAAAACGGACAGCGACAGCAGTTGCGATTCCGATCTAAGCGATCTGGCGACAAAAGGACGGAGCCTATGGCTCCAGATCTAAAAGCTACGGGAGCAATAGCTTCCCCAGCCATTACATGTGTATCGTCATCAACATGGGCGACAATGGCGGCACTCGGGATAACACCGGCACTGGCAGCGGTATCCCAGTCACGAATGGTGGCCCCTCCAATGGTGCCCCCACTAACAACAGGCCGGAAGGACCCACCCTAGAAGAACAGCCGAACCTCTTGGCGAATGAGCAAACCCAGGAGCGCGTGTTGATCAAGCTCAACGACACTGAGTGGGCTCGCTGTAGAGAGGCCGTACGGGGCAATCCCCTACCACCAAACTCATCGCAAGACATGCTGATGGGCTATCACTGTCTTCTCAAGGAAGAATTCAAGCGCCAGCAGCAAGTAATTGCCTAGCTCGACGAGCGCAGAAGGGCAGCGGACGAGTCGAGCCTCCATCGGGCTCAACTCTCCACCATCAAAGGATCCTCCTCCAAAGTCAATGATCATACGGCTGCCAGAAGATGTTCTCGACTTGCTCACCTCACCGAGAAGGAGCGAGAAGGAGCCACACAAATCCTCGACTTCTCGTCCATGATAGTGGACACGCGGGGCAATGTGCTCCCCAAAACGTCGCAAGCAGTGGTGACGGCAGCCACTATGTACCTTCTCAACAACCAGCCGTCAGATGGGGACCCACGGTCCGCCATGCACTGATCTACGATCGCTGGCCTAGGACTAGTCGAAGCTACCCTCATCAAAGATCCAACATCGGAGCCGAAGAAAAGCAAGGCTCTGGTCCAGCGATACTCTTCCACCTCCTCCAGCGATGACAGTCATGACTTGTCGCGACAACGCCGCTCATGCTGGTATAACTACGACTACGACGCGCGCGATGACATCACGCAGCACAAAGTCGACAAGATGCACGTGAGGGGTGCCTGTTCGACTGACTCGGAAGATGACGGGATAGAGCTCTACGGAGCCAGTTGCTTCCGCGGAGCCATTCGACAAAACCGAATGCCAAAAGAGTTCAAACTCCCATTAGAGAACCCGAAATTCGACGGCCTCTAGGACCCGAAGATCTGGCTGGAGGATCACATTTCCTCCGTCAGGCTGCACGGCCGAACCACGAGCACGGCAATGCAATGCCTCCAGCTATAGTTGCAAGGTGCCGCTCGTGCGTGGCTCAACAACCTCCCGCGTTGATCGACTCACAGCTAGGATGAGCTGGTTTATAGCTTCATGCGAAACTTCAAGGGCACTTACAAAAGGCCCGCATCAATCAAAGAATTAAGAGGCTGCTACCAAAAGATGGGCAAGTCGCTGCGCTCATGCATCCAGAGATGGTCCATAATCAAAAACTCTGGTGAAGACATCTATGAGGACTACGCAATCGTCGCATTCAATGGTAGTGTGTGCCGCAGAGAGCTCAGAGAGGAGCTGGGCTGCTCAAAGCCCAAAACAATCGACCACCAGATGGAGATCGCGAAAAGGTGGGTCGATGGAGAGGACTCGGTGAAAAACCGCGTCCACTTAGATGATGATGATGACCTCGGTCGCAGACGCGATCACCAAGGAAAATGCCGGATGCGCGGTTATGAGGACCACGAGGAAGTCGACATGGTCGCGGCTGGCTACGCTGACAGACGCGACGACAGCAACCGCAACAGCGGATACCGCAGTGGTGGATACCGCGATAGCGGGAAAACCACAAAAGTGTGGCAAATCTGCACTTGAGATGAGGCACCTGGAACATCTATCCAGGATAAACTGTCTAGACCATGCATCGTACACTTCTACATCAACAAGCACAACGGCAAGAAAAAATCTAGCCACCTTCTAAAAGACTGCCATGAGTTTCTCAGGATCCACGAAGGCCTAGCCCAGATGAATCCCGACGTGATAAACTAGGGCTATGGAGCTGCCCCAGGTGTTGTGGCTCATGGAGCGCCACCACCACCACCCGAGCCACCGCCTCCTGCAGCTGCACCAGTCCAAAACGACGGAGGCGAGCCGTACCCACAAGCACTGGGAAACATGGGAATGATCCAAAAAGGACGCCCAACAAATCGGGTGCAAAAATCAATCACTCGCCAAGTTAATATGGCAATGAACTCGCCACCCTCCACTACCGAGTACCTCAGTGGGAGCGAGTCCTGCATTACCTTCGGCAAGCGTGACCATCCGCGTCAAGTACCCCGCCCAAGTCACTATCCCCTGGTGCTCAAGGCGCAAATTGGAGGCTTTGAGATGAGTCGCGTCTTCATGGACGGTGGCAGCGTTATCAACCTCATGTTCGCAAGCACCTTGCACGCCATGCGAATCCTCCTGTCATGCATGGAAACTTCAGACACAACATTCCACGGCATCGTCCCAAGGAAGGGCGTATATCCCCTGGGTAAGATCAGCTTTGATGTCATCTTCAGAATGTCAGCAAACTTCCGGCGAGAGCGCATCGAATTCGAAGTCGTCGACTAGCCCTCACAATACCATTGCATCCTTAGACGTGTCATGTTTGTAAGGTTCATGGCGGTTCGACACTACGCCTACCTGTAGATGAAAATGTCGGGCCCCAATGACATTATCACAGTCAACAGAAGCTTTGAGAGGTCCGACAGCTACGACAGCAAATTCAACAGAATCTCCTAGTCTTTCGGCATGCAGGAGGAACAGGCGAGGTTGAAGGAGTCGACAGACAATAGTCTACCTCCTCTGAGTAAGCCAAGATCACCTAACCTATCCTTCGACTCCTCGGTTCACACCAAGGCGGTCCAAGACCACCCAACGGACCCGACCAAGACGACCCTCATCGCCAACAACTTGAGTCCCGCATAGGAACTCACACTCATCGAATTCCTCCGTGAGCGCTGTGAAATCTTCGCCTGGTGTCCAGCGGACATGCAAGGGGTTCCCAGGGAATTCGCCGAGCACTCACTCAATGTAAATCCTGAGGCAAGACCAGTAAAGCAGATGATACGTCACCTATCTGAGCCAAGGGCAAAAGCAGTCGGTATGGAAGTCAATAGACTCCTCGACGCTAACTTCATACGCGAGATCAAGGAAAGCACCTAGGTAGCAAACCCCGTGCTTGTTCCTAAAAAGGACACGGATATCCTTCGGAGGTGCGCTGACTTCACCTTCCTGAACAAACATTGCCCAAAGGACCATTTCCCATTACCACAGATCGATCAGATAATCGACTCCACCACGAGATGCGAGCACCTCTACTTCCTCGATGCCTACTCAAGCTACCACCAGATTCGAATGAAGGAGGAAGACCAGGAGAAAACGGCCTTCATTCGATGCCCTTCGGGCTGAAAAACGCAGGGGCCACCTATCAGCGGTGCATGCAAGCCTGCCTCAAGACCCATCTCGGCCGCATATTCAAGTCTACGTCGACAACATCATCGTCAAAACTAAGGAGGAAGCCTTATTACTCGATGATCTCTATGAGACATTCGATAACCTCGAACGCTACCAGATCAAGCTAAATCTGGACAAATGCGCTTTCGGCGTACCATCTGGGCAACTACTCGGGTACCTCATCTCCGTGAGAGGAATCGAGGCCAACCCAAAGAAAATAAACGCCATACTGGCCATGGATAAGCCGAAGAATGTAAAAGGCGTCCAACAGCTAGCCGGGCAAATCGCGGCGCTCAGTCGATTCATCAGTCGGATGGGCGAAAAGGCGCTGCCTTTCTACCAACTCCTTCACAAGGCTGACAAATTCGATTGGACAGACAAAGCACAAGAAGCATTCGAAGACCTCAAGCGTCTACTATCCACTTCACCGGTGTTGGTAATGCCTCAAGAAAAGGAGCCATTGTTGTTATACAACTCCGCAACCAACCAGGTGGTTAGTACCATGCTCGTAGTGGAACGAGCCGAAGAAAACAAAGTCCATGGGGTGCAATGCCCAGTCTACTACCTCAGCAAGGTGCTCACACCGACAAAACAGCAGTACCCGCATTATCAGAAGCTGGCATATGGCATTGATACGTCCATTTTGCATCACTATTCTATATCATAATTTACTATTATTCATTGATATATTTCATATTAAGAGATGATACTTATGTTATTTCATCTATTTTTGCATGGTTGATGACTTTTGGAGGATGGACCACTGAAGCCAGGATTATGACGGAAAAGGGACTATTTGGAGGCAAAATTTGCGAAGATCAGAAAATCTTGGAAAATGCATGAAAAATATTTTTTTTCTAGAAGACGAAGGAAGCCACAAAGGGGAGCGGAGATGGGACACAGGGGGCCCACACCACCCCCTGGCGTGGGCCACCCTAGGCCATGCCACCAGGTGGTGTGGCCACCCTGGCCCACCTCTGGCTCTGCTCTTTGGCGTATATAATCCTCCCAAAACCCTAAGACTCGGGGAGCGACCACAGAAAGATTCCGCCGCCTCTACGGGGCGGAAACTATTGAGAGAGAGAAAGAGCTCTCCGGTAGGCAGAAATGTGCCGAGGAAATTCCTTCTCGGAGAGGGGAGATCATCGCCATCAACACCGTCATCACACTGGACTTCATCGGGATCATCATCATCATCATCACCATCATCATCTCCACCAGCACCGTCATCACCACTCCATACCGCTGTAGCAATTGGGTTGAATCTTGCATAGTTCTTAGTGGAAACTTTCTCGGTGTTGATTACTTATTGTAGTTGATGCTATTGAGTGGAACCATTGAATTATCGTTCATGTTCAGATTGTTACTTATCATTATTTCATCTCTGATCTTGATCCATATGATGTCTTGTGAGTAGTTCGTTTAGTTCTTGAGGACATGGGAGAAGTCATGTTGTTAGTAGTGGAATTGTGTTGAGAAAGATTCAATGGTTTGATATTTAAGTTGTGTTGTTATTCTTCTAGTGGTGTCATGTGAATGTCGACTACATGATACTTCACCTTTATGGGCCTAGGGGAATGTATTGTGTATTTGTCTACTAATCGTGGGGTTGCCGGAGTGACAGAAACCTGAACCCCCGTTAGGAAACCTTTGCACAAGGGAGTGTAGGATCTCAAAGTTTAAGGTTGTGGTTAGGTTTTTATCTTAATTACTTTCCTCTAGTTGAAGATGCTTGCAAGGGGTATAATCACAAGTCTGTATTAGTCCTAGGAAGGTTAGTACATTAGCATAGGTTCACCCACACAACACTTATCCAACTAAAGAAGATTAATCAACTATATGAAGTGAAAGCACTTGACTATATTCCCATGTGTCCTCGAGAACGTTTGGTCATCTTAAGTAATACAACTAGCTTGTCCTTTGCTAAAGAAAGGATTGGGCCACTTGCTGCAATTATTATTATTGTCTTTTATCTACTCAAACTTTATCTATCTACATTATCAAAAACCCCTAAAAATCTGTTTGCTAAGTATTTACAGAGAATTCATGATCCAAGACACTCGTCAACACCTTCTGCTCCTTGTTGGGTTCGATACTCTTACTTATCAAAAATACTGCGATACACCCCCTATACTTGTGGGTCATCAAGACTATTTTCTGGTGCCGTTGCCGGGGAGTGAAGCGCTATTGAAGAGTGGAAATGGTAAAGGAAACTTCTACTATGAATATTGTTTATTTCTGTTAGTTACTTTATTTAAATATGGATAATTCACTTAGTTTCTTATTTCGTAATGCTACTACCACTGCTAAGGTAGTATATGAACCACCACCTGCTGAAAATGAAACTTTTAAGATACCTACAACAATTGTTGATCGTGTTATGGATAACTACTATTTTGGAGATGGAACTATCCATCCTGGTGATCATTTGCTCTTTATACACGAATTATGTGGGTTGTTCAAGTGTGCAGGTATTACAACAGATCAAGTCAAGAAGAAGTTATTCTCATTATCACTGAAAGGAAGAGTTGAGGAATGGTATAAGCTGCTGAAGAATGGTCAATCTCTTGAATGGGAGGAAGTAGTACCTCTCTTTTATTCAAAATTTTATCCTCCTAGTGAGATTCACAAAGATCAGAATCAAATATATAACTTTTGGCCTCATGATGGAGAGAGTACAACTCAAGCTTGGGGGAGATTGAAGTTACTAACACTAGTAGAAAGAGGGCCTTTGGTCCAGCGCCCAAATTCCATTGATCCCAGTTCGTTTCCGTAATCGGGACCAATGTCAGGCACCGGTCCCGGTTCATGCTGCCAGGGCATTGGTCCCAGTTCATCTGTAAGCATTGGTCCCAGTTTATGGCACGAACCGGGACCAATGACCCCACGATGCACACGTGGCTCTCTGCGAGGCATTGGTCCCGGTTCATGCCAACAACCGGGACCAAAAACCCCGCGATGGTCAGCAGTCCAGGAATTAATGTAAATTAATTTGGCGCTGAAATTAATTCGAGGCAGAAATTAATTCGAGGTAGAAATTGAATTGATCACTATTTTTGAACAAATCTTTCACGAATTAATCAAGGTCTAAATTAAGACATTTATTATTCGACCACAAAATTTTCCATACAAATAAAGATGCGACTTTATAAATTTCTAGTCGACAATACTTCCGCTGCCGCTGTCCTCATAGCCGTTGTCCTCCGTGCTGTCGGCTTCCTCGTCGTCGTCAGACGAAATCTCCACGATTTCAGCATTGTTCGGGAGACGGAGCTCGTCTGCGCGCATAGCGTCGTCGATGGCGGTGTAGATGGTCCGTTCAGGGACGGACCAGAACAACTCCCGCCCTTCTTGGTTGCGGCGATCCGGGTGCACCAGGCGCCTGTCCACGAAACGGTTTCCAAGCTTGGCCTTCCGCTCCTTCTTGAACAGCCGGGGCCAATACTCGCTGCCCGCCGCGTACCGGGGAAACGCCCTAATGCACGCGGGCAGTTGGCGGCGACGCTCTGCGATGACGTACTCCATCTCGTATCTGCAGGGGTTGAGGAGCGGAGCCACCGGCACACCCCCCTCGCTGATGCGAAATCCGGCGGGAAGGGTCGCGCGCGGCGGCACGAGGATGTCATAGATCGCAAACTGCGCTGCCTCGTAGTGGTTGAGCGTGGGCACCTCCATGACGGCGTGGTGGAGATTGGAGAGGGAGGGAAGGCGAAACAACGGCGCGGTGGAGAGGCAAAGTGGTGGGGTGGAGAGGGACTGCAGAGAGGCAGAGGCGATGGCGAAAGCGAGTGCTGTGGCCTCATATTTATGCAAGGAAATTTTTCCTCAACACTGTTAGAGGAGATGGAGTCTTTCACGGGCTTGCAGGGAAATTTTTCTGAGACGGAGCTTCCGAAGATGCCGTAGGGCCTGTGCACCAACGACATCTTCGAGAAGCTCCGGCACGGGAGATTTCTCAACACTTTCCCCAACAATGTTAGAGGAGATGGAGTCTTTCACGGGCTTGCAGGGAAATTTTTCCGAGGCAGAGCTTCCAAAGATGTCGTAGGGCGTGTGCACCAACGACATCTTCGAGAAGCTCCGCCACGGGAGATTTCCCAACCCTCTATCCATGGGGATGAAACTCTCTCTACCTATGTTGGCTTGTTGAGCTGCTTGCCATGGCGTATCGATGGTCCTTTTATAGGCACGGCGCCGCTTCTACTTTCTCTTATTCCTCCGACAGGCGTCGTGCGCTACATGCTTTATCTCATCGAGCAGTGCGTCCACCCACACGTCCTTATCCCGCCGACAACTTTAGTCTTGGTTGCACCCACCAGTTGGGACTAAAGGTTACCCACGCGTCCTTATCCCACCGACAGCTTTAGTCTCGGTTGCACCCACCAGCCGGGACTAAAGGTTACCCATGCGTCCTTATCCCACTTACAGCTTTAGTCTCGGTTGCACCCACCGGTCGGGACTAAAGGTTACCCACGAGTCCTTATCCCACCGGCATCTTTAGTCTCGATTGCACCCACCAGCCGGGACTAAAGGTTACCCAAGGTGCACATGTGTGCAAAATATGGGCACATTATCACAAATTATGCCCTGATTCTAGCCATAACATTGGTGGTTTGACCTAAATGCCATGAAACCTCGAACATGATAGGTCATTTTGTGAAGGATATTTTATGATGTTTGCAATTTTTCAAGTTCAATATTTTTCCTTGCAACTGTGACACATAATATGACACCACGCGAAGGTTTCACATTGTTTGGATCATTTTTGAATTTCTTATGCCTGTTTCAAACTATATTCAAAACGGCGGGCATGAAGCTTCTTAGCCCGGGGCTGAGCCTCGCTGAACTTGAAGTGGATCTCTGATGAAATAGCATGTTGTGAACCTATAAATGATTTTTTTAAAAATTCACAAGCATTATATCATGTACTTGTAGTTCAAATCTTGGATACCTCCTACCGATTCGGCAGGAATTTGTCTTTTTCATGAGGGATGGACAGAAAGGTTCCAGATACACCGGTTGGGAAATTGTCCATATACGGTGGTATAGTATTTTTGAAAAATAGTTTGGTACCAATGCCAAACTTTAATTTGGTGGTTGCTTCACAGAACACCCCGATTTCGGCACCTCAAAAATGGAAATTGGCTTTTTTCGTGTGTCGAAAGGGAAAACTTCCTCCTGCAACATCGTAAGCCATCCCAAGATGCACATGTGTGCACAATATGGGCACATTATCACAAACTATGCCCTGATTCTAGCCATAACATTGGTGGCTTGACCTAAATGCCATGAAACCTCGAACATGATATGTCATTTTGTGAAGGATTTTTTATGATGTTTGCAATTTTTCAAGTTCAATATTTTTCCTTGCAAATGTGAAACATAATATGACACCACGCGAAGGTTTCATATTGTTTGGATCATTTTTGAATTTCTTATGCCCGTTTCAAACTATATTCAAAACGGCGGGCATGAAGCTTCTTAGCCCGGGGCTGAGCCTCGCTGAACTTGAAGTGGATCTCTGATGGAATAGCATGTTGTGAACCTATAAATGATTTTTTTTTTAAATTCACAAGCATTATATCATGTACTTGTAGTTCTAATCTTGGCAACCTCCTACCGATTCGGCAAGAATTTGTCTTATTCATGAGGGATGGACAGAAAGGTTCCAGATACACCGGTTGGGAAATTGTCCATATAACGTGGTATAGTATTTTTGAAAAATTATTTGGTACCAATGCCAAACTTTAATTTGGTGGTTGCTTCACAGAACACCCCGATTTCGACACCTCAAAAATGGAAATTGGGTTTTTCGTGTGTCGAAAGGGAAAACTTCCTCCTGCAACATCGTAAGCCATCCCAAGATGCACATGCGTGCACAATATGGGCACATTATCACAAACTATGCCCTGATTCTATCCATAACATTGGTGGGTTGACCTAAATGCCATGAAACCTCGAACATGATAGGTCATTTTGTGAAGGGTTTTTTATGATATTTGCAATTTTTCAAGTTCAATATTTTTCCTTGCAAATGTGACACATAATATGACACCACGCGAAGGTTTCACATTGTTTGGATCATTTTTGAATTTCTTATGCCCGTTTCAAACTATATTCAAAACGGCGGGCATGAAGCTTCTTAGCCCGGGGCTGAGCCTCGCTGAACTTGAAGTGGATCTCTGATGAAATAGCATGTTGTGAACCTATAAATGATTTTTTTTTAAATTCACAAGCATTATATCATGTACTTGTAGTTCAAATCTTAGCAACCTCCTACCGATTCGGCAGGAATTTGTCTTCTTCATGAGGGATGGACAGAAAGGTTCCAGATACACCGGTTGGGAAATTGTCCATATAAGGTGGTATAGTATTTTTGAAAAATGGTTTGGTACCAATGCCAAACTTTAATTTGGTGGTTGCTTCATAGAACACCCCGATTTCGACACCTCAAAAATGGAAATTGGCTTTTTCGTGTGTCGAAAGGGAAAACTTCCTCCTGCAACATCGTAAGCCATCCCAAGATGCACATGCGTGCACAATATGGGCACATTATCACAAACTATGCCCTGATTCTATCCATAACATTGGTGGTTTGACCTAAATGCCATGAAACCTCGAACATGCTAGGTCATTTTGTGAAGGATTTTTTATGATATTTGCAATTTTTCAAGTTCAATATTTTTCCTTGCAAATGTGACACATAATATGACACCACGCGAAGGTTTCACATTGTTTGGATCATTTTTGAATTTCTTATGCCCGTTTCAAACTATATTCAAAACGGCGGGCATGAAGCTTCTTAGCCCGGGGCTGAGCCTCGCTGAACTTGAAGTGGATCTCTGATGAAATAGCATGTTGTGAACCTATAAATGATTTTTTTTAAAATTCACAAGCATTATATCATGTACTTGTAGTTCAAATCTTGGCAACCTCCTACCGATTCGGCAGGAATTTGTCTTCTTCATGAGGGATGGACAGAAAGGTTCCAGATACACCGGTTGGGAAATTGTCCATGTAAGGTGGTATAGTATTTTTGAAAAATGGTTTGGTACCAATGCCAAACTTTAATTTGGTGGTTGCTTCACAGAACACCCCGATGCACATGTGTGCACAATATGGGCACATTATCACAAACTGATGAAATAGCATGTTGTGAACCTATAAATGGTTTTTTTAAAATTCGCACGCATTATATCATGTACTTGTAGTTCAAATCTTGAAAAGTTTTTTAAAATTCCAAATTATGCAATAAATATTTTGTTAATGCAATTTTATTTGTAAATTGTACAATTGTATAGTTCAAATAAAAATATTTGAAAACAAAAAATGGTTTTTGATTAGTTATTTAAATTGAAGCACTTTTCGTGTTAAAAGTTTTTTAAAATTCCAAATTATGCAATAAATATTTTGTTAATGCAATTTTAATTGTAAATAGTACAATTGTATAGTTCAAATAAAAATATTTGAAAACAGAAAATGGTTTTTGATTAGTTATTTAAATTGAAGCACTTTTCTTGTTAAAAGTTTTTTAAAATTCCAAATAAATAATCATCTTAAATTGAAACATCTTATTAATTAAAGAAGAAACAAATTTGAAAATGGCGGGAAGACCAAAAGGTTTGCCAAAATCTGAAAAAACGGGTCAACGATCCTGGTTTTTCCCATGAACCGGGACCGATGATCCTGGATGCGCGCGCTGCCATTAACACGCCTTTGGTCCCGTGTGGTAGGACTAACCGGGACCAGTGGCCATGCACGTGGCAGCACAGCAACGCTCGTGCCCCAGACCTTTGGTCCCGGTTGGTGGCACGAACCGGGACCGTTGGTCCTTTGGTCCCGGTTATTGGGATGACCCGGGACCAATGGTCTGTACAGTTAACAGCCCCGGCCTTCCTCCTCCCCAACTCCCCCAATTCATAGAGCACATCGACGCGCGGCTAAGAAAAATTTGCGGCGGAGCAAAATTACGCCAGCAGGCTGCCCAAATCCAGAGCGGCCGCTTGACACCGTCGACGCCCGCCGCCGCCGCGCCACCACCGTCTGAGGAATCAACCACGCACGCTGGAAATCGACGCCATGGTCACCGTCTACTCCGACTCCGGCCGTCGCGGTTGCCGCTGCTTCCGAGCTCCTCCGGCCTCGTCGACCCGTCCATCGTCTTTGTGGTGAGCCGCTGGTCCTCTAGGACCTCTCCTTTCTCTCTCTCTTGCTCCGTTTCCTTCTGTCGCCGAGCGCCACTGTCCGCCGCCGTCGGCCGCCGTCGCAGACGATGCTCCGATGACCAATAAGGGGCGGCGCGACCACCGTTAGCTTCCTCGCGACGCGCTCGTTCGAAACCGACCTTCTACGCGTTCTAGCAAGCACTCTAGTGCCGCTAACCACCGCCGCCCGACGTGCCCTCCGGCGAGCCCATGTGGCGCCAAGGTGGCGCTCATGTGGCGCCCTGACATGGGCGTCGAGTAAGCTCTGCCAGCGTGGCAGCCCGACGTGGCCCTGGCCCCACTAGTAAGTCACTGTGGGTAGGCAATGCATATGTGAGAAAAGGTTCCCGTCCTTAGGCGGCGGCAGCCTTTACCTATGCTGACGCAATAAAAGTTTAATAAATGTTTAAATAATTTCAAAAAAGATTTTAATCTTATAAATTCAATAACTAATTATTTCTAAGTCAGAAAATATGTATAATATATCAAAATGTTCAGAAAAATGAGATCTACACAATAGACTCATAATCATGCATTGTTCAACAACTTTAATTACAAGTTTAATAAGAGAATGAAATCAACCCCTCGTAGGTGATTTCGGGGTCTCTCCTGTACTAGGGTTTGGACCCTTCGGATCTCACTTAAATTGCCAAGCATGCCTTAGGGTTAAATTTCAACTATGTTTAAATTGTCATATCATTATTGATGCCATGTGTTGATTGTTTAACTTGCAGATACTATGGATCCAACACATCAGGAAAACATCCTCCAATGGATGATCTGTGAAAATGAAGATATCGATATCGATGTCACGAGTGAGTTTCTGAATGATTCCGGTCAGGGAGATGTGACTCTCAACCGAGGAGACGGCTCCGGTGAGGTAGAAGCCGAAGCCTGGGACAGGGGAGAAGCCGATAAGGAAGAAGGCGACGGCTCCGGCGGAACCTTAAATCTCGCAAACACCGGCGAGGTGTATATATCTATTTTTGTAATTAAAATGCTGCTGTCTATATATACATGCATATATTAACACTCTTTCTTATTTTAGCCCTCCGGATCGAGAACTTCTTCTATAAGAACGAAACGAGGCCCAACAAAAAAGTTGGATGACACTGTGAGGTATAGGATCGACGTGGTCGGTGTAGATGGTGAACCGCAAGCTCCCGTCGATGTCGCAAGAAAATTTGTCAAGCAATGCGGAGTTCTTTTGAGGGACTACATCCCGTTCACCGTTCAAGAATGGAATCGGCCAATCGGTGGTGGAGTCCCGTATGTCGGCGACAACGCCAAAGATAAGCTTTTTGACAAGCTCATGACTAATTTCCTCCTGCCGGAACCAGATGTGACTCCAGATGAGGAGGAGAGAGAAAGAAGGGAGCTTGTGCAAAGAGTCAAGAAGTTTGCTCTCAGCAAGATGGCCGATGCATTCAAGAACTAGAAGAAGAAATTGTACCATAACTTTGTCAAGGTAGAGAAGACTCCGAATTTCGATGAAGCCGGCTATGCTAAGTTAAGACACCAGTGGGAGGATTTTGTGAAGTACAAGACATCGGAGAAAGCTAAGGAAAGGTCTAGGATAAATACAGAGAACGCTACTAAGAAACGGTACCATCATAACATGGGGCCTGCTAGCTACGCCGGTTGCATGCCTAAGTGGGATGCACTTGAGGTCAATTAAATAGCTGCCGGGATCAGACCAGAGCCCACAACATGGACACCACGGGCAAGAAACTGGTTTTACGGCCATGGGGGCACGTTGGACAAAGAAGGGAGGGCAATATATAATAAGAAACACAAAGATGATCCCCTACTGCCCATCAACGATATTAGAAATGAAGTAGATGATGTTGCAGCGGGACGGTTCATTCCTGATAGAGAGAACGACGAGCTCACACGGGCCCTTAAAAATCCTGAACACGACGGACGAGCATGAGGCACACCAGGCTCCAAGCCGTGGAAGGTTGCCTTCCCCCCGGAAATGAAGAGATATCCCGATAAAAGCCATCAGAGGAGATAGGAAAGGGAGGCAGCTGAGAAAGCGGCCGCTGCAGACCGGCTGCGTAATGTAGAAGAAGCATTAAAGTGGCACCAGGATCAACTCGACATACTTAGCCAGCAAGGTACTAACGTCCAATCTCAGCGGCACGTGGTAGAAGCTGCATTCGAGGGTACCGGCGCCCCATCGAATAAGAAAAGCAGCGTCGCTTCCACGCAGCTCCATGATGTTGATGATGATGCACCGACAACATCTCCTCCTAAACACTACCCAGTGGATGATATCACGGAGACAACAACTTGTGAGCTAAAGGTGCGGGTTATGAACTTAAGGGTGACGGCGGTGGCCGGCATGGTGGTGCCAATTGGGCCTAACCCAACTTGGCATTGTAGACCGGTTCCAAAAGGGTACGCTGTCGTCATGGTGGATGAGGGAAGGAAGATTTTGAGGAGCTGAAGCTAGACCACCCTGCAGGGGAAGATATGGAGCTGACTCAACTAGGAGAAGCCAAAGGGGGGACAATTCTATGGCTAAAGGAGCGCATCATGCTTCCAAATTATGTGCCGCCAAGGCCACCCACTCCTCAGAGCAGCAATCCATCTTCGCCGCTACCTCACCATTCTCCAGCGCAACCGTCGCCTTCACCGCCTCACCGCTCAGCACAACCGTCTCCATCGCCGCGTCAGCCGTCTCCGTCCCCTGAGCCTCAGAGACAAAAGCGGAAGTATACTAAGGGGGGCAGCACCATCAATAGCAGCAAGAGCACGTTCCGATCACCGAAACATAAGCAATCGCCCCTCCCAAGAGTACCTCATCAGAATATGAAGAAGCTACCTTGCGAGAAGACAGATGAGGAAACTGATGCGGCCGCAGCTGCCCATTATGAAAAGTGGAAGATTGACATGGCTAACAAGAAAAATCCAATAGAGGCATTTTTCCCGGTCACCGCAGAAGATAAAGCCAAAGCAGCTGCGCTTAAGATTCAGCTTCACCAACCCATACCGCTCACATCAGACTATAATCGCTCTATTACCAAGTCGGCTGAGGCAAAAGAGCGGAGAGTCAGGAAAGAAGTTGCCCAGCTCGGACAACAGAAAAATCAATCGATCGAACCGCTCAAAGTGTACGATACCAATGAGTGGATGATCCAGGAGCGGCATGATCCGAACATTGATCCGGAGTTTGTTCGATTGTACGGAGAAAAAGCCCAATTATATGGACTGTTTATTACTGAGTACATGAACCGTATGCATGTGTTCGAGGCGTACCAAGAAACAGCATACGCATACCAGTACGGGGCTCCTCTCGTCAAACCTGAGTTAGTCAAAGATCTACCAACAAAAATGCGAAGATTGCATAAATGGTACATCCAAGCCTATGCTGATTCCAAAAACTGGATCTATGCTGCATATAAACACCAACATTACGGTCATGGAGATGGCTTCATACTGATTGAATTTCCAGAATTATTTCAGTTTTACCAACAAGACACCCTCGACAAAGCTATCGTCAGTGCCTATTGTTTGTAAGTATTATTAATTTCTGTAATCAAGTCTTTCTAGCTCATCTCATCCGTTGCTTGTATAATCTTACTAATCACTATACTAATTATATATGCAGAATGAAGATTCAAGAATGCAACAAAGGACAAATCTATGACCTTGGGTTTGTTGACTGTAATTTCGGTCATGAAGTTACTCTAAAAACAAATCCCAAAGAGACAGAGGATAACTTGTTCCAAGCGTTGAAGTATTTCAGCAACAGAAGAGAAATACTATTTCCTTACAACGCTGCATGAGTGTTACTGTCTTGTACACATTCTATTTTCGATTACTCGATGTTAAGCGTATAATTGACTCGTGTTATATTTTGTTAGTGTGTCAAGCTTCCAATATATTCTCTTAATCATTTCTGTTGACACCGGAGTAGTAAAAGTCCTGGACTCGAAACGCACACCATTAGAAAAGTGGGCGGACATGCAGGAATGCCTCCAGAGGGCTTGGAAACGGTTCACCACGAAAACTAGGGGTGTTTGGAAGCCAGAGCTTACATTTCAAGCATTGACTGTAAGTACTACTTGCTAGATCCACGCATCTCTTTGATTCTAGTTTCAATACCACCATTATCATGCTTGATTATTATTTTGATTGAACTCTGTTCTCGTAAAGTGCTTGAGGCAGGAAGCCGGGAATAACTTATGTGGATACTATGTCTGCGAGTTCATTCGCCAGACGACCAAAGAGAAGGGGGCAGACCGGAACATCAAAAAAATTGAAGTACGATAAACAATAATCACAACTTTATTTTATTACCACCAATTGTGTTTAGTTTCATTCATATATATTGATCCCCTTCTTTATATTAGATCGAACGGATGCGGGATGGTCTTCTATCACAAGAACGCGTGCAAGAAATTCAAGAGGAAATTGTCGGATTCTTGTTAGAATAAGTCATAGATCTGAAAGGAGAATACTATTACCCACTTCATTTGGAAGGGTGAAGTGTATAAAAGAAGTGTAAACTAGATCAAATTCGTGTGAGAGTATCGTTTGTAATTATAATATGTTTCGACCAAAAAGACGGATGAGACGGTGTATATATTTGTGATCATGCATGATGTGTAATATATATATCGTGGTTTCATTATTGCTGTATATATGTAGAACCATTAAATTTATCAAAAAATCCTGCCATGGCAGAAAAATAGCCCGAAATCCTACCGCGGCACAAAACCCTGCCGCGGCACAAAACCCTGCCGCTACAGAAAAATAGCCCGAAAATCCTGCCGCGGCACAAAACCCTGCCGCGGCACAGAGACCAATGATCCCGGTTCATGCCAAGAACCGGGACCAATGATCCACCCCCGCCCGTCTCTGGCGCTGCCATGTGGGGACCCATTGGTCCCGGTTTTTCCCACGAACTGGGACCAATGATCCACCCTCCCCCTCGTAGCTCGCCCGCCCACGTGGAGACCCATTGGTCCTAGTTCGTGCGCGAACCGGGACTAGCATTAGTCCTGAGTGATTGGTCCCAGTTCTGGAACCAGGACCAATGGCCCTTATGAACCGGGACTAGAGGCCAATTTTCCACCAGTGTAATGCTCAAATGTCCTATTCATGAGCTCCCTAATAATATTATTATCAATAACTTTTATGCAAGACTTTCTCTTCATGATAAGGATCTATTGGATGCTTCTTGTGCTGGATAATTTACACGCATGGAAGAAGAAGTTAAATGGGATCTTCTAGACTGTATTCAAGACAATGCTAAGCATGGGAGAATGATAAAGGAAGAAAGTCAGGTATAAATTATGTTTATGAATGCATTAAATCTTTTATGTGAACTGATGACTTTCACAATATTAGTAATGCTTATGGTCTAGATTCTCAAGTTATTTCAAATTGTTTTAAGGCTTTTGCCTCATATATTGAAATTCCAAAGAAAGAATGGAACAAGTATCATGCACCATATAAAGATATTGTTGATTGTGTTCCTGCTAGAAGTACTAAAGTTTGTACTATTGATCGTATTTTACATGAACCTTATATAGAGAAAATACCTTTCCCGGATAAGGTAAAGGAACATTCTATGATAACTAGTGTAATTAATAAAATTGCAAAGAGAGATGTAAATCCTGATGAACAAATAAACATTGAACCTGCAGTAGCAATCGTGAAAGACCTTGTCACTAAAAGTGTAGAAGATGGACACATTATCTTCTGTGAGGATGCTTCTAATATTGTCTCACATCCTAATAGAACTAGAAAAGCTAGTGTCCCTGTGCTTTCTGTTAGAATTGGTGATCATTTCTATTATGGTTTATGTGATATTGGTGCAAGTTCAAGTGATATCCCTTACGATCTTTACAAAGAAATTATGCATGAAATTATTCCATGCAAACTAGAAGAAATTGATGTGGTTATTCACCTTGAAAATAGAGAGACCATCTCTCCAATTGGTATTGTAAGAGATGTGGAAGTTCTTTGTGGTAAGATTAAATATCCTACTGATTTTCTAGTACTTGGTTCAGCTGCTAGTAAAACCTATCCTATCATTTTTGGTAGACCTTTCTTGAACACGTGTGGAGCCATTATAGACTGTAAAAGGGAGAGAATTTTAACTAAATTTCATGGGGAATCTTATGATTTTAATTTTTCGAAATTTGCTAAAATTCCTTATGAAAATGAAACTCCTAATGAGGATTTTAGAGTTGAACAACTTGCTTCAATTTCTCTTGCTCCTAACAATGCTTTGTAAGAATTTATGGAAGATCATGAAAGTGAGATCTTCATGGAAGAAAGAAATGAGATTGACGAGATTCTCTGTCATCAACCTAAGATGCTTAAGCATAACTTGCATGTGGAAGATTTGGGTACCACATTGCCACCTAAAAAGGATCCAGTTTTCGATCTAAAACCTTTACTTGACGATCTTAAATATGCTTACATCGATGATAAGAAAATATATCCTGTTATTATTAGTTCTAAACTTTCAGGGAAGGAAGAGGAAAGATTATTGGAAGTATTGAAGAAACATCGAGGAGCTATGGGCTATACCCTTGATGATTTAAAGGGCATTTCTCCTACTATATGTCAGCACGCTATCAATATAGAACCCGATGCAAAACCAGTGGTAGAACATCAACATCGTTTAAATCCTAAGATGAAGGAAGTTGTAGGAAATGAGGTATTAAAACTCCTTGATGCTGGTATTATTTATCCTATTGCGATAGTGAATGGGTTAGTCCTGTTCATTGTGTCCCTAAGAAAGGGGGAATTACTGTTGTGCCTAATGAGAACAATGAGCTTATCCCCCAAAGAATAGTAATAGGTTATAGGATGTGCATTGACTTTAGAAAGGTTAACAAAGTTACTAAGAAATATCATTACCCACTTCCTTTTATTGATCAAATGTTAGAAAGGTTATCTAAAAAGAACCATTTTTGCTTTCTTGATGGATACTCTGGGTTCTCTCAAATTGCTGTTAAACAACAAGATCAAGAAAAAACTACTTTTACGTGCCCTTATGGAACCTATGCTTATAGGCGTATGCCTTTTGGTTTGTGTAATTCTCCTGCTACTTTTCAAAGATGCATGTCTGCTATCTTTCATAGTTTTTGTGAGGAAATTGTGGAAGTATTCATGGACGATTTTTCTGTCCATGGAACTTATTTTTATAATTGTCTACACAACCTTGATAAAGTTTTGCAGAGATGTGAAGAAGCTAATCTTGTTCTTAATTGGGAGAAATGCCACTTCATGGTCAATGAAGGAATTGTCCTTGGACATAAAATTTCTGAAAGAGGCATTGAAGTTGATAGAGCCAAAGTTGAAGCAATTGAGAAAATGCCCTGTCCTAGAGACGTCAAAGGTATTCGTAGTATCCTTGGTCATGATGGTTTCTATAGAAGGTTTATTAAAGATTTCTCCAAAATATCAAAACCCCTTACTAATCTTCTCCAAAAGATGGACCCTTTGTGTTTGATGATGATTGTAAGGAAGCTTTTGAAACTCTAAAGAAAGCTTAAACTACTGCTCTTATTTTCCAACCACCTGATTGAAACTTACCCTTTGAAATCATGTGTGATGCTAGTAATTTTGTTGTAGGTGCTGTCTTGGGCAACGAATAGATAAAAAGTTAAATGTTATCCATTATGCTATTAAGACTCTTGACGCTGCTCAAAAGAATTATGCTACTACTAAAAAAGAGTTCTTAGGTGTTGTCTTTGGTTGTGATAAGTTTAGACCTTATATTGTTGATTCAAAAGTTACCATTCATACTGATCATGCTGCGATTAAGTACCTTATGACGAAGAAAGATGCGAAGCCTAGGCTTATTAGATGGGTGTTGCTTTTACAAGAGTTTGACCTACATATTGTTGATAGAAAAGGAGCTGAAAATCATGTTGCTAATAATTTATCTCGATTCGAAAACATCTCTTTTGATCATATGCATGTTAATGATAGTTTCCCAAATGAACAGTTGGTTGTAGTAGGGGTAAGCTCGCGAGAGAGTCCTTGGTATGCTGATTATGCTAACTTTATTGTTTCCAGGTATTTGCCTCCAACTTTTACAGCCCAGCAAAGAAGGAAGTTCTTTTACGATTTGCAGCATTATTTTTGGGATGACCCACATTTATATAAAGAGGGAGTAGATGGTATTATGTGAAGATGTGTTCCATAATGTGAACAAAAGGAGATATTGAGAAAATGTCATGGTAGTGCCTATGGAGGGCATCATGCAGGAGATAGAACCACACAAAAGGTTCTACAATCAGGGTTTTACTAGCCTACCCTTTTTAAAGATGCAAGAAAATTTGTCTTATCATGTGATGAATGTCAACGAGTTGGTAATATTTCTAGACGCAATTAAATGCCTATGAATTACTCTCTTGTTATTGAACCATTTGATTGTTGGGGATTTGACTTTATGGGTCCTTTTACCCCTTCAAAAGGTTATACTCATACTCTTGTTGTTGTTGACTATGTTACTAAGTGGGTAGAAGCCATACCTACGAAAAGTGTTGATGGTGAGACCTCTTTAAAAATGCTTAAGGATATTATCTTTCCTAGGTTTGGAGTGCCTAGGTATCTTATGACCGATGGAGGTTCTCATTTCATTCATGGTGTCTTTAGAAAGACCCTTGCTAAATATGATGTTAATCAGAGAATTGCTTCAGCTTATCATCCCCAACTAGTGGGCAAGTAGAACTATCAAATACAGAAATTAAATCCATCTTGCAAAAGCCTATTAATAGATCTAGAAAAAATTGGGCTAAAAAGTTGAATGATGCTTTATGGGCTTATAGAACTGCTTATAAAAATCCTATGGGAATGTCACCTTACAAAATGGTATATGGAAAAGCTTGTCACCTGCCTTTAGAACTAGAACACAAAGCTTATTGGGAAGTGAAAGAACTTAATAGAGACTTCAAATTTGTAGGTGAGAAAAGATTGTTTGACTTAAGTTCTTTAGACGAGTGGAGGAGTGAAGCGTATGAAAATGCTAGACTCTTTAAATAAAAAGTTAAAAGATGGCACGATAGGAGAATCCTTAAAAGAGAGTTCCATGTTGTGAGAAGGTTTTATTATATAGGTCTCGTCTAAAAAAATTTGCAAGAAAAATACTTTCAAAATGGGAAGGACCTTTTGTTATTGAAGAGGTGTATCGTTTAGGTGCAATAAAACATTCCTCTTTAAAAGATGACACTACACAAGTGGTGAACGGTCAGAGACTCAAACATTATATTTATGGAGATTCTTACAATGAAGATATTGATGCTATTCAAATGGTGACTCCGAAAAAATTTATCAAAGACCAAATTCAGAAACCTGCAGAGTCCGTTTTCGAATAGGTAACAGTTCTGGTAAGAAAAGCTCCGCAAAAAATCTGTCAATTTATATTTTTGCAGTTTTTATCTAACATGGAAAGCAATGAGTCAAAAGAGGGATGGAAACGGATCCCGGGTGGCTCACACCACCCCGTGGCGCGGGCCCACCTGGTCGCGCCACCAAGGGGTGTGGCCACCCCGGATCCTGTCTCCGGCCCGTTTTCTCCTAGTACTTTCCTTTTGTTGTAAAACTTCGTAATATATAATCCTCCGGATCCCCCGAGGTTCGTATATCGTGTTCTCTTCATGTTTTTGTTTCGATCTGTTCTGTTCAAATGTTGTTCCAGGATTCGTCTTTAGAGGGCTACGAGCTGCGACCCCGACGCGAGCTCCATCGCAATCTTGAGAAGGATACTTTCGTGGGATGGGTGAAAGAAAGGATCGCAACTAGGCGCAAAGACATGGATCGGAGCATCGGGGAGGAAGTAAATAACATGTCAGCAGGCATGAAGGGGCTGATACCTCCAACTCTAGACCTTAGTTCCTGCCCTACAGCAGTGGAAGCTCTACGAGCAACTGATGAGTTCTGCGATAAGTACCGAGCCCTGAGGAGAAAGGTGGATATACTTCAAGAGGAGAATAACAGGCTCCGCAAGATGCTGAAAGATTTTCTCACTCCGATCGAGAGAACACCACCACCACCGAATGAGTAATTCGTCATCAGGTTTTGTCATCCCCTTGGTTTGTTCCAAGCTTGGGGGAGTGTCGCGGTATCGTATCATTATCTTTTATCTTTTTACCTTTTTAGTAGAGTCATATCATGAATAGAGAAGTTATCATATAGGATGTTTGCATTGTGGAAGTATCTCTCCTCTAGTTAGTTACCTACCTATTAGCATTATTGCTATTCCAAGTAAATTCATGTTTTTATTTACCTTCCGAATTAAACTTGTTATGTGAAAATTAGTGATTAAAGCTCTCACGAACTTGATGGCACACTTACTTTCTTGCACTTAATAAACTTGAACCATTGTGCCCATCTATGTTGCGTTAATGCTTGCGTTTTGTAAGTTCTGAATTAGCAGAACCATGTTACCATGGGGAACGCTTTCAACATTCCACTTTATTTAGTTGATATCATCTTCTTCTGCTTATGGATCCCGGTGGTGTGAAATGAAAGAGGAGCTTGTAAGGCTCATGGAGTTCGTATATGTGTTAGAGAAACACCTGGGTGCCTAGTCTAAGCCATGCCTAATCATGGTGGAAACATGCAACATAACCTTAGTGAGCAATCTGTGAAGCATCCTAAAAAAAGAAAAAAAAGAAAAAGGGAAAACCCTATGCAAATAGCATACAAAAAGATCACTGAGATGCTCATTGTCTGCTTGCCTTGTCATTTTGATATGGGGAAGCATCTATATCATCGGGAAAGGGGTACCCCGTTGGCGGTTCTCTATGATACACATGTACTTACAATGATAAGAACTTACTTGTGACTAAAGTTGAGTAGCATGAGGAACAATACTCGTAAGCAAGGGGCATGAGATTTTCAGCTTATAACTTGTCAACCATATCCTCATACTTGTTCACTTTAACCTTAATAACCTAAAGATGCTTATGAATGGGGCAATGAGACATGAAAGCTAATAAGTACCATAATTTTTGGAAGCTCTTTATGAAACTTGAAATCCCTGCTTCCCTCTGCGAAGGGCCTATCTTTTACTTTTTAGTTGAGTCAGTAAACCTATTCCTTTCTATCTCAAGAAATTATTTGAGTTGTTGTGTTTCAATCATTCATATGATGATTTATTCAATCATTCATATGATGATTTATTCAATCATGTTTCTTATGTTCCTTGTTTTGCACACTGCTCTCTTATCGTAGTGAATATTATTTTGAAAGCTATCATTGAAAACCCCATTATGTTTGAACTCCTGCAAATTGTTAACTATTCTTTGACCAAGAACAAAGTTTGCCATTACCAATTATGATTTACTTTGTGTATCTTTATTTTGTTTCCTTTAACTATTGCAAGTTAAGTTATATAATAGTGAGTTGTTTTCTATTATGATTTGTGTATTGATGAATGTGATGCTTCTTGTCCGTATTATTTTATCGACACTTCACTCCATAAACCTGAGGTCATGTTTATTGAGATCAGTTTTCGCTTGAGGACAAACGAAGTCTAAGCTTAGCGGGAGTTGATACGTCCATTTTGCATCACTATTCTATATCATTATTTACTATTATTCATTGATATATTTCATATTAAGAGATGATACTTATGTTATTTCATCTATTTTTGCATGGTTGATGAATTTTGAAGGATGGACCACTGAAGCCAGGATTCTGACGGAAAAGGCACTATTTGGAGGCAAAATTTGTGAAGATCAGAAAATCCCAGAAAATACATGGAAATCCTATTTTTCCAGAAGACGGAGGAAGCCAGAAGGGGGAGCGGAGATGGGCCACAGGGGGGCCACACCACCCCCTGGCGCGGGTCACCCTAGGTCGCGCCACCAGGTGGTGTGGACACCCTAGCCCACCTCTGGCTCTACTCTTTGGCATATATAATCCTCCCGAAACCCTAAGACTCAGGGAGCGACCACAGAAAGATCCTGTCGCCTCTGCGGGGTGGAAACTACAGAGAGAGAAAGAGCTCTCCGGCAGGCAGAAATCTGCAAGGCAAATTCCTCCCCGGAGAGGGGAGATCGTCGCCATCAACACCGTCATCACGCTGGACTTCATCGGGATCATCATCATCATCACCATCATCATCTCCACCAGCACCGTCATCACCACTCCATACCGATGTAACAATTGGGTCGAATCTTGCATAGTTCTTAGGGGAAACTTTCTTGGTGTTGATTACTTATTGTAGTTGATGCTATTGAGTGGAACCATTGAATTATCGTTCCTGTTCAGATTGTTACTTATCATTATTTAATCTCTGATCTTGATCCATATGATGTCTTGTGAGTAGTTCGTTTAGTTCTTGAGGACATGGGAGAAGTCATGTTGTTAGTAGTGGGATCGTGTTGAGAAAGATTCAATGGTTTGATATTTAAGTTGTGGTGTTATTCTTCTAGTGGTGTCATGTGAACATCGACTACATGATACTTCACCTTTATGGGCCTAGGGGAATGCATTGTGTATTTGGCTACTAATCGCGGGGTTTCTAGAGTGACATAAACCTGAACCCCCGTTAGGAAACCTTTGCACAAGGGAGTGTAGGATCTCAAAGTTTAAGGTTGTGGTTAGGTTTTTATCTTAATTACTTTGTTGTAGTTGCGGATGCTTGCAAGGGGTATAATCACAAGTATGTATTAGTCCTAGGAAGGGGTATAATCACAAGTATGCTTGCATAGGTTCACCCACACAACACTTATCCAACTAAAGAAGATTAATCAACTATATGAAGCGAAAGCACTTGACGATATTCCCATGTGTCCTCGAGAACGTTTGGTCATCTTAAGTAATACAACCGGCTTGTCCTTTGCTAAATAAAGGATTGGGCCACTTGATGCAATTATTATTATTATATTTTATTTACTCGTACTTTATTTATCTGCATTATCAAACACCCCTAAAATCCGTTTGCTAAGTATTTACAGAGAATTCCTAATCCAAGACACTCGTCAACATCTTCTGCTCCTTGTTGGGTTTGACACTCTTACTTATCCAAAATACTGCGATACACCCCTATACTTGTGGGTCATCAGGCGTCTTCATGACAGCCAGGCGACTGTGCCACTACTTCTAGAAGCACCCCATCATTGTGGTGAGAGAAGCCCCGCTAGGGCACATCCTCAACAACCCCAACGCCACCGGGCGAGTCACGCTTTGGGGGATATAACTGTCTCCACGAGACATCACATACGAGAAGCGAGATGCGATCAAGTCGCAAGTACTCCCGGACTTCCTTGTCCACTGGATGGAGAGCTAGCTCCCCGACAAGCCAGACATGTCCTATCTTTGGACAATGCACTTCAATGGATCCAAACGTAAAGAAGGAGTTGGCGCTGGCATCATCCTAACATCACCACAAGGCGACAAGATGAGGTACGTTCTGTGAATGCAGTTCCGCGCCTCCAACAACGAAGCCGAATACGAAGCCCTACTCCACGGGATGCGGATGGCCAAAGCTTGTGGCGCGACGCGACTCATCATCTATGGTGACTCAGCACTGGTAGTCAATCAAACCATGCACCAGTGCGACGCTCTGAGCGACAACATGATCGCCTACTATGACCTCTATGATGCACTCGAAGGGGACTTTGATGGCTGCATACTGTGGCACGTCGACCGCGAGAGAAACGAGGAAGCAGATACACTCGCCAACATTGGCTCCACTTATGCCCCGGTGCCACCTGGAGTATTTCTAGAGAAAATCTGCGAGCGCTCCATCAAGCCAAAGGCTCAAGAACAGAAAGCTAGCACGTCAAAGGACTCGGGGGCTACACCACCCGACGTACTCGAGGACATGGAGCAAGATATAGGACTCGAAGGTCCCATGGAGGTCATGATGATCAAGCCATCCTGGATACAACCATACATCACATATCTGCTCAGCAAGAGGTTGCCAGATGACCCGATAGATGTGTGTCATATAGCACGACGATCCAAGGCTTTCGCCCTCATCAACGGTGAATTGTACGAGCACAGCATCACAAGAGTTCTTCAACCATGCATCTCCAACAGAGACGGAAGATCCATCCTCCTCGATATACACGAAGGCACTTGCGTCCATCATGATGGCAGTCGCGCCCTCGTCGCCAAAGCTCTAATAGCTGGATTCTACTTGCCAGCGGCAATGCGCGATGCTAAGGACATCATCTAGTGATGTAACGATTGCCAATGATTTACGGATAAAACGCACACACCAGGCGTAGAACTTAGGCCAATACATGTGGCCTAGCCCTTCGCGCAATGGGGACTCAACATGGTCGGCAAGCTGCACAAATTTTCACCTGGAGGATACGTCTACCTCCTCGTCGCAGTCGACAAATTCACGAAGTGGATCGAGGCCATGCCGGTAACAAATCAATCAGGGGAACAACCGTGAAATTCTTCGAGTCCATCGTCTTCTAGTTCAGGGTGCCACACAACATCATCATGGACAACGGAACGAACTTCACCTCCAAGGAGTTCCAGGATTTCTGTGAAAACCTGGAAATCAACATCAGCTACGCCTTAGTGGTGCACCCTCAGACCAACGGTCAAGTCGAAAAGGCCAATGGCCTCGTCTACAGCGGCATCAAGAAAAGGCTCCTCCGGCCACTCGAAAGAGCTGCTGGGTGCTGGCCCGAGGAGCTACAATCAATACTATGGAGCCTGCGCACAACTCCAAACAGCGCAATAGGCTATACTCGGTTCTTCATGGTACACGTTATTGAGGCAGTACTACCCGCAGATTGATTCTGCATAGGCATCCGGACCACGATCTGGTGCCCCCAGCATGGGGGAACTCGAAGAACTGGCACCAGAGTTGGCCGCCACCTAGGGAGAATACGATTGCTTCGCCACACCTTTTTCTTTGGGGTCCACGACTCTAGACTCCTTCACTAAGCGGCAGTCATCGGACGACGACGATGCGGTTTTGCTACAACATAGGCATACAAACACAACCCCAGAGAAAATATTTCAGGACACAAAGACAAGTCAGTAGAAGCATAAACTCACGAGTCAAAGTCATCGAGGTCGAAGAGGTCATCAGACACCTCCTTCGGTATCCTCAGTTTCTTCTGTGGAGGAGGAGCCACGGTGCTCACAGGCACATCAGGAATTGGCTCCTCCACCACAGTTGAGGGACCCTCCGGTGTTGTCAGCGAGGATGCATCCGAATCGTCGCTTCGGGAGCGCTTGTGAGCTTCGCCCCCGCTGGACTCGGGGGCTTCCTACTCTTCTTCAATGGGGACAGTGGAGCCCGACTCATCCTCTTCTTCCGCTTCGCAAGGGATTACTCCCTCCGGCTGAGGAGAGAGCACAATGGCCACCTTCCAGTCCTAGAATAAGAGGAAATGTCAATATAAAATAAAAACCAGTAGGCAATCGAAAAATAGGAAGATCTAACAAGAAAGCCACCTCAGGCGGAGGGTGACTCGCGTAGAAGGGAGGCACGGCTGAGTCTCCAGGGAGTTTCTCCTTGGTGGTGTACTTGGTCAGTAGTCGAAACCTCTTGTCTACTTCACCCGAAGAAATGTCCTCTCGAGACATGCTACTGATGTTGTTAACACCAGTCCAGCAGCACATCGGGTGCGCCCTAGCCTGCAGTGGCTACGCTCAATGATGCATCCAGGTGCGAATGAGGTCTGTGCCACCTACTTCCTTCCCCATACGGAGCTCAAGGTCACAGACGCACTTGTATAGAGCCTCAGTTTCCTCGGCTTCGCCAGGCATTACCGTGTTCTTCCACGACCTCCTCTTGCATTCTACCTTCAAGTCAAAAGGAGCGAGCCTGAAGTTTTCTTCTTCGACCTTCTGGTCGCGAATATAGAACAACTTCTCCCTCCACCCTTGGACAAATCCATTGAAGTTGATGGTGAAATATTTGGCATTAGGGTCCACATGGATCCTGCAGCCTCCTATGTCGTAGCCTACCGACCTAGAGCCCGATTGGCGTTTAAGTTTGAAGAGTTTTTTGAAAATGCTAAAGTGTGGCTCGATTCTGAGCCAGCACTCGCAAAGGGTGATATAACAAGCAATATGCAGGATGGATTTGGGGGTTAGCTGATGGAGCTGGAGCCCATAAAAGCAGAGTAACCCCCTCACAAACTTGTGAAGGGGGAGAGAAAGACCGTGAATGACAAACGCGAGGAACATCACCCGAAATCCGGCGGGGAGATTGGGGATTACCTCATTGTCGGGAATTCGGCAGTCATCCGCGGTGGCTGGGAGAGCGCCATCTTGACGCCAGGTGAAGAGCTCCGTCTCCTTGATGGTGGTTTGCCGCCACGACCCATTTGTGACGTGCATGCCTGGTCCCTTCTTCTTTCCAACCGTGGCGGGAGTACTGGTGCCCGTGGCGGCGGTGCCCTTCTTCTTGGCTGCACCAGCTGTAGCCGCAGATCCAGCAACGGGGGCACCTCTCTTCTTCCCCATCCGTCGAGTGCGGTGCAAGCACAGAAAATAGCTCGGAAAGACCTTGAGGCTGTCCAGCGCAGCAATGGAGGCGTGAGCAATGGGGCAGTAGAGAGTAGCACTAGAGGTAGCATGCAAAGGAAGAAGATGGGTTGTGGGGAAAATTACCGCACAACAATCCCTACTTAACCTCAACATGGGTACAATCCAATGGCCAAGAGCGCACCAGCTCAACGCATGGCACAAATGAATATAGACGCGTGGCAGTGTAAACAGCGAACGGTCGCTCCACTCCTCCCATTATGCGCGAGAATCGAGGAGACGCAGATAAATTTGAAGATTACGCACGCCTAGTAAAATCCAAGTCAAAAATGGGGCCCCACTTTCGTCACGTCCCGTCAAAACCGCTCATGTAGGCGAATGAGATCATCTCATCGTCAACACTGACGTCATTTACTCCAGCAGGAGCATCTTCTGATTACTCTAGTCCTTACTCGAGTCTTCGACTCGACCAAGCACTTAGGAGCTACACCTAACAGGAGCGCTGGCCGTGGACCTGATAAACTTCATAGACTTACAAACATTTTGACAATGAAATTGCACTTGAACCCTTCATTTGAATCAGCGATTCGACTGTGGACTCAGGGTACTCCCATAGGGAGTGCTAGAATCACACTCGACTGAAACAAGCAGAACACGACAGCAGTCGAAAACACTCATAGTCCCTACTCGAGTCTACGACTCGAATAGGCACTCGGGGGCTACTCCCATAGGGAGCGCTAGTCGTGCACCGTATGATTTTCCTTTTAAATAAATGTGTGTTGACTACGTCCACACTCGAAAGCATTGGCGAATCCACCTCACATTTTCCCTGCAAAGAGACTACGTCTCCTAGGGCCACCCGAATCATCTCTGCGATGACAAAATTAGGATTCCACACTTGCAGCATGAAGATAAGACCTGAAGAAGGCCTGGCAATGCATCTGCTACGCTCTACTAGAAATAACCCGTGCCTGCAGGTACGATGAAATAAGCCTTGACGGACACATCGAGTGCACACACTTATACACTGGGATTCGACTCTATAAGACCTCCACAACATAAGTCAAATTACACCAGCACTTTCCTGAATTCGAGTCCGAGGACTCGAGTTTGAGTAGATTGCATTGTTTTTCCCTAAGGCAGTTAACTGATCCTAATACATCGGATGAATTAGGCATGTATATCGACAATCCATATGATATAAACTAAAGCATTCGAAAACATGCTCAAATGTACACTCGAAAGCTTCATAAGTCTCCACTCGAATCTGTGATTCAACTGGACACTCGGGGGCTACTAACATGGGGATATCCTACAAGTACTCGAGCTTGGCATATACGGTCCAGCCTAGGAGTAGCCCACAACGTTGCTAAGGCCTAGTAAAGATTCGGGTGACCAAGGAGACTCCGACTGCTTGCAGCACATGACAAACTCAAGATAGAAGTTTAAAGGGAAAACCCTAATATGTAACTGACTCGGCCTGCTATCCCGAGACCTAGCCTATCCATATAAAGGCTAGGAGGGGGAGGCGAGGAGGACAATCCACAACCCTAGTTTCCACACCATTGCTAGATTGCATCTGTGCACCCCCTGTAACTTTCGACTCCTTGATAATTCCAAGAGCAGACAAGCAGGAGTAGGGTCCTCTACAAGGCCTGAACCTAGGTAAATCTTGTGTCCCTTGTGTGCTTGTTTGCTAGCCGATCGATGCCTCTAGCGCTCCCCACTTCCTCGAACCTAAGTCCATCTACAATGGGCATTAATGAGTTAACCCCTCGTCACTAACACATATGTATGTTCTGATATTTCCATCTTTTCCTCTTATCTGGTCTCAATGATTTATTCCGTGCTAATGGGAAATGTCTCACGTGCCTCTGTTCATGGTGTTGGTATGGTAAATCTGAAGTTTACTTCTGGAAGACCGTACGCTGAAGAATGTGCAACACATTCCCTCCATCAATAAGAATCTTTTCAGCGGATTTCTTTCATGTCGAGATGGTTTTAAGTTGATTTTGAGTCCAATAAAGTTGTAATCATAAGTATATACAATTTGTTCGAAAAGGTTATGAGTGCCGAGGTTTGTTCTACCTTTCTTTGTCAAACTCATGTACTAAAGTTATTAATCATGTTTGCAATGATAATGAGACCGATATTTGGTATTCATGACCCTATCATATTAACTGTGGTTGCATGACGGGGCTAGCCAATATGACTTTAATTCTGAAATTCACTACTGTAAAAGGTTCTAAGTGCCAAGTTTTTGTTCAAGCAAAGCAACCTCGCAAGTCTCACATGGCTACGGAACCGAGAAACTTAGCACCGCTGGAACTTATACATTCGGATCTACGTGAGATGAATGGTGTTTTGACATAAGGTGCAAAAAGATACTTCATGACGTTGATTGAAGACTCCACTAGATATTACTATGTTTATCTTCTAAAATCTAAAGATGAAGCTTTGAACTACTTCAAAATCTATAAAGCTAAAATAGAAAACCAACTTGATCTTAAAATCAAGCAGCTAAGGTCAGATTGTGGTGGAGAGTACTTTTCAAATGAGTTTGATTTATTCTATACAGAACATTGTATTATATATGAGAGGACACCTCCCTACTCACCTCAGTCAAATGGGGTGGCCGAAAGAAAGAACCACATTCTAACTGATTTGGTTAATGCCATGTTAGATACATCGAGTATTTCCAAGGAATGGTGGGGGGAGGCGCTAATGACGTTGTGTCATGTCCTAAACCATGTTCTCGTAAAGTATAAAACCATGACTCTATTTGAGGAATGGGAGAAGAAAAGTCTTAAACTCGCTTACTTGTGAACTTGGGGATTTTTGGCCGAAGTCAATATACCAATACCCAAGAAGCGAAAGCTTGGACCAAAACCCGTGGACTATGTTTTCCTGGGATATGCTTTTCATAACATTGGCTATAGATTTTTTGATAGTAAAATCTGAGGTATCCGATGTGCATGTTGGTACAATTATGGAGTCAAATGATGTGACTTTCTTTGAGGACATCTTTCCTATGAAAGGTATGTCTAGCTGGAGATGACTAGTTCATCTAGTTAGGAATTTTTTATAATTATGAACCCACTATGTCCATAGAAACACTAACATGATATTGTGGAGGACAATAATGAAGCTCCCAAAATGAGCAAGAGACAGAGGACTGCAAAGTCATTTGATGATGATTCCATTATGTACCTTGTGGATGATACTGCCACCATAAGCCTATGCATCTCAACATCCTAACTACTAGAAGGAAGATGTTTGAAGTGAGATGGACTCCATCTTAGCTAATGGGACTTGGGAGGTCACTGATCTTCCTTATGGGTGCAAACCTGTAAGATGTAAGTGAGTGTTCAAGAAAAAATTAGACCTGATGGTACTATTGAAAAGTACAAGGCACGTCTTACGGATAAGGATTATACCCAGAAAGAAGGTGAAGGCTTCTTAGATACCTACTCACCTATAGCAGATTGACCGCTATTCTAGTACTACTATCCTTGGTTGCCTCATACGGTCTTCTCGTTCATCAAATGGATGTTAAGACAGCTTTTCTAAATGGAGTCTAGATGAGGAAATTTATATGGAGCGGTCTGATGGATTTGTAGTAGATGGTCAAGAAGGAAAGGTGTGCAAGTTAGTGAAGTCTTTGTGTGGTCTTAATCAAGCACCTAAGCAGTGGCACAAGAAGTTTGAAAGAACTTTAACTGTTGAAGGCTTTGTTGTAATCAAAGCTGGTAAGTGTGTGTACTATCTCCATGGTGGGGGCGAGGGGGTTATTATGTGTCTCTATGTTGATGACATGTTGATAATTGGGACCAACCTCACTGTTATTGAGTAGGTCAAAGAGTTCCTATCTCGCTGCTTTGAGATGAAGGCCTTCGGAGTGGCTGATGTAATCTTAAACATCAAGCTACTGAAGGATGAAAATAGTGGGATTACACTGCTTCATTCCAGCTATGTGGAAAATATATTGAGTCGTTTCGGGTATATCCATAGCAAATATTCTCCAATGCCTTATGATCCGAGTGTGCTACTTTGAAAGAATCGAAGGATTGCTAAAGATCAATTGAGATATTCTCAAATCATTGGCTCGCTCATGTATTTAGCCAAACTACAAGGTCTGACATATCCTTTTCTATAAGCAAACTGAGTCGATTTGTGTCCATGGGTACTTGAAGGTTTTCTCTAGAAAGAGTTTTGCGCTATTTGAAAGGCACTACGTGTTATGGTATTCACTATACTGGGTATCCATGGGTACTTGTAGGTTATAGTAACTCAAACTGGATATATGATGTGTACGAGATAGAGGCCACGAGTGGTTATTTGTTTACACTTGGTGGTGGCACTGTTTCCTGGAAGTCTTGTAAGCAGACCATCTTAACAAGGTCAACAATGGAAGCAGAACTCACAACATTAGACACAACCACTATTGAAGCAGAGTGGGTTCATCAGCTCTTGATGGACTTACATGTGGTTGAAAACCAATACCCGCCATCTCGATGAACTGTGATCATCAAAGTAAATAGTTCTAAGGATAATGTCATCAAGGCATGTGAAGAGGAGATTGAAATATGTCAGGAAACTGAGAAACTCCAGAGTTATTGTGTTGGATTATATCCAAACATCTAAGAACTTGGCAGATCCCTTCACAAAGGGTTTATCACGTAATGTGATAGATAATGCATCAAGGAAGATGGGTTTAAGACACACACAATGAGTTGCTCGTAGTGGTAACCCACTATATGTGATCAGAGATCCGGTGAATTAGAGTTGCGAGACAAACTGTTGATCAGCTGAGAGGAGAGTATCCCCATATTATATTTACATCTCCACAAAGATGCGGTACTCTCTTAATATGCATGGTAGGTTGATATTTATCTTAATGTGTTCCAAGTGACTTTTCTTAGCAGAGATGTTGTCCTGCAGAACATTTGTTGAGGAACACACCTATATGAGTCTGATTATTAAACGTCGCAGTCCATGAGAGTTGGGTGCTCTCTAATAAAATCATGGCCCTAGAGTATGACTGTAACACCCTCGCCTGATAAGGCTGAGTTCTTGTGTATAGTGTTAATCCCTGGAGCAGTTCACTAGCACACACAGTACAAAATGATACCAAATATAATTGTGTATCATAAATACAACAAATATGATTGTCAACACCCGGATTTTTAATCCCAGATGCCTGTTATGTCATACATCGCAATCCCAGGATTACCATTTTTGCGAGACATAACAGATTGGATATCACAGTACATCATCCATTACAAACCAGTACAAGGTCTTACACAAATAAAGGAGCTCATGATCCAGTCTTAATACAACAAGCAGCAGAATAAATAATAAGCGTAGCGGTGGGGTCCATCTTCAGAGGCACAGGCAATGCTGACGAAGGCAGATAGTCCTAGTTATCATAGTCGTCCTGATGTCCGTCCTCTTGGTAGTCTCCTTCATAGTCTGTCAATAGGAATAGCCAGGGACAAAAGCCATGAGTACTCTTTAAGTACTCACAAACTACCACTAACAAGTAAGATAGTGCTACGGGGAAATGCTAACTCTATGTTTATTTGTAAAGTTAAGTTTGAAACCTAAGCTAAGTTCAGAAACAAAGAAAGATAAAATAAAGTTCTAGAATCACTTAAGTTGGGAAGCTAGTGTCATAGTCACAACTCTGTTGTGGTCAAGTCAAGATTCATCAGTCATCTCATAAGTCATTTTGAAAACATCTGACAACGAAACAGTATGGACACTCCAACTGTCCATAACCGCGGACACGGCTATTCGAGTAGTTTGACACTCTGTAGAGGTGGTACACTTTCACCACAAGATTCCATACATCTGTCAGGGATAACCCTGAATCATCATACTTAGTATGTAGATAGTCAAACATAACCTTTCCTTTACACACCCTAGTATAAGCACCTCTCCTATGAGCATGGCCTCCCATCCATGACCATCTGTCATCTTGGGCACTACATAGGTGGACAACATTGAGAGGTAGCCTCAGCTCAAACCTCTCCCATGAGGGAACTAATACTAATGCATATAAATATCTGGCTAAGCCTTACCCAATTCAGGTATTGTGGTTGTACAGTAAAATTGGAATGGTATCGCATTCGAATCCAACCATCAGTTTTTGTAAAAGGGCTAAGGCTCATGCCTCAACATTTTCATCATCATAAACCATTTGTGTTTCTCCACACATGTCAAAAAATCTCAATAGAATGACTCATCATTCCAAGGTTTTCACAATTCATTTTCACCAAGTGTTCCCATCTAAAGTGACTCAAGTTTTGATTTAGCTCTAAACTACTAAGTTAAGAGTGTTCACTAAGGTGGGATGCTAATCTCAATCTCATGCCATAGAATGACATCTAAGGATATCTAGATAGGTCAAGTTTTATACTTTTTATGCTACCTTCAAAACAAGTAAAGGACTTTGGTAAAGTAAAGAAAGTAAAAGCTTGAAAGTAAAACTTGGAGTAGGTACTAGTCAACTTGGTATAACCAAAGCATGCCTAATGCATCTTGCTTGGGTTATCTAACTTAATTCTAGCTTGCTAACAATAGCTTTCATTGTTAATGATGGATTGCTAAGTTAATACTTGCAAGTGTTAGCTTGCCTTGGTTGGTGCAGTGGTTGAAGTTTTCTTCCTCTTCCTCCGGGTAGAACTCCTCCTCCTCGAAAGCTTGGTCGGTGCTATCGTCTATAAATACATACGGGATACACAATCACCAAAAAATAATTAACTAGGCTACTTAGCATACTAAGGCACACATTTGATGATCTATTATCATCACAAGCATCACAAGGTTTTATTAACTAGCTTCATTCTTTTTATTTGAGAAAAGTAATTTCTACTCATTGAAAATAACTAAGATTTAATATTCTCCAATTAAAATATGGGATCATGTGGACACATGTCATCACCACATATTCTAACATATGGGAATGTGATTTAAAGGTTGGACCACATTTAATTAAGTTTAAGTTTAATAACTAATGATTTAAAGTGACTAGAAATGCCTATATAGCATTATTTTGATACTAGTCCAAAGTCACTGCATGCAAACCTTAATATTATTACCTATTCAGATATGTATGGTTAAATGTGATTTTTGAGAGTTGGAATCAACTCAAAACCTATTAGGGTTGATTTTATAAAAATGTTTGAAGGTGCAAATGCTTCTGTCTTGTTATTTTTACTAGGAGAGATCTCTAACTCTAAATGAATTAAATCCAACGGGCTTGGATAGATCTTTTCAGTAGCTTTCTAACAAAGTTTGAATCACTCAAATTGGTTTAGTAAATCTCCTTGAATTGATTTTTAAACTAAGAGACAGAAGTGAGTTCAAACTAAAATAGAAAAATCTAAATTTGAACTAAATGGGTTGCGCGGGAAAACTAATGGGCCGGCCTAGTGGCGCTCCGCGGCGCGGATGACAACTGATAAGGGGGTCCCGCAGGTCAGCGGCACATCAAACGCGAAGCGGTACGGGGCAACATGGACCGTGCGATTAAAACGAAGATCTACGGCTGAGGATCGTCGTCCCCGTAGGTCGCCGGCGAGAGAAAATCCTAGCGGCTCGATGGGGGTGCAATGGGGCATACTAGGGCTCCAGCTAGCGTTGCGATGGGGGCGATCGAACGTGCTGTCGACGGCGGACTCAGGCGTGGTCGCAGTGGCTCGTGGGGTGGTCGCAATCAACAGCACCTCTCCTCCTCTGCTACGGCAAGCTCCGGAAAAATTCCGTCAAACGGCGGGCCGCCTTGCTCCGGGAATAGGGTGGAATGATCAGTGGAAAGAGGGAGTGAGATGGTGTGAGGAGTTTGTGCTGGGGTGGCCTCCTTTTATAGGTCGACGACGGGACCGAACGGGATGGGCTGGCGACTCCGGCGAGGGTTGTACAGCGTGCTATCATCGTGGCTGGGGGTAGGGGATGGTGGCCTGCCTCCTGGCGGTGCGCTACGGCTTAAATGCGTGGCTAGGGGCGGGAGTGTTTGGTCGGGTGAGGCTGGTGCTCTGTGCGACAGAGGTGGTGCTCGACGCGGCGCACGGCGACTGTGGGTCGCGCGGCGGTGCACGGCGGTGTCTAGCAGGGTGCTGGGGTCGAGGCGGAGCGGCGTGCATGGTATTGGGTAGAGGGGCGGTCTTTGGCGTTCTGGCGGTGAGGGCGCTCTGGCGCGCTCTGGCTACGCACAGAGAGAATGGGCGGCGAGGCTGGGGAGTGGTCTAGTGGCTGGCAGTTGCCGTGGGGTGGACTGTGGGCGGCGGTAGGGTGGCGCCTAGCTTCCTAGAGCGGCGGAGAGGGGCTGGCGGTCTGCTGCTGCGTTGGCAACGTCGGCCGCGAGCATGGCGTCGGGGCGTCATAGCACTGGTGCCAGGGCTAGAACTAGGGTGGGTTTTGGTCTGGTTGGGCTCGGGGGAGACAAGAATGATCAATGCAACTCAAATTTCTCAACAAGGTTTGATCAAAACAGTAATAGTTAGGCTAATTTGATTCTGTCTACAAGGTGTTCGACACAATAGCCGCATGAGAAAAGTTTTTGAATTTTTAGTTGAATTTTTATGGAGTTGTTGATCACATGCTTGAGCATCTCTGGTTGCTTGGGATTTGAAAATGGAGTTCATTTGAGTAGTTTTTGAAATAGTGTGATCTTGATACCTACACTAGATTCAATTTTCAAATTCCATTTAAAATTAGTGTTTGAAAGTTTTTGGTAGATCACAAAGTGAGATTTGGTACATCACTACATGTACTAGCAAGGGGTGTAAAGATCCACATTTATTTCTGTTAAGAATTGAGTTCTAGGAATAGCCAAAGTAGGCATGATGATTAAAATGGCACAAATGACCATTTGCTTCTTTTATTCATTTTGATTTGTTTTTCTTTGGGATTTGTTTGGGAATGATCTAGATGATGGTTAATTCACCTAAGAATCATTTTACAATCAATGGATCACTTAATCATGGCAATTCAAAACAACTCCTATTTAAATGCACACACATATGAATGCTTTAATATTTTTAAATGGAAAAGTTTTTGTTAACCCTAATTTTGATGATTTGGATCTTAATATCCTTGGATTAGAGTTTTGGGATGTTACAAACCTTCCCCCCTTAAACAAAATCTCGTTCCGAGATTTACGAAAGAAAACTAGGAACTAAAGAGATCTGGGAACTCTGTCCTAATGTAATCTTCTCGCTCCCAAGTGGCTTCCTCTTCGGTATGGTTGCTCCATTGGATCTTGAGAAATTTGATACTCCTGGTTCTGGTGGTTCTATAGGCTTCCTCTAAGATACGGATGGGCACTTCACGATATGTTAGGTCATTGTTGATCTCAACATCTCGGTGATCGATGTTCTTAAAAACTTCGATCTTCTCCGGCACTTCTAGGCATTTGCGAAGTAACGAGATATGGAACACATTGTGGATGGCTGACATCTCCTCAGGTAGTTCCAGTTGATATGATACTTCTCCTCTACAGTTCAGAATCTTGAAGGGTCCGATATATCTGGGGTTAACTTTCCTTTCAGACTAAAGCGTTGCGTTCCCTTCAATGGTGAAACCTTGAGATATACAAAATCTCCGACATTGAAAGTCAGGTCTCTCCTTCTCTTGTCAGCATAACTCTTCTGTCTGGACTAGGTGGTCTTGAGGTGCTCACGGACTTTGTGAACCTTCTCTTCAGCTTCTCGGAGAATGTCGCGTCCAAAAATCTGACTCTCTCCTACTTGCGACCAATTCAAAGGGGTACGACACTTCCTTCCGTATAGGAACTCAAATGGTGCCATCTGCAAACTAGCTTGATAACTGTTGTTATATGAGAATCTACGAAAGGCAGGCAGTCTTCCCATTTTGATCCGTACTCTAACACACAAGCTCTTAGCATATCCTCTAGGATTTAATTGACTCTCTCAGTCTGTCCATCAGTTTGCGAGTGATAAGCGATGCTGAAATTCAACTTGGTTCCCAATCCTTCCAGGACTTTCTGCCAAAATCTCGAGGTAAACTGGGTTCCTCGATCTGATACTATGGTTTTGGGGGTTCCATACAGACTAACAATCCTAGCAATATACAGTTCTGCTAGCTCCAAACTCTGGTAAGTTGTCTTGACGGGTATAAAGTGAGCTACCTTGGACAGTCTATCAACGATGACCCATATTGAGTCATTTCCCCTACTAGAAGTAGGCAAACCGGTGATAAAGTCCATTCCGACGGAATCCCATTTCCATTCTAGAATCTACAATGGTTGCAATAGTCTTGCGGGTCTCTGATGCTCTGCTTTGGCTCTTTGACAGATGTCACACTTGGTGATGTAGCTTCCGATTTCTCTCTTCATCTTGTGCCACCAAAATTGCTCTTTCAAATCTTGATACATCTTCGTTCCTCCGGGGTGGATAGAATAAAGAGTATCATGAGCTTCATGCATGATAACCTGCTTCAGCTCCGAATCTGCTGGCCCACAGATGTGTCCTTTGTACCACAGAACTCCTTCTTCGTCTTCAGTGAATCCATGTACCTTTCATGTACCAATACGGCATTTGATTCCGTCGATACTCTCATTTCCCTTCTACGCTTCCTTGATTTGGCTAATTAATGTGGGCTGAAGTTCAATGCTAGCTAAGAATCCTTTGCTAGCAAGATCAGTTCTAAACTACTCCAACTCCTCATACAAACTAGGCTGCTTCTCCTTGATCATGGTGTTTAGCCTGCAAGGCAATCTGCTAAGAGCATTCGCTACCACATTGGCCTTGCCGGGGTGATAGTGAATGTCAAGGTCATAATCCTTGATTAACTCTATCCATCTCCTTTGCCTCATATTCAGCTCCTTCTGAGTGAAAATATACTTCAAGCTCTTGTGATATGAGTAAATCTCACAGCGATTACCCATAAGATAATGACACCATGTCTTCAATGCCAAAACTACGGCTGCTAACTCAAGATCATGGGTCGGATAGTTCTGCTCATACTGCTTCAGTTGTCGAGACAGATATGCGATAACTTTGCCTTTTTGCATCAATACACATCCGAGACCAATCTTGGATGCATCACAATACACATCAAACGGCTTCTTGATATCTGGCATGATCAATATTGGGGCTGAAATCAATCTCTTCTTCAGTTCTTGGAAACTGGCTTCACACTTGTCGGTCCATTCAAAATTCTTGTCCTTCTTCAACAATTGGATCATGGGTCTGGCGATGCTCGAAAATCCTTCTACGAACTTGCGGTAATATCCCGCTAATCCGAGAAATGCACGGAGTTGGGTTTGAGTGGTTGGGGCTTCCCATTCTTCGACATATTTAATCTTGGCGGGATCAACAGAGACTCCTCCGGCAGACACAATATGTCCTAGGAATCCTACTTCTTTTAGCCAAAACTCGCATTTGCTGGACTTGGCATATAACCAATGCTCTCTCAGGGTTTCTAGGATGATTCTCAGATGCGGCTCATGCTCTTCTTCTGACTTGGAGTAGATAAGGATATCGTCGATAAACACAATGACGAACTTATCTAAGAAATTCATAAAGAACTGATTCATGACATTCATGAAATAAGCAGGGGCATTGGTTAATCCAAAAGACATGACCGTATACTCGTATAATCCATAACGAGTAGTAAAGATGGTCTTCGGAATATCTGTTGCACGAATCTTAAGTTGGTGATAACCAGTCCTAAGATCAATCTTTGAGAATACTTGGGCACCAGTCAACTGATCAAATAGATCCTCTATTTTTGGCAAAGGGTACTTGTTTTTAATGGTGACGTCATTCAGCTTTCTGTAATCTATGCACAGACGGTTGCCTCCATCTTTGTTGTCGACGAATAACACTAGTGATCTCCAGGGCGATGCGCTTGGTTGAATCAAGCCTGTTGCTAACATAGCGTCCAACTGCTTCTTCAACTCTACTAACTCTGAGGGGTTCATGCTATAGGGTCTCTGGGCTATGGGTCTGGTTCTGGGGATTAGTTCGATAATGAACTCAATATCCCTATCCGGGGGCATACCTGGCAATTCATCTAGGAATACGTCAGGGTATTCACAGACTACTCTGACTTGGTCACTGGTGGGCAGGGCTAGACTCTTGTTACACTTGAATTGACGGGGTAAGGTTTCAGATATATGCTCTACTGTTACTCCAGAGCTACTGGTCATGGTGATGGCTTTCTTAGCACAGTCTATCAGTCCTTTATGCCTTGACATCCATTCCATACCTAGTACTACTTCCAATCCTTTGGTTCCGAGTACGATTAGGTTGGCATAAAAATCTATCCCATGTATTCTGATAGGCACAGCTTTGCAATTTTTTATAGCTTTTGTAGTTGACCCAGGGATTTGAACTATCATGACATGCGTCAAGTTGGTTGGGTGAATCTTACTAGTGCATGCAAATTCTTCGGTGACAAATGAATGTGATGCTCCCGAATCAAACAATACTCTTGCTAAAACTAAGTTGACAGAAAACATACCCAGCACTACGTCTGGCGCTTCTTGGGCTTCTTCGGCGTTCATGTGGAATAGATGATCGTTGCGGTTATGAGGGTTCCCTAGGGCAAACCTTCTCACTGGTTGAACACGACGCTGCTGTTTGGCTGGGCCATTTACATTGGCAGTGGCGGCAGTCTCCTTGGGGCACTCATTGGAATAGTGGCCCTTCACTCCACACTCGAAACAAGTTATCTGGGACATGTCTTTTGCTGCGACAGGCACATCATTGCTTCCAGTTCTAGGTGCAGTGTTGTTGTTGTTGTTGCTCTTGGGATGGTTGAAATTGTTGGTGTTGCTGGAGTGATTGTGGTTTCCTCCGAACTTCACATTGCCTTCGCTACGGTTGGGGTAGCTTGGGCGAGACATTGGGGGTCGGTTGTTCCTTGGTGCATATCCTAGTGAGGGGTTGGGACGGTACTTCTGGTGACTGTTGGATCCAGATTGCTGCATCATATGACGCTTGCGGTTATTGTTTGCCTGGTTAATCTTCCCTTCCATCTGAATGGCAGAGTCGACTAGCTCTTCGAGATCCTCGAAGCAGATGTTGACGAGGACAGTCTGCATCTCATCATGCAGTCCATTCAGGAATCTCTCCTTCTTCTTTGCCTCCGTGTTGATCTCATCGGGTGCATACCTTGCAAGCGACAGGAATCTGTCATGGTACTCCACCACAGTCATTCTGCCTTGCTTCAACTCTCTGAATTCATCCCTCATTTGGGTGACTAGGCCCTGCGGTACGTGGGTGCGGCTAAACTTGATTTTGAAGGCTTCCCATGTCATCACTTGACCATGGTTCATCAGGAGGGTGTTGTTCCACCAGGCTCTTGCGTCTCCTGCCAAGTAGTGGGTGGCAAAGAGAACTTTATCGTTGTCATCAACTCTGGCTACTTCCAAATTATTCTCCATCGTCTACAACCAGTCATCAGCATCTAATGGGTTTTCTGAAGTGTTAAAGATTGGGGGATTGGTATTCTGGAAGTTCTTCATCTTAGATCCTTGATGATCGTGATTTCCATGCCCTTGGTTGTTGAGAGCCATCTGGGCGATCTGTTGCAGTGTTGCTAGATTAGCTTGGCGCTCTGCCCTGCTTGCTTCTCTGTCTGCGATGAGATTCTGCAGGATCTGTAGCATTGGATCTTGCGACGAGCTGCTCCCTCCTTGGTTTCCACGAGTCATCTGAAGATTGAGGTAGATAAAGGGGCAAGAGGGAAAGTTCTAAGGTTCAGGGTTTTGGTTTCAAAGCTAAAACTTCAAGTTTGACTCAGGTTTTGCAACTAACTCCATTTCATTCATTCAAACAAGGCACACGATACAAACACACACACACACCACAACAAGGAAAACAGATGGTTTTAAGAACCATTCTGCAGGCTACGATACAGTGGGACCGATACATCTCATGCTACGACAGTGCTCTAGTGCATCTACTCATCGTCGATGAAGTCGGAGTCCTCATCGTCAGTGTAAAAGTCTAGGGCATCCTCCTCCAGAAAGTCATCATCATTGCTGAGGTAAGAATCCATATCTCCTTGGATGTCTTCACCCTCCTCTTCTTCCTCCTTTGCTGCAAGCTGAGCTTCTTGGTCCTTGATGGTCTTCTCGAGGTCGGCCACCTTCTTGGGAAGACGGGCGATGGTGCGATCCTTCTTTTCGCGCTGGAGGCGAAGAGACTGACGGTCCTTGACTAGCAGTGAGAAAGTCTGGGCCTTCTGGTCGGCAATGGCACGGTTGTGGTTGGCCAACTCCCTAGCATTGTCCAACTCCTTCTGGCGATCGTATAGCAGGAAGTCAAGGTTCTCCACTTGACGCTTCAACTCTGGGTGACTTGGCATCTCCATTGGCATTCCCATGAAGTCACGCCTTGCATAGTGCGCAAAACGGATTCCTTGCATTTGGTTGGCACTGAGGGCACATAGACGTGCGAGAGCTTCATGCATTGCCCTGGCTAATCCATCTAGCCAGTTGTTTTCCCTTACGGAGAACTGGATTCTCTCGAACGTTGGTGCGTCTATGCTTCCTCGAAGATCAGCAGTGACTAGCCACTGTAAATCTCCTCCTGGGGGTCCAGGAAGTTGAGCTCCAAGAAACTCCGGATGTGGACGTCCCAATAACTCTGACAGTGAATCTGGATCCCTCTCGAAGATCAGCTGGCCTCCGTTGCCCAAGTGGTAGAACTTGATGAACTGAGTCTCCATCTAAAACAATTAAGGATGAGGAAGTTAGTGAAGTGATCAAGTGTGTCAAATTTTAGGTAGTAATGTAAGAATTTGAGGAGAATGAATTTTTGAGAAAGAATGAATTCCCAAGGGTAAGAGAGGAAATAGTTTTTCATAAATACTCACTTTGGTTTTGAAATTAAGTTTTTGTTCGGACTTCCATTCTAACTAGGGTCTCCTATGGTCAGGATGGCTCTGATACCAACTTTTCAACACCCGGATTTTTAATCCCAGATGCCTGTTATGTCATACATCGCAATCCCAGGATTACCATTTTTGCGAGACATAATAGATTGGATATCACGGTACATCATCCATTACAAACCAATATAAGGTCTAACACAAATAAAGGATCTCATGATCCAGTCTTAATACAACAAGCAGCGGAATAAATAATAAGTGTAGCGGTGGGGTCCATCTTCAGAGGCATAGGCAATGCTGACGAAGGCAGATAGTCCTAGTTATCATAGTTGTCCTGCTGTCCGTCCTCTTGGTAGTCTCCTTCATAGTCTGGCCATAGGAATAGTTAGGGACAAAAGCCATGAGTACTCTTTAAGTACTCGAAAACTACCACTAACAAGTAAGATAGTGCTACGGGGAAATTCTAACTCTATGTTTATTTGTAAAGTTAAGTTTGAAACCTAAGCTGAGTTCAGAAACAAAGAAAGATAAAATAAAGTTCTAGAATCACTTAAGTTGGGAAGCTAGTGTCATAGTCACAACTCTATTGTGGTCAAGTCAAGATTCATCAGTCATCTCATAAGTCATTTTGAAAACATCTGACAGCGAAACAGTATGGACACTCCAACTGTCCATAACCACGGACGTGGCTATTCGAATAGTTTGACACTCTACAGAGGTGGTACACTTTCACCACAAGATTCCATACATCTGTCAGGGATAACCCTGAATCATCATACTTAGTATGTAGATAATCAAACATAACCTTTCCTTTACATACCCTAGTATAAGCACCTATGGCCTCCCAACCATGACCATTTGTCATCTTGGGCACTGCATAGGTGGACAACATTGTGAGGTAGCCTCAGATCAAACCTCTCCCGCGAGGGAACTAATACTAATGCAAATAAACTTCCGGCTAAGCCTTACCCAATTCAGGTATTGTGGTTGTACGGTAAAATTGGAATGGTATCGCATCCGAATCCAACCATCAGTTTTGTAAAAGGGTTCAGGCTCATGCCTCAACATTTTCATCATCATAAACCATTTGTGTTTCTCAACACATGTCAAAACATCTCAATAGAATGACTCATCATTCCAAGGTTTTCACAATTCATTTTCACCAAGTGTTCCCATCTAAAGTGACTCAAGTTTTGATTTAGCTCTAAACTACTAAGGTGGGATGCTAATCTCAATATCATGACATAGAATGACATCTAAGATGATCTAGATAGGTCAAGTTTTATACTTTTTATGCTACCTTCAACAAGTAAGGGACTTTGGTAAAGTAAAGAAAGTAAAAGCTTGAAAGTAAAAACTTGGAGTAGGTACTTAGTCAAAGTAGTATAACCAAAGCATGCCTAATTCATCTTGTTTAGATCATCTAACTTAATTCTAGCTTGCTAACAATAGCTTGCCTTGGTTGGTGTAGTGGTTGAAGTTTTCTTCCTCCTCTTCTTGGTAGAACTCCTCATCCTCGAAAGCTTGGTCGGTACTATCGTCTATAAATACATACGGGATACACAATGACTAAACAATACTTAACTAGGCTACTTAGTACACTAAGGCACATATTTGATGATCTATTATCATCACAAGCATCACAAGGTTTTATTAACTAGCTTCATTCTTTTTATTTAAGAAAAGTAATTTTTACTCATTGAAAATATCTAAGATTTAATATTCTCCACTTAAAATATGGGATCATGTAGACACATGTCATCACCACATATTCTAGCATATGGGAATGTCATTTAAAGGTTGGATCATATTTTAATAAGTTTAAGTTTAATATTTAATGATTTAAAGTGACTAGAAATGCCTATATAGCATTATTTTGGTACTATTCCAAAGTCACTGCATGCAAACCATAATATTATTACATATTCAGATAGGTATGGTTAATTGTGATTTTTGAGAGTTAGAATCAACTCAAAAGCTATTATGGTCGATTTTATAAAAATGTTTGAATGTGAAAAAGCTTCTGTCTTGTTATTTTTACTACGAGAGATCTCTAATTCTAAATGAATTAAATCCAACGGGCTTGGATAGATCTTTTCAGAGGCTTTCCAAAAAAAATTAGAATCACTCAATTTGGTTTAGTAAATCTTTTTGAATTGATTTTTGAACTAAGGGACAGAAGTGAGTTTAAACTAAAATAGAAAAATCTATATTTGAACTAACTGGGTCACGCAGGAAAACTAATGGGCCGGCCCAGTGGCGCCCTGTAGCACGGATGGCAACTAACAGGGGGGTCCCGCAGGTCAGGGACACATCAAACGCGAAGCGGTACGGGGCACTCTCAACGCTACGATTAAAAGGTGGATCAACGGCTAAGGATCGTCGTCCCCGGCGAACAGTTCGCCGGCGAGAGCTAACCCTAGCGGCTTGGTGGGGGTACGTGGGGGCTTACCGGGGTTCCGACGAGGCGAGAAAACGAACAAGTTGAGAACGGCGGTTCTCCTGGTACTGGCGGCATCCCGGGAGATGGCCTGGATCAACGGCGCCCTTCTTCTCCCTCTGCGGCAGACTCCGGCGAAATTTCGGTGCTGCGGACAGCGGCTTGCTCCGGTGGTGCTCTGGGAGTGTTCTGAGAGGGAGGGGATGAGAGTGGTGTGAGGAAACGGTGCTGGGGAGGCCTCTATTTATAGGCTCGGCGAGGCGGTAGAGGAGCATGGGCGGTGCTCGCCGTTGACGACGGCACAACGAGCTAGAGGTGTGGGCCGTGGGCTAGGACGGTGGGCGGTGCCCTGGCGAGTGTTACGGAGGTGTGTGTGCGGTGAATTGCGGTCAGGAGAGGTGAGTGGCGTGGCGCACACGATGTCTCTGCCGACTGCAAATTTTGCAGTGGCCGGTGACTACGGGGCACGGTCGGGGGAACGGGCATGTCCGTTAGCTTCCTAGGACGGTGGTGATCGTGTAGGTGGGCGGCGCGAGTGAGGCGGGGTATGGTTGAGCAGGGACAGCGCGTGAACTGAGACGGCGTCGGCATGGCAGACACGGTCCGGGTGCGGCGGTTCTGGGCTGCTCCTTGCTCTGTCCGCGGGCTAGGGCTGGCTTGCGGTGGAGGTAGACCACGGGCGACATACTGGACATGGTGGGCGAGACTAGTGGCGGCTGTGGCACACTGTCGCCGGTGAGGGTGCTCAATGGTGCTCGGCCTTAATGGCCATGACCATTTGGTCATGTGCACAGTGGGTGGCCGGGCTAGAAAAGGGTAGGGGGTGTACTAGTTGGCTTTGGTTGCAAAATGGTAGACCACATTGGTCCAAACACTGCTCACAATAGTGTTTGTGGTTTTTGTTTGAATTGTGCCCACAAGGTGTTTGTAGAAATGGCCAAAAGAGTTCAAGTTTTGAATTTTGAGGTGAATTTTGGTGGAGTTGTTAGTCACATGCTTAAGCATCTATGGTTGCTTGGGATTTGAAAATGGAGTTCATTTGAGTTGTTTTTGAATAAGTGTGATCTTGATACCTACACTCGATTCAATTTTCAAATGCCATTTAAAATTAGTGTTTGAAAGATTTTGGTAGATCACAAAGTGGGCCTTGGTACATCACTACTTGTACTAGCAAGGGGTGCAAAGAGCCACATTTGTTTCTGTTAGGATTTGAGTTCTAGGAATAGCCAAAGTAGGCATGGTAGTTAAAATGGCACAAATGACCATTTCCTTCTTTTATTCATTTTGATTTGTTTTTCTTCAGGATTTGTTTGGGAATGATCTAGATGATGTTTAAATCACCTAAGAATCATTTTACAATCAATGGATCACTTAAAAATGGCAATTCAAAACAACTCCTAATTTATATGCACACACATATGAATGCTTTAATATTTTTAAATGGAAATGTTGGGGATATACTTTCCGGGTATCCTCACAGTTCCCCACTGACCAGGGTGGCCTACTTCGGGTTAGAGATTTTCTTCACGGGCGGCCCAGTCAAGGAGAAAGATGGAGTCCAATCTGGCTACGGGAAGGCCCAGAAGACTTACCGACTTAGGCCCATAATGTTACTTGTAGTTCTAGATGTACTCTCTAACCGACTCTTAGTCATAGCCGGATAGATCTCTCTTGTAAACCCTAGGCCGGATATCTATATAAGCCGTCCAAGGGAGAGCCTTTAGGGTACCTAACACCCAACACCCAATACTTTAGACCCTCAATAGTCTACAAGCTCAACTCGCACAGGCGAACCCTTGTAACCCATATTCCGGCTCTGCCGTACTACTGGATTGCTAGCAGGAGTAGGATCCGTCCAAAGCCGACGGATTCGAACCTGGGTAAACTTGTGTGCTCACCGTCCCGGAACACCGTACGTCTCACACCCCTCTCTTCCGCACGCCTCGAGGACCCCCTCATGGCGTACTTGTCCTCAATCCGACGATAGTTGGCGCCCACCGTGGGGCAAGTGAGCTTCGGATCTGCGTTCCGAGCGGAATCTGTAAGAATCGGAATCGGCGAAATTATCGCTGTCGATCGCATCCTCTACACCGGCGACGTCCCTCTCATTGTTCTTGACGATACTTGGATTCCGGCTAGGGAGGCTATGACTGCCTACAAAATCATGTCTTTTGGCGAGATCGATGTTTACATCGGTTTCGCTGAACCTGCCACACCCACCCCAGCGGTGATGATAGAGGCAGAAGAATCTTCTGGGTCCCCTTTGTCAGCAGAGGCGGCAGAGTTCCGGATTTCACAAAACCCTAAACCCACCCAGCCTGCACTAGTTGCGGAGATAGTGGAGAAATCCGAGCTTGAAAAATACCTAGCGGTCCAAGTCGAATCTGGAGTGGATCTCCCTGGAGAAGCCGGATCCCAGATCGACCCACCCGTGGAAGTCGAAATTCAGGAGGAGCTAGTCAACGACACTGATTCCAGCTCTGATGACACCAGGACAGACAGGCCTTTCCTGAGGTACACACTGTGACGTATGATGCTGCAAGGTGCAAGCGCGGATGCAATTCTCGAGACCATCAAAAGTTTTGACATGGCTGATCACGAGGGCCGCAGGTACCTCAGGAAGCACGCGTCGCACTTTGTCGGATATGTGGGATCCGGATCTAGCTCTGCCGATGCTGGAGAAAACACAGACTCGGATGAATCGATGACGTCAGCGGATTTCCGAAAGTTCTCTGCGGAATATGAAGAGGAGTATAACTCCAAAGCTGCAGAAGAAGGAGAAGCCATTGATGAAGGATCCAGAGAACACTCTCCCAAAGCGTAGGATGACATGGACGTCGGAGATAATCCCGAAGTCCAGATGTTCGAAAGTACTGATCAGAGCTTGACTCTGGGAAACGGACCCAAAGCCGTCTTTGCTATCGACGCTGCCAAGAAGGCAAAGAAGAAGAACGAGAAGAACAAGACCCCGACAAAAGACCCTCTGGCAGAAGAGGTGATTGCCGAGGAATACGAAGAAGACTCAGATGGAGCACTTATCCCAGAAGAGCCAAAAAAAGAAGAATCGGTAGATGGACACGTGATCACCGAAGGTGCGCGTAAACTCATCGATGCTGCATTAACCACGCCTATCCCTACAGCTGCAGAACTTACTGCTGAAGAACTGGACAAAAGGGCCCAAGCCCTAGAAGCGCGTCGTCAACAACTCCTGGATGAAGCCAAAAACATCTAGGAGGAGAAGAAACGCATGGCAACTAAGGATTACATGTCTAGGTTGCATCAGAAGACACGAAAGCGTCACACCAATGACGACCAATTCCCACATATCCGTGTCGTCCTTTTCGGAGATGAGATGGGAAGCCAGGGAAAGATAGCAAAGGAGGTTGGGTATATCCAACCCCAGTACAGAATACCGTGGCGGCCCGAGAAATTCTATCGGCTAATCCAGGACCGGAGGAGATCCGTTTGGGTATCAAACTACTCAACAAGGGACTGGAGCAGCAAAAGGTCGCCCTGTCCGGAAGTCAAAAACTGGTCTCGGATTCCGACCAATGTCGCACAGATTCGGCATGGGCTGACGTAAGACCTCATCACGTTCCGGAGCAGCAGCATCATCGCCCCAAATGTCGGGAGGACAATTATTCGAGAACCGGATCGTCAGGACAGCATCACAGAACTGCGCGTGACTAGAGCAGCGTCGCCCCAGCGGCCGAAAAAGAGGCCATTGCCGCACTGAATCCGAGGAATCCTCCCCGACGAGAGTCTAACGATCGAAGGGGAGAAGATAAAGAGAAACGTCGGGAGGAGGATCATCAAAAAATGCCACCTCCTAGACATGCAAGCCGTCCGGCTGAGCCTCACCGTAGTGGGAACGACGGACGAAGGACCGACGGAAACTATGTCGGTACAAGCCGGCAGGGGGCTCGTCATAGCCAAGACCCTCCCAGGAACCAGAATAATGACGCTCCGGACGAAGGCCGGTGATCAGCCGGAAACTATCAAGCTGCCTCACCCTCTCCACCAAGCAGTCATCACAACGGCTCCCAAGGGGGACAAGGAGGACGATGTGGTGGAGGAGGTGGTGGCAGAAGCCGAAGTCCGGCTCCAAGGCACCGCAGCCCCAGCCGGCATTCGGGATGATCTCTATCCCCGAACGACGCAAGGCACAGGATCAACTCTAACATAGAGGCGCGCTGCTACAAAAACGCTGATATCTACGTGGGCCGAAAGTGCTTCGGACCATGCATTAGAGCTACAATATTCCCGGAAGGATTTGCTATCTCAAGGCATATCCAAGCGTACGACGGCATTGCTCGGCCAGATACCTGGCTACAGGATTTTTTCCAAGCTTGCTGCATCGCCAAAGGCGGAAACAGCCTGGTCGCAACCCGATATCTCCCACTTATGTTGCGGAAGACGACACGATCATGGCTCAATGAACTTCCGAAGAACACCATCCATAACTGGTATGACATGCAAAGTGCGTTCTTTCGGAATTTCGAAGCCACATATCAGAGGCCCAGTACGGTCGGAGACCTACAGCGTTGCACCCAGAAGGCCGGAGAAACTTTCCGAGACTACCTCGGACGATGGATCGACACCAAGAACTCCTGTGAAGGAGTAAACGATCAAACCGTGATTGAAGCTTTCATTGCAGGACTCCCAATTGGTCTACTACGTCACCGCTTGAAGTGTGACAAGGTCACCGACTTGGGAGAGATGATAGAAACAGCGAGCAAGTATGCAGATGCTGACGACGATGCAGAGGGATTCCTCAATGCCCTAGCTGTGCCTCAGTTGGCAAAACAACCAAAGCAACAAGCTCAGAAGTGCAAAAATACCTCAGAAGAGAAACCCAACGCGGAAACAGCAGTGGTCACTACTACTTTCGGGTCTGGAGGACGAGGAGGACGCGGCGGAGGCTGCGGGCGTGGCCGTGGGACATCAAGGGTCCAAGGTAGAGGAGACCAGCAACCAGGCAAAACCTACTCTTCGGCCGACATTGCCAATAACCCATGTGTGCATCACCTAGACGCCAATGGGGGCTTGTCCCACACCAACGCTGAGTGTCGTTTCAATGACGACATCAAAAGAGATGACACCGCGGGCTACAAAGCTAAGCGGAAGAAGGGAAAGAAAAATCCTGAAAAAGATAAAGAGACCAAGGAAGATTCCGACATGGAGGAAGTTGATGCTTCAAATCCCAAGCCGGAAGGGAAGAAAACTTTTCCCACCAAGAAGGACACTTACGTCACTTTCCTCGGATCTCAACCAGCAAAGGTCAAGAAAGCAGTTCTACACGAGCTCAACGCAACAGTTCCGGCTGTCCCCCAATACTTGGACTGGTCGGAAGTGGCAATCACATTTGACCGCGCTGATCATCCGCCTAAGTTGCACAGGCGAGGAAAATACACCTTAATCGTCAACCCACTTATTGACGGTTATGGTTTCTCCAAGACCCTCATGCACGGTGGTAGCAGTATCAATATTCTCTATGTCGAAACGCTACGTCGGATGAAGATCTCGGAAACCCAGCTGAACCATAGCTCTGTGATCTTTCACGGAGTTGTCCCAGCAAGACAAGCTAATTCCCTGGGAGAGATCACTTTGGATGTTACCTTTGGAACTCCAAAGAACTATCGAACAGAGGCACTTTCCTTCGAAGTGGTCCCATTCAAGAGTGTGTACCACGCTATATTCGGACGTCCGTCTTACTGGGCTTTTATGGCTCGTCCGTGTTACATTTACAATATGATGAAAATTCCAGGTCCCAACAGCATGATCACCATCAGGGGAGACCCGAAGAAAGCACGAGAGTGCGAGGATGGAAATGCCGCCTTTGCCGAAGCCGTGTTGCACGCCCAGGAGTACCAGGAGATCAAGAAGAGCATAGATCCGTCCGAGATGCCCGCAACAAAGAAGGAGGTGACAAAGCCAAATCCGGAGTTCAAGGCATCAGAAGAGACGAATAAGACGCCTTTGAAGGATGATGACCCCTCCAAGGTGACCCAGATAGGTGTAGGCCTAGGTAGCGCATAGGAAAGCACGCTCGTCAAGTTCCTCCAAGCAAATGAAGATATCTTCGCATGGCAGCCATCTGACATGACCAGAGTACCTAGGGAACTTGCCGAGCACTCTTTAAATGTAAACCCGAACGCTAAACCCGTCAAACAGTCCCTACGACGTTTTGGCGATGAAAAACATAAGACAATAACTAAGGAACTAGCACGGCTCGAGTTAGCTGGATTCATAGAAGAGGTCATCCACACTGAGTGGTCGGCCAATCCTGTAATGGTCCCTAAAAAGGACACCACTGATTTAAGGATGTGTGTTGATTATACTGCCTTGAACAAGGCTTGTCCAAAAGATCCGTTCGCTCTGCCTAGAATTGATCAAATTATCGATTCTACGGCTGGCTCGGAACTCCTCTGTTTTCTCGACGCATATTTCGGTTATCACCAAATCCGGATGAAGGAATCTGACAAAGTCAAAACTTTATTCATAACCCCTTTTGGAACCTTCTGTTTTGTTACGATGCCCTTTGGGCTTAAGAACGCAGGAGCTACGTACCAGCGCACGATGCAGCGTTGCCTCCACGACCAACTCGGAGGCAATGTGCATGCATACATGGATGATATTGCGGTGATGTCCAAAAAGAAGGAAACACTGATTTCCGACTTGGAGGAAACGTTCGCCAATCTAGCATCTCGTAAGTTACGACACTACTTTCAGGAGCATCCAATTACCATGGTGAGCACAGCTCCCATGAGAGATATAATCAACAACAGTGACGCCACAGGACGCGTCGCCAAATGGGGCATAGAGCTTTCAGCTTTCGATATTGAGTACAAACCCCGAACAGCAATCAAATCCCAAATCCTTGCTGACTTTGTCGCTGATTGGACAGAGACAAAGGAAAATATGATCCTCCCTGAGTCGGAATATTGGACCCTCTACTTTGATGGGTCTAAGGCTCGCGGGGGCTCGGGGGCTGGCGTGGTGCTAAAATCACCCCAAGGAGATAAACTGTTATACGTGTTGCAGATCCACTTCACAGCGACAAATAATATTGCCGAGTATGAAGCACTGCTGCATGGAATCTGGATTGCTAAGGATATTGGCATCCGAGGTTTGATGTGTTATGGAGATTCGGATCTTGTTGCTCAACAAGTGTCGGATATTTGTAATGCACATAAACACATGGCAGCATATAAAGCTGTCGTGGATTATCTATCTAAATCGTTCGAAGGGTTTCAGGTTCAACACATCCCTCGAGCAGAAAATGAGGAAGTGGATGCACTATCTCGGATAGGCTCTGCGCGGAAAGAAGTCCCGGATGGCGCTTTTTTAGAGCACCTCAAAGTTCCCTCAATAAAGGGAGTAGATGAGGAATATCCGACCAAATCTGACTCACCCCTAATAGCAGTTATGGCTGTAATTCCCAGCTGGACTCAACCCTACCTAGATTATCTGGTAGAGGGCAAATTACCCGAAGACGAGGTTCTGAGCCGGAAGATTATCCGACGAGCAAAAGCCTATACTATTGCTAAAGGTGAGCTCCATAAACGGAGTGTTTCTAGGGTTTTTCAGCGCTGCGTATCTCTGGAAGGAGTGCAAATCTTAAGAGAAATCCACGAAGGCGAGTGTGGTCACCACGCTGCAGCCAAATCTTTAGTGGCGAAAGCTTTTAGACACGGATTTTTCTGGTTTACAGCTCAGGCAGATGCCAAACGATTAGTCAAGAGGTGCAAAGGCTGCCAAAAGTACGCCAAGCAAGCTCATGTTCCGGCTGATCAGCTACGAACAATACCTATAACATGGCCCTTTGCGGTCGGGGGGCTTGATATGGTAGGACCATTTAACCGAGCTCCAAGTGGATTTACTCACCTCTTAATGATGGTGGATAAATTCACAAAATGGATTAAGGCTAAACCTGTCACTAGTTGTGATGGAGCAACAGCCAAAAGATTTGTCGAGGATGTTATAATCCGGTATGGTTATCCAAATAGCATTATCACGGACAACGGGAGTAACTTCTCTATGAGAGAATTAGCTGAATTCTGCAACGAGTAAAATATCCGGCTTGACATTGCGTCAGTCGCACATCTACAAGCTAACGTACAAGTCGAAAGAGCAAATGGTTTAATCCTACAAGGCTTAAAACCGAGACTCGAAGCACCACTACGACATGTTGCGGGGGCTTGGGCAGAGAAATTACCCTCTGTAATATGGAGTTTACGAACAACTCCAACCAGGTCAATAGGATACACACCTTTCTTCTTGGTCTATGGCACAGAAGCAGTTCTTCCTAGTGATTTAATTCATACTTCTCCTAGAGTGGCCGCGTATATTGAAGAGGATGCCGAGATTTCTCGACAAAACGATCTCGACTTAGTCAAAGAAGTTCGTGTCGTTGCTAAAATGAGATCTACAGCCTATCAGCAGAAGTAACGCAAGTATCATAGCCAGAGCGTCTGAAATAGATCTTTCAATAAAGGTGATTTGGTTCTCCGGCTTGTGCAACAAAGAAAGCACAAACTTTCCCCGGTATGGGAAGGGCCCTTTTTGGTTAGTCGAGTATTACACAATGGTTCGTACTACTTAACTGACATGAGGCCATTCAAAGAAAGACCTGCTACTAAGAAGAGAAAGAGAGCTGGAGGCAGTACAAATCCGGATGAGTTAGACAGACCATGGAATATTGCTCAGCTACGTCCCTTTTATTCTTAGTTTATCCTTCTTTGTAATAATATATATGTACATGCTTTGAGAGAAATAAATTTTTTGGTTGCCTCAAGTTTTTCTGAGAAGTTTTTACCATCTTATTTCTAAATGATCATGTCATAGTCAAAAATCCCAGAATGCTTGAAAGTACTTTATGCTCATGTTCGTTCTGGTTTAGATTTCCAATTCTAAAATTAATACCTTCGGGTATAACTCTAAAGTTTCTAGTCTTTACTTTGGTTATTTGTGTGATTGCTGGATGCGGGCATTTTTCTGAGTAGTGAATTGTTGGTACTGGAAGCCGGCTTTGTTTCCGAGTTTAAACTGGTTTAGCGATTGAGCTCCGTTGCTCGGCAAAGTTTCCGGCAGAAGGCTTAGCCGGCTCGCGAAAGGAACGAAGCGGAAAGCCAGATAAACAATAAGTATAGACGAAAAAATACAAGTGCTTGTGTAAACATTTCAGGCACATAAAAAAATTTAAAGCCAAAAGTGCTGAATAGATCAAAAGCTTAGCACTAGAAAAATAATAGTACTGCATATATACATGCCCATCACGTTTTTCAGAATAACACAAATATTTCTATTAATCTATGATGCAGGAGAGGAAGGAGCCGCCGGCTCGCTGGATACACCGCCTTGGTATCGTTCCGAGATGTCCACATCCGAGATGGTGCGTTCATCGTCGGAAACTTCTGCTGAATCTTCTTGAGGCGGAGGTGGAGTATCCACGCGGGTGAAGAAAGGAGTCTCGTAGCTGGTCAAATCAGCCACGTGACACCCATATCCGGCGCAGGAGTCCATGATGGCTTCAATGTCCTGCTCCTAGCCGTCTTCATCTACTTTGCAGTACCCTCTGGTCACTTGCCATATTTCCATGTTTCCATGGTGGCTCATGACCATGGTGAGAGCGTTTTGTGCCGCAGTCCGCACGTAAGACATGTTCCAATCCTGGACAAGTTGCGGCATTTCTTTGGCCTTGTCCCGCACCTGAAAATCCGACATGCTTCACCAATATCCAGAATCTTGAGAGCTTCGCCAATGTCCTCAAGGGATTGGCGGAAGTCATGAAGCAGGTCACCGACTTGGGTAAGCCGGTGGGTGTGGGGCTCAGCGAAGGTGGAGTCCGTCAAGTTCAGAGGACCTGTAAACAAAGACAGTTAAAGAAAAATCCGACATTGAAGGAAGTCGAAGAAAAAAGACAAGTCAGACAGATGGAACGTACCGAAAATGACGTCGTCAATTTTGGTCTTCTCTTCCCGAAGACTCTAGAGTTCAGCCCGGAGCGCCTCGGAAAGGTCCCTCTCTGCACAACTCATTATTGAGGTCCGAGATTTTTTGATCTTGAGCAGCAATCTTGCAATCACGCTCATCAGTAGCCATGGAGGAGGACTCAAGGATTTGAGCAATGCTCTTTTCATGATCCGCCTTGAGCTGATCCAGCTCTTGGCGAAGCTCCTTGTTCTCCACCACCAAAGTCTTGAGGTTCTCGGCCTCTTCAATCATAGCACAGGATTGTTTCACCAGTGATATAAGTCAAAAAGAACAACAGTTCAACAAAAAATTCGACATTAAAAACACAAAAGACAAGGTTTGAGTCTCGGAATGTTTACCTTCGGCTTCATCCTTAGCAACTTTCAGCTCAGCATTTTGAAGTCGGAGAGCTCTGATCTCTCTCCGCTTATCACAAACATTCTTCAACAAATCCTGGTTATAGGAATATACTTTATGTAAGTCAGAATACCCAAAGTCAGAAAGCTACTAAAGACTCGGGCTAATATTTTTGCTAATATCAGCACGAGCCTTGGGGGCTACACTAGTTCGTTCTTTGGCATCCTAAGGAAGCATAAACCCGGATTATTTATCCTACTTCATGCTTGGGGGCTAGAGGATATGATATGAAATAAAGGAAAAACAGGAGTTGAAATTCCGACTTACATATTGTTTGCGAGTGAGTTTATCCAAACTCGCATTCACCTCAACTTCAACCTTCTCAGCGAGAGTCAGAGGTGTCACAGGAGCAGTTGGAAGCTCCCCGGACCTGATCCTCTCGTTGCAAAGAAGCACTTGTTCAAGAAGATTAGAGTGCTTGACATCCTCTGCTTCTTGCGCTTCTTCTTCGGCAGATAAGGTACTTTTCTCTAGGCATTTTCTGGCCAGCCGCTGGATCTCTTCAGCAGATTTCCAGGACAGGCCAAATTTGGCAAGTCCCGGATTGTTGAGAATGTTTTCGACGAAGGTTTCTGCCAAGGGATCATTACCGAAAGAGGGTTCACCCTTATCTAAATCTGACTCACCCATGGTGACGTCAGTTTGTGATTCAAGGATCGTAGGCTCCGTTGAAGGAGCCGGATCTTCTGCGATGATCGAAGAAGGGATGCTCACCGGCGTTGCGGAAGGTTGAGGGGCAGGACTCGGAGGAGCCACGGCAGGAGATGCTATGGTAAGCTTCGTCTATCGCAGGGGCTTCGAAGAAGTTCCCTTCCCCTTTCCCTTGATGAGCGGTTTTGCTCTGAGAATGTAGTAAAGTCGGAAACATTACATCTCGGAAAGAAATTTGAGTAAAGTACAAAGGCGGAAGTTGTGATTGAAAGTTACCTCTTCACGACGAGCACCTCCTTTGTGCCAACGGCCACTGTCGGAGCTTTGCGCTTCTTGAGCGCAAGGTCCGGCAATGGTACCACTTCTGTCTCCTGAGAAAACTCTAGAGGATATCCTTCGAGCGGAGAAAATTCTGACTCGGGGAGGTCAGCAAGCTGAAAAGAAGAAAACATATCAGTATTGCAGTGTAACTCAAAGATTGAAACACATAAAAAGGTGTACTAATAGAAGCTTACCGGCACTACGGGGTTTTCCGCCGTGTGCATACCCAGAGAAATCTCCGGGATCCTCCTCTCGATCCGCTCCTTGATCAGCCACTTAAACTGGCTTATATAGCCCTGCGTGGTGTAGGCTTTTGGTCTCATGCGGAGGGAGTTTTTCTTGGATGACATGATGGAGTGCATCAGTCGATCTCTGTGGTACTGAAGGGGCTGGATCCGGCGTGAGACCCAGCATTGGACCAAGTCGGATCCCTTCAGTCCCTTGTGTTTGATCGGATATTCGAAATGCCTCTTAGCGAGGATCAGATCATCACTGAGAGCCGGAGCGGCCTCGTCCCAAGACGGTTGGGCCGTGGAAGCTCCGTCAACAAAAATCGGCAAAGCAGTGGCTTTTTCGGGAGCCGGAATATCCCTATGGTAAAAGAACGTGGTTGGCCATTGCTTGACCGAGTCACTAGCTAGGATTTTGGGATATGCGCGCTCGTGTCTAAGCGAAAAGCTAATGGTACCGGTGATATAAGGAACACCGGCAGTAATAGAGTTTCTCTGGACATGAAAGTAGTACCAAAATAACGTCAAACTCGGCCTAATGCCGAGAAAGCCCTCACACAAAGAAGCGTAAGCGCTCATCTCTAAGAGAGAGTTTGGAGGAAGATGATGGAGTTGAACTCCGCAATGGTCAATCACCTCGGAGAAGAACTCCGATGGAGGAAACGAAAAACCTCTGTTGAGGTGGGTGCCGAAGTGAACCCGCTCGCCGGCGTGCGGGTTGGGGACGGTTTCCTCGAAGCCGCTCTGCTAGTCGCCAGCGTGGAGGAGCCCTTCATTCTCCACATTCTGGAGTTTCTTGTTGTCAAGCACGCAGGGGATCTAGACCCCGCGGAAGCTTACCTTCTCCACCGCCGCTTCTATCGCCGCCGTCGCCGCCGCTGCCGCCAAGCCGGAAGAGGAAGAAGAAGCCATTTCTCCGGCGGGCAGATGACCTAGGATGGGCGGCGCTGGGAGTTTTTTGGGGGAGGAACGGAGGAGCTCTGTGCGCGCGGGGGAGATTTGGAGGAGAGGAAAAGGCAAGGGAATAGGTGAAGAGAGAAGGAGAAAATCCTGACCCCTTATATCCACCTAACCGCGTCAAGATTCGTGCAAATGCTATAGTGTAACCGCCACGCGTCGTGGAAGGAACTAGGAAGGACCCACGCGATGATTACGTCGCCTTGATCTCCGCGCACGCATTGAAACGGCGCCTCGGTTCCGCAAACCGCGGACCCACGAACGGTCATGCTGACAGGATGTCTGTCACATGACGTGACTGGACCATGACTTGTGTCAGGTGGCGTTAGAGACCAAATTCTGGCTTAGTTTGAAATCAAGCTGGAAAATCCGAGTAACCTGTTGATAGGTCCGACTTATTTTTTAAGACCCGGATCGTATTTTTTGTTGTGAAGTTTCAGGAACCCTTCAAGATTCTGCAAGCCGAAGATTAAGCTAGACGATGATAAATCCGACTTTGGATCTTGGAGGCCTCCGGGGGCTGCTGTTGGGGATATACTTTCTGGGTATCCTCACAGTTCCTCACTGACCAGGGTGGACCACTTCGGGTTAGAGCTTTGCTTCATGGGTGGCCCAGTCAGGGAGAAATTTGGAGTCCGATCCGGCTATGGGAAGGCCCAGAAGACTTACTGACTTAGGCCCATAATGTTACTTGTAGTTCAAGATGTACTCTATAACCGACTCTTAGTCGTAGCCGGATAGATCTCTCTTGTAAACCCTAGGCCGGATATCTATATAAGCCGTCCTAGGGAGAGCCTTTAGGGCACCTAACACCCAACACCCAACACTTTAGACCCTCAATAGTCTACAATCTCAACTCGCACAGGCGAATCCTTGTAACCCATATTCCGGCTCTGCCGTACTACTGGATTGCTAGCAGGAGTAGGATCCGTCCAAAGCCGCGGATTCGAAGCTGGGTAAACTTGTGTGCTCACCATCCTGGAACACCGTACGTCTCACACCCCTCTCTTCCGCATGCCTCGAGGACCCCCTCATGGCGTACTTGTCCTCAATTCGACGACAGGAAAAGTTTTTGTTAACTCTAAATTTGATGATTTGGATCTTGATCACTTGGGATTAGCGTTTTAGGATGTTACAAACCTTCCCCCCTTAAAAAAATCTCGTCCCAAGATTTACGAAATAAAACTAGGAACTAAAGAGATCTGGGAACTCTGTCCTAATGTAATCTTCTCGCTCCCAAGTGGCTTCTTCTTCGGTATGGTTGCTCCATTGAATCTTGAGGAATTTGATACTCCTGGTCCTGGTGGTTCTGTAGGCTTCCTCCAAGATACGGATGGGCACTTCACGATATGTCAGGTCATTGTTGATATTAACAGCTCGGTGGTCGATGTTCTCGAAAACTTCAGTCTTCTCCGGCACTTATAGGCATTTGCGAAGTAACGAGATATGGAACACATTGTGGATGGCTGACATCTCTTCAGGTAGTTCCAGTTGATACGATACTTCTCCTCTATGATTTAGAATCTTGAAGGGCCCGATATACCTGGGGGCTAACTTTCCTTCCAGACTAAAGCGTTGGGTTCCCTTCAATGGTGAAACCTTGAGATATACAAAATCTCCAACATTGAAAGTCAGGTCTCTCCTTCTCTTGTCAGCATAACTCTTCTGTCTGGATTGGGCGGTCTTGAGGTGCTCACGGACCTTGTGAACTTTCTCTTCAGCCTCTCGGAGAATGTCGGGTCCAAAGATCTGACTCTCTCCTACTTGCGACCAATTCAAAGGGGTGCGACACTTTCTTCCGTATAGGAACTCAAATGGTGCCATCTGCAAACTGGCTTGATAACTATTGTTATATGAGAATCCTGCGAAAGGCAGGCAGTCTTCCCATTTTGATCCATACTCTAACACACAAGTTCTCAACATATCTTCTAGGATTTGGTTGACTCTCTCAGTCTGTCCATCAGTTTGCCGGTGATAAGAGGTGCTGAAATTCAACTTGGTGCCTAATCCTTCCTAGACTTTCTGCCAAAATCTCGAGGTAAACTGGGTTCCTCGATCTGACACTATGGTCTTGGGGGTTCCATGCAGACTAACAATTCTAGCAATATACAGCTCTGATAGCTTTGAGCTCTGGTAAGTTGTCTTGACGGGTATAAAGTGAGCTACCTTGGACAGTCTATCAACGATGACCCAGATTGAGTCATTTCCCATACTAGAAGTAGGCAAACTGGTGATAAAGTCCATTCCGATGGAATCCCATTTCCATTCCAGAATCTACAATGGTTGCAACAGTCATGCGAGTCTCTGATGCTCTCCTTTGACTCTTTGACATATGTCACACTTGGCGATGTAGCTTCCGATTTCTCTCTTCATCTTGTGCCACCAAAATTGCTCTTTCAAGTCTTGATACATCTTCGTTCCTCCGGGGTGGATAGAATAATGAGTATCATGAGCTTCCTGCATGATAACTTGCTTTAGCTCCGAATCTGCTGGCACACAGATACGTCATTTGTACCACAGAACTCCTTCTTCGTCTTCAGTGAATCCAGGTACCTTTCTTGTACCAATACGACGTTTGATTCTGTCGATACTTTCATTTCCCTACTGGGCTTCCTTGATTTGGCTAATCAAAGTGGGTTGAAGTTCAATGCTAGCTAAGAATCCTTTGCTAACTAGCTCAGTTCTAAACTGCTCCAACTCCTCATGCAAACTTAGTTCCTTCTCCTTGATCATGGTGTTTAGTCTACACGGCAATCTGCTAAGAGCATCCGCTACCACATTGGCTTTGTCAGGGTGATAGTGAATGTCAAGGTCATAATCCTTGATTAACTCTATCCATCTCCTTTGCCTCATATTCAGCTCCTTCTGAGTGAAAATATACTTCAATCTCCTGTGATCTGAGTAAATCTCACAGCGATTACCCATGAGATAATGACACCATGTCTTCAATGCCAAAACTACGGCTGCTAATTCAAGATCATGGGTCGGATAGTTCTGCTCATGTTGCTTCAGTTGTCGAGACAGATATGTGATAACTTTGCCTTCTTGCATCAATACACATCCGAGACTAATCTTGGATGCATCACAATACACATCAAACGGCTTCTTGATATCTGGCATGATCAATATTGGGGCAGAAATCAATCTCTTCTTCAGTTCTTGGAAACTGGCTTCACATTTCTCGGTCCATTCAAACATCTTGTCCTTCTTCAACAATTGGATCATGGGTCTGGCGATGCTCGAGAATCCCTCGACGAACTTGTGGTAATATCCCGCTAATCAGAGAAATGCACGGACTTGGGTTTGAGCGGTTGGGGCTTCCCATTCTTCGGCATCTTTAATTTTGGCGGGATCAACAGAGACTCCTCTGGCAGACACAATATGTCCTAGGAATCCTACTTCTTTCAGCCAAAACTCACACTTGCTGAACTTGGAATATAACCGATGTTCTCTCAGGGTTTCTAGAATGATTCTCAGATGTTGCTCATGCTCTTCTTCTGACTTGGAGTAGATAAGGATATCGTCGATAAACACAACGACAAACTTATCCAGGAAATTCATAAAGATCTTATTCATGAGATTCATGAAATAAGCAGGGGCATTGGTTAATCCAAAAGACATAACCGTATACTTGTATAAACCATAACGAGTAGTAAAGGCGGTCTTCGGAATATCTGTTGCACGAATCTTAAGTTGGTGATAACCAGTCCTAAGATCAATCTTTGAGAATACCCGGGCACCAGTCAATTGATCAAATAGATCCTCTATCTTTGGCAAGGGGTACTTGTTTTTTATGGTGACGTCATTTAGCTTTCTGTAATCTGTGCACAGACGGTTGCCTCCATCTTTCTTGTCGACGAATAACACTGGTGATCTCCATGGCGATGCGCTTGGTTGAATCAAGCATGTTGCTAACATAGCATCCAACTGCTTCTTTAATTCCACTAACTCTGAGGGGTTCATGCTATAGGGTCTCTGGGCTATGGGTCCGGTTCTAGGGATTAGTTCGATAATGAACTCAATATCCCTATCCGGGGGCATACCTAGCAATTCATCTTGGAATACGTCGGGGTATTGATAGTACTCTGACTTGGTCAATGGTGGGCAGGGCTAGACTCTTGTTGCCCTTGAATTGACGAGGTAAGGTTTTAGATATATGCTCTATTGTGACTCCAGAGCTACTGGTCATGGTGATGGCTTTCTTAGCACAGTCTATCAGTCCTTTATGCCTTGACATCCAGTCCATACCTAGTACTACTTCCAATCCTTTGGTTCCGAGTACGATTAGGTTGGCATAAAAATCTATCCCATGTATTCTGATAGGCACATCTTTGCAAATTTTTCTAGCTTTTGTAGTTGAACCGGGAATTTGAACTATCATGACATGCTTCAAGTTGGTTGGGTGAATCTTACTAGTGCATGCAAATTCTTCGGTGAAAGATGAATGCGATGCTCCCGAATCAAACAATACCCTTGCAAAACTGAGTTGACAGGAAACATACCCAGCACTACATCTGGCGCTTCTTGGGCTTCCTCGGCGTTCATGTGGAAGAGGCGGTCGTTGCGGTTGTGAGGGTTCCCTGGGGCAAACCTTCTACCTGGTTGAACACGACACTGCTGTTGCGCTGGGGCATTCACATTGGCAGTGGCGGCAGTCTTCTTGGGACACTCATTGGAATAGTGACCCTTTACTCCACACTCGAAACAAGTTATCTAGGACTTGTCTTTTGCTGCGATAGGCACACATTGCTTCCAGTTCTGGGTGCAGTGTTCCTGTTGTTGTTGTTGTTGCTCTTGGGAGGTGCAAGTTGAAATTGTTGGTGTTGCCGGATGATTGTTGTTTCCTCCGGGCTTCACATTGCCTCTGCTACGGTTGGGGTAGCTTGGGCGAGACACTGGGGGTCGGTTGTTTCTTGGTGCATATCCTGGTGAGGGGTTGGGAGGGTACTTCTGGTGACTGCTGGATCCAGCTTGGTGCATCATACGACGTTTGTAGTTATCGTTTGCCTGGTTAATCTTCCCTTCCATCTGAATGGCAGAGTCGACTAGCTCTTCGATATCCTCGAAACGGATGTTGACGAGGATAGTCTGCATCTCGTCATGCAGTCTGTTCAGGAATCTCTCCTTCTTCTTTGCCTCCGTGTTGATCTCATCGGGTGTGTACCTGGCAAGTGATAGGAATCTATCACGGTACTCCACCACAGTCATTCTGCCTTGCTTCAACTCTCTGAATTCATCCCTCATTCTAGTGACTAGGCCCTGCGGCACGTGGGTGTGACTGAACTTGATTTTGAAGGCTTCCCATGTCATCACTTGACCATGGTTCATCAGACGGATGTTGTTCCACCAGGCTCTTGCGTCTCCTGCCAAGTAATGGGTGGCAAAGAGAACTTTCTCGTTGTCATCAACTCTGGCTACTTCCAAATTGTTCTCCATCATCTGCAGCCAGTCATCAGCATCTAATGGGTTCTCCAAAGTGCTAAAGATTGGGGGATTGGTATTCTGGAAATTCTTCAGCTTGGATCCTTGATGATCCTAGTTTCCATGCCCTTGGTTGTTCTGGGCCATCTGGGCTATCTGCTGCAGTGTTGCTAAGTTGGTCTGGCGCTCTGCCCTGCTTGCTTCACGGTCTGCAACTAACATCTGCATAATCTGTAGCATTGGGTCTTGCGATGAGCTGCTCCCTCCGGGGTTTCCACGAGTCATCTAAAGATTGAGATAGATAAAGGGGTAAGAGGGAAAGTTCTAAAGTTCATGGTTTTGGTTTCAAAGCTAAAACTTTGAGTTTGACTCAGGTTTTGCAACTAACTTCATTTCATTCCCTCAAACAAGCACACGATACAAACACACACACACACACACACCACAACAACAAGGGAAAATAGATGGTTTTAAGAACCATTCTGTAAGCTACGATACATTGGGACCAATACATCTCATGCTACGACAGTGCTCTAGTGCATATACTCATCGTTGATGAAGTTGGAGTTCTCATCATCGGTGTAGAAGTCCACGGCATCCTCCTCCAGAAAGTCATCATCATTGCTGAGGTAAGAATCCATATCTCCCTGCATGTCTTCACCCTCCTCTTCTTCCTCCTTTGCGGCAAACCTGAGCTTCTTGCTCCTTGATGGTCTTCTCGAGGTCGGCCACCTTCTTGCGAAGACGGGCGATGGTGCGATCCTTCTTTTCGCACTGGAGGCGAAGAGACTAACGGTCCTTGACAAGCAGTGAGAAATTCTGGGCCTTCTGGGCGGCAATGGCACGGTTGTGGTTGGCGAACTCCCTAGCATTGTCCAATTCCTTCTGGCGATCGTACAGCAGGAAGTCAAGGTTCTCCACTTGACGCTTCAACTCCGGGTGACCTGGCATCTCCATTGGCATTCCCATGAAGTCACGCCTTGCATAGTGCGCAAAGCGGGTTCCTTGGATTTCATTGACACTAAGGGCACATAGACGTGCGAGAGCTTCATGCATTGCCCTGGCTAATCCATCTAGCCAGTTGTTTTCCCTTACGTAGAACTAGATTCTCCCTAACATTGGTGCTTCTATGCTTCCTCGAAGATCAGCTGTAAATCTCCTCTTGGGGGTCCAGGAAGTTGAGCTCCCAGAAACTCCGGATGTGGGCATCCCAATAACTCAGACAGTGAATCTAGATCCCTCTCGAAGATCAGCTGGCCTCCGTTGCCCAACTAGTAGAACTTGCTGAACCGAGTCTCCATCTACAAGAATTTAGGATGAGGAAGTTAGTGGAGTGATCAAGTGTGTCAATTTTGTAGGTAGTAATGTAAGAATTTGAGGAACATGAATTTTTGAGAAAGAATGAATTCCCAAGGGTAAGAGAGGAAATAGTTTTTCATAAATACTCACTTTGGTTTTGAAATTAAGTTTTTGTTCGGACCTCCATTCTAACTAGGGTCTCCTATGGTCAGGATGGATCTGATACCAACTTGTCAACACCCGGATTTTTAGTCCCCGATGCCTATTATGTCATACATCGCAATCCCAAGATTACCATTTTTGCGAGACATAACAAATTGGATATCACAGTACATCATCCATTACAAACCAATATAAGGTCTTACACGAATAAAGGATCTCATGATCCAGTCTTAATACAACAAGCAGCGGAATAAATAATAAGCGTAGCGGTGGGGTCCATCTTCAGGGGCACAGGCAATGCTGACGATGGAAGATAGTCCTAGTTATCATAGCAGTCCTGCTGTCCGTTATCCGGGTAGTCTCCTTCATAGTCTGGCCATGAGAATAGCCAGGGACAAAAGCCATGAGTACTCTTTAAGTACTCGCAAACTACCACTAACAAGTAAGATAATGTTAGTGGAACTTCTAACTCTATGTTTATTTGTAAAGTTAAGTTTGAAACCTAAGCTGAGTTCTGAAGCAAAGAAAGATAAAATAAAGTTCTAGAATCACTTAAGTTGGGAAGCTAGTGTCATAGTCACAACCCTATTGTGGTCAAGTCAAGATTCATCATTCATTTCATAAGTCATTTTGAAAACATCTGACAACGAAACAGTATGCCACTCCAACTGTCCATAACCACGGACGCGGCTATTCGAATAGTTTGACACTCTATAGAGGTGGTACACTTTCACCACAAGATTTGATACATCTGTCAGGGATAACCCTGAATCATCATACTTAGTATGCAGATAATCAAACATAACCTTTCCTTTACACACCCTAGTATAAGCACCTCTCCTATGAGTATGGCCTCCCAACCATGACCATCTTTCATCTTGGGCACTGCATAGGTGGACAACATTGAGAGGTAGCCTCAGCTCAGACCTCTCCCGCGAGGGAACTAGTACTAATGCATATAAACTTCCGGCTAAGCCTTACCCAATTCAGGTATTGTGGTTGTACGGTAAAATTGGGATGGTATCGCATCCGAATCCAACCATCAGTTTTGTAAAAGGGTTAAGGCTCATGCCTCAACATTTTCATCATCATAAACCATTTGTCTTTCTCAACACATGTCAAAACATCTCAATAGAATGACTCATCATTCCAAGGTTTTCACAATTCATTTTCACCAAGTTTTCCCATCTAAAGTGACTCAAGTTTTGATTTAGCTCTAAACTACTAAGTTAAGAGTGTTCACTAAGGTGGGATACTAATCTCAATCTCATGCCATAGAATGACATCTAAGATGATCTAGATAGGTCAAGTTTTATACTTTTTATGCTACCTTCAACAAGTAAGGGACTTTGGTAAAGTAAAGAAAGTAAAAGCTTGAAAGTAAAAACTTGGAGTAGGTACTTAGTCAAGGTGGTATAACCAAAGCATGCCTAATGCATCTTGCTTAGGTCATCTAACTTAATTCTAGCTTGCTAGCAATAGCTTGCCTTGGTTGGTGCAGTGGTTGAAGTTTTTTCCTCCTCTTCTCGGTAGAACTCCTCCTCCTCGAAAGCTTGGTCGGTACTATCGTCTATAAATATACACGGGATACACAATCACCAAACAATACTTAACTAGGCTACTTCATACACTAAGGTACATATTTGATGATCTATTATCATCACAAGCATCACAAGGTTTTATTAACTAGCTTCATTCTTTTTACTTAAGAAAAGTAATTTCTACTCATTGAAAATATCTAAGATTTAATATTCTCCACTTAAAATATGGGATCATGTGGACACATGTCATCCCCACATATTCTAGCATATGGGAATGTGATTTAAAGGTTGGATCATATTTTAATAAGTTTAAGTTTAATATTTAATGATTTAAAGTGACTAGAACTGCCTATATAGCATTATTTTGGTACTGGTCCAAAGTAACTGCATGCAAACCTTAATATTATTACATATTCAGATATGTATGGTCAATTGTGATTTTTGAGAGTTGGAATCAACTCAAAAGCTATTATGGTTGATTTTAGAAAAGTGGTTGAATGTGCAAAAGGTTCTGTCTTGTTATATTTACTAGGAGAGATCTCTAACTCTAAATGAATTAAATCCAACGGGCTTGGATAGATCTTTTCAGAGGCTTTCCAACAAAATTGGAATCACTCAATTTGGTTCAGTAAATCTTCTTGAATTGATTTTTGAACTAAGGGACAAAAGTGAGTTCAAACTAAAATAGAAAAATCTATATTTGAACTAACTGGGTCGCACGGGAAAACTAACGGGCCAGCCCAGTGGCGCCCCGCGGCATAGATGGCAACTGACAGGGGGTCCCGCAGGTCAGCGACACAGCAAACGCGAAGCGGTACGGGGCGACGTGGACCGTTGGATTAAAAAGAAGATCTATGGTTGTGTCTTGTCGTCGATGACGGACAGGTCGCCGACGAGGTGTAACCGTAGCGGCTCGGTGGGGGTTTGGGGCGGCTTACCGAGGCCCTGGCGAGGGTTAGCGAGGCGGGCAAATGAACAAGTTGAGGACGGCGGTTCTCCTGGTACTGGCGGCGTCCCGAGAGGTGGCCTTGATCAACGGCCCCCTTCTTCTTCCTCCGCGGCAGACTCCGGCGAAATTCCGGTGCACCGGACAAGGGCTTGCTCCGGTGGGGCTCTGGGAGTGTTCTGAGAGGGAGGGGATGAGAGTGGTGTGAGGAAACGGTGCTGGGGAGGCCTCTATTTATAGGCTCGGCGAGGCGGCAGAGGAGCATGGGCGCTGCCCGCCGGTGACTATGGCACAGCGAGCTAGAGGTGTGGGCGGTGGGCTAGGACGATGGGCGGTGGCCTGGCGAGTGTCACGGAGGTGCGTGTGCAGTGAATTGCGGTCGGGAGAGGTGAGTGGCGCGGCGCGCACGATGTCTCTGCCGACGGCTAATTTTGCGGTGGCTGGCGACTACGAGGCATGGTCAGGGGAACGGGCATGTCCGTTAGCTTCCTAGGACGGTGGCGATCATGTAGGTGGGCGGCGAGAGCGAGGCGGGGTCTAGTTGAGCAGGGACAGCGCGTGAAATGCGGGCGGCGTCGGCATGGCAGATACGGTCCGGGCGTGGCGGTTCTGGGCTGCTCCTTGCTCTGTCCGCGGGCTAGGGCTGGCTTGGCGGTGGAGGTGGACCACGGGCGACGTGCTGGACATGGTGGGCGAGACTGGCGGCGGCTGTGGCACGCTGTCGCCGGTGAGGGTGCTCAATGGTGCTCAACCTTAATGGCCATGACCATTTGGTCGTGTGCACAGTGGGTGGCCGGGCTAGAAAAGGGTAGGGGTGCACTGGGGTGTCTTTGGTTGCAAAATGGGAGACCACATTGGTCCAAACGCTGCTCACAATAGTGTTTGTGGTTTTTGTTTGAATTGTGCCCACAAGGTATTTATAGAAATGGCCGAAAGAGTTCAAGTTTTGAATTTTGAGGTGAATTTTGGTGGAGTTGTTAGTCACATGCTTAAGCATCTGTGGTTGCTTGGGATTTGAAAATGGAGTTCATTTTAGTGGTTTTTGAACAAGTGTGATCTTGATACCTACACTAGATTCAATTTTCAAATGCCATTTAAAATTAGTGTTTGAAAGTTTTTGGTAGATCACAAAGTGGGCCTTGGTACATCACTACTTGTACTAGCAAGGGGTGCAAAGAGCCACATTTGTTTCTATTAGGATTTGAGTTCTAGGAATAGCCAAAGTAGGCATGGTAGTTAAAATGGCACAAATGACCATTTCCTTCTTTTATTCATTTTGATTTGTTTTTCTTTGGGATTTGTTTGGGAATGATCTAGATGATGTTTAAATCACCTAAGAATCATTTTACAATCAATGGATCACTTAAACATGGCAATTCAAAACAACTCTGAATCTATATGCACACACATATGAATGCTTTAATATTTTTAAATGGAAAAGTTTTTGTTAACTCTAAATTTGATGATTTGGATCTTGGTCACTTGGGATTAGAGTTTTGGGATGTTACAGTCTCCTACCGTACAGGGCCTTTGATATGTGCCTTCATAATTCTGAAAGAATACGCTTTGCATGTCATACCAGTTGTGGATGGTGTTTTCTGGAAGGTCATTGAGCCAGAATCGTGCCGTCTTCCTCAACATAAATGGGAGATACCGGGTTGCGACCAAGCTATTTCCGCCTTTGGTGATGCAGCAAGCCTAGAAAAAATCCTGAAGCCAAGTATCTGGTCGGGCCACACTGTCGTAGGCTTGGATGTGTCTTGATATAGCAAATCCTTCCAGGAAGTGTGTTTGTCAAATTTGTGGTCCAAAGCATTTTGGACCCACGTAAATATCATCATTCTCCTAGTACCGCGCCTCTATGTTAGAGTTGATCCGGTGCCTCGCGTCACTTGGTGACAGAGAACGCCGTCTTGGTTGTTCGATGTGGCTGTGGTGCCTTGGAGCCGGACTTCTACTTCTACCACCACCTCCTCCACCACGACGCCCTCCTTGACCTCCTCGAGAGCCGATATGATGGCTGCTTGGCAGAGAGGGTGGTGCAGGTGGATTGTTTCCAGCTGAGTACCGGCCTCCATCCGGAGCGTCATTATTCCGGTTCCAGGGAGGGTCTTGATTACGTCGAGCCCCCTGCCGACTTGACTCGGCTTGGTGTCCGTCGTTCCTTCGTCCGTTGTTTCCCCATTGTGGTGAGGTTTAGCCGGATGGCTTGTATGTCTAGGAGGTGGCATCCTTTGTCGGTCCTCCTCCCAACATTGCTCTTTTTCGTCTTCCCTGCGATTGTTCGACTCTCGCCGTGGAGGGTGTCTTAGAACCAATGCTGCAACTGCGTCTGGCTCCATGACTGGGGCAACGTTACCCCAGTCACGTGCGGCTTTGTGTCGTTGCCCTGAAGATCCGGTTTTGAGTAGTTGTCTTCCCGACGGTCAGGACGGTGATGTTGTGTCGGGTCCTGTTGGGGCCTAATGTCATCCCAAGCCGGATCCATGCGACATTGGTCAGATTTGGAGACTAGTTTTCTGCTTCTAGATTTCGCAGCCTTTTGTTGCTCCAGACCCTTGGTAAGTAGTTTTACACCCAACCGGACTTGATCTAGGGTAGGATTGTTCGCCAGGATATCTCGAGCTACAGCGGTGTTTTCCACTAGCGTTTCATACACCAGGTCTCCCTTGCTATCCAGCCGAGGTTCTCCTTTGACGGTGTAATCTCCCTCAAAGAGGGTCTTGTGGACTTCCGGATTTTTGTTAGCCCGCACGGGGCTGTTCCAGGTCTTCTGATGCTGCAGGGACTTGAATTGCCCTGCAGATGCAATGCGCTTCTTCTCTTCCATAAGGTTATTAGCCTCATCGAGGAGTACTAGACGACGCGCTTCTAGGGCTTGCGCCCTTTCTTCCAATTCTGCAGGTGTAAGCTCTGCAGCTATAGGGATAGGCGTAGTTAACGCAGCATCGATGAGTTTACAGGCACCAGGGGTAACCACGTATCCATCCACCAGAGTTTCCTTTGGCTCATCTGGGATTAGGGATCCATCCAAGTCTTCTCCGTATTCTTTGGCAACTACTTCCTCTATAGGAGGGTATTTTGCCGGAGTCTTCTTCTTGGTAGCGCCGGTAGCAAAGACGGCTTTGGGTTCCTTTCTTGGAGTCAAGCTCTGATCGGTACTTTCGGACATCTGGACGTCGGGATTATCTCCGAGATCCATGTGATCCTGCACTTTTGGAGAGTTTTCTCCGGATCCTTCGTCCATGGCTTCTCCTTCTTCTATAGCTTTGGAGTTGAACTCCTCTTCATATTCCACGGAGAACTTTCGGAAATCTGCCAACATCATTGAATCATCCGAAGATGCCGGTAAGTCGGTGTTTGTTCTGATCGCCTCCAGCACTGATTCTTCGTTGTCTCCAGCATCGGCGGAGCCGGATCCAGATCCAACATATCCGACGAAGTGCGACGCGTGCATCCTGAGGTAGTTGCGACTTTCCTCGTGGGCTTCCTCGAAATGTCTGATGGTCTCGAGAATTTCATCCACGCTAGCATCTTGCAGCATCATACGCCTCAAAGTGTACCTCAGGAAGGGTTGGTTCGTTCCGTCTTTGGTACAGCCGGAACTAGAGTTGTTATCCTGCTCCTCCTGGATTTCAACCTTGACGGACAGATTGATCTGGGATTCGGCCTCCCTAGGGAGATCCACTCCAGATTCGACTTGCACTACAAGATCTTCTTCAGGCTCGGCTTTTCTCCATTATCTCCGTGATAGGTGCGGGCTGGGTGGGGTTAGAGTTTTCCGAGATTCGGAACTCTGCCGCCGCCGCGGAAAAAGTGGACCCAGAAACTTCTTCTGCCTCTGTCATCACCGCTGGGGTGGGTGGGATAGTTTCAGCGAAACTGATGTAAACATAGATCTCACAAAAATACATGATGGTGTAGGTAGTCATGGCCTCCCTAGCCGGAATCTAGGTCTCGTCGAGAACGATGAGAGGGACGTCACTAGCATAGAGGACACGACCGACGGCGATTGTCTCACCGATTCCGATTCTTGCAGATTCCACTCGGAACGCAGATCTGAAGCTCACTTGCCCATGGTGGGCGTCAACTATCGTCGGATTGATGACGAGTACGCCATGAGGGGGTCCTCGAGGCATACGGAAGAGAGGGATGTGAGAAGTATGGTATTCTGGGACGATGACCACAGAAGTTTACCCAGGTTCGAATCCTCTGGCTTTGGACGGATCCTACTCCTGCTAGCAATCCAGTAATACGGCAGAGCCGGGATATGGGTTACAAGGGTTTCGCTTGTGCGAGTTGAGATTGTAGACTATTATGGGGTGCCCTAAAGGCTGGTCCCTAGGACGGCTTATATAGATATCCGTCCTAGGGTTTACACGAGAGACCTATCTGGCTACTACTAAGAGTCGGTTACACAGTACACCTTGAACTACAAGTAACACTACAGGCCTATGTCGGTAAGTCTTCTGGGCCTTCTCGTAGTCGGACTGGACTTAGTCTCTTCTCCCTGACAGGGTCGCCCGTGAAGCAAAGCTCTAACCCGAAGTGGGCCACCCTGGTCAGTGAGGCATACTGAGGATACCCGAAAAGTATATCCCCAACAAATATGGCATTCATGCCTGGGTGTCATAGCATAGCATAGTAGTAAAACAAAATCCTGCACATGCATCACCACTGAAAACATACTACATGCATAGGAAAATAGTAGGACATTTATGATAGTTCTACTTGCCTTTGTTGTAGATGTAGTTGTTCAGATAATACTCACAATGGAAAATGCTGCACTCATCATAATCACAATAGTTGCACTCCTCGCAATCTAACATTTGAAACAAAGCATAACAAACACACAATTCAAAGTATTGCAATTATGCGCAATACAATAAAACAATGATGAACAAATGCATGCATGATGATTTAATATGTCACAATGGTTGTATTTAGTTCTCTGAACATTACTAGATCACATGACGCATGTAGAGAATCATTTAATGAAATAGGTATTTATTATTAATTCTTGATTGCCAATAGAGGGGTTTTAATAGATCTGTTGTAACTTCTATTCTAATTGTCGAATTAAATTTAGGTCTGGTGTTTACTAGATATAGGACATTAATATGAACCAGTATGAACTGGATTCAGCAAAAAAAAGGAATTATAGATCTTTTCTTATGATTTCGTTACTATTTAATAGAGTTTAAATTATTTAAAAATTTAACTTTGTCAAAAATTAAATCTAAGACCATATCTATAATATACATGAAATTGTGAATCTAGGGACATATTATTTATAATTTTACGATCTATAAATAATTTACTATGGATTTAATACTCTAAAAGTCCATTAATACTAATTAAATCATTACCAGAAAATTGTATTGCGAAAGTTATCTAATCTGATATTAATAAACTACATTGATTAGATTAAATTTGATATATTATATGCAATTTTTTGATCTAGTATGAATTTTACAACTTAGATCTATATTTTGATATTTAATTTCAATTTCTATTTTAAAGTACATAGTCGGCGCTGACTGGGCATTGACGTTGACACGGCTGCTGACCTGGCTGACGACATAGGGATGACGGAGCGATGACTGTTGGAAATATGTCCTAGAGACAAATAATAATAAGGATTATTATCATATTTTATAAAGTTTATGATTAAGTTTTGTATCATGGTATAACTGTATTGAAAGGAAACGCCAATACACGTGTAATATATAAACAACCAAGGATTCCCGGTGAAACTCTAGTCATTGGTTCATTGGTCAACAGATGATCAAGGTTTCCTGATCATGTGGAATTTATGCCAGTTATAAATGGAGTCAACTCATTCTGAGAATGAGATGATGAACCAATACCCAACCTAAACATCGTGACCCGATCATATCATGAAGTTCAAGTTACGATGATTAGAATAGACCTAGTAGACTATTCCTTAGACCGTGAGACTATATCAATCATTGTCTCCTCAGAATGCTTAAATAGCATCAAACGTCACTTATAACAGAGTGATCATAAAGGTGTGTTCAGGTATTCGTAGGAACCGTAGAGGAAATATATGTCAAGAGCAGGATTTGTCCATCCGCGTGATAGAAAGATACTCAAAGGCCCACTCGGAGAAGTTGTATCCAATAGCTGCGCAGCGTGTGATTTAATCACAGGTATATCACTTGTTGAAACGATTCAAGTAGCATTGTTCGGTAACGAGATTGAACATGACATGGTGATGTTATTGATCGGATCTCGGGCACTGCAAGTATCGAGAGACAAAAAGAATAAGACGCGACAGTCACAGTTCAAATGACAAAAGATCTTCGTGGAATGCACAGGGGTCACATGGCCATCCAGGTCCCTCTATCGATAATTGGTCCGAGAGTGTCCCGACCATGTCTGGAGTGTTCCCGAACTGTGGGGTATCATGCTTATGGGCTTGATGATACTTATAGAGTGTTTACAGGATCGGTAGAATCACCGAAGAAGAGAAGAGAGAAAACTGGAAGGGTTTCGGTAAGTCTGGAGGATGTCCGGAGTGGACGTGGAAGGTGTTCCATAGCCACAGAGATTGAATGATATGTGAATGAATGTTAAATATTGATTTAATCATTTATTCATAATTATTTAATAAAAGATAAATCAATTAAAGGTCAAAAAAGGCTTAATGGGCCAATTTCGGAGGGAGAAGGGCCCGTGAGGGAAGGGCAAGAGGAGAGAAAGGGGAAGGGGGTGGCCGTCTAGGCCTAGCACCACCACCACCCCCCCCCCCCTCCCGCGGGGCCACCAGGCCTGGCCAGCGTTCCTCCCCCCTCTCCCCTCCTTTAGTCCCACCCCGGGACTTTGAGGGAAGTAGTACCTCCCCTCCCCTATATATAGTGGGGTATTTTGACCAGAAAATACACACAACATTCAATAAAGGTTTCCTCACTTTTGGGGAGACCTCCAATTGATATTTCTCTCTCTCCCATGACCGTGGTCCCAAGTTTGGACTGCGCGAGCGAGAGACATCTTCACCGCGGAGTGCCGTCGTGCTGTGGGATCGGGATCTAGGAGCTCTACTTCCGCAACTGCTGTTGGATCAGGGAAGCGGGAGTCATCGCCAGGCACCAGACATGTGTAACTATCCACGAGGTGTAGCACTTGAGGCACTAGGAGTCGTAGGAGCCGCAGGAGCGCAAGGACTTCATCATGACCTTGAGGTCAGCTTCGGCTTGTCTACATCAACCACGTTCTCCTGAGTGTTGACAACGCTTTTCGGTCTTCAAGGGTAAGTTCGTGAAAATCCCCTCCCATTACTGCATTACTAATAGATAGGTCTTGGCAACATCGAGGGTTCAGGGGCGTAGGGTAAAATTTTATACGCGAACCCCTACAGTGGTATCAGAGCTAGATCTATGTGTAATATTGCTAGTATGGGTAGAACACACGAGATGCAGCATGTGGGAGTTGATATTTTAGTTGTTACCCTCACACGTGTACTTGTGTATACCGCAGTAATGCTTGATGAAGCGGCCCCCAACCGAATTTACGCGTTCATTCAGGAGACTGGTCCATGCTTGACATACGGCTTGTACCTTATAAAGTGGCTTTGGGGTGTCTGTCTCTCTCACATTAGTTGGTATGCCATTTTCAATGGAGGGCCCCGAAAGGGTTGTAGTATAGACAACTACTCGATCAGCATTGTGGTAAAAGTTTGTAGGTAAGAACGGTTCTTGTGCGAAATCCCATTCAGTCACGTAAAACATGCAAAAGATAAAGTAGAGGCGTCTAACTTTGTTTTGCAGGGGGCATTTCTTTGTGATATGGTTGTGGAAAAGGTAAAATGCTTACCTTATGTTACGAAGTAGTAGTAGATAGTCATGGAGGTGACGGACCACCACGCCGGAAAGACACCGGTACCCTGGTGTCTACGGCGCCGGAACCCTGGTGCCGGAATCCGGTGATGTCGTATGAAGATCACGACATGAAGGACCATCTCACATTGCATTTACATTCAATGTCATTGTTTGTATATCTTATTGTGTGCTAGTATTAGATACTCGACGGTAGCCTAATAAGATGATCCCTGTTAAAATTACCAATGATTGTGTTCCCCCTTAGTGCGCACCACCAAGAAAGTTCTTCGGTATGAGGCAACGCCGTGATGATCGGGTTTCATACATATCTATGTTCGCATACAGTGGGTTTAAGCCATGTTGCACAGCGAATACACTAAGGTTGAGTTGGCGAGCCTAGCATGTGTAGACATGGCCTTGGAACACAGATGGTCAAAAGATTGAGCACGAGCCGCATGAATGATGTGACCGACATGTAGGCATCCACCCTAGAACCCAGATTGATGGTCGTGACGATCGGGGAAGATGTGGGGAAAAGGGGTCGTGTAATCACTAGAACCCTTCAGGGGATAGGTATTTTTAATGGAGTTATTATATTAACTCATTTAATTATAAACTTAGTCTAAATTCCTTTTGCAATTATAAATGTAGAAAATGGTTCTCCCCGATGCTACCTTCCATGTTGACGATTGGTTAGATGGAGAGAAGCTCAGGCTAGACGGGTCAAACTTCTCTATGTGGGTTGCACGTCTCCATGTTCTCCTTAGCCAGAATGACATGGTCGACTACATACTCAGTGAGATGGATTTGGAGCAGCCCAGTACCTTAGAGACCCCAGAGCAGCGGGAAGACCGCTATTACCATCGTGAGATGTCCACCTTCATATCAGTTATGGCCAGTTGTGGGTAATCTCAACCTTTGTACGGTAATGGTACAACTTAAAACACATTCCGTGGAACAAGCACGCATATGGGAGCATGAGCTGATGGGAGATTTCCCCTCCATTAAGACGGAAGAAAACTCCTCACTGAAGACCACTTGGAGCGCATGCATGATGCATACATGAGGCCTGCATACTTCCTGGATAGATGGATGACGAGCTCTTTTGCAAATGGCGTTGTGCTGCGGTCGCTTCCATCAAGCTACCAAGCACATGTCAGGACTTGCATCATGAGAGGCGATGCAGAAACACAGGATTTCCATAGGTTCATATCACATCTCAAGAATGTGAAGGTTGAACCCATTGCGGGTGAGGTCATCGATGACAAAGGTATATATTTGATATACAGTTTTATAAATGTTATAATCTTGCAAACACATGTTGCAGTGTTAAGTATATTTGATACTTGTTCTGTTTTACTGAAAACAGGTCCATCATGAGAGGTGCTTGCTGGAGAGGAGGTGACATTGCGTGTTGATGGCGAGCATGATGATGATGGACAACAACACTCTCCCTCGACTTTTATCACTTAGTGTATGGTTTTGGATAGTTATTGTAATCGTTCGATAGATATGTGAACTTCATTAGTGTGTCTCACACTTCCTGAGACGGTTATTCACATGAGTTTGTAACAAACAGTTGTTCTACTTTTATGAATGATTTCTATTTGTGTTCATATCTTGTTCGATTATGTGTGATATCCTTGTTTTGAAACTAATTGATAATGCATGAACATTTGTAAAATATGAAAAATGCCTTAGAAAATACCCAACTTAATGATATATTCATTTTGAATGAAACCATTGTTTAAATACAAAGTTACATTGATAATATGTGAAAGACACGTGTATTCTTGTCACATATAAATCATGCCAAGTTTGGCAAGATAACTTGAACACCGTGTTTGATGAAATTGTTGAAAGTAAATACATAGTCGATGTATTGTATTTCAACAAAATGGTAATTATCATTATATGATTGTTTAAATTGTGTAAAGAAGTTTACCGAAGGAAACATAAGTATAAAAATATTTGATATGAGCAAAGTATTTCATCAACAAAGGGTATTAAAGATAAAATAGAATCTCTAATTACTACGATTTGATCAATAGTAATGAAATTTGACATTATAAGAATGGCATAAAGAAAATTGTGGAATGCAAAGCGTTTGAAATGTCAAAATGCAAAGCATCACAATATGATATTTGATATCAAAGTGGGTAAATACATAGCACCAAATAAATCATTGTAGTGTAGATGTAAAGACCATTAGTTAGAAATAGTCAGCACTCAATTAGAATATATAGTGAACCATATGAAATCGTGAGATCGGCGCCATATATTGTATGGATCGTCTTGAAAGTTTTGGGGTTATTCGATATAACCAAAAAAATGCCGAATAAGCCCTTATTGAGTATTCATTGGAAATTATGAATACGATAGCCATAGCTAGAACCTATAGGAAAGCAAAACTAGTATTGCTTGGATTTTGGTACATTCTCGAGAAAGTTCATATTTAGTGACATTTCTCGATTATGGAGCTAATGGAAGATAGTGAAAAAAACACGATGAGGATTCAAAATCCTGCATGAGAGTGTTGAGAAGCGCAACGGAAAGCGTTCCTAGACGATACTCTTCACAAAGGAAAGAATCAATGATACTGATCATTTTGTTTTCCCCACTAGTGTTTTCACTACATGAAGTAGGATTCAAAATGTAGCCCATATCTTGTATCAAGACATTTGTGAATCATTTGTCATGATTACCAGAATATGACATACCTACGAACTACTAAGGAAATAATGGTAAACTAGAATTATGAGAAATCCTAGAGGCAAAATTCAATTCAGATTGGAAAGCAATTTGTTGCCGAATCCTACAAGTAAAGGGGTTGCTTGAATTTTCCCAAATGACTGCAAAGCCATAGTGGAAAAGGGAGGTGAATTACAAAAGCACAATTTGTCATGAATAATGTATTGGACAAATTCAAATGAATTTGATTCAAGTGTGCTGAAAGTCTAGTGGATTTGAAACTAGTAAGGTACTAGTATCTCATAGTAAATATCTCAGTTTGATAATTTATCAAAGGATTTTGAAATCATTCAAAGTAGTGAGTGGATATGCAATTTGCATGATTTTGAGTGGGAGCAATATAAGTCTCGAACTCAAATGTGTCGGGAACACATTTTGAGTGGGAGCAAAGTAAGTCTCAAATTCAAATATGTATAAACATATGTTGAGTAAGAGTAGTGACTCATAGCCAAATATGTTGGGAACATATTTTGAGTGGGAGCTTAGAGGAGTGATTCTTAAGTGTGTATACGACACATTAGGAATAAAAGCGCAAGTACCGATAAATAATGATTTATAAGGAGTAGAAGTTGATAATAAGTATATTGCGATATTATGAAGTATTCCTTAAAGGATTCTGAAAAGAGTTTCAAAATAGAATTTAATTAAGGAACTGGTCCTTGATAACTCAAATTAGGAATAGAATTAAGTCTAACATCAATGGTTGAAAGAAAGAAAAGGATTATCATCATCCACTATGTTGAGACATAGGTTCTATCTTAGAAAACCATGATGATAACTTAACATAATATATGATCCAAAAAGGAACGTTTGAAAAGTGATTAAGTTTGACTCACAGAACGTTGAGCTAAGTTTGTCCGCAGTATCTAATAGAGAACTGTAGACATGTTTTCCAAATCCATAAGGGATGGCATATCTTAAAGCATAAAGGGTTATGTTATAAGGGAATATGTTGGAAACTCATGTATCAATAATACCGACTAAAGTCAAGTAGGAAGCAAGGTGAACAAAACATCGAAAGTTGCACAGGGTGCACTAGTGTTTCAATACTTACATTTATAATAGATAAGGGTACCATCTAAGGTGATGTATAATGTTATGGTGGGGCTAGTTCGCTTTTAACATAGAATGATGTGTCCCATGGCACCATGCCCATGAAAAAGCCCTCAAGGTTGATCTAACGTCACTGTAGGCTCCTGGAATCCGGCCTCATTCTGCTACCACAACGACGATGCATACACAAATATGTTATCATGCGATGATAAAGTATTAATGTCAATCCAGGTGACATTAATAAGTTGTAAAGGATTTGGGACTATAAAGTATAGACCCAAGACTCAACCTCTTCCATGATCAAGCATGTTTCGGGTACTGGGATATATGGTGCCAATAATTAAGAACAAATGCAGCTAGTTTATTTGTAATCTAGTGCAAGTGGGAGACTGTTGGAAATATGCCCTAGAGACAAATAATAATAAGGATTAGTATCATATTTCATAAAGTTTATGATTAAGTTTTGTATCATGCTATAACTGTATTGAAAGGAAACGTCAATACATGTGTGATATATAAACAACCAGGGGTTCTCGGTGAAACTCTAGTCACTGGTTCATTGGTCAACGGATGATCAAGGTTTCCTGATCATGTGGCATTTATGCCTGTTGGAAATGGAGTCAACTCATTTAGAGAATGAGATGATGAACCAATACCCAACCTAAACATCATGACCCGATCATGTCACGAAGTTCAAGTTACGATGATTAGAATAGACCTAATAGACTATTCCTTAGACCGTGAGACTATATCAATCACTATCTCCTGAGAATGCTTAGATAGCATCAAACGTCACTTATGACAGAGTGATCATAAATGTGTGTTCAGGTATTCAGAGGAATTGTAGAGGCAATATATGTCAAGAGTGGGCTTTGTCCATCCGCGTGACAGAAAGATACTCAAGGGCCCACTCGGAGAAGTTGTATCCAATAGCTATGTAGCGTGTGATTTGATCACAAGGATATCACTTGTCAAAACGATTCAAGTAGCATTGTTAAGTAACGATATTGAACACGACATGGTGATGTCATTGATTAGATCTCGGGCAATGCAAGTATCAAGATACAAAAGGAATAAGACGCGACAGTCACGGTTCAAACGATGAAAGATTCATGGAATGCATAGGGGTCACATGGCCATCTAGGTCCCTCTGTCGATCATTGGTCCGGGAGTGCCCCGACCATGTCTGGAGTGTTCCTGAACCATGGGGTATATTGTTTAAGGGCTTGATGATGCTTAGAGAGTGTTTATAGGATCAGTGGAATCACCGAAGAAGAGAAGAGAGAAAACCGGAAGGGTTTCTGTAAGTCTAGAGGATGTACGGAGTGGAGGTGGAAGGTGTTCCATAGCCATAGAGATTGAATATGTGAATGAATGTTAAATATTGATTTAATCATTTATTCATAACTGTTTAATAAAAGAGAAATCAATTAAAGGTCAAAAAAGCCTTAATGGGCCAATTCCGGAGGGAGAAGGGCCCATGAGGGAAAGGCAAGAGGAGAGAAAGGGGAAGGGGTGGCCGGCTGGGCCTAGCCCCCTCCCCCCCCCCCACGCGTGCGGGGCCCACCAGGGCTGGCCGGCGCGCCTCCCCCCCCCCCTCTCCCCTCCTTTAGTCCCACCCCGGGACTTTGAGGGAAGTAGTACCTCCCCTCCCCCTATATATAGTGGGGTATTTTGACCAGAAAATACACACAATATTCAATAAAGGTTTCCTCACTTTTGAGGAGACCTCCAATTGATATTTCTCTCTCTCTCCCATGACCGTGGTCCCAAGTTCGGACTACGCGAACGAGAGACATCTTCCCGTGGAGCGCCGTCACGCTGCGGGATTGGGATCCAGGAGCTCTACTTCCACAACTACTGCTGGATCGGGGAAGCGGGAGTCATCGCCAGGCACCGGATGTGTGTAACTCCCCGCGAGGTGTCGCAATTGAGGCACTAGGAGTCGTTGGAGCCACAGGAGCGCAAGGACTTCATCACGACCTTAAGGTCGGCTTCGGCTCGTCTACATCAACCACACTCTCCTGAGCGTTGTGACAACGCTTTTCGGTCTTCAAGGGTAAGTTTGCGAAAAGCCCCTCCCGTTACTGCATTACTAATAGATAGGTCCTAGCAACATCAGGGGTTCAGGGGCGTAGGGTAAATGTTTATTATTTTCATGCACCAACCCCTACAGTGACTGGGATGTCGTCGTGGCGCTCGCTGCTTCCAAATCTAATCCTTGTCATTTAGAAGAGATTGGATGATGGGGAACGATAGCTTCCGAGCTCGCCGGACTTGCGACGTGGATGACGGCGGCAGACGGTGGCGGCGGCATAGATGGCGGTGGTTGGCGGCGCTCCGGTGAGTTCCCGGGATGGCGGAGTGGACGGCAAGGTGCGGCGTGTCACTACGGTCTCACGGGTGTCCTCGACGACTTCCTTTGTTTCCTACAACAGCGACGGCGGTCGGATGGAGCTCCACGGCGGTGTGGTACTCCGGCGAGGTCTCATGTGCACTCTAGTGCACCTGCGGCGAGGGGAAGGGGTCAGGAGGATGCGGTGGTGCACGAGGAGGATAACCAGATAAAGAAGGAGGGTCGGGGGTGACGGAAACCATCGAATTAGAGATCGATCTGGAGGTGGCCGAGGGCTGCAGATTGGAGGTCGGGCTCGGGAGAGCTAGGGTTCAAGATTTGGCAAAAACAAGAGGGCTCGGGTGTGGGGCTTTATATGGGGCTTATTGCATGCAAGAGGGGCAAATGATCGAAAGGATTTGTGCTGGATCAGAGGAAATCCACGACAGTTCGTAGCGTGTTCGTTGGGGTCTCCTGGTGCGTCAGGAAGGAGACGACGGGGTGGGGCCCACTTGGCAGCGGGAGAGAGCGACGGGATCATGGGCGTGGGCTCTGGCTGGGTTGCGATGGGCTGGCCTTAGCAGCGGCGGCTGCTGCGCACTGCGCGCATACGGCGGGGAGTGGGCAACAGCTAGGTACAGGCTAGGGGTAGCTGGGTTGGGTCGCGCGGCTGGGTAGGTTAGTTCTTTTTTTTTTACTATTTAGTCAATATCTACTCCATACTAAATCCAAATGAGCTCATATTTGTTTCTAAAATTTTCTAATATTCAATTAACCATAATAAGCTGATATTTAGCAATAGTTGCTGTATTAGCAATAATGGGTTTTATAAATTCTATTTAATTCTTTATAGGAATAAATTAGCACATTGCAATTAGGTTTGGGTTTTCAAATACAGTTCTTGCAAATTTTTGTATTGGATGCAATGCAATGCTTATGAATGACATGTAAAAACAATTTATTTTTTTCCAGTCCCAATTTCTAAAATCTTCGGATGTGACAATGACGCATAAGCTCCAAACCGTGTGGAAGCCAACGACAGCCCAGTATCGATTAAGGATTTGTGTGAAACTAGTGCGTATAAAACTTATAATTCAAGGCATAGTCCACTATTCAGGTGCAAGCTAGTGTAGCATGAAGTTTAAAGTGGAAGTTCAACTTAACAGTCTCTGCTAAACACCGATATATAAAATAATTTTCTAAAATAAAAGTGATGTGATGTGTCAATGAGACTTTGTGAAGGATTGTTGGAATCTGAGGTATTTACGTGTTGGCTTCTAGCCCATAGTGAATACAAATTCCGAAATTCTCTTTGGACCATTATTTGTGGCAGCTCATGTGCTAAAGTTTAGTCCCGTATTGCTAGTTGGGAGGGAGTTGCACAATGTTCTAGCACTACTAAGTGAGTGAGAAGAGAAGCACCTCTCACGCACTCCTCCTCTGACACCACACCTCGTCACTACGCGTCGCGCCGCGTGTTGCGAGAATCTCGCCGAACCAAGATTTATTTTGTTCTTCAGGAAAATTAATTATGAGTCATTAACGGACACGTTAATTAGCCATATCTTCTGTATCATGGGTTGTTGACTCGGATGTGAGTTGTGTCCCACGACCTACCCGACTGGCACTATATAAACCGAGACGCAAATCCTATGCGGTTACAACGCATCGCACACACACCCTTCTAGTTCATTGCGCCGTTGTCTTCGTCTTCCCCATCCCGCCTTGCGGCATGCACCGCAGGTCGGGACAGTAGGCATTCGGAACCCCTCCTGTTGTGAACCTGTAGGGGTGAGGGGCGATAGGTTTTTGGGAAGCACTTACTGCTAGCATCCACGACGTCGTCTGACGATGAGTTCCCGGACGTCACCGACCTCATCGGCGACAACGTTGCGGCTACTGTTGTCGCCGTTGCACCGTACTTGACCTAAACTTTCTCTTTCAGATTCTGTTAGAGTTTTTTGTTCTAGTATTTGGAGTAGACGTGATTAATTTGTCCTATTTAGATGCAATATGTTCATCTACTCCATTAGTTTGCATGATCTATTTAATTACTATCATATTTTATCAAAAAAAAAATGGATTAAATTATATGGAGTATTGCTTATGTTTTCAACGGCAATTAATCTGATTTGGGCCGATATCTGGCATAAAAGTCAGGCCAAAAGACTTCTGAATATCCTCATCAAAATAATTGGCCTCACGTAAATCACGAAGACTATAAATATAAGTCGGGTCATCTTTAATTGTCATTTCTCTAAGAGTTAATGTAAATTGACTAATTATAATAAAAATTGTGAAGATAAGGCACAAGATACAGTGGAGAAAATAGTCTTCTCTTAATTGTAAGGGGTTACCTCTTAGCTAAGAAAAGACAACTTTCTCTTTCTTAATTCTCTCTTCTCCAACTAAACGAAAATCCGACGTGGCAACTCTAAGAGAAAGCTAACGTCACCTCCATTGTACACCTAAGACTGCATATTTGTATCCGAAAACCCAGGAAACGGCAAAGAAAAATTTGAAATTTGAGCTGACCTGACAAACGGTCCATGGTTGATATGTCCCTAAATAATGGGGAGTTCAAAACTGCCAATTTTAACAACTTGAGCCGGCCTTTCCAATTCCGATGATCGCCGGAGAAAACTCAGGTCCAGTGAGAAACAAACTGAAGAAACACCATCCACAGTTGGAGCAGCAATGTGAGGAGGCAGATAGGAACCAGATTTCCTGATCTTGCTTTTAGGAGATGACCAGCCTTCAGATATATCACAACTGATCGGACCATCATGAGAGAATTTGTCCGAAGCAGCCCCCCGAAACAGTTGAAAATCAATATGAAAATCAGGCCAAACACTGGATTCAATATGATGAATGTAATGCCCCACCCGGCTGGATGCCACAGAAAACCAAAAGCGATGATCACTTAGCTTAAAAACATTGAAACCTTTTGCATCGCCACCAAGACAGCATTGGAGAGCCAATCCAACCTAAATTTCATCAAGAGGAAAAGAGGCCGAGCGAAAAGCAGCCACCAGGAAGAATTCCTTGGAAGCTCCTGAAGGGGAGAAATGGACAAGAGACTTGAAGTGACGACGCACCTGATCAGAAAAGGCTATACCAGGAGAGAAATTCCAGAGGAGAAGGGGGCCATGGCTGTCGGTGGCTAGAGGGAAACATGGTTAACGGAGGTGGAGGTGGCTGACGCAAGGTGGGGCAGGAGGGGAGGTTGGAGGAGAGAGCCAGTCATTGTCAATGATGCTCGGTGTTGCCGACAGACAAGTTCTCCTGGACTTCACAGCTAGGGATGCAAGTGGATAGTGCAGACAGCCCGCCTGATTAGTGCACTGAACACTTGGTTAATGATTGATGAGTATGTGAGTACATGACTAGTGAATCAATTGGACGAGGCAGACAGGTCTTGGTGCAGTAGCGGACGTCCGCCTGCATCGCTACTCACAGCCCTCTAGGGCCTAGGCTCTAGCTGTCCTGAAAAACTTGATTCGTAATCTCGCATGCTGTGAACAACGTTATTTGTTTAGCAAGTCATTTTTGCAACAGGGTGAGAGGGAGAAGCATTTACCACAGTAAGTAACTGTTACCAACAACCGTAGCCAACCCCTTCCGCTGTAAACCCAAACTAAACCAAACTGATATCAGCCTCAGCCCATAACGACCTGAACCAGTCAAACCCAGAACAAGAAATCAAACTGTTTAACCCAGTTAATCAAAAACCATTCACAGATGTCGCTTCACGACAACAAAAGTTAAGATCAAAGCTCAGCCCAGACTACAAAGAACAAACTCCCAACATCTAGAGGCTCCGACCCTTGATAATATGATGTAAATAGAGCTTTGACCTTATGTTTGTTGGTAAAATGAAGACCATGCTTCGGTTTTACATCTTCAATGACCTTCTTCGAGCACCGTCTTGCACCATAACCGTGTCTTCCAAAAGTACAATTTCCACGTCCCTGGTGTCCCTTTTTAGTACATTGCCTAACTTCACAACTGCTTCCGTCTGTTGCTGCAAGGCCTATGTTGCACAGTAAAAACTCTCAGCTTGACAGAAGACCGGGCCATAAAAGCGGACAAACAAGGATTAAAACCCCACAGCCCGTACCTCAAGAAGCTCGGTAACACTCTGCTCATCAACTTTGGCTGAATTAGGAATATAAATGGGACCACTAGCACCGGTTGCAAGAAGACGTGAGGTTGAAAGAAGATTATAGGTTCTCTTGGACAGATCACCACCAGCTCCTTTTATCTGTATACAGAAGATTCAACTACATAAATCCATAACCAGCAAAATGCAGAAATAATAAGAGGGCAAAAGAAAACTAACCTGCTTTATTATAGCAACCAATCTTTCATATAAATCAGCTTCTTCTTTCGTTAATGGAACACGGAAACCCCGATTCTCCAGTGCCTCCACTATTCTCATGATCTTAACAGGAGTTCCAAAAAACTTAATTGTTAAATAAATAGACATGAAAAATGAATTAACATTTACCATCCACATTTATCATTATGAAATACATGAAGAAAAATCACCCTTAAGAGGCGCCTCTCAATAACAAGCTCTTGATGCTTCAGCCGTTGAATCCAAGGATATGTGTCAGCTTGGAAATGTCTTTGCAGCTACATTTGAATCTTTGACTCTTTGTTACTAAAACAAAAATTCCTGGACAAATAAATGAAAATGACGCTGTATGATCATACCTTCTTAACATTTGAGTGGGTCATGCTCAACCTTTCAGTATCTGAAACAAGAACTTCATCTTGAAGCTGCATAAGAACAAGGGACGACACAGTGAACATATCTTGTCAAATGTGAACAATTTTAACTACACTGCTATAGCCTGGCAACAATATTGCAGGTACAAGTTTTTTTAACCAATACATAAAGGAAAAAAATCGAAAAACAAGGGAATAATGGAGATGGGGATAGAATCCACCAGTAAAACAGAAAAAACACAGTACAACTCAGTACACAGCAAATGCAGACATGTTATGTGGGCACACATTACATACAAGTAAGCAATGATGGAACTAAGCTACTAGCTCCCACCCAGGAATCTCCCTCTTTCTCTAAACAGATGTGTGCTTCACACGCACAGCTCTCTGCTTTGATGTGTTTCACACACACGTACACATAGGGCTTCTACTAGTAGGAAGCTTTATTAGATATCTCAAGTGTACCAAGCTTAGTTACATGGGAGGGGTGCTACCCCTATTTATACTTGTACATGACCCTTTAGATTGTTGCCATGTAGCACAATCCAAACTCTACAACATACTTCTAGAATGCTCTACAAACTTTAGATATTTCGTAGTACTCCTAAATATCTTACTCTAGAACATTCCTAATTCTAGAGTTCTACTCCCTCCTTCCCAAATTAGGATGCCTATTAGATTTTATCAAAGTCAAAGTTTATAAACTTTGACCAAGTATATATGAAATAATATAAACATCCACAACATAAACTCAATGTTATTAGAACCATAATGAAGTATATTTTCGTATTATATGCATTTTGTGTTCCAAAAGTTACTATATTTTTATATATAGTTGGTCAAATTTTAGAAAGGTTGACTTTGACCAAAACTAATAGGCATCTTAATTTGGGAAGGAGGGAGTACATACCCTGGATACTTCACAACTAAGCTAGCTCTATCTAACAGCTAGCTGTATTCTCTTAGATATCAAAACTATGCAATATGACAAGATTACTCCGAACAATCTCCCCTTAATCTTGTCATGTCAACTAGATCCACTAATCCAGATCACATGTACCATGTGCGCCATCTTGTGCCAGCCTCACACCGCCTCATGTCTAGCAGCGGCATCACACCGTGCTTGTCAGCCTCACTGACTCCATATAAGATGGCATCACCACCGACCTTCCATGTGCCAGTGGCATCACACCACTCTCTCGGCCTCACGCCGACTTTTTCACTTGACAATGGCATCACACCGCCATCATTGGCTTCACACCAACCTCTCTAGTGACAACGGCATCACACCATAGTGGTCGACCTCAGATCGACGCCCTCTACGACAATGGTATCACACCACCGACTATGCACACTCTCCAACAATATCACACAATTGGATGTGCACTTTCACCACCTTGCTGCAGCTTCACACCGCACCTTTTGTTTGATTCACACCAACTCCATGATGACGATGGCATCGCACCACCGTGCTCCGCAACCAGCAGCATTGCACCACCGCCACCTTGTGACGGCATCGCACCATCGTCTCCTCGTGGCAGCATCTCACCATTGTCTCCTCGTGGTAGCATCGCACCGTCGTCTCCTCCTGCAACGGCATCACACTGTCGCTTTCTTGTGGCAGCATCACACCGCTGCCTCCTCCTAACGGCATCGGACCGCAACCTGCTGCTAGCAGCATCACGCTGCAAACAACCTCCACATAGCACTGTCGCCCTCCACCTCGCATGGAGTCCGCCGCCACCGCCTCGGATCTTTGAGGGTCTGATAGCATCTCAAATTCTTTGGGCACACATGCACACCTTCACATTGATGGACTTGCTCTTTTATGAGCATATGGTATCGAATGTAAACAATCTCTCCATCCAAAAAATCTCTCCATCCTTCTCCATGTCTCACTCTAGCTAACAAACCTGACTCTGATACCAATTGTTGAAACTAAGCTACTAGCTCCCACCCAGGAATCTCCCTCTTTCTCTAAGAGCATCTCTACTCTGATTCCAGGGCAAAAATTTCATCCGGACGGCAAAAACGGCCCAGTCGCGTTCCTAAGGCGCCAATTTGGTCCAGATTTGGCCCAACTTTCAGCCGGTGATCCCAGGCCGAACTCAGGGAGCTAGGAACCGCCTAGGAACGCCTGACGCGGAGGAAACGCCGAAAAAGAACGCCTTCGCCTGTGGCCCCGCCGTGTCAGCAAGTGAAGGCGAGTCATCCTCATCCTCCCGCCTCGGCTCCCACGACAGACCGTCGGGCAATAATTGCCCGTCTCGTCAGCCGCGCATCACCGTTATGGCGCACCACCGCCGGCTCGCCTTCTCGCCGTTTCCTTTTTCCCACCCACGCCACTACACCCCTCCGCCTTCGCCGCCCATTTCGGCTATAAAAGTCAACACCCTCGTCGGCTCGCAGCACACACTCTCAGCCTCCCCCATTTTCCCCACGAACTCGCCGCCTCGCCTTCTCGCCGTTTGATGCAGCACAAAGTTGTGGAGGAACAACTCCACCTTGCTGCTATAATATGAACAGCACAAATGTTGAAGGAACCGCTTCAACGTGCTACACTAGATATCGCTCTAGGGGCGTGAGCTAGATATCGCTCTAGAGGCGGGGTTGTAAAATCCAAAACTCTTAACACACAAGATCTAGTGCAAGATCTTAAAATAGGAACACAAAGTTCTTTATTGATAGGTAAAGGTTACATAGTCTGGTTCTATAGCTAGATGTGTGCTCCTCTATTTATAGGCTACATAAGCCTTCACTACTTAGTTATACTTGTAGCTGGAACATTCTAGAGAACACTACTTAAAGCTAATAAATAAATACAAGCAACATGACTTCAACACATAGCTAGAACAATCTAGAAACTGCTACAACACATATGACTAAAGTACCAAATTATGTAGAATAGAGTAGAACTGTGTAGAAGTCAGTGTTGTACTTGACTTCTGCTTTATTTTCTTTTATTTTCCCTGCTGCTGCTCTCCATCACCGTTTCGTTTTTCCCACCCACGCCGCTACACCCCTCCCGCCTTCGCCGCCCATTTCGGCTATAAAAGCCGGCGTCCTCGCCGGCTCGCAGTACACACTCTCAGCCTCCCCCATTTCCCCCACAAACTCCACCTCCGACGAGAAGAAGAAGCTTCGGCAATGGCGGAGAGGTACCCAGGCGATCCCGCGGCGGCGAACGGCTTCGGCCGACGCAACCTCCAGCCGTGGGAGAGGCACGCATGTTACACGACGTCGGCTACATGGCGCCGCTGGACTTTTGGTGCCCACCCGGCTGGAAGCTCAGCGCCAGCGATGTGCCGGTGCCCGAGGACAACGAGATGGTTGAGGAGATCCAGGCCGCCATCATGGCGATGCTAGATCCGGAGCTCGCCGAAGACCCCGGTAACCTCGTTTACTAGGAACAGTTCTTCGCCGAGCGAAGGACCCGGGAGCTCGCCGCCCACGAAGGCCCGCGGCACGCCACCAAAGCGCAACAACGCGGCGGGGCGCCATCGCTGGTGGAGTGCGCCGGTACGGACACTCAACGCCGTCCCGGAGCACATCCACGCTGACAACTACCTAAGGCTGGGCTTCCCACGCTCGTCGGTCCCCGCGGCGAGGACGAGACACGCCCTTCCGACGAACTGGCTGCCAAGGAGGATGGACAGCCGGAGTTCGTCTGGCTCGGCCACCACCGCGTCGGCCTCGCGCTCGTCAGGCGAGGCGCTGCGCACCGTGAAGCGGGAGGCCTCACCGCCGATGCGCTCGCCGCCTAGGACGAGGTCGCGGGGCATCGTCATCAACGAAGCCCGCGCGCCATCGCCGTCGACTGGCCGTCTTCGCTTGCGCCAACCGAAGCCGGAGCCATCGGAATGGGCGGTCCCCGTCGACGAGGACTCCTTCGCCATGAGGATGGCAATAGAGCAATCTCTACGGGACGTGCCGCCGATGCCGGAGCCGAAAGCTCTCGCCTGGTCCCGGGCCGACTGGGAGCAGGAGGAGGCCGCCCGAATTCGGCGCCACTAGGAGGAGGCCGAGCGCGCGGCCGCCCATAGGTCTCACCGCCAGCACGCCTACCAGGGCGCGCCGCTCATTGTCCTCAGCGACAAGGAAGATGACGCTAGCCCTTCATCCCAGCCGTGGCGGTGCGGCGACGCCGACCAAGGCAGCTCGCGCCCACCACAGCCACCGAGCGACGACGACGGCAAGGCCGACCCCGACTACACGGTGTTCTACCGTAACTTCGACATGTGATCGGCATCGGCATCGGCATCTCCCCGCACTAGTTTTTTATTTTTTTGTTTTCTTTTAGCTTAATGTAGCCAAAATTCGGGTATATGTCCGAATTTGGCCTACTATGTACGAACTCGCCTTTGTTTAATTACAATCGCCTATATTCGTCCAATTTTTGCCGAGTTTGATCAAAATTCGGCCGAACCTGAGAACTCGGCCTAGGAATGCGAGTGGAAAAAAGGCCATTCCCAAGCCGAAAGTTGCATCCATCCGGCGCTAAATAGCGCCGGATTTCGACCTAGGAACGCCCAACAAGTGGAGGTGCTCTAAGCAGATGTGTGCTTCACACTCATAGCTCTCTGCCTTGATGTGCTTCACACACACACACACACACACACACACACACACACGTACACATAGGGCTTCTACTAATAGGAAGCTTCATTAGATATCTCAAGTGTACCAAGCTTAGGGCGTGTTCGGCAACCAGCTGGCTTCTAGCTTCCCAAAAATCCGTGGCGGATTAGCACCGAACGCCCCAACTCCGCGGAGCCAGATCCGAGAAGCCAAACCAATTTTATGTACAAATCACGGAGCACCACATCCGGCGATTCCAAGATCGGCAAAAACACGGAGCAGCAAGTATTTACTTGATTTTGCCACCGCCTAGTCAAAATAACACTTCGTTGATGTCTACAATCTCCCCCGTGACCACGACCTGTTCCAGTGATCCGCACCAGCCGTCTGTTCTCTTCGAGGCGTGAGGCCATGACCTAGCCGCTGCCGCCACCAGAGCTCACCTGCGCCGCGGCTGGAGGCCTTAGCGCCGGCGAGCACGCAGTCTCCTCCACGCCTCTCAGCTCCAGACGCTTCTCGTCCCCGCCTTCCCCACGTCCGACCGCAGCCACCTCCTGCATCTCCACCCCAATGGCACCTCTTCTCTGCCTTCGACCCGAGCTCCTCCTTCAGCCATCGTCTTCCTCCAGTATCTCAAGGTGAGCTGGAACTGTTGGCCTTTGTCAATTGATTTTGGTACTGCTATATGATTCAGCCTAGTTCTAATAATTTATGTCTCTAATTGAATCTGGCAGTTTGCACTTGGCTTCCGATGGTTGTCTCATGTAGAAAATTGGTACACATCGCATAATCCTTGGCATAGTCATTAGCGGTAGTGTTTTCCTGCTGCCCTTGTGTCAGTTACCAGGATCAGTACGTACTCCTTTAATTTGGTATCTGAAATTGTAGTGTCTTTTGTTGTGAAATCATGCGTTATGGTCTGAGAAGAACACTGAAGTTGTACTGTATTTTGGTACTGCTACCGTTGAATTATGCTTTCGGATCTGAAATTGTAGTGTATTTTGTTGTGAAATCGTGCTTTATGGTCTGAGCAGAACACTGAAGTTGTACTGCATTTTGGTACTGCTATTGTTAAACTATGCTTTATGATCTGAAATTGTAGTGTCTTTTGTTGTGAAATCATTCTATAGAAGTGACAAAAAAAAATTTAGACTAGTGTCAAGAAATGGCAGCCGATTGGTCCGAGGAGAATACTCGGATAATTGTTGAGTTGTTTGTCAAACAAGAGCGGATGGGTAATAGGCCAAACACTCACTTGACACCCAATGCATATGAAGAGGTTCATAATGAATTCACAATGAGAACCGGATTGTCGTACAAGCAGGCCCAACTTAAAATAAATGGGACAAACTGAAAAATGATTACAACATGTTCAAGAAACTCAAGACTCAGGGAGACAGGAGGGGGATGGGACATAGAGAAAAACACTGTCAAACAAGATCCCGAGTGGTGGAAGAAAGCAGCAAAGGTGGGTTGGCATGCCTATGTTTTGTTTCTTGTAATTAGTTAAATTTGAAAATTGCATAACTGAAAGTGTTATTTTCTGTTTGTATTACAGGACATTCCAGGTTGTGGCATGTTCAAGAAGCATGGGCTTCGCGATGAAGAGGGATTGAGGGTGATGTTTGAAGACATCACTAGTGATGGTACTGATCATTGGAATCCTTCTTCAGGTGTACCACCTCCTTCTAGTGCATCATTAGCAGATGTCCTCGATATTGATGCCATCCAAGATCTTAATAATGAGAACACCGAAGATCAGGCAATTCCAAGTGATGAAGGAGCTAGTGGTTTGACACATAAGAGGCTTGGAAAGTTCGTTCATGATGGGAGCAAGAAATCCAAGACTGCACTTGTGATGCAGGAGCAGATCACATGGATTGGTGACATTGCTAAGAGATCTCAATCATCTTTTGAGTCTTTCATAAAGAATGATGACGCCACTTCTGTCAAATCGGTCATGGATGCGGTTTTAGAATGTGGGGCAGAAAAAGGAAGTGATGAGCACTACATTGCCACTGAGTTGATCACCAGGAGAGACATAAGGGAGATTTTTATGCACATGACTGCTGGGGCTTGTAAGAGTTGGCTCCGTAGGAAGTATGACGACAAGTATTCCAAGTAGATGATTTGCTTTTATATATGTGTGATGGTTATTTATGCATTATGTTGGTCGAGACTATTTGTGCACTTTGTTGAACCTTTTGTACTATTTGGCTTGTAAGAACTCTATGGATAATTTCTATGAATTGCTATCTATGGTGTGATTGGTTTTGTTGTCGAATAATATGCATCTATGTTGCTAACTATGGTGTTATTGCTTTTTTTGTCTATATATGGTGCAGATGTCTCACGATGATAGTGATGCTGAGAATGATTATCAGAGGAAGAAAATGTTGGTTTGCCATCATGCAAATGAAATGTCTATCCTTTCTTCAAATGCAGCAAACATTGTTCGCAAATATAGTGCAAGTTGGCTGTTGAAGGCTGAGCCTAGGACTTCTATACTCAGTGGGTTTGGATGGTTGCAGGAGACTATTGACACACCCGGAGAGACATACAGAATGTTAAGAATGAGTGCAAGGGTATTTTTTGATCTTCATGACATGTTGGTCGAGCGGTATGGACTCACACATTCCCCCTTTGTTAGCAGCTATGAATCTCTTGCTATGTTCTTGTGGACCTTGGGTGGTTGTGAATCAAATAGGAGAACACAAAACCGTTTTCAAACATGCAGCCGATACTATCCACCGCAAATTTCATGAGGTACTGAATTGTGTGATCCGTATGTCATCTCACTACATCAAACCAAAAGACCCAAATTTCCGCATTGTGCATCCTAGGATTAAAAATGATAGAAGGGCCTACCCACATCTTAAAAATTGCACTGGTGCAATAGATGGGACTCACATTAGGGCTGTTATTGCCCCGGACAAGCAAGTGAGATACATTGGAAGAACAGGTGCAGTTATTCAGAATGTGATGGCAGTATGTGATTTTGACATGCATATCACTTATGCTTCAATTGGACAACCCGGTGATATGCATGACACAAGTGTTCTTTATCATGCAATTGACCACGACAGGCTCACCTTCCCGCATCCTCCAAAGGGTGAGCATTTTTTTCCGTTAATACATTTGGTGTAATCATGGTAGAACTAATATGCACAATGTCTTTGTTTTGATTAGGTAAGTACTACCTTGTGGACGCCGGCTATCCTAATCGTTTTGGATATCTTGCACCATACAGAGGAGAAAAGTATCATATTCCCGAGTTCCATAGAGGTGTACCGCCAACTACTCCTGTCGAGAAGTTCAATAGGACCCACTCGTCCAAATGTAATGTCATTGAGTGTTGCTTTGGAGTATTGAAAATGAAATGGCAAATTCTTCTCAAGATGCCCAAGTACTCCATCGAAACTCAAAAGATGATTGTTGCTGCATGTATGACACACAACTATATTCGCACTGATGATAGAGATGATATCCACTTTGAGCGGTTTGACAGGGATCCGGGTTATGTGCCAGAAATTCCGGAAAGATATAAGCGGTACATTGTTCCTCCAAGTGCTTCGGATTCATCAACACCAGAGGCAAACGGGAATGACATGGATAACTTTAGGGATGAACTAGCTACGGCCATTGCTGAAAGATGGTGATGAGCAATGCATGTTAGACATATAAATGCCCGTTTCGTTTTACAATTGTCATGCTTTTGCACTTGATACCACGGCTCCAAATATCAGTCTTATATTGTAAATACCCCCTCCGTCCCAAAATAAGTGACTTATGTTTGTCTAGATCAGCATGTATTTATATACTAAATGTGTCTAGATACATGTGAATTTAGACAAACCCAATTCACTTATTTTGGGACGGAGGAAGTATGTTTAATCTTTTTGTTTACGGTACCTAACTATTTGTTATGTTCAATTTGCATTTGATCCTGTAAACTAAAAAAGTATAGCGATACACTATCGCGTTCAGCTGACAACAATCATACAATGCCAAATTGGTAGAACGATTAGCTACAAGTCAATGCCAAATTGGTAGAACGATTAGCTACAAGTCACGCTAGGCAAACAGGTTCAACAAAATCGGCCAGCCACACAAAACATCCACTTTGCCAAAAAAAAACATCCATCGGGATGGAATATGCCCTGCCACCAAAGCAAGCCAGCCCAGCTTAATTGGGCCACAGCCCAGCCGAGCTGGAAGGAGTTTGCCGAACGTTTTCTGCTCCGTTTCGGAAGCTGGCGATCGTTTTGGAAGCTGGATCGATGGAGTTCATGGAAGCCAGCTGACTGCCGAACATGCCCTTAGTTACACAGGAGAGGTGGTACCCCTATTTATACTTGTACATGACCCTTTAGATTGTTGCCATGTGGCACAATCCAAATTCTACACCATACTTCCAGAATACTCTACAAACTTTAGATATTTCATACTAATCCTAAATATCTTATTCTAGAACATTTCTAATTCTAGAGTTCTCCTACATACCCTAGATACTTCATGACTAAGCTAGCTCTATGTAACGGCCAGCTGTATTCTCTTAGATATCAAAACTACTCTTTTTAAACGCATGTATCTAGACATCTTTTAGTGTGTAGGTTCGGAACAAAATGAGTGAACTTATACACTAAAAGGCATCTAGATACATGTGTTTCAGAAAAAGGCTAAAACATCTTATTTTGGAACAGAGAGTATGCAATATGACAAGATTACTCCTAACAAGCGATACCTACCTTACCACTGCTAACAAAAAAATTATCTAGGCTAAACGAGAGCAAGCACTCAAAACAACAAAACAAAAGGGCCTAACAATCAACTTTTTTTTTTTGTGGGGGTAGAATCAACTTTGTTGGTTACTGAACAAAAATAGTTTCTTCATTGAAAAGGTATGGAGTATTTACAAGCCTAGAGAGGCTGATTACATCTTGAACAAAAAATAGTTTCTCACAAGAAAATGGAAGGGAAATAGTACTTTCTGTGTCTGATGAACCAGGCACATTTATGCAAGCAAAGATCCATCTTGATTCGTCAAAAGGACATGCAGAAAAAACAATCTATGAAATTTACAAATTTGAAAGAAAAAGCTCAGCACACTTCAAATCATGATATTTACAAAGATCTGTGTTGATACTTTCGGGCTAAAACTGATAACATACCAATTGAAAATCTATACTCTGTTCTTAAGTTTGCTGTCACCTAATTCTACATGACATGGTTCAGCCAATTCATGGAAATTACACATAGGAGTACCTCAGCTACTGGCAGTGTCATGGTATATATGTTGTACCCATGCAGAATATTCAGGGAACAAACTCAAGTAGGTAATTGAGAAAAGAACAGGAAAGAGACGATGTGCTATAGTGTGCAACCAATGTAAACAGTAATTCTGCAGGAACGAGTTTGGTCCTGGATGGATATATATCATGGACTTACCAATACGTGAGATTTTCATGTAGTTTGCAATGTTTTTAAAAAGATCAGTACATGACCATGTCATTCATCGGAGTGGTAAATGTCTATATGTTCCATATTTTATAGCATATGCACAGTAAAAGGCATCATAACTAAATTCCGATGTTACCATAATGGACATTTATATTTGGCGAATGAATAATCAAAGGCCCAAGTACAGAAAGGTGCATAGAAACGTATACATGCACAATGCAGACCATGCATCCCATGATCTGTAATTTTACTCATGTTGTAAGATCTCCATAGATCTCAAGGAGGGTACCACGGAGTGACGGACAATGTCAAGATAAATAAATGTATTTATTTCTCCTTGAGTTTCTTAGATACTCCTAGGCCTTACCTCTATATTTTTGTTTTTTTATATACTTGGTTAAAAAACAACAATTATACCTGACAACAATTTAAATTAAGCTCTTGCAGTATTTACAGAAATTCATTATTTCGAAAATAGCGAACATGCTATAAAGTCAAACACCAGTAATTAAATGGTCGGGTATTGCTGTATTGATAATTGATGAACACTCCTACTGCATCACAGTATATCATAAAATTGGTCTAAAAACTAGTAGGGAAAATAATAATTCTTGAATTATAATAAAAACAAAATCAACACCAAAGAAACCTTTAGGTGCAACACCTGCATGTGGCATGCTACCTATTATGAGGAAAATTGACATGCCAGGAAATAAAACTAACCTAATGTGGAGTCGTAACAGTGCAACACTATTGTATCACAACTATATATTGAGGCTGTAAAAATCAGGGTTTATCACAGAAGATAAATTCATCACATCCAATAAAAGGCATCTAGTTCCAATTACAGTGCTAGTATACCTTAAGCCGGCAGGAGAGATCTTTAAACCCCTGCACAAGTTGAGGCCACAGCCTCTCCCTGTCCGCACTGTCCATGCACTCAAGTTTCCCCATCGCCTCTGCCCACATGATCTACACCCAGACAACCACAGTTAACACAAACACATAATGATATCCAGGAACAGCACTACAAAATAGAGGGTAAACACATTGATTGAACTAGTTTATCCAACTACGCACATCAGATGCTGCTACAGGCTTCACCCTTTGTGAAGGATCAGTCACGCTAAACAACAGATGCTGCCCTCAAAACAGACAAAAAAAAGTGTCAACAAGTCGTATTAACCATCTTTGAAACACAAATACAAAACTTGAAAGGCGAATCTCACCCTAAAAGCATAGCGAGGGTTGCCTGGTTCCTCCTTATACGCATCCACGATAGCCTATAAGCACCAAAAAATACAAAGTTTTCAAACCGTTCGTTTCTCAAACAATGAAAAAGGCCAACATTCCTACAAGGGTTGGGACCTGGATGTCGCGGTCGGAGGGCGAGAGCGGCAGTGGCGCAACTGGGGCCATCTGGGTTGTGATCTGCGCACCGGCCAAGCCGGCGAACCCAAAAGGCGAAGGGGACGGAGTTGCCTGCTGCTGGAACCCAAACGTCGACAGAGATGGCGACGGCGACGGCGCCGCTCCGAACGCCAGGGTCGACGAGGGCGTGCCAAAAGCTGGGCTCGAAGAGGGCGTCCAAAAGGCCGGCGTCGAAGAGGGCGCGCCGAATGCCGGGGTTGAGGACGGCGTCCCGAAGGCGGGGCTGGAAGACGGGGTGCCGAAGGCCGGGGTGGACGAGGGCGCGCCGAATGCCGGCGTGGAAGAAGGGGCGCCGAAGGCAGGGGTGGTGGAGGAATTTCCAGAGGAGGATGCAGAGGAGGGCGTCCCGAAGAGGGGGGGCGAGCTTGGGGTCCCGAACATGGCGGCCGACAAAAGGGACCTCTGTCGCCGGCGGCGAGGCTGGGTTTAGGGTTTTCTCGGGGATATGATTTTCGAGGGAGGCGAGGGGAGATGATAGTCTCTTTTCTTTTACCCAAATGCTAGAAAACATCCAGATGCCGGTCTGCTCGAGCAAGCACTCGCGCTATGGCCGTACGATCTACTTGAACAAGTCTCAGCCAACTCCTCAGCGATCTGTCACTCTGGGCCGTCCGATCGCCTACCATGGTGCATCCGGCCCATTCGTTTTTCATTTTTCTTTTTTGCCCTCTGGACATTATCTGTTGCGTGCACCTAGGCCAGTCGCCTCTCTCTGTCCAGCCTCGTTGCGTCCCCGCTAGAAATAGTCTGGGCCCGCACGTCGGCCTCGCTGGTAACGTTTGTGGTGGGCAGTTAGTTGGTGCTCCGGTCTGGGCAGGGCAGAGCCCAGCGCTGCACGATTGGGTGAAACCTAGCCAGCCACGATTGGTATAATAGGGGCAAGTCCCAGCCAACTCCTCAGCGATCTCCCACTCGCCTACCCATGGTGCATTCGGCCCGTTCGTTTTTCATTTTCCTTTTTTGCCCTCTGGACATTATCTGTTGCGTGCACCTAGGCCAGTCGCCTCTCTCTGTCCAGCCTCGTTGCGTCCCCGCTAGAAATAGTCTGGGCCCGGACGTCGGCCTCGCTGGTAACGTTTGTGTTGGGCAGTTAGTTGGTGCTCCGGTCTGGGCAGGGGCAGAGCCCAGCGCTGCACGATTGGGTGAAACCTAGCCAGCCACGATTGATTCCTCATCCTCCAATCCCCCGTGCCGCCACTCCCTCCAACTGTGAGCCGCCGCCGCTCCCCCTTGTTGTGAGCCGCCGCGACACCGCATCCCTCCTCCTCTCCTGCTATGAGTCGCCGCTGCTCGTGGACATGGGCAGGAGCTCCGTTGCGGCCTCATCCCGCGGGGGCACAACCCCGCCCACATCCCCGCCTCCACATCGTCCTTGAGGAGGTCGCACGGGCGCCCTTTCTCCTCCTGTTTGTGTGGCGGTCGGCACCGCTCTGCCTCCTGGCCGCCACCCACCCCTCCTCTCCCAGCTTGCGACGGTCGTGATGCGCGTCGTCGCTGCGAGGAACTGCCGATGGCTGGCGGCAGCAGCGCAACACACCACCTTTCGCGGGGAGGAGCGGTTGCTCTCTCGCGGTCTCGTGTGTTTTGCCTCTTCCTCCACCTCCGCACCAGGAAAAAGGAGCACAGCGCCATCCCCGTCTTCCTTGGAAAAGAAGGGCGGGCTTCAGATGGAGGGCGCCATCCCCGTCTTTCTTGAATTGTCATGGTTCTGTGATTCATTGATTGTAAAATGTTTCTTAGGTGAAATAAACATCATCTAAATTATTCCTAAACTTTTTCCAAAGAAAAACAACTCAAAATGAATAATTGAAGTGAATGGTCATTTTGGCCAAATCAACTATCATGCCTACTTTGGCTATTCCTAATACTTAAAACTTAACAGAAACATTTGTGGATCTTTACACCCCTTGCTAGTACACATAATGAGGTACCAAGGCCCACTTTGTGATCTGCTAAAAACATTCAAATGCTAATTTTAAATGACAGTTTAAAATTGAATCTATTTCATATGGGAAGATCCCACTATTTCAAAAACCGCTCAAACAAGCCAAATTTTCAAAACCCAAGCAACCACAGAGTCTCAAGCTTATGCTTAGCACATCCACCAAAAATCTTTTCAAAATTCAAAAAGAAATTTCATGCGGCCATTTCATTAAACACTTGGCAGGCAGAATCAAACACTAAATCCTAGCTCACTATTTACAACAGGGTTTTTCCCTCATTTGATCTCCAAGTAATCTCCCTGTCCCCTCTTGATCAAACCAGGCCCTTAGCACCCATCCCCTACACCCCTAGTGTCATTGCCATGCCATGCCGAGCACCAACTCGCCGGCCAAACCTTGCCCCGCTGCAGCAGACCGTCCCTCTCTCTCTCGCCATGTCTAGGAGGTAGCCAGCACCTCACCGCCGCCCACTGTCCCCTCCCCGAGCCAGGCCAAGTAGTGGACCACCGAGAAAACCCCGTGCCCAGTGCCACCGCGCCATGCCGAGCACGCGCCAGAGCACCGCACCCGACACGCGTGCCCAAGCCGCCGCTCGACCGCAGCCCGCGCCCACCTCCACCATGACCCAGGGAACACGCCGGACATGCCCGTTTGCCGCCCAACGCACCACAGCCACCACTCGCCGTGGACACCGCCGCCTCTGCCGCTCAGAGCGCCAGTTGCCCCGACTGCATACCACCGCCCCTAAGCCCGCATTAAGTTCCTAGAGCACCGCCAAGAGATCGCGCGTCGATCGCCACCCTTAGCCATGCCGCTAGCAGCCCGTAGCCATGTCACCACCGTCGCTTGCCCATCCCTCTCGGTCTCGCCGTCGAGCCTATAAAAGGGGGGCACCCCCAGCCGTTTGCAGCACACCACTCCACTCCCCTCACCTCACTGATCGTCCCACACCTCTAGCCGGAGCACGGGGAGCAGCAGCTCGTCGGAATTTCACCGGAGCAGGCCGCCTCTAGAGGGGAAGGGCGCCGTTGATTGCGACCACCCCCGGAGCTGCCTCGACCGTCCCTGAGCTTGCCGTCGACCACTAGTCCGTTTGCCCGCCTCGCCGTCATCGCTGGAGCTCTGGTACGCCCCCTATGCACCCCCCACCGAGCCGCTAGGGTTAGAGCTCGCCGGCGACAGGTCTGTCGTCGACGATGATCCACAGCCGTTGATCCCCACTCTAATCCAACGTCCCACTTTGCCCCGTACCGCTTCGCGTGTTATGAGCCACTGACCGGTGGACCCCCCTTGTCAGCTGAGCCCCGCGCTGTGGAGTGACACTGGGCCGGCCCGTTAGTGTTTCCCGCGCGACCCAGTTAGTTTGAATTAGGATTTTTCTTTTTTAGTTTAAAACTTAGTCCTGTCTCTGAGTTTGAAAATCAATTTAGAGAGTTTGACAAATCCAAATTGCATGAAACCAATTTTGCCTGAAAGGTACTGAAAAGATATATCCAATCCCGTTGGATTTAATTCAATTAGAGTTATAGATCTCTCCTAGTAAAAATAATAAAACAGAAGCAATTGCACCTTGCAACATTTTTATAAAATCAACCAAGATAGATTTTGAGTTGATTCAAACTCTCAAAAATCACATTTCATCATACCTATATGAATATGTAATAATATTAAGGTTTACATGCAGTGACTTTGGACTAGTATCAAAATAATGCTATATAGGCATTTCTAGTCACTTTAAATCATTAAATATTGAACTTAAAGCAAAGTAATTATGATCCAACCCTTAAATCACATTCCCATATGTTAGAATGTGTGGTGATGACATGTGTCCACATGATCCCATATTTTAAGTGGTGAATATTAAATCTTAGTTAATTTTCAATGAGTAGAAATTACTTTTCTAAATTAAAAAGAATGAAACTAGTTAATAAAACTTGTGATGCTTGTGGTGATAATAGATCATCAAATGTGTGTCTTGGAATGCTAATTAGATTAGTTAAGTATTGTTTGGTGATTGTGTACTCCGTATATATTTATAGACGATAGTACCGACCAAGTCTACGAGGAGGAGGAGTTCTACCAAGAAGAAGAAGAAGAAGAAGAAGAAGAAAACTTCAACCACTGCACCAACCAAGACAAGCCACCATTAACAATGCAAGCTATTGCAGCAAGCTAGCATTAAACTAGTTAACTTGATCCAAGATGCTATAGGCATGCTGGAGTCATATCACTTTGACTATTAGTTACCCCAAGTTTTAGTTATAAGCTTTACTTCCTTTACTTTACCCAAAGTTCTTTACTTGTTTTGAAGGTAGCATAAAGAGTATAAAACTTGACCTATTTAGAACCCCTTTAGATGTCATTCTATGGCATGAGATTGAACCCATCTTTTCCACCTTAGTGAACACTCTTAACTTAGTAGTTTAGAGTAGATCAAAAACTTGAGTCACTTTAGATGGGAACACTTGGTGAAAATGAATTGTGAAAACCTTGGAATGATGAGTCATTCTATTGAGATGTTTTGACATGTGTGAGAAACACAAATGGTTTATGATGGTGAAAATGTTGAGGCATGAGCCTTAACCCTTTTATAAAACTGATGGTTGGATTCGGATGCGATACCATTCCAAAATTTCCGTACAACCACACTACCTAAATTGGGTAAGGCTTAGCTGGAAATTTATATGCATTAGTATTAGTTCCCTCGCGGGAGAGGTTTGAGCTGAGGCTACCTCTCAATGTTGTCCACCTATGAAGTGCCCAAGATGACTGATGGTCATGGTTGGGAGGCCATGCTCATAGGAGAGGTGCTTATACTAGGGTGTGTAAAGGGAAAGTTATGTTTGATTATCTGCATACTAAGTATGATGATTCAGGGTTATCCCTTATAGATGTATCGAATCTTGTGGTGAAAGTGTACCACCTCTGCAGAGTGTCAAACTATTCGAATAGCCGCGTCCGTGGTTATGGACAGTTGGAATGGCCATACTGTTTCGTTGTCAGATGTTTTCAAAATGACTTATGAAATAAATGATGAATCTTGACTTGACCACACAGGGTTGTGTTTATGACAATAGCTTCCCAACTTAAGTGATTCTAGAACTTTACTTTATCTTTCTTTGCTTCGGAACTCAGCTTAGGTTTCAAACTTAACTTTGTAGTTAAACTTAGATTTAGCACTTTAACTTAGAACTATATTACTTGTTAGTGGTAGTTTGCGAGTACTTAAAGAGTACTCGTGGCTTTTGTCCCTGGCTATTCTCATGGCCGGACTATGAAGGAGACTACCAAGATGATGGCCAGCAAGAAGGCTATGATAACTAGGCCTATCTGCCTTTGTCAGCATTACCTGTGCCCCTGAAGATGGACCCCACCACTACGCTTATCTTTTATTTCCGCTGCTCGTTGTATTAAGACTGGATCATGAGATCCTTATTTGTGTAAGACCTTATGTATGGTTTGTAATGGATGATGTACTGTGATAAGCAATCCGTTATGTCTCGCAAAAATGGTAATCCTGGGATTGCGAGGTATGGCATAACGGGCATCTAGGATTAAAAATCCGGGTGTTGACAGGCGACATCCCTCATCTGTCTCTTCTTGGTCCAGGACCTAAAGGTTTCTCCTCTCTCCCTGGATCTCTTTCTTCCTCAATTTTGTACCTCAAAATTTCACAGATGCTGCTGAAATTGCAATCATTGTTCGGCCGGAACTTATGCAAAATCCACATAAAAGTACCATGTTTTGTGTTTGGGTTGTATTCTACCTTTCCAACACAAGGACGACAAAAATACATACCTAATTTTCATCCTTTATGTATGTTAATTTTCTAGGAGCTATTTGCACTTTCTCTTATCTTGGTTATAGGCTACTGTACTATCAAGAGGGGGTCCACCTTGGAAGGTTGTGGAAAATCACTATTTCATGCACAGACCATATCAGCACATCCATAGGCTTCCCAGTTTTCCTGTGAGAGAGAGTTCCCTGAGGAGTTCAAGTGGTTTCTTCCCTGACCGATAGTACCGGCCAGGCGCCGGTAGTACCACCAAAGGGTATTTCAGGGCTGATCGAGCGGAACTTCCGACTACTATTCTGGCCCTAATTCCGGTAAACATGAAATCGGCTCAGGAATACTTCTGTATCCAAATGCCTATTTGATGGAATTAGTATCAGAACTAGCGCTAGTAGTACCGGCCAGAACCTGTGTTGACCAGCCCCAATCCCCTTGAGCGGTAGTACCGCTCCCGGCCCGGTAGTACCGGTCAGCTCCTGATGACTCGGTATTTCTGATCCCAGTTCCACACCAAGTTTCGGCAACTATGAAATCAGATCAGATACTTCTCTACATCAAGATGATTATTTGTCGGTAGTTGGATCAGAACTAGGATCAGTAGTTCCGGTCAGTTCGAGGGGACCGCTGAACAGTCAATCCAACCGTTCCGTGGGCATCTTCGGACCATTGGGAGACCGCTCGCCGGAACTACCGGCCCGCCTCCAGTAATACCGGTGGTGTCGCGAAATGGCAGAATCTGCCCATTTGGAAGAGGCCTATTTAAGGCCCTCTTCCTCCTCCTCTCCATTTTATCTCTTCGTTTTCTCTGTCCTCCATTAATACAAGAGCTTGAATCGCCTAGATCTCTCTCCCTACCCACTCAAACCTCTTGATCTTTTGAAGATTGGGAGAGGTGACCTAGATCTACACTTCCACCAAAGGAATCGTGATTTCCCCCACCCATCCTCAGTGGATCTTTTTACTCTTGGGTTCTTAAAATCCTAGACGTTGTAGGGCATCTTCAAAGCTGGGGCAATTGTTGTGAAGCTTCGTGCTGTCGTTGAGGGCCTCCAATTGAGTTGTGGAGTCTCACCTTAACCTTGTTATAAAGGTTTCGGTTGGCGCCTTCAAGGTCACCGGTTAGTGGATGGTGAGGCTACCTTTGTGGTGGTGCTCACCGGAGAAGAAGGTGAGGCCTTTGTGGCGCTCGGGTAACCTTGTGTGGCCCCGACAACTCTCCAACATAGACATAGCTTCCTTGAAAGTGAACTACGGGAATTACATCTCCGTGTCCCCTCGCCGGTTTATTCGTTCCTCTCCTTTACTACTTGCAATTACCATCTTGTTTACTTGTTGTATGGTTTGCCATATAGGTTATTCATCTAGCTGCATCTCTAGTGAACTTTACTTTGTGCAAAGCCTAAAATTGTAAGAAAAGAATAAAAATTGGTAGTCTCTTATTTACCCCCCCTCTAGTCGACCAAAGTTGGGCCTTTCAACTATGCTTAAGTTGTGCACTGAAATAAATTCAGTTGATTCCTAAGTTGTTTTTCCACATGCCGTACAGAACATGCTTGTGTGGTTGTAGTTAAGATTAATAGCTTAAGATTTGTGCGCTATCTACTGCAGACACATTCATATCACTTGGAAAGAAACACGGGAAGTTTAGAAACCTCTAGGTGAAAGGACAACCTCCGAGTACTATACTCGCGGCATACAATGGTTGCGCCAAATATACATTTAGCACCAAACCTTCATGTACACCACGAAACATTCGGGTGGTGTGTTTTTATGTACTTTTTCTACCTTGCTTAAATATAACCTAAAAGAAAGTGTTAACCATACGTGGCATGATGGAATTAAGTTGATTTATTAATTCCCTTAAGTTGCCTTCTAAAAGTAACTAAGTTAGTTTTGTCACTATGCTCAAATTTCTTTTTATCATGTTGCTTTTGTACCCTTTTGAAGTTCACTACTGGATTAATTAAGTTACCTTGGTTAACAACCTAAATTGGATTTTGAAAGTAACTAAGTTGGTTCTGCTACCATGCTCAAATTGCTTTTTATCATATTGCTTTTTAATAATGTTTTTCCTTTAAAGTTGGCTACAAAATTAATTAAGTTGCCTTAGTTAACATACCAAAGTTGGCTTTTGAAAATAACTAAATTGTTTTTTTGCTCAGCAAGTTCAAAATGCTTTTTATTATGTTACTTTTTAATATGTATTTTCTATTTTGAAGTGGGCTACAAGAATAATTAAGTTGCCTTGGTCAACATGCCTAAGTTGACTTTGGTAAGTAATTAAGTTGATTTATCAACATGCTTGACTTAGTTTCACCATCTAACTAAGTTGTTTTTATAACCTAACCAACATGTTTTCAACTCAGTGTTTTTGAATTTGCATAGTGATTTAATAAAGTTGCTTTTATTAATATGCAAGTTGGTTCCACCATCTAACTAAGTCGCTTTTATAACCCAACCAAGTTGTTTTACAAGCAATATCCTAACTTGCATAGTGGTTTAAATAAGTTGCTTCTGTCAACATGCTTAGGTTTGTTATACCATCTAACTAAGTTGTTTTTACCACCTAACCAAGTTGTTTTACAATCAATGTCTGAAGTTGCATAGTGATTTTATTAAGTTGTTTCTATCAATATGTTTAAGTTGTTTCCATCATCTAAAAGAGTTGTTTTTATCACCTAACCAATTTTTTACAAGTAAAGTCCTAAGTTGCGTTGTAATCTGATTAAGTTGCTTTTATCACATGCTTCAGTTGGTTCCACCATGTAACTAAGTTATTTTTACCGTCTATCCAAGTTGTTTTCTAAACAGTGGAGTAAATTTGCATAGTGATATAATTAAGTTGTTTTTATAAACATGCAATTTTTTCACACATGCACAAAGTTTGATTTGGTAATAAGGTTGCCACCGATGTGGATTTATATTTAAACAATGGAATATTTTTAATTTTTGCATAGGTTTATGGTTTCTATGTTTTCCTCTGCTAGATTGTTGGGACATGCAATGAAAAAAGTAAAATACAGGAAGTAGAAGTAGTTTTGTGGTTCTTTGCAACCTCATCGCAATGGAACATAAGAATTGCTTGCTACTTTTTTGGACAAGGAGAAACCTAGATAGGACAAGGTCAACATGCCCCGAACAAATCAGAAATACTGTAACTTTTTTAAAGATAGCAAGTGTCAATTTGGTTCTTGTTAAAAAAATTGCTGTTTTTGAATGACCTTTGTTGTGTTAACTAGTCATGAAGTTGTATGCTTGTAAAAAATTGCAAGACACCAATATTTTTCTTGTGCCGTTGATATTTTGAAGAACGCAAAGGCAGGTTATGGAATGGTAGCTTTGTAAATTTCTGGTTTGTTTTAGGTGTTAGACAACATTTGTAGCTAATTTATTCTACTGACTAATATTGGTGTTGGTGCACGTGAAAACTCGTATGTAGGCATGCCATGGTTACTTTCCTAGATGCAATGACCGATGAGGCTGGTAGGGGACCACGTATTTATTTTCTATATTTGGCTGGGTGGAAGCCGGGGATAGTGCATGGTCGGAGACAATTTTCGTACACTAGAGAGGTACTAGAACTTCCCTTTTTTGGGAGGGTGCTCGCTTGGACGAATAAGCATCCAAGTGCTCGCAAGCCTTGTCCTTTCTTTTATCGTGCTAGGAGCACCGCATATTTTCTACTCGGCGGCTGCTCACATGTACTGCTGGTAGCCGTGAAACACGCTCCTGCCCTTTAATCACAATATTACCAGGACGAGACAACATGGACCACACAATCGTCGACACCTTTTTCTCCTTGTGACATGAATGGCAAACATGTTGTCTCTTACTGAAACAACAAGAACCGCTAAGTTCAGATCGTGGACTAGTACAATAATACTCTCTACTATTCCTTACGTTTCAAACTATACACTAAAAGGAGTCTAAATACACTCTTTTTACAAAGCTAAAACATCTTATATTATTAAACGGATGGAGTATGTGTCATACTTTATGTCATCTTGCCAATATCCATTACTTTTGATTTTTTACATGTCCAAAGTCACATGGTTACGAAACACTTCCTCTCTCACCATGTAGTTGTTAGATTACTAATTCTTCAATGCAAGGTTAGCTAGGCCTAGTTGTCAGATTTAGCTTGTGTACTTGCATTCTCATGATATTTGGATCACCTAATTGCCTGACTAATCATACAAAAATTCTAGGTTAGTTAGACCTAGCTTCCAAGTTTAATTCTTCAATTTGGATCCTTGCAATCTCATAATATTCACACAACCTAATTGCATAGTCATACCAAATTGTCAGATTCATACGGCCTAACCGTCAGATTTGATTAATCCTAATTTCTAGGCTCAAACCACCTAATTGCCCGAATAATTAACCCTAATTGCCAAATTAAGACCATCTAATTGCCAGATTGATTAGATCGATGTCACTACGCCTCCATGGAGTTGTCCCTACAGCCGCCATGGAGCTCATCGGCCATCATCCCGCTGAACCCATCATCACCAACCCTGCTCCATCATCTTGTCCTGGACCTTGCGGTCGTGCCTCAATATGCTCGTCGTCACGCGCCTCTGACTCCATGCTCGGCGGCGGTGGCGCCCGACGAGATCCCCTTCTGCTACGTGCTCGCACGACGGTGCCCCGGCAACCGTGTGCTCGACAGTGCACGCCTCCAACTCTGTTCTCGGTGGTGGTGGCGAGCTACTTGTTGCATGCTCGTGTGGCAGTGGCCTCCCCACAGTTGCATGCTCGACAGCGGTGGCGAGCTCCCCGCTTCATGCTTGCATGACGATAACCTCCTTGTAGATGTGTGCTCGATGGCACGCCTCCAACTCCGTGCTCGGTGGCCGTGGCGATCTCCCTACTCCATGCTCTCACGACGATGGCCTCCCCGCAGCTGCGTGCTTGGTGACACACCTCCAACTCTATGCTCGGCGGCCGTGGTGAGCTCCCTACTTCGTGCTCGCGCAATGGCTACCTCCTCGCAACTGCGTGCTCGGCGGCACGCCTCTCCTGGTTGTGCTCGTCGATGGAGGGGCTCTACCATATGCCCCGGTGGCAATGCTCTCCTCCTCTCAGGCATCTTTGGGAGCTACTCCTCAGCCTCCTCGTGCTCCCATGCGATTTGAGAGAGAGAGAGAATTGTGGGAGGAAGGCTCATGAGGGGATAAGAAGATAACGATAAGGTGGAGGCACGTCTAGTTCATTACATGAGTCTTGACACAACCGCCGCACGGGAGAGCGAGCCAGCGACGCCTTTCGTTAGAATTTACTGATGGGTTCGTAGCATGGAAAACAAAAAAATTCTACCGCAAGAACGAACAAAACCCAGATCTAATCTAGATAAAAGCCAAGATCTAATCTATTAGACATGTGCAACGAGATAGAAAGGAACTAACCCTCGTAGATCCGAAAGCGTTAACGAGATTAGATCTCGTGGTTGATGTAGTCGATCACTTGCCGATCTCAAGATCGTGTGGACGATCCTTCCGGCGTCGCGTCCCAGCAGCGCAACCGCAGTCGGTCAAGTGGACGATCCTTCCGGCGCCGCGATTCGGCAGCGCTTTCGCAGTCGGTCACACGTGCGGAGTCGAAGCAGACCTTCCTCTCCTCGTTCCAGCGAGTAGTGGAGGTAGTAGATCTTCTCCACGGAATCCCAGCAGCACGACGGCGGGGTGGTGGTACTGGAGTAGAGAATTCTGCAGGGCTTCGCCTATGCCTGTGCAGAAGAAAGGTGGAGGAGAGAGGCGGCAGAGATTGGAGTTGTGGGAGAGGGCTAGGAGGGGGCGCCCCTGCCCTTCTATTTAAGGGGGGGAGGCGCGCCTGGGGAGGGGGAGTCCTACTAGGACTCCCCTCCTATGGCCGGCGGTGGGAAGGGGGGAGGAGTCCTCCTCCCCCACGAATCCGTGTCTTGCCCCACTAGGTTTCCTTTGACCCTTTCTTGGTTTTCAAGCAAACTCCAAGAAATCCTCTAGAACCTTCCAGAACATTCCGAAACCTTCTAGAATATCCATACAAACACTCCGGAACATTTCCTAACTTAGAAAATGATCCCCAATATATGAATCTTATTCTCCGGACCATTCCGGATCTCCTCGTGATGTCCTGGATCCATTCCGAGACTCCGAATAACATTCGGTCTCCAACGCACATTCCATATCTACTTAAAACAACTTCGAACCTTAAGTGTGTCACCCTACGGTTCGTGAATATGTAGACATGACAGAGACACATCTCCTATCAATAACCATCAGCGGGACCTGGAGATCCATAATGGCTCCCACATACTCAACGATGACTTCGTGATCGATTGAACCATTTACATACTAAACCAATTCCCTTTGTCTCGCGATACTATACTTATCCGAGGTTTGATCGTCGGTATCTCCATACCTAGTTCTACCTCATTACTGATAAGTACTCTTTACTCGTTCCGTGATGTGTCATCCCTTGTGACCTAGTCACATGCTTGCAAGCTAACTAGATGACATTCCACCGAGAGGGCCCAGAGCATATCTATCCGTCATATGGATGGAAAAATCCCAATCTTGGATCATGCGCTTCAACACATACTTTCAGAATACCCAATGACACCTTTATGACCACCCAGTTACGAAGCGGTGTTTGATGTCATCAAAGTATCCATCCGGTGATGGTGATTAACATAACCTCATGGTCGAAGGATTAGGTTACTATGCATTTGAAAGCTTATAGCAATACGAACTTAATGACTTGATCTTTATGCTACGCTTACTATGGGTGTGTGTCCATTACATCATTCTCCTAATGATATAACCTTGTTATTAATCACATCCAATGTCCATGATCAGGAAACCATGATCATCAATTAATCAACAAGCTAGTTCAACAAGAGGCTTACTAGGAACTCTTTTATGTTTACAAAACACACATGTATTAGTGTTTCCTAATAATACAATTATAGCATGGGATGTAAACATTTATCATAAACATAAAGATATAATAATAACCACTTTTATTATTGCCTCTTGGGCATATCTCCAACAGTCTCCCACTTGCACTAGAGTCAATAATCTAGTTAAAAACTTGTGCATTCAACACCTATGGCTTTCTGGTGTTGTATAGACACTATTGCTAGTGGTAAACATAATCTTCGGATCTGACACTTCCAGGTCCGTGTGTATTTGCATGTCCTTGCGTCTCTACGCATTAATCATTCTCCAATGAGATGGCATTGTATAAATTTGGTCCTTTGGTGAGACCTTTAGTTCCTTGGGATTAAATCATGTTGATACAATTGTCATACAATGTATCTTTATAGTATTAGCCCACTTTGAACCACACCTAGTTTGATAACAAACTATTTAACACAAATGCCCTCCTTTGCTGCTACTATAGCAGTTATATACTTAGCCTTTTGTTGTAGTATCCGTCACAATGTCTCAACTTTGGAACTCATCCAAATCCATCATGGAACATCCTTTCCATTACATTGTGCCACCCATAGTTTAAATCGAGATAAACTTAATTTGTATCTTGTGACAAAACTAGTATCAATGTAACACTTTACAATGAACTACCTTTAACTATTTGTCACTTATACATGGTATATTCTTAGTTCTTCCAAAACTCATAAGAATATCTTTACTATTGTCCAATGATCATCTTATGAATCATTCTGGTATATGCTCATAACATTTAGAGCATAGGACATATCTGGATGTGTACATCTTAAAGAATGATTGATCAAAATATTCTTGCGATTTCACCAAGTGTCAAAACACTTGAATCTCGTGTCAACACACTTGAATCTTGATTCAGTCCTTTCTGTGCGTCAAGAAACTTTCTTGTTGTTTCCATATTGAACTCATTCAACATCTTATCTATGTACATTTGGCAAAACCATATTAGCGCCTCAATCTATTCATATAGACATTGATGCCTAATTCTTGGGTTATGCCTAAGTCTTTCATCGAAATGAAATTCTTAACCTGTGTCAATACAAGATACATCATTTCCAATCAACAATATGTCCTCTACATAATGTATTAGAAATATGTCTCAGCGCTCCCACTTAATTTCTTGCAAATGCAAGCATCTTCATCATCTCCGATGAATTTCATCATGGTGAAGATTCCCACTCCGCTATGCTTACTTCAACTATTGAAGTTTAGCATACTCTTTTAGCATCCTTTGAATTAACAAAACCCTTTGGATCGTGTCATGTACACGTCCTAGGTAACCATTCTATTAGAAGAACTTGTTTTGTTTGTTCAACTACTATATACCAAAATATATGTAGTGGTTGCTACATTAATCCGTCCAGACTAAATATCGCCATGAAAGATCAAATCTTATCATAGTCAATTCCTTGAACATTGTCGTAAACTCTTTCCGACATGTCGACTATTTCATAGATTTGAAACATCCATGTCTATTTCTTTATAGATCCAAACACGACCGATAGGCTTCACGCCTTTCCGGAGGGTCTCCAAGTTCAGAAACTTGATTTCTCGTGTATGGATACTATCACGGATTCTATGACTTCTAGTCATTTTATGGAGTCAGGGCCCATCATCGCTTCTTTGCATGTAGTCGGTTCATCATTGTCAAAACAATAACGGCTTGCTTATCAAATCTTACTATTTGATTCTTACTGACCCACATGGTTCTATAGGAACTCTAATCTCCGAGATCACACCTTTTGTAATCACGAGAGCCATGAGCATTGTGGCCGCCACCGGGACACTTTCCGGCGCTGCGCTACTTAGCACATATAGCTAAGGTTCAACAACCTTATCAAAGTTCTATTGTCCTCCCACTTAACTTTTCACGAAAAATTCCTTCTCAAAAATTTGACGTTTCAAGTAACAGACTCTTTTGTCCTCGGTGTTATGGAGAAATTCCCAACAAATTCTTTGGGATAACCTACAAAGACGTGCTTATCCGACTTTGGTTGTAAACATTTTACTTATGCATAACATACCAAAATTTAAGAAAAGACAATTCGGGTTTTATCCCAAACCATAACTCATATGGTGTCATTTCAACGGATCATGATGGTGCTCTTTTCAGTGTAAAAGCGGTAGTCTCTAAAGCTTCAATCTTTAAAACATAATGGCAGTTTTATAAATGACACCCTTGATCTTACCATGTCAAACAATGTTTCATATCTTGAACACTCCATACTCCTATGGTGTTTTGGAAAATGCAAATCCATGGAACGATTCCTCAAATCTTAGGTGTTTTGCTAAACTTGTAACTCAAACATCTTTCTTTATGATCCAATCATAAACTCTTTTATTTTCTTGTTACAATGATTTTCCACTTCATCTTGAAAGTCTTTGAACATTTTTCAAATGTTTCATACTTCTTCCTTATTGAGTAAGTACATACATATACTCACTCAAATCTTCGGAGAAAGCATATGAAGTTGAAATCCATCGCCCACGACTACACATAATGGATTATATACATCAATATGTACAAATTCCAATCAGTTAGACGTTCGTTCCTCTTTTGGCCTACGAACGGAGTTTTAATTATCTCGATGAAAGTCTCACATGCGTCAATTGATCAAAATCAAAAACTCCAAAATTCCATCAACATGGAGTTTCTTCAAGTTTTCTTTCAAATATAATTTAAACAGCGATGTCACTTCATAAGTGATCTTTTAATCATTTGTCTTGCGACATTTTAGCAATAGTGTTTATGGATGTGATTTCTCCCACAAGACTTGTAAAAGTTCATCCATCCTTTATGGAATACGGCAATTATTTGAACAACCTTTTGTCGTCATAATACCTGATCAAAATAACAATTATTGAAACAAATCTTGAAGGCAAGCTTTGATATTAACGAGCAACACAACAACCCTTTGTTTGTTTTCGATGAACACCATCACATATTCTCTTTGCTAGTTACTTAGGCCATTGCAGTTCATGAATTGTGTTGTCCTGTATGACACTTCATACCAACCAATTCGGTATCCAATACTCAGAACCACATTGTTTAACAAGCAAGGAATACAACCATAACATGTATATCTTCTATATGCCCACGTTGGACATCTCCAACCTTATAATTTCTGCCAAATATTTTTTATAGATTTTCTTTCAGCAATTCCTTTTCTTTTAAAAGAATCTATCAACATCAACAGTGGTGTCATTCACATGACACATAGTACAAAGTGTGTATAGTCAAATACCAATACCTTTGGACTTGCACTTTGAAGTGGATCACCTTCATCAAATGTTTGGCATTCTTTCAAAATTCCATTCTTTAGTAATCTTTTAGTGTAGTAAACATTTTACTTATATCTTATATTCATCCTTATCATGACAACTTTCATGATCAAGCTGCTATAGCTTATAAAGGTGAATTGCGAGTATAATGTTTCTTTTTCAAAACCTTTTGGAGGATTAGGACGACTAGCGTCTCCAACCTTCACAAATTCTCATCAAATATGAGGACGTATACTCTATCATGTTGTAACCAACACATTGTTTTAGATATCGCAATACCTTTTACATATGATGGTTTCTGAAACATTGCTTTCAGCTCTTAGATAAACTTGATATCAAAAACAATCTTTTGAGTATCAAGAATCATGGAGGCAAACATGATACATTAGATACTAACACTGGAATTCTTACTCTTGATTTAATACTACTTATTAAACTTCATGGAGTAAATAGAGTTTGCTGAAAGTTTGCAATAGGACTTATAAACTTTAAATTGACATTCAAAACAATACGATACCAGTTCGTAAAGCAAATATCCAGAATTTCTATAGTTCCACTATCTCAACTATAACTAAGCGTAAGGTGGTGAACGGATGCCAATGACTACAACAAACTATGCAAATTCACTTTGATTGTGTTTATGATAAATTGAGTTCGACTAATCCAAATTACAAATGAACTCCCACTCAAAACAACATCCCTCGAGTTGTTTTAGTGATTACACGAACCAAATCCACTACACCAAGTCCGATCATCACGTGAGATGATGTAGCTTTAAAGGCGAACAATCAACATGTTCATCATATCATCCATATGACTCATGCTTTACCTTTCGGTATTCCGTGTTCCGAGACCATGTCTGTACATGCTAGGCTCGTCAAGGTTAACCTTAGTTTCTGCATGTGCAAATCTGGCTTGCACCCGTTGTATGCACACGTAGAGTCTATCACACCCGATCATCACGAGATGCTTCGAAACGACGAGTCTTAGCAACGGTGCCAACTAAGGACGAACACTTTATTACTTGATATTTAGTGAGAGGGATCATCTTATAATGCTACCGTCGCGATCTAAGCAATACAAGATGCATAAAGGATTAACATCACAGGCAATTCATAATAGGTGTGATATGATATGGCCCTTTCTTCTTGCGCCTTTGATCTCCATCTCCAAAGCACGAACATGATCTCCATCATCACCAGCATTGCGTCAAGGTCAGTGGCGCCGCTTCATGGTTGTCCATCATCACCAGCAACTATTACAACTACTTGGAATAAAGCTATTACAAGATGAACAGACACGCAGGTCTTAACAGAATTAAAGACAAGCATTAGGCTCCTGCCGGTTGCCATATTACAACAAGGATCATTGCATACATCAAATATAATCACAATCACATGATGGCCATATCACATCACAAAACCCCTGCAAGAACAAGTTAGACGCCTCTAATTTTCTTTGCATGTTTTACGTGGTTTGGGGCTTTCGCATAAGACCGATCTTACCTACGAACAAGGACCACAACGTTGATACAAGTGTTGTCAAGATGCTCATTGTAAATTGAATCTTAACTATGGTGGGAGAGACAGACACCCGCAAAGCCACTTGTGCAAAGCAAGTTGCACGTCAAGCGTGGAGCAAGTCTCATGTGCGATGACATGTAATGTTAGCCCGAGCCGCTTCATCCCACCATGCCGCAAGATGCAAAGTACACGCTAAGACACCGACAACAAAAGCATCAACGCCCACAAAAACATTGTGTTCTACTCGTGCAACAGATCTACGCATAGATACGGTTCTGATACCACTGATGGGTTCGTAGCATGGAAAACAAAAAAATTCTACCGCAAGAACGAACAAAACCCAGATCTAATCTAGATAAAAGCCAAGATCTAATCTATTAGACATGTGCAACGAGATAGAAAGGAACTAACCCTCGTAGATCCGAAAGCGTTAACGAGATTAGATCTCGTGGTTGATGTAGTCGATCACTTGCCGATCTCAAGATCGTGTGGACGATCCTTCCGGCGTCGCGTCCCAGCAGCGCAACCGCAGTCGGTCAAGTGGACGATCCTTCCGGCGCCGCGATTCTGGCAGCGCTTTCCGCAGTCGGTCACACGTGCGGAGTCGAAGCAGACCTTCCTCTCCTCGTTCCAGCGAGCAGTGGAGGTAGTAGATCTTCTCCACGGAATCCCAGCAGCACGACGGCGTGGTGGTGGTGGCTGGAGTAGAGAATTCTGCAGGGCTTCGCCTATGCCTGTGCAGAAGAAAGGTGGAGGAGAGAGGCGGCAGAGATTGGAGTTGTGGGAGAGGGCTAGGAGGGGGCGCCCCTGCCCTTCTATTTAAGGGGGGGAGGCGCGCCTGGGGAGGGGGAGTCCTACTAGGACTCCCCTCCTATGGCCGGCGGTGGGAAGGGGGGAGGAGTCCTCCTCCCCCACGAATCCGTGTCTTGCCCCACTAGGTTTCCTTTGACCCTTTCTTGGTTTTCAAGCAAACTCCAAGAAATCCTCTAGAACCTTCCAGAACATTCCGAAACCTTCTAGAATATCCATACAAACACTCCGGAACATTTCCTAACTTAGAAAATGATCCCCAATATATGAATCTTATTCTCCGGACCATTCCGGATCTCCTCGTGATGTCCTGGATCCATTCCGAGACTCCGAATAACATTCGGTCTCCAACGCACATTCCATATCTACTTAAAACAACTTCGAACCTTAAGTGTGTCACCCTACGGTTCGTGAATATGTAGACATGACAGAGACACATCTCCTATCAATAACCATCAGCGGGACCTGGAGATCCATAATGGCTCCCACATACTCAACGATGACTTCGTGATCGATTGAACCATTTACATACTAAACCAATTCCCTTTGTCTCGCGATACTATACTTATCCGAGGTTTGATCGTCGGTATCTCCATACCTAGTTCTACCTCGTTACTGATAAGTACTCTTTACTCGTTCCGTGATGTGTCATCCCTTGTGACCTAGTCACATGCTTGCAAGCTAACTAGATGACATTCCACCGAGAGGGCCCAGAGCATATCTATCCGTCATATGGATGGACAAATCCCAATCTTGGATCATGCGCTTCAACACATACTTTCAGAATACCCAATGACACCTTTATGACCACCCAGTTACGAAGCGGTGTTTGATGTCATCAAAGTATCCATCCGGTGATGGTGATTAACATAACCTCATGGTCGAAGGATTAGGTTACTATGCATTTGAAAGCTTATAGCAATACGAACTTAATGACTTGATCTTTATGCTACGCTTACTATGGGTGTGTGTCCATTACATCATTCTCCTAATGATATAACCTTGTTATTAATCACATCCAATGTCCATGATCAGGAAACCATGATCATCAATTAATCAACAAGCTAGTTCAACAAGAGGCTTACTAGGAACTCTTTTATGTTTACAAAACACACATGTATTAGTGTTTCCTAATAATACAATTATAGCATGGGATGTAAACATTTATCATAAACATAAAGATATAATAATAACCACTTTTATTATTGCCTCTTAGGGCATATCTCCAACAGTCTCCCACTTGCACTAGAGTCAATAATCTAGTTAAAAACTTGTGCATTCAACACCTATGGCTTTCTGGTGTTGTATAGACACTATTGCTAGTGGTAAACATAATCTTCGGATCTGACACTTCCAGGTCCGTGTGTATTTGCATGTCCTTGCGTCTCTACGCATTACTCATTCTCCAATGAGATGGCATTGTATAAATTTGGTCCTTTGGTGAGACCTTTAGTTCCTTGGGATTAAATCATGTTGATACAATTGTCATACAATGTATCTTTATAGTATTAGCCCACTTTGAACCACACCTAGTTTGATAACAAACTATTTAACACAAATGCCCTCCTTTGCTGCTACTATAGCAGTTATATACTTAGCCTTTTGTTGTAGTATCCGTCACAATGTCTCAACTTTGGAACTCATCCAAATCCATCATGGAACATCCTTTCCATTACATTGTGCCACCCATAGTTTAAATCGAGATAAACTTAATTTGTATCTTGTGACAAAACTAGTATCAATGTAACACTTTACAATGAACTACCTTTAACTATTTGTCACTTATACATGGTATATTCTTAGTTCTTCCAAAACTCATAAGAATATCTTTACTATTGTCCAATGATCATCTTATGAATCATTCTGGTATATGCTCATAACATTTAGAGCATAGGACATATCTGGATGTGTACATCTTAAAGAATGATTGATCAAAATATTCTTGCGATTTCACCAAGTGTCAAAACACTTGAATCTCGTGTCAACACACTTGAATCTTGATTCAGTCCTTTCTGTGCGTCAAGAAACTTTCTTGTTGTTTCCATATTGAACTCATTCAACATCTTATCTATGTACATTTGGCAAAACCATATTAGCGCCTCAATCTATTCATATAGACATTGATGCCTAATTCTTGGGTTATGCCTAAGTCTTTCATCGAAATGAAATTCTTAACCTGTGTCAATACAAGATACATCATTTCCAATCAACAATATGTCCTCTACATAATGTATTAGAAATATGTCTCAGCGCTCCCACTTAATTTCTTGCAAATGCAAGCATCTTCATCATCTCCGATGAATTTCATCATGGTGAAGATTCCCACTCCGCTATGCTTACTTCAACTATTGAAGTTTAGCATACTCTTTTAGCATCCTTTGAATTAACAAAACCCTTTGGATCGTGTCATGTACACGTCCTAGGTAACCATTCTATTAGAAGAACTTGTTTTGTTTGTTCAACTACTATATACCAAAATATATGTAGTGGTTGCTACATTAATCCGTCCAGACTAAATATCGCCATGAAAGATCAAATCTTATCATAGTCAATTCCTTGAACATTGTCGTAAACTCTTTCCGACATGTCGACTATTTCATAGATTTGAAACATCCATGTCTATTTCTTTATAGATCCAAACACGACCGATAGGCTTCACGCCTTTCCGGAGGGTCTCCAAGTTCAGAAACTTGATTTCTCGTGTATGGATACTATCACGGATTCTATGACTTCTAGTCATTTTATGGAGTCAGGGCCCATCATCGCTTCTTTGCATGTAGTCGGTTCATCATTGTCAAAACAATAACGGCTTGCTTATCAAATCTTACTATTTGATTCTTACTGACCCACATGGTTCTATAGGAACTCTAATCTCCGAGATCACACCTTTTGTAATCACGAGAGCCATGAGCATTGTGGCCGCCACCGGGACACTTTCCGGCGCTGCGCTACTTAGCACATATAGCTAAGGTTCAACAACCTTATCAAAGTTCTATTGTCCTCCCACTTAACTTTTCACGAAAAATTCCTTCTCAAAAATTTGACGTTTCAAGTAACAGACTCTTTTGTCCTCGGTGTTATGGAGAAATTCCCAACAAATTCTTTGGGATAACCTACAAAGACGTGCTTATCCGACTTTGGTTGTAAACATTTTACTTATGCATAACATACCAAAATTTAAGAAAAGACAATTCGGGTTTTATCCCAAACCATAACTCATATGGTGTCATTTCAACGGATCATGATGGTGCTCTTTTCAGTGTAAAAGCGGTAGTCTCTAAAGCTTCAATCTTTAAAACATAATGGCAGTTTTATAAATGACACCCTTGATCTTACCATGTCAAACAATGTTTCATATCTTGAACACTCCATACTCCTATGGTGTTTTGGAAAATGCAAATCCATGGAACGATTCCTCAAATCTTAGGTGTTTTGCTAAACTTGTAACTCAAACATCTTTCTTTATGATCCAATCATAAACTCTTTTATTTTCTTGTTACAATGATTTTCCACTTCATCTTGAAAGTCTTTGAACATTTTTCAAATGTTTCATACTTCTTCCTTATTGAGTAAGTACATACATATACTCACTCAAATCTTCGGAGAAAGCATATGAAGTTGAAATCCATCGCCCACGACTACACATAATGGATTATATACATCAATATGTACAAATTCCAATCAGTTAGACGTTCGTTCCTCTTTTGGCCTACGAACGGAGTTTTAATTATCTCGATGAAAGTCTCACATGCGTCAATTGATCAAAATCAAAAACTCCAAAATTCCATCAACATGGAGTTTCTTCAAGTTTTCTTTCAAATATAATTTAAACAGCGATGTCACTTCATAAGTGATCTTTTAATCATTTGTCTTGCGACATTTTAGCAATAGTGTTTATGGATGTGATTTCTCCCACAAGACTTGTAAAAGTTCATCCATCCTTTATGGAATACGGCAATTATTTGAACAACCTTTTGTCGTCATAATACCTGATCAAAATAACAATTATTGAAACAAATCTTGAAGGCAAGCTTTGATATTAACGAGCAACACAACAACCCTTTGTTTGTTTTCGATGAACACCATCACATATTCTCTTTGCTAGTTACTTAGGCCATTGCAGTTCATGAATTGTGTTGTCCTGTATGACACTTCATACCAACCAATTCGGTATCCAATACTCAGAACCACATTGTTTAACAAGCAAGGAATACAACCATAACATGTATATCTTCTATATGCCCACGTTGGACATCTCCAACCTTATAATTTCTGCCAAATATTTTTTATAGATTTTCTTTCAGCAATTCCTTTTCTTTTAAAAGAATCTATCAACATCAACAGTGGTGTCATTCACATGACACATAGTACAAAGTGTGTATAGTCAAATACCAATACCTTTGGACTTGCACTTTGAAGTGGATCACCTTCATCAAATGTTTGGCATTCTTTCAAAATTCCATTCTTTAGTAATCTTTTAGTGTAGTAAACATTTTACTTATATCTTATATTCATCCTTATCATGACAACTTTCATGATCAAGCTGCTATAGCTTATAAAGGTGAATTGCGAGTATAATGTTTCTTTTTCAAAACCTTTTGGAGGATTAGGACGACTAGCGTCTCCAACCTTCACAAATTCTCATCAAATATGAGGACGTATACTCTATCATGTTGTAACCAACACATTGTTTTAGATATCGCAATACCTTTTACATATGATGGTTTCTGAAACATTGCTTTCAGCTCTTAGATAAACTTGATATCAAAAACAATCTTTTGAGTATCAAGAATCATGGAGGCAAACATGATACATTAGATACTAACACTGGAATTCTTACTCTTGATTTAATACTACTTATTAAACTTCATGGAGTAAATAGAGTTTGCTGAAAGTTTGCAATAGGACTTATAAACTTTAAATTGACATTCAAAACAATACGATACCAGTTCGTAAAGCAAATATCCAGAATTTCTATAGTTCCACTATCTCAACTATAACTAAGCGTAAGGTGGTGAACGGATGCCAATGACTACAACAAACTATGCAAATTCACTTTGATTGTGTTTATGATAAATTGAGTTCGACTAATCCAAATTACAAATGAACTCCCACTCAAAACAACATCCCTCGAGTTGTTTTAGTGATTACACGAACCAAATCCACTACACCAAGTCCGATCATCACGTGAGATGATGTAGCTTTAAAGGCGAACAATCAACATGTTCATCATATCATCCATATGACTCATGCTTTACCTTTCGGTATTCCGTGTTCCGAGACCATGTCTGTACATGCTAGGCTCGTCAAGGTTAACCTTAGTTTCTGCATGTGCAAATCTGGCTTGCACCCGTTGTATGCACACGTAGAGTCTATCACACCCGATCATCACGAGATGCTTCGAAACGACGAGTCTTAGCAACGGTGCCAACTAAGGACGAACACTTTATTACTTGATATTTAGTGAGAGGGATCATCTTATAATGCTACCGTCGCGATCTAAGCAATACAAGATGCATAAAGGATTAACATCACAGGCAATTCATAATAGGTGTGATATGATATGGCCCTTTCTTCTTGCGCCTTTGATCTCCATCTCCAAAGCACGAACATGATCTCCATCATCACCAGCATTGCGTCAAGGTCAGTGGCGCCGCTTCATGGTTGTCCATCATCACCAGCAACTATTACAACTACTTGGAATAAAGCTATTACAAGATGAACAGACACGCAGGTCTTAACAGAATTAAAGACAAGCATTAGGCTCCTGCCGGTTGCCATATTACAACAAGGATCATTGCATACATCAAATATAATCACAATCACATGATGGCCATATCACATCACAAAACCCCTGCAAGAACAAGTTAGACGCCTCTAATTTTCTTTGCATGTTTTACGTGGTTTGGGGCTTTCGCATAAGACCGATCTTACCTACGAACAAGGACCACAACGTTGATACAAGTGTTGTCAAGATGCTCATTGTAAATTGAATCTTAACTATGGTGGGAGAGACAGACACCCGCAAAGCCACTTGTGCAAAGCAAGTTGCACGTCAAGCGTGGAGCAAGTCTCATGTGCGATGACATGTAATGTTAGCCCGAGCCGCTTCATCCCACCATGCCGCAAGATGCAAAGTACACGCTAAGACACCGACAACAAAAGCATCAACGCCCACAAAAACATTGTGTTCTACTCGTGCAACAGATCTACGCATAGATACGGTTCTGATACCACTGATGGGTTCGTAGCATGGAAAACAAAAAAATTCTACCGCAAGAACGAACAAAACCCAGATCTAATCTAGATAAAAGCCAAGATCTAATCTATTAGACATGTGCAACGAGATAGAAAGGAACTAACCCTCGTAGATCCGAAAGCGTTAACGAGATTAGATCTCGTGGTTGATGTAGTCGATCACTTGCCGATCTCAAGATCGTGTGGTCGATCCTTCCGGCGTCGCGTTCCAGCAGCGCTTTCGCAGTCGGTCAAGTGGATGATCCTTCCGGCGCCGCGATTCTGCAGCGCTTCCGCAGTCGGTCACACGTGCGGAGTCGAAGCAGACCTTCCTCTCCTTGTTCCAGCGAGCAGTGGAGGTAGTAGATCTTCTCCACGGAATCCCAGCAGCACGACGGCGTGGTGGTGGTGCTGGAGTAGAGAATTCTGCAGGGCTTCGCCTATGCCTGTGCAGAAGAAAGGTGGAGGAGAGAGGCGGCAGAGATTGGAGTTGTGGGAGAGGGCTAGGAGGGGGCGCCCCTGCCCTTCTATTTAAGGGGGGAGGCGCGCCTAGGGAGGGGGAGTCCTAGTAGGACTCCCCTCCTATGGCCGGCGGTGGGAAGGGGGGAGGAGTCCTCCTCCCCCACGAATCCGTGTCTTGCCCCACTAGGTTTCCTTTGACCCTTTCTTGGTTTTCAAGCAAACTCCAAGAAATCCTCTAGAACCTTCCAGAACATTCCGAAACCTTCTAGAATATCCATACAAACACTCTGGAACATTTCCTAACTTAGAAAATGATCCCCAATATATGAATCTTATTCTCCGGACCATTCCGGATCTCCTCGTGATGTCCCGGATCCATTCCGAGACTCCGAATAACATTCGGTCTCCAACGCACATTCCATATCTACTTAAAACAACTTCGAACCTTAAGTGTGTCACCCTACGGTTCGTGAATATGTAGACATGACAGAGACACATCTCCTATCAATAACCATCAGCGGGACCCGGAGATCCATAATGGCTCCCACATACTCAATGATGACTTCGTGATCGATTGAACCATTTACATACTAAACCAATTCCCTTTGTCTCGCGATACTATACTTATCCGAGGTTTGATCGTCGGTATCTCCATACCTAGTTCTACCTCGTTACTGATAAGTACTCTTTACTCGTTCCGTGATGTGTCATCCCTTGTGACCTAGTCACATGCTTGCAAGCTAACTAGATGACATTCCACCGAGAGGGCCCAGAGCATATCTATCCGTCATATGGATGGACAAATCCCAATCTTGGATCATGCGCTTCAACAAATACTTTCAGAATACCCAATGACACCTTTATGACCACCCAGTTACGAAGCGGTGTTTGATGTCATCAAAGTATCCATCCGGTGATGGTGATTAACATAACCTCATGGTCGAAGGATTAGGTTACTATGCATTTGAAAGCTTATAGCAATACGAACTTAATGACTTGATCTTTATGCTACGCTTACTATGGGTGTGTGTACATTACATCATTCTCCTAATGATATAACCTTGTTATTAATCACATCCAATGTCCATGATCAGGAAACCATGATCATCAATTAATCAACAAGCTAGTTCAACAAGAGGCTTACTAGGAACTCTTTTATGTTTACAAAACACACATGTATTAGTGTTTCCTAATAATACAATTATAGCATGGGATGTAAACATTTATCATAAACATAAAGATATAATAATAACCACTTTTATTATTGCCTCTTGGGCATATCTCCAACATTTACCTTTTTCGTCTGCGAGATGATAGCCATAAGAGCATCTCCAACCAGTGTCCAATAATAGGGTACCATTTTTTCATGTAAATGGATGCAGATTTTTCAGATGCCCTAAAATAATGCACGTGACTGGTTGTACTTTTCCAGATGCCCTAAAATAGAGCATCACACATACCAAGCACCACACTCTGCAAGATCACACAAGTGAATCTAAATCTTTACAAAATCGTCACACACGAAATAGCACATAAATTTAAGATCATAGCTCCATCATCACATAGTTCAAATGCATAACATAGTTCAAAATCATAGCATAGTTCGACACAAACATAGTTCACAAACACAATCAAAGTTCACACAGCCACACCACAATCATAAAAACATTGCAAACAACACTCATGTCTCATCTTATTCATTGGCATCTCCATGTTGTGCTTCATATTCATTAGAAATGACGACGGTGTTGGGAATATTGTAGGTGAAGGGAATATGCCCTCAGAGGCAATAATAGAGTTGTTACTATCGTATTCCAAGTATATGATAGATGTTTATTTTGCATGCTATAATTGTATTAATTTGAAACTTTAATACATGTGTGTTTAATAAAAAAAATAAAGGGTTCCTAGTTATGCCTCTCATATAAACCAACTTGTTGATTAACAAGATAATCAATGTTTCCTGATCATGGACATTGGATGTTGTTAATAACAAGGTCACAATATTGGTGGAATGGTGTGATGAACATTCATCCAAATTATAGCAATACGATCAAAGTCACTGTGTTTAAATTGCTATAACATCATACGAAGTAACTTTAGTCTTTAGACCATGAGATCATGTCAATCACTAACACCGGAAGAGTAACTTGATAACATCAAACGTCACACCATAACAGGGTGACAATAAAGGTGGGTTCAACTACTCCGAAAGTGTTATGTAGAAGTGAAAGAGTAGTTTACCCTATACTATTTTTGGTTGACAATGACACCGTAGTTTGTGCAGACTAATGCTACCTACCAGTGTCTTAAACAGGTTTTAGTCCGCCGCTATGTTGGAAGATCATCGAAGACCCCCCATTTTGATAATGAAGATAAGTACCGGAGTTTTACCTTTTATATGTATCTTGAGTCTTTAGGAACACCGCACTATTAAGAGGGGTTATCTCGATGAGCTTGTTGGGGATGTTTTTCTAAGCATTATACACATCCCATACACCCACTTGTTCCATCACAAAAGAGAGAGGAGAAAGAAATCTAAGTTTGATAACATCTCTTCCAAACTCGGTTCTTAGGCCGGTTGAACCGATTCCTAGACCGGACGGTCCGGTACCAGCTCCGGTCAACCGAACCCAAACCGGGATTCTCGGTTTATTACACCGAGTCTATCTGGGCTCACGCACAGTGAGTATCCCGGTTTGGATTCCGGTTGACCGGGTTGTATACCGGGTGGTTCGGTGTGTGGGCCGGTCCAACCGAACTTAAAACCGGGTTTCGTAGAAAGTGCTCCAAACGGCTAGATTTCTCCCTTGAGTATAAATACCTCTTCTTCTAGCTTGAGGAGGTTAGGCATTCAGTTCATATCTCATTCTTGGAGCTCTCTCTCTCCCCATTATTGAAACACAATTTCTTGAGGATCTCCCATTCTACCCAACCAAACTCAAATCCCTTTGGTAGAAAGCAAGAGGAGGTCCCGATCTACGTTTCCACCAAGCCAAATTTCATTCCCCCTTGAGTTCATCGAGTTAGCTTGTTACTCTTGGGTTTGTGGGAAACCCTAGGCGCCTAGGGTCGCCCGGAGGCATTCGGCTTGTGATTTGCTCCGTGGAAAGTTTGTGAGGGTTTGGAGACTACCTTAAAAGTCTACCACGAGTAAGTGAGCTATTCCTTCATGGGATAGGCTTGGAGAAGAATGTGAGCCTTCGTGGCATTGGGGAATCCTTCGTGGAACCTCACACCTCTCCAACGTGACGTAGCCCCCTTCCCTAAGGTGGTGAACACGGGAATACATCTTCGTCTCCGCGTGCTTGGGTTATTCCTTAACCCCTCTCTTACTTGTGTTGTTTACTTTGTGATAACCTTCGTGCTTGAAGTATCTTGTATCAACATCTAGGTTGCCTCACCTAGTTTGCATTTAGGCACACTTATATTCCGCAAAGCCGAAAACTTGCAAAAGATTATAAAGAATTTTGTAGAAACCTATTCACCCCCTCTAGGTAAACCATCTTACACTTCCAATTGGTATCAGAGCCAAGTGCTCTTCTAAGGGCTTTACCGCCTAAGAGAAAAGATGGTTTTCTCCGATGATGAGGAGGGAAAGACTTATTCGGTCAAGGAGATCCATAAACTCTTTGGCAAACAATCCCTTGAAAAGGCTAAGGCGGATTCCGATCTCCTTGCTCGAATAAGTTTCCTTGAGGGACGTTTTACAGGGATGGGCGAGGGGGTCATGCTTGCCGGACCTTCGGTAGTACCTCAAGGGAGGCCGATGGACACCGGTAAGGAGGCTATGAACGAGGCCTCTAGCGAGAGTGACCCGACAAAAGCCTCTATGTCTCCTAATCCATTTCCGTATATATAACCCAAACAAAAGAACATCATGCCTCATAATGGTTCGGGTCCCGAACCTCATTATCATGGAACTCACTTCTCTCATTGGAAAGTTTCCATGGAATCTCATCTTCGCAGTTGCAACGTGGAGCTTTGGGAGATTGTGGGCAAGGTCTTCTATCCACAAGATCCCAACAATCTCACTCCGGGAGAGTACTATGATTGTCAACTAAATGCAACGGCTTGTGACAAGATAAGGAGTGCCATTCACTGCACTCTCTATGATAAAGTTAGCAACATTCCCACCGCAAAGGAGTTGTGGGAGAGGATTGTGATTCTCCAAGAGGGAACTTCCCTTATCCAAAAGTCCAAGTATGAAGCCGCCAAGTCGGAGATGAGCATGTTCATGAACAACGATGGTGAGTCCATCGTCGAAGCATACAAGCGACTTGTTGCCCTCCATGTGAAGATTGATGGTCTCGGTTGTGACAAGTATGATGATGGGTTCAACTTGAATGATGAGCTTATCAAGTCCAAGGTTCTCTCCATGATTGCCTCCTTCGACAAGAAGCTTTCCTTGAACTTGCAACTTCTAGATCCAGCTCGCCACTTCTCACCTGATGATCTCGTGTCCTATCTTGTTGCCATGGACAATATGACGAATGAAGAAAAAAAGATCAAGGAGATCAACCGTTCCATTGGCCCTTCTCGATCCCTTGCATTGAAGGCCAAGTATGCGCAATAAAGTGGTGTAAATGATGAAGAGAGTGATAGCGAGGGCATTGATGACATGCTCGCTCAAGTGGCTCTCTTCACCAAGAACTTGAAGTTCCAAAGAAGAAGAAGCTCAACCAGACCAAGTGAGAAGAAGAGTAAGTGCTACAATTGTGATGAGTCGGACCACTTTGCTGACAAATGCCCATATGAGAAGAGACTTGACAAGCCCAAGTATGAAGAGGGCGCCAAGCCAAGATTAAAGCCAAACCCCATCAACGAGAGATACAAGAGGAATAAGAAGCGTGATGGCAAAGGCTTTCTTGGCCAAGAGTACCTATCCGATGAGGAGAGTGAAGACGAGGAGAAGGTTGTGGGGGTGGCCGGGTTGGCCTTTGCCGAACCCAGGTCACTCTTCACATATGACTACACCAAAGACTACGCCGATGACTCCATCACTCCCAAGGTCGCTGGTACTTGCCTTATGGCAAGGAGTACCAAGGTAATCTCTTCCCCTCCATCTCTCTCTAGCATCTTGGATGATCATATTAGTACCAATGATAGTGACGATGATGAATTTGATGAAAACCATGTACAAGAAATGTATAAAATCATGAAGTCCCTTCCTAGCAATGCTCGTGCTAGATTAAAACAATTAATGAGCCTTGTCAATTCACGTGATGAGACCATTGATATTTTGGAGTCTCATATTGAAGATGAGAAACTAAGATTCAATCTTCTTGAGCAAGAGCTAAACAAGGAAAGGGACATTACTTCTCTTCTTAAAGAACGAATTGAAATCTATGAACTAGATAAGTGTCAACACCCGGATTTTTAATCCCAGATGCCTATTATGTCATACATCGCAATCCCAGGATTACCATTTTTGCGAGACATAACATATTGGATATCACGGTACATAATCCATTACAAACCAATATAAGGTCTTATACGAATAGAGGATCTCATGATCCAGTCTTAATACAACAAGCAGCGGAATAAATAAATAAGCGTAGCAGTGGGGTCCATCTTCAGGGGCACAGGCAATGCTGACGAAGGCAGATAGTCCTAGTTATCATAGCTATCCTGCTGTCCGTCATCTTGGTAGTCTCCTTCATAGTCTGGCCATAGGAATAGCCAGGGACAAAAGCCATGAGTACTCTTTAAGTACTCACAAACTACCACTAACAAGTAAGATAGTGCTACGGGGAAATGCTAACTCTATGTTTATTTGTAAAGTTAAGTTTGAAACCTAAGCTGAGTTCTAAAACAAAGAAAGATAAAATAAAGCTCTAGAATCACTTTAGTTGGGAAGCTAGGGTCATAGTCACAACCCTGTTGTGGTCAAGTCAAGATTCATCATTCATTTCATAAGTCATTTTGAAAACATCTGACAACGAAACAGTATGGCCCCACTCCAACTGTCCATAACCGCGGACGCGGATATTCGAATAGTTTGACACTCTGCAGAGGTGGTACACTTTCACCACAAGATTCGATACATTTGTCAGGGATAACCCTGAATCATCATACTTAGTATGCAGATAATCAAACATAACCTTTCCTTTACACACCCTAGTATACACACCTCTCCTATGAGTATGGCCTCCCAACCATGACCATCTGTCATCTTGGGCACTGCATAGGTGGACAACATTGAGAGGTAGCCTCAGCTCAGACCTCTCCCGCGAGGGAACTAATACTAATGCATATAAATTTCCGGCTAAGCCTTACCCAATTCAGGTATTGTGGTTGTACGATAAAATTGGAATGGTACCGCATCCGAATCCAACCATCAGTTTTGTAAAAGGGTTAAGGCTCATGCCTCCACATTTTCATCATCATAAACCATTTGTGTTCCTCAACACATGTCAAAACATCTCAATAGAATGACTCATCATTCCAAGGTTTTCACAATTCATTTTCACCAAGTGTTCCCATCTAAAGTGACTCAAGTTTGGATTTAGCTCTAAGCTACTAAGTTAATAGTGTTCACTAAGGTGGGATGCTAATCTCAATCTCATGCCATAGAATGACATCTAAGGTTATCTAGATTGGTCAAGTTTTATACTTTTTATGCTACCTTCAACAAGTAAGGGACTTTGGTAAAGTAAAGGAAGTAAAAAGCTTGAAAGTGAAACTTGGGGTAGGTAATGTTCAAAGTGGTATAACCAAAGCATGCCTAATGCATCTTGCTTAGATTATCTAACTTAATTCTAGCTTGCTAACAATAGCTTGCTTGGTTAATGATGGCTTGCTGGTATAATACTTGCAAGTGTTAGCTTGCCTTGGTTGGTGCAGTGGTTGAAGTTTTCTTCCTCCTCTTCTTGGTAGAACTCCTCCTCCTCGAAAGCTTGGTTGGTACTATCGTCTATAAATACATACGGAGTACACAATCACCAAACAAGTCTTAACTAGGCTACTTAGTACACTAAGGCACACATTTGATGATCTATTATCATCACAAGCATCACAAGGTTTTATATACTAGCTTCATTCTTTTTATTTGAGAAAAGTAATTTCTACTCATTGAAAATAACTAAGATTTAATATTCTCCACTTAAAATATGGGATCATGTGGACACATGTCATCACCACATATTCTAACATATGGCAAAGTGATTTAAATGTTGGATCACATTTTAATAAGTTTAAGTTTACTATTTAATGATTTAAAGTGACTAGAAATGCCTATATAGCAGTATTTTGGTACTAGTCCAAAGACACTGCATGTAAACCTTAATATTATTACATATTCAGATAGGTATGGTTAAATGTGATTTTTGAGAGTTGGAATCAACTCAAAAGCTATTATGGTTGATTTTATAAAAATGTTTGAATGTGCAAAAGCTTCTGTCTTGTTATTTTTACTAGGAGAGATATCTAACTCTAAATGAATTAAATCCAACGGGCTTGGATAGATCTTTTCAGTAGCTTTCTAACAAAATTTGAATCACTCAATTTGGTTTAGTAAATCTTCTTGAATTGATTTTTGAACTAAGGGACAAAAGTGAGTTCAAACTAAAATAGAAAAAAAATCTATATTTGAACTAACTGGGTCGCACGGGAAAACTAACGGGCCAGCCGTGTGGGGCTCCGCGGCATGGATGACAACTGACAGGGGGGTCCCGCAGGTCAGCGACATAGCAAACGCGAAGCGGTACGGGGCAACATGGACCGTTGGATTAAAAAGAGGATCTACGGCTGTGGCATGTCATCGACGACGGACAGGTCGCCGGCGAGGTGTAACCCTAGCGGTTCGGTGGGGGTCTGGGGCGGCTTACCGAGGCCCCGACGAGGGTCGGCGAGGTAGGGAAATGAACAAGTCAAGGACGACGGTTCTCCTGGTACTGGAAGTGTCCCGAGAGGTGGCCTTGATCAACGACCCCCTTCTTCTTCCTCCGCGGCAGACTCCGGCGAAATTCCGGCGCTACGGACAAGGGCTTGCTCCGGTGGGGCTCTGGGAGTGTTCTGAGAGGGAGGGGATGAGAGTGGTGTGAGGAAACGGTGTTGGGGAGGCCTCTATTTATAGGCTCGGCGAGGCGGCAGAGGGGCATGGGCGGTGCTCGCCGGTGACAATGGCACCGCGAGCTAGAGGTGTGGGCGGTGGGCTAGGACGGTGGGCGGTGCCCTGGCGAGTGTCACAGAGGTGCATGTGAAGTGAATGGCGGTCGGGAGAGGTGAGTGGCACGACGCGCACGATGTCTCTGCTGAGGGCCAGTTTCGCGACGGCCGGCGACTATGGGGCATGGTCGGGGGAACGGGCATGTCCGTTAGCTTCCTAGGATGGTAGTGATCGTGTAGGCGGGTGGCTGGAGCGAGGTGGGGTCTGGTCAAGCGGGGACAGCGCATGAACTGCGGGCAGCGTAAGCATGGCAGACACGGTCCGGGCACGGCGGTTCTGGGCTGCTCCTTGCTCTATCCTCAGGCTGGGGTTGGCTTGGCGGTGGAGGTGGACCACGGGCGACGTGCTGGACATGGTGGGTGAGACTGGCGGTGGCTGTGGCGCGCTGTCGCTGGTGAGGGTGCCCAATGGTGCTCGGCCTTAATGGCCATGACCATTTGGGCATGTGCATAATGGGTGGCCAGGCTAGAAAAGGGTAGGGGTGCACTTGGGTGGCTTTGGTTGCAAAATGGGAGACCACATTGGTCCAAACCCTGCTCACAATAGTGTTTGTGGTTTTTGTTTGAATTGTGCCCACAAGGTGTTTGTAGAAATGGCCGAAAGATTTCAAGTTTTGAATTTTGAGGTGAATTTTGGTTTAGTTGGTGATCACATGCTTGAGCATCTCTGGTTGCTTGGGATTTGAAAATGGAGTTCATTTGAGTGGTTTTTTAATAAGTGTGATCTTGATACCTACACTAGATTCAATTTTCAAATGCCATTTAAAATTAGTGTTTGAAAGTTTTTGGTAGATCACAAAGTGGGCCTTGGCACATCACTACTTGTACTAGCAAGGGGTGCAAAGATCCACATTTGTTTCTGTTAGGTTTTGAGCTCTAGGAATAGTTAAAGTAGGCATGGTGATTAAAATGGCACAAATGACCATTTCCTTCTTTTATTCATTTTGATTTGTTTTTCTTTGGATTTGTTTGGGAATGATCTAGATGATGTTTAATTCACCTTAGAATCATTTTACAATCAATGGATCACTTGAACATGGTAGTTCAAAACAAATCCTATTTAAATGCACACACATATGAATGCTTTAATATTTTTAAAAGGAAAAGTTTGTGTTAACCCTAATTTTGATGATTTGGATCTTAATAACCTTGTATTAGAGTTTTGGGATGTTACAAACCTTCCCCCCTTAAACAAAATATCGTCCCGAGATTTACGAAAGAAAACTAGGAACTAAAGAGATCTGGGAACTCTGTCCTAATGTAATCTTCTCGCTCCCAAGTGGCTTCCTCTTCGGTATGGTTGCTCCATTGAATCTTGAGAAATTTGATACTCCTGGTCCTGGTGGTTCTGTAGGCTTCTTCTAAGATACGAATGGGTACTTCATGATATGTCAGGTCATTGTTGATATCAACAGCTCGGTGATCGATGTTCTTGAAAACTTCAGTCTTCTCTGGCACTTCTAGGCATTTGCGAAGTAACGAGATATGGAACACACTGTGGATGGCTGACATCTCTTCAGGTAGTTCCAGTTGATACGATACTTCTCCCTGACGATTCAGAATCTTGAAGGGCCCGATATATTTGGGGGCTAACTTTCCTTTCAGGCTAAAGCTTTGGATTCCCTTCAATGGCGAAACCTTGAGATATACAAAATCTCCGACATTGAAAGTCAGGTCTCTCCTTCTCTTGTCAACATAACTCTTCTGTCTGGACTGGGCGGTCTTGAGGTGCTCACGGACTTTGTGAACCTTTTCTTCGGCTTCTCAGAGAATGTCAGGTCCGAAAATCTAACTCTCTCCTACTTGCGACCAATTCAAAGGGGTACGACATTTCCTTCTGTATAGGAACTCAAATGGTGCCATCTGCAAACTGGCTTGGTAACTATTGTTATATGAGAATTCTACGAAGGGCAGGCAGTCTTCCCATTTTGATCCATACTCTAACACACAAGCTCTCAACATATCTTCTAGGATTTGGTTGACTCTTTCAGTTTGTCCATCAGTTTGCGGGTGATAGGCGGTGCTCAAATTCAACTTGGTGCCTAATCCTTCCTAGAATTTCTGCCAAAATCTCGAGGTAAACTAGGTTCCTCGATCTGATACTATGGTCTTGGGGGTTCCATGCAGACTAACAATCCTAGCAATATACAGCTCTGCTAGCTTCGAACTCTGGTAAGTTGTTTTGACGGGTATAAAGTGAGCTACCTTGGACAGTCTATCAACGATGACCCAGATTGAGTCATTTCCCCTACTAGAGGTAGGCAAACCGGGATAAAGTCCATTCCGACGGAATCCCATTTCCATTCCGGACTACAAAGGTTGCAACAGTCCTGCGGGTCTCTAATGCTCTGCTTTGACTCTTTGACAGATGTCACACTTGGCTATGTAGCTTCCGATTTATCTCTTCATCTTGTGCCACCAAAATTGCTCTTTCAAATCTTGATACATCTTTGTTCCTCCGGGGTGGATAGAATAAATAGTATCGTTAGCTTCTTGCATGATAACGTGCTTCAGCTCCGAATCTGCTGGCACACAGATACGTCCTTTGTACCACAGAACTCCTTCTGCGTCTTCAGTGAATCCAGGTACCTTTCCTGTACCAATATGACGTTTGATGCCGTCGATACTTTCATTTCCCTTCTGGGCTTCCTTGATTTGGCTAATCAAAGTGGGTTGAAGTTCAATGCTAGCTAAAAATCTTGTGCTAACTAGCTCAGTTCTAAACTACTCCAACTCCTCATACAAACTTGGTTGCTTCTCTTTGATCATAGTGTTTAGCCTACAAGGCAATCTGCTAAGAGCATCCGCTACCACATTGGCTTTGCCGGGGTGATAGTGAATGTCAAGGTCATAATCCTTGATTAACTCTATCCATCTCCTTTGCCTCATATTCAGCTCCTTCTTAGTGAAAATATACTTCAAGCTCTTGTGATCTGAGTAAATCTCACAACGATTACCCATAAGATAATGACGCCATGTCTTCAATGCTAGAACTACAACTGCTAGCTCCAGATCATGGGTTGGATAGTTCTGCTCATGCTGCTTCAGTTGCCGAGAAAAATATGCGATAACTTTGCCTTCTTGCATCAATACATATCCGAGACCAATCTTGGATGCACAACAATACACATCAAACGGCTTCTTAATATCTGGCATGATTAATATTGGGGCTAAAATCAATCTCTTCTTCAGTTCTTGGAAACTGGCTTCACACTTGTCGGTCCATTCAAACTTCTTGTCCTTCTTCAACAATTGGGTTATGGGTCTGGCGATGCTCGAGAATCCCTCGACGAACTTGCGGTAATATCCCGCTAATCCGAGAAATGCATGGACTTGGGTTTGAGTGGTTGGGGCTTCCCATTCTTCGACATCTTTAATCTTGGCAGGATCAACAGAGACTCCTCCGGCAGACACAATATGTCCTAGGAATCCTACTTCTTTCAGCCAAAACTCACACTTGCTGAACTTGGCATATAACTGATGCCCTCTCAGGGTTTCTAGGATGATTCTCAGATGTTGCTCATGCTCTTCTTCTGACTTGGAGTAGATAAGGATATCGTCGATAAACACAACGACAAACTTATCTAGGAAATTCATAAAGATCTTATTCATGAGATTCATGAAATAAGCAGGGGCATTGGTTAATCCAAAAGACATAACCATATACTCATATAAACCATAACAATTAGTAAAGGCGGTCTTCGGAATATCCGTTGCACGAATCTTAAGTTGGTGATAACCAGTCCTAAGATCAATCCTTGAGAATACCTGGGCACTAGTCAACTGATCAAATAGATCCTCTATCTTTGGAAAGGGGTACTTGTTTTTGATGGTGACGTCATTCAACTTTCTGTAATCTGTGCACAAATGGTTGCCTCCATCTTTCTTGTCAACGAATAACACTGGTGATCTACTTGGTGATGCGCTTGGTTGAATCAAGCCTGTTGCTAACATAGCTTCCAACTGCTTGTTCAATTCCACTAACTCTGAGGGGTTCATGCTATAGGGTCTCTGGGCTATGGGTCCAGTTCCGGGGATTAGTTTGATAATGAACTCAATATCCCTATCCGGGGGCATACCTGGCAATTCATCTGGGAATACATCGGGGTATTCACAGACTACTCTGACTTGGACAATGGTGGGCAGGGCTAGACTCTTGTTGCACTTGAATTGACGAGGTAAGGTTTCCGATATATGCTCTATTGTGACTCCAGAGCTACTGGTCATGGTGATGGCTTTCTTAGCACAGTCTGTCAGTCCTTTATGCCTTGACATCCAATCCATACCTAGTACTACTTCCAATCCTTTGGTTCTGAGTACGATTAGGTTGGCATAAAAATCTATCCCATGTATTCTGATAGGCACAGCTTTGCAAATTTTTCTAGCTTTTGTAGTTGAACCGGGGATTTGAACTATCATGACATGCTTCAAGTTGGTTAGGTGAATCTTACTAGTGCATGCAAATTCTTCGGTGACAAATGAATGTGATGCTCCCAATTCAAACAATACTCTTGCTAAAACCGAGTTGACAGAAAACATACCCATCACTACATCTGGTGCTTCTTGAGCTTCCTCGGCGTTCATGTGGAAGAGACGACCATTGTAGTTGTGAGGGTTGCCTGGGGCAAACCTTCTCCCTGGTTGAACACGACGCTGTTGTTGAGCGGGGGCATTCACATTGGCCATGGAGGCATTCTTCTTGGGGCACTCATTGGAATAGTGACCCTTCACTCCACACTCGAAACAAGTGATCTGGAACTTGTCTTTTGCTGCGATAGGCACAACATTGCTTCCAGTTCTGGGTGCAGTGTTGTTGTTGTTGTTGTTCTTGGGAGGGGCATGGTTGAAGTTGCTGGTGTTGCCGGAGTTGTTGTCGTTTCCTCCAGACTTCACATTGCCTCCGCTACGGTTGGGGTAGCTTCGGCGAGACATTGGGGGTCGGTTGTTTCTCGGTGGATATCCTGGTGAGGGTTTGGGACGGTACTTCTGGTGACTATTGGATCTAGATTGGTGCATCATATGAAGTTTTCGGTTGTCGCTTGCCTGGTTAATCTTCTCTTCCATCTGAATGGCAGAGTCGACTAGCTCTTCGAGATCCTCAAAGCGGATGTTGACGAGGATAGTCTGCATCTCATCATGCAGTCCGTTCAGGAATCTCTCCTTCTTCTTTGCCTCCGTGTTGATCTCATCAGGTGCGTACCTGGCAAGTGACAGGAATCTGTCATGGTACTCCACCACAGTCATTCTACCTTGCTTCAACTCCCAGAATTCATCCTCATTTGGGTGACTAGACCCTGCGGCACGTGGGTGCGACTGAACTTGACTTTGAAGGCTTCCCATGTCATCACTTGACCATGGTTCATCAGGCGAATGCTGTTCCACCAGGCTCTTGCGTCTCCTTCCAAGTAGTGGGTGGCAAAGAGAACTTTCTCGTTGTCATCAACTCTGGCTACTTGCAAATTGTTCTACATGTTCTGCAGCCAGTCATCAACATCTAATGGGTTTTCTGAAGTGCTAAAGATTGGGGGATTGGTATTCTGGAAATTTTTCAGCTTGGATCCTTGATGATCCTGGTTTCCATGCCCTTGGTTGTTTTGGGCCATCTGAGCTATCTGCTGTAGTGTTGCTAAGTTGGCCTGGCACTCTACCCTGCTTGCCTCGTGGTCTGCAACTAACATCTACATGATCTGCAGCATTGGGTCCTGCGATGAGCTGCTACCTCCTGGGTTTCCACGAGTCATCTGAAGATTGAAATAGATAAAGGGGTAAGAGGGAAAGTTCTAAGGTTCATGGTTTTTGTTTCAAAGCTAAAACTTTGAGTTTGACTTAGGTTTTGCAACTAACTCCATTTCATTCATTCAAACAAGCACACGATACAAACACACACACACCACAACAATAAAGGAAAATAGATGGTTTAAGAACTATTCTGCAAGCTACGATATAGTGGGACCGATACATCTCATGCTACGACAGTGCTCTAGTGCATCTACTCATCGTCGATGAAGTCGGAGTCCTCATCGTCAGTGTAGAAGTCCACGGCATCCTCCTCCAGAAAGTCATCATCATTTCTGAGGTAAGAATCCATGTCTCCCTGGATGTCTTCACCCTCCTCTTCTTCCTCCTTTGCTGCAAGCTGAGCTTCTTGCTCCTTGACGGTCTTCTCGAGGTCGGCCACCTTCTTGCGAAGATGGGCAATGGTGCAATCCTTCTTTTCACGGTGGAGGCGAAGAGACTAATGGTCCTTGACAAGCAGTGAGAAAGTCTGGGCCTTCTGGGCGGCAATGGCACAGTTGTGGTTGGCAAACTCCCTAGCATTGTCCAACTCCTTCTGGCGATCGTACAGTAGGAAGTCAAGGTTCTCCACTTGACGCTTCAACTCTGGGTGACTTGGCATTTCCATTGGCATTCCCATGAAGTCACGCCTTCCATAGTGCGCAAAGCGGGTTCCTTGGATTTGGTTGACACTGAGGGCACATAGACGTGCGAGAGCTTCATGCATTGCCCTGGCTAATCCATCTAGCCAGTTGTTCTCTCTTACGGAGAACTGGATTCTCCCTGACCTTGGTGCTTCTATGCTTCCTCGAAGATCAGAAGTGACTAGCCACTATAAATCTCCTCCTAGGGGTCTAGGAAGTTGAGCTCCAAGAAACTCCGGATGTGGGCGTCCCAATAACTCAGACAATGAATCTAGATCCCTCTCGAATATCAGCTGGCCTCCGTTGCCCAACTGGTAGAACTTGCTGAACTGAGTCTCCATCTACAAGAATTTAGAATGAGGAAGTTAGTGAAGTGATCAAGTGTGTCAAATTTTATGTAGTAATGTAAGAATTTGAGGAACATGAATTTTTGAGAAAGAATCAATTCCCAAGGGTAAGAGATGAAATAGTTTTTCATAAATACTCACTTTGATTTTGAAATTAATTTATTTTTCAGCATTCGAACTAGGGTCTCCTATGGTCTCCTATGGTTAGGATGGCTCTTATACCAACTTGTCAACACCTGGATTTTTAATCCCAGATGCATGTTATGTCATACATCGCAATCCCAGGATTACCATTTTTGCGAGACATAACAGATTGGATATCACAGTACATCATCCATTACAAACCAATATAAGGTCTTACACGAATAGAGGATCTCATGATCCATTCTTAATACAACAAGCAGCGGAATAAATAAATAAGTGTAGCGGTGGGGTCCATCTTCAGGGGCACATGCAATGCTGACGAAGGCAAATAGTCCTAGTTATCATAGCCGTCCTGCTGTCCGTCATCTTGGTAGTCTCCTTGATTGTCTGGCCATAGGAATAGCCAGGGACAAAAGCCATGCATACTCTTTAAGTACTCGCAAACTACCCCTAACAAGTAAGATAGTGCTACGGGGAAATGCTAAATCTATGTTTATTTTTAAAGTTAAGTTTGAAACCTAAGCTGAGTTCTAAAACAAAGAAAGATAAAATAAAGTTCTAGAATCACTTAAGTTGGGAAGTTAGGGTCATAGTCACAACCCTATTGTGGTCAAGTCAAGATTCATCATTCATTTCATAAGTCATTTTGAAAACATCTGACAACGAAACAGTATGGCCACTCCAACTGTCAATAACCACGGACGCGGCTATTCAAATAGTTTGACACTCTGCAGAGATGGTACACTTTCACCACAAGATTCGATACATCTGTCAGGGATAACCCTGAATCATCATACTTAGTATGCAGATAATCAAACATAACCTTTCCTTTACACACCCTAGTATAAGCACCTCTCCTATGAGTATGGCCTCCCAACCATGACCATCTGTCATCTTGGGCACTGCATAGGTGGACAACATTGAGAGGTAGCCTCAGCTCTGACCTCTCCCGCGAGGGAACTAATACTAATGCATATAAATTTCCGGCTAAGCCTTACCCAATTCAGGTATTGTGGTTGTACGGTAAAATTGGAATGGTACCGCATCCGAATCCAACCATCAGTTTTGTAAAAGGGTTAAGGCTCATGCCTCCACATTATCATCATCATAAACCATTTGTGTTCCTCAACACATGTCAAAACATCTCAATAGAATGACTCATCATTCCAAGGTTTTCACAATTCATTTTCACCAAGTGTTCCCATCTAAAGTGACTCAAGTTTGGATTTAGCTTTAAGCTACTAAGTTAAGAGTGTTCACTAAGGTGGGATGCTAATCTCAATCTCATGCCATAGAATGACATCTAAGGTTATCTAGATAGGTCAAGTTTTATACTTTTTATGCTACCTTCAACAAGTAAGGGTCTTTGGTAAAGTAAAGGAAGTAAAAAGCTTGAAAGTAAAACTTGGGGTAGGTTATGTTCAAAGTGGTATAACCAAAGCATGCCTAATGCATCTTGCTTAGGTTATCTAACTTAATTCTAGCTTGCTAACAATAGCTTGCTTGGTTAATGATGGCTTGCTGGTATAATACTTGCAAGTGTTAGCTTGCCTTGGTTGGTGCAGTGGTTGAAGTTTTCTTCCTCCTCTTCTTGGTAGAACTCCTCCTCCTCGAAAGCTTGGTCGGTACTATCGTCTATAAATACATACGGAGTACACAATCACCAAACAAGGCTTAACTAGGCTACTTAGTACACTAAGGCACACATTTGATGATCTATTATCATCACAAGAATCACAAGGTTTTATATACTAGCTTCATTCTTTTTATTTGAGAAAATTAATTTCTACTCATTGAAAATAACTAAGATTTATTATCCTCCACTTAAAATATTGTCGTGGAAATGGCTACGGTAGTCTGCGGTGCGAGATGGGGGCAGGTGCACAGGGGTTTACCCAGGTTCGGCCCCTCGGAGGGTAAAGACCTACTCCTGCTAGATTGGATTATGAGAGAGCGAGTTACAAGGGTGGCGAGCTCGGCGGCTGGGCAGCGAGTCACTTGAGGGGGTGTATGATGGAACGTAAGTCTCTACGATACCCTAGGGAGGTTTATATATGAAGCACCTCCCAGGGTTTACAAGTTGTCCCCGAACAAGATAAGGATCCAGGGACTTTTGACCTAATCCAACTGGGCTTCTGCTACGCTCCTGGGCTTCCAGTCGCCAGTCGATGGGCCTCTTCTTTCCTCAGAGTCCAGTCACTGTTCTCCAGGCGTACTCGCGGGCCTTCCGGCCCACTCAAAACCTACTGCTGAGCATACCCCCTTTGGCATATCCCCATCAGTAGTCCCCGAGGCCATCGTTGATGCAGGCAGATGCGTCCTTTGGTTCTTGAAGTAGGCGAGCCCATTTTGGGCGCCCAGTCGAATCGGCGATGGACTCTATTAATGCCGAGGAGAATTTCTCCACAGCTCCACTCGTCACTTTAATGAACATCATTGCTGCCCAGTCGTCATTTCGGCGAGAAGAGAGATTGGCGGGTGGCGAGTGGACCACAGGAGTTGGACCGTCAACCTTAGTCAAACTATCCATTGGAATTTCCAACGGTAACTACGGCGCAATTACTGTGGGTAACGGCTATCCCGATTTTGGCGGGTGACTTTTCCCATATAAGGGGAGTGATGGATCAGCTTCGCGATCCTGCTTCGCATTCTTCATCCTTCCTCATTTGCTCTTCCTCTCTGCTCACCCCCGACCTATTCTCCTCGCATCGCGTGATTCCACTTTTCACTCAATGGCGCCTCCTAAAGGCTCGTGGGGAAAATCCAAGTGCACCTCAGCCCAGCTAAAATCCTTCGAGGACGCCGGGGTGCTCCGCAAGGGGAATTGGCGAGTTCCCCCCTCTTCCGAGACCGAGCCGAAACCGCGGCCCGGCGAGTTCATCTGCTTCACCAGCCATCTCGAGAGGGGCTTAGGGTTCCCTACTTCGCTCTTCTTCCGCCGCTTCTGCGCGTACTACGCGATCAAGCCCTCAGATCTTGGTCCGCATAGCATCGAGCAGCTGGCGATCTTCATCGCCTTCTGCGAGTGCTACCTCGGCTGCAGGCCATACTTCCCGCTATGGCTGGAGCTCTTCCACGGCCGCATCGGGCGTGAGGCGTCCAGCGGTTTGATGCTGGCCGCATCGGGCGCGAGGCGTCCAGCGGCGGGGTCACCTTCCAGTTGAAGCCGAAGGCCAACTTCGTCAAGCTCCTCCTGCCAAAGAAGGCCGCCAGCGAGTGGAAGAAAAGCTAGTTCTACGTCAAGGAAGCTACTCCCTCTGGCGAGGTCTCCCTTCCTGAATTCGTCGCCGAGAGGAGCGAGCCCCGCTGACTAGCGCCAAAGAAGCTCCCTGAAGATCAGCGGATGGCTGTCGCGGAAATGATGGATCAGATCCAGAAGCTAAAGGACCAGGGGTTGATTCCGATCAACCTCTTCAATTGCTGGCTCGGGCGGCGCCTGGTTCCACTAGCGGCTCGTCCACACTAGATGTACGAGTACAGCAGGAAGCTTGATCCATCTCGCACCAGCAAGGAGTCGTGGGAGGCCGAAGATTACAAGGCCGCCCTGAAGAAGATCACCGACGCGGAGTTCACAGGTGCGGCGGTCGGAGTCGCCCATATACTCCCGTGAAGAACGAAGCCCCTACAGTAAGTCTTCTTTCCAATCGCTCCGTTCGTATTCCAATTTCATTCTTTTCGCTTGTCGTGTTTTTGACTCGCAGTGGTTCTCAGCTTTTTCAGGTATTGGAGGGTTGGCTCCCTTCGCTCGATGAAGAAGTCCCCTCGGAGATGGAGGAAGATTCCGAGGGGGATCCTTCCGATAGCGATGGGGAAGACGAAGAGGTCGCTCCCCCAGCGCCTATGGCTCGCAAGACCTGAATGCAGAAACAGCGAGAGGTCGAAGCGAGCCACAGCCTGGACGAGTTCGAAGAAGGCGACGAGGTCGCCCAGCAGCAGACGTCTCGGCGCACCGCTACGCCTTCGAAGCCCCCACGCCGGCCCAAGTCGTCGGCAAAAAGGCCTGCATCACCGGTCAGGTCGTCAGTGGTGTTCGGGTCAAACGACGACTCTGACGGCGAAGGGTCTCCTGAAGTCTCGCACAAGGTCCCGAGGGCCGCAATCCCGACGAAGGGGTTGGAGGGCGAGGACGTAGAGGTGGTGGTAGAGGCGCCCCTGGCTTCGATCGCACCGTCGACCTCGGGGGTGCCAAGCCAAGAAGCGACCGACGTAGTGCCGCCCAAGTCGCCGCTGCCGTCGAAGGCAGCGGCGTCGGAGCCGGAGATCCCGGCGACTGCGGTTCGTCGTCAAGGAAGCTCTCGGTTCCGTGGGCTTCGGACGTATTCGAGCGAGGGCTCAGTCGCAAGCTGGGTCCCGAGTTGGATAAGCCTGCCCATATCAGTACCGGGCTTCGCGTTCTTCTAGTCGCCAAGTAAGTTATACTTCCTTGTCCCAATTTGCTTTGCTTCTTTCGTGTTGTGGTTGTGCTGATTAGAAGGGCTCGTACAGGTCGGGGGCTATGAAGATTGGCCGCCCTTCGTTGCCAAGATTCCCCCGGCCACTGTCGCGGGAGAGGGTGATCTTCCCAAGAAGAGGAAGGCCTCCGAGGATGTCGCGTCTACTGAAGTCGCGAAGAAACAGAAGGGGGCGCTGACAACGCCGTGACCGGGGAAAGCACCGCGGAGCCAGCTGCTGCGCCGCTCATCAAAGAGGGGGCGGCGATGCGATCAGAGCCAGCACCAGCTGCGTCTGCGCCGGAGGTGCCGGTCCCGGCGGCCAGCGCCCCTGCCAGGGCATTGGCGACGTTCCCTCGCTTTATGGCGAGGGGGTTTCCAGGCGGTGCGGATGCGCAATCTCCGCAATTCCCAGAGATCGTGGACGTGGAGATTGAGGCCCACCGCGGGAGCACCTCCTTCACGGTCCCATCGACTGACGGTGCTGAACTTCACAAGATGCTCGGCGCTGCTATTCAGGTATGTTCAGTCCCCGAATTCCTAGTCGATGAATTTCAGCAGCTGGGAATTGTCTTTATTTTCCTGTATTCTCCAGCCCCTGAGTTCCTAGTCTCTGAATGTCAGCGGCTGGGAACTGGTCTTAACTTTCCTGTATTCTCCAGTCCCCGAGTTCCTAGTCGCTGAATTTCAGCGGCTAGGAACTGGTCTTAATTTTCCTGTATTCTCCAGTCCCCGAGTTCCTAGTCGCTGAATTTCAGCGGCTGGGAACTGGTCTTTCTTTTCCTCCCAATGCTTAGCTGGTCTCGTTGTTTTGCAGGGGTTACAGCGAGAGTCGACTGATCGGCAAGCTGCGCGAGAGCGCCTGGAGCGTGATTTGCACGAGGCGCAAGAGGTGAACCGATGGCTTCAGGAGAGGATCGGTGAGTGTTTGACGTTGTTCTTCTTTGCTTGTTATGAGCTGGTTTTGTGCAATACTCTGACATCTCTGCTTGCAGATGGTTTCCTGGACGAGGTCTCCAAGGCCCGTGAGGGGTATGTCCCACTCGCCGAATTGGACGCGGCAAATGAGCGAGTGGCCTCCCTAGTCAAGGAGTTGGAGGATGCTAAGGCGGCCTCAATTTCTTTGGAAGAACGTGCGAAGGCTGCCGTCACCGCAGCTGAAGAGGAACGCAAGGCCACGGACTCCATTATCGTGGGGCTGCATAACAACCAAGCCGCTTTGGAGAAGCACGTCAAGGAGAATTGCCGCAAGCTTCTTGGTGAGTTTCTGTCATTTGCCTTATCCTTTTGTCGGTTCTCCGCTTTTGGGGGTTTCATTGTTTCACTGACATCTGACTTTCCAGCTGTGGTAGGCCAAAGCGACCCGGTGGTGCAGACGTATACCGCTTCGCAGTGCGTGACTACAGTGGTGAATGCTGCCACGGCCTCGGCGTTGTGTGTCCAGGCAGCTCTCCAGGGCATGTCTCCCACCGAAGTCATCCCTGGGGGGCTCACGGAGGTGTGGCGCTATCTGGAGGAGGTGCCCGCGGTTGTGGAGTGGATGACGCGCTCCGCGTTCAGGCGTGGGGCCGCCACGGTGTTGAGCTTGGGCCTCGCGCACTTCTAGGATGACTTCGATCTAGACGACGTCACGAGTGGCTATCCTTCGGCAACCGGCACGGTGGAGATGTCGGAGGTGCTGAAGCTGACTGTGAAGGCCACTCCTTATGCCGACCGTGTCTTGGCGATGGGGGGTCTTCTGCCGTACCAGGAGACGGTGCTGGCGCCTGGCGACCCCGAGCCGGAGCACCGCGACATGAAGTCGCAGCAGCCCTTCCGGTCGTCGTTGGCGAAGTCACTGACCTCGTACCCGGCGAACCCGTGGTGGCCCTTTGTGCGCGTCAAGGGTGGTGGCGCTTCTTCTTCGTCAGGGCCTGTGGAGTAAGCAAATGTAATAGTTGTAATAGATGCCAAGTGGCGAACATTGTATGATGTTTTTGTAATCCATGTCGCAGGGACTTGGTCGACTTGTGTTATGATTAAGGGAGTGTTTTGTTCAACAATTTGACCGAGTCCCCGAGCGCGTCCGCCCGTTAATGGGGTATAACTCGATTGTGTAGTTCGATGTGTTTGATTTGTTTTCGCGTTTGTTTTTATCCCTCGCGTCTCCTGAGCAGCGAGTCCCCGAGCGCGAGTGGGGTTCGTTTGTGAACGAGTCCCCGAGTATTGTGCTAGACCGTATTGGTTGTGATCCTGTTGTAGGTTGTGAATGCGTTGTTTGTAACACGTCTCCTCCCCTGGCCCGGAGAGCCAGTCGCTTGGCGAGTCCTAGGCAGCTCTCTTACTAGGTGTGTTCCCGAGCCGCGTGGGGTCCCCGTTTTGCGGAGTCCCCGTGCGTGGTACTTAACCGTTCGAGTCGCTTTGCGCGAGGGTGGGAGGGACATATCGCTGTGAGAAGCGTGTATCAGATGTCTTGGCCCGGCGGGCCAGTCGGGCTAGGCGACTCCAATGGCGGCTCCGGGTTGGCGTTTTTCGTGGACGACCCAAGGCCCGAATATTTCCGGTACCCTTGTGCCGCACTACTTGGCCGTGCCAGTCGCTCGACCAGAGGTTGACTTCCGTAAGTAGCATATTGCTAGCATGTATGAGTGCGAGTGGCACAAGAATATGGTGAGTGGACACAATTTGTGCGATCCGAATGAATTTCATTATATATTCCAATGGAGTACAGTGTGAGGTTCTAAGTATAGAACTTTCTGAGGAGGTTTATATTCCATGGCCTCCCGACCTCCAATTGGCCATCACCCCGTATGTCGATGAGGTAGTAGGCATCGTTGCCAAGGACTCGGCTATGGCGAATGGCCCCTCCCATGGGGGGGATAGCTTATGCATGCCCTTCTTGTCTTGGACCAGTCGTAGGACCAGGTTGCCTTCTTGGAAGGTGCGAGTTCGCACTCGGCGGCTATGATAACGGCGAAGTCCTTGCTGGTATATGGCGGTGCGGGAGCGAGCCAAGTCGCGTGCTTCGTCGAGTTGATCGACGCTGTCTTGGCGGGCGGTTTCGTTGGCTGCCTCGACGTAGTTGGCGACTCGAGGGGAGTCGTGCTCCAGGTCTGTTGGCATTACGGCCTCGGCACCATACACCATGAAGAAAGGCATGAACCCGGTTGATCGGTTGACGGAGGTGCGGATCGCCCATATCATAGAGGGGAGCTCGTCGACCCAACATCCTGGGGTGCGTTCGAGGGACACCTGTAGTCACGGCATGAGACTATGGAGGACGCTCTGGTTGGCGCGCTCTGCTTGGCCGTTTGACTCCGGGTGGGCGACTGATGCGAGGTCGAGTCGTATGTCGTGCTCCTCACAGAATTCCGCCATGGCCCCCTTGGCGAAGTTGGTGACATTGTCTGTGATGATGCTGTGTGGGTAGCCGTACCGGTAGATGAGTTCGCGGAGGAACTTGGTAGCCGTCTTACCGTCGCACTTCTTGATCGGCTTGGCCTCCACCCATTTGGTGAACTTGTCGACTGCGACCAGGAGGTGAGTGAAGCCCGATGGGGCCTTCTTGAACGGGTCGACCATGTCCATGCCCCATACGGCGAATAGCCACGTGATGGGGATTGTCTTGAGCGCCAAACCAGGAAGGTGCGTCTGGTTGGCGTACTTCTGGCATCCGACGCATCTTTGGACGACGTCGGTGGCGTCGGCGTGTGCGGTGAGCCAGTAGAAACCGTGCCGCATGGCCTTGGCGACTAGCGACTTGGCGCCGGCGTGATGGCCACAGTCGCCGGCGTGGATGTCCTGGAGGATCTTGCGGCCTTCCTCTGGCTGTACGCAGCGCTGGAACACGCCGGTCACGCTGCGCTTGTGGAGCTCGCCGTTGATGATGACGAAGGATTTGCAGCGGCGTACGATCATTCGCGCCTCTGTCTCGTTGCTCGGTAGGAGTTTGTGTTCCAGGAAGGCGACGTATGGCGCTGTCCAGTCGCTAGGTTCCACAACCATGGCGACTAAGGCCGGTTCTGGTTGTAGTGGGATCCCGACGTCGATCTCCTTCGGTGGGCTGATGGAGGGCTTGTGGATGATGTCGAGGAAGACGCCTACTGGTGGCGCCTGTCGAGCCGACCCGATGCGGGAAAGGGCATCTGCCTCCTCATTTTTACGCATGTCGATCCACTCGACGGAGTAGCCGTCGAAGTGTCCTCCCAGTTGGTCGATGGCCTGGCGGTACGCTATCATTGTTGGGGAAACAACATCGCATGTCCCGGCCACTTGGCCGGCGACTAGGTCGGGGTCGCCGTAGCATCGTAGGCGATTGATGTTCATCTCCTTGGTGGCTCTCATGCCGTGGAGGAGGGCCTCATATTCCGCCGCGTTGTTGATGCAGGGTTTGAAGTTGAGGTGGAGCACGTAGCGGAGCTTGTCTCCTTTGGGGGAGGTCAGTATGACCCCAGCCCCCGCGCCGTCGGCGTTCTTGGAGCCGTCGAAGTGGAGCGACCAGTAGTGGAGGCATGGGAGCTTCTCTGGCTGTTGTGCCTCTTCCCAGTCGGCGAGGAAATCGGCCAGGGCTTGCGACTTGATCGCTTTTCGGGGCTCGTATTTGATGTTGTGGACGCCGATCTCGACGGCCCACTTGGCGACTCGCCCAGTCGCATCACGATTGCGTATGATATCTTGCAGGGGCACGGAGGATACCACCGTGATTGGGTGCTCCTGGAAGTAGTGCGGGAGTCGCCGCTGTGCTCGGAATACCGCGTACACCAGTTTTTGGTATTGCGGGTAGTGCTGTCGTGAGTCTGTTAAGACTTCGCTGATGTAGTATACTGGGCGCTGTATGGGGCGCTCCTTGCCCTCTTCTGGTCGTTCGATGACCATCACGGCGCTGACGACCCGATTGGAGGCCGCGACGTAGACGAGCATTGGCTCTCTGTCGAGTGGCGCGGCGAGTAGTGGTGCCGTGAGTAGCACTTCTTTGAGTGCTTTCAGTGCGTTGTCGGCCTCTGCGTCCCATTGGAACGTTGGGTTCTTGCGCATCAGGCGGTATAGGGGCATTGCCTTCTCGCCTAACCGGGGGATGAAGCGACTGAGAGCCGCGACTCGCCCTGCCAACTTTTGGACGTCGCGCAGGCACTCGGGTTTCCCGAATCGCACGATGGTGTCGTTCTTGGTGGGGTTGGCCTCAATGCCTCGATTGGAGACTACGTACCCCAGAAGTTGTCCAGTGGGTACGCCGAAGGTGCATTTTTTGGGGTTCAGCTTGATGTTGTACCTCCGCAGATTTGCGAAGGTTTCTGCTAGGTCGGCGAGCAGATCGTCCTGGCGGGTAGATTTTACCACCACGTCATCGATGTAGACGTGGATGTTGCGGCCGATTTGGCTCGCTAGACACTCCTGCATGCACCTCTGATATGTGGCGCCTGCGTTCTTGAGGCCAAATGTCATGGCCGTGTAGCAGAACGTGCCGAATGGCGTGATGAACGCCGTCTTCTCCTCGTCTTCGACCGCCATCTTGATCTGGTTGTAACTAGAGTAAGCGTCGAGAAAACACAGTGACTCTGATCCCGCGGTCGAGTCGATGATCTGATCGATGCGCGGTAGGACGAACTCCTCCTTCGGGCAGGTGCTGTTGATGTTGGTGTAGGTTATACACATTCTCCAGGTGTTGTTCTTTTTGAGGACCAGGACTGGGTTTGCCAGCCACTTAGAGTACTTAATTGGCCGGATGAAGCCTGCGGCTAGCAGGCGCTGGACTTCCTCGGCGATTGCTCGACGACGCTCTTCATTGAAGGGCCGTAGCGACTGTTTTACTGGTCACACTTTGGGGTCGGCATTGAGTTTGTGCTCAGCGAGTTCCCTCGGGACACCTGGCATGTCAGATGGCTTCCATGCGAAGATGTCACGGTTTGCACGGAGGAACCCATTGAGTGTGCTTTCCTATGCGGGGCTCATTTGTGCCCCGATGGTGACCGTCTGGCTGGAGTCGCCTGGGACGAGCTCGACGGTGCGGGTGTGCGTGGTCGCTTCGAACGTGGAGTTCGCGGCGATCGATTTCTTCAGGATGGTGGGATCGTCCTTGTTGATGTTCCCCGCGTATTTCGGGAGCTCCTCCGCGTGGTCAGTCTCCGCGGCGATGACGGCGTCAGCGAGCTCCGCGCCTTTTTCCTTGTATTCCACGGCCATATCAGGGTCGCCGTGGACGGTGATGATGCCACTCGGCCCGGGGAGCTTCATCATGTTGTAGGCATAGTGCGGGGTCGCCATGAACTTTGCAAATGCCTGGCGGCCCAGGACGCAGTGGTAGGGACTGCAGAAGTTTACCAGCTCGAAGACGATCCTCTCCGTGCGGTAGTTTGCTGGGGTGCCGAAGGTGACTGGCAGCGTCACCTTCCCGATCGGGTACGCCTTCCTACCGGGGACGATGCCGTGGAAGGTCGTCAGTGTTGGCTCGATGGCTGTTTCTGGGAGCTGGAGCCTTTTGAAGGTGTCGAGGTACATGATGTTGATGGAGCTCCCACCATCCATCAGCGTCTTGGGTAGCCAGTAGTCGGCCACCTTTGGCCTGACCACCAGGGCGACTCGCCTTGGATACTCGATTCTTGGCGCGTGGTCCTGGCGACTCCAGGTGATGCTCTGTTCGGACCAGTTTAGGAAGCGGGGGATGTCGACTTGCGTCACCGCATTAACGGCGACCGCGCGGGCGAGTACCTTCTTCTCACGCTTGGTGCCGAGCCCGGTGAAGGTATGTAGCGACCTGACAGCGGTTCCGAAGCCACCGCCGTTCCCGTTGTCCTGCGGTTGGTTGTTGTTGGGGTCCTCTCTTGCACGTCTCGCCTTCTCGATCTCTTTGAGAGAGTGGCAGCCGGCGGTGGTGTGGGTGGCTGGTTTTCCCTCCCTGCTGTGGTAGATGCAGGGCTGATTGAGCAGGGCGGCGGGGTCGAATTTCGGCCTCGTCGCGTTGTTGGCGCGGTAGTTCCCGCTGTCGCGGTAGTTTCCTCCATCGCGGCGGTAGTTCTTGGAGTCGCGTTGGCCATAGCCGGCGTTGGCGACGAAGTCAACTCGCCCCTCGGTCCGGGGCTTGCCGGTGATGCGGGTGTTGCTGTAACGCATATCGCGTAGGCGCCCGCTGTCGTGGATGCTAGTGCGCCGTCTTCCTCTCGACTCGTCGTCGGAGTCTTGGTTGGGGTCTTCCTCCGCGTAGCGCTTGGCAATCTCGAGGAGATCGGGGATGTTATCGAGCGTCCGGTAGACCCTCTTGATCTTGGTGACCAGAGGTTCATACCGGCACGCGTTCTTGAAGCAGTGTATCACCGTGTCTGGGTGGATGCCGGAGGCGTTTATCCATAGCTGTTGCCACCTTTGGATCCACCGGCTGGTCGACTCGCGTTGTCCCTGGATGCATCTCTCCAGGTCCTCGATGGTGGTGGCGCGGGTGTAGGAGCCCTCGAAGTGCCCGACGAAGGCATCCCACATTTCTTCCCAGGAGTCGATGCTGTCGGCGGGTAGCGTGTTGATATATTGCCAGGTCGCACCCTCCATCATCAGGGGGAGGTAGCGAGCGGCGAGTAGGTCGCTGTGGCCTGCGATCCCCATTGCCATGAGATATGTGTCCAGCCAAACGGCGGGGTCGTACGTCGGGTCGTATTTCTCGATCTCCTTGGGGGCCTTGAAGTTGGCAGGGTATTTTTCCCCGTGGATCATGGGTCCAAAGCATTGTGGCCCGACTCGGCTGAGTGAGCCTCATGGCTCCGGGTCGCCGCGGTTAGCAAGGGTGTGTCGCAGGTCGTAGGGCTGGCGCGACCGCCACGCCTGATTGTTGATGATGTGCGTTCGGGCGTGGAGTGGTTGCCCGTTTGCGGCGATGGTGTTGTTCACAGGTCACGGCTCGTTGGTCGACAACGCGGGGTTGGCGGCCCGCGGTTGGTTTGCCAGGGGTTGGGGTGGTGGGCAAACTATCGCATTGGCCACGGTGGGGTGGCCGCTTGATGCCGCCCTGCTTGCTGACAAGCGGGAGTACATCCGCCCTCGCGGATCGACTCCCGCTGCTTGTTGCTCGACGGCCCTGACAAGTAGGGCCTTGGCGTACTGGATCTGTAGCACGCCGTCGCCTTGGACATCGAGGTTGGCGATCACGGCGTCGGCCGCGACGACGTTGTCCATCGGGGTGGAGTATAGTGGTAGCCCGTTGGCGTCCCGGGCTTGAGGCGAGATGATGATCCGTGGTTGGTCTGGTGGGGGCGCATGGCCCATGGGTGGTGGAGGGGCCCCAGTCGCCGGTGCTCCAGGTGGTGGTCTTGCGGGGTTGCCTCCTCCTGGCGGCGCGTTCTCGCCGTGTTCGCGCTCGGCGGCGCGTGTGGGGTCGCCCTCATTGTTGAAGTTCAGGATGCAGCCCTGAACATCGGGGTTCAGGCGGGTCCTGATGCGGCGCTGGTGATAAAGTGACAGCTCCTTCACCGTCTCTCGTTCGAGGCGGTATTTCTCGCGCTCGGCGAGTTTGTTGCGCCGCGCCTCCTAGAGCCGCAAGCGGGCTTGTTCCACCTCTGTGGCTGTCGCGGTCGGCGGAATCAGCGTTGAGAACGGATCTGGCGGGGCGGCCATGCTACCCGCCATGTAGATCGCGTTGAAGCGATGGATCTGGCGCGAAGATCCTCGGGGGATTCCGAGCCGGAGTCGGAGTCGAAGATCCCCAGGATGGAGGGATCCTCGAAGGCTTTGGGGTTGGAGACTCGCGTTATGGAGTCCTCCCGTGACGCGACGGTGATGGATCCGTTGGCCGATGTAGGGGTCGCGGAGTCGACGTCGTCATTTAAGGCGTCGTTGTTGGTGGCGACGTTCGTCTCGACCGCGTCGCTAGTGGCCGAGTCGTACTCGGTGACGAGGCCCCTGATGGAGCGGACTTGCTCCTCCGAAAGCAGATCGCGGTGTGGAGGCGATCCACCGACGATCATGGTAGCGGTTGGGTCGACCGCGCCGGTAAAGCCGACGAAGAGGTTGACGGAGCCGACCGGCATCACCGCGGCGTGTGTGACTGGGCGCGACACCGGGATGTAGTTGTTGGGAAGGATCTGCAAGATCCCGCCGAAGGCGATCATGCGGCCGGTGGCGAACCGCCGCTTGATCGGCGAGTAGGGTCTTGCCGCAGAACTTAGGCTAGTCCCGCTATGCCCCACGGTGGGCGCCACTGTCGTGGAAATGGCCACGGCAGTCGCTGCCATAGGCAGTGATTGAGAGTTTCGTGAGGAAGAGTTGGCGGCCATCTGTGGTGCGAGATGGGGGCAGGTGCACAGGGGTTTACCCAGGTTTGGCCCCCCAGTGGGTAAAGATCTGCTCCTGCTAGATTGGATTATGAGAGAGCGAGTTACAAGGGTGGCGAGCTAGGCGGCTGGGCAACGAGTAGCTTGAGGGGGTGTATGATGGAACGTAAGTCTGTACGATACCCTAGGGAGGTTTATATATGAAGCACCTCCCAGGGTTTACAAGTTGTCCCCGAACAAGATAAGGATCCGGGGGCTTTTGACCTAATCTGACTGGGCTTCTGCTACCCTCCTGGGCTTCCAGTCGCCAGTCGATGAGCCTCTTCTTTCCTCAGAGTCTAGTCTCTCGTTCCAGGCATACTCGCGGGCCTTCCGGCCCACTCGAAACCTACTGCTGAGCATACCCCCTTTGGCATATCCCCATCAAATATGGGATCATGTGGACACATGTCATCACCATATATTCTAACATATGGGAATGTGATTTAAATGTTGGATCACATTTTAATAAGTTTAAGTTTATTATTTAATGATTTAAAGTGACTAGAAATGCCTATATAGCATTATTTTGGTACTAGTCCAAAGTCACTACATGTAAACCTTAATATTATTACATATTCAGATAGGTATGGTTAAATGTGATTTTTGAGAGTTGGAATCACTCAATTTGGTTCAGTAAATCTTCTTGAATTGATTTTTGAACTAAGGGATAGAAGTGAGTTCAAACTAAAATAGAAAAAAAAATCTATATTTGAACTAACTGGGTCGCGCGGGAAAACTAACGGGCCGGCCAAGTGGCGCTCCGCGGCACGGATGACAACTGATAGGGGGTCCCGCAGGTCAGCGACACAGCAAACGCGAAGCGGTACGGGGCGACGTGGACCGTTGGATTAAAAAGAAGATCTATGGCTGTGTCTTGTCGTCGATGACGGACAGGTCGCCGGCGAGGTGTAACCGTAGCGGCTCGGTGGGGGTTTGGGGCGGCTTACCGAGGCCCTGGCAAGGGTTAGCGAGGCGGGAAAATGAACAAGTTGAGGACGAAGGTTCTCCTGGTACTGGCGGCGTCCCGAGAGGTGGCCTTGATCAACGGCCCCCTTCTTCTTCCTCCGCGGCAGACTCCGGCGAAATTCCGGTGCACCGGACAAGGGCTTGCTCCGGTGGGGCTCTGGGAGTGTTCTGAGAGGGAGGGGATGAGAGTGGTGTGAGGAAACGGTGCTGGGGAGGCCTCTATTTATAGGCTCGACGAGGCGGCAGAGGAGCATGGGCGGTGCCCGCCGGTGACTATGGCACAGCGAGCTAGAGGTGTGGGCGGTGGGCTAGGACGATGGGCGGTGGCCTGGCGAGTGTCACGGAGGTGCGTGTGCAGTGAATGGCGGTCGGGAGAGGTGAGTGGCGTGGCGCGCATGATGTCTCTGCCGACGGCGAGTTTCGCGGTGGCCAGCGACTACGGGGCACGGTCGGGGAGAACGGGCATGTCCGTTATCTTCCTAGGATGGTGGTGATCGTGTAGGCGGGCGGCTGGAGCGAGGTGGGGTCTGGTCGATCGAGGACAACGCGTGAACTGCGGGCGGCATCGGCATGGCAGACACGGTCCGGGCACGACGGTTCTAGGCTGCTCCTTGCTCTTTCCTCGGGCTGGGGCTGGCTTGGCGGTGGAGGTGGACCACGGGCGACGTGCTGGACATGGTGGGCGAGACTGGCGGCGGCTGTGGCGCGCTGTCGCCAGTGAGGGTGCCCAATGGTGCTCAGCGTTAATGGCCATGGCCATTTGGTCGTGTGCACAGTGGGTGGCCGGGCTAGAAAAGGGTAGGGGGTGCACCGGGGTGGCTTTGGTTGCAAAATGGGAGACCACATTGGTCCAAATACTGCTCACAATAGTGTTTGTGGTTTTTGTTTGAATTGTGCCCACAAGGTGTTTGTAGAAATGGCTGAAAGAGTTCAAGTTTTGAATTTTGAGGTGAATTTTGGTGGAGTTGGTGATCACATGCTTGAGCATCTCTGGTTGCTTGGGATTTGAAAATGGAGTTCATTTGAGTGTTTTTTGAATAAGTGTGATCTTGATACCTACACTAGATTCAATTTTCAAATGCCATTTAAAATTAGTGTTTGAAAGTTTTTGGTAGATCACATAGCGGGCCTTGGTACATCACTACTTGTACTAGCAAGGGGTGCAAAGATCCACATTTTTTTCTGTTAGGTTTTGAGTTCTAGGAATAGCTAAAGTGGGCATGGTGATTAAAATGGCACAACTGACCATTTCCTTCTTTTATTCATTTGATTTGTTTTTCTGTGGGATTTGTTTGGGAATGATCTAGATGATGTTTAATTCACCTTAGAATCATTTTACAATCAATGGATCACTTAAACATGGCAATTCAAAACAACTCCTATTTAAATGCACACACATATGAATGCTTTAATATTTTTAAAAGGAAAAGTTTTTGTTAACCCTAATTTTGATGATTTGGATCTTAATAACCTTGTATTAGAGTTTTGGGATGTTACAATAAGGCAAAAGATATGGATACCATAGATAGAGCTATCACCTTGTCCCAAGAGCTTGATACTTCAAAGAAAGAACTTGAAGTTGCTCATGCTTCTCTCACCAATGACCTTGATAACCCTGAGAAAGCTAATTTGCTTGTCAAGCGTGAGCTCATAAAACTTGGGGAGAATCATGATCAATTTCAAGTATCCTATGAGAAAGCTCTTGGTACATTGAAGGATCCTACTATTGTTGAGGATATTACTTGTGCTTCTAACCCTTCCTTGGATCAAGCTAGTCTCCTTGAGGAGAATAAGAAGTTGAGGCAACAATTTGAGAAACGATGAGAGCTTCAAGGCGAGGTATGGGGTATGACCCCAAGAACGATAAGAATGGTGCCAACCCACCTAAAAGGATCGACTTTGTGCGTGAAGGGCACAAGGTGGTTGACGAAGTAAAGAAGAATGTTGTGAATGGGGGAGCCATTAGGGACAACCCCAACCACAAGTTTGCGGGAAAATCTAATCCCTCCTATGTGCTATGTAAGGGCGCCCAAGGAGATGTATATGCCAAATATGTTGGCCCTCGCAATGGTTATACTTATAGGTGGTACTCAATTAGGGTACCAAAAGAACTTGTTGCTAATGCTAGGGGACCCATTACTCAATGGGTTCCTAAATCAAAGAATTGATTTTGTAGGGGTACGTGATGCGCTCGACTTTCGACGTAGAGCTCGTTGGGAACCCCAAGAGGAAGGTATGATGAGCACAGTAGTAAGTTTTCCCTCAGTTATGAAACCAAGGGTTAATCGAAACAGTAGGAGCAAGGAAACACCCAAAGGTGTTACTAGCTGAGCTTTGGCAGGGCGCACTACCGGTGCTAGTAGCAACGTGGAGACCTGCACAACACAACCACAGAACTTTGTCCCCAACTTGCGATGAGGTTGTCAATCTCACCGTGTTTTGCGGAAAACAAAGGATTAAACATATCGAATGGAAAGAAGTAAAAGTTTGTAGAAAGTAAACACAAAGCAGTAAACAGTTTATAGATTGTACGTAAAGAAAAAGGACCAGGATCCATAGTTCACTAGAGGTGGCTCTCCTTAGATAGATAACATGCTGGGTGAACAAATTATAGCGGGGCAATTGACAAACACCGAGAAAGCAATACATGCATATACTAATCAGCTTGACTCCTCTAAGACTTGATTGGGCATTACAACATAATACATAGACCGCCATCCAACTGCATCTATGACTAATAATCCACCTTTAGGTTATCATCCGAACCCCCTCCAGTATTAAGTTGCAAGCAACAGATTATTGCTTTACGAACTGCGTGTAAAGTAAACAATACGATTGTTCTATTAACAAAGGATTGTTGTTTTCTCCCTAGTAGCAACAACACATCTAGTACCTTAGAGATTTCTGTCACTTCCCCAGATTACCAGAGGCATGAACCCACTATCGAGCATAAATACTAACTCTTGGAGTTGCTAGAATCTACTTTGCCAAGATAGCCACTAACAACGGAAAGCATGCAAGATCTCAAATAACAAAGACATGATAGAATCAATAATAAATCTGAAATAGCATCTCAATATCATTCGGATCCCCGCAAACACAACATGTATGAATTACAAATAGATGATCTTGATCATGAACGGAGCTCACAAGATGTAAACATGAAAGCACAAAGGAGGAGAACCAGCCATCTAGCTACTACATGGATCCGTAGTCCAAGGATTAACTACTCACGCATCACACCGGAGGCTTGCATGGTGATGAAGAAGGCCTCCAGGGTGAATTCCCCTCTCCGGCAGGGTGCCGGGAAGAGCTTCAGATACCTCCCGATCTAGGGATGGAGATGACGGCGGCTACAGACTCTTTCGTGGATTTTTGATCGGGTCCTTAGGGTTTTCTTCCCGAGGGCAATATATAGGCGGAAGGAGAGGCAGAGGGGGTGCCGGGAGCGGCCACACCACCCCCTGGCGCGGGCCAGGCCTGGCCGCGCGGCCAGGTGCTGTGGTGGCTCCCTGGCCCTTCTCCGTCTCGTATTCTGGCACTTGACCACTTCCGGAAAAGTAGGCACTTTGGCTTTTGTCCCGTCCAATTCCGAGAATATTCATTTTCTGACTTTCCTGGAACCAAAAACAGCAGAAAACAGGCAGCTGGCACTGTAGCTCTTGTTAATAGGTTAGTCCAAGAAATCATATGAAAAGTACTCCAAAGTTGGAACAAAACACAAGAAAGTGGATAAAACCAAGCATGGGACATCAAAAATTATAGATACATTTGCAATGTGTCAACATCCCCAAGCTTAACTCTTGCTCGTCCTCGAGTAGGTAAGTGATAAAAAGAAAGAATAATTTTTGAGGTGACATGCACCATCAAAGACTTGATCAAAGTATTTGCAAAACATTCAAAGCTGGGATAATAGTACTTCAATCATAACATGAAAGACAAAGCTCTAGCAATAAGCAAAGAAACCATGATGCAACATGAAAAGGTACAAACAAAAGATTCATGAATAACAATGCTCTGCAAGACGTTTGTTTGTTTCACATAAAGAAAACATAGCATAATAGTACTCAGCTTGTCCCTCAATAGAGTAGCAAATATAAATGCATAGGAGACCTTCAAAGTTCATAAGAGTGACTAGATACAATAGTTTAAAACAAGCAATATCAAGTTATGCATCAATCAACTAGTCTTGGGACAATGCACATAGAACTAAGAATGGCCACTATGCTGTCAAAGTAAGTGCATAAAGATATAAGGTGGAGACTCAATATAATGGTGGAAGAAAGGCCTTTTGTAAAAGGAAGTAGGGATTCAAGACTCATAAAGAGCTTCAAAAAATTATGGTACTTGTAGTTTTCAGCTCTCATTGCCCCTATCATAAGCATCTTGAAGGTGATTAAGGTTAAAGTGACACAACTAAGAGGATATGCTTGACAAGTTATAAACCGAAATCTCATGCCCCTTACTTACGAAGACCGATCCTCATGCTACTCAACTTCAGTCACGAGTAAGCTCTTATCACTGTAAGTATATGTGTATCATTAAGAACCGCCAACGGGGTACCCCTTGCACATGATACGGGAGCTTTCCCATAATCAAAATGACAAGGCAAGCAGACAATGAGCATCTCAGCAATCTTTTTATTTGCTATTTGCATAGGTTTTTATTGAGGATGCTTCATAGAGTGCTCATTATGGTGATGTTGCAAGTTTCCACCATGATTAGGCATGGCTTAGGCTAGCAGCCCAGGCGTTTCTCTAACACACATACAAACTCTATGATCTTACAAGTTCCACTTTTATTTCACACCGCCGGGATCCGTAAGCAAAAGAGCATGATATCAACTAGGTACAAGTACCAAGTGCAATGTTGAAAGCGTTCCCCATGAAAGCATGGTTCTGCTAATTCCTAACAAATAAGTGCAAGCATATACAACATAGAAGACACAATGGTTCAAGTTTATTAAGGGCAAGAAAAGTAAAGTGTGCCATCAAGTTCGTGAGAGCTTTAATCACTAGTTTTCTCATAACAAGTGGAAGGTAAACAAAAGCATGAATGTACTTGGAATAGCATAAGCTAGTAGGTAGGTATGGTGGAATCTTTGGAATAACTTGGTTTAGGGAGTTGGATGCATGGGTGGAACTCATACTTTGTTGTGGAGGCTAGCAAAAGACTGGGAGCGACAAACTAAGAGAGCAATAATGGCCATAATCATGCAGAGCGACAAAACATCATTGATCAAAGCATAAAGTGATACTACAAGTTGAAAACTAAAGGATCATAAAGGCTATGGTGACTTGAGATAGTCATAACATGGTGTGAGCATGTGCCAAGTCAACCCAAATAAAGCATCAAAGGAGAATACCACTATACTATGCTTTAATATGCTAAAACAATGCATGATTCATCCAAGGCACATTAAGCAATCTCAATTGTTTATAACAAGTCATGCTACAGCAAAGAATAGTAAGCATAAAGCCAAAACAATATCAAGCATGGCATGACAAAACATAGGCCACAGTCAAAAACGAGCTCTTTTTACCACATAAGCATGAACTTTCCTACTCTTTTCCAAACCAAACCAAACTATTTGCAAACCAACGTATGAAAGAGGGGGTCCAACCAATTTATTAAGAAAACTAAGCAAACCAAGAAAACTAAAAACCAAAACAAAAACGAAAAAGAAGACGCTCCAAGAAAAACACAACTGTGCATGAAACAATAAAAATGAAGCGTTTGCAAGAAACCTGGGATTTTATTGATGAAGAAGGGGATGCCTTGGGCATCCCCAAGCTTTGACGCTTGTACTTTTTGGATATTTCTTGGGGTGACACACGTGGCATCCCCAAGATTGATCTTTAGTCCATCCTTCATCTCATTACTCATTCCTTCCATACACCTGAAATTTTTCCTTCATACAAAACTTCACACAATCTCATTAGCAACATTAGTGTACTTAAGCAAAATAAGTCTCAAGGTTCAGTTCTAACACCAAATAAACTTCCATTAGAACACTAGATACTGTAGCACTTCCCTCAAAAAGATCAATTCCCCAAAAGAACTCAAGAAGGAACCAACAAGAAGCAAATGCAGAAAATGGCAGAAATCTGTTAAAACAGACCAGCAGGTAAAGACGAATTTGGTCGAAGAACTTCTGTTGCTCAAATCAAAAAGTGTTGAACTAACGAAAGTTAGATAACAACCTGGGGAAGAAGCACAAAATATTACAGCTCAATCCGACATACAGAGCTCTCTAACGAATTTTTACGGTGAAGCACAGAAATCGGTTTCGGGACAGCAACTTTCCCAATCATTACTTCTCTCTCATTAGAGGTTACTCTTGGCACAAAAAGCAATAAAAAGGATAAGGAGAGGTTATTACAGAGGTAATAACTTCCAAGACTCATCTAAAACTTTTGGGTTATCTTCCAATAAGTACTTTTCTTTAACGCCTTTAAGTTAGGCATAAGAAGCAAAGAAAGAATCAAGTGTTCTCAAATGAAGAAGCATTAAAACCAACTTTCTTGCTCTTACCTCTCTTATTTTTATTCTTAACCTTTGGGAAAATGTGATTGTTTGGTGGAGAAGAAAGGTGCATGGTCCCCTTTCCCACATCTATTATTGCTCCAATGAGTTCTAATAGGGACCTTCCAAGTGTAATTTGTCCTTTTCATGCACATTCAATAACAACATAATCAATAGAAATTATTTTCCCAAGGATCTTTGTAAACACTCCTTCAGATATTCCAAGAGGTAATATGGTAGTATTATTAGTAAGAGATATTTCTTTTCCTCCTTTAATGAGCCCCCAAGTATTCAGAGATTTATAAATATCTTTGGGCATAAGGCAAAATTCAGACATGATATCACATCAAGCTTGAAAAGTTTCATTGTTCATCTCAATCTTTACTATAGGGAACCACTTTGATGGTTCAGAGTTTTTTGGAACATAATCGTGATGCTCCCTAAGCGTATTATAGCAACTCTCTAATCTAGTAATGCTAGCCTCAAGAGTGTCCAACCTAGCAAATATTTTTGCGAAAGAAGTATCAGTTTGGCTAGGCAAGTTGTAAGTGATGATCAATTTCTTTATAGCATTAATAGCATCATCCTCATTACAATGGAGGAAATCTCCTCCCACAACAGCATCCAAAGCATATCTATAGAAAAGAGCAATTCCAAGGTAAAAACTGCTAAGGAACAAGCTTTGAGTCATTTTAAGCTCAGTTTTTTCATGTAGATCGGAGATTCTAGACCAAGCTTCCTTAAAAATTTCCTCAATTCCTTGTTTAAAAGTGAAAATCATATCCTCGGGTGACATAGTGATTGGACCAAGGCTAGACATAGTGGCAACTTAGGATAGGCACTAATTTTTTTGTGGCAGGGCGCACTACCGGTGCTAGCAGCAACGTGGAGACCTACACAACACAACCACATAACTTTGTCCCCAATTTGCGATGAGGTTGTCAATCTCACCGTGTTTTGCGAAAAACAAAGGATTAAACGTATCGAATGGAAAGAAGTAAAAGTTTGCAGAAAGTAAACACAAAGCAGTAAACAGTTTATAGATTGTATGTAAAGAAAAAGGACCGGGATCCATAGTTCACTAGAGGTGGCTCTCCTTAGATAGATAACTTGCTGGGTGAACAAATTACAGCGGGGCAATTGACAAACACCGAGAAAGCAATACATGCATATACTAATCATCTTGACTCCTCTGAGACTTGATTGGGCATTACAACATAATACATAGACCGCCATCCAGCTGCATCTATGACTAATAATCCACCTTCAGGTTATCATTCGACCCCCACCCCCCGAGTATTAAGTTGCAAACAACAGATTATTGCTTTACGAACTGCGTGTAAAGTAAACAATATCATTGTTCTATGAACAAAGGATTGTTGTTTTCTCCCTAGTAGCAACAGCACATCTAGTACCTTAGAGATTTCTGTCACTTCCCCAGATTACCAGAGGCATGAACCCACTATCGAGCATAAATACTAACTGTTGGAGTTGCTAGCATCTACTTGGCCAAGATAGCTACTAACAATGGAAAGCATGCAAGATCTCAAATAACAAAGACATGATAGAATCAATAATCAATCTGAAATAGCATCTCAATATCCATCGGATCCCTTCAAACACAACATGTATGAATTACAAATAGATGATCTTGATCATGAACGGAGCTCACAAGATCTAAACATGAAAGCACAAAGGAGGAGAACCAGCCATCTAGCTACTACATGGATCCGTAGTCCAAGGATTAACTACTCACGCATCACACCGGAGGCTTGCATGGTGATGAAGAAGGCCTCCAGGGTGAATTCCCCTCTCTGGTACTGTGCCGGGAAGAGCTTCAGATCCCTCCCGATCTAGGGATGGAGATGACGGTGGCTACAGACTCTTTTGTGGATTTTTGATCGGGTCCTTAGGGTTTTCGTTCCGAGGGCAATATATAGGCGGAAGGAGAGGCTGAGGGGGTGCCGAGAGCGGCCACACCACCCCCTGGCGCGGGCCAGGCCTGACCGTGCGGCCAGGTGGTGTGGTGGCTCCCCGGCCCTTCTTCGTCTCGTATTGTGGCACTTGATCACTTCCGGAAAATAGGCACTTTGGCTTTTGTCCCTTCCAATTCCGAGAATATTCATTTTTTGACTTTCCTGGAACCAAAAATAGCAGAAAACAGGTAGCTGGCACCGTGGCTCTTATTAATAGGTTTGTCCAAGAAATCATATGAAAAGTACTCCAAAGTTGGAACAAAACACAAGGAAGTGGATAAAACCAAGCATGGAACATAAAAAATATAGATACATTTGCAATGTATCAGTATGCCTCTGGTGGAACAAAATGGGTGTTTGATAGTGGATGCACCAATCATATGACCGGAGGTAGAAGTGCCTTGACCAATTTATTCATGATGTTAATTCAACGTCAAGCATCACTTTTGGAGACAACTCTAAAGGAAAGGTACTAGGTTTTGGCAAGTTGGTGGTCTCCAAGGCCTTGTCCCTAGAGACTATCATGCTTGTTGAAAACCTTGGTTACAACTTACTTTCCATAAAACATCTTGCGGATGCCGGTTATGATTCCTATTTCTCTAGAACTTGTGTGAAAGTCTTTAGGAGTGATAATCTCAAGTTGGTCTTTGTTGGATATGTGGAAGACGACCTCTATGTGGTTGACCTCTCGCAAGAGAGTCAATCTCTTCTTACATGTCTAATGGCCAAAGTTGACAAGGGATGGCTTTGGCATCGCCGCCTTGGCCATGTCAACATGAGAAACCTTAAACAACTCCTAAAGGGTGAACATATTACGGGACTAACCGGTGTGTCTTTTGAGAAAGATCATGTGTAGTGCTTGCATTTCATGAAAGCAACATGGGAGGAGTCATCCATCAATATCTAAGGTGGCCACGCCAAGACCTTTGGAGCTTCTCCATTTGGATCTCTTCGGGCCATCAACATATGACACTCTGGTGGAAGGAGATATGGTCCTGTCATCGTCGATGATTACTCAAGATACACTTGGGTATTCCTTCTCAAGACAAAGGATGAGACCTACAAGTACTTCATGATCTTCACCAAGGAAGCTCAACGCACCCATGGAGTGGAGATCAAGACCATTAGGACCGACAATGGCACCAAATTCAAGAATTATACCATGCAAGAGTTTGTTCAATATGAGGGGATTAAGCATGAATTCTCGGCTCCATATACTCCTCAACAAAATGGTGTTGTTGAAAGGAAGAACTGGACTATCATTGAGATGGCAAGAACTATGTTGAGTGAGTTCAAGTCACCCCACAACTTTTGGGGAGAAGCCATCGCCACCGCGGTTCACTACTCGAACCGACTCTTCCTCCGAGCTCCCTTTGACATGACTCGAACGCGATTCTCACAAAGAACAAGCCCAATGTCAACTACTTCCGAGTCTTTGGGTGCAAGGGCCTCGTGAAGAACAAGAAAGAAAAACTTGGTAATTCGAATCTAGAACTATCGAGGGTATCTTTGTTGGTTATGCGGAAAACTCTCACGCCTATAGATACTACAACAATGCCAATGGTTGTGTTGAAGTATCTTGTGACGTGGAGTTTTTGGAGGATAATGGCCCCCAGGGGGGGCAAGTTGTTCCACATGTTGTAGGCGATGGATATTCCTCTAAAGTCATCAAGTTGATGGGAATTGGGCACATATTGCCCACCGAGCATCACACTCATGATCAAGATGTTGATGGGGGAGAATCTAGCCCAACTCAAGAAGAGCCAAGCTCTACTCAAGTTGAACCATCAAGTGTACCTCACGACGAAAAACTCTTGCAGACCGAAGAAAAAGAACAAAGCTCCCAACCTATTGAGCAAGACCAAGAAGACGTTCTAGTTTCCCAAGATCAAGGTCAAGCTCAAGATGTGGTCAATGATCAAGGACCAACGAAGTATGAATTTGTTGATCATGAAGGGACTATCCGAAAGATCAAGTCCACCTCTATTGCAAGTGGACTCCAAGTCAATAATATACTTGGAAGCATATCAAGAGGAATCGAGACTTGCAAAAAGAAGAAGCAACTCACTACCTTTTGTGGCCGTCATGCTTTTGTGTCCAACTTCGAGCCACTCAAGGTCCATGAAGCTCTAGAAGATCCGGATTGGGTCATTGCCATGCAAGAAGAACTCGAGTGCTTCACCCACAATGAAGTTTGGTATCTTGTGGAGAGACCTAAAGATCATCGCATCAATGTTATTGGGACCAAGTGGGTGTTCAAGAACAAGCAAGATGAGAACGGAACCGTCACAAGGAACAAAGCAAGGTTAGTGGCACAAGGGTATGCCCAAATAGAAGGTATTGACTATGAGGACACCTTTGCGCCTGTTGCTCGCCTTGAAGCTATTCGTCTCTTGCTTGCATATGCATCTTTTCATAACTTCAAGCTTTATCAAATGGATGTGAAGAGTGCATTTCTTAATGGTCCCTTGAAAGAAGTTGCATATGTAGCTCAACCCTCGGGTTTCAAAAACACATGCTTTCCCAGCCATGTGTATCTACTCCATAAGGCGCTCTACGGACTAAAGCAAGCTCCTCGTGCTTGGTATGAGCACCTTAGGGATTTATTACTCATGGACGGGTTTAGCATGGGTAAAGTTGATTCCACCCTTTTCACCAAGCGGGTTAAAGGGGTGGCTTGTTTATTGTTCAAATTTATGTTGATCATATTATCTTTGGTGGAGCTAACGAATCACATAACAAAGCTTTTGCCGAGTTGATGACCCGGAAATTTAGGATGTCCATGATGGGGGAGTTGAAGTACTTTGGCTTCATTGTGAAGCAACTTGCCAAGGCACCTTCATCTCCCAAAAAAATTACGTGAAGGACATGCTTGTGAAATTTGAGATGACCAATGCCAACCCCATGAAGACACCCATGCCACTCAATGGGCTACTTGACCTTGGAGAAGGTGAGAAGGATGTGGACCAAAAGGTATATCGCTCCATGATTGGCTCCTTGCTCTACCTTTGTGCTTCTAGGCCGGATATCATATTAAGTGTTGGAATGTGTGCTCGTTTTCAATCCGCTCCCAAGGAGTGCCACTTGATGGCGGTCAAACGGATTTTTAGGTACCTTGTTCTCACTCCTACTCTCGGGCTTTAGTATCCAAAGGGATCAACCTTTGAGCTTGTTGGCTATCCAGATTCCGATTGGGCCGGTGATAAGGTTGACCGGAAGTCAACCTCCGGGGCTTGCCAATTTCTTGGCCAGTCGTTGGTGAGTTGGTCTTCCAAGAAACAAAACTCCACCGCCCTATCCACCACCGAAGCCGAATACATTTCTGCAACATCTTGTTGCGCTCAATTGTTATGGATGAGGCAAACCTTGAAAGACTATGGTGTGTCTGTTGGTATGGTGCCTCTTCTATGTGACAATGAAAGCGCAATAAAGATCACCAATAACCCCGTCCAACATTGTCGCACCAAACATATCGACATCCGCCACCACTTCCTACGTGACCATGTCGCAAATGGTGACATCAATCTCACTCATGTGGAACGATGTTCCAATTGGCGGATATCTTCACGAAGCCTTTGGATGAAGCCTGTTTTGTCATGTTGAGGCGAGAACTTGGTATTCTGGATCCCAAAAACTTGCATTGATTCACTTCTTGCATTATATTTCTTCTCTTAACTTGCTATGTAGCCTAGTCGCACAACACACATAGGGATTGTCATCTTACCATGTCTTGGTTTGATGCATACCTATGCGTGCGATATTAATTGATCTTGTGTCATGATATGGGTCCAAGCATCTATCTTTGAGGTGCCATGACATGTGTGCTTAAACATAGGGGGAGAAATCCCCCGCCAACTTTGGTCTTTTGTGGCTCTTGATATTTTCGAATCATGTCTATTGTTGCTATTAGGTTGATTTGGTTCTTCTCCAATAGGCATGCCTAGATCACCTGCGTCCTCTATCCTTTTGGAGTCTACTATCTTCTTCCTTGCACATGCCATTCTCGAAAATTTTCTATTTTCACAAAATTTTCCGAAGTTTTTCTGAAGTTCGGTTTTTGGCTCGGTCCAACCGGCTCCAGAACCGGACCGTCCGGTTTCCAGCCCGATCCTCAACCGAGTCTATCCAGGTCTGCAGATAGAAGTATACTGAACGAAGTTCGGTTGCTAGTACGGTTTTCAATCGGGCACTCTGGTTGTGGAGCCAGTTGACCGGAATGACAACCGAATCTTCCTCGCGTCAAAATTCCTATAGATTCGGTTTCTGGCTCGGCTGACCGACCTATGCACCGAGCGACCCGGTTTGCATCTTGGTTGGATCGAACCAAAACTGGGATCTGAAAACCTTTTTCCCTTCTTCTTCCCTGGACGCCCCCACTCCTCCACAAGTTACCCTTTCACTTCCCCCAACCCGTCCTCTCTCCATTGCCGCCCCTCCCACCTTCCCCCCTCTCCTAGGGTGTTTCCACCCCTAGGATTCATAGATCGAGCCACCCAATTGCGGAGAAGGACCTTTGGAGGCTCTCCACCGAAGGAATCTCTCCATCTCGTGGTAGTTTGGGAGCATTTTGTGATCTTCTTCCCCAAGGGATTGTGGGGCTTTCCTCTACGGGAAGCCATGTCCTCGGGTAATCCCTTGCTCCTATCCCCTTTCCTTGTCAAATCCCCATGTTTTGCTACACATTTTGATGGATTTGCCAAGTTAGGGTTTCTACCTTCGTTCTTGTATGCCAACCACGTTAAACCATGGCCTACCTCTCTTGAGAAGTTTGTATTTGTGCAAGTAATGAGTCATGGGTAGAATTTTACATTGCAAAGATTAGTGTTGGGGCCTCCCCGACTAACTCGGTTCTAGGCCTGGTTGGACCGGATCTGACACCGGGTCGCCCGGTTTGAGTCCGGATAACCGGCTGCCACCAGGTCATCTGGTCTGTGTCCGGTTCTCTGGTGCTGACACTGGACCGTCCGATTCTGGAGCCGGTCAGACCAACCCTAGCACCGAATCTCTCTGCAATGTCCTTTTTCTACCACACACTTTCCCAAATGCAAGTTTTTCCTCTGTTTGTTTCTTGGCATGTGTACTTATCCTTGTGCTCCCCAATCTATCTCTCTCTTTCACAAGTGTAGATGATGATGACTATGTCAGTGATGAATATGTGCCTGAGGAAACCGGTCGGGGTAAGAGGGCTCGTCGAGCTAGTCAGTCTGTGCAGCATGAGGAAGAGGGCAGCGCCCGTTATGGTCGTGTCAAGAGCAAAGCCATCAGGGGCAAGAAACCCGCCATACAAGATGACAAAGAAGATGTGCCTACTCAAAACCTAAAGAATATGGAGATTGCCATGTACCAGACCCTTCGCAAGCAGAATCCCTATCGCTTCAAGTCTCGCACTTACCCTGGCACTGACAAGAAGTTTTGGACTGAGACTCAAGCCTTGATGTGGGATCACATTTACACTCAGTTCAAGGTCACCTCCTGCGGTAACATTCCTTCTTTCAATGTGGACTAGTTCAACATGTATGCTGCCTCAGATTATCGCTTTATTGATGATTCCTTGAAGAAAATGGATCTGTTTGACCTTGTGTGTCTCAAGGAGGACTACTATCCTGAGTATATTCGTCAGTTCTCCTGCATAGTCTATTTTCATGATGATGCTAACCGCACTATGTCTTGGATGACTAGCACACGGTGTTTCCGTGCCACCTATGCAGATCTGGTTGAGGTCATGGGCTATTCTGACAAGCCAGGTCGCTTTTGCATTCATAGTGAGAAGATTAAGCCTGCTGACTCTCTGGCTTGCTGCTATCCCAAGGATTCCGAGTATTCTCCTCCATGCATCTCTGGCATGTACTTTTACTACCACACTTTGGCCAGCATCTTTCGTTAGTCGCTTGTTCCTCGAGTTGAAGATACTGCAAACTGTTGTGGGTACTTTGCCAATCTCCTGTATTATTGTCACCCTGACAGGTTGAGGGAGATTGATGGCTGTGATTTTGTGTAATTTGAGCTGCGGCGGGCTGCTTTGGACAGGATGACCCCCACTTTCTGCGTGTATGTACAAAAGCTGCTCAACAGGGTTGTGCCTCCTGGTGTGATGTGAGCGTGTGGAACAAGAGCAGCTTACTCTTTCTCTTCGTGGTCAGTCTCCTGAGGTTCCTGCGATGAGGCCCCCCGAGCAGCGCACCAAGGCTGTCCATGATCCCCAGCTTCACTTTGCTACTCGGTCGGGTTCTTGTCGTCCTGTTGGAGAGTCCTCCTCCTCACGTCCTAGGCACAAGGGTGCTGCTGCCACTTTCTTCAAGCGGCTGTTTCAGATGTGCCGCTCGTCCTATGATGTGAGCCATAAGGCTCTCGAGATGAGCCAAGAGACTCGGCACAGGCACAATGAGTTTCTCGTGACCCAGCATGTCACTCCTCCACCAGATGGTCCCGAGATGACTCCAGTTCCTTATGTGAACTATGAGATGCCGCCCCTTGATGATGATATGCTCTTCGGCTACTTCCCCAGTCAGTTTCCTCATGGTGGCCCTAGTGTTTCCTCTGCTGCTCATCGTGGTTCTGTTGATGATGACGAGGATGATGAAGAAGAGGAGATCCATGAAGACGAAGATGCCCTCATTCACCATCCGCTGCCTCCTACATTCTTCTAGTTGGGTTCCGTTAGCATCACCCTACTCCTCTTCCTTTTTGGTGTTTTGATGCTAATGGGGGAGAAGAGTAGAGTTCATTTAGGTCTCTATGGGTTCCTTGCTTGGGGTTTTCTGGGGTTCGCCGTTTGCACAATTCCCTTTGCCTTATCTTTGCTTCTTATGGCATTGTGCTTACCATCTGCTTTCGTGTTTGGAACTATTTGCTTTACCTCCGTATGTTGGACAAGCATGTGCTATGTGTGTGAACCATGGATATGTCTATTGTTCTATGACTATGTGTACTTTCTATATTTGTCTTTCCTTGCATAGACATTCATGCTCTATATCTTCTCATACTATGCTTGCTTCCATAAAGACATGTGGGAAGCTCTCTATACTTTATTTAGGTGCACCTTGCATTCAAACGCATATTCAACTGAGTGCACACTTTATGGGGGAGCTCACATATGTCTCTATGGAATCATTTGGTATATAGCTCTTTATTATATCCTTGTGAACTCTAGCTCGGTTTGTCATCACCAACCAAAAAAGGGGAGATTGAAAGGGTAGTTTACCCTATACTATTTTTGGTTGAAATGACACCGTAGTTTGTGCGGACTAATGCTACCTACCAGTGTCTTGAACAGGTTTTAGTCCACCGGTATGTTGGAAGATCATCGAAGACCCCCCATTTTGATAATGAAGAGAAGTGCCGGAGTTTTACCTTTTATATGTATCTTGAGTCTTTAGGAACACCGCACTATTAAGAGGGGTTATCTCGATGAGCTTGTTGGGGATGTTTTTCTAAGCCTTATACACATCCCATACACCCACTTGTTCCATCACCAAAGAGAGAGGAGAAAGAAATCTAAGTTTGATAACATCTCTTCCAAACTCGGTTCTCAGGCCGGTTGAACCGGTTCGCAGATCGGACGGTCCGCTACCAACTCCGGTCAACCGAACCCAAACCAGGATTCTCGGTTTATTACACCGAGTCTATCCAGGCTCACGCACAGTGAGTATCCCGGTTTGGATTCCGGTTGACCGGTCTATATACCGGGTGGTCCGGTGTGTGGGCCGGTCCAATCGAACTTAAAACCGGGTTTCGTAGAAAGTGCTCCAAGCGGCTAGATTTCTCCCTTGAGTATAAATACCTCTTCTTCCAGCTTGAGGAGGTTAGGCATTCAGTTCATATCTCATTCTTGGAGCTCTCTCTCCCCCCATTGTTGAAACACAATTTCTTGAGTATCTCCCATTCTACCCAACCAAACTCAAATCCCTTTGGTAGAAAGCAAGAGGAGGTCCCGACCTACGTTTCCACCAAGCAAAATTTCATTCCCCCTTGAGTTCATCGAGTTAGCTTGTTACTCTTGGGTTTGTGGGAAACCCTAGGCGGCTAGGGTCGCTCGGAGGCATTTGGCTTGTGATTTGCTCCGTGGAAAGTTTGTGAGAGTTTCGAGACTACCTTAAAAGTCTACCACGAGTAAGTGAGCTATTCCTTCATGGGATAGGCTTGGAGAAGAAGGTGAGCCTTCATGGCATTGGGGAATCCTTCGTGGAACCTCACACCTCTCAAACGTGACGTAGCCACCTTCCTTGAGGTGGTGAACATGGGAATACATCTTCGTCTCCGCATGCTTGTGTTATTCCTTAACCCCTCTCTTACTTGTGTTGTTTACTTTGTGATAGCCTTCGTGCTTGAAGTATCTTGTATCATCATCTAGGTTGCCTCACCTAGTTTTCATTTAGGCCCACTTTTATTCCGCAAAGCCTAAAACTTGCAAAAGATTATAAAGAATTTTGTAGAAACCTATTCACCCCCCTCTAGGAAAACCATCTTACACTTTAAAGAAGCTCATGGATCAAGAGTGGGATTTGTCCATCCCTATGACGGAGAGATATACTCTAGGACATCTCGGTGATATCACATTGATGTAGCTTGCAATCAAGTGATAAGATCACTATAATGTTATATCACGGGAATGAGAAAAGAGTACTTTTCAAAAAAGAGATCAAACTAGGTATGAGGATATCGATGAACGAATCTCGTACATGTAATATATCGCGAGACTAAGGGATTTAGTTACAAACGTTAAAGGTTCACACGATCACTGGAGTCATCATTGAATGTGTAGGAATCAATACGGATCTCCAGGTTCTGCTGCTGATTATTAATCAAAGAGGGGTCTTGATCATGTATGCATTACTCGTGAACCGTAGGATGACACACTTAAGGTATACTGACACCATTTAGGATCAAATGTGTTTCGGATAAAGATTAAGAAAGCACTAGAATCATTTCGATGAAAGCCGGAATTGTTTCAGGTGAAATTGCTAAAACTGGTTCTGCATGTGATATTGAAATGTTGCAGGGGTTTTATGTGAATGTTTGTTAATTAAAGTAATTAACAAAATTCTGAATAAAATAAATAAAAGAGTTTTATTTAATGAGAGTTGCATTAGTGGAAGTGTGAGTGAAGGCATGTTTATGTGAGTGGAGCATCCACCCACATGAATGAAGGAAGAGGTGGGGGCACCTCCATGGCCGCCGACCATGGGAGGGGGTTGTCCCCCTCTCCTTATAAAAGGCCCCCTCTCCTCCTCTCACTTCACACCTCTTCGTGAAGGATCTCTCTCCCCCTCTAGTTTATTCCCCCATGGTCTCGGATTTGCGAGATACATGTTCCAAGTGGCTTTGTTTGAAAAGAGTTGCTGCTTCGGCTGCATCGCTGGGGCGAGGACACGAATGTTGTCAGAGGACCGGATGCGTGTATGATCATGGATGCGTTGCTGAGTTGCGGTGCTAGACTTCCTCTCGATCTTGAGATCGGGAAGCGAAAGACTACATCATCCACGAGTCCAACCTCGTTACACTTTGTCACTCTTCAAGGGTATGTTCTCTATGGATGTATATCCACCCATTGATTGTATCTAGGTAGATAGATCTTGGTGCTTAGTAGTTCACATCGTAGGAATTTTTTTGTTTATTATGCTGCAAACCAAACAGTGGTATCAGAGCCTGATGTATGCGTAGATTCTTTGCATGGGTAGAACACATATGAGTATGTGGGCGTTGATGATCATGTTATTGCATCTTCTATGTATTTTGGAATTGGTGGCATAGTGGGATGAAGCGGCCCAGACTAACTTTACATGTCCTCGCACATGAGACATGTTCCACGCTTGACATGCAACTAGTTTTGCATAAGTGGCTAGCAGATGTCTGTCTCTCCTACTATAGTCAATATCTTATTTACAAAGAGTTCCTAATAATTTGATTATCATCGTTGTGGTTCCATGTTCATAGGTATTGCTGGTTGTGAAATACCACCTCTTTTAGCCATATAAAATGTGCCATTTATCTCTCCTATCATGTTTCTTCTAGCTATAGCTATGCCTTATATGCATGACTTCTAGTTCTCATTTACTTTCATATGAGCTTTGCACATTTAGTAGTTTAGGTAGAATTTTATCACTTTCCTTGTCTATGACATGTGTGTAGGTGTTGGTGAAGATTATGGATAAAAAAGAACAAAGAGAGCATAGTATGGAGGATCTATAGGGACCAGACTTAGCCATTAGAGAGGTTGGAAAAGTGAAATTTTCCAACTTCTCAAAATAAATATCCAAGACAATGGGGTTATATCACTTGACGATACGAACTCAACGAGCCCAAGAACACCCAAAACGGAGTTTGTATGAAGAAATGGCGACCAAAATACTAACGGATCTGCAAGTTCAACGACCAACTATACGGCTGGAACTAAAAGTTCCCGCCGTATAGTTTGGCCGTATAGTTGGTAAAAAGGTCGCAAATGATGGGATTTCGCTCCGGAGAAGCTCCAGAACTTTCCCTAAGTCATATGACGGTATTGGGGGAACCCTAGGGCACCCCCAAGGCCTATATAAAGGAGGGAGGACCCAAGAGAGAGCGACCTAGCCATATCCTACACCACGGTGAAGCCCTGCCGCCGTGCCACCGCCATAGCCGCCTCCAATCAGATCTACACCATCACCATCACACAAGAGGAGAACCTACTAGGATCTTGAAGGCCTCCACATCGATATACATCGTTATCTTCATCAACAACGTCTCCATCACCGATCCCCTTTGGTTACTTGTTGTAATTCTAGATTGAAATCTTGGATTTGCACTTGTCTTCAATTGTATCATCATACTTCATCCATATTCTATCCATGATGTTGATTGCCTTCATGTGTGAGTAGTTTCCTTTGTTCTTGGGGAGATGGAGAAACCCTAGTATGAGATTGAATTGAGATAAAGATTATTATGTGGTATTGTTCATTATGTGTCTGTATTAGATTTCTTTCATCTTAATGTTGGGTGAAGCGCGCCACTCAATATTTTCCTCACTGAGGACTAGATGGGGGGTACTACTTGTTGGTAGACATAGGGATGATAGCACTTACGATGACTATAAAGCTGTTGTCATTCCTTACGTATCAACTTGGGAACCGAGAAGAACTCACGAAACATTGTCCATGCCATGGGATACATCCTACGGGGTAAAGTCCCTTAATAGCGTAGTAATTCAATTTGATGTCGATTGCTGTCTGTTGTGGTTATGACGGATGATGTGTGTAGTGGTTGCTACCTATTCGTCCATATATGCAGGTCCTCCCACACATATCATAAATGGTCTTATTCATTATAATAATTTTGATCACTCTTTCTAATTACTAGCGCTGGATCCACTACTCCTTGAGAACTCTTTCCATCATCTTGCAGAATTTTGTAATCATACTTGCATGCTCTTGTTTACTTATAGCTTTAGTCTACTTATTGTTCTCTTATTTGAAAACCCAAAAATATCTTTTACACAAAACTCGCATTTTATCTTGTTACTTAGAACGTTATTTAGCATTCACTACAAGAAAAGTTGGCTTTCACAACAGATGATTTTCGTGGTTGAAGGCCCATTTTCATGGAAAAAAAGTTTTCTACGATGGATGCCCATCGTGGTAAAAGCCCTGTCACAAAAGAATCTACCACAATTTTTTTCTTGACCGTGGCGGATCACACCCTTCAGCCACGAAAACTTGTTCCGTCGTAGATCTGTTCGCCAGCCCCATTGACTGCTGATGTCATGCAAGATGCCACGTGGCGAACACCATTAACTCCCAGTTACCACCGTTAACGGTGAGAGAAACCATGGCAGAAGCCAGGCCTAGACTAGGCTTGCTAAATATTAAGTGGGCCAACCCATGAGGAGAGCCCAATAAGAAGATGGGCCATTACTATTTCGTCCAACACTGTTTGAAATGGGCCAACTAGTGCAGCCATCCACGGCCTATGAACTTTCAAGCCCGACATTGTTTCAGTCTACAGAAGGCCCACCTTGGTCCAATACTGTGCGGCTCATTCTCAGCCTGGGCCAAGTCCGTCTATTACTGTTAAGGCCTTCTGTCGGCCCGTCACTTTTCTCGCACCCATCATGGGCCCTTACGACCCTCTACAATTACGGCCCTTTAATTTTCTATACATTCACTATTCCGGCCTTCTACTATTTAGTCCCATAAACAGGCTGCGAAGTTTCTGGCATGCAAAAGTTCTGGCCTCCTACTGTTCTGGCCTTGTTACTATTTCCGGCCTGTTACTGTTCGGGCGTCCTATAGTTTTCCTGTACTGTTCTGGCCTTTCACTGTTCTGGCCTTTCACTTTTCTAGACTTTCACTGTTCTGGCCTTTCACTGTTCTGGCCTTTCACTTTTCTAGACTTTCACTGTTCTGGACTTTTACTATTCTGGCCTTTCAATGTTCTGGCCGTTTACTATTCTGTTCTTTTGTGGCCAGGTTCTACATATAATGGCCTCAGTGTAGGCCCGACACTATTGATTGGTGGCCCATCAAGGACTGATCAAACGTTGTGGGCATGCTACTGTTTAAGCCTATCTAACTTAGATCCATTTCCATGACATAAAGGTCGATAAACAAAGAACACAAGTTCTCTAAAATGCGAAATAAATTCTAGAACTGTGGAAAAAAACTTATAACTGGAAAATTAGTAAATTATCATAGTCCTGAAAAATTCCGTAGCTTGTAAAGCATCATCAGAGTACAACACAGCTGATAAACAATATAATCTCAGTTTAAAAAATGTTCCTTTTAGGGAGCTCGCGCCGCCTCACATGTAACGGCGGGATTACCACGAGACTTGTTGAGGATATTATTAAGTAGATTCTCCGTCAAAGCTTGCCTGTTTTTCAACTCAGATAACTCCTTTCTTGCTACAGAGACTACTACATCTGTTCTGTTGGCTTCCTGTCCAACTACATCAAGTGCATCTTGGAGTGCAGCACCAAAAACTCTTTCTGCTGGAATGTATGGAGCATCAAGATCATGTACCTACGTGAGCAATACACACTATCACTGCTGCTCTGTCCAAAGAGATCTACACTTGAGGTAGTTGTTTTCTGTTCTACCTTCATATTTATATTTGCAACCTAAAACAAAATAAACGTCATATAACATCATTACTAAGGAAAACAAAAACCAATGAATTTCAAATCAGTCCTTTTGCTAAAAGGAAGAAAGCAATTAGTAACAGGAGGGCATCATACATCTCTTTCTTCTGGAATAACTGGAACAGTTGACTTCATAGAGGGATGAGATAATGTGCAACTATCAGTTCTGCCCTGTGAAATGACTGCTCTACTTGATGAAGGCTGAAACTAAGAGAAAAGAAGTTACAACATCATACAAAGAAACAAAACTACCATGTTCATTCTCAAAGATTTTCAAAAGATTATTTGGTCTGTTATAACAATGTAAGCACTCAACACAAAGACCTCATGCAAACGTGTGCCTCTAATAGACTAGCCAAATCATTTTAGAGAAATTGTCAAACAATCTATTGAATAGTTAGAATGTTTAAATTTTTTGATTGTCTGCCCAAAGACAAAGTGTACTATCATGTGCCTCGTATTAAGATAGCTATACACATGTAGATACCAGAGTGATATTTGAAGTGGGCGGTTGCTTATGATCCTTCCGTTTCTGTTATATTGGATTCCGTTGCATTTCTGGCCTTGTTATAATCACCCTAATGCCTTCAACAAAAATAACAACTCAACTAGAGTCAATGGCATGACACCAGGGGACTTAAACCTTAAAAAAAGGGGGAGGGGGGGAGTCCTTACAGTATCTCTATGTAGAGTCTCAGGGTTGCTGATCTGGTTATAGGTATGTTCATCGATGATGTCCGCTGCATCAAGTAATTGGACTGATGGTCTCCATAATTCAGTGTGGGTCCTCTGCACAATGGTGCAGCGAATAGTAAACACAAAAAGGTTCTAGTCTCACAAATGTTAGCATTAAGTGATACAAAAGCAATAGATACTTAAGAGATTATAGAGCCCATTCATTCTACAATTTCTAGTGTAAACTGCACATGTTCATTGCGTAACAACAATAAACGGTTAGGAATAGTGGGGTAAGTAGAAGCAAATGAAACATACATCTTAGTGGAAGCAGTATAACGAATGTAAACATGTACTGCATAGATAGGACAAAAGCATCAATCAAGAAATAACAATTAGTGCCATAGCCTATGCAAAGCCAGAGAGAAATTATAACTGCATCACATATGGGCACTTACTAAATAGATAATGGAAACAAATGTGTTAATCGTTGGCTGACTCATATTTCGCCATGACATACAAAATCACAGTTGAATGCCTTACGGTTAAACCTGACTACAAAAAATATATTTAGAAAGATACGGGTAACAAGTAGAGTATTTGTAAGTTACTACAGAAGTAGAACCAATACAAAATACAGTTAACTGCTACATATTTATCTTACCAAACTCCAAGGAGATATGGTTACCTCGGTCGCAACGGCATTTAGGCATCCTGGGAATCCTGGGTGGTGACGTCGAGGTTGTCGAGGGTGCTGCGGTTGCGGTGCTTGTGGGCAAAGATGAAGCAGAATAGGGGTTCCTTCGAGCACTAGATGATAGCGGCGAAGAAGCAGATTCCTAGCGGAGGGCATGTGTTCAGCGTGCCAGGAGAGTGGGTCTGTGAATTAGATCTAGTGTAGTGCATGGTGATGACGGTGAATCAGATCTAAGGTGGTGAAGGTAGATCTAGGGTTTTCCGCAGGGCTTGCGCAGCTAGGGGCAAGGATTGTGTGTGGGTGTGGGTGTGGGGGTGGGGTCGGTGGTAGGGGTGGGGTTATAGAGGTACTGAACGGGGAATTACGATTGAAGCCCCAACAAACCGACTTCACTAGGGGTAGAAGGGGGATTCCAAGATGTTTGAAACATTGGATAGTGGGAGATTTTCTCGCTTGAATAAATTCAGATTTATGTATAGTCCAAGTAGTAGTAAATTGGTAAGCCGTACTCCCTGGAATCAAAGTGTTTCTGAATCAAAGCCGTACATTTTGATTTCTGAATAAACTGAACTATTGAATACCTTTTAGTGTTTTGTTCCAACAAATAATAGGGGTTTAAACTGAAGTGTTCTCTAAAACTATGTTTTTTAAAATAATTGAGAAAGAGATCAGACCTCTTTTTGAAGAAACTGAGAAGAGAGAAAACTGAAGTATTACTTTGGTAGGCACTAAAATACTGTAACACCCCAAATCTTCTAAGTTAGATTATCAAGTTCTAATCACCTAATTTAGGGTTAACAAAAACTTTTATTAAAGAAAATAAAATGTGAATGCATGTGTGTTTGCATTAGTGTAGAATTGAGTGCATATGCCATGTTTGATTGTTCTAAATGATGTGAAATGGTTTAAAGGTGAATGCCACATCCTCTAGACCATTTACAAACAAAATCCAAAGAGAAAGAAATCAAATAAGAATAAATAAACAAAATGGTCATTTTGACCATTTTAAACCACTAGGCCACTTTAGGTGTTCCTAGAAGAAGATTTACAATAGAAACAATTCTATTTCTTTTCACCCCTTGCTAGACCAAGTAAAAGTGTATCCAGGACCACTTTACAAACTTACAAAAACATCTGGCAAATCAATTAAATGGGCAATGGAAAATTGAATCTCATTCATATGGGAAGATCCCACTTTTTCAAAAACCCACCAAATAAATTCCCCTTGACCTCTCCAACCAAACCTAGTCTCTCAAGCTTAATCTAAGATCACTCAAAAAATTTGAATCAAAAATTGAAAAGTAAATTTCATGCGGACATTAACACAAACACTTGGCATGCATAGAAAAACCTCTAGCCTAACTTCACTGTTTTGTATAGTGATCATCGACCAAATGGTCCCCTCTTTACTTCCCTGTCTCCCCTAAGCCTAACCCAGCCCAGACCAGCTCCCCCTTCGCTGTGGAGCACAGTGGAGCACTGCCAGTTTGTGGTCATCACTGGCCGACAACGGCTAGCTCGCACCAAACCACCCCACGCCCATCCGGGATGTCCAGTAGCCTCGCCGCAGCCTACCGCCACCCCCTGTCCAGGCCCCAGCCCCAGCCGAGCCATGGACCACCCTAGTCGCGCTGTGCACCGCCTCTCTGCACCGTGTCCAGAGCGCGCCAGTGTGCCGTGCCCGACCAGCCCCGCCAGCTCGCGCCTTGCCCTCACTATGCACGCGCAGCCTCGCCATGATCACTGCACCCTGGTAGACACACCTGTTCGCAACTGTGTGCCCCGCAGCTGCCGCACGCTGCCGCAAATACTTCTGCCGCCGCGCGAAGCACCGCACACTCCCGATCAAACCACGCCGCCCACACTGTGCCTTTAAGTCCGAGAGAACCGCCAGGAGACACTGTGTCAACACCCGAATTTTTAATCCCAGATGCCCATTATGCCATACCTCGCAATCCCAGGATTACCATTTTTGCGAGACATAACGGATTGGATATCACCGTACATCATCCATTACAAACCATACATAAGGTCTTACACAAATAAGGATCTCACGATCCAGTCTTAATACAACAAGCAGCGGAAATAAAAGATAAGCGTAGCGGTGGGGTCCATCTTCAGGGGCACAGTCAATGCTGATGAAGGCATATAGTCCTAGTTATCATAGCCGTCCTGCTGGCCATCATCTTGGTAATCTCCTTCAAAGTCTGGCCATGAGAATAGCCAGGGACAAAAGCCATGAGTACTCTTTAAGTACTCGCAAACTACCACTAACAAGTAGTATAGTTCTAAGTTAAAGAACTAAATCTAAGTTTAACTACAAAGTTAAGTTTGAAACCTAAGCTGAGTTCTGAAGCAATGAAAGATAAAAAAAAGTCCTAGAATCACTTAAGTTGGGAAGCTATTGTCATAAACACAACCCTGTTGTGGTCAAGTCAAGATTCATCATTCATTTCATAAGTCATTTTGAAAACATCTGACAACTAAACAGTATGTCCATTCCAACTGTCCATAATAGTGGACGCGGCTATTCGAATAGTTTGACACTCTGCAGAGGTAGTACACTTTCACCACAAGATTCGATACATCTGTCAGGGATAACCCTGAATCATCATACTTAGTATGCAGATAATCAAACATAACCTTTCCTTTACACACCCTAGTATAAGCACCTCTCCTATGAGCATGGCCTCCCAACCATGACCATCATTCATCTTTGGCACTGCATAGGTGGACAACATTGAGAGGTAGCCTCAGCTGAAACCTCTCCCGCGAGGGAACTAATACTAATGCATATAAACTTCTGGCTAAGCCTTACCCAATTCAGGTAGTGTTGTTGTACGGTAAATTTGGAATGGTATCGCATCTGAATCCAACCATCAGTTTTATAAAAGGGTTAAGGCTCATGCCTCAACATTTCACCATCATAAACCATTTGTGTTTCTCAACACATGTCAAAACATTTCAATAGAATGACTCATCATTCCAAGGTTTTTCACAATTCATTTTCACCAAGTGTTCCCATCTAAAGTGACTCAAGTTTTTATCTACTCTAAACTACTAAGTTAAGAGTGTTCACTAAGGTGGAAAAGATGGGATCAATCTCATGCCATAGAATGACATCTAAAGGGTTCTAAATAGGTCAAGTTTTATACTCTTTATGCTACCTTCAAAACAAGTAAAGAACTTTGGGTAAAGTAAAGGAAGTAAAGCTTGAAAATAATACTTGGGGTAACTAATAGTCAAAGTGATATGACTCAAGCATGCCTATAGCATCTTTGATCAAGTTATCTAGCTTAATTCTATCTTGCTAACAATAGCTTGCCTTGGTTGGTGCAGTGGTTGAGGTTTTCTTCCTCTTCTTCTTGGTAGAACTCCTCCTCCTCATAGACTTGGTCGGTATTATCGTCTATAAATACATACGGAGTACACAATCACCAAACAATATTTAACTAGTCTAATTAGCATTCTAAGACGCACATTTGATGATCTATTATCATCACAAGCATCACAAGTTTTATTAACTAGTTTCATTTCTTTTATTTTGGAAAAGTAATTTCTACTCATTCAAAATTAACTAAGATTTAATATGCACCACCTAAAATATGGGATCATGTGGACACATGTCATCACCACATATTCTAACATGTGGGAATATAATTTAAGGTTTGGATCATAATTACTTTGGTTTAAGTTCATTATTTAATGATTTAAAGTGACTAGAAATGCCTATATAGCATTCTTTTGGTACTAGTCCTAAGTCACTGCATGGAAACCTTAATATTATTACATATTCAGATAGCTATAGTGAAATGTGATTTTTGAGAGTTGGAATCAACTCAAAAGCTATCTTGGTTGATTTTATAAAAATGTTGCAAGGTGCAAATGCTTCTGTCTTATTATTTTTACTAGGAGGGGTCTCTAAATCTAATTGAATTAAATCCAACGGGCTTGGGTAGATCTTTTCAGTAGCTTTCTAACAAAATTGGATTCACTCCATTTGGATTTGTAAATCTCTCTGAATTGATTTTCAAACTAGGGGACATAACTAAGTTTAAACTAAAAAGAAAAATCCTAATTCAAACTAACTGGGTTGCGCGGGAAACGCTAACGGGCCGACCCAGTGTCACTCCGTAGCGCGGGGCTCAGCTGACAGGGGGTCCACCTGTCAACGGATCATAACGCGCGAAGCGGTACGGGGCAATGTGGGGCGTTGGATTAGAACCGGGATCAACGGCTGGGGATCGTCGTCGACGACGGACCTGTCGCCGGCGAGCTCTAACTCTAACGGCTCGGTGGGGGTGCCTAGGGGGCGTACCAGGGCTCCAGCAACGACGACGAGGCGGGCAAACAGACTGGTGGTCGACGGCAAGCTCAGGGACGGTCGAGGCAGCTCCGGGGGTGGTCGCTATCAGCGGCGCCCTTCTCCTCCAGAGGCGGCCTGCTCCGTTGCAATTCCGGCGAACTGCTGCTCCCCTTGCTCCGGCTAGAGTTGTGGGACGATCAGTGAGGTGAGGGGAGGTGAGTGGTGTGCTTCAAATGGCTGGGGGTGCCCTCCTTTTATAGGCTCGACGACGGGACAACGCGGCATGGCCAGGCGATGGTGGTGACATGGCTACGGGCTGCTAGCGGCATGGCTGCAAGCAGTGATCGACACGCGGTCTCCTGGCGGTGCTCTAGGGATTTAATGCGGGCTTAGGGGTAGTGGTATGCGGTCGGGCGGAGCTGGTGCTCTGAGCGGCAGAGGCGGCAGTGTCCACGGCGAGCAGTGGCTGTGGTGCATTGGGCGGCGAACAGGCATGTCCGGCGTTCTCCCTAGGTCGTGCCGAAGCGGTGGGTGCGGGCTGCGGTCGAGCAGTGGCTTGTGCACGCGTGTCGGGCGCGGCGCTTTGGCGCGTGCTCGGCATGGCGCAGACGCACTGGACGCGGGCTGCTGTGGGTGGTCCACGCTCTGGCTTGGCTCGGGGAGGGGACAGTGCGTGGCAGTGAGGTCCTGGCTAGCTCGTAGACAAGGTGAGAGAGAGGGGGACGGTCTGCTGCGGCGGTGACCAAGTTGGCCGGCGAGTTGGTGCTCGGGGTGGCTCAGCACGGTTGCTAGGGACAAGGGGGTGAGGTGCTAATGGTTTGGTTTGATCAAGAGGGAACAAAGGGATTAATTGGAGATCAATTGGGGGCAAAACCCTGTACAAAACAGTGAGCTATGTTTAGACTTTGATTCTTGCCTGCCAAGTGTTTGTGAAAATGGCCGCAAGAAATAAACTTTGGAATTTTGAAAATATTTTTGGTGGGTGTGCTAGACATAAGATTGAGACTCTGTGGGTACTTGGGTTTTGAAAATTGAGCTTGTTTGGGTGGTTTTTGAAATAGTGGGATCTTCCCATATGATATAGATTCAATTTTCCAATGCCATTTAAATATAGTGTTTGAATGTTTTTGGCAGATCAAAAAGTGAGCCTTGGTACCTCATTATGTGTATTAGCAAGGGGTGCAAAGATCAACAATTGTTTCTGTTAGATTTTGGGTACTAGGAATATCCAAAGTAGGCATGATAGTTAATTTGGCAAAAATGACCATTCACTTCATTTATTCATTTTGAGTTGTTTTTCTTTGGGAAATGTTTGGGAATGATTTAGATGATGTTTATTTCACCTAAGAATCATTTTACAATAAATGGATCACAGAACCATGGCAATTCAAATCAACTCCTAATTAAATGCATACACACATGAATGCTTTCATATTATTAATTGGAAAAGTTTTTGTTAACCCTAATTTTGATGATTTGGATCTTGATAAGCTTGGATTAAAGTTTTGGGATGTTACAAACCTTCCCCCTTAAACAAGATCTCGTCCCGAGATTTACAAAGGAAACTAGGAACTAAAGAGATCTGGGAACTCTATCCTAATGTAATCTTCGCACCCCCAAGTGGCTTCCTCCTCGGTATGGTTGCTCCACTGAATCTTGAGAAACTTGATACTCCTGGTCCTAGTGGTTCTGTAGGCTTCCTCTAAGACACAGATGGGCACTTCACTATATGTCAGGTCATTGTTGATCTCTACAGCTCTGTGATCGATGTTCTTGAAAACTTCAGTCTTTTTTGGCACTTCCAGGCATTTGCGAAGTAACGAGATATGGAACACATTGTGGATGGCTGACATCTCTTCAGGCAGTTCCAGTTGATACGATACTTCTCCTCGACGGTTCAGAATATTGAATGGCCCGATATATCTGGGGGCTAACTTTCCTTTTAGACTAAAGCGTTGGGTTCCTTTCAATGGTGAAACCATGAGATATACAAAATCTCTGACATTGAAAGTCAGGTCTCTCCTTCTCTTGTCAGCATAACTCTTCTGTCTGGATTGGGTGGTCTTGAGGTGCTCACGGACTTTGTGAACCTTCTCTTCGGCTTCTCGGAGAATGTCGGGTCCAAAGATCTGACTCTCTCCGACTTGCGACCAATTCAAAGGGGTGCAACACTTTCTTCCGTATAGGAATTCAAATGGTTCCATCTGCAAACTATCTTGATAACTGTTGTTATATGATAATTCTGCAAAAGGCAGGCAGTCTTCCCATTTTGATTCATACTCTAACACACAAGCTCTAAGCATATCCTCTAAGATCTGGTTGACTCTCTCAGTCTGTCCATCAGTTTGCGGGTGATAAGCGGTGCTGAAGTTCAACTTGGTTCCCAATCCTTCCTGAACTTTCTGCCAAAATCTCGAGGTAAACTGGGTTCCTCGGTCTGATACTATGGTCTTGGGGGTTCCATGCAGACTAACAATTCGACCAATATACAGCTCTGCTAGCTTCACACTCTGGTAGGTTGTCTTGACAGGTATAAAGTGGGCTACCTTGGATAGTCTATCAACTATGACCTATATTGAGTCATTTCCCCTACTAGAAATAGGCAAATCGGTGATAAAGTCCATTCCAACGGAATCCCATTTTCATTCCAGAATCTGCAATGGTTGCAATAGTCCTGCAGGTCTCTGATGCTCTGCTTTGACTCTTTGACAGATGTCACACTTGGCTATGTAGCTTCCGATTTCTCTCTTCATCTTGTACCACCAAAATTACTCTTTCAAATCCTGAGACATCTTCGTTCCTCCGGGGTGGATAGAATAAAGAGTATCATGAGCTTCCTTCATGATAACTTGCTTTAGCTCCGAATCTGCTGGCACACAGATACGTCCTTTGTACCACAGTACTCCTTCTTCGTCTTCAGTGAATCCAGGTACCTTTCCTGTACCAATATGACATTTGATTCCGTCGATACTTTCATTCCCCTTCTAGGCTTCCTTGATTTGGCTAATCAAAGTGGGCTGAAGTTTAATGCTAGCTAAGAATCCTTTGCTAACTAACTCAGTCCTGAACTGCTCCAACTCTTCATACAAACTTGGTTGCTTCTCCTTGATCATGGTGTTTAGCCTACACGGCAATCTGCTAAGAGCATCCGCTACCACATTGGCTTTGCCGGGGTCATAGTGAATGTCAAGGTCATAATCCTTGATTAGCTCTATCCATATCCTTTGCCTCATATTCAGCTCCTTCTGAGTGAAAATATACTTCAAGCTCTTGTGATCTGAGTAAATCTCATAGCGATTACCCATCAGATAATGACGCCATGTCTTTAATGCCAAAACTACGCCTGCTAATTCAAGATCATGGGTCGTATAGTTCTACTCATGCTGCTTCAGTTGCCGAGACTGATACACGATGACTTTGCCTTCTTGCATCAATACACATCCGAGACCAATCTTGGATGTGTCACAATATACATCAAACGGCTTCTTGATGTCTGGCATGATTAATATTGGGGCTGATATCAATCTCTTCTTCAGCTCCTGGAAACTGGCTTCACATTTGTCTGTCCATTCAAACTTCTTGTCCTTCTTCAGCAATTGGGTCATGGGTCTGGAGATGCTCGAGAATCCTTCTACGAACTTGCGGTAGTATCCCGCTAATCCGAGAAATGCGCGGACTTGGGTTTGAGTGATTGGAGCTTCCCATTCTTCGACATCTTTGATCTTGGCGGGATCAACAGAGACTCCTCCGTCAAACACAATATGTCCTAGGATCCGACTTCTTTCAGTCAAAACTCACACTTGCTGAACTTGGCATATAACGGATGCTCTCTTAGGGTTTCTAGGATGATTCTCAGATGTTGCTCATGTTCTTCTTCTGACTTGGAGTCGATAAGGATGTCATCGATAAACACAACTACAAACTTATCTAGGAAATTCATAAAGATCTTATTCATGAGATTCATGAAATAAGCAGGGGCATTGGTTAATCCAAAAGACATAACCGTATACTTGTATAAACCATAGCGAGTAGTAAAGGCAGTCTTTGGAATATCCGTTGCACGAATCTTAAGTTGGTGATAACCAGTCCTAAGATCAATCTTTGAGAATACCTGGGCTCTAGTCAACTGATCAAATAGATCCTCTATCTTTGGCAAGGGGTACTTGTTCTTGATGGTGATGTCATTCAACTTTCTGTAATTTGTGCACAGGCGCTTGCCTCCATCTTTCTTGTCGACGAATAACTCTTTTGATCTCCATGGCAATGCGCTTGGTTGAATCAAGCGTTTTTTCTAACATAGCATCCAACCGCATCTTCAGTTCCACTAACTCTGAGGGGTTCATACTATAGGGTCTCTGGGCTATGGGTCCGGTTCCGGGGATTAGTTCGATAATGAACTCAATATCCCTATCTGGGGGCATACCTGGCAATTCATCTAGAAATACGTCGGGGTATTCACAGACTACTCTAACTTGGTCTATGGTGGGTAGGGCTAGACTCTTGTTGCACTTGAATGGACGAGGTAAGGTTTCAGAGATATGCTCTACTGTTACTCCAGAGCTACTGGTCATGGTGATGGCTTTCTTAGCATAGTCTATCAGTCCTTTATGCCTTGACATCCAGTCCATACCTAGTACTACTTCCAATCCTTTGGTTCCAAGTACAATTAGGTTGGCATAAAAAACTATCCCATGTATTCTGATAGGCACAACTTTGCAAATTTTTCTAGCTTTGGTTGTTGAACCGGGGATTTGAACTATCATGACATGCTTCAAGTTGGTTGGCTGAATCTTACTAGTGCATGCAAATTCTTCGGTGACAAATGAATGCGATGCTCTAGAATGAAACAATACCCTTGCTAAAACTGAGTTGACAGAAAACATACCCAACATTACATCTGGCGCTTCTTGGGCTTCTTCTGCGTTCATGTGGAAGAGACGACCGTTGCGGTTGTGAGGGTCCCCTGGGGCAAATCTCCTTCCTGGTTGAACACGACACTGCTGTTGAGCGGGGGCATTCACATTGGCATTGGCTGCAGTCTTCTTGGGACACTCATTGGAATAGTGACCCTTCACTCCACACTCGAAACAAGTGATTTGGGACTTGTCCTTGGCTGCGATAGGCACAACATTGCTGCCAGTTCTGGGTGCAGTGTTGTTGTTGTTCTTGGGAGGTGCACGGTTGAAATTGTTGGCATTGCCGGAGTTGTGATTGTTTCCTCCGGACTTCACATTGCTTCCGCTACGGTTGGGGTAGCTTGGGCGAGACATTGGGGGTTGGTTGTTCCTTGGTGCATATCCCGATGAGGGGTTGTGACGATACTTCTGGTGAATGCTGGATCCCGACTGCTGCATCATACGACGTTTGCGGTTGTCGTTTGCCTGGTTAATCTTCCCTTCCATCTGAATGGCAGAGTCGACTAGCTCTTCGAGATCCTGAAAACGGATGTTGACAAGGACAATCTGCATCTTATCACGCAGTCCGTTCAAGAATCTCTCCTTCTTCTTGGCCTCCGTGTTGATCTCATCAGGTGCATATCTGGCAAGTGACAGGAATCTATCACGGTATTCTACCATAGTCATTCTTCCTTGCTTCAATTCGCGGAACTCATCTCTCATTCGGGTGACTAGACCCTGCGCATGTGGGTGCGGCTGAACTTGACTTTGAATGCATCCCATGTCATCACTTGACCATGGTTCATATTACGGATACTAGTCCACCAAGCTCTTGCATCTCCAGCCAGATAGTGGGTGGCGAAGAGAACCTTTTTGTCTTCATCAACTCCTGCAACTTCTAAGTTGTTTTCCATTGGCTGCAACCAGTCATCAGCATCTAATGGGTTTTCAGATTGGTTGAAGATTGGGGGATTGGTATTCTGAATTTTTTTGAGTTTGGATCCATGATGATCCTGATTTCCATGCCCTTGGTTGTTGACAGCCATCTGGGCAATCTATTGAAGTGTTGCTGAGTTGGCTTGGTGCTCTGCCCTGCTTGCTTCATGGTCGGCGATGAGATTCTATAAGATCTGCAGCATTTGGTCTTGTGACGAGCTGCTGCCTCCTTGGTTTCCACGAGTCATCTGAAGATTGAGGTAGATACAGGGGTAAGAGGGAAATTCTAAGGTTCATGGTTTTGGTTTTAATTCTAAAACTTTGAGTTAGACTCAGGTTTTGCTACTAACTTCATTTCATTCATGCAAACAAGCACACGATACAACACACACCACAACAAGCAAAGGGAAAACAGATGGTTTGAAGAACCATTCTGCAAGCTACGATACAGTGGGACCGATACATCTCATGCTACGATAGTGCTCTAGTGCATCTACTCATCGTCGATGAAGTCGGAGTCCTCATCATCAGTGTAGAAGTCCACGACATCCTCCTCTAGAAAGTCATCATCATTGCTGAGGTAAGAATCCATGTCTCCCTAGATGTCTTCACCCTCCTCTTCTTCCTCCTTTGCTGCCAGCTGAGCTTCCTGCTCCTTGACGGTCTTCTCAAGGTCGGCCACCTTCTTGCGAAGACGGGCGATGGTGCGATCCTTCTTTGCACGCTGGCAGCGAAGAGACTGGCGATCCTGGACGAGCAGTGCGAAAGTCTGGGCATTCTGGTCGGCGATGGCACGGTTCTGGTTTGCTAACTCTCTAGCATTGTCCAGTTCCTGCTGTCTGTCGTGTAGCAAGAAGTCAAGATTCTCCACTTGACGCCTCAACTCTGGGTGACTTGGCATCTCCATCAGCATTCCCATGAAGTCACGTCTTGCATAATGAACAAAACGGGTTCCCTGGAGTTGGTTGACGCTGAGGGCACATAGACATGCGAGAGCTTCATGCATTGCCCTGGCTAATCCATCTAGCCAGTTGTTCTCTCTCATGGAAAACTGAATTCTCCTAGAAGTTGGTGCTTCGATGCTTCCACTAAGATCCGTGGTGACTAGCCACTGTAAGTCTCCTCCTGGGCATCCTGGAAGTTGAGCTCTAAGAAACACCGGATGTGGGCGTCCCAGTAACTCTGACGGTGAATCCAGATCGCTCTCAAAGATCAGCTGACCTCCGTTTCCCAACTAGTAGAACTTGCTGAACCGAGTCTCCATCTACAAGAATTAAGGATGAGTAAATTAGTGAAGTGATCAAGTGTGTCAAATTTTAAGTAGTAATTGTAAGAATTTTGAGGACATGAATTTTTGAGAAAGAATGAATTCACTAGGATAAGAGAGGAGATAGTTTTTCATAAATACTCACTTTGGTTTTGAAACTAAGTTTTTGTTCAGACGTCCATTCTAACTAGGGTCTCCTATGGTCAGGATGGCTCTGATACCAACTTGTCAACTCCCGGATTTTTAATCCCAAATGCCCGTTATGCCATACCTCGCAATCCCATACCATTTTTGCGAGACATAACAGATTGGATATCACCGTACATCATCCATTACAAACCATACATAAGGTCTTACACAAATAAGGATCTCATGATCCAGTCTTAATACAACAAGCAGCGGAAATAAAATATAAGCGTAGCGGTGGGGTCCATCTTCAGGGGCACTGGTAATGCTGACGAAGGCAGATAGTCCTAGTTATCATAGCCGTCCTACTTGCCATCATCTTGGTAGTCTCCTTCATAGTCTGGCCATGAGAATAGCCAAGGACAAAAGCCATGAGTACTCTTTAAGTACTCGCAAACTACCACTAACAAGTAGTATAGTTCTAAGTTAAAGAACTAAATCTAAGTTTAACTATAAAGTTAAGTTTGAAACCTAAGCTGAGTTCTGAAGCAATGAAAGATAAAATAAAGTCCTACAATCACTTAAGTTGGGAAGCTATTGTCATAAACACAACCCTATTGTGGTCAAGTCAAGATTCATCATTCATTTCATAAGTCATTTTGAAAACATCTGACGACGAAACAGTATGGCCATTCCAACGGTCCATAACCGCGGACGCGGCTATTCGAATAGTTTGACACTTTGCAGAGGTGGTACACTTTAACCACAAGATTCGATACATCTGTCAGGGATAACCCTGAATCATCATACTTAGTATGCAGATAATCCGCATACTAAGTATGATGATTGAGGGTTACTCCTGATTGATGTATCGAATTTTGTGGGGAAAGTGTACCACCTCTGTAGAGTGTAAAACTATTCGAATAGCCGCGTCCGCGGTCATGGACAGTTGGAGTGGCCATACTGTTCCGTCGTCAGCTGTTTTCAAAATGGCTTGTGAAATGATTTGTGACTTTGACTTGACCACAACAGGGTTGTAAATATGGCAAATAGTTTCCCACTTAAGTGATTTGGAACATTAAATTCGCCTTCTTTACTTCTGAACTCAGTTTAGATAAATGTGCCTTTTTGCAAATAAACCTAGAGCTTAAGATTCCTACTAGAACTACGTTACTTGTTAGCGATAGTTTGTGAGTACTTAAAGAGTACTCATGGCTTTGTCCCTGGCTATTCCCGTTGCCAGACTATGAGGAGGACTATGAGGAAGATGGAAAGCAGGATGGCTATGACAACTAGGATCATCTCCCATCGTCAGCATTTCCTGTGACACTAAAGATGGAGCCCACTACTACGCTTTATTATTCCGCTGCTTGTTTGTATTAAGACTGGATCATGAGATCCTTTATTTGTGTAAGACCTTATTATGGTTTGTAATGGATGATGTATTATGATATCCAATCTGTTATGTCTCGCAAAAATGGTAATCCTGGGATTGCGATGTATGGCATAACAGGCATCTGGGATGAAAAATGCGGGTGTTGACAAATACTATGGCATTGATATATTTCCGTATTATATCTATTCATCAACGATGATGCGTATGAATATGTTGTCACCAAGACAGGTATTGAGCCCGAAAATTACGATGAAAGCCCGAACCAACTCGAGTGAATTTGTTTATCCATAGTCCAACTAATAATAATAGCAGAATGGTAGGCCGGTGGTATGGGGAATCGAGTGTAATAATAAAGCACCATGAGCTTTAAAAAAATAAAGCACCCTTTATCGATAACTTTTCTATCTCTATGGTTGGGTGTGTGATACATTGCAAATGTATCTATAATTTTTGATGTTCCATGCTTGGTTTTATCCACTTTCTTATGTTTTTTTCCAACTTTGGAGTACTTTCCATATGATTTCTTGGACTGACCTATTAACAACAGCCACAGTGCCAGCTGCCTGTTTTCTACTGTTTTTGGTTCCAGGAAAGTCAGAAAATGAATATTCTCGGAATTGGACGGGACAAAAGCCAAAGTGCCTATTTTTCCGGAGGTCATCAAGTGCCAGAATACGATAGTGAAGGGCCAGGGAGCCACCACACCACCTGGCTGTGTGGCCAGGCCTGGCCCGCGCCAGGGGGTGGTGTGGCCACTCCCGGCATCCCCTCGGCCTCTCCTTCTGCCTATATATTTCCCTCGGGACGAAAACCCTAAGTACCCGATCAAAAATCCATGAAAGAGTCTGTAGCCGCTGTCATCTCCATCCCTAGATCGGGGGGATCTGAAGCTCTTCCTAGCACCCTACCGGAGAGGGGAATTCACCCTGGAGGCCTTCTTCATCACCATGCAAGCCTCCGGTGTGATGCGTGAGTAGTTCATCCTTGGACTACAGATCCATGTAGTAGCTAGATGGCTGGTTCTCCTCCTTTGTGCTTTCATGTTTAGATCTTGTGAGCTCCGTTCATGATCAAGATCATCTATTTGTAATTCTACATGTTGTGTTTGTGGGGATCCGATGGATATTGAGATGCTATTTCAGATTGATTATTGATTCTATCATGTCTTTTTTATTTGTGATCTTGCATGCTTTCCGTTGTTAGTAGCTATCTTGGCCAAGTAGATGCTAGCAACTCCAAGAGTTAGTATTTATGCTCGATAGTGGGTTCATGCCTCTGGTAATCTGGGGAAGTGACAGAAATCTCGAACGTACTAGATGTGCTGTTGCTACTAGGGAGAAAACAACAATCCTTTGTTCATAGAACAATCATATTGTTTACTTTACACATAGTTCGTAAAGCAATAATCTATTGCTTGGAACTTAATACTGGAGGGGGTTCGGATGATAACCTGAAGGTGGATTATTAGTCATAGATGCAGTTGGATGGCGGTCTATGTATAATGTTGTAATGCCCAATCAAGTCTCAAAGGAGTCAAGATGATTAGTATATGCATGTATTGCTTTCTCGGTGTTTGTCAATTGCCCCGATGTAATTTGTTCACCCAGCATGTTATTTATCTTAAGGAGAGCCACCTCTAGTGAACTATGGATCCCGGTCCTTGTCTTTTACATACAATCTACAATCTTTTACTGCTTTGTGTTTACTTTCTGCAAACTATTACTTCTTTCCATTCGATACGTTTAATCCTTTGTTTTCCGCAAAATACGGTGAGATTGACAACCTCATCGCAAGTTGGGGACAAAGTTTTGTGGTTGTATTGTGAAGGTCTCCACGTTGCTACTAGCACCGGTAGTGCGCCCTGTCAAAGCTTAGCTAGTAACACCTTTGGGGTGTTTCCTTGCTCCTACTGGTTCGATTAAACCTTGGTTTCATAACTGAGGGAAACTTGCTGCTGTGCTCATCATACCTTCCTCTTGGGGTTCCCAATGAGATCTACATCAACACCGCCATCAAGCATTTTTCTGGGCGCCGTGCATTGAGCCATCAAGCGATTTTCTGGCGCCGTTGTCGGGGAGTCAAGGAAATCTTCACAAGGGGAGTCCCTCATAACCAATCTCTTTACTTTGTTGTTTTTGTTTTGCTTAGTTTCTTTTTGCTTTGTTTGCTTGTTTTGTTTTTCAAAAACACAAAAAAAATTAGTTTTACTAGTTTGCTTTCTTATTTCAAAAACATAAAAAAATTAGTTCCTATCTTGAGTGCCACTATGTCTAGCCTTGCTCCAATCACTATGTCACCCGAGGAAATGATTTTCACTTTTAAACAAGGAATTGAGGAAAGTTTTAAGGAATCTTGGTCTAGAATCTCCGATCTACATGAAAAGACTGAGCCTAAAATGACTCAAAGCTTGTTCCTTAGCAGTTTTTACCTTGGGATTGCTCTTTGCTATAGATATGCTTTAGATGCTGTTGTGGGAGGATATTTCCTCCAATGTAATGAGGATGATGCTATTAATGCTATAAAGAAATTGATCCTCACTTACAACATTCCTAGCCAAACTGATATTTCTTTTGCAAAAATATTTGCTAGGTTGAACACTCTTGAGGCTAGCACTACTAGTTTAGAAAGTTGCTATAATACGCTTACAGAACATCACAATTATGTTCCAATAAACTCCGAACAATCAAAGTGGTTCCCTAAAGTAAAGATTGAGATGAACACTGAAACTTTTCAAGCTCGTTGTGATATCATGTCTGAATTCTGCCTCATGCCCAAAGACATTTACAAATCTCTAAATACTTGGGGGCTTACTGAAGGAGGAAAAGAAATATCTCTTGCTAATAATACTACTATATTACCTCTTGGAATAGCTGAAGGAGTGTTTACAAAGATCCTTGGGAAAACGATTTCTATTGATTATCTTGTTATTGAATGTGCAGGAAAAGGACAAATTACACTTGGAAGGTCCCTATTAGAACTCCTTGGAGCAATAATAGATGTGGGAAAGGGGACCATGCACCTTTCTTATCCACCAAACAATCATATTTTCCCCAAGGTTAAGAATAAAAATAAGAGAGGTAAGGGCAAGAAAGTTGGTTTAAATGCTTCTTCATTTGAGAACACTTGATTCTTTCTTGCTTCTTATGCCTAACATAAAGGCGTTAAAGAAAAGTACTTATTGGGAGATAACCCAAAAGTTTTTTATGAGTCTTGGAAGTTATTACCTCTGTAATAACCTCTCCCTATCCTTTTTATTTGCTTTTTGGGCCAAGATTAACCTCTAATGAGAGAGAAGTAATGATTGGGAAAGTTGCTGTCCCAAAACAAATTTCTGTGCTTCACCGTAAAAATTCGTGAGAGAGCTCTGTATGTCGGATTGAGCTGTAATTTTATTGCTTCTTCCCCAGGTTGTTATCTAACTTTCGTTAGTTCAACACCTTTTGATTTGAGCAATAGAAGGTCTTCGAAAAAATTCGTCTTTACCTACTGGTCTGTTTTGACAGATTTCTGCCATTTTCTGCATTTGCTTCTTGTTGGTTCCTTTTTGAGTTCTTTTGGGGAATTGAGCTTTTTGAGGGAAGTGCTACAGTAGCTAGTGTTCTAATGGAAGTTTATTTGGTGTTATAACTGAACCTTAAGACTTATTTATCTTAAGTGCACTAATGTTGCTAATAAAGATTGTGTGAAGTTTTGTATGAAGGAAAAATTTCAGGTGTATGGAAGGAATGAGTAATGAGATGAAGATGGACTAAAGCTCAAGCTTGGGGATGCCACGCGTGTCACCCCAAGAAATATCCAAGAAGTACAAGCGTCAAAGCTTGGGGATGCCCAAGGCATCCCCTTCTTCATCAATAAAAATCCCAGGTTTCTTCTAAACTCTTCATTTTTATTGTTTCATGCACAATTGTGTTGTTCTTGGAGCGTCTTCTTTTTCGTTTTCGTTTTGGTTTTTTGTTTGCTTTTGTTTGCTTAGTTTTATAAATAAATTGGTTGGACCCCCTCTTTCTTACATTGGTTTGCAAATAGTTTGGTTTGGTTTGGAAAAGAGTAGGAAAGTTCATGCTTATGTGGTAAAAAGAGCTTGTTTTTTACTGTGGCCTATGCTTTGTCATGCCATGCTTGATATTGTTTTGACTTTATGTTTAGTATTCTTTGCTGTAGCATGACTTGTTATATACAATTGAGATTGCTTAATGTGCCTTGGATGAATCATGCGTTGTTTTAGCATATTAAAGCATAGTGTAGTGGTATTCTCCTTTGATGCTTTATTTGGGTTGACTTGGCGCATGCTCACACCATGTTATGACTATCTCAAGTCACCATAGCCTGTATGATCCTTTAGTTTTCAACTTGTAGTATCACTTTATGTTTTGATCAATGATGTTTTGTCGCTCTACATGATTATGGCCATTGTTGCTCTCTTAGTTTGTCGCTCCCAGTCTTTTACTAGCCTCCACAACCAAGTATGAGTTCCACTCATGCATCCAACTCCCTAAACCAAGTTATTCCAAAGAGTCCACCATAACTACCTACTAGCTTATGCTATTCCAAGTATATTCATGCTTTTGTTTACCTTCCAAATTAAACTTGTTATGAGAAAACTAGTGATTAAAGCTCTCACGAACTTGATGGCACACTTTACTTTTTTGCATCTAATAAACTTGAACCATTGGGTCCTTCTTTGTTGCGTATATGCTTGCGCTTTATAAGTTGAAATTAGCAGAACCATGTATCATGGGGAACGCTTTCAACATTGCACTTGTACTTTGTACCCCGTTGATATCATGTTCTTTTGCTTATGGATCCCGACGGTGTGAAATAAAAGTTGAACTTGTAAGATCATGGAGTTTGTATGCGTGTTAGAGAAATGCCTGGGCCGCTAGCCTAAGCCATGCCTAATCATGGTGGAAACTTGCAGCATCACCATAATGAGCACTGTATGAAGCATCCTCAATAAAAACCTATGCAAATAGCAAATAAAAGGATCGTTGAGATGCTCATTGTCTGCTTGCCTTGTCATTTTGATTATGGGAAAGCTCCCGTATCATGTGCAAGGGGTACCCCGTTGGCGGTTCTTAATGATACACATGTACTTACAATGACAAGAGCTTACTCGTGACTGAAGTTGAGTAGCATGAGCATCGGTCTTCGTAAGTAAGGGGCATGAGATTTCGGTTTATAACTTGTCAAGCATATCCTCTTAGTTGTGTCACTTTAACCTTAATCACCTTCAAGATGCTTATGATAGGGGCAATGAGAGCTGAAAGCTATAAGTACCATAATTTTTGGAAGCTCTTTATGAGACTTGAATCCTTACTTCCTTTTACAAAGGCTTTTCTTCCACCATTACATTGAGTCTCCACCTTCTATCTTTATGCACCTACTTTGAGAGCATAGTGGCCATTCTTAGTTCTATGTGCATTGTCCCAAGACTAGTTGAGTGATGCATAACTTGATATTGCTTGTTTTAAACTATTGTATCTAGTCACTCTTATGAACTTTGAAGGTGTCCTATGCTTTTATATTTGCTACTCTATTGAGGGACAAGCTAAATACTATTATGCTTTGTTTTCTTTATGTGAAACAAACAAATGTCTTGCAAAGCATTGTTATTCATGAATCTTTTGTTTGTGCCTTTTCATGTTGCATCATAGTTTCTTTGTCTTATTGCTAGAACTTTGTCTTTCATTCTATGATTGAAGTACAATGATCCCAGCTTTGAATGTTTTGCAAATACTTTGATCAAATCTTTGATGGTGCATGTCACCTCAAAAATTATTCTTTCTTTTTATCACTTACCTACTCGAGGACGAGCAGGAGTTAAGCTTGGGGATGTTGATACATTGCAAATGTATCTATAATTTTTGATGTTCCATGATTGGTTTTATCCACTTTCTTGTGTTTTGTTCCAACTTTGGAGTATTTTTCATATGATTTCAGTGCCAGCAACCTGTTTTCTGCTGTTTTTGGTTCCAGGAAAGTCAGAAAATGAATATTCTCGGAATTGGACGGGGCAAAAGCCAAAGTGCCTATTTTTCTGGATGTCATCAAGTGCCAGAATACGAGACGGAGAAGGGCCAGGGAGCCACCACACCACCTGGCCGCACGACCAGGCCTAGCCCGCGCCAGGGGGTGGTGTGGCCGCTCCCGGCACCCCCTCGGCCTCTCCTTCCGCCTATATATTTCCCTCGGGACGAAAACCCTAAGTACCCGACCAAAAATCCACGAAAGAGTCTGTATCCGCCGTCATCTCCATCCCTAGATCAGGGTGGGGGGATCTGAAGCTCTTCCCGGCACCCTGCCGGAGAGGGGAATTCACCCTGGAGGCCTTCTTCATCACCATGCAAGCCTCCGGTGTGATGCGTGAGTAGTTCATCCTTGGACTACGGATCCATGTAGTAGCTAGATGGCTGGTTCTCCTCCTTTGTGCTTTCATGTTTAGATCTTGTGAGCTCCGTTCATGATCAAGATCATCTATTTGTAATTCTACATGTTGTGTTTGCGGGGATCCGATGGATATTAGATGCTATTTCAGATTGATTATTGATTCTATCATGTCTTTGTTATTTGTGATCTTGCATGCTTTCGGTTGTTAGTAGCTATCTTGGCCAAGTAGATGCTAGCAACTCCAAGAGTTAGTACTTATGCTCGATAGTGGGTTCATGCCTCTGGTAATCTGGGGAAGTGACAGAAATCTCTAAGGTACTAGATGTGTTGTTGCTACTAGGGAGAAAACAACAATCCTTTGTTCATAGAACAATCATATTGTTTACTTTACACGCAGTTCGTAAAGCAATAATCTGTTGCTTGGAACTTAATACTGGAGGGGGTTCGGATGATAACCTGAAGGTGGATTGTTAGTCATAGATGCAGTTGGATGGCGGTCTATGTATAATGTTGTAATGCCCAATCAAGTCTCAAAGGAGTCAAGATGATTAGTATATGCATGTATTGCTTTCTCGGTGTTTTTCAATTGCCCCGCTGTAATTTGTTCACCCAGCATGTTATCTATCTTAAGGAGAGCCACCTCTAGTGAACTATGGAAAGAAGTAATAGTTTGCAGAAAGTAAACACAAAGCAGTAAGATCCTTTGTTTTTCGCAAAACATAGTGAGATTGACAACCTCATCGCAAGTTGGGGACAAAGTTTTGTGGTTGTGTTGTGCAGGTCTCCAAGTTGCTAGTAGCACCGGTAGTGTGCCCTGCCAAAGCTCAGCTAGTAACACCTTTGGGGTGTTTCCTTGCTCCTACTGGTTCGATTAAACCTTGGTTTCATAACTGAGGGAAACTTGCTGCTGTGCTCATCATACCTTCCTCTTGGGGTTCCCAACGAGGTCTACATCAACACCACCATCAAGCATTTTTCTGGGCGCCCTGCATTGAGCCATCAGTGTGTTCATACTTCTGTTCTAAACAAAAATATGGGAACCCACTATTTCGCTAATGTGAATAATCTAGCGCCTGAGGGACGATATCAAACGACTTATAAGGTAAGCAGTGGCGGTGTTTTTATCAAAAAAATGTGAAAGTTGCTAGGCCCCACAAGTACTTTGTTCTGACAACTCTTATTGTCCCTTCACACTAAAGATGGCAATTTTACCCACGAGTGCCTGCAGGTACTGTACCCGTGTTGGTAGGGTATGGGCACAATTTTATACCCACGGGTAATACCCATGCCCTAACCCGTTAAGTCATGGGTACGGGCATGAGTAGATAGACCCATACCCTACCCATTTAAACTGACATAGTAGTAAAACTTACCTGTAGAGTTACAACCTATGTGGCCAAGAAACCAAGGGAAGAGTATGATACTGTGACTTCTAAACTTTGATATTTTTCATGGGTACGGGCATAGGTAAAGTTTTATACCCGCGAGTACGGGTATGGGTAAAATTTTCTACCCATTGACTAAAAGGGTGTGGGTATGATATTGCTCTACCCTACTCATACCCTACCCATTGCCATCCTTACTTCACGCTCATTCATTAATGCGGCCACGTTTTCCTTCAGGTTTTTTGAAAGTTGTTCGGTCATGCACACATAGCATATTCTATGAAGTATAGTAGTACAACATACGTAGACCGCAATTAATTATTCGAGCTAATCACTATTGTTCTTATTTAAAAAGAAAAATTATTGGGCTTTGGAGCATGTCCAACAACCTTTTTGTATTGAATTTCTAAAATCTGACTCTAGGAAGAGGAGCACGAAGGTTTATCAATGGAACACAATTTACAATTTCCTAGCCTTCCTATAAGCATTCATTAGTGTTTGCCCTTCCTAGCAAAAATCATGTCTACTCTCTCTGTTCCGAAATATAAGACGTTTTAGCTTTGTGAAATCAATGTATCTAGACACCTTTTAGTGTAAAGATTCACTCCGAACCTCTATGAATCTATACACTAAATGACGTCTAGATACATTCGATTCACAAAGCTAAAACGTCTTATATTTCTGAACAGAGGGAGTACATGACAATGACATGTGGAGTCAACCACTCGGCCACCCAATAAATAAATCCCCTTTATTAATAAATTTTGAATCACTATGGCTGGGAGTGTTCAACCTTATGTTTAAAAGAAATTTTTTGGGAACCCACTATTCCGCTAACATGAATAGTATAGTGCGCCTGAGGAACGACATCAAAGCCACCCACGAGGTAAGCTCATTAAAAACAAGAAGAAATGTGGCGTTGCTAGGCCCCACAAGTAATCTGTCCTCACAACTCTTATTGTCCATTCACGCTTATTGATACATGTGACCTTGTTTTTCCTTGAGATTATCCGAAAGTTGTTCGGTCATGCACATATAGCATCATAGCTAATGTTTTCGAATTATCTCTACTACTATAATGGTGCAGTTTTGAATTGGATTGATAGCACCAATCCTGACTGTTGGGCTGTTAGATCTAATGGTTCAGAGCAGCTAGATTCATGTTGAAGGAGTAGTACCTAGAGGAAACTCCACCATGTCCTAGAACCATCATGTCACCCCTGCAAAAAAGTTCATAGCAGAGTAGGTTGTATTCTCAATATGTGTAGATAGTTATTATTAATATACTTAATGTATGCCTTTTTTATCTAACAAGACTATTGGTTAATAACAACTTAATGTTCATTAAATCACATTTCATACAGTATATACGAGTGTGGCACATGCCTTTTACTAGTAAGAAGTATCATGTGACTTCTTGCAAATCTTGCCACTATATAATGTACGAGTAACTTTGAATAATGAAAATTGAGTCAAGACTAGCAAATTCTAACAATGTTAACTCTTGGATATTTTTTTCCGTTCTAGCATGTAGAAGATTCTATCGATAGTCCTTAGCACAATGAACGCTATGGAAAAACGACAAAGATTCTAATGACATGTTATACATTTAATTATCTTAGCATACCCAGTATATAGTGTATGAATAACTTTGAACTTTAACCGTTGGATGAAGATTGGAAATCCCAACATTGCTAACCGATGGATTTTCCTTCCACTCTAACATTTAGAAGATTCTATTGATATAGTCTTTAGCACAATGAAAACTATGCATAAACCTCAAAACACAGTTTCCATCATTATAGAATCTATATATCATTTCTCTAGAGCATGTCGGGAATTATGTACCTACTAACAGGTTGATTTCTAAATGATACAACTTACAAGAACCAAAAATACACCAGATACTTTATGGATGTGGCTCAAAATTATAATTATTTTTGATCTTTACGTATTATTAATTTAGATAAAAATTATATTTTAGTACTATATTATATAATTAACTATGAAACGTTTCCCAAAAAACTAAGAAACATTCAATGACTGGTTATGTATTGTGTGCAACGATTACAGAAAATGTTTGTATCTTGCGCAGAAAAGGTCTATGGTTGTTGTTATGTGCAAAAACCTCCCCAACATGTGGTGGTACTTGCAATATCCTTGCTACTAATGCTCTTGGGGCAAAGGAGTACCAACCGTTCAATCTTGTTTCAATGATGGAAGGGAACTTTTGTAAAAAACAAGGAAGGGAACTCTTGTATAAAAAACGATGGAAGGGAACTGCTAGGCTGCTCCTACGTCACGTGGCAACTCCTGGATGTCCCGAGCAAGCCTTTTTAAGCGGCCATCAACGACGACAACCTCTCCCATCCAGGCACGACGCACATAGCGAAGTACTCTCTCCATCTCTCCCTGTCCCTTTAGGCCGGCCAAGCCACCACACACACAAAAATGCCACCCAGCTGCTCCGATCAGTTCACCTCCACTGACGAGTCCAATGCATGGGCAAACGGGGATATCAGTCCCTACCATGGTGATAGCAGGGAGTCCGTTGACGGGTCGTACTATTCCGACACACATGAAGGTAATTTTTCCGACGAGGACCCTGCTTACCGGCATCTGATGGAGGGGACGCTACCAGCAGAGAGCAAAGAGGAGGAGGAGGGGAAGGAGGATCCTTGGTCTTTCATCTATCAAGGATACGTCGTCTTCAAGAAGAGGTCACTTGATCCATCCTCCATCGGCAAGAAGAAGAGGGAGCATGATCAGGAGGATGAGGGGTTGGAAGATTTATGGCCATTTCTCGACTTCGTCTCCAAGAAGGGTGCACTCGATCCCACCTTCATCGGCAATGAGAAGAGGAAGGAGAAGTAGGCAGGAGGCTTGAAGAAGAAGATGGCGAGAGCTGGGGGATGCCACGGGAAACGGAAGGAAGATGCCAGCACGAAGGTGACATCGGAAGGATCCAGGTCCAAGAAGACAAAGAAGTCTTTGGATTAATTTTGTTTAATTTCACCTCTACTTCCTTTTTGTAATAATGTTCGGAGATTGAATATTAGTATTATCAAGTGCAAATTGGAATGGTGTTTGTGATCTAGTTAGCATATTACTTTGCATATTTATTCAAAAAATGCAAGAACATATACATATATGCATATTTATTTAAAAAAGCAAGAACATATGCATATTTATTCAAAAAACCATCCTGAATCATATATATATATATATATATATATGTGTGTGTGTGTGCTTGTCACACACAAATGTGAATTTGTATACCCACACGAATATCACATTATATGTTTTAGTCTCTAACTAATACCCACACTAATATCACATTATACCCACATGAATTAATACACCAAAAAGTCACACAATTGCTAGCGTCTCTTCACAATCTTCTTGCCCTTTTTCGTCGCGGTTGAATACTTTAGACCGTGCACTTTGAGATTTCTTCTTGTTAATGTACAACCTTTAGTAGGTAGTGTGGTCTTCCTTCTTACTTTAGTAGTAGTAGGCATGTCGAAGTACTTGTCAAATTCCTCTTCGATCTTCGGGTCGCCGTTTTTGTCGAAGTTTTGCTCGTTGGCGGCTCCTTCCATTCCGATGATGTTCCTCTTGCCCCTCCTAACTACAACACGGTTGGAGTTTGATGGGTCGATAATAAAAAAGCATTGATCAACTTGGCTAGCGAGTACCCAAGGCTCATTTTTTGCGGAGGCGTTCTTCGTCGATTTGGCATCTGGTATAACCATTGTGGTGAAATACCGACCTTCTTTTTCCACGTTCTTGGCCCATCTAACACGGAACATCGGTACGATCTCTCCACAGTAGTCGAGCTCCCATATCTCCTCGATCCTTTCATAGAATCTTTCCATGACAGTAGTCTCGTTATCAGCGAAGGATAACATAGTTACTACTAAGTTTTGATATTCGCTATTCCTTTCCTTTTCCTCGGTGTAGAATCTATAACCGTTTATGTCGTATGACTGATAGGTCCTTAGGTTGTGCCCTGGGCCCTGCGACAAGGAGAATATGAGTTTTTGACCTTCCGTAGAAGGCGTCTGTGGGGGATTGTCTAGTTGCCTTTTCTTGAACCAACCCGTGAAGCTAGAGTTGTGCTCTCTAGGTACATCTCCCTTCTTCCTCGGCCGGCCCTGGTCGACGTACTCCTGCTCGATTAAGCTTCTGTTCTCTTCGACCCAAGGGCTGACCACTTCAATGTGTTGTAGCGCGACTCGGTGTGCCCTGTCAAAGTCGGTGCGTCGACCATCAATGCCGACATGCAGTGGGCGGCAGACCTCGCGGTGACCATATCCACCGAACCTGCCGAGGTGCTTCTTGGTGGGTATTCCAACATCCTCGTTCTTGGTGGTTAGATAATTCTAGCAGAAGGAGATGCACTCGTATATCAGAAAGCCCTTGGCTATGCTTCCATCTGGACGAGACCTGTTGCGAACGAATCTTTTGATGACACCGTTTAGCCTTTCAAACGACATCATGTTGTGCAGGAATGTCGGCCCGAGCTGGATGATGTCTTCCACGACATGTACAAGCAGATGCACCATGATGTCGAAGAATGTGGGCGGGAAGTAAATCTCAAGCTCGCATAGTATCATCACGATCTCTTCCTATAGCCTGTCGAGCTTCTTCACACTGATCGACTTCCTAGATATGACGTTGAAAAAGTTACAGAGGCCAAACAGCGTCTCACGGACATGCTCGTCCATTATCCCGCAGATCGCAATGGAGAGTATCTGCGTCATCAGCACGTGACAGTCGTGAGACTTCATTCCGCTGAACCTCTTCTTCGCCACGTCCATATATCTGCTTATCTTCCCCGAGTAACCGTGAGGAACTTTCAGTCGTAGGAGGCACCTGAAAAACTGCTCGAGCTCCTCTAGACTCAGAGTGAAGCAGGCAGCGTGAAGCACCACCTCATTCTTCTTAACTCTTTTGCAGCGAACTTAAGTCCCTCCCGTCTGATCATCATCATCATCATCACTATTAGGGTACTGAAGATCTTTCTTGATGCCAAGCAATTTAAGGTCCTTTCTTGCTTTCAGCCCATCCTTGGTCCTCTCCGGCATGTTCAGTAGAGTGCCAAGCAGACTCTCGGTAATGTTCTTTGTGATGTGCATTACATCGAGGCTATGGGGAGTGTGGAGGACCTTCCAATAAGGCAGGTCCCAGAAAACAGACCTTGCTTTCCATACACTCAGCAGCGGCTTTGTCCTTGGTCGTTTTTTTCTTGGCGCAGGGCAATCTACCCAATTATTCAAAAGCTCCTCGTTTTCTTCACCGCTCCTCAGACGCGGGGCTCTTTCGAGCTCGTCCTTACCATTGAATAGGTCACCATGTTTTTTCCATGGGTGATCCATGTGGAGCCACTTTCGAGTACCTTGGAACACGGTTTTCGAAGACCCGGGATCCCTTGGTAGCTGGAGATGCGATGTCTCATCCATGCACTTGACACATGCATTGTGTCCGTGGTTCACCTGGGCCGATACATATGTGTAACCAGGATAGTCCCGCATCGTCGTGAGCAACGCGGTTCTCAGATGGAAATATTCTTTAGTGTAGGCGTCCCACGTACGTGCCGGCGTCTCCCACAAACTGGATAACTCCTCTCTCAACAGCCCAAGATATAGATGCATATCGATACCTGGTTGTTTTGGCCCTTGAATAAGAATGCGCATGTGTACGTACCTTTGCTTTGCGAATAGCCACGGGGGGAGGTTGTACGGCCATACAAACTCGGGCCAGGTGCTATGTGTGCTACTCTGGTTTCCAAAAGGATTGAGTCCATCAGTGCTCATACCCAGCCCGACGTTCCTTGCATCGCCCCCCAAATCTTCAAACTCGATGTCTAATGCATTCCACTGGCTAGCGTCTGAAGGGTGCGTCAGGATCTTGCCCTTCTCTAGATCATCTTCGGGTTTCTCTCTTTTCACGTGCCATTGCATGAGCTTTGCTTCCATAGGATCTACGAAATATCGCTGCAGACGGGGGGTGATAGGAAAGTACCATACCACCTTTCAAGGAACTTTCTTGTTCCCTCTCTTGTACCGTCCTTGGCCGCACATCAGACATGTGGTTCTATCCGCGTACTCATTCCGATAAAGTGTGCAATCATTGATGCATGCGTGGTATTTAATGTGTGGTAGGTCGAGAGGGCACATGATTTTCTTGGCCTCCTCGATACTTGTTGGCAATCTGTTCCCCTTAGGAAGCCAGTCATGCCAGTATTCTATGTTCGCGTTGAAGCTCACATCGGTCCATTTGTGTTCGGCCTTGATCTCCCGAGCCTTGAGCGTTACACTCAAACGTGTATCCTTGAGGCGACACCCAGGATACAATGGAGTCATCCCGTCTACCTCCATTTGGGCCAGCTTGGCTTTCTCTCTGGCTTTAGCTTTGTCGTTGCTCGTCTCCTTGAGGAGTAGTTCTTGAACATGAGGGTCCTGCAAGGCCGAAGTTAGCAGCGTCTAGGTGTTCGCGTCTTCTCCTTCTTCATGATGATCATGCCCATCGCCATCTCCTTCTCCATGCTGATCATGCCCGCTGGCATCTCCTTTGTCATGATGATCATGCCCGCCGGTATCTCCTTCGTCATGATGATCATGCCTGGTAGACTCTTCGTCTTCTTGCCCGCCCACATCTTCGTGACCACCATGTCCTGCCAGCGCCTTACTGAGGTCGTGCATGAAACCGCGCCTGAGCAGGTGACCCTCCAATTGTCCAGAATCAGGGTCGATCCAGCGCTGGAGTTTGCATGTTCGACATGGACATCTTATCATGGTCTTGTTGTTCAGAATCATGTCCTCCTTCGCGTCTTTCTTGTACCTAGCAATTCGACCTTTGCTCATCGTGAGGACCATGGTTTCCCGAGCGGTCAAAACAGAGAGTATAGGTTAGAACCACACCATATGCACACACACATGCATGAATGCTAGCCGGAAAAATTTGGCATGACCTTTCCTAAAATTAGGACATATGGAAAGAGCAAAAATTTGCCGAAATGGAAATGAATCAACAATTGGGCAAACATCCATGCACCACACCGGCCGGGACAACAACAATCAAGCAACAAAAAACTTCTTCGCAATGCAAACATTAATGCACCACACAAGCACCGTGTCGCCATGCATTGCACACATACCGCCCACGCGACAAGCTTCACCTACATGTTCATGGCCAAGTACTCACCTAGCAGACTCAATAATAGCGAGACGAGAGCGCGTGATGAGAGAGTGTGGACAAATAGATCTACAAGTTGGTGGAGAGGAAATTAGTAAACAAATAGAGATATGAGAGAGAAAAGTAAGGAACTTTTAGATATACAAGTTTGAGGGAAGCTTCCACTTACCAATCTATGTACTAAAGTAGGTTTAGTTACAAGAAAATGGAGAAACTATGGGCAACATGGGGTCAGAGGGAGGAGGAAGACGAGCTGGGAGGAGGTAGAAAGGAAGAAGATATGTGAAATGGGTGGTGGTGGCTAGATAGGGTGGGAGCTTGCCACCTTTTTCACATGGATCTAGACTGTAACACCCCAAAAACCCTAATCAAGATTATCAAGTTCTAATCACCCCCAATTTAGGGTTCACAAAAACTTTTATTAATAATTTGAATATGAATGCATGTGTGTTTGCATTAATGTGTGATTGATTGAAATTGCCATGCTTGATTGCTACAATTGATGAGAAATAGTTTAAAGATGAATACTACATCATCTAGGCCAATTACAAACAAATTCAAAAGAAAAGAAATCAAATACGAATAAATAAAGCAAATGGTCATTTTGGCCAAAGTTAACCACTAGGTCACTTTAGGTGTTCCTAGAGGAGAAATTCTAATAGAAACAATTCCACCTCTTTTCACCCCTTGCTAGACCAAGTAAAGATGTATAAAGGCCCACTTTACAAACTTATAATAACATTTTCCAAATCAATTTAATGGACAGTTGAAAATTGAATCTAGTTCATATGTGAAGATCACACTTTTTCAAAACCCATCAAACCAGTTCCACTTGACCTCTCCAAGCAAACATAGATACTCCAGCTTAAGATCAAATCACTCGCAAATTTTCATTCAAAAATCCCAAAGTATTTTTCTTTCGGACATTACAACAAACACCTTGCTTACACTGAATAATCACCTGCCTAACATCACTGTTTTGGAGCAGTATTATCCCACCTCAGTGTCCCATCTTAACCCCCTTGTCTCCCTAGTGTCAAGCAACAACCAGACAAGCCCCCTCTTTGCTGTTGTGGAGCACCGCCCAATTTTGGTCGTCGCCAGCCGACAGTGGACAACACGCCAGGAGCCTCGCTGCCCTTGCCCACGATGCGCAACAGACATGCCTTGGTCCACCACCACCCTTGTCCAAGCCAAGACCCTAGCCTGGCCCTAGACCAGCACCGCCGCGCCCTATGTCTTTGCGCCATGCCTAGAGCACGCCAGCTCGCCACAGCCGACCGCCTCACACAAACTATGCCTCACCCTCTCCACGCACGCTCACGCTTTCCATGATCACCCCAACCCCGCAGACACCCCCGTTCGCCGCCGTGTGACCCGTAGCTGCCGCATGCCGTCGCAAACACCTCTGCATCCGCGCGGAGCGCCACACGCGCCCGACCAATCCACACTGCCCCGTGCATTGCCATTACGCATGTGAGAACTGCCAGGGAACTGCGCACCGCCCCCTAGCCTCAGCTGTGCCGATAGGTGCCTGTAGCATCGTCCCCGACGAGCCCGTGCCCACGCCGTTCGGTTCCCTCACTGTAGTATAAGTAGAGGCCTCTCCTGCCTCATTTCTCCACACCAACACCCTCCCTACTCCTCTCTAATCCTCCCTCACCCTTCCTAGGAGCAAGGAAAGCTCTCCCTCGCCAGAATTTGGCTCGAGCCCGCCGCTGCTGGAGGAGAAGGACACTGTCGATTGCGACCACCCCAAGACCTGCCGTGACCGCGCCTCGAACCGCCATTGTCGACAACCCCATTCGCCCCTGTTGCCGACCCTAGCTAGAGCCTAGGTGAGCCTCACCGGACCCCGACCGCCGCGTTAGGTTATTTTCCTAGCCGGAGCAGTTCGTCGTCGACGACGACTCCCAACCGTTAGATTAGATTTAGATCGCATGGCTCAGACGCGTAGATACCGTTTCGGGTAGATTCAGTCGCTGACTAGTGGACCCCATCTATCAGTAGCCCTCTGCGCTGTGCAGTGCAGTTGAGCTGGCCCGTTTAGTTTCCCGCGCAGGCCTAGAGATTCAAATGTTGATTTTCCATTTTAGTTAAAACCCTATTATGTACCTAGATTCAAAAATCAATTCAGAGAGTTTCACTCAACCAAACTGCATGATTCAAATTTTGTTAGAAAGGTATTTAAATTATCTATCCAAGACCGTTGGATTTAAGTCATTTGGAGTTAGAGATAATCTATAGTAAAAATAGCAAGACATAGACTTTTTCAACTTCAAACATTTTTCAAAAATCAACCATAAATGCTTTTGAGTTGATTCCAACTCTCAAAAATCACATTTGATAAGATATATCTAAATATGTAAAAATATTTCGGTTTGCATGCAGTGACTTTGGACTAGTACGAAAAGCATTCTATTAGGGCATTTCTAGTCACTTTAAATCTATTAAATAATAATCTTAAACTTTATAAAATGTGACCAACACTTTAAATCACATTCCCATGTACATGATCCCATATTATATTTGGAGAAAATTAAATCTTCATTAATTTCAATGAGTAGAACCTACTTTTCTAAAATAAGATAAATAAGATTAAGTCTGTAATTCATGAGATGATTGTGATGATGCTAGATCATCAAGTGTGACCCTTAGTGTGCTAAATAGAATTAGTTAAGTATTGTTTGGTGATTGTGTACCCCGTATTCATTTATAGACGATAGTACCAACCAAGGATACGAGGAGGAGGAGTACTACCAAGAAGAAGACGAAGAAAACTTCAATCACTGCACCAATCAAGGCAAGCCATCACTACTAAGCAAGCTAGACCCTTGCAAGCTAACACTTTCAAGTATTAACCTAAGCAAGATGCATTCGGCATACTTTGGTTATATACCTTTGATTTATACCAATCCCAAGTTTTACATGCAAGCTTTATTCTTTCTACATTACCAAAGTCCTTTACTTTTTGTTAGTGCTTTGTGAGTATTTGGAAAAGTAGTATAGATAGCATAAAGAGTATAAAACTAGGCCTATACTTAGATGCCATTCTATGACATGAGATTGAAGATTAGCACCCCTAATTAGTGAACACTCTTAACTCTAGTGGCTAGTGCTAAGCATAAAAGTGGATCACTTTAGATGGGAATACTTGGTGAAAATGATTATGAAAACCTTGAAATGATGTTTCATTCTATTGAATTTTTTTGACATGTGTTATGGACACAAACGGTTTTGATGATGAAAATGTTGAGGCATGAGCCTTAGCCCCTTTATAAAAACTGATGGTTGGGTTCGGATGCGATACCATTCCAATTTTACCGTACAACCACAATACCTGAATTGGGTAGGGTTTAGCCGGAAGTTTATATGCATTAGTATGGGTTTCGTCGCGGAAGAGGTTTGAGCGGAGGCTACCTCTTGATGATGTCCACCTATGTAGTGCCCAGGATGGCAGATGGCTATGGCTGGAAGGCCAAGCTCATAGGGGAGGTGCCTATACTAGAGTGTGTAATTGAAAGGTTATGATTGATTATCCACATACTAAGTATGATGATTCAGGGTCATCCCTAACGGATGTATCGAATTTTGTGGTGAAAGTGTACCACCTCTGTAGAGTGTCAAACTATTCGAATAGCCGTGTCCGTGGTCATGGACAGTTGGAGTGGCTATACTGTTCCGTCGTCAGATGTTTTCAAAATGGCTTGTGAAATGAATTGTGACTTTGACTTAACCACAACAGGGTTGTGAATATGAAAACTAGTTTCCCATGTAAGTGATTTAGAACATTAAATTAGTTTTCTTTACTTAAAAAATTCAGTTTAAATAAACCTGGCTTTTGGCAAATAAACTTAGAGCTTAAGATTCCTATTAGAACTACCTTACTTGTTAGTGATAGTTTGCGAGTACTTAAAGAGTACTCATGGCTTTGTCCCTAGATATTCCCGTGGCCAGACTATGAGGAGGACTATCAGGATGATGGACAGGAGGAGGTCTACGACAACTAGGATCATCTCCCATCGACAACATTGCCTGCGACCCTGAAGATGGATCCCACTACTACGCTTATCATTCCACTACTTGTTTGTATTAAGACTAGATCATGAGATCCTTTATTTGTGTAAGACCTTATTATGGTTTTTAATGGATGATGTACTGTGATATCCAATCTGTTATGTCTCACAAAAATTGTAATCCTGGGATTGCGAGGTATGGCATAACAGGCATTTTGGATAAAAAATCCGGGGTGTTGACATGGACGCCCTCATCTGTGGCGCATATGGCAGAAATGCGCCACAGATGCTCAAACTTCTATGGCGCATATGGCCATATGCGCCATAGAACATATGGTGCATGTTAAAGTCAAACATATCTATGGCGCATACCCACAAATGCGCCACAGATCGTGGGTGAAATAGATTCCATGGTAGGGCCCGCCTCCACATTCTGTGGCGTGATACGTCCATTTTCATCACTATTCTATATCATAATTTATTGTTATTCATTGATATATTTCATATTAAGAGATGATACTTATGTTATTTCATCTGTTTTTGCATGGTTGATTACTTTTGGAGCATGGACCGCTTGCAGTCAGGATTCTGATGGAAAAGGTGCTGTTTGGAGGCAAAATTCGCGAAGATCAGAAAATCCGGGAAAATACATGGAAAATCCTATTTTTCCAGAAGACGAAGAAAGCCAGAAGGGGAAGTAGAGATGGGCCACAGGGGGCCCACACCACCCCTAGCATGGGCCACCCTAGGCCGCGGCACCAGGTGGTGTGGCCGCCCTGGTCCACCCCTGGTTCTCCCCTCTGGCGTATATTATCCTCCCAAAACCCTAAGACTCGGGGAGGGACCACAGAAAGATTCCGCCACCTCTACGAGGCGAAAAACACCGAGAGAGAAAGATCTGTCCGGTAGATAGAATTCAGCCGAGGAAATTCCTTCCCGGAGAGGGGAGATCGTCGCCAGCAACACCACCATCAAGCTGGACTTCATTGGGATCATCATCATCATCATCATCATCATCATCACCATCATCACCATCAGCATCATCACCACCACCATCATCTCGCTGTAATAATTGGGTTGAATCATGCATAGTTCTTAGGGGAAACTTTCCCATTGTTGATTACTCTTTGTAGTTGATGCTATTGAGTGGAACCATTGAATTATTGTTTATGTTCAGATTGTTATACATCATTATTCCATCTCTGATCATGATCAATATGATGTCTTGTGAGTAGTTCGTTTTGTTCTTGAGGACATGGGAGAAGTCCTGTTGTTAGTAGTGGAATTGTGTTGAGAAAGATTCAATGGTTTGATATTTAAGTTGTGGTGTACTTCTTCTAGTGGTGTCATGTGAACATCGACTACATGACACTTCACCTATATGGGCCTAGGGGAATGCATTGTTTATTTGGCTACTAATCATAGGGGTTGCCGGAGTGACAGAAACCTGAACCCCCATTAGGAAACCATTGCACAAGTGACGTCAGGGTCCTAGAGTTTAAAGCTATGGTTAGGTTTCTACCTTAATTACTTTCTTGTACTTACGGATGTTTGCAAGGGGTATAATCACAAGTATGTATTAGTCCTAGGAAGGTCGGTACATTAGCAGAGGTTCACCCACACAACACTTAGCAAGCTAAACACGATTAATCAACTATGTGACACGAAAGCACTTGACGATATTCCCATGTGTCCTCGAGAACATTTGGTCATCTTGATTAATACAACCGGCTTGTCCTTTGCTAAAGAAAGGATTGGGCCACTTGCTGCATTTATTCTTATTGTCTTTTATTTACTCGTACTTTATTTACTTGCATTATCAAAAACCCCTAAAAATCCGTTTGCTAAGTATTTGCAGAGAATTCCTGATCCATACCACTAGCTAGCAGCTTGTGCTCCTTGTTGGGTTCGACACTCTTACTTACCGAAAATACTGCGATACACCCCCTATACTTGTGGGTCATCAAGACTATTTTTTGGCGCCGTTGCCGAGGAGTGAAGCGCTATTGGAGAGTGGAACTGGTAAAGGAAACTTCTACTGTGAGTATTGTTTATTCATGTTAGTTGCTTTATTTTCAATTTGGATAATTCACTGAGTTTCTTATTTCATAATGCGACTACCACTGCTAAGGTAGTAGATGAACCACCACCTTCTGAGAATGATACTTTTAAAATACCTACAAGAATTGTTGATCGTGTTATGGATAACTACTATGTTGGGGATGGAACTGTCCATCCTGGTGATCATTTGATCTTTATACACGAATTATGCGGGTTGTTCAAGTGTGCAGGTATTACTACGGATCAAGTTAAGAAGAAGTTATTCTCATTATCACTCAAAGGAAGAGCTGAGGAATGGTATAAGCTGCTGAAGAATGGTCAAGCTCTTGAATGGGAAGAAATAGTGCCTCTCTTTTATTCAAAGTTTTATCCTCCTAGTGAGATTCATAAAGATAGGAATCAAATATACAACTTTTGGCCTCTCGATGGAGAGAGTACATCTCAAGCTTGGGGGAGATTGAAGTTACTAATGCTCAAATGTCCCATTCATGAGCTCCCCAACAATATTATTATCAATAACTTTTATGCAAGGCTTTCTCTTCATGATAAGGATTTATTGGATGCTTCTTGTGCTGGATCATTCACTTGCATGGAAGAAGAAGCTAAATGGGATCTTCTGGACTGTATTCAAGATAATGCTGAAGCATGGGAGAATGACAAAGGAAGAAAGTCAGGTATAAATTATGATTATGAATGCATTGAATCTTTTATGGGAACTGATGACTTTCAAAATATAAAAAAATGCTTATGGTCTTGATTTACAAGTTAATACAAATTGTTTTAAGGATTTTGCCTCTTATATTGAAATCCTGAAATAGGGATGGAACAAGTACCATCCACCATATAAAGATGTAGTTGACTGTGTTCCTGTTGGGAGTACTGAATTTTGCACTCTTGATCACATCCTGCCTAAACCTTATATCAAGAAAATACCCTTCCGGATAAGGTAAAGGATCATCCTATGATAACTAGTGTAATCCCTAAAAGTGCAAAGAGAACTGTAAAACCTGATGAACAAATAAACATTGAACCTGTTGTAGCAATTGCGAAAGACCTTGTCACTAAAAGTGTAGAAGATGGACACATAGGCTTTTGTGAGGATGCTTCTAATATTGTCTCACATCCTAATAAAGCTAAAAGGCTAGTGTCCCTGTGTTTTCTGTTAGAATTGGTGATCATTGCTATTATGGTTTATGCGATATTGGTGCAAGTTCAAGTGCTATTCCTTATGAGCTTTACAAAGAAATTATGCATGAAATTAGTCCCTGCGAATTGGAAGAGATTGATGTGGTTATTCACCTTGCTAATAGAGAGACCATCTCTCCAATCGGTATTGTGCGGGATGTAGAAGTTCTTTATGGTAAGATTAAATATCCTGCTGATTTTCTAGTACTTGGTTCAGCTGCTAGTAAAACTTATCCCATCATTTTTGGTAGACCTTTCTTGAGTACTTGTGGAGCTATCATAGATTGCAAGAGGGAGAAAATCTTGACTAAGTTTGATGGGGAATCTTATGAGTTTAATTTTTCAAAATTTACTAAAGAACCTTGTGAAAATGAAACCCATAATGAGGATTTTCGAGTTGAACAACTTGCGTCTATTTCTCTTGCTCCTAACAATGCTTTGCAGGAATTTTTGGAAGACCACGAAAGTGAGATCTTCATGGAAGAAAGGAATGAGATTGACGAGATTCTCCATCGTCAACCTAAGATGTTTAAGCATAACTTTCCTATAGAAGACTTGGGTACCATGTTGCCACCTAAAAAGGATCCGGTCTTCGATCTAAAACCTCTCCCTGACAATCTTAAATATGCTTACATTGAGGATAAAAAGATATATCCTGTTATTATTAGCTCTAAACTTTCAGGGAAGGAAGAGGAACGATTATTGGAGGTTTCGAAGAAACACCGAGGGGCTATGGGCTATACTATGGATGATTTGAAAGGGATTTCTCCTACTATATGTCAGCATGCTATCAATATAGAGCCAGATGCAAAGCCAGTAGTAGAGCACCAACAGCGTCTAAATCCTAAGATGAAGGAAGTGGTAAGAAATGAGGTATTGAAACTCCTTGATGCTGGTATTATTTACCCTATTGCTGATAGTGAATGGGTTAGTCATGTTCATTGTGTTCCTAAAAAAGGAGGAATTACCGTTGTTCCTAATGATAATGATGAGCTTATTCCCCAAAGAATAGTAGTAGGCTATAGGATGTGCATTGATTTCAGGAAAGTTAACAAAGTTACTAAGAAATATCATTACCCACTTCCTTTTATTGATCAAATGTTAGAAAGGTTGTCTAAGAAGACCCATTTTTGTTTTCTTGATGGATATTCTGGTTTCTCTCAAATTGCTGTTAAAGAACAAGATCAAGAAAAAACTACTTTTACATGCCCTTACGGAACCTATGCTTATAGACGTATGCCTTTTGGTTTATGTAATGCTCCCGCTACTTTTCAAAGATGCATGTCTGCTATCTTTCATGGTTTTTGTGAGGAAATTGTGGAAGTGTTCATGGATGACTTCTCCGTCTATGGAACTTCTTTTGATAATTGTCTGCACAACCTTGATAAAGTTTTGTAGAGGTGTGAAGAAACTAATCTTATTCTTAATTGGGAGAAATGCCACTTCATGGTTAATGAAGGTATTGTATTTGGCCATAAGGTTTCTGAAAGAGGCATAGAAGTTGATAGAGCTAAAGTTGAGGCAATTGAGAAAATGCCATGTCCAAGAGACATCAAAGGCATTCATAGTATCCTTGGTCACGCTGGTTTCTATAGAAGGTTTATTAAGGATTTCTCTAAGATATCAAAACCCCTCACTAATATTCTTCAAAAAGATGTACCCTTTGTTTTTGGCGATGATTGTAAGGAAGCTTTTGAAACTCTTAAGAAGACTTTAACTACAGCTCCTATCGTTCAACCACCCGATTGGAGTTTACCCTTTGAAATAATGTGTGATGCTTGTGATTTTGCTGTAGGTGCTGTACTTGGGCAACGAATTTGATAAAAAGTTAAACATTATTCATTATGCTAGTAAGACTCTTGACGCTGCTCAAAGGAATTATGCTACTACTGAAAAAGAATTCCTAGCTGTCGTTTTTGCTTGTGATAAATTTAGACCTTATATTGTAGACTCAAAAGTCACCATTCATACTGATCATGCTGCTATTAAGTACCTTATGATGAAGAAGGATGCTAATCCTAGGCTTATTAGATGGGTGCTACTATTATAGGAGTTTGACCTACATATTGTAGACAGGAAAGGTGCTGAAAGTCCTATAGTTGATAATTTATCTCGATTGGAAAACCTCTCTTTTGATCCTATGCCTATTAATGATAGTTTCCCAAATGAACAGTTGGCGGTAGTAGGGGTAAGCTCGCGAGGGAACCCTTGGTATGCTTATTATGCTAACTTTATTGTCTGCAATTATTTTCCTCCAACTTTCACAACTCAGCAAAGAAGGAAGTTCTTTTACGATTTGAGGCATTATTTTTGGGATGACCCACATTTATATAAAGAAGGAGTGGATGGTATTATGCAAAGATGTGTTCCAGAATATGAACAAAACGAGATATTGCGGAAATGTCATGGTAGTGCCTATGGAGGACATCATGCAGGAGATAGAACTGCACAAAAGGTGCTACAATCAGGTTTCTACTGGCCTACCCTTTTTAAAGATGCAAGAAAATTTGTTTTATCTTGTGATGAGTGTTAGCGTGTTGGTAATATTTCTAGACACAATGAACTGCCTATGAACTACTCTCTAGTTATTGAACCCTTTGATTGCTGGGGATTTGACTTTATGGGTCCTTTCCCTCCCTCAAAAGGTTATACTCATATTGTTGTTGTCGTTGATTATGTTACTAAGTGGGTAGAAGCCATACCTACGAAGAGTGCTAATGGGGAGACCTCTCTAAAAATGCTTAAGGATGTTATCTTTCCTAGGTTTGGAGTGCCTAGGTATCTCATGACTGATGGAGGTTCTCATTTCATTCATGGTGGTTTTAGAAAGACCCTTGCTAAATATGATGTTAATCATATAATCGCTTCAGCTTATCACCCCCAAACTAGTGGGCAAGTAGAGTTATCAAATAGAGAAATTAAATCTATCTTGCAAAAGACTGTTAATAGATCTAGAAAAAACTAGGCTAAAAAGTTGAACGATGCTTTATGGGCTTATAGGACTGCCCATAAAAACCCTATGGGGATGTCTTGTTGGGAATATGCCCTAGAGGCAATCATGTATGATGTTATTTCCAATGCATTCATCAAGTTATTGTCCATGTATGAACTACTGATATATATCATTGAATATGTGATTCGATTGTGGAACTATATATTCATGTTGTTTATACTGATTGTCCTTGGTCGTTGAGGTTGTGCTGGACACACAACTTAGACTAATGTGAAAGTCGGCTGATGACTCGGTTCCACTTGTCATGGGCATAGAGATGCTATTCCGACTTACACGAATTCCGCTAAAGAGTTTAGCGAGTCGGACTGACCCATATTGAGATGCAATGAACAAGTCGTCATTTGCATGTCTCAATCAATGTAATCCTTAGACATGAGGTTATTGCACAGTCCGAGTTGAGGATCACCGACTTAGGTTCTGTCAAATGTTGTTCCGTCACTGGGCAGTTATAAAGGCGGAGTTCGTGTTAACTGAGAATCAAGTTGCGTGGTGTGAATAACTGAGATGGGATTTTGCCCCTTCATCTAGAGAGATATTCTCTGGTCCCTCTCGGAAGATATGATTCGGAAAGCATGGCATATGCGTGACTCGGTTAAGTGTTAACTAAGGCGACCGACTAAGAGTTAGTCAGATGAATCACTTATCTCAGATCAAGAAAGAGAGTCGAACTATTTAAGGGATGACGATTATTCGCCTATAGTTCGACAACGTATATCGTGAGGCAAAAGGGACTCAGACGAAAGTCGCATTGGAAGGTATGTCGTCATGACTCTTTGGTACTTGGGAGTTGGCATGTTCTGCTAGGAGCCGCTACCAACTGATCGGTCACGAGTGAGACCCAGATCGTGTCCGGGTTACCATGAGCCTGTTGAGTCACACACTTAAGAGCGGGAGCATATTTGGGTTGGACCCAAAAAGGAAACGGACAGAGTCAGTGAGTTGGACTCGCAGTGACTAATATAGGCCTTTTAGTGAATGGGCCACAAGTGAGTGGATCCCACTTTCACTCCCTATATAAGATGGGGCACAGGTGCTTAGAGCACAGGGTTAGGTCACTCCATGTGTTGGAAACCCTAGCTCTAGTCTAGTCTAGTCCTGTCGCCGCCGTACCGGACCTAGCAGTCCATCGCCGGCGCTCCTCCTCGTATGTGCGGATACTAGCAGAGGTGTTGTATGTTCACTTCGACGATCATGAATCGGATCGGATCATGAGGACTGCACTGCATCAAGCGATGTGCTTCATCGATTCCGCAACCGCGCGTCTAGTGGTAATTCTCGTGGCCTACTACCTCAGCTAGATCTTGGGTTCACCGCGTAGGAAAAAGTTTTGTTTTTCTCTGCATGGCCCAACATGTCTCCTTATAAAATGATTTATGGGAAAGCTTGTCACTTACCCTTAGAATTAGAACACAAAGCTTATTGGGCAGTTAAAGAACTTAATAGAGATTGTAAGCTTGCTGGTGAAAAAAGATTATCTGACTTAAGTTCTTTGGATGAATGGAGGAGTGAAGCATATGAGAATGCTAGACTCTTTAAGGAAAAAGTTAAAAGATGGCATGACAAGCAAATACTTAAGAGAGAATTCCACGTTGGTGAGAAAGTTCTATTGTATAGGTCTCGTCTCTGATTTTTTGCAGGAAAACTACTGTCAAAATGGGAAGGACCTTTCGTTATTGAAGAAGTGTACCATTCAGGAGCGATAAAAATATCCTCTTTAAAAGACAACACTACACAAGTGCTGAATGGGCAACAACTCAAGCACTATATTGCTGGAGATTCTTACAATGAAGATGCTGATGCTTTTCAAGTTATAACTCTGGAAAAATTTATCAAAGACCAAATTCAGAGACCTACAGAGTCCATTTTCGAATAGGTAACAGTTCTGGTAAGAAAAGTTCCACGAAAGATCTGTCCAGTTATATTTTTGCAGTTTTTATCCAACAAGGAAAGCTACGAAGTGAAAGAGGGATGGAAACGGAGCCTGGGTGGCTCACACCACCCTGTGGTGCGGGCCCACCCCTGGCCGCGCCACCAGGTGGTGTGGCCACCTCGGACTCCGTCTCCGACCCGTTTTCTCCCAGTACCTTCCTTTTGTTGTAAAACTTCGTAATATATAATCCGCCAGATCCCCCGAGGTTCGTATATTGTGTTCTTGTCATGTTTTCGTTTCGATCTGTTTCTGCCAGGAACTATTCTTGAAAGCTTAGAAGCACAATGGTGTCCGCCAAGGATAAGGGAAAGGAGCCTATGGAGGAAGATCTCCAAGACCCTAGGCAGGAGAAGGAGATCAAGAGTGAAGATGAAGAGGAGGCAAAGCACACCGGCACTACCATTGCAAGCATTGGAGTGGTGGCAAACCCTGCCAGGATTAGAAGGACTGCACGGATGTCAACTGGAGGGAAGCCTCCGCGTCACTGTTTGGCCCCACGGACACCTTCTCCAAGCACCAAGAGTCCCTTCCATACCTTTATTCATAACCATGCAGGAAAAGAAGACCACAAGGAAGGAGAGTGGGGGAAGAATCGCAAGAGCTGGGATCCACAGCCCGACACGATCATGAGCGGGATCGAGGAAAATTCAAAGTTGATTCGTACTCTCACCTTTGAGATTGAGGACTTGGGGAAACTAATCAAAGAGCTCATCGAGAGAACACCACCACCACCGAAGGAGTAATTTGTCATCAGGTTTTGGCACCCCCTTGGTTTGTTCCAAGCTTGGGGGAGTGCCGCGGTATCACATCACTATCTTCTATCTTTTTACCTTTTCAGTAGAGTCATATCATGAATAGAGAAGTTATCATATAGGATGGTTTGCATTATGGAAGTGTCCCCTCTCTCGTTAGATATCTATGTATCCCTTGGTGTGAGTTATCGTTATGGAATATTAATGAGAAATTCTATCATTCACTCTTTTGCATATCTTATATTAGTTTTCAATTCATGGTTATATGATTGATCTTGTTGTTAGTATTGGTATCACTTTGGGATCATTGAGTTAATTTAGTTGGTTTTGGCAAACCTGGCTTGGTCAATAGCAACACTATTTTTGAGAGTTGAATGAAAAAGATAAAAGTACTCTAAAGAAATATAATTTCATCATCTTTCTTTCTTGATTTGCTCATAAGTTTAGTTTTCTCTTGTTAAGATATTTTGTGTTTCCAAGGAAGATTGCATGTTTTTTTATCACTTGTATGTTTGTTCGTTTCCTTCAACTCTTATACTTGCTACCCAGCCTTGCTAGCCAAAATCCTGTACCGAGAGGGATTCTTCTCGTGCATCCAATCCTTAAACCAAAACCTATGCCATTTGTGTCCACCATACATACCTATTAGCACTATTGCTATTCCAAGTAAATTCATGTTTTTATCTACCTTCCGAATTAAACTTGTTATGTGAAAACTAGTGATTAAAGATCTCACGAACTTGATGGCACACTTTACTTTCTTGCACTTAATAAACTTGAACCATTGTGCCCATCTATGTTGCGTATATGCTTGCGCTTTGTAAGTTGTGAATTAGCAGAACCATGCTGTCATGGGGAACACTTTCAACATTACACTGGTACTTTGTACCTAGTTGATATCATGTTCTTTTGTCTATGGATGTCGTCGGTGTGAAATGAAAGGGGAGCTTGTAAGTCCATGGAGTTATGCATGTGTGTTAGAGAAACGCCTGGGCCGCCGGTCTAATCCATGCTGTCATGGTGGAAACCTGCAGCGTAACCATAATGAGCATCTATGAAGCATTCTTCTTATAAAAAAGAGATAGAGATTGAGAAAAGGAGAAAAAGAAAAAAAGAGATGAGAAAAGAGGAAAGAGAGAAAAAAGCACCATATTCCCATGGTAAATAAGAAGATTGCTAAGATGCTCGTTGTCTGTTTGCCTTGTCATTTTGATATGGGGATTCTTCCGTATCATCGAGCAAGGGGTACCCCGTTGGCGGTTCTCCATGATACACATGTGCTTACTATGACAAGAACTTACCGGTGACTAAACTTGAGTAGCATGAGGAGCGGCCCTCGTATTCAAGGGACATGAGATTTTCAATTTACAACTTGTCAAGCATATCCTCGTATTTGATCAATTTAACCTTAATCACCTAAAGATGCCTATGATAGGGGCAATGAGAGCTGAAAGCTAATAAGTACCATGATTTTTGGGAGCTCTTTATGAAACTTGAAATCCCTGCTTCCCTCTTCGAAGGGCCTTTCTTTTACTTTTCAGTTGAGTCAGTAAACCTATTCCCTTCTATCTCAGCAAGTATTTTGAGTTGTTGTGTTTCATTCATTCATATGATCATTTGTTCAATCATGTTTCTTATGTTCCTTGTTTTGCACTTTGCTCTTATCTTAGTGTCTACTACTTTGAAAGCTATCATTGAAAATCAGTTGTTTGTGAACTCCAGCAAATTGTCAACTATTCTTTGACCAAGAGCTAAGTTTGCAATTACCAATTATGATTCACTTTATGTATCTTTATTGTGTTTCCTTTACTTATTGCAAGTTAAGTTATATAATAGTGAGTTGTCTGCTATTATGAGCTATGTATTGATGAATGTGATGCTTCCTGTCCATATTCTTTTATCAACTCTTCACTCCATAAACCAGAGGTCATGTTTATTGAGCTCAGTTTTGCTTGGGGACAAGCTAAGTCTAAGCTTGGGGGGAGTTAATACGTCCATTTTGCATCACTATTCTATATCATAATTTACTATTTATTCATTGATATATTTCATATTAAGAGATCATACTTATGTTATTTCATGTGTTTTTGCATGGTTGATGACTTTTGGAGCATGGACCCCTACAGTTAGGATTCTGATGGAAAAGGTGCTGTTTGGAGGTGAAATTCACGAAGATAAGAAAATCCGAGAAAATACATGGAAAATCCTATTTTTCCAGAAGACGAAGAAAGCCAGAAGGGGAAGTTGTAGATGGGCGACAGGGGGCCCACACCACCCCCTAGTGCGGGCCACCCTAGGCTGCGCCACCAAGTGGTGTGGCTGTCCTGGTCCACCCCTGGCTCTCCCCTCTGGCGTATATTATCCTCCCGAAACCCTAAGCCTCGGGGAGGGACCACATAAAGATTCTGCCGCCTCTGCGGGGTGGAAAACACCGAGAGAGAAAGATCTCTCCGGCAGATAGAATTCTACCGGGGGAATTCCTTCCCGGAGAGGGGAGATCATCGCCATCAACACCCCCATCAAGCTGGACTTCATCGGGATCATAATCATCACCATCATCACCATCAACATCATCACCACCACCAAAATCTCGCTGTAACAATTGGGTTGAATCTTGCATAGGTCTTAGGGGAAACTTTCCCGGTGTTGAGTACTCTTTGTAGTTGATGCTATTGAGTGGAACCATTGAATTATTGTTTATGTTCAGATTGTTATACATCATTATTCCATCTCTGATCATGATCAATATGATGTCTTGTGAGTAGTTCGTTTTGTTCTTGAGGACATGTGAGAAGTCATGTTGTTAGTAGTGGAATTGTGTTGAGAAAGATTCAATGGTTTGATATTTAAGTTGTGGTGTACTTCTTCAAGTGGTGTCATGTGAATGTCGACTACATGACACTGTACCTATATGGGCCTAGGGTAATGCATTGTGTATTTGGCTACTAATCTTAGGGGTTGCCGGAGTGACAAAAACCTGAACCCCCGTTAGGAAACCATTGCACAAGGGACGTCGGGGTCTTAGAGTTTAAAGCTGTGGTTAGGTTTCTACCTTAATTACTTTCTTGTAATTAGAGATGTTTGCAAGGGGTATAATCACAAGTATGTATTAGTCCTAGGAAGGTCGGTACATTAGCACAGGTTCACCCACACAACACTTAGCAAGCTAAAGAAGATTAATCAACTATGTGAAGCGAAAGCACTTGACAATATTCCCATGTGTCCTCGAGAAATTTTGGTCATCTTGAGTAATACAACCGGCTTGTCCTTTGCTAAAGAAAGGATTGGGCCACTTGCTGCATTTATTCTTATTGTCTTTTATTTACTCGTACTTTATTTACTTGCATTATCAAAAACCCCTAAAAATACGTTTGCTAAGTATTTGCAGAGAATTCCTAATCCATACCACTAGCCAGCAGCTTGTGCTCGTTGTTGGGTTCGACACTCTTACTTATCGAAAATACTACGATACACCCCCTATACTTGTGGGTCATCATGGCACATATCTCATTATGCGCCACAGAACTTGGATCGCCCCACCCTGGCTGGCAGGCCCCACCAAACTTCTGTGGCGCATGTTGTATGACAAGTGTCTGTGGCACATGGATTTACATATGCGCCAAAGAGTAACTTGTCTACCTATAAGCTATTTCCTAGTAGTGAAATTTCTAGGCATGCATATTCTTAGAAACAAGTTGAATCTTTTCGAACTCTCACCCGTATCGATACATTGACTGCCTGGTGGTGGGTCCACTGAACATATTTTCGCAAGGTGTGAAGTTAATTTTGAAACACGGGCAAAATTTCAAAACACGGTGAGTCATAGTCTCTTTGATTATTTTCAAAACACAGTCAAATTTCTAGGTATGCATATTCTTAGCACGAAGTTGAATCTTTCCAAACTCTCACTTGTTCTCGATACATTAACTGCCTGGTGGTCGGTCCACTAAACAGATTATCGCAAGGTGTGAAGTTAATTTTGAAACACAACCAAAATTTCAAAACAGGGTGAGTCAAAGTATCTTTGATTGTTTTCAAAACACAGTCAAATTTCGGGGCATGCATATTATTAGCAAGAAGTTGAATCTTGCCAAACAACTCTCACTCGTTCTCGATACATTGATTACCTGGAGGTGGGTCCACTTAACAAATTATCACAAGGTGTGAAGTTAATTTCGAAACACAACCAAATTCCAAAACACAGTGAGTCATAGTCTCTTTGATTGTTTTCAAAACATGGTCAAATTCCTAGGCATGCATATTCTTAGCAAGAAGTTGCATCTTTCCAAACTCTCACTCGTTCTCGATAAATTAACTGCCTGGTGGTGGGTCTAGTGAATAGATTATTGCAAGGTGTGAAGTTAATTTCGAAATGCAACCAAAATTTCAAAGCACGGTGAGTCATAGTCTCTTTGGTTGTGTTCAAAACACGATCAAATTTCTAGGCATGCATATTCTTAGCAAGAAGTTGAATCTTTCCAAACACTCACTCATCTCGGTACATTGACTGCCTGGTGGTGGGTCCACCGAACATATTTTTGCAAGGTGTGAAGCTAATTTCGAAACACGGGTAAAATCTCAAAACACGGTGTGTCATAGTCTCTTTCATTATTTTCAAAACATGGTCATATTTCTATGCATGCATATTCTTAGCAAGAAGTTGAATCTTTCCAAACTCTCACTCATTCTCGATACATTAACTGCCTGGTGGTGGGTCCACTAAACAGATTATCGCAACGTGTGAAGTTAATTTTGAAACACAACCAAAATTTCATAACACAGTAAGTCATAGTCTCTTTGATTGTTTTCAAAACACAGTCAAATTTCGAGCCATCCATATTCTTAGCAGGACGTTGAAACTTGCCAAACAACTCTCACTCGTTCTCTATACATTGACTGCCTGGTGGTGGGTCCACTGAACAGATATTCCCAAGGTGTGAAGTTAATTTTTAAAAAAGGGAAAATTCCAAAACACGGTGAGTCATAGTCTCTTTGATTATTTTTAAAACATGGTCAAATTTATAGGCATGCATATTCTTAGCAAGAAGTTGAATCTTTCCAAACTCTCACTCTTTCTCGATACATTAACTGCCTGGTGGTGTGTCCACTAAACAGATTATCACAAGGTGTGAAGTTAATTTCAAAACACAACCAAAATTTCAAAACACGATGAGTCATAGCCTCTTTGATTGTTTTCAAAACACGGTCAAATTTTGAGGCTTGCATATTCTTAGCAAGAAGTTGAATCTTGCCAAACAACTCTCACTCATTCTCGATACATTAACTGCCTGGTGGTGGGTCCACTTAACAGATTATCGCAAGGTGTGAAGTTAATTTCGAAACACAACCAAATTTCAAAACACGGTGAGTCATAGCCTCTTTGATTGTTTTCAAAACACGGTCAAATTTCGAGGCATGCATATTCTTAGCAAGAAGTTGAATCTTGCCAAATAACTCTCACTCATTCTCGCTACATTGACTGCCTGGTGGGTCCACTGAATAGATTATCGCAAGTTGTGAAGATAATTTTGAAACACAGCCAAATTTCAAAACACGATGAGGCATAGTCTCTTTGGTTTTGTTCAAAACACGGTCAAATTTCTAGGCATGCATATTCTTAGCAAGAAGTTGAATATTTCCAAACTCTCACTCATTTCGAAACATTGACTACCTGGTGGTGGGTCCACTGAACATATTTTTGCAAGGTGTGAAGTTAATTTCGAAACACGGGCAAAATTTCAAAACACGGTGAGTCATAGTCTCTTTGATTATTTTCAAAACAAGGTCAAATTTCTAGGCATGCATATTCTTAGCAAGAAGTTGAGTCATTCCAAACTCTCACTCGTTCTCGATACATTAACTGCCTGGTGATGGGTCTACTGAATAGATTATCGCAAGGTGTGAAGTTAATTTCGAAACACAACCTAAATTTGAAAACACGGTGAGTCATAGTCTCTTTGGTTGTTTTCAAAACACGGTCAAATTTCTAGGCATGCATATTGTTAGGAAGAAGTTGAATCTTTCCAAACTCTCACGCGTCTCGATACATTGACTGCCTGGTGGTGGGTCCACTGAACAAATTTTCGCAATGTGTGAAGTTAATTTCGAAACACAGGCAAAATTTCAAAATACGGTGAGTCATAGTCTCTTTGATTATTTTCAAAATACGGTCAAATTTCTAGGCATGCATGTTCTTAGCAAGAAGTTGAATCTTTCAAAACTCTCACTCGTTCTCGATACATTAAGTGCCTGGTGGTGGGTCCACTAAACAGATTATCGCAAGGTGTGAAGTTAATTTCGAAACACAACCAAAATTTCAAAACACGGTGGGTCATAGTCTCTATTATTGTTTTCAAAACACGGTCAAATTTCGAGGCATGCATATTCTTAGCAAGAAGTTGAATCTTGCCAAACAACTTTGACTCGTTCTTGATACATTGACTGCCTAGTGGTGGGTCCACTTAACAGGTTATCGCAAGGTGTGAAGTTAATTTCAAAACACAACTAAATTTCAGAACATGGTGAGCCATAGCCTCTTTAATTGTTTTCAAAACATGGTCAAATTTCTAAGCATGCATATTCTTATCAAGAAGTTTAATCTTGCCAAACAACTCCCACTCGTTCTCGATACATTGGCTACCTGGTGGGTCCACTGAATAAATTATCACAAGGTCTGAAGTTAATTTCAAAACACAGCCAAAATTTCAAAACACGATGAGTCATAGTCTCTTTGGTTTTTTTCAAAACATGGTCAAATTTCTAGGCACGCATATTCTTAGCTAGAAGTTGAATCTTTCCAAACTCTCACTCGTTCTCGATACATTAACTGCCTGGTGGTGGGTCCACTAAATAGATTACCGCAAGGTGTGTGGTTAATTTCGAAACACAACCAAAATTTCAAAGAATGGTGAGTCATAGTCTCTTTGATTGTTTTCAAAACACGGTTAAATTTCAAGGCATGCATGTTCTTAGCAAGAAGTTGGATCTTGCAAAACAACTCTCACTTGTTCTGGATACATTGACTTCCTAGTGGTGGGTCCACTTAGCAGATTATCGCAAGGTGTGAAGTTAATTTAGAAACACAACCAAATTTCTAAAAATGGTGAGTCATAGTCTCTTTGATTATTTTCAAAACACGGTCAAATTTCGAGGCATGCATATTCTTAGCAAGAAGTTGAATCTTGCCAAACAACTCTCACTCATTCTTGATACATTGACTTCCTAGTGGTGGGTCCACTTAGCATATTATCGCAAGGTGTGAAGTTAATTTAGAAACACAACCAAATTTCAAAACACGCTGAGTCATAGTCCCTTTGGTTTTTTCAAAACACGGTCTAATTTCTAGGCACGCATATTCTTATCAAGAAGTTGAATCTTTCCAAACTCTCAATCGTCTCGATACATTTACTGCCTGGTGGTGGGTCACCTGAACATATTTTTGCAAGGTGTGAAGTTAATTTTAACACGGTGAAAATTTCAAAACACGGTGAGTCATAGTATCTTTCATTATTTTCAAAACACGGTCAAATTTCTAAGCATGCATATTCATAGCAAGAAGTTGAATCTTTCCAAACTCTCACTCGTTCTCGATACATTAACTGCCTGGTGGTGGTTCTAGTGAATAGATTATCACCAGGTGGGAAGTTAAATTCGAAACACAACCAAAATTTCAAAACACGGTGAGTCATAGTCTGTTTGGTTGTTTTCAAAATACGGTCAAATTTCTAGGCATGCATATTCTTAGCAAGAAGTTGAATCTTTCCAAACTCTCATACGTCTCGATACATTGACTGCCTGGTGGTGGGTCCACTGAATAGATTTTCGCAAGGTGTGAAGTTCATTTCAAAACACGGGCAAAATTTGAAAATACGGTGAGTCATAGTCTCTTTGATTATTTTCAAAACATGGTCAAATTTCTAGGCATGCATATTCTTAGCAAAAAGTTGAATCTTTCCAAACTCTAACTTGTTCTCGATACATTAACTGCATGGTGGTGGGTCCAGTGAATAGATTATCGCATGGTGTCAAGTTAATTTCGAAACGTAGCCAAAATTTCAAAACACGATGAGTCATATTCAGTTTGGTGTATTCAAAACACGGTCAAATTTTTAGGCATGCATATTCTTAGCAAGAAGTTGAATCTTTCCAAACTATCACTCGTCTCCATACATTGACTACCTGGCGGTGGGTCCACTAAATAGATTTTCGCAAGGTGTGAAGTTAATTTCGAAACACGGGAAAAATTTCAAAACACGGTGAGTCATAGTCTCTTTGATTATTTTCAAAACACGGTCAAATTTCTAGGCATGCATATTCTTAGCAAGAAGTTGAATCTTGCCAAACTCTCACTCGTTCTCGATACATTAACTGCCTGGTGGTGGGTCCACTAAACAATTATCGCAAGGTGTGAAGTTAATTTTGAAGGAGAAACAAAATTTCAAAACACGGTGAGTCATAGTCTCTTTGATTGTTTTCAAAACACGGTCAAATTTTGAGGCATGCATATTATTAGCAAGAAGTTGAATCTTGCCAAACAACTCTCACTCTTTCTCAATACATTGACTACCTGGTGGTGGGTCCACTTAATAGATTATCGCAAGGTGTGAAGTTAATTTCAAAACACAACCAAATTTCAAAACATGGTGAGTCATAGCCTCTTTGATTGTTTTCAAAACATGGTCAAATTTCTAGGCATTCATATTCCTAGCAAGAAGTTTAATCTTGCCAAACAACTCTCACTCATTCTCAATACATTGACTGCCTGGTGGGTCCACTGAACAGCTTATTGCAAGGTGCGAAGTTAATTTCGAAACGCAACCAAAATTTCAAAACACAGTGAGGCATAGTCTCTTTGGTTGTTTTCAAAACACGGTCAAATTTCTAGGCATCCATATTCTTAGCAAGAAGTTGAACCTTTCCAAACTCTCACTCATCTCGATACATTGACTGCCTGGTGGTGGGTCCACTGAACAGATTTTCACAAGGTGTGAAGTTAATTTCAAAACACGGTCAAAATTTCAAAACATGGTGAGTCATAGTCTCTTTGATTATTTTAAAAACACGGTCAAATTTCTAGGCATGGATATTCTTAGCAAGATGTTGAATCTTTCCGAACTCTCACTCGTTCTCGATACATTAACTGCCTGGTGGTGGGTCCAGTGAATAGATTATCGCAAGGTGTGAAGTTAATTTCGAAATGCAGCCAAAATTTCAAAACATGATGAGTCATATTCGCTTTGGTTGTTTTGAAAACACGGTCAAATTTCTAGGCATGCATATTCTTAGCAAGAAGTTGAATCTTTCCAAACTCTCACTCGTCTCCATACATTGACTACCTGGCGGTGTGTAACATCCCAAAACTTAATCCAAGGTTAATCAAGATCAAATCTGCCCCATTTAGGGTTAACAAAAACTTTTCCATTTAAAATAATTGAGCATTCATATGTGTTTGCATTTAAATTAGGAGTTGTTTTGAATTGCCATGTTTGAGTGATCCATTGGTTGCAAAATGATTCTAAGGTGAATTAAAGATCATCTAGATCATTCCCAAGCAAATCCCAAAGAAAAAGAAATCAAAAAGAATAAAATAAGCAAATGGTCACTTTTGCCATTTTAATCATCTAGCGTACTTTGGCTATTCCTAGAACTCAAATCTTAATAGAAACAATTGTGGATCTTTGCACCCCTTGCTAGTACAAGTAGTGATGTACCAAGGCCCACTTTGTTTCATCTCAAAAACTTTCAAAAACAAAATTTAAATGACAATTGAAAATTGAATGTAGTTCATATGTCTAGATCACACTTATTCAAAAACCACTCAAATGAATTCCATTTAACAAATCCTAGCAACCAGAGCCTACCAAGCATTAGATCAAAGCATCCACCAAAAATCAGCTCAAAATTCAAAATTTCTCTCATCCGGCCGTTGTGTCGAACAGGTGGCAGACAGAGATCAAACTGCCTAACTAACACTATTGCTAGTTAAGCCCTTGTCCCCCATTGGACCCTCTCATCTCTCCTCTGTCCCCCTGAGTCCAACCAAGACACCAACCAGCCTCCCCCTTTCCCGCAGCACCAGTGCAGCACCGCCCAAATGAGGTCATCGCCGGCGAGATGCGGGCATCACGCCAGGGACCAAGCCACGCCAAATCAGCGCGCCCACTAGCTCCGCCCAACCCTACCGCCGCCCACGGTCCAGCCCTCAATCAACCCCAGCCCCTGGACCACCTCAGCACCGCGCCACCCTTTCTCTCAACGCCATGCGCAGCGCATGCCAGAGCATGATCGCTGCCAGCACGCAGCCGACCGTGCCTCGACACCATATCACGCACGCCACTCCGCCTCGACACAAGCACAACGCCAGACACGTCCGTGCACCGCCGCACGACCCACAGTCGCCGTGATCACCGTCGAGCACCGCCTCTATCCCTCAGAGCGCGAGACGCTCCCGACCATAATCCACCGCCCCTAGCGTCGCCATTAAGCCGTACAACACCGCCAGCAGACCGCCCACCGTCCGCCTACCTCGCCCACGCCGGTAGCCCCATGTACCGCCCTCGCTGGAGACGCCTGCCCACGCCTGTCGGTCCCCTCGTCACACCTATATAAGCAGGCCTCCCCTGCACGAATTCCTCACACCCTCACACTCCCCTCTCACCCCCAGTCCTTCCCCACCTCTTGCGGGAGTAGCTCGAGCAGCAGGCCACCGACATTTCACCGGAGGCAGCCGCAGCAGAGGAGGAGACGCTGCCGTCGATTCTGTCCACCTCAGCCCCTGCCGCAACCTCGCCTGAGCCCGCCATCGTCATCTAGTTCAATCGCCCGCCTCGCCGCACTAGCTGGAGCCCTGGTACATCCCCAGTAGACTCCCGCCGTTCGTTTATGGTTCGGTCTCGCCGGCGACGAGTCCGTCGTCGACGACGACTGTGGACAGTTGATCTAGGTCCTAATCGTAGCGCCTAGATCGTCCCATACCGTTTCGGGTTTTATGTGTCACTAACAAGCGGGACCAACCTGTCAGCCGCCCTCTGCACCGCTAAGCGTCACTGGGCCGGCCCATTTCCTTTCCCGCGCTGACCCAGTAATTCAAATTAGGACTTTTCTATTTAGATTTAGAACCAATTCTATCCCTTAGTTAAAAAATCATTTGAGGAAGATTTACTGAACCAAATTGAGTGATTCGAAATTTGTTGGAAAGCTACTGAAATTATCTATCCAAGCCCGTTGGATTTAAATCATTTAGAGTTAGAGATCTCTCCTTGTAAAAATAACAAGACCGAAGCTTTTGCACATTCAATTTTTTTTCTAAAATCAACCATAATAGCTTTTGAGTTGTTTCCAACCCTCAAAAATCACATTTAAGCATACCTATCTGAATATGTAATAATATTAAGGTTGGCATGCAGTGACTTTGGACTAGTACCAAAATAATGCTATATAGGCATTTCTAGTCACTTTAAATCACTACATATTAAACTTAAACTTATTAAAATGTGATCCAACATTTAAATCACATTCCCATATGTTAGAATATGTGGTGATGACATGTGTCCACATGCTCCCATATTTTAATTGGAGAATATTAAATCTTAGTTATTTTCAATGAGTAGAAATTACTTTTCTTAAATAAAAAAAGAATGAAGCTAGTTAATAAAACCTTGTGATGCTTGTGATGATAGTAGATCATCCAATGTGTGCCTTAGTGCGCTAAGTAGAGTAGTTAAGATTTATTTGGTGATTGTGTGTCCCGTATGTATTTATAGACGATAGTACCGACCAAGCTTTCAAGGAGGAGGAGTTCTACCAAGAGGAGGAGGAAGAAAACTTCAACCACTGCACCAACCAAGGCAAGCCATCATTAACAATGCAAGCTAATCTTGCAAGTTAGATAACCTAAGCAAGATGCATTAGGCATGCTTTGGGTTATACCACTTTGACTATTATCTACCCCAAGTTTTATTTCCAAGCTTTTACTTTCTTTACGTTATTAAAGTGCTTTACTTGTTTGAAGGTAGCATAAAAAGTATAAAACTTGACCTATCTAGATAACCTTAGATGTCATTCTATGGCATGCGACTGATCTTAGCATCCCACCTTAGTGAACACTCTTAACTTAGTAGTTTAGAGCTAAACCAAAACTTGATTCACTTTAGATGGGAATACTTGGTGAAAATGACTTGTGAAAACCTTGGAATGATGAGTCATTCTATTGAGATGTTTTGACATGTGTTGAGAAACACAAATGGTTTATGATGATGAAATTGTTGAGGCATGAGCTTTAACCCCTTTTACAAAACTGATGGTTGGGTTCGGATGCGATACCATTCCAATTTTACCGTACAACCACAATACCTGAATTGGGTAAGGCTTAGACGGAATTTTATATGCATTAGTATTAGTTCCCTCGCGGGAGAGGTTTGAGCTGAGGCTACCTCTCAATGTTGTCCACCTATGCAGTGCCCAAGATGACAGATGTTCATGGTTGGGAGGCCATACTCATAGGAGAGGTGCTTATACTAGGGTGTGTAAAGGAAAGGTTATGTTTGATTATCTGCATACTAAGTATGATGATTCAGGGTTATCCCTTACATATGTATCGAATCTTGTGGTGAAAGTGTACCACCTCTGCAGAGTGTCAAACTATTTGAATAGCCACGTCCGCGGTTATGGACAGTTGGAGTGGCTATACTGTTTTGTTGTCAGATGTTTTCAAAACAACTTATGAAATGAATTGTGACATGACTTGACCACAACAGGGTTGTGACTAAGACACTAGATTCCCAACTTAAGTGATTCTAGAACTTTATTTTTCTTTGTTTCTGAACTCAGCTTAGGTTTCAAACTTAAATTTACAAATAAACCTAGAGTTAGCATTTCCAACTAGAACTACCTTACTTGTTAGTGATAGTTTGCGAGTACTTAAAGAGTACTCATGGCTTTTGTCCCTGGCTATTCCTATGGCCAGACTATGAAGGAGACTACCAAGATGAAGGACAGCAGGACGTCTACGATAACTAGGACTATCTTCCATCATCAGCATTGCCTGTGCCCCTGTAGATGGACACCACCGCTACGCTTATTATTTATTCCACTGCTTGTTATATTAAGACTGGATCATGAGATCCTTTATTCGTGTAAGACCTTATTATGGTTTGTAATGGACGAGGTACTCTGATATCCAATCTGTTATGTCTCGCAAAAATGGTAATCCTGGGATTGCGATGTATGACATAACAGGCATCTGGTATTAAAAATCCGGGTGTTGACAAGTTGGTATTAGAGCCATCCTGACCATATAAGACCCTAGTTAGAATGGACGTCCGACCAAAAACTTAATTTCAAAACCAAAGTGAGTATTTATGAAAAACTATTTCCTCTCGTACCCTTGGAAATTCATTCTTTCTCAAAAATTCATGTTCCTCCAATTCTTACATACTACATGAAATTTGACACACTTGATCACTTCACTAACTTCCGCATCCTCAATTCTTGTAGATGGAGACTCAGTTCAGCAAGTTCTACCAGTTGGGCAACGGAGGCCAGTTGATCATCGAGAGGGATCTTGATGCACTATCAGAGTACTTGGGATGCCCGCACCCGGAGTTTCTTGGTGCTCAACTTCCTAGACGCCCAGGAGGAGATTTACAATGGCTAGTCACCGCTGATCTTCGAGGAAGTATAGAAACACCAACGTCCGGGAGAATCTAGTTCTCCGTAAGAGAGAACAACTGGCTAGATGGATTAGCCAGGGAAACGCATGAAGCCCTCGCACGTCTGTGTGCCCTGAGTGTCCACCAAATCCAAGGAACCCGCTTTGTTCACTATGCAAGGCGTGACTTCATGGAAATGCCAATGGATATGTCAAGTCACCCGGAGTTGAAGCGTCAAGTGGAGAACCTTGACTTCCTGCTGTACGACCGCCAGAAGGAATTGGACAATGCTAAGGAGTTTTCCAACCACAACCTTGCCATTGCCGCCCAGAAGGCCCAGACTTTCTCACTACTTCAAGGACCTCCAGTCTCTTCGCCGCCATCGCGAAAAGAAGGATCGCACCATCGACCATCTTCGCAAGAAGGTGGCCGACCTCGAGAAGACCATCAAGGAGCAAGAAGCTCAACTTGCAGCAAAAGAGGAAGAAGTGGAAGGTGAAGACATCCAGGGAGATATGGACTCTTACCTCAGCAATGATGATGACTTTCGGGAGGAGGATGCCATGGACGTCCACACCGACGATGATGACTCCGACTTCATCGACGATGAGTAGATGCACTAGAGCACTATCGTAGAGTGAGGAGTATCGGTCCCATTGTATCATAGCTTACAGAATGGTTCTTAAAACCATCTATTTTCCCTTGTTGTTGTGGTGTGTGTGTGTGTGTGTTTAGCGTGTGCTTGTTTAAATGAATGAAAAGAAGTTAGTTGCAAAACCTGAGTCAAACTCAAAGTTTAGCTTTGAAACCAAAACCATGAACCTTAGAACTTCCCCTCTTACCCCTTTATCTATCTCAATCTTCAGATGACTCGTGGAAACCCCGGAGGGAGCAGCTCATCACAGGACCCAATGCTGCAGATTATGCAAATGCTTGTTGCAGACCGTGAAGCAAGCAGGGCAGAGCACCAGGCCAACTTAGCAACACTGCAGCAGATCGCCCAGATGGCCCAAAACAACCAAGGGCATGGAAATCAGGATCATCAAGGATCCAAGCTGAAAAACTTCCAGAATACCAATCCCCCAATCTTTAGCACCTCGGAGAACCCATTAGATGCTGATGACTAGTTGTAGACATTGGAGAACAATTTGGAAGTAGCCAGAGTTGATGACAACGAGAAAGTTCTCTTTGCCACCCACTACTTGGCAGGAGATGCGAGAGCCAGGTGGAACAACATTCGCATGATGAACCATGGTCAAGTGATGACATGGGAAGCCTTCAAAATCAAGTTCAGCCGCACCCACGGGCCGCAGGGCCTAGTCACTAGAATGAGGGATGAATTCAGAGAGTTAAAGCAAGGCAGAATGACTGTAGTGGAGTACCGTGACAAATTCCTGTCACTTGCCAGGTACGCACCTGATGAGATCAACACGGAGGCCAAGAAGAAGGAGAGATTCCTGAACGAACTGCATGCTGAGATGCAAACTGTCCTCATCAACATCTGTTTTGAGGATCTCGAAGAGCTAGTGGACTCTGCCATTCAGATGCAAGGGAAGATTAACCAGGCAAACGACAACCGCAAACGTTGTATGATGCACTAAGCTGGATCCAACAGCCACCAGAAGTACCGTCCCAACCCGTCTGTAGGTTATGCACCAAGAAACAACCGAGCCCCAATGTCTCGCCCAAGCTACCCCAACAGTAGAGGAGGCAATGTGAAAAACGGAGGAAACAACAACAACCTCACCAACACAAACAATTTCAACCGTGCACCTCCCAAGAGCAACAACAACAACAACACTGCACCCAAAACTGGAAGCAATGCTGTGCCCGTCGCAGCTAAAGACAAGTCTCAGATCACTTGTTTCGCGTTTGGAGTGAAGGGTCACTATTCCAATGAGTGCCCCAAGAAGATTGCCGCCACTGCCAATGTGAATGCCCCAGCACAACAGCAGCATTGTGTTCAACCAGGAAGAAGCTTTGCCCCAGGGAACCCTCACAACCGCAACGGCTATCTCTTCCACATGAACACCGAAGAAGCCCAAGAAGCGCCAGATGTAGTGCTAGGTATGTTTTCGGTCAACTTAGTTTTAGCAAGAGTGTTGTTTGATTCTGGAGCATCGCACTCATTTGTCACCGAAGAATTTGCATGCACTAGTAAGATTCACCCAACCAACTTGTAGCATGTCAAATTACCGGTTCAACTACAAAAGCTAGAAAAATTTGCAAAGCTGTGCCTATCAGAATACATGGGATAGATTTTTATGCTAATCTAATAGTACTTGCAACCAAAGGATTAGGAGTAGTACTAGGTATGGATTGGATGTCAAAGCATAAAGGACTGATAGACTGTGCTAAGAAATTTATCACCATGACCAGTAGCTCTAGAGTCATAGTAGAGCATATATCTGAAACCTTACCCCGTCAATTCAAGTGCAACAAGAGTCTAGCCCTACCCACCATAGACCAAGTCAGAGTAGTCTATGAAAAGCCCGACATATTCCCAGATGAATTGCCCGGTATGCCCCTGGATAGGGATATTGAGTTCATTATTGAACTAATCCCTAGAACCGGACCCATAGCCCAGAGACCCTATAGCATGAACCCATCAGAGTTAGTAGAATTGAAGAAGCAGTTGGATGCTATGTTAGCAACATGCTTTATTCAACCAAGCACATCGCCATGGAGATCACCAGTGTTATTCGTCGACAAGAAAGATGGAGGCAACTGTTTGTGCACAGATTACATGAAGCTGAATGACGATACCATCAAAAACAAGTACCCTTTGCCAAAGATAGAGGATCTATTTGATCAGTTGAATGGTGCCCAGGTGTTCTCAAAGATTGATCTTAGGACTGGTTATCACCAACTTAAGATTCGTGCAATGGATATTTCGAAGACCGCCTTTACTACTCGTTATGGATTATACGAGTATACGGTCATGGCTTTTGGATTAACCAACGCCCCTGCTTATTTCATGAATCTCATGAATAAGATCTTTATGAATTTTCTAGATAAGTTTGTCGTTGTGTTTATCGACGATATCCTTATCTACTCAAAGTCAGAAGAAGAGCATGAGAAACATATGAGAATCATCCTAGAAACCCTGAGAGCATCGGTTATATGCCAAGTTCAGCAAATGTGAGTTTTGGCTGAAAGAAGTAGGATTCCTAGGACATATTGTGTCTGCCAGAGGAGTCTCTGTTGATCCCACCAAGATCAGAGATGTCGAAGCATGGGAAGCCCCAACCACTCAAACCCAAGTCCGTGCATTTCTCAGATTGGTGGGATATTACCGCAAGTTCGTAGAAGGATTTTCGAGCATCGCCAGACCCATGACCCAATTCTTGAAGAAGGACAAGAAGTTTGAATGGACCGACAAATGTGAAGCCAGTTTCCAAGAACTGAAGAAGAGATTGATTTCAGCCCCAATATTGATCATGCCAGATATCAAGAAGCCGTTTGATGTATATTGTGATGCATCCAAGATTGGTCTCGGATGTGTATTGATGCAAGAAGGCAAAGTCATCCCTTATCTGTCTCGACAACTAAAGCAACATGAGTAGAACTATCCGACCCATGATCTTGAGTTGGCAGCCGTAGTTTTGGCATTGAAGACATGGCGTCATTATCTTATGGGTAATCGCTGTGAGATTTACTTAGATCACAAGAGCTTGAAGTATATTTTTACTCAGAAGGAGCTGAATATGAGGCAAAGGAGATGGATAGAGTTAATCAAGGATTATGACCTTGACATTCACTATCACCCAGGCAAAGCCAATGTGGTAGCGGATGCTCTTAGCAGATTGCTGTGTAGGCTAAAGACCATGATCAAGGAAGAGCAACCAAGTTTGTATGAGGAGTTGGAGCAGTTTAGAACCGATCTTGTTAGCAAAGGATTTTTAGCTAGCATTGAACTTCAACCCACTTTGATTAGCCAAATCAAGGAAGCCCAAAAGGGAAATGAAAGTATCGACGGAATCAAACATCGTATTGGCACGGGAAATGTACCTGGATTCACGGAAGACGAAGAAGGAGTTCTGTGGTATAAAGGACGTATCTGTGTGCCAGCAGATTCGGAGTTGAAGCAAGTTATCATGCAAGAAGCTCATGATACTATTTATTCTATCCACCCCGGAGGAAAAAAGATATATCAAGATTTGAAAGAACAAATTTGGTGGCACAAGATGAAGAGAGAAATCGGAAGCTACATCGCCAAGTGTGACATCGGTCAAAGAGTCAAAGCAGAGCATCAGAGACCCGTAGGACTGTTGCAACCATTGCAGATTCTGGAATGGAAATGGGATTCTGTCGGAATGGACTTTATGACCGGTTTGCCTACTTCTAGTAGGGGAAATGACTCAATCTGGGTCATCGTTGATAGACTGTCCAAGGTAGCTCACTTTATACCTGTCAAGACTACCTATCAGATTTCGAAGCTAGCAGAGTTGTACATTGCTAGAATTGTTAGTCTGCATGGAACCCCCAAGACCATAGTATCAGATCGAGGAACCCAATTTACCTCGAGATTTTGGCAGAAAGTCCAAGAAGGATTAGGAACCAAGTGGAATTTTAGCACCGCTTATCACCCGCAAACCGATGACTGAAAGAGTCAACCAAATCTTAGAAGATATGTTGAGAGCTTGTGTGTTAGAGTATGGATCCAAATGGGAAGACTGCCTTCCTTTCGTAGAATTCTCATATAACAACAGATATATAGCCAGTTTGCAAATGGCACCATTTGAGTTCCTATATGGAAGAAAGTGCCGTGCCCCTTTGAATTGGTCGCAAGTAGGAGAGAGTCAGATCTTTGGACCCGACATTCTCCGAGAAGCTGAAGAGAAGGTTCACAAAGTCCGTGTACACCTCAAGACCTCCCAATCTAGACAGAAGAGTTATGCTGACAAGAGAAGGAGAGACCTGACTTTCAATGTCGGAGATTTTGTATATCTCAAGGTTTCGCCATTGAAGGGAACACAACGCTTTAGTCTGAAAGGAAAGTTAGCCCCCAGATATATGGGCCCTTCAAGATTCTGAATCGCCGAGGAGAAGTATCGTATCGACTGGAACTGCCAGAAGAGATGTCATCCATCCATAATGTGTTCCATATCTCGTTACTTCGCAAATGCCTAGAAGTGCCAGAGAAGACTGAAGTATTCAAGAACATCGATCACCGAGCCGTTGATATCAACAAGGACCTGACGTATTGTGAAGTGCCCATCCGTATCTTGGAAGAACCTTATAGAACCACCAGGACCCGGAGTATCAAATTTCTCAAGATTCAATGGAGCAACCATATCGAAGAGGAAGCCACTTGGGAGCGAGAAGATTACATTAGGACAGAGTTTCCAGATCTCTTTAGTTCCTAGTTTTCTTTCATAAATCTCGGGACAAGATTTTGTTTAAGGGGGGAAGGTTTGTAACATCCCAAAACTTAATCCAAGTTTAATCAAGATCAAATCTACCCAATTTAGGGTTACCAAAAACTTTTCCATTTAAAATAATTAAGCATTCATATGTGTTTGCATTTAAATTAGGAGTTGTTTTGAATTGCCATGTTTGAGTTATCCATTGGTTGTAAAATGATTCTAAGGTGAATTAAACATCATCTAGATCATCCCCAAGCAAATCCCAAAGAAAAAGAAATCAAAAAGAATAAAATAAGCAAATGGTCACTTTTTCCATTTTAATCAGCTAGCCTACTTTGGCTATTCCTAGAACTCAAATCTTAATAGAAACAATTGTGGATCTTTACACCCCTTGCTATTACAAGTAGTGATGTACCAAGGCCCACTTTGTTCATCCCAAAAACTTTCAAACACTAAATTTAAATGACAATTGAAAATTGAATGTAGTTCATATGACTAGATCACACTTATTCAAAAACCACTCAAATGAATTCCATTTAACAAATCCTAGCAACCACAGTCTACCAAGCATCAGATCAAAGCATCCACCAAAAATCAGCTCAAAATTCAAAATTTTCTCTCATGCGGCCATTGTGTCGAACAGGTGGCAGACAGAGATCAAACTGCCTAACTAACAGTATTGGACCCTCTCATCTCTCCTCTGTCCCCCCTGAGTCCAACCAAGCCACCAACCAGCCTCCCCCTTCCCCGTAGCACCAGTGCAGCGCCGCCCAAATGAGGTCATCGCTGGCCAGACGCGGGCAGCACGCCAAGGACCAAGCCGCGCCAAACTAGCGTACCTACTAGGTACGCCCAACCCTACCACCGCCCACGGTCCACCCCTCGATCAACCCCAGCCCCTGGACCACCTCAGCACCGCGCCGCCCTTTCTCTCTGTGCTATGCACAGCACACGCCAGAGCGCGATCGCCGCCAGCACGCAGCAGACCATGCCTCGACACCATATCACGCACACCGCTCCACCTCGACACCAACACCCTGCAAGACACGGCCGTGCACCGCCGCGTGACCCACAGTCGCCATGATCACTGTCGAGCACCGCCTCTGTCCCTTAGAGCGCGAGACGCTCCCGACCACAATCCACCGCCCCTAGCGTCGCCATTAAGCCGTAGAGAACTGCTAGCAGACCGCCCACCGTCCGCCTACCTCGCCCACGCTGGTAGCCCCATGTACCACCCTTGCCGGAGACGCCTGCCCACGCCCGCCGGTCCCCTCGTCGCGCCTATATAAGCAGGCCTCCCCAGCACAAATTCCTCACACCTCACACTCCCCTCTCACCCTAGTCCTTCCCCACCTCTCATCGTAGCAGCTCGAGCAGCAGGCCGCCGGAATTTCACCAGAGGCAGCCGCAGCAGAGGAGGAGACGCTGCCGTCGATTCCGTCCACCTCAGCCCCTGCCGCGACCTCGCCTGAGCCTGCCGTCATCGTCCAGTTCGATCGCCCGCCTTGCCGCACTAGCTGGAGCCCTGGTGCGTCCCCAGTAGACCTCCACCGTCCGTTTAGGGTTCGGTCTCGCCGGTGACGAGTCCGTCGTCGACGACGACTGTGGACCGTTGATCTAGATTCTAATCGTAGCGCCCGGATCGTCCCATACCGTTTCGGGTTTTATGTGTCACTGACAAGCGGGACCAACCTGTCAGCCACCCTCTCCGCCACTGAGCGTCACTGGCCGGCCCATTTCCTTTCCCGCGCTGACCTAGTAATTCAAATTAGGATTTTTCTAATTAGATTTAGAACCAATTATGTCCCTTAGTTTAAAAATCATTTCAGGAAGATTTACTGAACCAAATTGAGTGATTCGATTTTTTTTTGGAAAGCTACTGAAATTATCTATCCAAGCCCGTTGGATTTAAATCATTGAGAGTTAGAGATCTCTCCTAGTAAAAATAACAAGACAGAAGCTTTTGCACATTAAATGTTTTTTTTCGAAAATCAACCATAATAGATTTTGAGTTGTTTCCAACTCTCAAAAATCACATTTAACCATACCTATCTGAATATGTAATAATTTTAAGGTTGGCATGCAGTGACTTTGGACTAGTACCAAAATAATGCTATATAGGCATTTCTAGTCACTTTCAATCACTAAATATTCAACTTAAACTTATTAAAATGTGATCCAACATTTAAATCACATTCCCATATGTTAGAATATGTGGTGATCACATGTGTCCACATGATCCATATTTTAATTGGAGAATATTAAACCTTAGTTATTTTCAATGAGTAGAAATTACTTTTCTTAAATAAAAAAGAATGAAGCTAGTTCATAAAACCTTGTGATGCTTGTGATGATAGTAGATCATCAAATGTGTGCCTTAGTGTGCTAAGTAGACTAGTTAAGCTTTGTTTGGTGATTGTGTGTCCCGTATGTATTTATAGATGATAGTACCGACCAAGCTTTCGAGGAGGAGTTCTACCAAGAGGAGGAGGAAGAAAACTTCAACCACTGCACCAACCAAGGCAAGCCATCATTAACAATGCAAGCTAATCCTTGCAAGTTAGATAACCTAAGCAAGATGCATTAGGCATGCTTTGGGTTATACCACTTTGACTATTATCTACCCCAAGTTTTATTTCCAAGCTTTTACTTTCTTTACTTTATTAAAGTGCTTTACTTGTTTGAAGATAGCATAAAAAGTATAAAACTTGACCTATTTAGATAACCTTAGATGTCATTCTATGGAATGAGATTGATCTTAGCATCCCACCTTAGTGAACACTCTTAACTTAGTAGTTTAGGGCTAAACCAAAACTTGATTCACTTTAGATGGGAATACTTGGTGAAAATGACTTGTGAAAACCTTGGAATGATGAGTCATTCTATTGAGATGTTTTGACATGTGTTGAGAAACACAAATGGTTTATGATGATGAAAATGTTGAGGCATGATCCTTAACCCCTTTTACAAAACTGATGGTTGTGTTCGGATGCGATACCATTCCAAATTTACCGTACAACCACAATACCTGAATTGGGTAATGCTTAGCCAAAATTTTATATGCATTAGTATTAGTTCCCTCACGGGAGAGGTTTGAGCTGAGGCTACCTCTCAATGTTGTCCACCTATGCAGTGCCCAAGATGATAGATAGTCATGGTTGGGAGGCCATACTCATAGGAGAGGTTATTATACTAGGGTGTGTAAAGCAAAGGTTATGTTTGATTATCTGCATACTAAGTATGATTATTCAGGGTTATCCCTGACAGATGTATCGAATCTTGTGGTGAAAGTGTACCACCTCTACAGAGTGTCAAACTATTCGAATAGCCGTGTCTGCGGTTATGTATAGTTGGAGTGGCCATACCGTTCCGTTGTCAGATGTTTTAAAAACAACTTATGAAATGAATTGTGACATGACTTGACCACAACAGGGTTGTGACTAAGACACTAGATTCCCAACTTAATTGAATCTAGAACTTTATTTTTCTTTGTTTCTGAACTCAGCTTAGGTTTCAAACTTAACTTTACAAATAAACCTAGAGTTAGCATTTCCCACTAGAACTACCTTACTTGTTAGTGATAGTTTGCGAGTACTTAAAGAGTACTCATGGATTTTTTCCCTGGCTATTCCTATGGCCAGACTATGAAGGAAACTACCAAGATGAAGGACAACATGACGGCTATGATAACTAGGACTATCTTCCATCGTCAGCATTGCCTGTGCCCCGGAAGATGGACCCCATCGCTACAGTTATTATTTATTCCGCTGCTTGTTGTATTAAGACTGGATCATGAGATCCTTTATTCATGTAAGACCTTGTTATGGTTTGTAATGGATGTGGTACTGTCATATCCAATCTGTTATTTCTCGCAAAAATGGTAATCCTGGGATTGCGATGTATGACATAACTGGCATTTGGGATTAAAAATCTGGGTGTTGACACAGTGGGTCTACTGAACACATTTTCGCAAGGTGTGAAGTTAATTTCGAAACCCGAGAAAAATGTCAAAACGCGGTGAGTTATAGTCTCTTTGATTATTTTCAAAACACGGTCAAATTTCTAGGCATGCATATTCTTAGCAAGAAGTTAAATCTTTCCAAACTCTCAGTCATTCTCGATACATTAACTGCCTGGTGGTGGGCCCACTAAACAATTATCGCAAGGTGTGAAGTTAATTTCGAAAGACAACCAAAATTTCAAAACACGGTGAGTCATAGTCTCTTTGATTGTTTTCAAAACACGGTCAAATTTTGAGGCATGCATATTCTTAGCAAGAAGTTGAATCTTGCCAAACAACTCTCACTCTTTCTCGATACATTGACTGCCTAGTGGTGGGTCCACTTAATAGATTATCGCAAGGTGTGAAGTTAATTTCGAAACACAACCAAATTTCAAAACATGGTGAGTCATAGTGACATGGGTATACCCTACAGGTACTCAAGTTTGGTATATACGCCCCGGATGCAGCGGAAGCCCACGGTGTTGCCAAGGCCCAAACAGAGAACTCGAGTAACCTACGAACTCTCGATTGCTTGCGAGACAAGAAGAAGCTAAAGATAGAAAGTTTAAAGGGAAAACCCTAATTTGTAACTGACTCGACCTGCTACCCGAGACCGAGCCTATATATATAAAGGCTAGGAGGGGCGGCGAGGAGGACACATGCAACCCTAGTTTCCACAACCCTCACCAGATTGCATCTACACACCATTGTAATTGTCGATTCCTTCATTAATTCCAAGAGCAGACAAGCAGGAGTAGGGACCTCTACGAGGCCTGAACCTTGGTAAATCTTCGATTCTCCCTAAGTGCTTGTTTGCTAGCCGATTGATGCCTCTAGTGAAGGAAATATGCCCTAGAGGGAATCATAGAGATGATTGTATTTCATGTGTATCCATGAGTTATTATAATGTCCCTTGAATATCCATATACCAGGCAACTTGTATTGATTGGCAATTATGTGAATTGTTTGTGAAACTCTTTACTTGTATGGTTATCTAATAATTGTCCCTAGTCGGAGTTCATGTGAGGACACACGTGAATATTATACTAGCACATCGATTGGTTGATGACTATGTTTCGCAAGTCATAGACATGGAGATGTCAAACCAATGATGTGGACACATGTTATGAACATGGGGTTGGACTGACCCAACATGAGACTAGCAATAATACTTGCAGCTATCTCTACACATCGTGTACGTTTTGTCCTTAGACCTGAGATTGTCACATGTACTTGAGATGTGGATCGACCTACTTTGGGGCTATCAAACACTACTCCGTAGCTAGGTAGTTATAAAGGTATCTTTCGGGTTTGTCCTGATACATGCTGCAAGGCATCGGTCAATCAAGATGGGATTTGCCCCTCTCTACTTGAGAGAGATATCTCTGGGCCCCTCGAGTGATCGGATCCAGAAATGCATGGCCGTGCTACATGTGGTTAAGAGTTAACCTAGTAAAGGGATTTCGAATCATAGTATCGAGAAAGAGAGGGCAGCTTGGAGCTAGACCAAATATCATGAGGCAAAGGGAAGACATGTACTCAACCTTGTGATGGTTCGTCCGAATGATCTTTATATGCGTTTAGGAGTTGGCACGTCTTGCTAGAGGCCGCTACCAACTATTGACGGAGTAAGTGTACTCGTGTCATGACTATACGTGTATGAACCTATAGGGTCACACACTTTAGGGGCTGGAAGCCTAATGAGGATTGGATCCAAATTAGACCAGGCTTAGGCTGCTAATGGGCTGCTAATGTAGAAGCCCACCAGGGATGCCTATATAAGAGAGAGTGAGGCGAGCTGAATATGATTGAGCATTCCACCCAGCCGCCACTCCTCTTCCGCCTGTATTGCACGTACAGACCTAGCAGTCTGGCGTGTGACGGCTTCCACTTTGGACGTGTGGATACCTCGGAGGTGCTGCAGCTGTAGCACTTGGATGAGTCGCGCAAAGGGGAGCTACTCGTGGGACGAGGGCAAGGAGGAGACATAGAACATCTACACTGCCGCGACGTGCTTCATCGAGTTCCGCACCTACGCATCTAGTGGTAATCCCGTGATCTATGACAATAGTATTCCTAGTTGACGCGGTAGAAAATTTTGATTTTACGCTAGTGTAGCCTACCCATTCCCCTACAGTGGTATCAGAGCCGATGCTATTCAGTCATAGGTTCGGGAAGTTTGCATATGGATGATATGATTGTCTGTATGGCGATGGTTCTGGATTAATCTATGATCTTATTTTCCGTGATTGTGATTCTAAGGTCGTCGAACGACTTACCCCTACCGGTCGGTTTCCGCCATCGGGGTAGACAGTGACACATAAATCCTTTTGAATCATGCGAAGATCAATATGATTGATCGAATCGGGAATTAGATCTGAATCGACGTACCATGATCAAAGGAGTTTGGTCGAATGGGAACTATGGTCGGTTTATGGTAAATTTGATTTGCCGATCAAAATCCTTAAAAAAATTGTATAGATTTGATCTCTCATTTTTCACAAAAATTGTATAGAAAATTGTATACCACGAGGGGCGCTGTCCTTTCGAACCCCGCAAGGGGAGACCCCCTAGACCCCCTTAGTCGTAGCCCCTTTTTGTATCACGTTATGGTTCATAGGTGCTATGATTTCACATGATCCGGTAGAATGCGATTCTATGCACAACTTGTTTTTGTAGGATGTATGTGATCAGTATGGCACAAAAATGTATGTGATGCATGTATGTATTTTTGATGACCTGCGTGTCATGAGTAGGGCAACACGGCTGGAGCCATATGTGTTGTCAATTATTGTAATGGCTTGCGTGCCAACTTGTGATGATCCCAATACCATGTAATTTTTATTACTAGCTGTTAGGAGTAATAGCTTGTATTAGTTCTTGGAGAACTCATCACTTGGAGGAAGGCTCGCATAGAGCATGAAGATGGAGATCATCATGGTGGACATGTTCTATGGCGATGGAGACACCATGAGAAAAATGGGCTATACTGTATCACATCTATGTGAATGCTATTATTATACGTTTTACTACTATGCATGCTTAGATGATAGAAGTAGAACGATCCCTCACAAAGTTTAAGTTAAACCATGCCCTCCCAACCAAACTTTGCACCATCCTATGCCTTGTACAATCGTTGGTGGGTCTATGAAATTAGGGTGCCACGGTTTTACTTGGCTGGATGGGTTTGTATCGGATACCTACACGCATAAGGGTTGGTGAGCTTAACAAGGTCATCTTAATAGTTAAGGACCTTGGGGCATAAAGGTTGGGCGCATAGTTTTGACATAAAGATGCCACCCAACAACAAGAGTCATATGTGATATGATTAGCAAAGGTTGCTTACCGATTTACCTTGTCTTCTAGCAGTGATGCTAAAGCTCACTAGTCGACTTGTTAATTGTGGATCTTGAATCACTTAGTATCAATATAGGGATGTTGATTTAAGTGGGAGTAAATGCTATTAAATTGTTTAATATGTTTTAATCTTTCATGGTTACATGGCTTAGTATTTTGCATATTTTTTGTTTTAGATCAATGGCACCGAACAATTCATCACCTTTTGCTTTGCGTTCGATTCTTGAAAAGGATAAACTAAATGGAACAAACTATTCGGACTAGGTCCGTAACCTGAGAATTGTTCTCAGGGCTGAGAAAAAGGAAACTGTTCTGGATACCCTAATCCCGGATGAACCTGCTGATAATGCAACTACTGCCCTTAAGAATGCCTACAAGAAAGCATGTGATGAATCTCTTGAGGTTAGTTGTCTTATGCTTGCATGCATGGAACCTGATCTTCAAAAGCAGTTTGAGGATCAGGAAGCACACGATATGATCGTTGCGCTTAAGGACATGTTCCAGACTGAGGCTAGGACTGAGAGGTACAGTGTCGCTAAGTCCTTTGTGGAATGCAAGCTGGCAGAGGGAGAAGCTGTAGGCCCCCATGTGATCAAAATGGTTGGTTACAGTCAGACTTTGGAAAAGCTTGGTTTTCCATTAGGCCAAGAGTTGGCCACTGATTTCATTTTGGCATCTCTTCCATCTAGCTATGGGCATTTCATTTCGAACTACCATATGCATGGAGTGGAGAGGGGCCTTAATGAATTATGTGGGATGCTGAAAACAACAGAATGTGACATTAAGAAGTGTTCAGGGCATAGCCATGTGATGGCTGTGCAGAACAAGCCTAGCTTTAAGAAAAAGGGCACTTCTTGGCAGAAGAAGAAGGGCAAGGCTAAGGATACGATCCCTAAGTCAAACCCTGCACCCAAGCAAAATGCTGGCCCTGTAGGAGACACTGAGTGTTTCTTTTGTCATGAATATGGCCACTGGAAGAGAAACTGCAGCAAGTACCGGGCTTCTTTGAAGAAGGGTGGAAGTAAGAGTACTTCCCACTCAGGTACGGTTGTTGTAAATGTTGTGGACATTTTTCTCGTAGATTCTTATGTTAACTCTTGGGTATTTGATACTGGATTGGTTGCTCATATTTGCAATTCGATGCAGGAGCTAATAAGAACTAGAGAAGTGCAGAAAGGCGAAGTGGATTTTCGAGTCGGAAATAAAGCAAGGGTTGCTGCATTGTTCGTCGGCGTCATGAAACTTCACCTTCCATCAGGATTTATTATGGAGTTAAATAATTGTTATTACATTCCTAGTATGGGTCGAAACATTTTATCACCTTCATGTTTGATGAGGGATGGTTATTCATTCGCGAGTACAAATAATGGTTGTGTAATCTCTAAGAATGCTATGTTTGTGGCTGATGCTCCCATTGTGAATGGGTTATTTATTTTAAATCTTGATAATGCATGTGTTTACAATGTTAGTGCTAAAAGGCTTCGGCCAAATGATTTGAGTCCTACCTATTTATGGCATTGTCGTTTAGGGCATATAAGTGAAAAGCGCATGAAGAAGCTCCATGGTGATGGTCTTCTAACTTCGTTTGATTTTGAATCATACGAGACATTTCAAGCTTGTTTACTTGGAAATATGACCAAGACGCCTTTTACGGGGTTTCCCGAGGGAGCGACAGACTTGTTGGAACTCATACATACTGATATATGTGGACTAATGAGCACGATAGCCAGAGGAGGATATAACTACTTCATTACTTTCACTGATGATTTCAGTAGATATGGCTATGTCTACTTGATAAAGCATAAGTCTGAAACTTTTGAAAAGTTCAAAGAGTTTCAGAATGAGGTAGAGAATCATAGTGGCAAGAAAATAAAGGCCTTGCGATTTGATCGTGGAGGTGAATATTTGAGTCACGAGTTTAGCAATCATCTTAAGAGTTGCGGAATTGTTCCACAGCTCACGCCGCCCGGAACGCCTCAAAGAAACGGGGTCTCTAAACGGCATAATCAAACTTTGTTGGACATGGTTTGATCGATTATGTAAGATCTCACCATGATAAGGTAAGATCCCTGTGATTGCAGTGCTAGTCCCTGGATCGAAATGCTAGCACCCACAGTTTAAGATGAAGTACACAGAAACAAAGGTCATTATTACATCGCACATCCAGGAGTATAATAGTTCTTACAACTCACTTAGCCCAAGGCTAAGATACAAGTTCACATAACATATAATGATAATAGAGTCCTTAGTCTTCATGTGCCACAGGCAAGCATGTCGAGTGTAGACTCGCAACCCTACTCATCATCAGAGTAACCTGCAACATAATAAGTTACAGCCACAAGGGTCAATACATTTGGAATTGTATTGGCAAGTGATACCAAAGATACTTAGTATAATCCAACAACTACATGAATATATGGCTAAGTGGGGTTATGGCTGGCTTTGCTAAAATAGTTTAACTTATAGTTTTTGAAGAAGTTTTTCATTCAAGCTATAAGGTACCAATGATAGACATCACTGAACCTTTATCCCTGTTCACCCACAAGTTTTAACTTAGAGAAATTTGGATGAGAAGATTATTGAACTACTTCACTGTCTTGAGGCTTAGAAGTTGTCCATATCCGGGGACACGGCTAAGTACTTAGTTTTACCCTCTCGAGAGGTGGTGCACTTTCCCCAGAAGACTCGACATGCATCGAGACAAGACCTTTCAGAAGCAATCCCTCAGACCACCACGGACGCGTTCCATCCTATCATCACTACCACCCTCTGTCCGCCTGGCTGAGTTCTTGCAACTTAGTTGGTCAAGTAAGAGCCCATATGCCATGTGGCTGCACTGGAAGCTTCATGACAAGAATGTCTCCAATCTCTTTATTCCTGGGTGGCCATCCACAAGTGTGATACACCAGCTGACCATAGACATGGCCCATGAGTAACCACTCAACATAATCCAAGCAAGTCCCAATCCACCCAGGTGTTTCGTTAATAATAGTTGTTTTCTTAGTCAATACAAAAATAATACCTTTTCATACCATCTTGATATGTATTTTCCACCCACAAATTCTACTAGCATAGCTAAGCATTCTAACATACAAAGTCCTTTAACTAGGGGATACTACCAAGATATAATCTATATAGCATAGCATAGTATAGCAATATAGGAATAATTCTATCATGTCAAGATCTACCAAAATATCACTAGTGCAATAGTGAAAATAATAGGACATGGGATGAAATATCACTTGCCTTGGTAGCTAGGGGAATAGGTACAATCCTCACAGCAACAAACTTCACAATCCACACAATCTACAAGATCAATACAACAATAATAATTCAATCAATAAAACATTACAAAAACATGAATGCATGCCACATGCAAAGATATGATCACAACTCTATAATTTACAGAGTCTACAGTACTGAGGATAGAATACCTCAACTAAATGCATAAGAAATACTCAAAAATAATCTATAGAACAACTTTTGTGAATAAAATACTCCTGAAACGATTCTGTCTATAATTCCATTTTTACAGAGGCAAAAGTGTGAAACAAGGCCTCCATAATAAAGGTCTCATTTTTCTGAATCCATAGACACCAAATTTGTATTTTTCTGATTTGTGGATCAAAAGTTATTGAATTTCTAAGTTAAATACTAAATCAGTCTATTTTTCTATTTAAACGAAATAGTCTGGCGACGTGGCGCTTTCTTATTGGCTGATACCGGTTCGGCCGGATCGACCGCTGTGGGTCGTCAAATTTAAGTGACGTTGGACGGATCAGATCAGCAGTACCCTTTCGTTTAAGTGATCTAATCTTAACCGCTAGGATCTGATCGAACGGCTGCTAAGCATCTCGCCGAAGACTGGCGGTGCTAACGACAGCGCGCGGCGGCGGAGCATCGGCCGATGGTGTTCTGGCGATTCTACGAGGGCTGGGAGACCATGGACACGTACCAGAGGTTGAGGGGGTCGTGGCGATCTCGATGGAGGTCACTGCGGTGCGGGGGTGCTCGGGCTTGGCCTGGATCCTTCGCCGGAGTTATGCAGACGGTGGAGTTCACGGCTCGGTGTCGGAGACCGTGACCTGGGGCTCAAACCAACCGGCAAAGAGGTCAGCGAGGTGCGCAAGCGTCTGCATGACCTAGTAAAGACCAAATAGGGGCGGCAGGAACCCTACCTTTACCGGAGAAGGCGACTGACGGTGGCGGCAGAGGGAGTTCGCCGGAATCGTCCGTGTCGTCGACCTGGAGCAAGAGGAGGCACGCGGCTGGGTTAGTAGGTGCGCCAGGACACGGCAAACCATACAGGACAGAGAGGAGGGCGCCGGGCGGCCTGGGTTCACCGAAATCGTCGCCGGAGTCCGTCGGAAAGCGGCGGTTCGAGCTCGGAATTTGGGGAGCCTGGGGGCTCTTCGGGGTGGTGTCTGTGGGGAAAATGATGAGGAGGGAGAGGGGGTTTAGTAGGGGTAATCGCCGGGGCAATTAATCGCGAGAAACTGACGGAATCGAATCGATTCGAAACGGCCGAAGGGGAGAGGTCCATCATCGGCAGTGAAGACGACGAGGTGACGTGGGCGTGGGGCCGGCTTGTCAGCGAGAGGGAGTAGCCAGGGGCGCGGTAAGAAAGCGGGGGAGAGGGGAAACGCCGGGTGGGCTTAATGGGCCAGGTTGGGCCAGATGCTGTTGCTGCTGCTATTTGAAATTTTCCCTCCTTTTCTTTTTCTAATTCAGTTTTCTCCAAAACTTTTGATTTAATGATTCAAATTGATTCAAACCAATTTGTGAAAATTTGTAAAAACTCAAACTAGGTTTTTAGGGTATTATAAAACATATTTACCTACTAATTTAATCCAAAGTACTTACTTGGACTTAATAGGTAATATAGCATTTTCTTTGGTTCCATTTTCAAAACTATTCATAAATTCCTAACCATGGCCCAAAATTGCACCAGATTTTTGGAGGACATTCTAAATGCAATGCAAAAACATGCCATGATGATATGAGTGCAATGATGATGATTTCAGATGAAATTTTGGGATGTTACAGATGATGAGCCAGTCAGATTTACCATTATCATTTTGGGGTACGGGCTAGAAACAGCAGCTTCCACACTAAACAGGGTGCCGTCTAAATCCATAGTTAAGACACCATATGAGATGTGGACTGGAAAGAATCCCAGTTTGTCTTTTCTAACGATTTGGGGTTGTGATGCATTTGTCAAGCGACTTCAGTCAGACAAGCTAACACCCAAATCGAATAAGTGCATTTTTGTGGGATACCCAAGGGAAACCTTAGGGTATTACTTCTACAACCGAGAAGAGGGCAAAGTGTTTGTCGCTCGTAGCGGTGTTTTCCTAGAGAAAGAGTTTCTCACAAAGGGAACGAGTGGAAGGTCGGTGCAACTTGAAGAAGTTCAAGATGAGCCAGTCGGGGATGCTTCTACGAGTGATGCTATTGTAGCAGAACAAGTTGAGGAACCCGTGGCAATAGAAGCACCACAGCCACGAAGGTCGGCGAGGCTCCGCGAAGAGCGAGAGTTATTATTGTTAGATAATGATGAGCCTACGACCTATGTAGAAGCGATGGTTGACCCAGACTCTAAGAAATGGCTGATTGCCATGAGATCCGAGATAGAGTCCATGGGAGACAATCTAGTTTGGAACTTGGTTGACCTTCCTGATGGTTTTAAAGCCATCGAGTGCAAGTGGATCTATAAGAAGGAGAATGATATGGATGGAAATGTTCACATAAAGCTCGACTTGTTGCAAAAGGTTTTTGACAAGTTCAAGGAGTTGACTACGATGAGACTTTCTCGCCCGTAGCGATGCTTAAATCTATACAGATCAATCTAGCCATTGCTGCATATTACGATTATGAGATATGGCAGATGGACGTCAAGACGGATTTCTTAAATGGAATCCTTACTGAGGACGTGTATATGATGCAGCCTGAAGGTTTTGTCGATCCAAACAATGCTAGAAAGGTATGCAAACTTCAAAAGTCTATTTATGGGCTGAAGCAAGCATCTCGGAGTTGGAACATTTGATTTGATGAAGTTGTAAAGGAGTTTGGCTTCACCAAAAACGAACAAGAACCTTGTGTGTATAAGAAAGAAAATGGAAAATCACTTGTGTTTCTAATCTTATATGTGGATGAAATATTACTGATTGGAAATGACATTCCTATGCTCGAGTCTGTTAAGACCTCATTGAAAAATAGTTTTTCTATGAAGGATTTGGGAGAAGCGGCATATATTCTAGGCATCAAGATCTATAGAGATAGATCAAGGAGGCTAATTGGATTAAGCCAGAGTACATACATTGACAAAGTGTTAAAATGGTTCAGCATGGAAGAGGCTAAGAAGGGGTTCTTGCCCATGTCTCACGACATTAAACTTAGCAAGACTCAGTGTCCTTCGACCACTGATGAGCGAGAGTGCATGAGTAGGGTTCCATATGCTTCGGCTATTGGATCCATCATGTATGCGATGACATGTACTCACCCAGATGTTTCCTATGCTCTAAGTGTTATGAGCAGATACTAGGCTGATCTAGGTGAGAGTCACTGGACAGCGGTAAAGAATATCCTTAAGTACTTGAGAAGGACTAAGGATATGTTCCTAATTTATGGAGGTGAGGTTGAACTCAGTGTAAAGGGCTACACAGATGCGAGTTACCTTAACGACTCAGATGACTCGAAATTGCAATCAGGTTATGTGTTTGTCATGAATGGTGGTGCTGTGAGCTGGAAAAGTTCCAAGAAAGATACAGTGGCCTCCTCTTCAACAGAAGCTAAATATATTGCTGCCTCGGAGGCTGCAAAGGAAGCTGTTTGGATTAGGAATTTCCGGATCGCTCTTGGTGTGGTTCAGGGTTCGTCCAATCCCTTGGACGTTTATTGTGACAACAATGGTGCTATTGCACAAGCCAAGGAACCTAGACAGCACTAGAAGAACAAACATATTTGCATGCATTACCATCTGATTCGTGAGTTCATTGATGATGGTAGTGTCATGTTATGCAAAATACATACGGACTCAAATGTTGCTGATCCCTTGACAAAGCCACTCCCACAGCCTGCGCATGAAGCACACACAAGAGCAATAGGTATTAGATACTATCTAGATTGACTCTAGTGCAAGTGGGAGACTGAATGACATATTCCCTAGAGGCAATCATAGAGATGATTGTATTTCATGTGTATCCATGAGTTATTATAATGTTCCTTGAATATCCATATACTAGGCAACTTGTATTGATTGGCAATTATGTGAACTGTTTGTGAAACTCTTTACTTGTATGGTTATCTAATAATTGTCCCCAGTCGGAGTTCATGTGAGGACACACGTGAATATTATACTAGCACATCGATTGGTTGATGACTATGTTTCGCAAGTTGACATGGGTATGCCCAACAGACACTCGACTACAGCCTACCTGGTGCGGTCCGACAGAAGGCGCACTCGGCGACCTGCACAGGTCCATGATGCCCATGACGGTTCGACTGATATGAAGCCTAGATGGACATGGACTCCCAGACGCACAAGACAAGGAAACCTCAGAACTAGAGTTTGAATACAACTTGTAACCAACTCGTATTGGTACCTGAGACGTAGCCTCCCCATATATAAAGGCTAGGAGGATCCAACTAGAAGGCAATCTTTCAATCGCGACTCCCGCAATAGACAATAGATCTACACGCTACGCCACAATAGATCGCTACTCCCACAATAGACAATAGATCTAGACATACGCCAGATCCAATCTACGCGTCCACCGCCATCGGCAACATTGTAATCCTTCGGATCATCATCAATCAAGAGCAGACAAGCATGAATAGGGTCCTCTACGAGGCCTGAACCTGGGTAAACCTTGCGTCCCTGTGTGCTTGTTTGCTAGCCGATCGAGACTTCTAGCGCTCCCTCCTTCTCCAAAACCCAAGTCCATAACAATGGGCATTGATTAGTTAAACCCTCGTCAATTGGCGCTGTCTGTGAATCGGGAGCGCTGATATTGCGATCTTGACGGCTCCATCACCCATGATCTACGACTCGACGACTACCGAGAAATAGATCTACTTCGGCTCCCATGCATCATCGTCTAGAAACTGTTTGCAACAACGGACGGGATCAGTCGCGTGGAGTGCGTATCTTTTTCCTATCGAAGGCGATTCAATGAGAAAAGGAGAATACGTCCACGTCAATTAACGGAAGCAGCGAGGAAGCGCTGAAAAATCAACCGGAAAGGCCACGCAGTAGGAACTGAACCCACGCACGCAGGCATCATGGAAGCCCGAGCCAAGTTTTTGAAACACGTCGGCACATCAATGTGAGAGCAACTGCATGCGATAAAAATTGGAAGAGAAATCAATCAGCAGCAATAACAAATTGAGCCGGAACCGATTCCAAGGGCTCAAGTCCCTATGCAATGGCAAATAGGTATACCAATGACAATATGGCACTCGCGATCAGGATCAAAGCCAACTCATGTGAAGATGCAATGAAATAAAAAAGTCATCCATCAAAGTGCTAGCTAAAGTACACCGACGTATATAATTTTCAAGACGACGCGAGTCCGCAGTATAATGCACGGGAAAAGTACCGGGCTCTCCGGACAACTCGAAAAATATTTCGACTTCGCCGCATCACGCCACCGACAACTTCAACCACGGAAAAATCCATCGTTGTTGACTCAAAAAAAAAGTCGATGTCACCATCAGCTATTGCGGCGTCCTCCTCGCCATCTCTCGGTAGGTTCTCTAGGGATCCGGAATCGACGTCGTCTCCGTCCACCACATTGACACTACACCAGGAACTACGCAAACTCCGCATGCGACTCGCTACAGTCTTCGACTGCGGCGACCTGATGTAGTTTTCAGCTCTAGTGACTCGCCGTCGCATCGACTACATTCTCGGCCACCCGCTGCCACTTCGACCCCGTCCACCGGTGACCTGCCGCTATGTCGACACCATGAGTCCCTCAACTACACTCGAGGGCTACGTCGACACGTCCGATGCATCAGCTCCGACCTTGACGCTACACTCGGGGGCTCCCTCAGCATTAGCGAACCGTTGCGGTCTTCGGTTCCGACAATTCGGGGGATACTTTGGCATTGGAGACCCGCAGTGGTTTTCGACTCCGGTGGTATGTTGCTGTCATCGGCTACGGCAACTCGCTACCGCCATCGGCATTGGTGACTCACTGCCACATCAACTCCAGTCAGCCGCATCGGCTCTCGAATGTCGCCACGACTACATCAATCACATCTACTCTACACTCGGGGGCTCCATAGACCCGCTGCGGCCTTCGGCTTCGGTGACCTGAGGGCTCTTTCGACTCCACCGCATGACCCGCTGAGTCTTAGACAACGACAACTCGTGAGTGGCCTGTTGTGATCTTCTGATGCGGTGAACCCGCTTCAGTCTTCGGCTGCCGCGACCCACTTCATTTTCGGTTGCCGCGGCCCACTTTGGTATTCAGCTGACGTGACCTGCCACGGTCTTCGACTCCATCGCATGACCTATTACTACTATTGGCACCGCGCGACCCGCTTCGGTCCTCGACTCCAGCGACTCGGGGGCTCCCAACGACTCACTGCGCCATTCGACTTCGTCATGTGGTCCTCGACTCCAGCGACTCGGGGGCTCCCTTAGCATTGGCGATCCAGGGACTCGCTGCGGACTTCGACTCCGGCGAGACGCTGCCTCCTTCGAATACGACAACCCATTACAACCTTCTACTTCGGCACGTGTCTGGTTACCGCATCGCCTACATTCGTGGTTGCATCGATTTCGTCCACGACAACTATACATAAAGCTAAGTTCTCTACTTAGAGATGATTTCTTTCTTACTTTAATCGCACTCAAAACACTCGAGGGCTGCGCTCTCTTCGAGTAACCTAATGTGTCATTAACTCCGCGCACTCGAGCACCTCATACGCGACAGCCCGAGTAGCTGATTCTGCCTGATCGTCGAATCCTTGAACTCCGAGTACCTCGGCAAGGCACTGAGACTAAGGGTAATCAGGCTAACGAAAAGGCCTAGCATACAATGCAAAAGTGTCAACTCGAATGGCACCAGAATATGACTTTACAAGCCGAAAGGCAAATATTCTTTACAAGGTACAAGTACTTCACAATTCTTAATGTTTTCTGCAGCTTACAAGGACGTCGACTGCGTAGAGCTATTCTATCAGGTCCTCCAACAGGAGTCGACAAAACAACTGACTACGCCATACACTCAAGACCCGAGTCGAGTCCCTCCTCGGATGGTTTCATCGCTTGATGCTACACACATGCGACATTGGCCACGCACCCGACAAAAATGACTACATCGACTCCATCTGCATCGTCGACTCACCCATGTTTTCTTCTCGCATGATTGGAGACTACATCTACAAAGATACAAGACTCGAGTCTCTGCCCGAGTCTGCGACTCTGCCAGACACTCGGGGGCTACTCCAAACTGGAGCGCTGGTGGCGCATATACAGGATCCTCGAGTGACACACTCTGAGTCCTCACTCGAATCCACGATTCGACTAAGGACTCGGGGGCTACTCCCATAGGGAGCGCTGGCCGCGCACCCGAAGAAATTTGTGAAAATATCCAAGCATCATGAAAACCCTTCACTCGAATCTACGATTCGATTGCGGGCTTCGGGTTACTCCCATAGGGAGCGCTAAAAGCATATTCGACTGAAAAAAGCAACAAAAGAGGACAGCAGTCGCAAAAGTTATTTAGTACCTTCCTGAGTCTTTGACTCAACTAGGGACTTGGGGGCTACTCCCATAGGGAACGCTGGTCGCGCACCCTATGATTATTTGTACATCGTACTGTGTGTCGATAACATCCACACTCGAATGCTATGGCGACTCCCCCTCATATTTTCTCTACAAAGATATTACGTCTCCTGGGCCACCCGAATCATCTCCGTGATGACAAAAATTCGGATGCCGCGCTTACGGCGTGAAGATAAGACCTGAATAAGGCTTGACAACGCATCTGCTGCGCTCTACCAGAAATAATCCGTACCTACAGGTACGATGAATAAGCCTTGACAGACGCGTCGAGTGCTCACACTTATACACTGGGATTCGACTCTATAAGACCTCCGTGGCTTGAGTCGAATTACGCTAGCAATTTACGGATTCGAGTCCGGGGACTCGAGTTTGAGTAGGTGACGTTGTTTTTGCCCTAGAGCAATTAACTGGTCTCGATCCATTGAGTGCACCAGGCACGTTTACCATCATCCCTATGAACTACTATAAATTCGACTGGCCTGATGAACTTCCGGGTGAAGTGCTTTGCACTCGACATAATTGTCGACTCCGACATCCTAATGCAAGACTCAAGACTTCTGAGTCTCCATCCGAATCTATGATTCACATGGACACTCGGGGGCTACTGACATGGGTATGCCCAACAGGCACTCGACTACAGCCTACCTGGTGCGGCCCGACAGAAGGCGCACTCGGCGACCTGCACAGGTCCATGACGCCCATGACGGTTCGACTGATATGAAGCCCAGATGGACACAGACTCCCAGACGCACAAGACAAGGAAACCTCAGAATTAGAGTTTGAATACAACTTGTAACCAACTCATATTGGTACCTGAGACCTAGCCTCCCCATATATAAAGGCTACGAGGGTCCAACGAGAAGGCAATCTTTCAATCGCGACTCCCACAATAAACAATATATCTGCACGCTATGCCACAATAGATTGCTACTCCCACAATAGACAATAGATCTAGACATACGCCAGATCCAATCTGCGCGTCCACCGCCATCGGCGACATTGTAATCCTTCGGATCATCATCAATCAAGAGCAGACAAGCAGGAGTAGGGTCCTCTACGAGGCCTGAACCTGGGTAAACCTTGCGTCCATGTGTGCTTGTTTGCTAGCCGATCGAGACTTCCAGTGCTCCCTCCTTCTCCAAAACCCAAGTCCATAACAATGGGCATTGATGATTTAAACCCTCGTCACAAGTCATAGACATGGAGATGTCAAACCAATGATGTGGACACATGTTATGAACATGGGGTTGGACTAACCCAACATGAGACTGGCAATAATACTTGCAGCTCTCTCTACACATCGTGTACGTTTTGTCCTTAGACCTGAGATTGTCACATGTACTTGAGATGTGGATCGACCTACTTGGGGCTATCAAACACTACTCCATAGCTGGGTAGTTATAAAGGTAGCTTTCGGGTTTGTCCTGATACATGTTGCAAGGCATCGGTCAATCAAGATGGGCTTTACCCCTCTCTACTTGAGAGAGATATCTCTGGGCCCCTCGATTGATCGGATCCAGAAATGCATGGCCATGCTACATATGGTTAAGAGTTAACCTAGTAAAGGGATTCCGAAACACAGTATCGAGAAAGAGAGGTCAGCTTGGAGCTAGACCAAATATCGTGAGGCAAAGGGAAAGACATGTACTCAACCTTGTGATGGTTCGTCCGAATGATCTTTATATGCGTTTAGGAGTTGGAACGTCTTGCTAGAGGCCGCTACCAACTATTGACGGAGTAAGTGTACTCGTGTCATGACTATACGTGTATGAACCTATAGGGTCACACACTTTAGGGGCTGGAAGCCTAATGAGGATTGGATCAGAATTAGACCAGGCTTAGGCTGCTAATGTAGAAGGCCACCAGGGATGCCTATATAAGAGAGAGAGAGTGAGGCGAGATGAATAGGGTTGAGCATTCCACCCAGCCGCCACTCCTCTTCCGCCTGTATTGCACGTACAGACCTAGCAGTCTGGTGTGTGACGGCTTCCACCCTAGACGTGTGGATACCTCGGAGGTGCTGGAGCTGTAGCACTTGGACGGGCCGCACAAAGGGGAGCTACTCGTGTGACGAGGGCAAGGAGGAGACGTAGAATATCTAAACTGCCGTGATGTGCTTCATCGAGTTCTGCACCTGCGCGTCTAGCGGTAATCCCGTGATCTATGAAAATAGTATTCCTGGTTGACGCGGTAGAAAATTTTGATTTTATGCTAGTGTAGCCTACCCGTCCCCCTACATCCAGCGCTCCCTCCTTCTCCCAAACCCAAGTCCATAACAATGGGCATTGACGAGTTAAACCCTCGTCAACTGGCGCCCTCTGTGGGAATTGGGAGTGCTGATGTCGCGACTTCTTCGGCCCCATCAACCGCGATCTACATATCTGCAACAGCGGAGATTCGCCAGCTCTTCGGTGCGTTCGACTTCACCGTCCACACGCCGGCCACTTGCCCGGCCTTCAAATCCGTGGGCGACGTAATCAGCTTGGCGATTAGGAGCTTCTTCTTCCAGGTTGGTTAGATGGGCACGCTTCGCATGCCAGACTAGCCGACGGAATCCGAGATTGTTCCAGCATCGTGGTTCCCGCCACCAATCGGCACCCTCAGTGAGCTCAACACCTCAGCAACAGCTGAGACTACAAACAACGACAACAGTCACAGATCCGATTTGGGTGACCTAGCAACTGAGGGTGGAGTCTACGGCTCCGGATCCGAAAGCTGTGGGAGCAATAGCTTCCCAAACCACTTCATGTGCGCCGTCATCAATGCCGGCGAAACCAGTGCCAATGGCGAAAACGGTGGCAACGGGCCAGACCCGCCCAACGGCAGCATGCCTAATGGCGGACCGCCCAACGGTGGCCCCACCAACGGTGGAAATGGTGCACCCATCAACAACGGAGGAGTAGTCAACCCTCCAACCATGGTGAACGAACACACTGGCGAACACATCGTGATCAGGCTCAACAATCTTGAATGGGCCCATTGCCGAGAAGCTCTGTGAGGCAAACCTCTGCCTCCAGGAACTGCCGATGGGCTACCATTGGCTACTAAAGGAGGAGTACAGACGCCAGCTACACACGATCGTGCAACTCGAAGCACGTAAAAAGGCGGCGGACGAGTCGAGCCTTCGAAGGGCCAGGCTCTCCTCCCACAGAGAATCTTCCTCTAGAGGCAACGAATACGTGGCCAACAAGCGGCAATCTCGAATGGCCCATCTCACTGAGCAGGAGCGCATACAAACTGCGAAAGTCCTCGACTTCAGCTCTATAAAGTCGATACACAGGGCAATGTGGTCCCAAAGACGCCGCAAGCTGCGGTGACAGCGGCCACCATATACCTCCTCAACAACCAACCACCGACTAGAGATCCCCGAGCCGCCATGCACCGATCTACGATCGCGGGCTTGGGGTTAATCGAAGCTGCTCTAGACAAAGAACCAACACCAGAACCAAAGAAAAGCAAGGCTCTGGCAAAACACTATTCCTCACCCTCGTCTAGCGATGACAATCACGATCTGTCTCGATGTTGCCGCTCATGGCGACACGACCACGACTACGATGCACGCGATGACATCATGCAGCGCAAAATCGACAAGTCAAGGGCATGACGTGCCTGATCGACTGACTTAGAGGATGAAGACGTAAAGCTCTGCGGCGCTAGATGGTTCAGCAGAGCCATCAGGCAGAAGCGAATGCCCAAGGCTTTCAAACTCCCATCGGAGAACCCAAAGTTTGACGGCCCGCAAGACCCGAAAATCTGGTTGGAGGACCACATCTCCTCCGTCAGGCTCCATGGTGGGAGTCGAAGTACGGCCATGCAATGCCTATAGCTACAACTGCAGGGCGCCGCCGAGCATGGCTCAATAACCTCCCGCGCGGATCTTTCACAGCTGGGATGAGCTGGTCTACAGCTTCGTGTGCAACTTTAAGGGCACCTACAAATGGCCCGCATCAATCGAAGAGCTGAGATGCTGCCAGCAAAGGTCGGGTGAATCACTACGCTCATACATCTAGAGGTGGTCCATCATCAAGAACTCCACAGAAAATATCTCGGAGGATCGTGCAATCTACGCATTCAACGGTGGCGTTCGCCGCATATAGCTCAGGGAGGAGCTGGGCCACTCGAAGCCCAAAACAATTAACCACCTGATAGAAATCGTGAATCGGTGGGCAGATGTAGAGGACTCCATAAAAAACCGCACCTACTCCGATGAAGATGAAGACCTCGGATGCAGACGCGACCGTCGAGGAAAGTGGCAAATGCGCACCTACGACGACCGCGACGACGTCAACATGGTCGCAGCCGGTTATGCCGACAAACGCGATGACGACCGCAAGAACAGCTATCGCAGCAGTGGGTACTGCGACTCTGGGAAAACCACACAGGTGTGGCAGCACCGCACGCGCGAAGAGGCACCCGCAACAACCATCGAGGACAAACTGTTTGGACCGTGCACCATGCACTACTACATCGACAAGCACGACGGTAAAAAGAAGTCCAGCCACCTCCTCAAGGACTACCGCGAGTTCCTCAAACTCCATGAGGGCCTGGCTCGGATGAATCGCGATGCGGTCAACAGGGGCTATGGGGCTGGCCCAGGCGCTTTGACAGATCCAAGCAAAAAGGCGGAGCTGGCGCAGGTGTCATACTGACATCGCCCTAGGGAGACAAGCGGAAATATATTATGGGATTGCAGTTCACCGCCTCCAACAACGAAGCTGAATACGAGGCCCTGTTGCACGGGATGCAGATGGCAAAAGCATGTGGCGCCAAGAGGCTAATCATCTATTGCGACTCCAAGCTGGTCATCAACCAGACAATGCATGAGTGCGACGCACTGAATGACAACATGATCGCCTACCGCGACCTATACGACACACTCGAAGGGGACTTCGACGGTTGCGAGCTGCGACATGTAGGCCGCGAAAGCAATGAAGAGGCGGACACACTCGCCAATATTGGCTCCACCTACGGCCCTATACCACCCATTGTATTTCTCGAGCGCATCTACGAACGCTCCATTAAGCCGAAGGCCGCAGAGAAGAAAACAAGCACAACAACGGACTCGAGGGCTACGCCACCCAATGAGTCAATGGCACTCGACGACCTGGAGCTTGACAGAGGACTCGAAGGACCAATGGGGGTCATGATGATCGAGCCATGTTGGACTCAACCGTACATCACATACCTTCTTAGCAAGAGGCTGCCGAACAATCCGACTGACGCATGGCACATCGCACGGTGATCCAAGGCATTCATTGTTATCAACGGTGAACTGTACAAACGCAGCATAACATGAGTGCTCCAACGATGCGTCTCCAACAGAGATGGAAGGGCTGTCCTCCTCGACATCGACGAAGGAACTTGTGGGCATCATGCTGGCAGTCGCGCCCTCGTCACCAAAGCCCTGCGGGCTGGATTCTACTGGCCCACGGCCATGCGCGACGCCAAGGACATCGTCCAACGCTGCAACGCTTGCCAGCGATTCGCGGACAAACCGCACGCACCAGGTGCGGAACTCCGGCCAATACCATTAGCTTGGCCTTTTGCACAATGGGCACTCGACATGGTCGGCAAACTCCCAAGATCCTCACGAGGAGGCTACGTCTACCTCTTAGTCGTAGTCGACAAATTCACCAAGTGGATAGAAGCCATGCCAGTGACAAATCAATCAGGGAACAGCGCTGTCAAGTTGTTCGAGTCCATCGTCTACTGTTTCGGCGTGCCACACAGTATCATCACGGACAACAGGATGAACTTCACCTCCAAGAAGTTCTAGGAATTCTGCAAAAACTTGGGAATCAACATAAGCTACGCCTCGGTAGCTCACCCGCAGACCAACGGTCAAGTCGAAAAGGTCAACAGCCTTGTTTGTGGTGGAATCAAGAAACGACTCCTCCGACCACTCGAGCAAGCTGCCGGATGCTAGCCGGACGAGCTACAATACGTACTCTGGAGCCTATGCACAACTCCCAATAGCGCCACGGGATACACCTGATTCTTCATGGTGCACGGTGCTGAAGTGGTACTTCCCACAGAAGTACGCTAGAAAGCCCCACGGGTGGTCGCATACGGTGAGAAGGAGTCGACTCTCGCACTCGAAGACTCCATCAATCTCCTTAACGAGGCACGAGAAATCGCAGCGGAGAGATCCACGATCTACCAGCAAAACCTCCGCAACTACCACAGCAGAAGGCTACGCCCAGGTCCTTCGTCAAAGGAGACCTGGTCCTGCGACTGAAGCAAAAAGGGCATCTCAAGCTCGAGTCCCCCTGCGAGGGACCATACGTGATTACAGAAGTAATCCCAGGTGGCGCCTATCGCCTTAAAAATTTCAAGACAGGAGTCGCATACTCCAACCCCTGGAACGTCGCGCAGCTGCAGCGCTTCTACCCTTAGTCGTTTTTCTTTTCTTTACATTACAAATATGGCTTTTCAGCCAGGCTAGTTAGCCCCACATTGTACCTCGTACTGTTCTATGATTAAATAAAGCTAAGTGCCCCAAACCCTCTGTTTTTTTATTACTTTTCTCCATCTATTTACTCGGGGGCTACGCCACCCTTTACACACCTGCTCTACGAACCAATCGCGATATCCTGAGTAGCTAATGCAATAATCGAACCCTTGACAAACACCAACCCAGCTGCAACGCACCTGACAGGTTGGCAAGGTGCTGAAATAAACACACGTCAGGATAACGAAAAGGAATCGCATAGTGCAACGCACTCGCAAAACATATAAGCTAACAAGCTCGATATAAATTAATTACACTCAGCATATACATATGAACTTTACAACACTGGTACACTTTTGTGCAAGATACAAATTAAACTACTGCTGCAGCAAAAGAATGTTTGTCTGCTCCTCAAAGAAGTCGACAATCTCCTCAGCTGGACGATCCACCGCCTGATAATGGGGAACCATATTCCAGGTCGAACCTGATAGCGGCGCTGGCGGTCCAGCAGCAATTGCTACAACATCTACATCAGGCCTATGCAGTCGCACCAACGACAGAGAAGCCTTGGCACCAGCCACTAACTATTGTCGCACGGACTCGTGAACTGCACTCAAATCCTAAAACTTAGACAAGAGAGCCAACATGCTCGAAGGGACAACGTCCAAGGGAAACATCGTCTGATAGATGTTCCTCAGGCATGGCTGCGCCTTCTTGAGGAAGTGGAGTACTCCAGAGGCACGATCCTGTAGGGTCGCAAGGGTGATCGCACGATCATGGTCCACCCAAAAATACCCACTCACCTGGAGTTGCTCCTGGGTCAGGTCGTTCATGCGAATGGCGATCCTGTCTTTTTCATCCCACGGATGGCGAGCACTGACAACTACACCACACAAAAGCAAAGTGTGAAAGATAGGCATTGCCATGACGGACTAAAGGAAAAGATGAGAAGATAGAAGGCTAACACTTGAATTGCTCATTCAGCTAGGCCACCTCCTCCCATAGGTACTTCTCGCGAGCAGAGGCTTTTTCCGCCTTCGACTTCCATACATCGGCGCTACCACAGAGGATGGGCAACTCATGCTCTAGTTGTTTTATATGGTAGCGCAATCGCGGAAGTAAAGACAATTCTCCCACCCTCGAATGAGACTAGCCAAAGTTCTCACCGGCAGATGGAGGATCAGAAGGATCACTCGATGTACCCTACCACAAATCAAGCAAAACAGCAAATACGAGACCACGAATACATTTGGCAAAAAACATATATGCATTCAGACAAAGGAAAAGTTTCGATTGGGACACCCCGCAAAATCATTGTTCCATCAAGCAAAAGGCTAAACCACTACAGCTATTACAGAAGGAGACTAAGGCGCAACATGTGTCTTCGACTTGGACTTAGGCCACGGGGGCTTCATCGCATCCGTGGCCGTCTCCGACGCCACGGACTTGCCGGTAGTACCCCCTGAAGCTGCAGCCTTCGCCTGACGCCACTCTTCAGAATACTTGGCGAGTGTCTCGATGAGCTGGGGACCATAATTTTTGCACTTAGCAGCATAGGGAGCAAAAACTACCTTCTGGCCTCCAACGTCGATAGGCATCGCCTCCGAGATGGCCGCGGGATCCATCTCCACGCCATGGGCCTGCACCATTGCGAGTGCCATGGTGGCACCGACGGAGTGCTGTGAGTTCTTGAAATCAGCAGGAACCCCTCTAGCCAGAGACTCCACCAAGTTGCCAAGATTGTCAATCAGCTCAGCCTTGGGCGTCAGGTCTTCGCGGATGCGACTGAGCACAGCCTTGGCCTTCGTTAGCGTCCCCTGAAAGGAAGCGCTACGGTCTTCGACTACTGCGATGGCGCCTGCCAAAGCATCATCGCGACGAAGTGTCTGAGCATCAAACCTCAGACCACCAGCATCTACACGGAGCATAGCATCAACACAACAACAAAGTTGCCGAAAGAAACAATGGAAACTCAGACAAGAGACATACCTGAGAGGGACTTGGCAATCGAGAGAAGCTGCTCCTCGAACATCTTCTCCCTCTCAGTAGTGGAGGCAAGAAGATCCCGCTCTTGCTTCTGCGACTCCTTCAAAGCTGTGATCGCCTCGTCGCAATTCTTCATCGTCACAGCCAATGTCTTCTCCAATGCAGCAGCATGGCGAAGTAATTCATTATGCTCAGCTGTGACATAAAAGAAGTGTTACCAACAATCGAATCGATCCTATTTGCATAAAGACAAGGACAAAATGAAGACTTACTCTCGACAATGCGATGGCGATTGTCCAGTCGCGCATGCTGTCGACCCATATTAAGGACCTGCTCTACAAGGTGGGTGGCTTCCTTCACGACGAGCTGCACCAGAGACATTTATAGTTCAAGTAACGCACACCACTAATAACTTCGACTGCCAACTACAAGATACCTACATGATCCTCCATAGACTCCGAAGATTGCTATTGCACAGTCATCCAGGTAACCATCTGATGCTCTCCAGCATGCAGAGAACTCGACGAGTTATGCCCGGAGTGGGCCGCCAGTGGAGGAGAAGGTGACCGCGAAGCCGCCTTCTTCTTAGACTTGGGCCCGCGACTCCGGACTCCTTCACAAATTGGACGCCGTCAGAATACGACATCACTGCTTGACTGAAACACAAATCAAAGCAACAACTTCAAGACAGATGGCAACTCAACAAAGAAAATGAGGTCGCGAGTACAACGCTTACCAGTCAAATCTATCAAGATCAAAGGATTGCTCCTCCGACTCCGACGACTCCTTAGGCAGCGGCATCTTCTTGCGGGCAGGTGGTGCCATTGAGCTTCCAGGAACAATAGGAATTGGCTCCTCTACGCCAATAGCTGGACCTTCTGGAGTCGACGGAGATGAAGCATCCGAATCCTCGTTGCGAGAATGCATGCGAGTGTCCGGTTCACTGGATTCGAGGGCTCCCTCCTCTTCTTCAAGTGGGACGGTTGACTCCGACTCGTCCTCTTCTTCTGCTTCGCGAGGAATAACCCCCTCAGGAAGAGGGGGCAACATGGGAGACACCTTCCAATCCCGTAGTAAGGAAACCAATTCATTATACCGCAAGGAATCAATGGCAATCGACAAAATAGCTACGTCGTAGCGCAATCATACCTCAGGAGGAGGGTTTGAGGCGTCGAAGGGAGGTACGACTGGTTTGCCTGGGAGAACCTCCTTGGCGGTGTACTTCGTCACCAGTCACATCCTCCTATCTACCTCACCCGTAGAAATGCCATCGGCAGATATGCGAGTGGCATCGTTCGCAACAGCCCACTGAAACATGGGATGAACTCTGGCTTGCAGAGGCTGGACACGATGGTGCAACCACGTGCAAATGAGGGCGACGCCTCCCTCTTCTTTACCTATGCAACTCCCGAGGTTGCAAACGCGCTTATACAACACTTCTGTCTCCTCAGACTCGCCAGGCATCACTATGTTCTTCCAGGAACGCCTCCTCTTGCACGGAGTCCATAGCGCTCTCCGTCGGCCTTCAGGTCACGGATGTAGAACCACTTATCCCTCCACCCTTGGACGGACCCTGTGAGCTTGATGTCAAAATACGTAGCGGAGGAGTCGACATAAACTCCGTAGCCGCCTACGTCGTAGACTAACGAGCCGGACGCTGACTGACGCTTTAACTTAAAAAGTCTCTTGAAGAGACCAAAGTGTGGCTCTACTCCGAGCCAGCACTCACAAAGCATAATGAAGCACGCAATGTGAAGGATAGAGTTTGGGGACAGCTGATGAAGTTGGAGCCCACAAAAACAAAGAAGGCCCCTGACAAAGGGATGCAGGGGAAAAGATAGACCACGGATGATGAACGCGAGGAACATCACCCGAAAACCGAATGGAGGACGCGGAGTTACCTCGTCACCAGGCACTCGCAAATCGCTTCGGCGCGAGGAAGAACTCCATCTTGCCGATGGAGATGAAACTCAGAGGATTTGATGATGGATGCGCACCACGTGCCATTGGTGGCGCGGGTGCCCGCAACTTTCTTCTTAATGGCGCCGGTGGCACTGGCACCCACGGCGGTGGAGCCACCCTTCTTCTTGGCGGTGACGGCGGAGACGGCAGACCCAGCGGCAGCGCCTCCCTTCTTCTTCCCATCTTACGGTGGCGGTGCGAGCGGAGGAAGTAGCTCGGAAATAGGCAGTGCTGGTCCAGCGCCGCAAGGAAGATGAGCTCTTGGAAGCAGAGAGTAGCGGCAATGGTGATAGAGGCACAAGCAGAGAAAAGAACAGATGGGAAAAGTTACCGCAGCTGCGTTGCTACTTAATCCCTTATAGATGCAATCTAACGGCCAGGAAAAAACCTACTGGACGCATGGCACACATCACCGTCAACACGTGGAGACGCCAAAATGCGAACCGTCCCCCACTATCTCCATACGCGTGGAAATCGAGGAGACGTAGTTAAAACGGAAGATTACGAACGCCCGGTCAAATCAAAGTCAGAAAGTGGGACCTACCGCTTGTCACGTCCCGTCAAAACCACTAACGCGGGCGGCTGAGGTCATCGCATCGTCAGTACTAACGTCATCGGCATTAACAATTGAAGATTTTGACTGCTTCAGTCCTTGCTCGAGTCTTCGACTCCACTAAGCACTCGGGGGCTACTCCCATAGGGAGCGCTGGTCGTGCACCCTACGATTTTCTTTTTATGCAGGAACATGAACATTCAAATCATACCCAACCACTAGAAGCTTCGACTCGATTATGGTTCATGGGTTAGTCCCATAGGGAGTGCTGGAAGCAAATTCGACTGAAACAAGCAACAAAAGACGACAACAGTCGCAAATAGTTTTCTTTTAGTCCCTGCCTGAGTCTTCGGATCAACCAGGCACTCGGGGGCTACTCCCATAGGGAGCGCTAGTCGCGCACCATATGATTATTTGTACATCGTACTGTGTGTTGATAACTTCCACACACGAATGCTATGGCGACTCCGCCTCAAATTTTCCCTACAAAGAGACTTCGTCTCCTGGGTTACCCGAATCATCTCCGCGATGACAAAATTTGGATGCCGCGCTTAAAGCATGAAGGTAAGACCTGAATAAGGCCTGGCAACGCATATGCTGCGCACTACCAGAAACATATCCGTGCCTGCAGGTGCGATGAACATGCCTTGACAGACGCGTCGAGTGCTCACACTCATACACAGGAATTCGACTCCTATAAGACCTCCGCGGCTTGAGTAGAATTATACCAGCACTTTTCTGAATTCGAGTCCAGGGACTCGAGTTTGAGTAGATTACACTGTTTTGCCCTACGGAAGTTAACTGACACCGATGTATCGGTTAATCAGGCACGTACGTCGGCAATCCCTATGACACGGACAGAACATTCAAATAAATACTCAGTTATGCACTCGAAAGGCTTCATAAAGTCTCCAGTCGAATCTATGATTCCACTGGACACTCGGGGGCTACTGACATGGGTATACCCTACATGTACTCGAGTTTGGTATATATGGCCCAGATGCAGCGGAAGCCCACGGTGTTGCCAAGGCCCAAACGGAGAACTTGAGTAACCTACAAACTCTAGATTGCTTGCGAGACAAGAAGAAGCTAAATATAGAAAGTTCAAAGGGAAAACCCTAATTTGTAACCGACTCGACCTGCTACCCGAGACCCAGCCTATCTATACAAAGGCTAGGAGGGGCAGCAAGGAGGACACACGACCCTAGTTTCCACAACCCTCGCCAGATTGCATCTGCGCACCATTGTAATCGTCAATTCCTTCAATAATTCCAAGAGCAGACAAGCAGGAGTAGGGACCTCTACGAGGCCTGAACCTGGGTAAATCTTTGATTCTCCCTAAGTGCTTGTTTGCTAGCCAATTGATGCCTCTAGTGCTCCCTCCTTCTCCAAAGCCCAAGTCCATAACAATGGGCATTGACGAGTTAAACCCTCGTCACATAGCCTCTTTGATTGTTTTCAAAACATGGTCAAATTTCTAGAAATGCATATTCTTAGCAAGAAGTTTAAACTTGCCAAACAAATCTCACTCGTTCTTGATACATTGACTGCCTGGTGGGTCCACTGAACAGATTATCTCAAGGTGTGAAGTTAGTTTCGAAACGCAACCAGAATTTCAAAACATGGTGAGTCATAGTTTCTTTGGTTGTTTTCAAAACACGGTCAAATTTCTAGGCATGCATGGTCTTAGCAAGAAGTTGAATCTTTCCAAATTCTCACTCGTCTCGACACATTGACTGCCTGGTGGTGGGTCCACTGAACAAATTTTCGCAAGGTGTGAAGTTAATTTTGAAAAACAGGAAAAATTTGAATACACGGTGAGTCATAGTCTCTTTGATTATTTTCAAAACACGGTCAACTTTCTAGGCATGCATATTCTTAGCAAGAATTTGAATCTTTCCAAACTCTCACTCGTTCTTGATACATTAACTGCCTGGTGGTGGGTCTGGTGAATAGATTATCGCAAGGTGTGAAGTTAATTTCGAAACACAGCCAAAATTTCAAAACACAGTGAGTCATAGTCTCTTTGGTTTTTTTAAAAACACAGTCAAATTTCTAAGCATGCATATTCTTAGCAAGAAGTTGAATCTTTCAAAACTCTCACTTGTCTCGATACATTGACTACCTGGTGGTGGGTCTAGTAAATAGATTATCGCAAGGTGTGAAGTTAAATTCAAAACATAGCCAAAATTTCAAAACACGGTGAGTCATAGTCTCTTTGGTTGTTTCCAAAACACGGTCAAATTTCTAGGCATGCATATTCTTAGCAAGAAGTTGAATCTTGCCAAACAACTCTCACTCGTTCTCGACACATTGACTGTCTGGTGGGTCCACTAAACAGATTATCGCAAGGTGTGAAGTTAAATTCGAAACACAGCCAAAATTTCAAAACACGATGAGTTATAGTCTCTTTGGTTTTTTTCAAAACACGGTCAAATTGCTAGGCATGGATATTCTTAGCAAGAAGTTGAATCTTTCCAAACTCTCACTCGTCACGATACATTGATAGGTTGGTGGTGGATCCCTTGAACAAATATTTGCAAGGTGTGAATTTAATTTCAAAACACGGTGACGACCCACAAGTATAGGGGGTGTATTGCAGTATTTTCGAGGGAAGTGAAACCCAATTTATTGATTCGACACAAGGGGAGCCAAAGAATATTTATAAGCCTTAACAACTGAGTTGTCAATTCAGCTGCACCTAGAAACAATCTTGCTCACAGCAGTTTATCAGTAGCAACAGTTTTGTAGTAGGAATAGTAAAGTAAAAGCAGAAGTAAAGCAAAGGCAGTAGTAACAAAAGCAGTAACAGTGGGATTCGAGTGCGGTAGGCATAGGGATGGATGGACGGGCGTTGGATGGACAAGACAATTCACATAGCAATCAGAACATGGGGCAATTGTAGATAAATAAGATAAAGCATCCAAGTACTAGACAATCCTAGGCATGTGTTCCATATATAGTCATACGTGCTCGCAATGAGAACTTGCACAACATCTTTTGTCCTCCCAGCCCGTTTGCAGCGAGGCCTCTGGGGAACTACTGGCAATTAAGGTGCTCCTTTTAATAGAGCACCGGAGCAAAGCATTAACACTCCGTGAACACATGTGATCCTCACATCAAAGCCATTCCCTTCCGGTTATCCCGATTTCTGTCACTTCGGGGCCATAGGTTCCGGACAACAACATGTGTATACAACTTGCAGATAAGACCAAGAACAATACTATCATAATGAATCAATAACATGTTCAGATCTGAAATCATGGCACTCGGGCCCTAGTGACAAGAATTAAGCACAACAAGTCGCAACAAAGTCATAAAGCACTAATAAAAGATACTAGGCACCATGCCCTAACAATCTGATGCCATTACATGAACGATCTCATCCAATCCCTACCATCCCCATAGCCTACAGCGTGGGATTACTCACTCATAGATGGGGGAAACATGGATGGTCGATGGAGATGATGGTGGAGATCGATGGAGATGGCTTCGGGGGCACTTCCCTGTCCCGGCAGGGTGCCGGAACAGAGAGTTTCTGTCCCCCGAATCTCCCCTTCGGTGGTGGCAGCGCTGCGGAACTTCTTCTGGAAAAATGTCGAACCCCCTGAAGTTTTTAGGTCAGAAGCCTTCTTATAGGCGAAGAGAGAGGCCGAGGGGGTGCCTGGGGCCACCGCACCATGCCCTGGCGCGGCCAGGCCTAGCCCGCGCCTGGGGGGGTGTGGCCAGCCCTTGGCCCTCCTCTGTCTCGTATTCTGGCTTCTAGAATCTTCTGGAAAAATAAGCACTTTGGCTTTTGTCTCGTCCAATTCCGAGAATATTCATTTTCTGACTTTCCTGGAACCAAAAACGGCAGAAAACAGGCAGCCGACACTGTGGCTCTTGTTAATAGGTTAGTCCAATAAATCATATGAAAAGTACTCCAAAATTTGGACAAAACACAAGAAAGTGGATAAAACCAAGCATGGAGCATCAAAAATTATAGATACATTTGCAAGGTATCAACATCCCCAAGCTTAACTCCTGCTCGTCCTCGAGTAGGTAAGTGATAAAAAGAAAGAATGATTTTTGAGGTGACATGCACCATCAAAGATTTGACCAAAGTATTTGTAAACATTCAAAGTTGGGATCATAGTACTTCAGTCATAACATGAAAGACAAAGTTCTAGCAATAAGACAAAGAAACTATGATGCAACATGAAAAGGCACAAACAAAAGATTCATGAATAACGATGCTTTGCAAGACGTTTGTTTGTTTCACACAAAGAAAACATAGCATAGTGGCATTCAGCTTGTCCCACAATAGAGTAGCAAAAGTAAATGCATAGGACACCTTCAAAGTTTACAAGAGTGACTAGATACAAATAGTTTAAAACAAGCAATATCAAGGTATGCACCAATCAACAAGTCTTGGGAGAATGCACATAGAACTAAGAATGGCACTATGCTCTCAAGAAAGTGCTCAAAGAATATGTGGAGACTCAACAAGTAGAAGAAAAGGTTTTGAATAATTTTGAAAGGCTTCCAAATGCTGAAAGTATGGTACTCGTTAGCTTTAAGCTCTCATTGCCCCTATCATAAGCATCTTTAATGTGGTTAAGGTGAAAGTGAGGTCCAATCTGAGTTATATGCCTGACAGACTATAAACTGAAAATCCCAAGTCCCTTGAGTACGAGGGCCGCTCCTCATGCTACTCAACTTTTGTTACCGGTAAGTTCTTGTCATTGTAAGTATGTGTGTATCATTGAGAACCGCCAACGAGGTACCCCGTGCCTGATGATACAGAAGAATCCCCATATCAAAATGACAAGGCAAGCAGACAATGAGTATCTCAGCAGTCTTCTTATTTACCATGGGAAAATGGTGCTTTTTCTCTCTTTCCTCTTTTCATAAAACTCTTTTTTTATTTTTCTCAATAGCTATCTCTCTCCTTTTTTTTATAAGAAGAATGCTTCATAGATATCATTATGATTACGCTGTAGGTTTCCACCATGTCAGCATGGATTAGACCAGTGGCCCAGACGTTCTCTAACACACATACATAACTGCATGGACTTACAAGATCCCGTTTTATTTCACACCGACGACATCCGCAAATAAAAGAGCAAGGTATCAACTGGGTATATATTTACAAGTGTTGAAAGCGTTCCCTGTGACAGCACGGTCCCCAGCCTATAATTAGCAAGCATATAACTTTCATGGAGAGTTCACAATGGTTCAGGTTTATTAAGTGCAGGAAATAAAGTGTGCCATTAAGTTCGTGAGAGCTTTACTAACTAACTTTCTCAAAACAAGCAAACATTTTATTCGTAAGAAAACAAGGCATATTGAATATGCACGGAAGTAGCAAATGATGCCAATAGGTAGGTATGGTGGACACTTTGGCAATATTTGGTTTAGGGAGTTGGAAACACGAGTAAAACATACTCAGTGTAAGTGAAGGCTAGCCATAGTAAAGGAGCGACAAACAAGAGAGCAATAATGGCCATAATCATGCAAAGCGACAAAACATCATTGATCAAAGCATAAAGTGATACTACAAGTTGAAAACTAAAGGATAATAAAGGCTTATGGTGACTTGAGATAGTCATAACATGGTGTGAGCATGTGCCAAGTCAACCCAAATAAAGCTTCAAAAGAGAATACCACTATACTATGCTTTAATATGCTAAAACAACGCATGATTTATCCAAGGCACATTAATCAATCTCAATTGTTTATAACAAGTCATGCTACAACAAATAATACTAAGCATAAATCCAAAACAATATCAAGCATGACATGACAAAGCATAGGCCACAGTCAAAAACAAGCTCTTTTTACCACATAAGCATGAACTTTCCTACTCTTTTCCAAACCAAACCAAACTATTTGCAAACCAATGTGTGAAAGAGGGGGTCCAACCAATTTATTCAGAAAACTAAGCAAACTAAAAAACAAAACGAAAACAAAAAAGAAGACGCTCCAAGAAGAACACAACTGTGCATGAAACAATAAAAATGAAGCGTTTGGAAGAAACCTGGGATTTTTATTGATGAAGAAGGGGATGCCTTGGGCATCCCCAAGCTTTGACGCTTGTACTTCTTGGATATTTCTTGGGGTGACACGCGTGGCATCCCCAAGCTTGAGCTTTAGTCCATCCTTCATCTCATTACTCATTCCTTCCATACACCTTAAATTTTCCCTTCATACAAAACTTCACACAATCTTTATTAGCAACATTAGTGCAATCAAGATAATAAGTCTTAAGGTTCAGTTATAACACCAAATAAACTTCCATTAAAACACTAGATACTGTAGCACTTCCCTCAAAAAAACTCAATTCCCCAAAAGAACTCAAAAAGGAACCAACAAGAATCAAATGCAGAAAATGGCAGAAATCTGTCAAAACAGACCACCAGGTAAAGACGAATTTTTTCGAAGACCTTCTGTTGCTCAAATTAAAAAGTGTTACACTAACGAAAGTTAGATAAGAACCTGGGGCAGAAGCACAAAAAGACGTTCAGAGATTTTACACGAATGTTTATGGTGAAGCACAGAAATCTGTTTCGGGACAGCAACTTTCCCAATCATTACTTCTCTCTCATTAGAGGTTACTCTTGGCACAAAAAGCAAATAAAAAGGATAAGGAGCGGTTATTACTGAAGTACTAACTTCCAAGACTCATCTAAAACTTTTGGTTATCTCCCAATAAGTACTTTTCTTTAACGCCTTTAAGTTAGGCATAAGGAAAAACTAAAATGGATAGAATAGAAGTAAGCGGAGATAATCATGGTGAAAACATTATTTTGTTCAATGAAATCCTTTTGTTAACAAGGTTGATCAGGTCTGGTTACCAAAACAATTTCATATGAGACAAGAAATTGTATTCCACTATTGATTATGTTACCTCAACCTTGATCGCAATGGTCCCAATTATAATAGTTTCAAATTTTTCTCTTGGTATGGGACAATATATCTCTCCAACTTGAATGCCCTCAACATGTTCAATTGAGTTCAAACCATAAGTCCTTTCAATCTTCTTGGGGAAATAGATAGTATGTTCCTTGTCATTGACATTGAAGGTCACCTTCCCTTGGTTACAACTAATAATAGCTCCTGCAGTATTTAAGAAAAGGTATCCCAAGAATACTAGACATATTATCATCTTCAGGCATAAAAGTTTGAGAGGATGCTCTCATAAGAAATATGAGTTGAAGTAAAAGAGAGCATCAAGAAGCAAATTCAAAAAAAATTTAAGGATAACCCACTTCCTATGCATAGGAATCGTGTATGCAAATAAATTTGCAAAGAACAAAGTGACAGGCGTAGGAAGATAAAACAAGAGTGACTTCAAAACTTTCAGCACATAAAGAGGTGTTTCAATACCATGAAAACTTCTACCACCATATTTTCCTCTCTCATAATAATTCTCAGTACCCTCATGAATAAACTCAACAATATAACTATCACATAGAGCATGCTTTTCATGATCTACAAGCACTAGAGCTTTATCATAAACATCTTCAAAAGAATCCTCAGGAACATAAGATTCATCCTCCTTTAGTAAGCATGGAGGACAATCAAATAATGTAAGGGATACGGAGTTACTCTCATTAGAAGGTAGGCATGGGTAGCTAATCCATTCTTCCTCCTTTTGTTCATCACTCTCGTCCTCTTTTTCATCTAATGAGATTTCAGGTTCATCAATTTCTTCTTCCATAGGATCCTGCAAGGCATTAATCTCTTCCATTTGTGGAAAGCATCTATTAAAATATTCAAGAATAAATCCATTTTCATCCTTGTAATTATCAAAGCAAAATTTAAGTATACCATAAACCTCATACTTATAAGGTGAATAATCAATATTTTCAAGCAAACTATCAAGTTCAAATGCACCTTTCTAAGCAATAAATTCCTCAATTTGTTCCACATCATAAAAGTCATAATTCCCTTTAACATAAGAAGATATGGTAACATTATCATTATACTCACATTGAAAAGGGAGGTGTTTGTACCACCTGCAGCAACAAGATTTATCAAAGCAATAAGTAACATTATAAGCAGAGCACACGTTTCTAGCAATGGTATACAATTTATCAATTTGTTCCCATAAGTGTTTCCCTTTTTGTGACAAGCGGTGTTCCTTATAATAATGTTCTTGATCTTCCGTGAACCCACCTTGCCAATAAGATTCAGTTTCAAAGAAACCAGCCATTGACAACAAGCATGGTAAAGCAAGATAATAACAGACCAACGAAAATAACAACTAGAGTAGGGACCAATTTTTTTAGTATTTTTGATAAAGAAACAAGCAAACAAGGAAGAAATAAACTTAGCTTTAACAATAGAGAATCCAAGTGAACTTGATAAATAAAGCTATGGTCCCCGGCAACGACGCCAGAAAATAGTCTTGATGACCCACAAGTATAGGGGGTGTATCGCAGTATTTTCGAGGGTAGTGAAACCCAATTTATTGATTCGACATAAGGGGAGCCAAAGAATATTTATAAGCCTTAACAACTGAGTTGTCAATTCAGCTGCACCTGGAAACAATCTTGCTCGCAGCAGTTTATCAGTAGCAACAGTTTTGTAGTAGGAATAGAAAAGCAACATCAGTAGTAAAGTAAAGACAGCAGTAACAATAGCAGTGAACAATGGGATTCGAGTGCGGTAGGCATAGGGATGGATGGACGGGCGTTGCATGGACAAGACGATTCACATAGCAATCATAACATAGGGCAATTGCAGATAAATAAGATAAAGCATCCAAGTACTAGACAATCCTAGGCATGTGTTCCATATATAGTCATACGTCCTCGCAATGAGAACTTGCACAACATCTTTTGTCCTGCTAGCCCGTTTGTAGCGGGGCCTCTAGGGAACTACTGGCAATTAAGGTGCTCCTTGTAATAGAGCACCGGAGCAAAGCATTAACACTCCGTGAACACATGTGATCCTCACATCAAAGCCATTCCCTTCCGGTTATCCCGATTTCTGTCACTTCGGGACAATAGGTTCCGGACAACAACGTGTGTATACAACTTGCAGATAAGACCAAGAAGAATACTATCATAATGAATCAATAACATCTTCAGATCTTAAATCATGGCACTTGGGCCCTAGTGACAAGCATTAAGCACAACAAGTCGCAACAAAGTCATAAAGCACTAATAAAAGATACTAGGCACCATGCCCTAACAATCTGATGCCATTACATGAACGATCTCATCCAATCCCTACCATTCCCATAGCCTACAACGGGGGATCACTCACTCATAGATGGGGAAACATGGATGGTCGATGGAGATGATGGTGGAGATTGATGGAGATGGCTCCGGGGGCACTTCCCCATCCCGGCAGGGTGCCGGAATAGAGACTTTCTGTCCCTCGAATCTCCCCTTTAGTGGTGGCGATGCTGCGGAACTTCTTCTAGAAAAACGTTGAACCCCCTGAAGTTTTTAGGTCAGAAGGCTTCTTATAGGCAAAGAGAAAGGCCGAGGGGGTGCTTGGGGCCACCATACAATGCCCTGGCGCGGACAGGCCTAGCCCGCGCCTGGGGGGGCGTGGCCAGCCCCTGGCCCTCCTCCGTCTCTTATTCTGGAAAAATAGGCACTTTGGCTTTTGTCCCGTCCAATTCCGAGAATATTCATTTTCTGACTTTCCTAGAACCAAAAATAGCAGAAAAATGCAGCTGGCACTATGGCTCTTGTTAATAGGTTAGTCCAAGAAATCATATGAAAAGTACTCCAAAAGGTGGACAAAACACAAGAAAGTGGATAAAACCAAGCATGGAGCATCAAAAATTATAGATACATTTGCAATGTATCACACGGTCAAAATTTCAAAACATGGCGAGTCATAGTCTCTTTGATTATTTTCAAAACACGGTCAAATTTCGAGGCATGCATATTCTTAGCAAGAAGTTGAATCGTTTCAAACTCTCACTCCTTCTATATACATTAAATGCCTGGTGGTGGGTCGAGTGAATAGATTATCGCAAGGTGTGAAGTTAAGTTCAAAACGCAGCCAAAATTTGAAAACATCATGAGTCATAGTCTCTTTGGTTGTTTCCAAAAAAGGTCAAATATCTAGGCATGCATATTCTTAGCAAGAAGTTGAATCTTTCCAAAATCTCACTCGTCTCGATACATTGACTGCCTTGTGGTGGGTCCACTAAATAGATTATCGCAAGGTGTGAAGTTAATTTCGAAACACAACCAAATTTCCAAACACGGTGAGTCATAGCCTCTTTGATTGTTTTCAAATCACGGTCAAATTTCAAGGCATGCATACTCTTAGAAAGATGTTGAATCTTGCCAAACAACTCTCACTTATTCTCGATACATTGACTGCCTGGTGGTGGGTCCACTTAATAGATTATCGTAATGTGTAAAATTTCTAGGCATGCATATTCTTAGAAAGAAATTGAATATTTCCAAAATCTCACTCGTCTTGATACATTGACTGCCTAGTGGTGGGTCAATTGAACAAATTTTTGCAAGGTGTGAAGTTAATTTCAAAACATGAGCAAAATTTCAAAACACGGTGAGTCATTGTCTCTTTGATTGTCTTCAAAACACGGTCAAATTTCGAGGCATGCATATAGCAAGAACTTGAATCTTGCCAAACAACTCTAACTCGTTCTCGATATATTGACTGCCTGGTGCTGGGTCCACTTAATATATTATCGCAAGGTGTGAATTTAATTTGGAAACACAACCAAATTTCAAAACACGGTGAGTCATAGCCTCTTTGATTGTTTTCAAAACATGGTCAAATTTCTAGGCATGCATATTCTTAGTAAAAAGTTTAATGTTGCCAAACAACTCTCACTCGTTCTGGATACATTAACTGACTAGTGGGTCCAATATATAGATTATCATAAGGTGTGAAGTTAATTTCGAAACACAGCCAAACTTTCAAAACATGGTGAGTTATAATGTCTTTGGTTGTTTTCAAAACACGGTCCAATTTCTAGGCATGCATATTCTTAGCAAGAAGTTGAATCTTTCCAAAATCTCACTCGTCTCGATACATTGACTACCTGGTGGTGGGTCCAGTAAATAGATTATCGCAAGGTGTGAAGTTCTATTCAAAACGCAGCCAAAATTTGAAAACACGGTGAGTCATAGTCTCTTTGGATGTTTCGAAAACACGGTCAAATTTCTAGGAATGTATATTCTTAGCAAGAAGTTGAATCTTTCCAAACTCTCACTCGTTTCGATACATTGACTGCCTGGTGGTGGGTCCACTGAACAAATTTTCACAAGGTGTGAAGTTAATTTTGAAACACGGGCAAAATTTCTAGGCATGCATATTCTTAGCAAGAAGTTGAATCTTTCCAAACAACTCTAACTGGTTCTCGATACATTGACTGCCTGGTGGTGGGTCCAATTAATATATTATTGCAAGGTGTGAAGTTAATTTCGAAACACAACCAAATTTCAAAACACGGTGAGTCATAGCCTCTTTGATTGTTTTCAAAACATGGTCAAATTTCTAGGCATGCGTATTCTTAGCAAGAAGTTTAATCTTGCCAAACAACTCTCACTCGTTCTCAATACATTGATTGCATGGTGGTGGGTCCACTGAACAGATTTTTGCAGGGTGTGAAGTTAATTTCGAAACACGTGCAAAATTTCAAAACACAGTGAGTCATAGTCTCTTTGATTATTTTCAAAACAAGGTCAAACTTCTACGCATGCATGTTCTTAACAAGAAGCTGAATCTTGCCAAACAACCCTCACTCGTCTCGATACATTGACTCTCTGGTGGTGGGTCCATTGAATAGATTTTTGCAAGGTGTGAAGTTAATTTCAAAACACGTGCAAAATTTCAAAACACGGTGAGTCATAGTCTTTTTGATTATTTTCAAAACACGGTCAAATTTCTAGGCATGCATATTCTAAGCATGAAGATGAATCTTTCCAAACTCTCACTCGTTCTTGATACATTAACTGCCTGGTGGTGGGTCCAGTGAACAGATCATTGCAAGGTGTGAAGTTAATTTCGAAACGCAACCAAAATTTAAAAACACAGTGAGCCATAGTCTCTTTGGTTGTTTTCAAAACACGGTCAAATTTCTAGGCATGCATATTCTTAGCAAGAAGTTGAATCTTTCCAAAATCTCACTCGTCTCGATACATTGACTACCTGGTGGTGGGTCCAGTAAATAGATTATCGCAAGGTGTGAAGTTATATTCAAAACGCAGCCAAAATTTGAAAACACGGTGAGTCATAGTCTCTTTGGATGTTTCGAAAACACGGTCAAATTTCTAGGAATGTATATTCTTAGCAAGAAGTTGAATCTTTCCAAACTCTCACTCGTTTCGATACATTGACTGCCTGGTGGTGGGTCCACTGAACAAATTTTCACAAGGTGTGAAGTTAATTTTGAAACACGGGCAAAATTTCAAAACACGGTGAGTCATAGTCTCTTTGATTGTTTTCAAAACACGGTCAAATTTCTAGGCATGCATATTCTTAGCAAGAAGTTGAATCTTGCCAAACAACTCTAACTGGTTCTCGATACATTGACTGCCTGGTGGTGGGTCCACTTAATATATTATTGCAAGGTGTGAAGTTAATTTCGAAACACAACCAAATTTCAAAACACGGTGAGTCATAGCCTCTTTGATTGTTTTCAAAACATGGTCAAATTTCTAGGCATGCATATTCTTAGCAAGAAGTTTAATCTTGCCAAACAACTCTCACTCGTTCTCAATACATTGATTGCATGGTGGTGGGTCCACTGAACAGATTTTTGCAGGGTGTGAAGTTAATTTCGAAACACGTGCAAAATTTCAAAACACAGTGAGTCATAGTCTCTTTGATTATTTTCAAAACAAGGTCAAACTTCTACGCATGCATGTTCTTAACAAGAAGCTGAATCTTGCCAAACAACCCTCACTCGTCTCGATACATTGACTCTCTGGTGGTGGGTCCATTGAATAGATTTTTGCAAGGTGTGAAGTTAATTTCAAAACACGTGCAAAATTTCAAAACACGGTGAGTCATAGTCTTTTTGATTATTTTCAAAACACGGTCAAATTTCTAGGCATGCATATTCTAAGCATGAAGATGAATCTTTCCAAACTCTCACTCGTTCTTGATACATTAACTGCCTGGTGGTGGGTCCAGTGAACAGATCATTGCAAGGTGTGAAGTTAATTTCGAAACGCAACCAAAATTTAAAAACACAGTGAGCCATAGTCTCTTTGGTTGTTTTCAAAACACGGTCCAATTTCTAGGCATGCATATTCTTAGCAAGAAGTTGAATCTTTCCAAAATCTCACTCGTCTCGATACATTGACTACCTGGTGGTGGGTCCAGTAAATAGATTATCGCAAGGTGTGAAGTTATATTCAAAACGCAGCCAAAATTTGAAAACACGGTGAGTCATAGTCTCTTTGGATGTTTCGAAAACACGGTCAAATTTCTAGGAATGTATATTCTTAGCAAGAAGTTGAATCTTTCCAAACTCTCACTCGTTTCGAGACATTGACTGCCTGGTGGTGGGTCCACTGAACAAATTTTCACAAGGTGTGAAGTTAATTTTGAAACACGGGCAAAATTTCAAAACACGGTGAGTCATAGTCTCTTTGATTGTTTTCAAAACACGGTCAAATTTCTAGGCATGCATATTCTTAGCAAGAAGTTGAATCTTGCCAAACAACTCTAACTGGTTCTCGATACATTGACTGCCTGGTGGTGGGTCCAATTAATATATTATTGCAAGGTGTGAAGTTAATTTCGAAACACAACCAAATTTCAAAACACGGTGAGTCATAGCCTCTTTGATTGTTTTCAAAACATGGTCAAATTTCTAGGCATGCATATTCTTAGCAAGAAGTTTAATCTTGCCAAACAACTCTCACTCGTTCTCAATACATTGATTGCATGGTGGTGGGTCCACTGAACAGATTTTTGCAGGGTCTGAAGTTAATTTCGAAACACGTGCAAAATTTCAAAACACAGTGAGTCATAGTCTCTTTGATTATTTTCAAAACAAGGTCAAACTTCTACGCATGCATGTTCTTAACAAGAAGCTGAATCTTGCCAAACAACCCTCACTCGTCTCGATACATTGACTCTCTGGTGGTGGGTCCATTGAATAGATTTTTGCAAGGTGTGAAGTTAATTTCAAAACACGTGCAAAATTTCAAAACACGGTGAGTCATAGTCTTTTTGATTATTTTCAAAACACGGTCAAATTTCTAGGCATGCATATTCTAAGCATGAAGATGAATCTTTCCAAACTCTCACTCGTTCTTGATACATTAACTGCCTGGTGGTGGGTCCAGTGAACAGATCATTGCAAGGTGTGAAGTTAATTTCGAAACGCAACCAAAATTTAAAAACACAGTGAGCCATAGTCTCTTTGGTTGTTTTCAAAACACGGTCAAATTTCTAGGCATGCATATTCTTAGCAAGAAGTTGAATCTTTCCAAAATCTCACTCGTCTCGATACATTGACTACCTGGTGGTGGGTCCAGTAAATAGATTATCGCAAGGTGTGAAGTTATATTCAAAACGCAGCCAAAATTTGAAAACACGGTGAGTCATAGTCTCTTTGGATGTTTCGAAAACACGGTCAAATTTCTAGGAATGTATATTCTTAGCAAGAAGTTGAATCTTTCCAAACTCTCACTCGTTTCGATACATTGACTGCCTGGTGGTGGGTCCACTGAACAAATTTTCACAAGGTGTGAAGTTAATTTTGAAACACGGGCAAAATTTCAAAACACGGTGAGTCATAGTCTCTTTGATTGTTTTCAAAACACGGCCAAATTTCTAGGCATGCATATTCTTAGCAAGAAGTTGAATCTTGCCAAACAACTCTAACTGGTTCTCGATACATTGACTGCCTGGTGGTGGGTCCAATTAATATATTATTGCAAGGTGTGAAGTTAATTTCGAAACACAACCAAATTTCAAAACACGGTGAGTCATAGCCTCTTTGATTGTTTTCAAAACATGGTCAAATTTCTAGGCATGCGTATTCTTAGCAAGAAGTTTAATCTTGCCAAACAACTCTCACTCGTTCTCAATACATTGATTGCATGGTGGTGGGTCCACTGAACAGATTTTTGCAGGGTGTGAAGTTAATTTCGAAACACGTGCAAAATTTCAAAACACAGTGAGTCATAGTCTCTTTGATTATTTTCAAAACAAGGTCAAACTTCTACGCATGCATGTTCTTAACAAGAAGCTGAATCTTGCCAAACAACCCTCACTCGTCTCGATACATTGACTCTCTGGTGGTGGGTCCATTGAATAGATTTTTGCAAGGTGTGAAGTTAATTTCAAAACACGTGCAAAATTTCAAAACACGGTGAGTCATAGTCTTTTTGATTATTTTCAAAACACGGTCAAATTTCTAGGCATGCATATTCTAAGCATGAAGATGAATCTTTCCAAACTCTCACTCGTTCTTGATACATTAACTGCCTGGTGGTGGGTCCAGTGAACAGATCATTGCAAGGTGTGAAGTTAATTTCGAAACGCAACCAAAATTTAAAAACACAGTGAGCCATAGTCTCTTTGGTTGTTTTCAAAACACGGTCAAATTTCTAGGCATGCATATTCTTAGCAAGAAGTTGAATCTTTCCAAAATCTCACTCGTCTCGATACATTGACTACCTGGTGGTGGGTCCAGTAAATAGATTATCGCAAGGTGTGAAGTTATATTCAAAACGCAGCCAAAATTTGAAAACACGGTGAGTCATAGTCTCTTTGGATGTTTCGAAAACACGGTCAAATTTCTAGGAATGTATATTCTTAGCAAGAAGTTGAATCTTTCCAAACTCTCACTCGTTTCGATACATTGACTGCCTGGTGGTGGGTCCACTGAACAAATTTTCACAAGGTGTGAAGTTAATTTTGAAACACGGGCAAAATTTCAAAACACGGTGAGTCATAGTCTCTTTGATTGTTTTCAAAACACGGTCAAATTTCTAGGCATGCATATTCTTAGCAAGAAGTTGAATCTTGCCAAACAACTCTAACTGGTTCTCGATACATTGACTGCCTGGTGGTGGGTCCACTTAATATATTATTGCAAGGTGTGAAGTTAATTTCGAAACACAACCAAATTTCAAAACACGGTGAGTCATAGCCTCTTTGATTGTTTTCAAAACATGGTCAAATTTCTAGGCATGCATATTCTTAGCAAGAAGTTTAATCTTGCCAAACAACTCTCACTCGTTCTCAATACATTGATTGCATGGTGGTGGGTCCACTGAACAGATTTTTGCAGGGTGTGAAGTTAATTTCGAAACACGTGCAAAATTTCAAAACACAGTGAGTCATAGTCTCTTTGATTATTTTCAAAACAAGGTCAAACTTCTACGCATGCATGTTCTTAACAAGAAGCTGAATCTTGCCAAACAACCCTCACTCGTCTCGATACATTGACTCTCTGGTGGTGGGTCCATTGAATAGATTTTTGCAAGGTGTGAAGTTAATTTCAAAACACGTGCAAAATTTCAAAACACGGTGAGTCATAGTCTTTTTGATTATTTTCAAAACACGGTCAAATTTCTAGGCATGCATATTCTAAGCATGAAGATGAATCTTTCCAAACTCTCACTCGTTCTTGATACATTAACTGCCTGGTGGTGGGTCCAGTGAACAGATCATTGCAAGGTGTGAAGTTAATTTCGAAACGCAACCAAAATTTAAAAACACAGTGAGCCATAGTCTCTTTGGTTGTTTTCAAAACACGGTCCAATTTCTAGGCATGCATATTCTTAGCAAGAAGTTGAATCTTTCCAAAATCTCACTCGTCTCGATACATTGACTACCTGGTGGTGGGTCCAGTAAATAGATTATCGCAAGGTGTGAAGTTCTATTCAAAACGCAGCCAAAATTTGAAAACACGGTGAGTCATAGTCTCTTTGGATGTTTCGAAAACACGGTCAAATTTCTAGGCATGCATATTCTTAGCAAGAAGTTGAATCTTTGCAAACTCTCACTCGTTTCGATACATTGACTGCCTGGTGGTGGGTCCACTGAACAAATTTTCACAAGGTGTGAAGTTAATTTTGAAACACGGGCAAAATTTCAAAACACGGTGAGTCATAGTCTCTTTGATTGTTTTCAAAACACGGTCAAATTTCTAGGCATGCATATTCTTAGCAAGAAGTTGAATCTTGCCAAACAACTCTAACTGGTTCTCGATACATTGACTGCCTGGTGGTGGGTCCAATTAATATATTATTGCAAGGTGTGAAGTTAATTTCGAAACACATCCAAATTTCAAAACACGGTGAGTCATGGCCCCTTTGATTGTTTTCAAAACATGGTCAAATTTCTAGGCATGCATATTCTTAGCAAGAAGTTTAATCTTGCCAAACAACTCTCACCCGTTCTCGATACATTGACTGACTGGTCGGTCCACTAAATATATTATCGTAAGGTGTGAAGTTTATTTCGAAACATAGCGAAAATTTCAAAACACGATGAGTCATAGTCACTTTGGTTGTTTTTAAAACACGGTCAAATTTCTAGGAATGCATATTCTTAGCAAGAAGTTGAATCTTTCCAAACTCTCACTCGTCTCGATACATTGACTGCCTAGTGGTGGGTCCACTGGACATTTTTTTTGCAAGGTGTGAATTTAATATCAAAACATGGTCAAACTTTCAAAACACGGTGAGTCATAGTCTCTTTGATTATTTTCAAAACAAGGTCAAATTTCTAGGCATGCATATTCTTAGCAAGAAGTTGAATCTTTCAAAACTCTCACTCGTTCTCTATAGATTAAGTGCCTGGTGGTGCGTCCAGTGAATAGATTATCGCAAGGTGTGAAGTTAATTTCTAAACACAACCAAAATTTCCAAACATAGTGAGTCATAGTTTCTTTGATTGTTTTAAAAACACGGTCAAATTTCGAGGCATGCATATTCTTAGCAAGAAGTTGAATCTTGTCAAACAACTCTCACTCGTTCTCGATTCATTGACTTCCTGGTGGTGGGTCCACTTAATAGATTATCGCATGCTGGGAAGTTAATTTGAAAACACAACCAATTTTCAAAGTACGGTGAGTCATAACCTCTTTGATTATTTTCAAAACATGGTCAAATTTCTAGCCATGCATATTCTTAGCAAGACGTTTAATCTTTCCAAACAACTCTCACTGCCTAGTGGGTCCACTATACAAATGATCGCAAGATGTGAAGTTTATTTCTAAACACAGCCAAAATTTCAAAACATGGTGAGTCATAGTGTCTTTGGTTGTTTTCAAAACACGGACAAATTTCTAGGCATGCATATTCTTAGCAAGAAGTTGAATCTTTCCAAACTCTCACTCGTCTCGATACATTGACTACCTGGTGGTGGGTCCACTGAACAGATTTTCACAAGGTGTGAAGTTAATTTCGAAACACAGGCAAGATTTCAATACACGGTGAGTCACAGTCTCTTTGATTATTTTCCAAACATGGTCAAATTTCTAGGCATGCATATTCTTAGCAAGAAGTTGAATCTTTCCAAACTCTCACTCGTTCTTGATACATTAACTGCCTGGTGGTGGGTCTGGTGAATAGATTATCGCAAGTTGTGAAGTTAATTTCGAAACACAGCCAAAATTTCAAAACACAGTGAGTCATAGTCTCTTTGGTTTTTTTAAAAGCATAGTAAAATTACTAGGTATGCATATTCTTAGCAAGAAGTTGAATCTTTCAAAACTCTCACTCGTCTCGATACATTGACTACCTGGTGGTGGGTCCAGTAAATAAATTATCGCAAGGTGTGAAGTTAAATTCAAACCACAGCCAAAATTTCAAAACACGGTGAGGCATAGTCTCTTTGGTTGTTCCCAAAACACGGTGAAATTTCTAGGCATGCATATTCTTCGCAAGAAGTTGAATCTTTCTAAACTCTCACTCGTCTCGATACATTGACTGCCTGGTGGTGAGTCCACTAAACAAATTTTCGCAAGGTGTGAAGTTAATTTCGAACCACAAGCAAAATTTCAAAAGATGGTGAGTCATAGTCTCTTTGATTGTTTTCAAAACACACTCAAATTTCGAGGCATGCATATTCTTAGCAAGAAGTTGAATCTTTCCAAACTCTCACTCTTTCTCGATACATTAGCTGCCTGGTGGTGGGTCCACTAAACAGATTATCGCAAGGTGTGAAGTTAATTTCAAAACACAACCAAAATTTCAAAACACGGTGAGTCATAGTCTCTTTGATTGTTTTCAAAACACGGTCAAATTTCGAGGCATGCATACTCTTAGCAAGAAGTTGAATCTTGCCAAACAACTCTCACTTGTTCTCGATACATTGAGTACCTGGTGGTGGGTCCACTTAATAGATTATCGCAATGTGTGAAGTTAATTTCGAAACACAACCAAATTTCAAAACACGGTGAGTCATAGTCTCTTTGGTTTTTTCAAAACATAGTCAAATTTCTAGGCATGGATATTCTTAGCAAGAAGTCGAATCTTTCCAAACTCTCACTCGTCTCGATACATTGACTATCTGGTGGTGGGTCTAGTAAATAGATTATCGTAAGGTGTGAAGTTAATATCGAAACACAGCCAAAATTTCAAAACACGGTGAGTCATATTATCTTTGGTTATTTCCAAAACACGGTGAAATTTCTAGGCATGCATATTCTTAGCAAGAAGTTGAATCTTTACAAACTCTCCCTCGTCTCGATACATTGACTGCCTGGCGGTGGGTCCACTGAACATATTTTTGCAAGGTGTTAAGTTAATTTCGAAACACGGGCAAAATTTCAATACACGGTGAGTCATAGTCTCTTTGATTATTTTCAAAACACGGTCAAATTTCTAGGCATGCATATTCTTAGCAAGAATTTGAATCATTCCAAACTCTCACTCGTTCTTGATACATTAACTGCCTGGTGGTGGGTCCGATGAATAGATTATCGCAAGGTGTAAAGTTAATTTCAAAATGCAGCCAAAATTTCAAAACATGGTGAGTCATTGTCTCTTTGGTTGTTTTCAAAACACGGTCAAATTTCTAGGCATGCATATTCTTAGCAAGAAGTTGAATCTTTCCAAACTCTCACTCGTCTTGATACATTGACTACCTGGTGGTGGATCCACTGAACATATTTTCGCAAGGTGTGAAGTTAATTTCGAAACACGTGCAAAATTTCAAAACACAGTTTGTCATAGTCTCTTTGATTATTTTCAAAACACGGTCAAATTTCTAGGCATGCATATTCTTAGCAAGAAGCTGAATCTTTCCAAACTCTCACTCGTTCTCGATACATTAACTACCTGGTGGTGGGTCAACTAAACAAATTATCGCAAGGTGTGAAGTTAATTTTGAAACACAACCAAAATTTCAAAACACGGTGAGTCATAGTCTCTTTGATTGTTTTCAAAACACAGTCAAATTTTGCGGCATGCATATTCTTAGCAAGAAGTTGAATCTTTCTAAACAACTCTCACTCATTCTCAATACATTAACTGCATGGTGGTGGGTCCACTGAACAGATTTTTGCAAGGTGTGAAGTTAATTTCGAAACACGTGCAAAATTTCGAAACACGGTGAGTCATAGTCTCTTTGATTATTTTCAAAACAAGGTCAAATTTCTACGCATGCATGTTCTTAGCAAGAAGCTGAATCTTGCCTATCGATACATTGACTATCTGGTGGTGGGTCCACTGAATAGATTTTTGCAAGGTGTGAAGTTAATTTCAAAACACGTGCAAAATTTCAAAACACGGTGAGTCATAGTATCTTTGATTATTTTCAAAACACGGTCAAATTTCTAGGCATGAATATTCTAAGCAAGAAGATGAATCTTTCCAAACTCTCTCTCGTTCTTGATACATTAACTGCCTAGTGGTGGGTCCACTAAACAGATTATCGCAGGTTGTGAAGTTAATTTCAAAAAAATGGTGAGTCATAGTCTCTTCTATTATTTTCAAAACACGGTCAAATTTCTAGGCATGCATATTCTTAGCAAGGAATTGAATCTTTCCAAACTCTCACTCGTTCTCTATACAGTAACTGCCTGGTGGTGGGTCCAGCGAATAGATAATCGAAAGGTGTGAAGTTAATTTCGAAACACAGCCAATATTTCAAAACACGATGAGTCATAGTGTCTTCGGTTGTTTTCAAAACATGTTCAAATTTCTAGGCATGCATATTCTTAGCAAGAAGTTGAATCTTTCCAAACTCTCACTCGTCTCCATACATTGGCTTCCTGGTGCTGGGTCCACTGAAACCATTCTTGCAAGGTGTGAAGTTAATTTCAAAACACGGGCAAACTTTCAAAACACGGTGAGTTATAGCCTCTTTGAATATTTTCAAAACACGGTAAAATTTCTAGGCATGCATATTCTTAGCAAGAAATTGAATCTTTCGAAACAACCCTCACTCGTCTCGATACATTGACTATCCGGTGGTGGGTCCACTAAACAGATTTTTGCAAGGTGTGAAGTTAATTTCAAAACACGTGCAAAATTTCAAAACACTGTGAGTCATAGTCTCTATGATTATTTTCAAAACATGGTCAAATTTCTAGGCATGCATACTCTAAGCAAGAAGATGAATCTTTCCAAACTCTCACAGGTTCTTGATACATTAACTGCCTAGTGGTGGGTCCACTAAACAGATTATCGCAAGTTGTGAAGTTAATTTCGAAATCACGGTGAGTCATAGTCTCTTTGGTTGTTTACAAAACATAGTAAAATTTCTAGACATGCATATTCTTAGCAAGAAGTTGAATCTTTCGAAACTCTCACTTGTATCGATACATTGACTGCCTAGTGGTGTGTCCACTGAACATATTTTCACAAGGTGTGAAGTTAATTTCAAAACATGGCCAAAATTTCAAAACATGGTGATTCATAGTCTCTTTGATTATTTTCAAAACACGGTCAAATTTCTAGGCATGCATATTCTTAGCAAGAAATTGAATCTTTCCAAACTCTCACTCGTTCTCTCTACATCAACTGCCTGGTGGTGGGTCCAGTGAATAGATATCGCAATGTGTGAAGTTAATTTCAAAAGAAGGGCAAACTTTCAAAACACGGTGAGTTAAGCCTCTTTGATTATTTTCAAAACACGGTAAAATTTCTAGGCATGCATATTATTAGCAAGAAGTTGAATCTTTCCAAACTCTCACTCGTCTCTATACATTGACTGTCTGGTGGTGGGTCCACTGGACATATTTTTGCAAGGTGTTAAGTTAATT